>JAGVSL010000138.1:0-1368818 GCA_022494535.1 Himalopsyche phryganea | reverse complement strand
TCAACAATGTATCTACTGCTGTTTTTTTGTTAGTTCCCGTTGTGATTGTGTTAGTGATAGAATATTTGTCTAGTAGTATTGCAAATATATAAACTGAAGAGTTTGATGACACTATTGTGTGGTCAAGAATTCGAGTATCCGATCGAATCTTTCATTATAATAAGGTAAAAATAACCAAGTATTCAGTTCTACAAGAATTTTGACAGTTTGTAGATAACTAATTAGCCTCATGCCATCATTAGAAGGATATGAAGCTTGACAGTCTTCACAAGAGAGGCGGTATATGTCTGTGACAATGATTCTATTCGATCTTTATTGTACCCAAGATTTTACCTAAATTGTTGACTGTATAAAAAGCTACCTGCAAGTTATCTTGTAACAGCTTTGAAATTTTTTTAACATTAATTTATTTTATTGCCTTCGTTTTAATATATTATTAACTAAATCGGTGTTATAACCGTTATTGAACGCAATTTGTCTTATTATATTTAATTCTATTTCGAAACTTATCTGTGTTAAAGGGATATTAACTAGTCTATATATCATCATTTAAATTAAAATATTTGACATACATACTAATTAGTTATGTTGCATAATGACGCATAATCAACAAAATTTCAATGTATTTACTTCAACGATTAATAAATAATATGATTTACGTTTTCTAGAGCAACTCAAAAACACAATTAGTACGCTAAATATTAAGATTATAATGGAATTCTAATAAGAAAATACCAAATCAATCGAAAAATATGTTAATTATTTTTAGCTATTTCGGCATCACATCATCATCAGTATTACAAAGTAATGCAACTAAATTTATGTTCATTTTTACCATAATATAATGAAGTTCTAAAAATCAAAAGTCAATCCAGTTAAAAATATTTCAATACCTATTGATACGTAGATTTAATTCGATTTGTTTGTTTGAAAATGTAATACCAGAATTGGTTATCCAATATTATGGCCACGAATATTTTAAAATTAAATTGATTTAATTTTGATGATTTCGCGACCGCTATAAATTTGTTTCGAATAAATTGTATGGTTCCGTGGAGATCGAATTACGATCACTATATAATAAAGTGCCGATTTAATCTTAAATTCTGGGAAAACTCTCGCGTCAAGGTGAAAACTCAAAGCGTGGAAAGCAGACCGTCAGTGCCTCCAGGGAGTTTCCCTAAATCGCTTCATGGCGTTGGCTAACGTATGGCGATTTAGCCGCAGGTAGTAAAATTAGAAACGTTTGAATTTTCAATATGTTGAATAAATATTTATGTGATATCATTTACAATTTTTTTAACCTCAATGTGGTTCACTACAGTGAATGACGCAGGATCAAAAAATGTATTGAAATTTAATATCACTGAATAGTGAATATTTTTTCTTAATCTCTTTAACTTCATTCATATTTCAAACGTAGTACCCTTATAATATACTATTTATGTATATTTGCTGTTCTGGTAGAAAACACTAAATCGAAAAAATATATATTGAGTTAGTTATGACAAAATGTTTCTTATTTCGAACTATACCGTATGAAAGAACACACTTATTTTATATGATATACTTTTGAAAAACTTCTAAGTCTAATTAGTATTTTTCAGTGTCTTTTTTCAGAACGTCGACGATATATTATTAAAAGTTTGATAGGGTAAAAGGTGTAATCGTGGGCCAACCTCCAGTGATGGGCCACTCAACAGTACAACACAAAAAATAGGTGTTTTAAAACATAAGTTGTGGTTATTTGTTCCACTACAGTATGTACTTCAGTTCTAGCCCATCGTTTGCTGTAAAGGAAAGTGGCTGATAACTGTCTTAGGGTGGCCGATCACTGTACTTTTTGCGATATTTTTTTTTAATAACCATGTTTAATTTTTAATATATATGTATGTATGCAATAGACATCCTTTCTAAATATGGAAAAAATGGTGTTTTAATAAAACCCCGTTAATAAGCTTGTACTGATCTGGCCCATCATTGTACCTGTTCTCCTATATATATTAATAAAAAATAGCACAACATTTTTTTGAAGTAATTTCACAATCAGGTTTTGCTCATCATTGTCAACATTCATTAGCATATTTTTTTTAAAGTAACATTGGTATTATTGTGTAAATTGAAGTATTATAAAAATGATTTTTCAGGCATCTCGGTTTTACCTTTGAATTATCTTTTTTTTATTTAAAAAAAATAAAACACAATTTGTTTGTACTACTTCCACATATTTATAATGATCAGGACCGGTTTCGCTCAACACGAGCATTATCAACTGATAAAAATACAAACATAAAAGGCGTATTTATATAAAATTGAGTGAAAAAATGAAGGTATATAAAACTGATGGTTCATGAACTGAGACAAGAAAATATTGATTAACAAACGAATTATACATAAATCAAATGAAAGAGTCTACAATTAAAATGTTATGGACCTCTTGCAAATCATTAAATACTAATCTACAATCACAAATATAGCTACATTAAAAGTCCATTTAGCTGAACAAAATTATTAATGACGATAATAATATAAAATGATGACTCAGGGACTCCCTTTTGGTGACCGCAGAAATATTCTCTGGTGGCCGCACATGAGGACCACTGATCTATGCTTACGAACAGGAATCAACAATTTTATTGAAAAATCAATTTATTAACCTGTCTGTGATTTATGTATTAATTTATGTAACCGAAGCCAACGATGTTAACCACAGCACCATCTGACGAATTTGTCAAACATAATAGTAATGTTATCAAAAAAACTACATGTTTTTTAAACATGTTTTTTTTTACAAAATAATCAGAAAAAATTGCTTCCTTTAACATATAAAAAAACACGGTCGAAAAGGTTCTTTGGGTACAATAGTATTCAAAGAAAAGAAAAGCACTTCCTGTCGGAAAACTTTCCAAACTTCTAAAAGGTACAACTTAAACTAATCTCTCCTTTTGAGTTTCGCAAGGAACGCATTAGCCAAGATTAAATCCCTTATTGGTCCATTTGAGTTGGTCTACTTTTCCTCCCTCAGTATTATTTTAAGTCAATAAACTTCACCCAAATAAATACATTTAGGCCGTGTTGATTTAACCATTTAAAGGCTACAAAAGATTTCAATCTTTCTCCTGAATCGTGTATCTCATTTATTTCACAGAAAAATAACAAAAAATATTAGTAGGGTGGTGAAAGACAGCTTTGAATATATTTTTTCAACCATGTTCGCTCCCAGTGTAGAAAAAATCCATAAATTTTTTTTTCAATCGATTACTTTTCAGAGGCATGGATGTTTGTAATGTTTAAAATTCCCTCTCACACATTCGATCATATATATAGGGCGTAGCGAGAGATTAGATAACCACTAGTTATTTCCTAGACCTATCCTTCTGTCTCTACTCTCTTCAATAAAAAGAGGTTGAAAAACGGAGAAACAAGAAGTTCTCGTAGAAAAAAACTTCTGTGTCCTACACGCTTATGCGTTCAAGCACTCAATTTACAATCGATGCTTTCAACTACACAATTCGATTCTTAAAACGCGACGTAGAGAGTGAGAGAGTAAGCGCGATTAGCTAAATAGAAATCAATTTGCTAACCCATATTTCTTTCAGTATTCTCTCCGAAGAGACAGATTGAGCCACTGATTTACAACGTTTTCGTTAAAAAAAAATTAGTAGAAATGGTTCATGTGTAAATCAAATTTGGCTTAAAAATATTTATTATTTCTTTGTTATTAAAATATTTTCTTAAAAAAACGACGAAACATTTAATTTAAAAGCGTCGCAATTTAAAAACTGGCGATGCAGAAAATTAATTCAATACCTCAGTTACTGTTTAAATAAATGAACATAATTTTAAATTAATGAGGAAAGAAATATCTGGCCTTTGTGCTCTTGAGTCAGCCATTATTAACAGAGAGTACACAGTACACAGACACAGAGATAGGGAGTGGGATACTGTCAAGGTAGCTAAGTCAAAAGGGAGTAAAGGACATTTTGATAAACAGGGCTAAATTCAATATTGATTTAATTATTTTCGCTGTTTACTTACTGGATACATTTTATACTGTTTTATTTTGTTACTAAAAATTTTAAACAGTTGAATTTTATGTTGGTATTGGGTATGTATTAAAAACGCGGTCATTATTTATATACAAGTTAGTTATTTTTGATTGTTGGAAGTTAAAATATTAAAAATTCAGGACAATTTAGAATTTTGACAACATTGTGTAATAAGTTAATAATGACGCTATGGTTTACCACATTATGATTGGAATAAATTCATTTATTTTATAAAAAATAGTTTAAATGCACGATCTTATTTATTTGAAAATTCTGAAATTAGTGCAATTTGTTATTAAAATTATCTAAGTTACAAACACGTTTATTTTGACACACGTTCTACTAAGATGTAATTAATTCATATCGATGCTTTCGTTGCTGGGAAAATATCGAAAGAAATTATTTTAATAATTTGAACTGTGCTTTAATCTGCCGGTAAAGACACAACTTAAAATTGATCTCATTTGCTTTCTAACGTGTTGAACGTGTTTCGCTTATTTATCAATGCCATAGGTATAAATATCATTCAGTTCATTGCTCAGACATCTCCAAATAACTCATATTGAAATAATGGGAAAAGCAATATACAAATGGTCACACTAAATCAAATATTATTGAGTTCAATTGAAGGATATATATAAATATCCTTTTACTGACCCAGAAACATCAATATTTTCTTTAATTCTTTAGAAGGACGACAGCGCAAAATTTCACATATAACTGAATATATTGTAAGTTATAATCCGTTAGTTGTTTAACTAATTAGAAAATGAATAGTTGTATCTAATTATTGCACCGTGTGATGTGCAATACTTTAAGTAAAACACAATTCATTTGTACTACTTCCACATATTTATAATGATCAGGACCGGTTTCGCTCATCACGAGCATTACCAACTGATAAAAATACAACCATAACAGGCCTATTTACATAAAATTGAGTTTAAAAATTAAAGTATATAAAACTAATGGTTCATGAACTAAGACAAGATATTACTGATTAGCAAACAAATTATACAAAAATCAAATAAAATAGTCTACAATTAAATTGTTATGGACCTCTTACAAATCAATAAATACTAATCTGAAATCACAAATATAGCTACATTAAGAGTCTATTAGCTGAGCAAAATTTGTTTATGACATTACCGATGCATTCAGCAAATAATGGATTGGAAATTAGTGAACCCTTTAAAAACAATCACTATGTAATTAATATTAACAATAAACAGCCGTCTTAAGTGGAGCACGCAGAGCAGCTATGAGCATCTATCAAATTTTTATATCTGAAAAACAATAATTAAAGAGACAAAATCAATTGATTCTGATTGATTTATGTATAAATTTAAAATAAATTAAAAAAAACCCATTTATTACTTTGAATGATTTAATTTTAAAATAAACGTTATGATGTTTGAATACGTGAAATGACATGATATTGTCTATCTCTTCTAAACAGTATATATATCTAAGCAAAAATAAGTTTAAGTATAGTTCTGACGATGACGTAAAGCCGAAATAGCTATAAACTACCTGTTAAAAATTTGTAGAACAAAATACTTTGTTATTTAATCCTATTATGTTATATCCACCAAAAACGGAAATGAAATTTCAAATCTTTTCGAGACAGAGATTCAATTTATTTCCGATGAAATATTACGTTGGCTCTTTTGGACTAGCAGCTTCAAAGTGGAAAAGTAATACAATATTATTTGATTATTTCAAAGAAATAATTTCAATTTCCCTGACAACATTCTATCTGCTTCAATTCGAATCTTTTGTTTCGCCATTTAATTAGTTGTATGAAATGAAAAGTCTTAGAATGGGTTAGATTAAAATTTCTAAAACACAAGCTTTGTGAGTAGGTACATAATAAAAATAATAAAAGTACGCCAAAATTGTTTTTCATTTTACAAGTCGAGTAGAAAATGTATTACACATATAATATCAAATCTAAGGGATGGTAGTATACCGGTTTTTTTTGTCGCTATCGATCGAGCACTCTTATTTAAAAAAAAGCTGTGATCACGGAAAACCTAAACGCTGAGCAGGCCAAACTAACAAATGTGCGGAATAATTATGACATTTTTCATAACATCAATATACGCTGATTTACTATAAAATTTTTTTTTTTTTTTTAAAACGATTTTATTAATTGAAATTGTTATTATTTATTTATTTGCACTATTATGTAGATAAATACAAAGAAATATTTAGTCAAACAATTTCATTAACGCTTGTTCTGAAACACATAAATATGCTAATAACAATTAATGAATAATGTTATTAATATTGCCACTAAACAGCACAATGGTAAATTGGGATTAAAGAAACAGATCTGAATCTGAAAAATAATGAATTATTTTTTAAACTAATATTTTTCTCAAATAATTGCCTTTTAATCTGGCTTAATTTTGGATTTCAGATAAATAGTAATTAATTTGTGAGAGGTCCTTAACATTTTTATTATACACCATTAAATCTGTATGTTTATCTGTAAAAATGTCATAGTTCTTGAACCAACTGTCTTATATATCTCTTGTAATGATTATTAACAGTCAATTGAATATATAAATAGCCTGGATAAGATCTACATTTTATCAGTTGATTATTATTGCGATGAGCAAAATCGATCCTGGCCGTTATAAAATATGGGAGTAGTACAAAACAAATTGTGTTTTATTTTCAAAATAAACGTGAACTTGTGTTGAAATATAATGAGGAATATATGCGATACATCTCATTATATCGATACCTCAGTTCGAAAGCGTAGCAATTCAAAAAGCATAGTTCTAAGATACTTAGGAAACAAGATTATGCGCAGGTTTAATGTTCTACTGTGTGTTTTTTTATCAAATTTTAGGATAATCTAAAAAAATATATTTATAATATCATGTATACTCTAAGGTCTCCCCCCGTGTGGGAACACACAATTTTCCTCCGTGCCGTTGATGACATGTTTCGGGTTAGTCTGCAAAAAATAACCAACGTGAATTTCGATGGTCCTGAATGGCTACAGGCGACGCTGCCCGTTAGATACGGTGGTCTTGGGATTAGGCGGACAGAAGAATTGTCTCTCCCGGCTTTCTTAGCCTCAATTCACTCCGTCATGAGTCTGATCACGGCCATACTGCCGGATATCGATTGGGAAAACATAGTCAGTGCCACAAAACAAAATTGGTGCAAAATTACAAGTATGCCTGCACCGGACAAGCCGTCTATCCAAAAAGAGTGGGATATCCTGATGATTGAAATTAAAAAAAAAAAAAAAAATACTTTTATCTCTCAGTGATCCTGCGGAGACAGCTCGGTTCATGGCAGATTCGCGGAATGAGTCGGGGTTGTGGCTAAATGCTCTTCCATCGCCTAGTCTCGGAACGCTTCTGAGCGATGATACCCTGCAAATTTTGGTTGCTCTCCGGCTTGGTTCAGCATTGTGTCACGTGCACAAATGCACCTGTGAGAGGTTGGTGGACCGCATGGGCGGTACGGATTGTGCTGTCAGAAGAGCGCCGGAAGACACAGTCGGCACTCTGCCATTAACGACCTGATCTGCCGCTCTCTGGTTTCATCGGGGGTCCCATCGAGACTGGAGCCTCTGGGGGTTTGCCGCCAGGATGGCAGGAGGCCCGACGGCATTAAGATGATCCCCTGGAGAGAGGGGCGATGCATGGTCTGGGATGCCACTGCGGTGGATACAATCGTGGCATCTCACGTGAATAAATCCGCTGAGTCATCGGGCTCAGTTGTTCTCACGGCTGAAACCACCAAATGCAGAAAATGCGATTGTCTCTCGCCAAATTTCATTTTCTGTCCATTGGGTTTTGAGACGTTCGGTCCCTGGGGACCCTCTGCTTTGAGGACGGTGGCGGAAATTGGTCGAAGGATGACGGATAGGACGGGTGAGTGCCACTCAAGTGAATACCTTAGACAGCGAATAAGCATAGAAATCCAACGGGGGAATGCAGTCGCCGTTATGGGTACGCTCGAGGTATCCAGGGGGATGGAGGAAATTTTTTCATTCTGGGCGACAAATTTGTTTAATGTTTAAAAAAAAAAAAAGAACGTTTGTATATCTGTGGTAATGTATTTATTTATTCAGATTGTTATGTTTATATTATAGCATAATTTTATATTTAAGAATATTAAAACTGTAATTGTATTAAAATATAATTAAAATGTATTAATTTATTTTATAATATTATAAACATAATTTTGTTTATTTGTAGTATTAATACAAAGATGTTATGGAGGTATTTACAGGAATTTCATAGTTTTTACAGTTTTGATCTAAAGTAATAACAACCGCTATCAACGGGAAATAGTCACAGATCACCACTTGTTACACTTTGGAACTGGTAGATATCGGTATTATATGCATTTCCTCATACTTAACACAAAACTGTACATTTTTGACTTGTTAAACTTTGGAACTGAGGTATCGATATATATATATATGATACATTACGCTGCGTAATACTCGCATGTAGCGAAACATTACGCTTGTCATTTTCATCAGCATTTTTGACTAAACATAATTAATTATCGGTCAAATAATACTTTATTTATACCGATATTCGATATTCTGCAAACGCTGCGTAACAGGTGAACACTCATCAAAGCAAGTTATAGCGATTAAAGTAGGTCAGAGAAAGTCAACGTGACAACATAAATAAGCAATGAAGGAAGAACCGGATTCATTCAGTAATCACCCACCAAACCGGAACATCTATTCTGAATTAATCGTCGTCATTATTATCATCATCAATCCTATTGTTAAATCGCGTCTCGGATTCAACATTGAAATCATATTCCTAAAGATATATAGGTAAATACTGATACGTAAAAATACAAACAATAAAAGTAATCAGCATATTGGATGCCATATAATTTCTCAACGTTTATGGCAACCCTACTTATAAGCAATATGATTTTAAAACAAATAAAGAAAACATACTACTGTTTTATGTTATTACCATGTCATTTGCTTGACTACATCCAGCCATTTTCTCAATTTAATGTCGGCATAAATTCTTTTATTTTTCGTGTCTATAATCGCGTAAAGCGCCATTATTATTTGATAATGGCATAAAAATATTACATGCAATCACATAAAGCGCTTTATCGTCAAATAATTCTCGAGTTGTGATGTACTCGAGACATGAAAGGTGCAAATTAGGGCCATCATAACGGAACGCCTGAGCAAGATGATAAAAGAAAATTTAGATGGGATTTTACTGTGGGAATATTAGAATGCATTCATTGCTATTGCAAATTAGGGTTGTCTTTATAAAGCATTATTATATTTTGTATTATAAATAATTGCACTTTACGCTAGATAGTATTCACTTGGTACACTTTTATTTTGATAGTTTGCACTTTGGATTATATAGTATTAACTTAGTACCCTCAAACTTTGATTTAAATAGTTTTCACTTAGTAACGGATTCTTTTAACAAACTGAGTTAAGTTGTAGTAGGTTATGTTAGGGTTGGTCTGGTTTGGTTTGTGTAATGTATTCTAATGCGTGGAGCAAAGGCAATATAGGCGGCCTAATATAGGGTAGAGTTACGACATGTAAGTGTAACATATTTCTTCAATGCTAAAATTTATTTTTTTATGTGGGATCACTTTATTTTTAGTGAAAGAATTTGTTTTTTGTGGAATGTATTTGTTATATGTGAAAACTATTTTTATGAAAGTGAATATGATCTAAACAAAAGTGCATTTAATTGTAAGCCTTATATTTTTAATATCATTTACTGACAATATTTGGTGACGGGTATTTAGACGAATGGAAAATGTGGTTGGCTTCGGTTGTGTTGCTCACGGACTCTAATGTCAGAACGGACAGTTTCATTCACTGGGTTTTCAATCGATTTATGGATTTGTGTTGGCAGGCATGGGTGTTTGTGGTGTCTGAAATATCATCCCGATTAGCTAACCACTACTTCTGTCCTCTTATTATCTTTGAAAAACGAAAGGTTGAGCGACTGAGTAACAAATCAGTTCTCGTAGAAAAGCGTTTGTTGAGATACCCTTGTTAGAAAAAAAACGTTGAAAAAATATATATCTACTGTTTTAGAAGAGATATACCATGTATTTCGGTTATTTTCCTAGAATCGCAGAATTCCCACGCAGTGTTTTTAATTTTGAATAAAATTAATGATGTTGGAATAAGTGAGATTATAAAATATCTGTTCTAAAACAGTAAATATAACTGAGCTAAATTAAGTTTAAGCATAGTTCTGACGATGGCATAAAACCGAGATAGACATAAAAAAACTGATCAATTCTTGCAGGACTGAATAACTATTTTTACCATATTATAATGGAGTTCTGCCAAGTGAGTTCCAATTCAATAAATAAAAGTTAGTTGAAACGGTTGACAGATTTAATGATTGTACCATGGAACTGATGAATGCCTTTTGAATGCGGCCTTCCAGCCGAACAAGCACCCCAAAGTGGCTTACAAAATATTTTTTACACGTTTTATAAGTTTACGAGGCAACCAATAATTTGGTCACTAACTAACCCCATAAATGGTCAGTAAGTAATTCTATGAAATGTCAGGAAGAAATAATAAATTAACAGTTGTTAATTATGTTTGATCAGTGAATATTTGTCAAATAAATAATGGTTAGGTTAGGTTTAATTAAAAAACTGAACACTTTATATAAATTACTGACCGTTTATTTTATTAAATTACCACGTGTATACTGATCATTTATCGAATTTATTACTGATCATTTATTATTTATTAAACAGAAATTACAAATAAAATCAAAATAGAATTTTTATCTCATTTTCAAGTAGCAGTCGTTAAGCGCGATATATGTATACTGTTTTCAATTGTTGTTTTATCGTTAGTATTCTTCATGATATTCGTTAGAGAAGTAATAAAACGTATCATTGTATACAACATACAATCAACCAGCCCTGATTTTGGAGGATGGTAGCAAGCAAAAAATATTATTTTACGTCAACCGCAGACAGCGGTGGGTATTAAAAAGGCAACAAATGCCTACCCGCCTGGCAGTAAAACACATCACTTTTTCCTGCTATTGGAAAGTGTTTAGTTTCTTTGCTGGTAGCTTTATGGCCACTAAAGTAGGATCATATACAGATTGCCAAGACGAAATAAAAGCACTGGAAACATTAACTATGGGATTAAAAGTCAACTTATACGATGAACTTCGGCTTACTCGCGAGCGATATGTTATTTTGATTGAAATTAATCTTTTAGATTGCGCATAAAATAATGTTATAGCGTAAGGCAGACGATTATTAAATAGAATCTCATAAGAGAGTAAATGTCAATCGACCGGCACGATGGTAATAATTTATCTTTATCTATGATGAGTTTCCAAGGCTGGGCCCCGCATTCTTTTCATCTGGATGGATGGTGATGTGTCTTCCTGTAGATATCCTAATGGTGGTATGATTGAGCGGTGATAATATCAAGGTGTTTTAGTCAATTCATGTAACCCCAAAAATTGACATTGTTCAGGAGATAGGTACAACTCTGTAGTTCTGACGATGGCGTAAAGCCGAAATAGCTATCAACTATCTCATAAATTTTCTACCAAGTAAATGCCAATTCAATCAATAGGTAAAACTGTTTTTATCGAAGTCGAGACATCCTATACGTGAGGTACGATTAACGGTGATATTTTCTACATTCAATTTTAAACATTATTATTGATTGATGGGCCATATGTTCAACATTAATTATTACGAAAATACCACCATGATAACACCAACGTCTAAATGTCCTAATGTAAACGCCGTTTCCCGTGTAAAGTCGGGTAATAAATACTTGTATACATATATTTTCTGGTAACAGTGGGGGTTACCGGGTACAGTGAGTAATGCACTGTACCAGGGAGTGGTTTATTATTTTAAACCAAGCGGCTTCTATTTTAAATTAAATTTACTATTTCCCTTGTTGTACAACTTACACGTGCTTCGTTTCTTTGTGAAACGTCTCTAAGAATTCACCAGGATAAAACATTTATCATGCTCAATGTTCGAAAATTATTTTTTAGAGATGAAATATCTGAATTCAAGTCAGCACACATTATTTTAATCCAATGAACCCGCAAAATTCGAATTTGATCCGAAGTGCTTTTTTGAGAGGAATTCGATGACCTCTCATCGAATGGCGGAAGCAAATTTTATTTATTTCGCCTATTGAAACCTCGTTTTCACTTCAAAAGAATTTTATTTAGAAATATCTTAGAGTTTTCCCTTGGCATTTTTAGTGGAATCTTATTCTAGGACTCGCTATGACTCTTAGTACTGAACATAATGCAGCAATTAATGTTGTATTATATTATGATTCAATCATTTTTTTTGATATAAGGTAAACGTACTTAGGTCAACCGATTAAGGAAAAAATTCAACAAAAATAACTATTAATGTTTAAAAAGGAGATGATTTGTCTACATTTGGTAACCATTTGTTTCTAAATAAACATACGTTTGATATAACACCTGCACTTAAATAACAAATCTTTAAAATTAGATAAACAAGAGATTTTAGAAATAAATAGATATAAATTTTTTCCCAATTCAAATTTATTGAATGAGCAAACCGTCTTTGCATCTTCTCCTTTGTTATATCCGATTCATTGATTTGTATTATACCTGTAAGGTTATTTTTTTGTAAGAATTGATTCTGTCTCTGTAATTTTTGTTTTTCAGATATTAAAAATTTAATGGATACTCACAGCTGCTCTGCTTTCTCCACTTAAGATGGCTGTTTATTATTCATATTAATTACATACCTAATATTTGATTATTTTTAAATGGTTCACTAATTTTTTCTTATAATTTCCCTGATTCATTATTGTATATTATATTAGTAACGTCATTAAAGCTAAATTATCAACTAAATGGACTTTTAATGTAGCAATATTTTTATGATTTCAGATTAGTATTTAATGATTTGCAAGAGGTCCGTAACATTTTAATTGTAGACTCTTTCACTTGATTTATGTATAATTTGTTTGCTAAACAGTATTTTCTTGTCTCAGTTCATGAACCATCAGTTTTATATACCTTTATTTTTACATTCAATTTTATATACATAAGCCTGTTGTAATTTAAGACATCGACTGAGGGTGCTTGATGGAATTTCAATATTAAATTTGGATTATTGAGATTTTGTACACTTCCATGTTTGAAACACCTAACAGATTTCACTAAATGTGGAATGATTGTATATATTTACCCATTCGTCGAATTACATCCCGTCAAAACCCACAATACTATTATAATTGTAAAATCACTGGTATTTCTAAAAGAAGTTGAAAAGCGGCAACGCCTTCGGCAATTTGCCACTCTGTTAATATGGTGTTTACAAAATAAGGATTAGGACGATTTCCGAAATTTTAACTCAGGTATCGGTGTGGCTCTCAGACGTATAATGTATTGCCTCGTAAATGATATTTGTCGCATTTGTATCTTCTATATAAGCGTTAGAAACTGTTTACTTTCTCTCAGTTCGAGTCCATTCGTGTGCTCGAATGCCTGAAGATGACGAAAGGCGAAACCCGGGTCGTTAGTGACAAAATACATGGAAGTGTACAAAATCTCAATAATCCAAATTTAAGCCTGTTGTGTTTGTATTTTTATCAGTTGATAATGCTCGCGATGAGCGAAACCGGTCCTGATCATTATAAATATGTGGAAGTAGTACAAATGAATTGTGTTTTATTTTTTAAAATTAATGTTTAGCATTAGACTAAATGATGACAAAGCAAATGTATCTTCAGAAAAGGGCCTGTTACAAAAAAATATGTTCAATTTTTAACAACCATGTTTTTGTGTCAGTAGTTGACCATCTAAAAAATTTAAAGTTCCCGTAGTTGACGGCGCTTTTTTCAGTAGTCAACCATGCCTAATCAAAGGGCTTAATGACAACCTTTCATCAGAGCTTCCTGTAAGACTACTATTGGTTGAATCAAGTAGCATATGCTTACATTCACTGATATCCTTAACAATTCTCTTAAGAAATTCAAAATGAAATACTTGTGGCAATTAAAATGCATAAGGTGTTGTTTTCAAATGACCGCTATGACACCCTAATGAATTATATATGATGGGTTAGTTCCTCAATCAGACGAAAGATGGTTTAACTTGTCCCGCGTATATATATATGTTGCTTATTTTGGGCACTTTTATTGAAAAACGTCAACTACTGGTAAATTAGTTTAACTAAATTTTAGTAAACCTATGATTTTCCTGTTTTTCTAAAACAGTTTGGGAAATGTGGTAATGGTAGAAAAAAGATTGAGAAAATGTAAAATAATACTATTTATTTATAGAAACGAACGATCGTCTTGGAATAATAATTAATTATTTATCAACTCGATGAGATATTAATTAACAATTTGATTAGATATATTGTAAGAAGAAGCTTCAGCATGACAAGGTTTATCTATCTGAATAAATGCCCACTTCAAAATACCTAAGGCAAAACAAATTAGTTTTTGAATTCAACACAAGTGTTTATAATGTTTTATTTAATTGAAATAATAAATCTATTATGTAATACAAATTACAATACGCGGAATTATTATAGTTCATTTTTGTAGCAGTAATAATAGTAATGCATATTTTTATTCTGAGCATTACAGCAGCAGCGAGGTTCTTTTCTATCTTCTTTTTCCGGGAATTAAAAAAAAACAGTGCTGGTTAATTTCAATGCAATGACCGTTTTATCATTAATAACTTGGTGTTACTTTAAAAAATGAAATAAGATATCGCGTTAGACTGATAAATGGAATTTCAATATCAATTTTGAATCATTGAAATTTTCTACATACTTTATTGTTCGGTGTCTTTAAATGAACTCGAACTGACAGTTAGTAAATAGTTTATATCGTTTATTTATAAGGATAATTATGAAAGTTATTATAATTTATTCTATAAACTATACTGATGGTGATCTAAATTAATTTTAATACTGATTTGATCCAGAATATCATTATTTTTTTTAGTATACAATTGAGAATAATAGATTTGAAAAGAAGGGAGTTTAACTTATACAATGTCGGGTCCGTGGTGCAGTGGTCATGGTCATTGGCTTCGGTTACCGATTTAAATTAATTTTTTAATCGATTTATTATATAGTTCGAAGGCATGGTTGTTTGTCATGTCTAAAATTCTCTCTCACCCATATATCATAAAAAAACGATTAAATAATCTCTATCCTTATCCCTGTATACTTAATCTCTTCAAAAAAGAGAGGTTGAGTAACTGAGTAACACGCGGTTCTCGTGAAAAAATGTTTTAAGGTGCCTCTATTTGGACCCCATATACTCCACATTGAAAGCGGACCTGGTGAAATAAAATAAAAATATCTCTCTAGGAATATTATTTTTTACGAAAATTTTTGTAAAATAAAAGACATTATCCACGATTCGTGTCCCACTAATGACATCCAGGTAATTACGTTATAATTCTTGTGTTTTATAATTTTGGGCACGTTTTTAATTTTATTTCTGCTTCAAGCATGTTTTTAGTATAATGGTTAAAGTTTTTATGGCATGTATATGTGACCAAAAATATATGTTTTTAATAAATATAGCTTTATTGTTTTTGTACCATGACTTGCGTAACATTTCTTTCAATGAAGCCACATATGTAGCGGCGAATGACAGATAAAATTTGCCTCTAAAGTATAAAAAGTCTAGTTTAGCATGGGAGTTACAAAGACTCACAATTACGTGTGGCATAAAGTTCTTCACTCCGACCTTGCATACATGCGAGGCTCTTAATATAAAATAGCAAAGACTCTATAAATAATACGATAAAATTACAAAGTATTAAGCCCTTCAAAATTTAATTAGGTAGTTGACAGCTATTTCGGCTTAACGCCGTTGTCAGAACTATCTGTAAATATCTATAAATGCTGATTACATTACTAGTGGCTAGTGGGCTATTATAAAATTATGTGCTAATGTAAATTTATTTTAAAAATAAAACACAATTTGTCTGTACTATTTCCAGATGTTTAAAATTATCAGGAGCGGTTTCGCTCATCGCGAATATAACCAACTGATAAAAATAAAGATGCTATTTATACAAAATTGAATTTTAACAAATACAAGGTATATCAAACAGTTGGTTCAAGAACTATGACAAGCACTTACAGGTAATCAAATAAATTATATATAAACAAAATTAAACGGTCTACAATTTAAATGCTTATGACCTCGTACATATCAATAATTACTACCGAATGTTTTTTTGAAGTTTTGTAACATCCACCGCCCATCCGATCATAAAAATGGGGCGCAGCGAAAACAATTAGCTGTCCGCTTTTACGCTTTTCGAAAAAGAGAGGGTGAGCAATTCAGTAACAAGCATTTCTCGTAGAAAAAATATGTGAAAATAGCTCCATAAGGACTGTAAGGAGGGTACATGCTACAAAGTGGGAGCGGACATGATTAAAATAAAATGTCATACCGGTAGTGATATATTCTCCCGGTATTGTAATCCCTATTGTAAGGCATCGGAAATGCAAATCACGGACTACTCAATCTGACGAGCCCTCACTTTGAGAAACAGTGACCTTGACTTAATCTTCAAAGTTAATAAAAATAAATGAATGAAAGTATAAAATTTTAACTGTAATGATAAAAGCTTTATCGAACGCAAAAGCTTTTTTATTTTAATAGTAAAAAGTAATTTCGGGTAGAAAATTAAAGGATAACAAATAATGGATAAAAAGCTAAACTACCCACAGGCCTTGACAAAATTATTATGTTAAGAAGAAATTTATTCAAACGGTGTCCTGTAGAAATATACAGGAGGATCCAAGGATATACAAAGCTTAAATGTAAAGAAAGTTTTTGTGGAGGCATTTTTTTACTGTATCGAATGATATTTTCCTGGATATAAAAAAAAATATATTATAATTAATATACTGGTGTTTTGGCCAATTGATAAAACACTCAAAAATATGAAAATGAGTTAATGATCTCATTTTGAAGATGACAGAGCAGGTCTCGGCCACTTTTTGGAAAGGAAACGTCATTTAACAATGGTTTTAGGTTTAAAAGTTCTGACCCGACTACTTGATTTAAGCCACTATTATATCGACACTCCCTACGTGTAATTCAGTATCTGAAAACATGAGAATTTATAAGAGTGCATTTCAAACATTCATAACGCAGCCCACCATATAATGTTTCCATTAAAAAACAGTTTTTACTCTCTCCTGAATTTCAATTTTGAGGGACATATCAATTGGCCAAAACACCGTCGATATGATGCAATTCGTTGATTACTTGTAGTCTCACACAAAAAAAAAAAATTAAATAGCAAATACAATATAATTGATTGAAATTAACGCTTTTTAAGTGAAGTTTTGTCTAAACCCTTCTTACAAAAACAATCCCAGTCATCATTTTAAAGCGTGTGTTTGTTAGTGGAAAGGATTTCTCAATCTATGAATAGAATCAATGAATCTTGCCTTAATTCCATCAGGCTGTAGAATAGCTGCAAGCAAAACCTAGACTGTTTCGGCGCCATCACTGCACACATCATCTCATTTTGAGTACGTATTCATAAAACCATCGTTACAGTCTTATGCTCTCATCGGAGGAGTAATGGTATGAGTTGTCAACTTTCGAGTAGAAGCTAATCTTCAACAATTTTATCTGTAAAATTTAAGTAAAGTCATAGTTCTCGAACCAATTATTTTGTATACTTGTTAATTATTAACACTCAATTTAATATAAATACTAGTTAAGATTTATATTTTATCAGTTGATAATGTTCTCGATGAGAGAAACCGTGTTTTGTTTTTAAATTTTAATGGCATTCCACCAAGAATTGACAGTTAATACGTTAAAAGTGACAAATTTATTCGTACATATTGTAATAATATGTTATACCATTAAGTGTTTTTTGATAATTTTTTATATTTCGAATACTAAAAGTAAAAAATAAATTGTATTTTATTGAAAAAAGAAGATAACACCATTGTTAAAATTACATCAAATTATATAACATTCGTCACAAGGTGTAACCACACCTTCAATAAATTATACTTAATTTAAAATGTTTACATATCTCTTAAACATATTCGCGTAACTCCATTTGGGATAGAAATAACATATTCACCCTGTAAGTATTCTGCGGCAGTGCCGGTTCCCGGGAAACAGTTGGAAGGGGTGAAATTGAAGTGTTTGAGAAACCTAAAACCTCCTAAGGTAAGTCCTAAAGTAACGTGATGCTATTGGATAAGGCCAGGTGTGACGCAATATGGCGCAGCCAAATAGGGTGAACAAACATTTTGAATGATCAAAAGAACAAATCAACCAGACATTACTTATTCTACAATTTGTGATTATTGAAGCACAGGTTTTGTTTATTTAGAGTATACATTCTACTCCAGAGTTTGGATGGTTACTTACAAACGGAATATCCGTAAAATATTTAACTCGATACAATTTTGCAAAATTGCCTTTTATTAGGTAAAGATTAATATAAAATTAAAATTGATAGCTCTGTTATTCCACTGGCTATTTGTAGTACATCTAGGTGTAAGACGTGTTTTGTCTACCAAAATTATTTCGTACTCTTTCTCTATGCTTTCTGTTTAACAGTGGATTTTATTTTATGAGAATTTTTTACTTTCAAAATTACATCGAACTGTTGTGTCCCGTGGCTTAAAGTATGATATCACTTAATTAAAGTTGAACTTAGTTATTCCAATTGGTTTATCACTAACATGACGCGTTTCGTCTCTTTAAGAAGCATCTTCAGACTAACTATATCGCCAGGTTATTCATTTCTAAGGTAAACAATTATTCTAATGCTTACATTAAATAAAGAGTGGGGGTGGGTATTATTCCATTCTACTGGAGTGCGGGGGGTTAAGATATAAACACTGTTACACTATTTACAACTCAATTTTTAAACAAAACAAGCGGCTCACCATTATTAAATTTGTTTCTCTTGGGTTTTTTGCCTCCAAGTGCCAGCAATTCAGTTGTAAATAGTGTAACAGTGTTTATATCTTAACCCCCCCTACGCACTCCAGTATAATGGAATAAAACCTACCTCCACTCTTTATTTAATGTAAGTATTAGAATAATTGTTAGAAATGAATAACCTTGCGAAACAAAGTTTTATCGAATTCGGATGAATGGTAAAGAAACGCATAGAAGACAAATAAACAAACGTTTATTTTTATATATAAAATCAAAGTAGATAACTTCATTATTCCACTGTGTTACTGAATGTGACACGTTTTTCGCTTCTTTAAGAAGCATCTTCAGGTGAACTAATCGCAAAGTTATTTATTTCAATCGTAAAAATGATTCTAATTATCAACATACTAATAAAGGTGTGTTGCAAACACGTGCCACATTTAGTGATTTAAATTTAAATTACTAATGAATTTCTACAAAGTTACCAAAGAATCCATCGAAAATAATATACAATATTGTTGAGAAATATAATGTGTATTTGTTAAAGATTTTTATTGTATTTCATTTAATACCTTTCAAATCATAATTGTATCATATCCACCAACTTAAAACAAAATCCCTATATAATAGGGCCATCGATTTTTGTCGAATCGAATGAAAAAGGTTGACTAGATGTTTTGATGTGAATAATTTATTTCAGAAAACGTTCTAAGAAGACTTCTGCGAAAGTATGTACCCACACAGGTACGCACTGTAACAGACATTCTGTCAATTTCCTGTCTCGTGTTTTTTTGTTACTATTTATTTAAAGCTAATTATGCAACGCAAGTACCACCTAGAACTATTCCCTCGGGAAAATGCCAGGTGTATTGCTTTAGTTTGATAAGCTCGAAAATATATCGAGCGTGCGTGGTAATAATGATGTTTCACAGATTTTGAGCTTTGAGCTTTCAAGGTGATTCAAACACGCCAATTCAGTCCAAGTTATCTTTATTGCAGTTATTTATAGTATAACACATTAAGAATTTACAATCACATAAAGATGTTTACAATTTATACGAATATAAACAACGGCGTAAAATTGATGAACGGCAATGGAACTGTTAACACTATTTAAATGTGTCGGGTGAGGGAACGTCCACTCGTTTTGGCTAACGGAGCTCCACTAAGTAACACTGAAATAATTTAATATTTAGTAACAGTTAAGGTCCAGCCCCTATTCTTTGTTAAGGGCTTGGAATTCGGTGGCCAAGACAATTTGACCCTTCGGAAGCTGTCGTTTTCGCCAACATATTTCATAGAAATTCGTCAGGCGATACATCTAACCTGTATTTTGAGAAAGAAGAACGATACATTTTAACATCGCTTCATGAGAGAAGAGCGACGACTGTTTTGGAACCTTTAAAGGCCTAGGGTTCACCCGACAGGATTGGGCCGTGTAAATGTGTATTATTATACTTATTGTTTAGGTATGCATACATTGACTACTGGACGTTTAAAGCTTAATCATAAAAACAAATGTGCGCAACTGTTATACGCTCAAAAGACAAAGTCGATAAGTCAACATTTTCTCAAAATCAAGCAGTTTCTAAAGAAATGGGATTCACTCTATGAAATAATTACATGCTTTAATGAAATACGCAATGATTTTTCGCTTATTTTAAATTCTGTAACAATGGAGATTTTTAGTTGAAAAGCAACACTATGCATTTAAGGGATAAATTTTCAAATTTTTTCCCATGTAAAATACTTGTTTAAGACAGATACTTTTTTGCTTTTTTCGGCAGTTGTTTCGAATTATTAATATACGAGGATCTGGGTGCGTGACTTTTTGAGAACCATTTAAAAAAATACCATTGACATTGGTAAAAAAATAATAATTGTAAAGAAAAATGCGAAAATACTTTACTGTACCTATCATTGTCTCTTTGTGAATATTTAAAATGTGAGGTTTACGAAGCTGCCCCTTCTGCTAAAGTGTATACGTTTTTCCATTAGAGGATGAGATTGCTTTTCTAGTATATTTAATATTTCATTGATTAGCCTGCCAAATTCAGGTGTCGTAGTACGGAAACTTGAAAATTCCGTTCTGTAAGCATAAAAGTTTGTAGTTTGTGTATAACTCTTAAATTCGATTGCATAATAAAATGCATAAAATAATAATTAAAACTTTCATAGTAACAATCTCAAGCGCAAACATTATCAAGTGAAACTGTACGATTTACCCTTCATTAAAACCAGACACAAGTCACCTATTACTATTTATCGTAATAACTTGTGGTTTGTATAATATGAGTGAAATCCAAAACCACGTTAGTGTTTAAACCAAAACTGAAATACAATGAATATATATTATGGTTAGTTAGAGTTACCAGATGTTCGGATTTTCCCTCAACGTTGATTTTTAGCTTATGGAAGTGGGTTTAAATATGAGTCGATAAATAACATGCGCAACTGAGTCAACCATAAACTTTTTTAAGATTTTGATGGCAATTAATTCAATCTAAGCGGGGGAATATTTTGAGTTCAGAATAATCAAACAAAATATTGAAGAAGTTTTTTTCAAAAGTGCCAAAGTCCATATTAAAAACCTGTTTTCCTTAAAACATAACGCAAAAAAATAAAATCTTTTTTTCACAAAGATTCGTGTCATTTTTCAGTGGGTTAGACATTTTCTGCGATATTTACAACCATTTTTTCATATTAGCTCAAAAATTGAGTTAACGCAGTTAAAAAACAATGTACTGTGAATATTCTAACTCGAGATACTCCACAACCTGCATACACTGGGACCAAACATGACTATTTGATTTGAATTATTAATAACAACGAATTCAATCCACAATAATGAATTAACTAAATGAATGAAGCATTGCTTTACTGATATTCCCCACAACTTCTGGTTATGATAACATAGTCATCGAGTTGTCCTGCGATGGATTCACTTCGTAAATATTGTTAAATATAGCTGATAATCAACAGTTATTATTGTTTGGACGGAAAATTATTTTGTACACGATTTGAATTGACGTATTTTATTGATTGATCGCAACTTTCTTTGATTTATTTGTAAATTAAAAATTATAATAGATGGCATTACAGCTAACGCCAATGCTTCATGCATTTATACAGTACATATAGCAAAAATAATAATCATAACAAAAGCGTTTTTAACATTTTTTAAAATTGAGAATAAGAAATACTATTAACATACAAATTCATACAAGAAAAAAAATCTAAAAAACAATACCCGGAGTTCGTTGCTGTAAATATTCACCTCTCTAGGCAATGTTGTTTAACTGATGACTCGTAATATGATTGACACGAAGAACAAGTTTTAAGAAGAAAAACTGTTTGGTTATGGATTCGGCCACGTAGATAAAAATTGGAAGTAAGTTAATAGTCGTGAGAATTGTAGGGTTATAAACAGGTCGTCGAAGAAGATGAGAAAAATGCTTTAGAATCGAAAACGATCTTCGAACTTCAATATAGTGAATTAATAGCAGTTTTGAATAATGGGCTCACATGGATACACTGAAACTAGATGACCATGCAATAGTATCAATCGACACAATTCATAAATTGGTTAACTACACTGAACTCGGTTCAACAATTCATGAATTTGACTGTTTCGGCAAGAAAAATTAAACAGATGGTCGTTTGATTGCTCGAAGAGATATAATCTTTAAACAAGTTCAACACCATATAATTATAATACAGCCAGGCTGCTTTGCGTGAACTAAATAATTACAACTAAGGTTTAGTATTATGTGACTTGGCAAAACCAATAATTTTTAAAACATTCTGAGAGTACAATATTTCCAAAGAACAGTAGTAAACAAAGTGTTTTTAAATATTAAGAAACTTTTACAGTTTTTTCGTAACGTAGATATGAGAAAATTACTTTTGTAACGAAATGTGATAGTAATTCAAATTACTTAAAATTGTGTGATGTTATTTATGTACGACCTTCAGAGTTAAAGCTTTCACATTTGTATATTTTATTAATTTGACACGAAATTAAAAAATGCGAATGAAATTAAAATGAATAAATAAAAAATGATTTCAGAAAATTAAAATGATCACACGCTAAACAAATAAAAAATTACAATAAATATTTAATATTTCTCTTTGGTAAATATGGTTCGGGGTCAAACAGGGATGTGGAGGAAGCGAGAAGACTAGCGGGGGACAGAGAATCTTGGAGGAATAGGGAGCGGATATGCTTCACAACATACTACTCTTTTTCTACCCAAAAATATACTTAAATCTATACTATCTTGCTAATAAAAATTCAGGTCTGTATTAAATTTGATTACTTTTTGGAAAATGCCAAATTATCATACACGAGAATCAGGAAAACCGATAATTTAATATCAGTATGAAAAAGTTGCCATAATAAACGCAAATGGTTCGTTCTTGCAACAAAACGTAGAGCAAATATTAAATATGGCGACGATTTTATGGCGATAGCGAATATTTCGTTATTCGGATAAATTATCGGTTACCTTGATTCCAATGTTTAATATTTTTGAATTCACTTGTTAGCAATTGAATTACTAGTTGAAAATTGAAAAATCATTCAAGGTAAACTCGATTAGAATTTTATTTAAAAGCATACATGTCCAATATCACAAATTTAATTTCGAAAAATCTAAATTTGATATTGACCTTGTTGGGACTTGAACCAGGACCCACTTGATCGCTTAGGCAAAACTCTTACTACTAGACCACAGAGTTCGACATTTTCGGGGAGAAAAATAGTAGCATGTTGTAAAGCATATTAACCTTTTCGTTTTCATCATCTGAAAATTGCTCGCAATGAGCTAATGTCTTGATCATATGTGGAATTCGTCCAAAAATATAGAGAACTTTTAAAAAGTTGAACATTAAATACTCTAATAATATAAAATATGTCAACGTTAAGTATAATTTTATTATTTATTTAAAAAATTAAGTAAAATTCCCTTCGTCGTGTCAAATTACAGGGTATAGTGAAACTTTTGTAAGATATAATAAATAAACTGTAAATACATAGGCAAACATATACATGTTATAATATTATGTAACTGGCCTACGGTGGTGGTCCTTTATTTACCCGTTCATACAACCTGCTGACAATGGATTAACCCTGAAACAATACTTAAGGGTTACGTCAGTCCCCAACTAACGAAGCTTTTGTCACAATGAAGCGAATGATGAAAGCTTTTGAATGTATAATCATGAGGCTTGGTTACATAATGATGTCTTGAACCTACTAAATTTTGATTAAATAGTTTCCATGTTTATTTGATTTAGATTAGAATACAAAGAGTTATTTCACACAGACAACGTTAATATATATTTATTATCAAACGTCTTATTTTGACAATATTTACAATTTATCAATATTTACGACTTAAGTAAATAATTTTAATGTGGTAAAGAGTAGCATTGAATTATAATATAGTTGACAGTTTTCACTAGTCTGTTGACAGAAATATTTTTGATACTTCTTCATATTGTCGGAATTGTCGGTCTAGTGGTAAGGGCTGTACGCTGTACCTTGCACCTTAGCAATCAGTTGGATCTGTGTTAAAGTCCCGACAAGGTAAATATTAAATTTCAAAATGACTGGCTATTTTTATATGTTTACTATTTACAATTCAGTTTTAATTTTTAAAAAATAATAGAAGAGTTATAACAAGCAAATGACAATTCAATCAGTTAACAATTCAAACTAATCGAATATCTACGTATTTTTTAAGTTCAATCTTATGACTTGAAAAAAAGAAATACGCTTCGTTTTGTATGACGACCACATTTTTTTTATAATGGTCAGGTTTTACTCATCGTGAGTATTTTCAATGAGCGAAACAGGTCCTGTACAAAGTTGTACAAAACAAATTGAGTGTGTTTTTTTGTTAATATAATGCCTTTCCAACGATAACTGATAGTTAACACCTTAAAAGTGATTTCATTTTATTATATTATCTAATGACAGTTATGTAAGGGTTTGATAAAACCACGTGAAAGGCAATACTATTGGATACAATTTAAATTCAATACTGCGGAATACGTTATATTTAAATTAATTCAGTTGATCAGTGCAGTGGTGTGGTTATTGTTAATGTATATTTCATTTCACAAAGGGACACGTGGTAATTAAATAATAAAATGTAAGTATAAAAAGAGTAAACGATCAACGCATGCATTCTGACGGTGCAACTTTACGGTTACTAGTTATGGCACCTTACTAAATCACAGGCTAACCGTAAACAGATGCTTGGGGCGAATACTAGGGGTACGGTGGTTTGACTTTGTCAGGAACTCGGAGGTAAAAGAGAGGACGGACCGGCCCCTTATTACGTCCAAAATAAAAAAAATGGACGATGGACTTGGCTCAGACTCTCTTTAAAAATTCGTTATATATCAATTAAGTAGTATAATTAATACAATCGGCGGTCCTATTATCAGATTTATTAGTGTTCAGATACGTACAGTGCCCGTTCAGTAAATCGTTTTGATCGATTTATTTCAAATGCGTAAAATAACTTACATAATATGTTTCGTGAAAAAAATCTTGATATTCATTTAGCTCTTGTGATGAAAAGTTATGTGACCACTGACTTCCTTCCAGTATTAAAATACTGGCTATGCTTAGTACAAACCTAATAAACATGTATAGAGTAAATACAAAAATCTTTTAGTCAAATAAACTTCACTACTAAGTGGCCTCAGGCGTCACGAAAAATAACTATCTTGAAAATTGACTAATAAATAAACTGAACTTTATTACCCAAGCTATAAACAAGCATCGCAACTTTTTGTGGAGCTGCTTTTCATTATATGGGATACATAGAACATGATAGTGCAATATATAACTGATAGATGTCTATAGATGCAACGAGATTCTGCAATCTTATATCTGTGTTATATGCACCTTATCCTTGATGGAAAACAGTTTTTGATAAAAAAAAGTTACAATTAAATCGTAGCTTTACAACCAACTGTATAAACTTTATTGTCATAACTGTTTTGCCGATTAATTTGCGAGTAATAAAATGTTTATGGGTTTTCAAATAATTATTTAGAAACTAAACAGTATTTTAATAAAAAATTGTATAACCTTTTCAAACGAATATATTATTGGAAATCATTAATTGTTTAATGGCGGGTCGGCGTCCGTGGTGCAGTTGGTAGCGTCGCTTGCTAAGGTTACGGATGTCTCGGGTTCAATTCCCGGTGCGGACGGTTTTCATAGATTGATCTTTCAATCGATTTATGGATATCTGTTCGTAGTCTGATACCTCCATTAGGAGACTATATGCTCCAAATTGGGAGCGGACATGGAAAAAAAATATGCTATTACTTTTATTTCCGTTAAAATTTCCCTCCTCGCCTGGTCACTGGTAACAATATTTGTACGCAGTGAAATTCTAGAATAAACTCAATGGTTAAGAATTCAACAAAAAATAATATATATATGAAATTGTCTGAAATTTCTTCACCAAAAAACGAAACTCGTATTAAGCTTAAAGTTAAAAAGCAGCATGCTATAATTGTTGCAAATGTTGAATTTATTGTAAGTTAATTATTCAATTGTTTTTATCTTGAAACATATTATGTAACTTTTTTTGCTTAAATTTCAAAAATTAAAATAATTTCCGCTAACTCATCTAGAGATTTAAAATTTTTTCAATTCACCCTTTAGGAATGTTCAATAACATGTTAATTGTTTTGTGTCCTTTTGATAAGTCGAATGGTACATTTGAAAATTATAAAACGTATATGTATATCGTCGTTTTTCTGGAAGAAGACAGTAACTAAAAATACTAGTTTTGAGTAATTGGAGATTGAAATATTTCAAATGTTTGAAATGCTGCTATACTTTCTTCATTTAGTTTATTTGTACAAAACTGTTTTTAACCAGATGAACGCGCTGGACATGTTTACATGTCCAAGACTTTATCTCGCGTTTACGGCTAAACTAGAAAAAAGCACTTCTGGATATATGTTTTAAAAGATAGTTCGAACTTTTACGTAGAAAAATTAGACAACAAATGATGAAAATGTCAAGTAAAACATAAGTAAACATCAAATTTGAATTGTTGAGATTTTGTACATGTTCATGTATTTTGTCACTAACAACCCGGGTTTCGCCTTTCGGCATCTTCAGGTATTCGAGCACACGAATGGACTCGAGTGTCCAACAAGGAAATATATATTTGAAAAGAGCTCTCGATATCCAGTCTTTCGAATTTCAGCTTTGAACTACTGATACCCAGAAGTAATCGCCAGCTCTGTGTATTACACATACATATGCGGCTACGTGCTTGCTTGTGTGCGTGTTGGCGGTGTATATAAAGACTGGTCGCTGCCATTTTGTTTCCAAATGAGTAGATAAAATATTTTCAGCTTCTTCATGTATTCCAATTTATTTTAGCGAGAGTGCGACAAGCTCAGCTTACTTCTTGATGTATTTGGAAAAACTAATTTATATTTCAAATAATTCTCCATTTTTTACTGTTGAAATTGATCAATTTTTAGCCATAGTGAGCGTTTTAACAGATAAAATGACTGAAAATATATTCGTGCGAAAATGGGTCGCGCCGTAAGGGCTAAGTAAAAGTATAATTTATAAAAATAAGTTTCATACTTAATATGTAATTTATTCGATTTAGTGTTTTCTTCCAGAACAGCAACGATATAATAATGATAATGCAACATAATATTTGATGTCGATAATGCTATGGAATTTTTGTACCTTTTTTGAAGAATTCAAAAAGTTCTTTATCCCTGTCATTCTGCATTCATTACGAATGAATAGCTCTTTAGAAATGTATTGTGGGAAAATGAAAGTCGACCATCTCGACTGGAAAGATGGCACACCATTGTTGGGAAAATACAGCTGACAATGGCGGTAATGGAGGATCTCTGATGATGGCCACAGAAGCCAAAATGTTCTTGCATAATAATGAAAAAGCATACAAGATAAAATAGTACTATTTGATATAAGATAGTGAAATAAAGCAGCATGGAAAATGTCTTGAAAATTTGAATTAATTAAGACTTGGAAGAAAACTACAAATAAACTTTTTTTAAGTTGGGATTTTACAATAAGTAAGATAATATAGTGTCTCTTTCTTCTACACAAATATGTATGTATTTTTCCTAGCATATCAGCTTTCAATGTAGTGCATATGGACTTCTAATGGAGGTATCTCAACAGAAGTTTTCTACGAGAACGAGAACTCAGTTGCACGATCTCTCTTTTTCGACGAGAGTAGGCATAGAAAGATAGGGTTAGAACACGACTAGTGGTTAGCTAATCACTCTCGCTACGCCTCGTTTTAAGGATGGGATGGGTGGGAGGGAACTATAGACAACACAAACATCCCTGCCTACGAAGAGAAATCCATAAATCGATTGAAAAATCTAATTTTGAAACTGTTTGCATGTTTATTTGAACCCTTGGAAATGCAACCTAATGAGACGAACGCCTAAGAGCGTTGACCACTCGACTACAGGAACGGCAGGTAGATGAAATCAACAATTCATAAAGCGAGTGAAAAACCAATTTATGAAACTCTCCGTACAGGTAATCGAGACAGCAATCGAAGCCAACGACGCTGACCACTAGACCACGGATGCTGCGTTATATTATTACTAGTAACCGTACCCGTCATAGATGACGGTTTTGAAAATGAAATACTGAATGTCTAAAGTAGCGAGTACGTCGGATTTGCGTGTGCATTGCAAAACATTTATTTTATATTATATCACGGCGAACGCTTATGTCATTTCCTTGAGAAAATTTCATATCTACATGTAATATGAGATAATAATAAAACGTCTACAGAGCGTTCTATAAGATGTTATAAATGAATTCATTAGGAATGATTTAAAACGTACAATAATATTCTTTTTTTTTCTATGGATTCGGCGGTAACTTTGTGGATGTTCATTTTTAATATAAAATTAAATTAACAAGTATAAATAACCTTACGATACGGTTAGTCTGAAGATGCTTCTTAAAGAGGCGAAATGCGACACGTTAGTGATCAACCAAGTGGAATAACTAAGTTATCAATTTTTAATTTAATTTTATATTAATAATATTCTTCTCCAATTAAACGTCTACAAACCAGCCAATACAAGCAATGAAATCTAGGCCAATCAGTAACATCCAGCCCACGCGTATCGGAAACCCCGTTGTCAGGGCAACGGAATCAACAAGTTTTCTGATGTTGCATCCCTGAGAGTTGCCAGGGTAACGTGCAACAGAAAAGTACATCTGAGCCAGAGGTCAAGGCGACTGCACGGTTTTGACGCAGTGTACCGAATACCGACGAACTACATAATATATATATGTATATGTACATAATCAAACAGAATTTTAGAGCGTTAATGAGATTTCCGTATCATTATTCGCTCACGATTTTATCGTAGCGTCGTATGGATTTTTGATTTTGGAATTTTTATTTATAATAATTATATCGGTCAAGGTCGAGCGAAACGAGATTTGTTAGTCAAAATATCGTGAGAGATAATATTTGTAACATGTCACTATGAAAAAGATGGCGTGGCACATATTTCGATTCTTCGGAAAAGATTTTCTGAATCTCACTTTCAGGAATTGAATGGAACAGATGAAATAATAATTAAGCTAGCAATACTAACGTAAAAAAACCTTGTTTAAATGTTAAACAATTTTGTACCGTTTCTACAATATTTTTTTTTATATAACACTAATTGGTCTACGAATTTTCGAAATGTTTGAAATGGCCTTTTTCATTTTTTTTGTTTATAAAAAACTGTTTTTAAGTAAAAGCATACTTTGTAAAAATAAGTGTGTTTTTCCACACGGTAGAGTTTAAAATAGGGAAAATTTTGGTGTAAACAACTCAATATGTAATTTTTTACAGTTAGTGTTTTCTTCCAGAACAACGACGAATTTTAATGACTGTTCATCAAGCGAGCGTTGAATTTGTAGGCTTTTATTGTAGCGGGACTTGTTTTTACAGATATCCTTAGATTTATTATATACTTAAACTTAATATGTCATTTTTTCGATTAAGTGTTTTCTTCTAGAACAACAACGATGTAATATACTTAATATTTTTGAATATTATTATTTACGCAGATGATTTAAAGCATAATTTTTGCAAGAATACTTATTTTCTTTAAGATCACTTGTGTATTGCTTTCAAGATGTTGTATCTGTGTGCCTGAATGCGAGATGATTCATTAAAACTTTGTGCCCCTTATTATTTTTGAGCATGGTATTCAACAGACAAGAAAATTATTTGTCTTGAATGTGAATATTGCGAACTATACACGTTTAAATGTTTGAGAATGAAATACGTGGTGTTTCTTTAAATTTAAGTTAAAAAGTTAAACCCAATAGACTTTGCGAATGTGAATTGTGACAAGATTTATGAGAAAATTAAAAACACATTTAAACTGCGCACCTTTCATAAATAAAATGTGGAAAAGTGCTTTTAAGCTGAGCGTTATTGTGCCGTTTACGTGTAGAATAAAGAAAAATCTTTTTTAGTATTGCGATGCGGTAATTTGATATTCCCATTAATGTTTTATAAAATAAAATGTTGTTATATGATTTTTTTTCCATGTCCGCTCCCAATGTGGAGCATATGGTCTCCTAATGGAGGTATCTTGACAGATTTTTTTCTACGAGAACTGCTTGTCACTCAGTTGCTCAACCTCTCTTTTTCTTTTTCGAAGAGAGTAGGGATAGAAGGATAGGGCTATGACAGGACTAGTGGTTAGCTAATCGCTCTCGTTACACCCCGTGAGGATGGGAATGGTGGGAGGGAGGACTCAGACTACGGACAGAAATCCGTAAATCGATTGAAAAATCAATCTATGAAAACCGTCCGCACCGGGAATTGAACCCGAGACATCCGTAACCGTAGCCAGCGACGAAACCAGCTGCGCCACGGACGCCGACGAAAAAATGTTACCCATCACTTAAATATTTTCAACTGTGTATTTTTGTGAGATTGAAAAAACCAAAAATATTTTATCGTTAAATTTATTGGTTGAATTTGAATTAATTTAGTGATTTTTTTGTTTCCAATTTTTTTTTAAGTTCAGTGAGTTTGTGTTCATTCGTGCATTAGAATGATGTGAAGATGCCGAAAAGCGAAACCCGGGTCGTAAGTGACAAAAAACATGGAAATGTAAAAAATCTCAACAATTCAATTTTTCTTTTGTTTCTTTGTGTTTACCGAGCTGAATATTATATAACTAGGAATGCACAATGGTACCGTACTAAACATTGAATGTTAGTATAATTTAAAATTGTAGTTTTCAGGATATTCGTAATTAAGCTTTGATAAGCTGTGTTTATTTATTAATAACAGGGTGTTATTATTTTAAGTATAGACAGATTTTTAATTTAATAATTTGTATTATAATCTGTATAGTCTTTTCATAATCCACTTACCATTTGTTTCATATACCTTTTCCTGTGTCATACAAACATAATAATAGATAAATAACTCTTCTAATTTATTTCTTATTAGTTAAAAATGAATTGAATTCGTACAAAAAAAAGTATTATTTACTGTTTTACTATTTAAGTAATTCCGCCAGAACATTTTAGTACCTACATCAACATAAAGAAATAAACATAAAATTATCATCAAAAATTCGTATGTATCCGTCTACGATGTTCACATAAGAATGATAATGTATACATTTGCAAACGGATACAAAAAAAAGGTATTTTTTTACAAAGATTTAAAAAAATCTCGGCTAATAAAGGTATCATGTTATCAAATAAATGATACCCGCGAAAACTTTCAAATACATACAAAGCTTTTACTGTAATATATATAGACGGACATTTTTTGGCTGTTAACTTTTGCTTTACATTTCCTTTTTGGTTCGAAAACGAGCTTGTAAGCTTGGAAACATTCGTTTGGTTTTACCTTCAAACTAAGTACTGCCAACCCACAGCTTATCAAAGTTTAATTATGAATATCACAAAAACTACGATATTAAGTTATGCTTACATTTAATTTTTGGTACGGTACATCTTTCCATGGTAAATATTTTTAGTTATATAATATCCATCTAAATAAATACAAACAAACCAAAGTTTAACATAAAATTAAATTAAAATTTACATTCTACTGGACGTGATAGCTTACCCCCTCCACACGTCCACATTATATTAAAAATGAACTTTCACAAAGTTACCGCCGAATCCATCGAAAACCAAAGTTTATTCGATGGATTCGGCGTTAACTTTGGTATTTACTCAATTTGCTTAAAGCGAACCATGCATAAACACAGAGAGAGTGTGTGTGCTTTGTGTTAAAAATTCAGTCACCAAGGTTTACGCTTACACATTCTCCATTGGTACATGAGGTGACATAGCGGGAGTTTTTCGTGACAGTTAGATATTTATATAATACATTGCAAAATTTATATCCTTTTATTCTACTGGTTGTGTTACTATGTGTTTAATCCATTTCTACCATTCATATTTTAATTTCATATTTTTACTATCGATAAAAAGAATAACTGGTTTTTTTACTTCATGCTAAAAAGATATTGTTAAATAATGGCCATTGATTAATTAAACATTTGGCGCCCACCTATACCTGCTTACTGAAAATTGTGTAGATCCTGCAAAGCTGATAATTTATAACGTGTCTTTCCTGCATGGGTTCTTGCTAGGTACTGAAGATTCTGTCAGCCAAAGACTTTGAATGGGAAAACCTCTTACGAATACTGACTGAAAAGTTTCAGTAAACGCGTTAAATTATTATTCAAAGATTTTAATATCGAAAAGTTTACTTTGACTTCGTAAGACCATAGCTGATTTACAAAGTGTGACAACAGTAAGCGGTAAGACTTTATGACAGAAGGTTGCGTACACAATATATTTGTTGTGCACAGTATTTACTAAATGTTTCGTCAGGTGAATGCAGAACTAGGGAAACTGAAATTTCTTAAATTGTGCAGGAAAATAATTCAAAGATTTTACTTTTCTATATCAAATTATTAGAAATATTTTGATTCAACAGTAAAATCAATTGAAATATCGAAACCCTTTTGAAATATTATTAATTACCGCCTAAAAAAATAGTCAAAAAAACCGTTTTTTGAAATAATGCAAATTAAATTAGTTCTAAATACTTCCAATTGATTTGAGAATCCGTGTGAAAGTTGAGCTTACTAGTGGATGATTCTATAGAAAAGGATTTTGTATAAGCGAATGACAGATGGACTTTTGAAAAGCTGATATAGCTTCTAACAAACCATTTTCGCATCACGTTTCACTACCGAAACTCGTAACTTTCTCATTAACCAAATAAGGGCCGTTTCATATTCTAATTACGTTAATCTCGGCTTTACGGCCACGTGTAAAGGATATTATTAAACGTGTTCATAATGACAGTATTATGTAGAATAATTGTTTAATTGTTTGAATACGGTTTTACATTATTCAGATCATAAAATTCTCTATAATCACAGAAATTAAAGAACCACAATTATTGTTTTTAGAACAATATGGGTAGCTTTCGAAAAGATATGGGAAATGGGAATAATCACTTAAATTTTATTATTTTAAATGAAACAAGAATAAAAAGAAAACGTGTCTTTTTTGTTGCAAATACCACCTATTGATTTACAATTTGTACTTTAATGAAAACTGTGAGCCATTATTTGCAGTAAAAAGTAAAAAGAAAAAAGTCAATAAATACTAAAGTAACTTATGGCAAAGTATAAGTCATTCATTGACTTCGGTTACGGATTTCAAGAGTTCGAATCCCAGATTTATGAATTGTTGTTCATATGTATGATGTACGTGATATCTGAAATCCCCTCCCACATATACGATCCTAACAACGGGGAGATGCGAGAGCGATTATCTAACCATTAGTCCTGTCCTAGCCCTTCTTCTATCCCTACTGTATTCGAAAAAAGAGAGGATTAACAACTGAGTACAAGCAGTTTTCTTAGAAAAACTTCTGTTGAGATACTTCCATTAGTAAGCCACATGCTCCACGCTGACGCTGAAGTAGCTATCAAATAGAATATATAACTCTAGTGGAACTAAGTACAGTGCTAACTTTTTCTTCGATCAAGATGTCTTATTCAATCAATACCTTATTTTAGTAAGAGGATACGTGTGGGTTACCCAACATAATATTACTGGAAATCCCTACAAAGTAATCTATAGATGCCAAATTTATTCTTACAAGGGATTCTATCTTTATTGTAGATAAGATACCTACAGAATTTTCGCAATAAAAAGCAGGTCTAAAACTACTATCGAGTTGCTTGTAATTTTTAAACGTGTGTATCTTAATTAAAGTGAACTCGTATACGGGTACTAGAATACCTGACGATGCCTGGGTTTTTAGTGACAAAATGCATGGAAATTTAAAAATTTGAGTGATGCAAATTTCCATGAAAAAGAGTCCATGATTAAAAATACCACACAAAGTTTACCAAAGTATCATATTACCAATATTAAGAAAAAATTCAAAATTAAATGTGGAATATGAAGAAAATTATCAGAAATACCAAAATTAAGATACAAAAGAAGCTAAAACAGTATTTGGCGAATATAGCGGTGTCGATGAAAAGTTGTAATTAAGCCACGAAAAGGCTTAGGAAATTTTCTGAACGCAGTTTTAGCTTAGGGACGTGTGTAGAATAATCCAACACCATACTATCGAGCGATGGTGCCTTTGAGGCTTTCTGGTTTAATTTTTGTATTGCATCGATGAGGCGAATTCTACTGTTGTGTTATAGGAAACCATAATCAAAAACTTAAATCATATTTAAAAAATAGGTTCAACACCAATAACCTGTTCAGGCGATCAACGATTTGATGTCTTGATATCGTAACCGAGTAGGATAAATCCCGGGTTTTGGAAGCAAACGGTAATTGGCCAGCCAGATATCAGGTAGTGTTTTAGTTTGTATACATTGTATTTTATGCATTTTTACAATCACGTTAGTTTGACTTAAAAACATGGGTAGTTAAAAATGAGCACGAACACTTGTAACGTTAAACAATAATGAAAACATTTAACATAACAGTTTATTATTGTCAGTGCGCAAATCACGCGAAATAGCCCCGATCAGATTTTTTTAGTCACTCGAGATTAACTCAAGGAGAAAAGACGCGAAGAACATTTATCGGTAAGATATCACATGTTAAAACTAATGATTTCAATCTAGAACACATACTATTATGTTCACCGGGGCCAAGCTTTTTCCTCTAGACCACAGAGACCGACCGAATGACAATGAAATACTACAAAAAAATCAATGAAACTTTCCGAGTGTTACTAAATTACGTCGCTTATAATTTTGAAGTGAATCATACATACGTAATTATAGCACCAGCTTAATTAGTATTTACCTAAACGGTTGACAGTTTACATTCTTGATTTATGAAGGTTTTGTTTAATTTAATAACAGAGTAATTACATCGACGCTACAAATATTCGAAATTGAGATAATAATTACTATCTCTTTATATATTATAGCGTGGGATAACAATAATTAACAGAAACTCTTGAATTATTAAACTATAAACACTATATTTAGTAAAAGTATATTATCATGTTTTACGCATTGCAGTGTTTGCTTTTAAAAAGCTTATATTGTTAGTAATTAGTTATAAAAAGCTTATTAAAACACAATTTGTTTTATAATTTAAGACATCGACTGAGGGTGGAATTTCAATATCAAATTGGGATTATTGAGATTTTGTACACTTCCATGTATTTTGTCACTAACGAAACGGGTTTCGCCTTTCGGCATCTTCAAGCATTCGAGCACACGAATGGACTCGTCTAACATTTATATAGAAGATACAAATACGAAAAATATTATTTACGAGGTAAAATATTATACGTCTGAGAGCCACACTGATACCTGAGTTAACATTTCGAGAATCGCCTTAATCATTATTTTGTAAACAACACATTAACAGAGTGGCGAATTGCCACTTTCCAACTTCTTTTAGAATTACCAGTGATTTTACAATTATAATAACATTGTGGGTTTCGACGGGATGCAATTCGACGAATGGGTAAATATATACAATCATTCCACATTTAACGACATCTGTTAAACATTCGGGTTAAACTGTTGCATCAAAACATGGGGGATCAGATATTATTTGATCAAGAAATTTTGGAAATCAATAGAGCCCAGTTAAATTCCTTGCCAATTCTGAATGAGCACCTGAACCTTCCTAATTCTCCGTTATTATATCATATACGTTGAAACACCTAACAGATGTCACTAAATATGGAATGACCGATCATGACCGTAAATATGTATCAACCGATATATATTGACTTTTGTCCAAAGGATTTTGTTAATATTGCTGACGATTTTGCTATGAGCAAATCGAAGAAAAATAAATTTGTTATAATTTTTAAAATGTCATTTTAGTATATCCTATTGAATATCTTGTTCTAAATCGATTAACAATTTTTAATTCGTTTTTATGTATACATAGGTACCTTTTTATAATAATTTTACTATCCCATATTAATAATAAATACAAAATTTATTTTAACGATTTTTTGATATTTTGAAAAATAAACCTACGGGACTCGTCGCGGGATTTGTAAATGACAGGATTGTAAAAATATATTACATATTTTCAAGAAATTGAAAAAGAAGAAAAAAATTTTGCCTGCAGCGCAATCTTCTGCGTCGTAATGATTTATGGTCAAATAAAAAAAAGAGTTGATAATGAAGTAGCCCTAAAAAAATTGTCAAATTTGTCAGCAAAATTGTCAATATACAATCAAAATTTTTGGAAAAAAATTATTAATATTAAACACAAAATTTGTCAGGACTGTAAAAATATTTTACCTATTTTTTAAGAAAAAGTGTTCGTAATAGTTGCAAATTTTTTCTGAAAAAAGGTCGAAGGTGGCACAAACCCTAGCTACACCACTGTCCCAATCCCTATTTTCCAACACCAAACGTGAACGTAAGAAGGTAGAAAAAGTGCTCGAGTTGTATGGCGCATCTGAACTCGTCTGTGAAAAAATGGCGCATGGTATCCTAAAGGTTGGTTACCACTGACACATATGGTGATGTTCATATGTTCAGTTCCTCAATGCAACAAAAGATGGTTTTACTTGTTTGGACTCTACAATTTAGAGCAATCCGGCGTCTACGTTTCTTATTTTGGGCACTTTTGTTGAAAAAGAGTCAATTACTGGTACATGTTCTACCACAAGTAAATTGACCTTACTTTGAAGCTAAAATAAATCCAAAACTTGCGTACTACAAATTACGTAGTAAATTCCCGTTGAATTCATTAAATGATATAACACATTAATATAGAGCGATATTTTGTTCACCAAAACCGATAATAATTATTATCAATTTATTATTACAGCATTATACTATTCCTGAAAACTCGCTTGTAACACCATAATTTCCCAGAATTACTATCGAATTATCCCATCAGGGACTGTTTGGAAACTCCATAGCCGCGTGAACAACAAACAGTTAGACACATTCATTATTCAGATTACAATATACTAATATTGTTTCACATGTCTGGTGATTCAAATCAAAATTAATTGCCGTTTTCACCTAGTCGCACCTCCTCCTGCGATGTGTTTGTTCACAATATTATTAATGTCGTAATAATCATTAGGTAATATTTGCGTAACGCGAACGGTGTGAAAATATCTCGATTGAAAACCGTGAGAAATAAGCCATGTTAGATAGGCATGTGAATCTGTAAAATTCACTAATCTTGTATCATGTAATTTATACACAACTAGTATTTTTTACCCGGATTCGCCCAAGATGGTGAACACTTATATTAAGTTATTAAATTTAGACGTTGAACGCTAATGTTGAAATTTGAAAATATCACCGTCAACTGCACCTCTTTTTATACATTCACAAAATATGGTCCGCCAATTAAACCAGCTAAAATAAAAGATGAGAATTTTGCCACCTGCACTCTTGTTATGTCACCGCAGAACTTCTCGATAGACAGCTTGTTGATCTGTATTTAATAATGGTTCCTGCAGCGCCACAAACTAAACATACGATCACAGTCGTACGTTAATTCTCGATGTAGATTCCGGATTCACACCAATTTGTACGAATTTACCACTCACTTTCTATCAAATCACAAATATCAACGATCGCGTTATTATCTCAACTGTCAATTACAGAATATATAAGTATTGAGCTGTTGCCAGGCGACTATTATTATTACTTTTTTCATCCCGAATTGAAATGTCAAAAATATCGCGTTTTCAGTATTAGGTGAAAAGTTAAATGTTGAGAGTTGAAAGTTGAAAATAACGCACGTGAACTAATAATTGTAGCCAGAATGACCTGTGAAAATTTCACATCGCTAGTGTACGCCGTTTGGGAGGAGTTGTTGTGACCGACAGACATACAAACATACATATTGCTACATGTAGTTTGTGCTATATAGTAGAGATAACAACTCTACTACGTAAATTACATATTATTTGTGTCGCTACTTTTCAAAAGCAGCCATACACAGGTATTTTCGTTTTTTTTTGTCAATTGCTATCCACTTACTTGCTTCTAATATTTCTGTATTTAAAAATGACCCAAATGCTATTAATTATCAAGTAAATCAGTATTTCTATAATCTTCCAACACTGCGATTGTGTACACGACGAAATAAAAAAATAGTGGTTTTTCTCGAGTTCGTCCATTTTGGATATGGCTGCTTTTGAAAAGCAGCGACACATTTTTCTTTGCCAGATATAAAAAAAAAATTTTGCGGATACGACTTGCAATTGCAAATGAAAAGCATTTTAGTATATAAGCTAGCATTGATGGTAAAATAAAATGGAAACCTTATTGAATAAACAAATGAATGAAAAGGTCTGTCACACCAATGTTCGCTCTAAGACAAAAGGGTCTCTACACGGAAAGTTGAGCAAGTCACGTCAACAAATGCGCGGCATAATTTTAGCCCTTTTGTTAAACAACAATAGGTATTATTTTGTTGACAACTAATTATTTGATCAGTAACTAATTTGATAAATGGTTAGTAAGAAATACTTAATCCGTGGCGTTCGTGGCGTAGTTAGTAGCGTCGCTGACTACAGCTATGGATGTTTCGGGTTCAATTTCCGGCGCGAACGGTATTCATAGATTGACCTTTCAATCAATTTATGAATTTCCATTCGTAGTCTGAGTCCTCCCTCCCACCCATCGCATCCTCACGGGGCATAGCGAGAGCGAATATCTAACCACTAGCTCTGTCCAAGCCCTATCTTTCTATCCCTACTCTCTTCAAAAAAAAAAGAGAGGTTGAGCAACTGAGTAACAAGCAAAAATAAAATTCACGTAGAAAAATTCTGTTAATATACCTCCATTCGGAGACCATATGCTCCATATTGGGAGCGGGCATGGAAAAAAAAGAAATACTTAATGGTTAGTAAATAATTTCCAAATAAACTTAGGTGAGGATTAATTAAAAACTGACCATTTATTTTATTAACTGAACACGTGTATACTTACCATTTAACGAATTTGTTACTGACCGTTTTGATTGATTACTGACCATTTATTATTTATTACTGACCAACAATTGAAATAGTTGCTGACCCAATAAATGCAGGTGTATTTTATTTTATAAAAATTGATTATTCAATATTTTTATAATATTTACAATCATCAACAAATATTTCATTAACCTGAGAGAGAATTATGCATGTACCCAAATTATAATTTTTATTTAATTACATTATTATTTATTACAACTTAAGAATTATTGAATACGTATATTTGTTTAAAAAGTAATAAAATCGTTCGAATTTTAGAAATAAATGTCATTGAAAACAAAATTAATTGAAAACATCAATTTTTGAGACTTTCCGTCCTCGTATTGAAACCCGTGAGTACCGCAAACAAAGCCAACGATATTGATCTCACTCGTCCACAATACTGTAAATATGGTTTCATATTATTATTTAAAAATAGAGGCGTATCTTTCAGTCGGAGAAAATAAAACAGTGCATTAAAAACAAAGGAGTGTATGCAAAATATTTTTGTCGTATCGAGATAATTGCGCAAAACATGCTCTCTTGCATGCATCTCTTTACTCAACGTTTTCAACGAGATCAAACTTCTACTGAGTTATAATTACGTAGAGTAATTAGAAAGTTGTATCTTCTTTCACATAAATCTTTGTTAATCACAAAAATACGAATTAATCAAAAAGTTTACCAAGGTATAATTACTTTTCGCGTAATAATAATTCTCATTTGAGGCGTAACCAAAATCAAGGATTATAGTTATAATAAGGCCGATTCACGATTTATTGTTTCGATATATTTATGTCTAATAATCAAAAATATACGGATTAAAATAAACTATTGTAAACATATAAAAGATAAAGAACTCTCTGAAAGTGTATGACCAACAACTGTACTGAAAAACGTTGTATGCAAGGCTCGATTCCGACCGCAGCGCACCGGTTCGTAAATTATGCTTGACAAGTATTATCGAAAAAATTATGTGCGATATGTCGACAGTTCTATTTAATTATCTACCGTTCAAGTTGGTGAAATCAATCCACTTCGAGCTTTAGCCACATGTGATTCATTGCGGAAGTGAGCTTTGTCAAATATAACAATTAATTTCCGCAAACATTAGCTCAGTATACTTGATGCCCACGATATGCAGACATAGGGGAAGAGTTTGTGTCTGCGTGTTTGCGAGGCATACTGTGCTGTACTTTGCATAGTTTTGGCTTCACAAACAGATAAACAAAACAAATATAAATTTTAATTTTACTACTCATCTTTCAAAATTTTAAAGTTCCTTTATTAAAATCCCTGTGCAATGTGGAGGGAATGAGCTTTGACGTGAAAGGATTGAATAGTTAATTGAATTATAACATTTAATCGCTTTCCTTATTACTCTTTTTTAGTATCAGAGTGGCGGTGGTGAAAAGAGTATCACATGCGGTGAATGTATCTCTATCTCTATCACACAAACTCACTTGTGTATAACCAAGAATGATAAAACAGCAAGCGCTAGCATGCCTTTATACAAGTTGGTTGCCCCACCTCCACCCGTTATATGTATGCAGCCGCTGTTTCACGGCCGCCTTCCATAATGCAATAACTACCAAGAAAACGAATCTACTCCTCATATTCTTCGCCCGATGCAGAGCTGTACGGGACTGATCTTTGAACCATGCACCATTGTACTTACGAAAAGAAAAAAGAAAAGAAAATGTGACTTGCTCAGCCACTTAGTTTAAGCGATATTAAGTATCATGTGTATCCGTATACTGAGAATCCGCCGTAGTGCTAAAGTTTAATCTACTTCGCATTGAATCTAAAGAGGAATCGAGAATATCCCGCTCGCCATATGATGTTGCAAATTTATCGGATGTATCAAAGTTGGCCTTGGTTGAGATCAAGTCAGCGTGGCCCGTATGAGGACGGACCACAGCAAACAGCTCTGCTAGTTCGGTATTCATCTCGGGGCAGTCCCACAGAACGTGATTAGCGCCCTGATGGTTGTGTCCACAAGTGTAATCCGGCCTTTCAACCAACTTACCTTTTTTTTTTCTTTATATCTTGCTTGCGCCCTGCATTACACGTAATCAAGCAAGGAAGAGACAAAAAAGATTCGAATCCATGACCCGCAACTGGGGTCAACAGCTGTCTTAAATGCAATAAAAGAAAAATATGTATTATTTGATCTGAGACCAACATCAAAAAGTGAAATTAAGTATCATAAAAACAACAGCAATTATGCGAAATTTCGAGTTTCGCAAAGCTTAATAAAGAGCTGTTCTTAATTTAAAATTTTACGGCACTTAGCTATTGCGATGTGTTCTGAAAAACAATGCTCTATTTCGGATTTGCATAATTTGGCGGAGATTCGAACAAGACTGTGGGAAAATGGAGGTAGGTGTTACCATGTTGCGTCGCAGGAAATTATTGGCTAATGCGCATGCATTTGACGATAAATACTTGAATTATTCTTGTGCAGTGATCCGCAACCAATAAATAACTTTGAATTGAATCCAAAAGCATACAATTTTGCATAATACGTCGCTTTGAATTCTGTACAACTGCAAGTGTCACGAATAAGGTATAACGGTTTCATATGACTTTTTGCATTTTTTCTCTCGTGATAAAACTACAAAATTTGGTATTTGAATATTTATACCTCACCAAATATTTAGCCAATAGTTTTGTCCTAGCCCTATCCTTCTATCCCTACTATCTTCGAAAACGAGAAGTAGAACAACTGAGTAATAAGCAGTTCTCATAGAAAAACGTCTTTCGAGATACCCCCATTAGGAGTCTATATGCTCCACATAATGAACGGACATGGTAAAAAAGTAAAGTACTCTTCTCTGATTACATTTGTAGTGCCGTGACCTATGTAGACTTAGTAATTGTCACATAAAATCTGACAAACAATTTGCATATTATGTGAAAACTATGGTTTTTTTGGATATCAATTTGATGGAGCATTAAGTCCTAAGGCGCGTTAGCGTCATAGTTCTTTGAGTCTCGTTCATCTCTTATGTTAATTTTTTTTTTGTTTCACTTCCATCTTTGCAGATAGAAGGGCGTGATCGCTGCAGAGCTAAGCAATCCACAGTGAAGCCAATTCACGTGGGCATTAATTGCATTTATATATAATATAATATACCTCCCCGCGAAAACTATGGTACCCACAAAGGAAGAAAGTTATATTTTCAATTGTTCTTGTATAACCAAGTCAACGGTTGAGAGTTGCATCGATTTACTTACAAAGTTATGCAATGTGAACCAGATAATGTGAAATAAAACGCATTGTCTCTGCTTTGAAGCAAACAATAGTAAATACCGAGTAAAGTACAACTCGAGAGTACAATGCAAAATCGGTGTACGACACAATGAAAAAAGTCGCTCCTCTAAAACGATGATAATGACGTAACTCTTTCTCGTTAAAAAAAAAACAGTAGCGTCGAATCACAGTAGCTGAGAGAGAAAAAAGTGGATTGAGATGCAATGTTTTTTAAACCATGTCAGCACCCAATGTAGAGCATATGGCCTCCTAATGGAGGTATCTTAACTGAAGTTTTTCTAAGAGAACTGCTTGTTATTTAGTGCCTCAACCTCTTTTTTTCGAATAGGTTATTCAATTACAATACAATGCCTATGTAATACGCTATAAATATTTAATGCTCTCATATTTCTAGTGCCATTACTTAAACAGAATGAGGAATGAGTTACATAGATAGGCATGATATTCTTCTCGTCGATTCCCATCTTCAATTTGTAATTGGATTATCCGTGAGTCATTTGTTTTCTGGTGATTCGCAAGAAGTTTTATATTTCCATAGCAGCAAACAAAAGCCTATCGTTCACAACTAAGATTAAGTCATACATATGTGGGGGATATCGCTCCCTAATGGAGGTATCTTGATATAAGTTTTTTAATTGCTTTGTTTTAAGAACTGCTTGTAACTCAGTTGTTCAGTTTTTTTTCGAGATTTAAGAGATTATTCAATTAATAAAACACAATTCTTATGTAATTCAGTACAAATATTTAATGTTCTCATGTTTCTTAGACATGGGGAATGAGTCATCGCGTTGATTCCCTTCTTTTATTTGTTCTTTATGATTCGCTCATTAACGAGAAAAACACTCACCGTTTACTTTTAATTGGATTCTCCGTGAGTCATTTGTTTTCTAGTGATTCGCAAGAATTCTTATATTTTCGTGGAGGTAAACGAATGACCCTCGTTCCCAATTAAAATTACGTCATACATATGTGGAAGATATTGCTTTCTAATGGAGATATCTTAAGATAAGTTTTTTTAAGAGAACTGCGTGGTAGTAAGTTGCTGAAACTTCTTTTTTTCGAAGACAGTAGGGATAGAATATTAAGGCTAGGGCAAGACTAGTGGCTAGCTGGTGGCTAGCTGATGGCTAGATCATTGCGTCCTGTTTTAGGGTCGGATGGGTGGTTGGAGGGAATTTTAGACATCATCACAAACATCCGTGCTTTCGAACAGAAATCCATAAATCGATTGACAAATCACTATTAACGAAGTCGACGGCGTCAGATTACATTAAGAACTCTTTTGAAAAATATTTAACATAATATAATGCCATTATTGAATATGAATCACAAGCGGGCGCTTGACGTTTCCGTGGTGGGCGGTGGGTAATTTAGTTTTTCTTGTCTGTTTTCATAGAAACCATCTGTGGAACTCAACTCGCGGCTAAATTTACTTGAAAGCATTTGGAAGACGATTAGCTACGCCAATTCGACGGCCGAGGGTAGCGGTGCATAGGCATGGAGTCTTTTTTTTCTTTTTATTATACCTATCCGAATGAAACAAAATATTTGTCCTGTTCTGGCCTAGCTATCGACTTTCGACTTGTTTGTTTATAAACACAGCACTTACTTAGATTTGTGAGAGTAAACGTCACTCATAAAATTGAACCAGGCATTAAATATTGAGTTTCTTAGCATCAGGCTTAAAGTTTAGCCATTAAATGTAATAATAATACAGTGAGAGAAGTAAAATTTGCTACTGCTCGACGGAGAAGAGAGTGTCAACACACTCTGACTGCCCCAAGTCCGGCGTGGTGACAAAAGATAATTCACAGGTTCCTTCGTCTTCCATTAAAACCCGGTCGTATTCAGTATACTTTCTCTTTAATTGCAGTTAGTTTATACTGATAAATTCTTCGAAGACAGTCACACAAACACAAACAGATTTAAAATACACAATTTCAATTTAAAAACACAGCAAGTGGTTTTATGATAGGGTCATACCTTTAACCCATACCGCGGGGCTCTGTCGGCCACTAACCGCCAAGCCCCTAGGCCGAGGACAAGTCCTTCTTTCCCTAAGCATCGCCCGCTTTTTGTTTACTTCTAAGGGTAAACAAATAACGGTAAACAAACAAATATGACAAATTATTTTTGAATGCCTTAGAAGAGACATTACATATTAAATTTGAATGAATAGAAAGAGTCTGCAGACGATCCCTATCTCCCCCATAAGTACGGGGCGTTGTCGATTTTCAATTCATGCTACTATTTAAATATGTTAATATAATCTTTCTGCAGTATAAATAAAAAGTGTTTTTTAATCCAAAATATTTTAGAAATTATTGCACCTTATTCTGAATTGAATTACTGCGATGTTGGTGGGTGGTACGGAAATTGTATTATTAAAAAAATAATTGTATTATTAAAAAAAAAAAAAAAAATTAAAAAAATATGCTAAAATTGGGCGGTAGTTATAAGAAGGTTGACGACCACTGGTGTAAACCAATTCTACAGTTTTATAAAATATAGCCGGGTACGTGGTCGAGTGTCGAACGTCGTTGGCTTCGATTGCGTTGCTCACGGGCTCGAATCGAATTTTTGGGATGGTCTTTTTCCTTGTTTAACCAATGCAAGATATAATAAATGCTATCTCTTATTTATTCGGTTTGAAATTACTAAACAAAACAATAGTTAGGTCCCCTTCGTGAAAGTCGCAAAGCGCGCCTGCGAAGCACAAAAAAATGGCGTGTAATCTCGTACGAGATTACACGGTTTTACTTCAAATTTAACGATTGGACAATTCCCGGTACCTAACAGCTTTGCTCGGTGCTTAAGCTGCAACACTTTGTTGGAACGATGAGATTAGAACTGTCCAAAAACTCAAATAGAATCTTGTCAGCATTAAACATTTTACACAACATAACTTCAATTTTATATATATGTTATTCCACTAGTCGTGTAACTAAATGTGTCACGACTAAATGTATCGAACCAAAGCCCCCTATAAGGTTGCTTTGATCATACAGATTTATCTATATCGTAACTATTGATGACAAACCTACAACCGAGTAGTAAACAGTCGTTGTCTTCGGTTTTGGTGTCGTGTTCAAATCCAAGTACGGACAATTCTCCAAATTAAATTTGGCTACGGTTATGGATGTCTCAGGTTCAAGTCCCGATACGGATAGTTTCATAAATTGATTTTTCAATCGATTAATGGGTTTCTGTTCGTAGAATTCCCCTCCCACCCATCCTATCGTAAAAACGGAGAGTAGACCTGTCCAAGCCCTTTCCTTACTAACTTTGAAAAAAAAGAGATTGAGCAACTGATCAACAAGCAAGCCATATCCATATGCTCCAAATTAGGAGAGAAAATGATAAAAATAAATAAAAATCAGATGTCGTATAACTGTACGAATTAAATTATTTTGATTGCTGCAGAAATTTGTGATTATTTTACGGACTCATCTCACGTAAAGGATACAATAAGAGGTAGTTAGGGAGATGTTCGTTGAAAATTTGTAAACTCTTTAACAGTGCATTGTTTAAATATAAAATTTCCTCAATAAAAAATTTGTGATCCACATGTTTTAATACAATATTTTGATATCTTCATCCGCATTGAACAAGTGATTGATTCTCTGAGAGTAAATGTTGGCAGATTTAAGTGTCTCTTAAGTTAATCTTTTATTAGTCTAAAAGTAGCTGTTTAGCACCCTCAGTCGATATGTTAAATTATTTATTTTTATAAATTATAAATTATTTATTTATATTAATATTATAACTTTTTACATTTTAAAGTCATGATCGCCAAGGTTTCTGTTGAGAAATGGTCCTGGCCGTTATATAAAGCAGTAGAATACGTACGATACATTTTGCTTTACTTTAACACGTTTTGTTAACATAACTTCATTAAAAATTACTTAAAAGGTAAAATGTGGAATTTAAATACGTCTTTTCATTTCATTGTGCTGTATATAACTTCATTGTATAATGGTTTCCTAAATATTTTACAATTAAAATGCTGAAGGTCAACTGAAATTTATAATGCAAAACATCGCGAAATTTTATTAAGATAAAAATAAATTCATATTTTACTTACGTTTACAAGGAAAAGACACGGTCCCTCGGGATTTTTTTTTTATTTAACGTAGAAAAAGGCCCCGTTATCAGCTTACCTGTAACAAAAATAACATCGTTAGACAAGAGACACAAACAGATAAATAAAAAGACGTTTCATAAAGCACAGACTCAATTATATTCGTTTAGATTATTCATAAATGAAAAGATTTCATTTGTGCAGATTAACAGCCGTTATCAGATGAAACAAACGCCAAAGTAAATAAATTAATTTAGTTACATTTATTGTTTATGGTGCAATTATTTTTGAATAAATGATCCTTAAAAACATGTAATATACTTTTTAATATCATACAAGCCGAAATATAATTTTTTTGTGAAGATGCTAGCTAGGTCTTAACTCGTTAGCACCGGGAAACGTGGAATCCGCGTCGTGGATATTTTTAGTCGAAATTAATCGCTCATAAATGTTTTGTTACTTTTTATTGTGTTAACACAAATTGTTCACAAACCATGCGTTAATGATGTATTCATTTCTTTGCGGTCCCGCCGCTGCGCTATTTTTGTCATATTTATCCCAATGCGAATGTGTCGATGTCGGAAATGGTCGCTCCTAAAGAATGGTATCGTTTATGGTATCATAAACGATTTATCACAAAAGTTTTTTTTTCTACGAGAGCTGCTTTTTTACTCAGTTGCTCAACCTCTCTTTTACGAAAAACGCAGGCATAGAGGATAGCGCTAGGACACGAATAGTGGTTAGTTGATCGGTCTCGCTACGCCGCGTTTATGGGATCGGATGGGTGGGTGGGAGTTTTAGACATCACAAGCATCCATGCCCACGAACATAAATCCACAGATCGATTGAAAGGTCAACTTTATGAAACTGTCCGAACCAGGACGTGAAACCGAGACATCCGTTACCCGTAGCCGACGACGCTAACCACTGCACTACTGACCCGAGAGCTCTTAAGATAGGTACTAAAGTATTATTTTGGAAAGATTAATTATTTTTTTTCAATGATCAGGACCAGTTTTGCTCATCACGAGCATTTTCAATTGATATATAATAGTATGTAAATGTACACATTGATATTTATATACTATTATGTATTTTATCAGTTGATAATGCTCGTGATGAGCGAAACCGGTCCTGATAAACATGTGCAAGTAGTACAAATGAATTGTGTTTCAAATATAATGTCTTTCCACCAAGAATTGACAGTTAACACCTTTAAAGTGATCAATAGGTTATGACTAATAATAAGGTATTCAAAACAATCGGTAAAAGACTTTACTCGTCATGCAAATTATAAATAATTGAAATTGAATTATTTACAATTAAGCCATATTAAAAGTAAATTAAGTGTGAAAAACAATTCTTAAATATCCACTATCAAAATTGGCAATAAAAAAATCACTTCTTAATATACCGCATCAGTGTTTCCCAATTCTGCGTTGCGCCGGCATCGCTGGATATATAAAACACTAAAATATGTTAAATGTGTCATATAAAAAGGCGCTTCAACGTTGAATGAAAAATTTTCAATGTATTTTCCTTTAAACTTTAAATAAATGCAGCCTTCCTGTATTAAAAAAATGATAGGATTCAATCTTAATCAATCGGGGTATTTAATTTAATCACATAAAAGATTAATAAAAAATATCAACATACTTTTTAATTCTTCTTATACACTTTGTAATCGCATGTCTGGAGCTGCACCAAGTGATGACGATAACTAATTTTGGTTCCAGGGTGAAGCGAAAATCATAAAATGTACATTACGAAAAAGTGTACATACATTGTTCATTCTCATTGTATTTACATAACCACCGATACAGCTTTTGACCTCATCAATGATACGGGCTTAGAAGCTTTCGCAAAGAAAATATCTTTCTTCAATACATTTTTCTTGTTATTGACCATTAGATTATTAATTCACTGCCTTTAAGTGGAAGGGGTCAAGTAATATACAAAAGCAGTAATTTCAAATTTTGGTACAATTTATTATTATGGTGCATATTTCTTTTCAACTAATTCACGCACCCATATTTACGTCACGGGCCATTTGCGAATCACTGTACTAACCCATCAGTTGAATGAAATAAAAGTGTTTTCGTCCAAAAATACTTGTCTTAACTTTGTAAAATATCAACAGTAGACTGTAAGGCCACATAGAGCGTAATCGTCCAGTGCTACAGTGGTGTGTAACCACTGTGCCCTGACACACTGTGTGCTGTGGGGCGATGGTAGGTGTGCCGAGGTACATAGCTTAATTACAAAAAAAAAAACAATCAAATGTCTGTGATATCTGATACTATTGCAACGCATATTCTTCTACAATCTAAATTTACAAAATGAAAAATATAATTTAATTTGAGTTCTGTGTACACTATTTTATATATATTTGTCCGGCCTAATGCTACAAGTGCCTATGTCATATTTATCAATAACAATGTGATATCATTATCTTTCAAATTACTGTTACCAAATACTTTAGTGGTTTTTGGTGCTAGAGCTGCCCATGTAAAGATATAGACTTCTTGTACTAGTAAATCCTAAAATCTGAATCGCGTGTGTCGATATAGACATTTCTTGGTTTAAAGTATGCCGATGCATTACTTTGACATACACTATAGATTTTCTCTTATTAAGATCATTCTAAGATACGTAAGTCAAAATGGTCAAAATCTGAAATAGGCTTTTTAGCATTAGGCCCCTTTTATATATATGTTTTAACTGTGGTGTGCCGCGGGAGAGAGACGGTTGAAAGACACTGGTCCAATGAATGTTTCGTCAGCGGCGGGAAAGTGTGTAAGAGAAGTATGAAGCTTAGTTAGACAATTGAATACACATAGTGTTTCATCCTTTCAATACAAAGTATTATAAAACACAATTATTGCACAATTAACTAATGCAGGTGTCTCCAAGCATTTAAGCTTAAGAGTCACACTGACTCCTTCACTAAGTTCCAAAGGCCAAGACCTAATAAACTCATCATCTACATACTGTAGTTTTGAATTAAGCGCAAATTTCGGTTGCTACTTATGGGCAAGTGTCAAGGACATTTCATTTCGGAGGATATAGCCCATAGCTGACAATGAGAAAACCAGCTTCTTCCTGATTCATACACTCATATTTAGTGTTTTCGACAAAAAAAAAAAATATTTTATTTTTATTTTTATATTTAAAAAAAAATATCCGGCATTACAGCTGACAGCCAATGCGCCAAATATTTTTAAAATTTGAAAATCATACGAGACAAACTCGATGAGAAGTCACTCATGTCCAAGATCAGAAATTTAAATTTGATATTGACTTTGCTGGGACTCGTACCAGGACCCACCTAATCGCTAGGGAAAAGCCCTTGCCACTAGACCACAGAGGTTGGTTGATCAGTTGCATAATTTTTCTCGTGACTTTTTCCCGCTTTCGACACTATTTATCTGTGTGAAAAACTATGGCTCGCGGGCCGTAGTTTGGAGACCCCTGGCTTAAAGTAATTTTTAATTATTAATGCTGGAGTGGACCGTAGAGAAATTAATATCATAATATTTTGTATGTGGTTAAAAAAAAATGCTTAATGATATAAATTCATTACAACATTATTTAAAACGCGCAGCTTGCAATATCTTATTCACCAATCTTTATTACCCACATAATCTGACAAGTCATCTATCTATCTACGAATAATATTATTTTGATCATATTAGATGATTTTTCGATTACGTTACGTGGATATGAACCCGGAAATCACGAATCGCAGTTACATCTCTTTCTGTAGACCAATTACCGATTCAAAATGTTTTTATGTAGCCTAAAGCTTACTCACAATATCTCTTTCAATCAACAACAAATCAAAAGGTCTTTTGGTATTTTATTAAATATCAACTCCATTCATTTCCGGAGTAGCTCTCAAGCAATAAATAATATATTTTTTGCATTTGGGAATCCATTATAATTTCTCATTCAATTTACGCGGTCAATTAGTGTACATGTTTTGGTTTAAATTGTAAAAGTTTTAGTGTAACACGGTTTTAAAACTATGCATTTTCAAATTGGTTCTCTAGTGCAGCGGTCGTCAACATTTCTGATATCACGTACCACTAAGCTTACAATTTTGAATTCTGCGCACTACTAACAATCATAAATAGTTACAATTGAGGTTAGTATCATAACTCAGAATCTCCATCAATGCTTGTTTTTGGCAAATCAAGGAAAACAGTTTTCATGCTACAGTTACAAATACATAGTGTGATACAAATAAAACTATGAAACAGACACTTACACCATGATAACAAACACTGACAGTATAATACACTTTCATCGGCTGAAATGGAGATTATTAGTATAGAAACTTACAGGGCATCAGAGGATATGAGTTATGAAAATGAACAATATTTTCACATTCATTTTAGATGAGAGTTTGTGAGTTTTAAACGATATTTTATAATTTAAATGGTAGGTGTGAGCACGAAGAACAATTCTGCATTCATAACTCGTTTTATACATATGCTGGAGATTACGAAATTTGATACTGGACCCTCCATTGTTTCAAATATATTATAGACTCATTTTTATCTGTTGATAGCGTTGTAGATGGCGGCTATGAGACACTATCTGAACATACACAACGAGTGGTAGTGAGAAAAACTAAATTGTTTCAAAAAAGAAAAAAAAAAATTTAAACATATCCGCTCCCTATTCAGAGAATATGGCTATCACGCGGTTTCTACAAGCTTCTCTGCCCGCCACCAGTCTCCTCGTTTCCTCCTAGGTCATCCCAGCGTCCCGTTACTCCACCGAATACATCCTTTGGATGGTCATCAGTGGCCTTCCAGGGTGACGGAATCCACCTGGTTGGTAGAAGAGACAGGCAGGATTCAGGCTCCCCTGGAGCATCCTCAGCACGTATCCAAGCCAGATCCATCGTCAATTTTTTTTATTTTGGACGTAATAAGAGGTTGGTCCGTCCGCTCTCTTACCTCCGAGTTCCTGACAAAATCAAACCACCGTATCCCTAGTATTCGCCGCAAACATCTGTTTTCAAAGCACAGTATACGGTTACCCTGTGCCTTGGTAAGGTGCCATGACTCGCAACCGTAAATCAACATCGTCAGAATGCATGCGTTGAATAAGTGGCACTTGGTTCTGACCGAGTACAACCGTGAGTTCCAGACTTTCCACATTGAGTTAAAGGTTGCTCCAGCTATCCCTAATCGGATTGCGAGCTCTTTACGCGGATTGCTATCTACCATTATGTGCACCCCCAAGTACCTATAGCTGTCGACTCGCTCGATGTCTTGCCCCGCGCTCGTCAGAGGGTAGTCTGGGTCTGGACAGAAACTGTTGCAGAGCACATTGGTTTTACTCGCATCAACTTTGAGGCCAATGCGAAATATGTTTCAAATACATACATAAAAACGATAAAAGCTTTTTTTTTAAATATGAAATATTTACTAAGCTTCTTTAGTTATGACATAATTATTATGTGATAGTTGTTGCTGCGTATTTTAAATACATTTGTTGAGTCTTGGCTTCAATGACGTTACTCCAATAACGATACGCACCAAAAAAAACTTTATCGCTGACCACCCTGCTGCCCAATTTCAAAGTCTTTTTCTTCAGAATGATCAAAAAATTTAAAAAAAAAATGTATTAATTGATAAAGCGTTTTTTCTATCTATCTATCTACCTTTCTATAAAAAGAGATTTAACACTTCTGATACCAGACAACACATATCCCGATGTAAATGTTGAGTAATATTCGTCAAAAATTTGATACCTAAGATGGAGATGCTTATAGTCACTTCAATAAAATTGCGTATGCTATTACATCGGTACTAGGGCTTCCAATCCCGGGATTTCGGTTGATATTCATACAATCCCGGGATTTCGGGATTCACTGTAAATGCAAAATAAATATTCATAGGTCAAATTAAAACTTCCTGATTACCTACAACGTGTACCTCGGTTTGTTCTTGCACATGGTTTTTTATAATACCATTTTTTTCCGTGTCCGCTCTCAATGTGGTGCATATGGTCTCCTAATGGAGGTATCTCAACAGAATTTATCTACGAGAACTGCTTGTTAATCAGTTGCTCAACCTCTCTTTTTTTTCGAAGAGAGTAGGTATAGATCGATAGGGCTATGACAGGACTAGTGGTTAGCTAATCGCTCTTACTACACCTTGTGAGGATGGGATGGGTGGGAGGGAGAACTGAGACTACGAACAGAAATCCATAAATCGATTGAATGATCAATCTATGAAAACCATCCGCACCGGGAATTGAACCCGAGACATCCATAGCCGTAGCCAGCGACGCTGCCAACTGCGCCACGGACGCCAACATCTTTAATACCTATACAATTGATATAAATTTATTGTAATCTCCCTCCTTCTCAAATTTTTTTATAACGGTCGTTATTAACCAATTTGAAAAGGAGGACAATTTAGAATCGCTTCTTAAATGAATGGATCACAACATTTTAAAGACAATTTGAAGGACGTGTCCTCGTTTTGTATACCATTGGGTAACAATGCAATAAATAACATAAAATATAAAATAATTTTGATCATTGTTTTTCAATCACCAAAAAAAATCATTCGAATGCCAAGATAAATATTTAATCATATATATATTCCAGTTAAAACAATAATGGACGGATGGAATGACCAATCCCGGGATTGTAAAAAGGGTCCGGGATTGGATGCCCTAATCGATACGGTCGCTATCCATCTTCAATAAAATAATTTATTTGCTCTAATGTGCTTGAGAGTAATTTTAAATTGTCTATGGTACGTATGTCCGCTAATAATGATTGCTAGTTATAAAAAAAGAAGACGAGGAATAAATAATGATAATATGTATATAAAAAAAGCACAAAATAACGGCTCGGGACCATAATCGTCGCTCGGTTCGTTGACTTTGTCATGTTGGCGTATCTGCAGCAAAACCTTTCACTGTTTATTCTGAATCGCGTGCCGGGTTTCATTCTAAGAAATCTTGCCCAATTCAATGATAGTTTACTGTATGTAGTTACCAAAACATTTGACATGAGTTTCCACTACTTAAAAACAGAAATCAAACAAATTATGTAGTTGATAGTTATATCGGCTTAACGCCATCGTCATAGCTATACTTAAACTTATTTTAGCTAAGCCGTATATACTGTTTAGAAGAGATATACAATATTATGTTATCTCACGTATTCAAATATCATAATATTTATTTGAAATTAAAAAATGACCTTGAATACCTTTGTACCTTGAACAATTTAATTTGAAATAATTAAATATTATGATATTGAAATAGTGAGATTACATAATATTGTATATCTCTTCTAAGCAGTATGTATAGCTTAGCTAAGTATAGTTCTGACGATGTCGAAATAGCTATCAACTACCGAATAAAATTTTGTAGAACTGAATACTTTGATATTTTATATTATTATAATGAATTTCTACCAAGTAAATGCCAACTCAATCAAAGAAAGGCATTATATTTAAAAACAAAATAACTGTTTGAAACAAAACAACATTAGAGATTAAGGAGACTATAAGAACTATGACGCCAACGCACCTTAAGACGTAACGCAATCAAGTTGATATTCGAAAAAAATGACATACAAAACAAGTTGTTTTTTTAATATAGTCGTTCCCAGCACGTGTGCGTATTATGTGACACCGCACCGTACTTACAGAGCGGACAGGGGTTTTCCAGCGATTCAAGACCCGTCTACAGACTCTTCCTATCAATGAAAATTTACTATGTAATGTCTCTGCTAAGGCAACAAGTAAATTCATTGTTGTGCATTACATTCATTATTGTTAATAATTTACATAATTCACATCTTTTTGCAAATATGTACAGACCCTAGTATTTTACCGTTCAAAAATAATTTGTCATATTTGTTTGTTTACCGTTAGCCATAAACAAAAAGCGTCCGACGTCTAGAGTCTAGAGAAATGGTCACTTCGCACTCGGCGGGTCCGAGGGCTGAACGTTGTCGGCAGGCCACAGCGGCTTGGGGTCGAAATTGCGACCCTATCGAAAACCACTTGCCGCGTTTTTAAATTCAAATCGTGTATTTTAAACTGTGTTTTTGTATGTGTTACTGCCTTCGAAGAATGTATCATTATAAACTTACTGCAAATAAAGAGAAAGTTAACTGACGGGCGAGTTTTAATAGAAGACGAAGGAAACTGTGAATCGATCTTATTAGCACGCCGGGGCAGTCTAAGTGTGTTGACGCTCCACCTCCGCGTCGAGTATAACCCACTTATATGATATATAAATAAAGTTGAAAACTTTGTTATTTCACTGGTGGTGTTACAGTAACACGTATTTCACCTGTTTGAGAAGCATCTTCAGGCTAACTATAGCGCACAGTTATTTATTTGTAATGATTCTGATTATTAAAAATGAAAGGTGGGGTGGGGTTATTTTCTACTGGACGTGGAGAGGGTGCTAGACACAAACGATAATAGTGCTAATAATAACCACGTCACAACTAATTACAAAAATAATTACTAGTGTTTGAGTATGCTGATATCAACATAAACAAAGATTATGATCGATATACAATGCGAGTCAAATGACCGAATAATACTCAAACAATCTATCGATTATTCGAATATCAAAAATGTGCTGAATATTCGATTGGAATCTTTAATTTTTACCAACGCATAAAAATTTTATGTTACAAAACAAGTACGTAAATTTGTTTAGCTTAGAATACGTGTATGCTAACCATGCTTATATTCTTACGTGACATAGAATCGAAATGAATAATTATACAAATACAAAGAAAATAAAAGAGAAGATTTTTTCAACATAATATATCATACACGGTCTAATCTTGTCGGGTGAACCTTAAACTTTTAAAGGTTCCAAAACAGCCATCGGTCAGCTTTCGTAAGGCAATTTTAAAAGATTTCGTTCCTCTTTTGTGGAACACAACACACGGCGCATTTCGAGGAACGGATCGGTCAGTGAGACCGTCGACCGCTGAAGGCTAATTACCTTCAGTCGGCCACTTTTTAAGCCCTTGACAAAAAGAAGGGGCAGCATAAAATATTTCTAGATAGATATTAATTGTTTATATTTGTTATTCGATTTTAAGTCACCTTGGTGAACAACTGACCAAACGATTTTGGCAAACGCTTTTATTTAAACTGCGTTTATTTGTTTTAAATTGTTAATAAGTAAGTAAAGTAAAATCTCATTGGTTCGTTTAAATTGTTTAACTTATAATTTTTAAGTAGAACTTAAATTTAAACTCCAATTTTATTGTTATAAACTAAACCACTGCATCTAATAAATGAGATTAACCGGACCGAAGTGGGTTTGTATTGAGATCCTCCCTCCTATCCTGGATAACATTCATTCGCCCCCCTTCGATTTGGCTTTCTCAACTGATACTAACTGTTATGTTGATTTACAATTTCCAAAAATATTGTTCAATCATTACTTTTTCTGAAAAAAATGTATTGAGCGAATGGCTTATAATCGGTTCCGTCATGGTCTTTTAGGAGCCCATGTTGTCAAAGTACGAAGCGGACATGATAAAAAAGCTCTTTCTTATACGCAATCTTATTATATTCTTACTCATTTTAAAAAGATAGACTGAGTGATTAATTATTACATACAACCAGCTCTCTTTAAACAACATCCATGCAAAACTGTAAATCGTCACCACATAGAGAGCGGAAATGATTAAAAATAAATAAACTGTATTATTGAATTTCTTTTATATTAAAATTATTAACGTTTGTTAAATTCACTTTTAAGGTGTTAACTGTCAATTCTTGGTGGAAAGACATTATATTTTAAAAAATAAAACACAATTCATTTGTACTACTTCCACGTATTTATAATGATCAGGACCGGTTTCAATCATCACGAGCATTATCAACTGATAAAAATACAAACATAACGGGCTTATTTATATAAAATTGAGTGTAAAAATGAAGGTATATAAAACTGATGGTTCATGAACTGAGACAAGAAAATATAGGGTTTGTTAAATTAATAAACTAAATTTCTTACAATTAATGAAGGTAGTTTTAAGAAGAAACTGTATATAGCCCAACTATTCTTATATACCTGTGGAAAATAGATTAATTTAAGGTCGGAAAAATTAAAATGCCTAATAGAAGTTTAATACTTATTTAAAATTTATGATTAAAATGTATGATATTAAAACATAATGTAAATTAAATTACGAAAATATGATAATTTGCAACCCGGAATGTGTTAAATGCCACTCTATGGCTTGTGGTTGAAGAAAGTGGTTTAACGAGAGAGTATTAAAATTAAATAATATTCTCTGTATCTATTCTCATAAATCGCAGATTTTATAACGTTTTGATGATAAAATATTTCATTTCTATAATTTCTAATAAGTATATTTTGCAATTTATGACCGTTTAATTTTATCAATGAAGAAACTTGTATTCAAAAAGTTAATATTTTTAACAAACTCCACAGCAGAAAATGCTCATAAATATGCATATTTATTTTACAACTCGTTGACAAATTTTCTTTGCAAGAGGGTATGTGATATTTCAATCATTCTGAAACTATGTAAGGACATTTTTCCGAATATTACATGTAGATTAACGTCATTCTTCAAATCTTACCCGCTCAAAAAAGATACTCTATGTTAGCGGTTTATGACTTCAAGCTGAATTTTTTGAATCTCAGTGACCATTAACACTATTTTTGATCATACAAGTATTTTTATAAATATAAATAACTTCAAAATATAGTTTATTTCACTGAAATTTACTTAACAAGAAACTCGCTATAATTCTTGTATCTCCGATTGTATCTTTTCATACAACTAATGTCGGCGTCCGTGGCGCAGTTAGTAGCGTCGCTGGCTACGGTTACGGATGTCTCGGATTCAATTCCCGGTGCGGACGGTTTTCATAGATTGATCTTTCAATCGATTTATAGATTTCTTTTCGTAGTTTGAGTCCTCCCTCCCACCCATTTCATCCCTACGGGGCGTAACGAGAGCGATTGGCTAACTACTATTCCTGTCATAGCCCTAATTAATTTAGTCAGTGAAAACTGTGATATTCTATTCGATTTTTATAGTGGCGCCCTTGTCGGGTTCGTAATGCAGTGTTCAACGTCGTTGGCTCATTTCACGAGTTCGAATCCCCGAAGGGTCAGTTTTAAAAATTGATTTTAAGACTTTAGGTATAGGATGTGACACACCCTGGTTTTGTTTGTAAAGTTTTATTAGGATCCATAACTGACAGCGCCCAGCTTTCATGGCAATGATTCTTGGTAGTCGAACCAACTGTTGTAGTTAAACGCGATCGGTTGCTAACCGCTGAGGGACACGTCCGCTGGACGAGTCTATTATTGACAAAAAGGGTGGGCGCCGACAGTTTTGGAGTTTGATTTCTGTTTTGCAGACAGTCAACTGAGGGGCTGCTTCCAGCTAAGGGCGGCCGGCGTAGCCGCTGCGTGGCAGTCATTATAAATTGTTTTTGTTTGTTTTGAAATTGGACTTAATTTAAATTAAAAATCGTTTGTAGTGTCACTTGTAGCATAACTTAAAGGTAAATTCATGTGTTAAGTAAATGTAAATGTAGACTCAATTTTATGTGTTATTAATATTTTTGTGTAAAATAAACCACCGCATTTCCGTTAATTAAATTAGAGATGAACTGAATTTGAAATTGTGTTTGCTTGAGATCCTAGACCTCCCGGACGTTGATAACCAAACATTCGCCCCTCTTCGACTCGGACCTTCTCAGATGGTAATAGTGATAATTATGTGGATCCGGAGAGATGTCTACAGTTCCATTTATTCTGTCGACAGCCGTATTGTTTTCTGCCTTAGTCGTCACTTCATGACTTGCTTTTCACATAATTATTACGTACGCAGAATTGGCGTCTTCTATATCTATATTGCATTTGCAACGGGGTTAACTTTTATCCAGAAGGTTCAAGGATTGATAGCAACCATCATGCTTTTTTTAATATTCTCTCTCTCTTAGAAGTTACGATACTCTATAATTTGTTTGGAGTCTACTTAGAAAATGTCATCGCAATATGCTAAATGTTAAACGTATTAATTGTACATTTCCTGTCACAAAACTGTAATAACTCTTTTCCTGTTATTAATATAACGTTTTTACGATTGTACAGAGCAAGTAATTAAATAAACCACTCATCTTGTAAATATTTTACTACTCTGCTCGATTAATCTAATGATATAGTTGTAAAAAATCAGATTCACGGGAATATTTTTTATTTTTATTCATACGAGAATACTTCCGCCGAAGCGACTGGTGCTTAGCGGTCCACCAATGAGAGGGGATAATTAAAAACATGAAGTTAAATTGATTGAACAATCAATTAAAAGAGATCGCCCCAGTCGCCTACGGTACAGGATATTCAGAAATATGTATGCATAAAATGATACTAAAATATAAAATTGATAAATTTGTTATTTCATTGATTGTGTTACTAAATGTGACACGTGTTTCGCTGCTCTTTCAAAAGAAACTTCTTGTGTAAGGCAGACAGGCAGAAATTTTAATATTAGATTAAAATAACGTATGAGGATGTTAAAAGCAAAAACGCCACTGTCCATCAGTCATATCGTGAGAAATCAAATAAAACCGATACTGCGGTAATGTCATTGCATATATTTTGCATGCAAACTAGTTTTATAAATTCCCTTTTACAGTTTTCTAGGGATTCAGCAATTGTTATGTTAAGTTGTATACACATAAATATGGAGAATATTTGTGCATTCATTTCTCATTTTCGACTTTTTGTGGACAGTGGCGATTTTGCTTCTAATGTCCATGTATGAAATGTCTCAATAGTAATAATTTATTAGAGTATGAAAATCATTCAATTGAAAACTATCATGATTTTAACAAAAATAAAAATGTGGAAACGCTTTGTATATTTTTGATTCCTGTCCTGTAGTCGAATGATCGATGTTCTTTAGCGTTCATTCTAACCGGTTTCAAAGACATGAATGTCTGTAATGCATGTTTCCCTTTTCATTTGCTCCATAAAAAAATACGTCAAGAGAAGGATAAACTGATTAATAGTTTTCACCTTTCTTTTTTAGCCATGCCCGCTTGGATGTTACACATATGAGCTTCTAATGGAGGTATCTCAACAGAAATTTTTCTACGAGAACTGCTGGTTACTCAGTTACTCAACCACCCTTTTTTCCAAGAGAGTAGGGAAAGAAGGATAGGGCTAAAACAGAACTAGTGGTTAGCTAATCGTTCTAGTGGTTAACTAAGTCCTGTTTTTAAGATCGGACGGATGGAAAGAAATTTTAGACATTATAAACATCCATGCCTTGGAACATAAATCCATACATCGATTAAAGAATCAATTGATGAAATCTATCATAACTGTCAACGAAGTCTTCTCCTAGTCCTCTTTCATTACCTTCTGCAAAAAGGCGGGTGACATAATTAAAACCAGCTGAGATGCTCTGTTTTTCCATATGGTCCCAATTGCCAAAAAATGATTCATTAAATCATCTCGAGGTCGACATTATAGGCATCTGCGTTTCGTCCACTGATAAAAACTATTTTCTCAAATTTAATTCTTAACACATTCAACATGACAGAGTCGTGTTATATCATTCGACATTGTAACCATTAAATACGCCGATGTAATCAATCTTTGTTTTATCGACGATAAAGAAAAGTGCTAAAACGTTAAAATATTATACATTATTACACTATTGGTCTTCGTAACACCGTGTTTTGGTCGTAAAAATGTTTCCTCTGCCGGCGCTATCCCATTCCGTATCTCTGTCTGCGGACATGTAGCAGAAATAATAATAGTTACTAACTTTATAATGATTTTAATAGTCAAAGTTAGAGGAGAGAAGCGAGCACTTTCGCTTTTTGTTTCGCCCATTAAAGAAGACGCAACTGATGATTAACCTTACTGGGAATTTTTACTTTAAGCTTCAAAAGCACTCAATGAGATTATACATTATTTTAAACTACACCCATTACCTATTTCAAAAACAGTGAAAGTTTGTTTGATAAATAATAATATTTATTAAATTTAAGTTAAATAGGAAAGAGATTGTGTGAATTCAGAATTCAAGTTTTCAAGGTAAAATTCTATGGCCGGAGCAAACACTTATTTTTAATTTAAGTATTTTTTCCTTTAACCCATTTACGCCTAGTGTTCCAATATCGGAACATTAAGGGTATATTACTACATTTCCCAATAAACAAAATCCAATATACATTGAGATTGGAACAATCAACGTCTGGCAAGTGTCGGGAGTGTCTGATGCAGTATTCTTTCTGATTAAAACCTTTGGGAGTGATGAGTGTTTTTTTATTAGCATGTTTTATAAGCATGTAATCTGACAAAATTTGAGTAAAAATGGGTTAAAAAAAGGTTTGCTATTTAATTGAAACAGAAACGTGATGATTTACATTGTTAGTAGAGCCCACGCCGTATAGCTTTGCACTTCGGCTCTAGGATTACGGATCATGGCATCCGTACACGTCTTTAGGACCCATACTGATACACACACGGAATCCATACAATGCACTAGAATCACGGGATCCATATATATATATTAATACACTGACGCGCTCTTTGTATAGTATACAGAAAAGTATCAGAATAATAAAAAGTGCAAAGCTTTGACAATCAAACTTGAAATTTTGACGTAATCACATCTGTCTCAGACATATGTGTTTTTTGCCTCGTTTTAAAGAGATAACTAACAAATAACATCGAGTAAATAAAAAAGGTGTTAAAATGAACAGCTTAGAATTTTTAGAAATCAATAAAACCATTAACAGTAATGGAGGATTAGTAAATAACATTTTAAACAGAACAGGCGGCTCGCCATTATTAAATTTATTCCCCTTGGGTTTTTCACATTCGTGTGCTAGTAATTGATTTGTTTATAGTGTAACAGTGTTTAGCGCTTACCCCCTTCCACACGTCCAGTAGAATGTAATAAAACCCACCCCCACCCTTTTAAGAATAAAATCATCGTTTACCTTATAAATAAATAACCTTACGATAAGGTTGGCTTCTTCATTCTCGTAAGGGGTTTTTCTTAAGTGTTTTCCCCACACAAAAGCCTTCAGCTGACAGAATATTTTTAAATAGCAGTACTTAGCTAGCTTACATGCGGAAAGGGATATAAAGACCTAATCTGTACCCACCCTAGCACTAACTTTAGCCAGGAAACTAGGAGTCCGCTTCAATAGGAAAGTAAAGGTAGGACAAAAAAAAAGAAGTTTGCTTCTTAAAGAGGCGATACGCGTCACGTGTGATAGTGATAAACCAAGTGGAATAATGGAAGTTATCAATTTTTTATTTAATTATATATTAACAAATAACTCACTTGTAATGCTGTCACCGTACTGGCAGCATATTGACAGTTTTAGGTGAAGAGCAAATGAAAATAAACTCGTAGGACAAATAGTCTAAAGCCTTGGTATTTTACGTTACATAGATAATTATGATATCAAAATATAGATTGATTTGTGCCAATTTAACACTAATCAAGTTAGGAATAGACAGCGACAAATGCTTACCTAGTAATCTGCATCAATATTCTTACTGATATAATAAATTGCTGTGTTTTTACAAACTGGTATAATTAAGGCACTTATCGAGTTATTTCAGACAAAGTATTGATATCTAAGAATATCATTGTGCACCTAATTTCCGTCAATTTTGTTTCTTAAAAACTGCTGCCAGTACAGTGAGGATGTGTTTACTGTCAATTTTTGATTGATATTTGAGGCATTATATTTAAAAAATAAAACAGTTTGAATTATACAACTGCTATATTTTTTTATGATCGGGACCGATTTTGCTCATCGCGAGCATTAATAATCGATGATAGTGGTCGCGATGAGTAAAACCGTTCCTGATCACGATAAATTGCTTATGAAATTATTACAATTTATAAAAAAGACCTTTTTTTATCGGTATTTGACTTATGTACTTACATAAAAATTTATAGAATTAAGCCGTTTAATATTATCAGCAGTAAAACGAAGAACAGAACTTCTCGGCCAGAAAGATGGAAGAAATTGTCAGAAACGCTGATTTCAATCTATTCAGTAAGGTTCGTATATTATCATCAGCATTTCTACATGACATTACGATGCGGTACGCGTTTGTATTTTTAAAATGGAATGACAACCTTTAAATGTTTTAAAAATTTAACCACAAAAAAGTGCCGCAGGCGAAAAGTCTTATTTCAAGATCAAATAACTGTAACCTTTTGTAGTTCGTAACTTTATTAAATTGTCCTGAAGATTGCTTGATACCGGCATAGGTATAAACAATTATATATAACGTAATTCTTGAAGAACGAAAAACTATTTTTAACGTATATTAAATTTAATTAATAACGCACAGTGTAGAAAACTTCGAGCAAACATCGTATTAATTATCGAAAGTTTATTAAATCATTATTTTTCGGCAATGGCTTGTATAAAATAGTAAAAAATACGTCAGGAATGAAAAAACAAAATCTCTTACTTTTATTGATATTATTATGTAATCAAAATCAAATAATTACTTCCACGGTAATAGAACCTCTACTATAAAGAGGAAAATACGTGTATAAATCTGTCTGTCAGTCACAAGAAATCCTCCCACGCGGCGTAGAGCAGCGATTTCAAGGTCAATTGTGGTATTTTCAATTTTTGACATTGTTAATAATAGCTGATAGACAATATTTTGTAGGTGTAACATGAGGTACAGTCCACAGTGATATTTTCAACTATCAACATAAGTTACTTTTAAGGAGTTAACTGTCAATTCTTGGTGGAAAGACATTATATTTTAAAATATAAAACACAATTTGTTTGTACTACTTCCACATATTTATAATGATCAGGACCGGTTTCGCTAATCACGAGCATTATCATCAGTTGATAATGCTCGTGATGAGCGAAACCGGTCCTGATAATTATAAATATGTGGAAGTAGTACAAACAAATTGTGTTTTATTTTTTAAAATATCAACATAAGCTTGCACCAAAATAAATACATAATAACGCCAACGTCTAAATGTAAGCGCACTCTATCCCTGGCAAAGCTGGGTAATAAATACTAGTATTAATACAAAAAACGAAAATCAATCTCATGAAAGTAAAACTGTTGATTATTATTATGCGTAACATCGACGTGCGCTGAATGTATCTATATCTCTATCACACAAGTCCACTTGTGTAAAAGTAAGTAGGGTAAAAGAGCAAAAGCCAACATGCTCTTATATCTTGCTTACACCCATCACTTTACATGTGATTGAGCGAGAGAGAAAAAAATTCGCTGTAAGCTTACGAATGATTGAAAAGTTCCGTCACAGAAATTATTAGTACATTCGCTTTAACTTAAAATAGATATAATTTTAGCATAATGGTTAAAACTGTGTTTTTGATGCATTTTTTGAAAAATAAACTGAAATTAACCTTAATAACGGCAATTTCGTATCAGACATATGTGAATCTTAAATAGGCATTCTCAAGTTATAATCGGATCTCGGATGCCACAAGATATGCAAAAGAAAAAATACTGTCGAGATAATCTATCGGCATTAAAAAAAAATCAGAGATATTTCTTTGTCGGTATTATGATTAACTCAAAAGACTATATTAATATTTTTCATCAGATAGTTACATAATCCGTGATATAATATTTGGGTATACAATTTTTAGAATCAGTGGTAGATGCTGATAGAATGTATTAGGAAAGGAAAATAATTACGCACGTTAATTCAATCCATAAATTATCGGTGACAACGCAATAATTAAACAAAACTGCTTTGTGACAAAAATGGTTCAACTTAAGTGATATCTTTATATTACTACAAACATTATGTTATTATATAATATACTGTTGAGTACGTAGTGAAGTGGTCAACATTGATGGCTTCGGTTATTGATCTCACGGGCTCAAATCCAGGTACGGACAGAATTTTAAATTGATTTTTCGATCCATTTATAGATTTCTGTTCGTTGGCATGTCTGTGATGTCTAGAATTCCCTCCCACCCATCTGATCCTAATCACTAGTTCTGTTATAGCTCCCATTCTTCTATCTCTACTCTTTTCGAAAAAGAAACGTTGAGCATCTGAGTAATAAGCAGTTCTTGTAGATAAACTTCTGTTGAGATACCTCCATTAAGAAGTCATATGCTCCTCATTGAGAGCGGAAATGGTAAAAAAAACTTGTTGTAATTACAGATATTTTAACATTTTGGAATAGATCTGCCGCCGAATTTGCAATCGACGGCGTTAAGAAATTATTGTTGCCTTAGAAGAGTTAGGTAGTGCGGTTTTTATGACGTTCGACCGCGTTCTCTCTATCGCCCGTCTCATTGTATGGTATCCGAGTTATGTACGTACCTTAGGTGTTGTTAGATCGTCGGTGTTGTCCGCCGTATTTATTGGTTTCCCCAAATATTATTTAGATCATTTTTTTATGGTAGTTTCATAATATAATTATATCGATTACAAAAAAAGTGACTTAAGAAAAATATAACCAGCTGACACCCGTTAAAAATGGTACAGCTGTACAGTCACCTCTTAATCATACGTAATGGTCGTCTCTTATAAATAAATATAAGAATATTAAACAAGATGTTTTAATTTTCAAATACGACCGGAAATTTTGATCGCTGAATCGATGATTTACTGTGTAAATAAAATTAGTGCACATCATTTCTCTTTCATCGAACATTAAAGGGTTTAAACATTAAGAGGTATACAAATCTTCACACAATAATTGAATTATAATCCAAGTTAATTAAACATAGATCGTATAAGTTTTATCTTACAAGATGACGAAGTGTTTCTAATATCGTGTTTTATGTAAACTAAACAGACTCGTCTGGATTCGTAGCGATGTAACAAAGCAATTAAGATGTTGCTCTTCATTGTCTAGTCAGTGCTCGGTGTCTCTAGTAAACCCGCTGTCGTCTAACGCTCACAGTCCAAAAGGCCCACGTTCAAATGCGCCCGAGGCACCATCTGTAAGACCTAGGACAACTTTCGCTGAGCGCTGACGTCACGCCCCATTGGATCAGAGAGCGCGTGCCCACAATCATTTTATTGCTTGTATCAAGGTGTAGCTACAATATGAATATAAATACTATCATACATTCATTCTGCTTGTTATGAATTATTGGAAATATATATCATTTAAATATTTATAAAAACCTGGCGGATATTGGTAGTAGAGTTGGATTCCGTCCTACTTTAGTTCAAGGGCTAGAGACTGTAATGATTTAATCCCTTCGTATTCTATTAAATTTGACCGATTCTCTTTTTGCACGGGGGATACGTTCCACAGACTACCGTGCAATAATAGTTAAGGTAACTGTCAATTCCTGGTGGAAAGGCATTATATTTAAAAAAAAAAACACAATTCATTTGCACTACTTCTACATGTGTATAACGATCAGGAACGGTTTCGCTCATCACGAGAATTATCAACTGATAAAAATACAAACATAACAAGGTTATTTATATAAAAAATATGGTCTCTAAGAAATTATTGATCATCAAACAAATTATACATAAACCAAATAAAACAGTCCACGATTAAAATGTTAACGACATCTTACTAATCAATAAATACTTATCTGAAATGACTATTTTATTTGGTTTATGTATAATTTGTTTGATGATCAGTGATTTTTGGTCTTAGTTCATGAACCAACTGTTTTATATACCTTAATTTTTTAAGTTTCAATTTTATATAAATAGCCCTGTTATGTTTGTATTTTTATCAGTTGATAATGCTCTGATGAGCGAAACCAGTTCCGATCATTATAAGTATCATGTCGAAGTAGGACAAATGAATTGTGTTTTTCACATATAAAATTGGGATATAAGTTCCATTACTTAAAATACCTTCAAAATATAAAATTTTCGATTTTCGATCGATTTCGATTACTTGGAATTAATTTTTATTGTTACATAAAAATAACTTCGTAAGATACATAGATAATAATAAGTAAAGTAACAATGTCATGCATGAGTCGTAAGGCAAAAATGACGATTTCAACATTAACTAAGGGCTGAAGTGTTGTTCAATAATATATACATAAATACGCTGTATTTCATATTAGTTTTCATTTTTTGTAACCGTGTAAGAGCAAAAAAATTGGTCCGTTTTCTTAGATAGTGCCAAAAAAACCGTGCTAAAAGAGAATCTAATATAATTTCCTATTCCCGCCTTTGTCATCTATTAAGTGACTTATTTACAATCATTTAAAATAAAATGTAAATATATCTATCGTCCACTTCATCTCCAAATAACCATATTAAAATAATCGGAAAAGCAATATTCAAATGGTCACCATAAATCAAATAAGATTGATTTGTAACTGAGTTGTATAACTTTTATGAACAGGTGTTTACGAAAAAGGTACTTTACGAGAATAGTCAGTAGAAGGATATTAAGAAATATCCTTTCACTGACATAGGAACATCAACATTTTCTTTAATTCCTTAGAAGGTTATCTGTTGCAGCATTTTTTGATGGATTATTTGAACTATATCAGTACTAAATCAGATAGAGAGCGAAATTTTACATATAACTGAATATTGAATTCAAACTTCATTATTTTTGAGTTGTCTGACCAATTAACTAGACATAATCATATTAAAATAAAATAATATAATCAAGAGATAATAGTGTTATCAATCAAAATAATTTAAGGCTACAATTTTGTTATATGTAAACTATGTAATTTAAAAAAGAATAATAACAAAATATCTATTCAATTCACATTCTGGAAGCTTGCCGGTCATTCGGATAGGACTATTAAATTTATAATTAAAAAATGATTGCTTAGTATCATTTTATAATAATATTGTGAACATGCCATTATTGACAGCGGACTGTTAATAATTTCCGAGTAAATCTAATCGCAACTATCATTTAGAAAGAGAAAGAAACGGAAGACGTAGAATTGTTTTGTTTTTGCAACTGGTTTATAACATTGTTATTTATTATATTATATATGTATTATTGCCTTTTGGAAATTGCGAATGTCGCACCGCAATCTTACTTGTTACGCGGATGGCGAAATGAGCAAAATGCTGCTCTATTGATAGACATGTAATTATGTTTATCAATAAAACAGTTTATTATAAGTCTATAATATATACAGAGTACCTTATGTAGGGAGAAAATATAGTCAAAAGATAAAAATAGGAAGCATTTAGTTCTACAAGAGTTTTTACCTTATTTTAGTGGAGTTCTATCAAGAAAATTAATGTTAATTCAATTAGGAAATATGGTATAAACGCTAAACATACTTTTTTGACTATATCGATCAAATTGGCATTTACATGGGATAACACCATTTTAATAGGATTAACAATAGTAAAGTATTTAGTCAATTTATTGATAGCTATTTCAGCTTCACGCCATCGTCAGAACTATATTTAAACATAATTTGGTTTAACTGTATATTATACTGTATTAGAAGAGATATACAATAGTATATCATTTCACTTAGTACGGCCCTATAACCGTTATTGAACAATATTTTTTTTAGTGCATTTAGTTCTACATCAAAATTTATCTGTGTTAGGGGATATTAATTAGTATATTTATCATCGTACGTTGGTATTATATAAATAGTAAATCGTAATTGTTAGTTTTTAAAGTAATGTCAAGAAAATTTAGCATTTTTTGATATTCGACTTCTAAGGTGAATTTAATGTCTTTGTATATCGAATTAATATGCCGAGTTTACACGCGAAACGCGTTACATTAATAACACAGCCAGTGGAATAACTAAGTTATCAATTTTAATTATATGCTTTTTCAGTTATCACACTTTGCAAACTGAGGTATCGACATAATTTATTATCCCTCAATTTAAACTATTTGTTTTTGTCACACAATACTTTAATGTTGTTCATTTTCGATTTGTAAAATGTTCACAGAACAAAAAATAAAGCGAAAATTCAAGTCGCAGCTGTGCGCTCCGTTGCATTTTATTTTTATCAAATTTAAAAAGCGAACAATGCTCGTTTGGTCCCAGGTTGCAACTCCGTAACAGAAAATTCCTTTTATAAATGAATTTTTTAAAAGAACACCGTTTGTCATCCTTACGGCTGGTGTAGAAAAATACTTTTCTTGATCTAATGTGTGTTTGCCGCTTCATATTTTTAAAGGGCCGCCGCCTGCAAGGATTACCTAGTGGTTTTATTTGTTGTCCTCGAGATAAATGACGCGAAGAACAGATATTTAATTAAATGTACTATCTAATATACAGTGAGCGAATATTTCACCAAATATATTAAACTGCTATATGCCTCGTAGAGAATTTAATTAGGGAGGCGTTTGTCTAATGGTCTTCTTTAATATTTTGTATCAGGGTGAAACATTTCTTCCAGATGGCGGGCTTAGTTAACATTTCTTTGTAATTGTACAGAAGGTTTAAATTAATCATTGTTTATTTAACAAAACACAGGAGAATTAAATTAATGTCAACTTTACATTGTAATAAATTGGTTCTTACAGAACCTCAGGGGCCTTTGTGACCGCGAAAAGTTTAATATAAAAAAATATTTGTGACTCTTATTCATTATTTGGTAGCCATTTGTTGGGTGTTGGACCCTTTTGCAAGCAGACTCATAGACATACTCCATCCATACTAATAGAGGAGCAATTTATTGAAATATTTACAAATGAGTAGCCGAAACTAATGTTTGAACAAGTATACCACAAATTCTAGTTGCAAAACAGATATCAATTTTATATCCTTCATTGTGTGTCCCTGTACAGAGGCTATTGATTGCTTTCCCTTCTTCCTATTTAGTATAACGTGGACTAATTTTATATCACCATTAACCATTCAAGACATGGAAATTAAATTTGTAATTTTTCTATTATATGTAGAGTTAATTTACTTTGGGGTTCATGGTCAGGTTTTTGCTATAATATGGGATCCATCGGCATAATACGTTTGGGAACCACTGGTATACCTCCAATGTGTCGAAACAAAGGCAGCCCGATAGCATTTTTTCGACAGAGATTAACATTGAATAGCATAAAGGGTATGGACAGTTTCGTATATTGATATTTAATAGATTCATGGATTTCATTAGATTCATATTTTCATGGGCGATCTTTTATTGCTCAGGAAACCAGCTCAAATTGGCAGCAAGATTCTTCAGCTGTTGGATTCTCAACAGTTTCTTAAAGCTACTCTACTGTTCTAACGACTTGGCGAAAACGGTGGTCAATGTCCCCTCGAGGCAGAACCACGCACCTATTCTTCTCAGATATTCTCTTTCGTCAGAATGCAACATGGTTCTCTCCAGATCACTGGACATCCCAATTTATCACTGGTCATGGTGCGTTTAATGCCAAATTATATGAGTTTAAAATTAAACCAGACCCATATTGTTCGTGTGGTGATAAAAATCATCTCTGGGATTGCCCATTATGTCCATTGAAAAAGATATTCTGTATTTGTCCTGCAGAAAAAATCACGATGGTTCTATTGGACATCCAGATCCTGATTTCTTCCCAAGAGAACATTTACCAGTTCAAAAAATTTGCGTGAGAAAAAGTTTTCGTTACCTGCCCCTCACCATTTAATCCTTAATTATTACCTCACCATAGCCATTTCGTGTATTTAAATTAATTGCTAGTTGATGACTTTAATATATTATTTACTCATCATTATATAAATAAGGAATTAAGAAATATTAATACAACATCCGTGGCGCAGTTGGTTTCGTCGTTGGCTACGGTTACGGATGTCTCGGGTTCAATTCCCGGTGCGGACGGTTTTCATAGATTGATCTTTCAATCGATTTATGGATTTCTGTTCGTAGTCTGAGTCCTCCCTCCCACCAATCCCATCCTCACGGGGCGTAACGAGAGCGATTAGCTAACCACTAGTCCTGTCATAGCCCTATCCTTCTATCCCCACTCTCTTCGAAAAAGAAAAGAGAGGTTGAGCAACTGAGTGACAAGCAGTTCTCGTAGAAAAATTCTGTCAAGATACCTCCATTAGGAGACCATATGCTCCACATTGGGAGCGGACATGGAAAAAAAATGTTATATTAATATTTCTTATTGTCACTGTATATTATAAATATTTATTGTAGACCTAATGTATCGTTGAGGAGACCTGATCTCCAGTGTGATACAAATAAGTTTATGGCATTAAAAAAAAGGTTCATGGATTTCTGTGATGTCAAAAATTTGGAGCATAAAAAAATACTTTGTCGAATTAAAACAGAAATAAAAACAAAGTTATTATCGTTCTTATTTCAATTCTGGAAGTCAATCCCTTTAATAGCGAAACTGCATTGAAGCTTTTAAAGTACTTTGGAATTGGGATCAATACGACAATAATATAATAAAAATACATTTTTGTTTAATCGCTATGTTTTAATATAATCGCGATAGAAAACCAAATAACCTAAATTCTTCCATATATTTGATAACTTAGTTATTCCACTCGGTTTATCACTAACGTGACGTGTTTCGCCTCTTTAAGAAGCATCTTCAGACTAACTACACCGCAAGGTTATTCATCCCTAAGGTAAACAATGACTCTAATGCATATATTAAATAAAGAGTGGTGCTGGGTTTTATTCCATTCTTATGGAGTGTGGAGGAGGGGGGTTAAGATATAAACACTGTTACACTATTTACAAATCAATTACTGGCACTTGGAGGCGAAAAACCCAAGGGACACAAATTTAATAATGGTGAGCCGCCTGTTTTGTTTAAAATGTTATTTACTAATCCCCCATTACTGTTAATGGCTTTATTGATATCTAGAAACTCCAAGCTATTCATTTTAATACCTTTTTTTATTTTACACGATGGAGTGTGTCTACATTAATATTTTTATTAAAATTGTGATCATTTTCAATTAAATTATTGGCAAACTCTACCAAATACCATACCAAAAATATCATAAAGCAAAATGCGTTCAATAACGGTTATAGCACCGATTTAGTTAATAATATATTAAAACGAAAGCAATCGAATAAAGTAATACTTGATATAATTTTAATTTTATATTAAATTCCTCCAATTTAATTTCGTATCTTTCTCATTTGGTTGTCATCTATAAAATATGGAGTGTCATAAAGCTCGAATGGTCAGCCGAGGCATCTCGCATGATGAATCGTTTTTTCTTCAACTAATAATAACGTAATAAATAAATAAGTTGAACATTTTGCGTCACGTTGAGCCCCACACGAAAACTTCGGCGAAATTGGATAAACTTTGACAAACTTTCTATCCTAATGTACTCTAGCTAAAGATACCAGAAAAAATATATTAAGTCCACTCAATATTTGTTTGTCGAATGGGATTTCTTAGAGATGTATTTACTAAAAGAAAAAATAACTGGTATTTAATATTTTATCACTTTCGGTGATTTTTTTTCTCTTTCTGTGATTATTTTGCAGAAGTTTTTAGTATTAATAGTTATATCTGAAAACGGGATTCCAGATAACGTGTGACCCGGAAGATTTGTTTTCAAGTAACCTTCTAAGATCAACACCCACATAAAAGCGAGTCTTTTGAATAATATTGTCTGTCAATAAATTATTGGTGAAAAGAGGTTGTATTTTTTTGTAATTCGGACTGGTTTCATTCAGCGATGGAGCATTTACAATTCGAAATGTCTAAATCAGTATTTCTCAAAAATAAGAAAAATTGTCGCGGTCCACTGATGTAAAATATATAATACTATTTAAATGGTACTTTGTTTATTCGTATAATTAAATATTTTAAACAAACATAAATAATATTATAGTAATCAGATTGTGAATATTTTTGTATTTATATCAGTAGACAATTTTGGAGGCACTGGTCCTAGAATCATCGCTTGGAAAACACCAGTCTTAATGAACAAGCCAATACAAAAATCCATTCTTGTCATCGTCGTACAACCCAAAGAACTCAGCGTTATGTAACTTTCACCATTTACTACAGTGTCACAAGTCCTATGTATACGGTTGAGAATTTTCCTCCGACATAAAAAAGTACCTATGTAAATAAGTATAAAAGTACAAAATATTTGTCTTTATTTATCTGTCAGTATGTGTGCTTGTAATTTCAAAGGAATGCTCGGCACAGTACACACATGTTTGTACATAATGCGCATATTGAGCGAATGTTGACAGGTACCACCCGTTTTTATTTCATATTTACATAATCATTGAACTGTCAAAAATGTATCGCACGATCAACGCCGCATAGTTTATGCACAGGTTTAAGCACTGGCTCAACAAGTAGCTTGCAACCGGCGGTAGTGAATAGGCGAGACTTCAAATGCCTTAAAATAATAATCAGCACAAAAGTATTACTTGTTATTGATTGAATTGGCATTTACTTGGTAGAACTCCATCATAATATGATAAAATAACAAAGTATTTAGTTCTACAAAGTTTTATCCGGTAGTAGCTATTTAGTCCTTGTTGCTGCTCTATTACTCTGCTGTATTAAAAAGTCACACTACTTAAATACTCCATACATGATCTTGGGCACGGGCACTGTCATCTGTGACATGTAAATGTTTTCTCATATATATCAAGTAGTATTAATTGCTCTATTTCGATGTAACAAATTTTCTTCTATTCTGTACAACTGTGTACACACCGCACGTCCATCTCAAGAAGCCACGTCGATAATGCAACAAGGCAAATTGAATGGTTCTATCACCCTCCAACTGATGCAATTTTGTTCCTCTCGCAGTCGCACTATTGTCAATTGAAGTAGTATCAAATGAGATTACGGTAGAAATTTAGCGCTAATGAAAAACAATGACGCCTTTTCCTTTATAGAGTTGTATTTTTATAGAAAAACTAACATCTCAATAATAGTAGTTATTCAATAACTTTGACTTAGAGATTTGGCAGTAATATATTTATTTTATACGTATAAAAAAAACGTCATCTTATTTAATTTAATTTTATTAGTTTAAGGTATCGACTGATGGTGGTTGACGGAGTTTCAATATCAAATTTGAATTGTTGAAAGTGATGCCGAAAGGCGAAGCCCGGGTCGTTAGTGACGAGTTACGTGGAAATGTACAAAATTACAACAATTCAAATTTGATAATTTTGTTTGTACTTCTTTCACTTTTGTATGTAGGTCAGAACCGGTTTCGCTCATCGCGAGCATTATCAACTTACAATGCTCGCGATTAACTTTCCATCTGAATTGAGAGTTGATATCTTAAAAAAAAGTAAAAAAGCGAATACACCACTTTAATTCTCGTGAGAAATCAAATATAACTGAATCTGTAGTAATTCCTGTACTGTATACCAGTGATGCAAAAAATGCATGCAGCCTGTGGGCAGCATGCAGCAAAAATTAACAAGTAATAAGTAGTAAAATTATTTATTTATTGTAAATTTAAAAAAATTGAAATGCATGGCATTATAGCTGACGCCAATGCGCCATGCATTCCACAAACATAATAACAGTAACAACAATAATAATAATTATTAAAAACAGTATTACTAATAAAAACAATAATGAAAATAAAAACATTTTTTTTTAAATTACTAAATAATAATAATAAAAAAAAGACATTATTAATTTAAAAGAAAAAATATTTAGTGAACAATACCCATAGTTTAGTGTTGAAAATATCCAGCTCTCTAGGCAGTGCATTAATCATCCGAACGGCTCTGGCAACTGGTGACTCGAATGACCGACGCGAAGAACAAGTTTTAAGAATAAAAATTGTCTGGATATGGTTTCGGCCACGTAGATAACAATTAGGAGCATGTAAATTAATAGACATGAGAATTTCAGGATTATAAACTCGTCCCTGAAGAAGAAGAGAGAAATGCTTTAGAATCGAAAACGATCTTCGTGCTTCAAGAGAGTGAAAAGATAGAAAAGAAATTTAGTTGGGTAATACTCTTTTAGGGAACTATTAAAAGGAAAATATTTAAATTTTTTGAAATAGAAATATCGTAGAAATTTCTTATGAATTATGTAACTATTAAATTAAAAATAATAAAATGCATATCTCATCTTGTATAATATATCACTATTTTCCAACACTTTAACCCTCTGCGGCCCGTGAAAAGTAGAAAATGGATAAACTGGCTTCTTTCAAATAGGTTGTGCGTTGTGCCTCACTGCTTTATACAAACATGTGATATTTAAGCGAATTGTAATAGAATATATTAATATAATCCAAGTGACTAAAAAAAAATAATTTCGTTACAGACAGTGGTGAGTTTGCATGTAAACGCAATTCATAAATTCATTTTCACGATTTACTGGGAATATTGCATTATACATACAAAATAATATGGAGAATATTTGTGCTTTTATATTTTATGTAATTTTTGACTTCTTGTGGAAAGTGACGTTTTTGCTTGTGAACAACTCAATTGATAGTGTGGTAAAAGTTAAATATTTTTTTTTAACTGTCGTCTTCTAATAGCTAATCGTACAGTAAAACGGTGTTTGTTCTGTTTAATGTGAAACGTTTGGTATTATTAATGCCATGATAAAGTTTGAAAACATTTCAAACATTAAGAGACGTAGGGAGGCGGTTATACACACACAATAATAGTACTAATTAACATAATATTTATTACTACTCGATTACTGTCAACGGTTTTATTGATTTCTAAAAACTCTAAGCTATTCGTTTTAATACGTTTTTTATTTATTCGATTACTTCCACGTGATAAACCAAGTAGAATAACTAAGTTATCAATTTTAGTTTTATATTAAAAATGATCTTTCACAAAGCTACCGCCCAATCCATAGAAAAAAAATACTTTTATAGATATCTATCGCCTCGCAAAACACAATAACTTTGTCAAAAACATACATACAGAAATGTATTAACAACAATACATTTTTGTGGAACATGCGTTTTTTAATTTAAATTTTTATTTACTTGATTCACATACATGCGTTTCTCAACATTAATAATTACAAAATAAATATTTCTGACATAAGTTGTTCGTAACAACGACAACGAAATAAATTGTTATGCTAATACTTTACTCCAGTAATTTCAAAACCGTGTAAATTACTGCAGAACAATAATGTTTATGAATATTCCGATGAAAATGTTGTAATTAATTTTGACAAGACCCTTCTCGATTCAACCACCTCAGAGTGGAGATAAAGATATTAATTATTTACCCTTTGAAAACAATTTAGCAAAAGCTGTATCATTTCAGCTGAATAAAATGTAAATTTATTGCCCCACTCATAAACCTTTGAAAAACTTTCTGTTTATAAGTTTGTTGCTTCCCTAGTTAATTATTCGAGAAAATTCGTTTCAATATTAATAAAAACACATCTTCAAGGGCTCCTGAGAGATAAATTGACTCTCAAATAGTATTTAAATATATTTTAATTTTATCGTAACTTTCTTACTCAACTTGTGATAAAACAGAAGATGAAAATTTTTTGGATGAAACTTTGGTTTTAAAATTTTTGCCGATTCGTAAATCACACTTAAAATGAATAAAATAAAATACTAATAATGCTATTATTTCAGCAATAGTCATATTTTAATAAACATTAAAATCATTCAAATTTGAAAAACTATCACACGTGTGAAATCGCTGAAGATAAAAAACGAAAAAAAAAGGTTTCATTAAAACTCATAATATATTGAACGGAATGAATACAAATTTAAAAAATTTGTCTGGATAAAAATGATAGACACATACCACGTTTCTTTACGTTTTATTAAAATTCAATGTCAGTTATATAGACTTATATCTTTTATCCTACATATATTTACCTACTAAAGACCACTTTTAACCACCAAGGTTTAACCTGTCAGTTCTTTTTGTAAAAACATTTATATTTTCTTATAAGGCATTTTGTTTTCTTGAATCGATGTTTAATATTCTCTGTATTTTTTTAAAACCATATCCGCTCCCTATTCAAAGCATATGGCCATCACGCGGTTCCTCCAAGCTTCTCTGTCCCACGCCAGTCTCCTCGCTTCCTCCCAGGTGCGTCCCGTAGCTCCGCCGAATACATCCTATGGATGGTCGTCAGTGGCCTTCCAGGGCGACGGAATCCACCTGGTTGCTAGAAGAGACAGGCAGGTTTCAGGCTCCCTTGGAGCATCCTCATCACGTGTCCAGGCCAGGTCCATCGTCACTTTTTTTTTTTTTGGACGTAATAAGAGGTTGGTCCGTCCGCTCTCTTACCTCCGAGTTCCTGACAAAATCAAACCACCGTATCCCTAATATTCACTGCAAAAATCTGTTTTCAAAGAACAGCATACGGTTACCTTGTGCCTTGGTGAGATGCCATGACTCACAACTGTAAAGCAACACCGTTAGGAAGCATGCGTTGAATAAGTGGCACTTGGTTCTGACCGAGTACAACCGTGAGTCCCAGATTTTCCGCATTGAGTTAAAGGTTGCTCCAGCTATCCCTAATCGAATTACGAGCTCTTTACGCGGATTACCATCTCCCGTTATGTGTACCCCTAAGTACCCGAAGCCGTCGACTCTCTCGATGTCTTGCCCTGTCAGAAGGTAGTCTGGGTCTGGACAGAAACTGTTGCAGAGCACATTGGTTTTACTCGCATTGACTTTGAGGCCAATGCGATACTCAGTATTTATTAATATTTAATTTCATACAAATAACCTTGTTAATATTTGAATCAGTTGATAATGCTTGCGATGAGTGAAACCGGTTTTGATCATTATAAAGATGTGGAAGTAGTACAAAACAAATCGTATTTTATTTTTAAAATACTGAAACTATGTGGAGCCTGCGAAACAGGCTTTCAGTGGACTCGATATTTTTCTGGGTGGACACACAGTACTTACTTAGCCGTTTTTACGAAACATTATACTTGTCAAATATAATACTTGAATCATAAAAGAAAAAGATTATGCAAATGCACTCAGCAAATTTAAGCGCTGACCGATATATACGACGCCAATTCTGCATACGTAATGATAAAGGTGGACGCTCTGAAAAGGCAAGTCATGGTGACTAAAGCAGAACACAAACAGCCGACGGCGGTATATATGGACGACCAGGGGAAGGACGGATGTTCAGTCGTCGCGCCCGGAACTACAGACATCTCTCCGGAATTGCATAATCGTCACCCGTCATCATACTATACCTACGAATTGTAATTATATTTATATATATATATATTTATTATATAGTAGTGAGTACACAGCATGTGTTGTTTTCCGTCTGGTGCGTACACAAATAAATCAGAAGATTTTCCGATGCTTAAGCAGGCCCCACACAGCTGTTCATGTGAGAAGTATGGATTTTCCAAATTTAGTGCACACGCTTGTAGCGATTATCCCATTGCTCTGTTGATGGCCATTGCAAATGCGCACCGGAAACTGCAGACGTTTGAATTCGACTGGCATTTCTGTCGGAATCTTTGGGATGCGTGGCAACAGTACATTTTCTTCGTGAAATATTCCATCTATGACCGGCAATTGGAATTTAGCAATTAACATCACCTGTTATGTCACACACGAACTGAAATGTCGCTATTTGTACCTATTTGATTATTTTTTTATTTTTATAGATTAAAAAATATATATATTCAGAAACCTTTGAGGGTGTGCGCTCATCAATTTACCAAAGTTTCATCGCAATATGATGAATGGTATTGAAACGCATACAAGCCAAACAAACATTCAGTTTTACATATATATATATATATATATATATATAGATAAACTAGGATTTCAATTTTTTGAAGTGGATAATCGATATATTTGTCATCATCATGAATATCAATCATTCTCAATCCTAATTATCATCAGCAGGACTCACAATAGCTATCATTAGCATCATGAAGATCTTCAACAGATATTCAAAGCTATAATTATTATGCCAACGAAACAAAATAAGTAGCGAACATTCACTTAAAAACAGGCTTACGTTTATATTCCCGCAAAAACTTTCAATTCAACCATTTGCCCAAAGTCACACAAAAAAATTGTTTTTCTTTGACATTCAAATGAAATAAAATTAAAGTTTGCAGAGCCGGAAAATAATTCCAACCTTATACTTCAATGACCTTTTTGGAAAAACTTCACACAGTTTAAAAATGATTAAATATTTTCGGTGTAATATTTTACTTTGTAATTTCTTTTGAATAAAGTTTTGCTGAAGGGAATGGTTATAATTTTATTCTTTTTCAGTAAGTAAATTTTATCAAACGATTCTTTTTTGTAACAAATGGACTCTTAATGGAACTTATCTACCGCTTATTATTCAATCGATCAAACTTTTTTCGAAGAGAGCAAGGATAGATAGAAAAATATGCTCAATTAATCAATCAAATAATATTTTAAAATCTTGCTTCGGTTTATAAAAGAGCAACATAAGAAATCTGCTGTTTTTGTGCTTGCACTTGTCGGCCATGACAGCTCAGTCAGCTGTCACTCAGGCTACCGAAGTGAAGTATTGCACTGTTAATATGTGGTTTTAAGTGTTTTTTTTAAATATTGCTATAAATACTGCATATTTAGAGCATTTTTTTAAATTTCAAATGGATAAATAAGAAGAAATAATCAAAATAACCAGTTAAATGAATAGTTTGAAGTGGATAAGTTTTTATACGAAGTGTCAATGAGAAAGTGGTGGTTCCCGAGAAAATTTTGATGGTTATTACAGCAACATTAGTAGGGCAAGAATTAACAGACTTATTTCAAACAGATGGCGCTCTAACCAGTTTGTTATAATTAAACAATTGTTGTCGGGTCTATGGTGCAGTGGTCAATGTCGTTGACTTCTGATACGGATGTCTTGGGTTCAAGTCCTGGTAAGGATTGTTTCATAAAGTTGATTGTTTACTTTCTGTTTGTAGGCATTGGATGTTTGTGATGTCTATAATTCCCTCCCACAAATCCAATCCTTAAAAACGGGACGTAGCGAGAGTGATAAGCAAACCAGCAGTCCTGTCATAAGCCCTATCCTTCTATCCTTACTCTTTTGAAAAGAAATTCGTTTTCTCCTAGAAAAACTTCTGTTGAGATTTACTTCATTAGGCATGTGCTCCGCATTGGGAGCGAGCATGGTTAAAAAATAAAAAAAATAATAAAAGATAAAATTATTGCAAATTCCATTCTATAATAAAAAAGTTAGCTTTGATGTTTATTATTTTGAGTGTTGTTTTTAGGAAAAAATATATGGCTTACAATTAAATGCACTTTTGTTGAGATCATATTCACTTTCATAAAAATAATTTTCACTTATAACAAGTAAATTCCACAAAAAACAAATTCTTTCACTAAAAATAAAGTGATTCCACATAGTAAAATATATTTTAACGTTGAAGAAATAAATAACATTTTCGGAAAAATATTCTCACATAGATAAAATAGTTTTCACTCAATATAAATAATCACACTTAGAAATCGATAGTTGCATGAAGCTTTAATGATATGTCACTTATTTTTCTACTCTATATTAGGCCGCCTATATTGTCTTTACTCCAGGCATTAGAATAAATTACACAAATCAAACCAGACCAACCCTAACATAACCTATTACAACTTAACTCAATTTGTTAAAAGAGTCCGTGGCTAAGTGTAAACTATTAAAATCAAAGTTTAAATGTACTACGTTAGTCACTATCGAAATAAAAGCTCAAGTGTACCAAGTGAATACTATCTAGCACAAAGTGCAATTATTTATAACCCAAAATATATTAGTGGTTCACGAGACTTGAAATTGTGGTGGTCCAAAAGGTCGGCGACTGCTGATATTGAAGAAAATATTTTAAGCTTGGCACACAACGTTAACAAACTTATGTTAAGAATTAAGTATTTTTCACGTTGAATTTCGGAACGTTCTTCGACTATACACAACTAAATACTTAGTTAAATAAATATTCATTCTTGGAAACAAAGTTCTCAACAGATCAAATAATTTAATATGGTTTTTTATTATGAACATAATAAAGTATTTATATCGTGGGAAAAAATTTAATGCCTACTATAAACAGTATTAGTAAAGACATAAGTAGATTTAATTTAAGACATCGACTGAGGGTGCTTGATGGAATTTAAATATTAAATTTGGATTATTGAGATTTTGTACACTTCCATGTATTTTGTCACTAACGACCCGGGTTTCGCCTTTCGGCATCTTCAGGCATTCGAGCACACGAAGTTCGAGTCCATTCGTGTGCTCGAATGCCTGAAGATGCCGAAAGGCGAAACCCGGGTCGTTAGTGACAAAATACATGGAAGTGTACAAAATCTCAATAATCCAAATTTAATAAGTAGATTTACTAAAACTTGAACTAGTAATAATAAACTGAGAAAATAAATTTTGCAGAAATACAATCTAATCTACTTTATTTCTCATTTTTATTTTTTAAGTCTGCTTCCAAGTATATTTCTGTACTTAATTTGTTTACATCAGGGCTAACAAACCAAAAGTCATAGGGATTTGTATACGTTATAGAAAGTGCAATAATTAACTTCTCAAAGAGTATACGGAAACGCGATGTCGTATGTGCATATCTACCTTTACGCTATTTTTCCCATTATAGAGGAGGCATACAGGGCATAGTATACCTTCCACTACAGCAATGGTTATAGATATCTTGTGCTGTGATATTAGCAAATCAATCACAATAATTCACTTTAAATTGCTACACCAAACTGATTCATCTAAGTATGTTTAAGGTGTTTTATGTCGGATACATGATGCAGTGGTCAACTTCGTTGTCTACGGTTACGGATGTCTCGGGTGCAAGTCCCGGTCCGTACAGTTTCATAAATTGATTTTTTAATCGATTATTGGAATTCTATTCGTAGGTGTGGATGTTTTTGATGTCTAAAATTCTCTTTCCACTATTCTAGCTCTATCCTTCTATTCCTGCTCTCTTTGAAAAAGAAAGGTTGAGCAACTGAGTAACAAGTAGTTCTCGTAGAAAAACTTCTGTTGAGATACCTCCATTAGGAAGTCATATTTGTTGGCCTCTGTGATCTAGTGGTAAGTGTTTGCTCTAGTGACCAAATCGGTCCTGGTTCAATTCCCAGCAAGGTCAATATCAAATTTAGATTTATTCAATTTAAAATTGTGATCTTGGACATGAATGACTTCTAAACAATTCTCATCGAGTTTATCTCGTAAGATTTTCTAGTTTTCAAAAATATTTGGCGCATTGGGTGTCTGCTATAATGCCAGATATTTTTTTTAAAATAAAATTTAAAAAAAAAAATATGCTCCACATTTGGGACAGACATGGTAAAAATATATTAAAGGTGTACGCTACATGTATTAAAGGAGTTATTCTGCATTGAAACCAGTTTAATATAATCTACAACTCACTTCAAGTAATTCATCTTATACCTTACATTTCATTGGTAAAGTTGACAAGGAGTTAAATATTTTAAGATACATTAAGCCAATCGCTCTTCCTACAGCCCATTTTAGAACTGGTAAGGGTAGGATTCGTCGGTTCCGTGGTGCAGTGGTCATCGTCGTTGGCTTCGGCTACGTATATCACGGGCTCGAATCCCAGATAGTTTCATAAATTGATTTTTCAACCGATTTATGGATTTTCGTCAGAAGGCGTGGATATTTGTGATGATTAAAATTCCCTCCCCTCAAACTTCGGGGCGTAGCTTACCACCAATTTCATCCTAGCCTTGTCTTTCGTTCCCTATTCTTTTTGAAAAATAGAAGTTGAGCAACTGAGTAATAATCAATTCTTGTAGAAAATTATCCGTTTCATTTTCTTTCATTAAGATGCCACATTGGGAGCGGACATGGTGTAAGAATAAATGTAATAAAAGATGCAAAAATCACAAAAATTTTCGTCTATTGATGCATTTTCATGAACCGAATGAATGCCCAACTCTCCAATATCACTTTCAAAAGAAACATAATGATCCCATTTAGATATTGCAGTACGAAAGTAAACTTTAACTTAAAGCGGCATTTTCTCTCGTGGCTGTTTTTTGTATATTCACCTGTTGGCAAGGTATGCGGTGAAAATAGAATTACATTTGGTAATGTTGTTTCTCGTAATCTTGCATTTTTTTCGAGTGGCTATTAAGAGCTCTAATGTTGCGGAAATTCCGACAAATGAACGCGCCTCGGGTGTATTAAATAGAGAGGAACTAAAACATTACAAAAAACAATGTTTAACGTTTTATATTGCATAAGCTTACCAGCATATTAATTATTCATATTTATTAACAGATGTGGCTTATCTTTTAAGGCTACGGAGGGTGGTCCCCACCAGTATTAGATAATTATGTATAAGGATATATTATATGGTTGTAAATTATTTATTTTTTAATTTTGTAAGCAATTTCTTTTCTAAATGTGTCGCATGTAGACTCTTTTTTAGTATTTCAAAAGAACTTATTTAACAACGTTAAATTGAACTCTAAAAAAAGTAATTCCGGAGACTGTTTGCGAAAGGAAAAAGGTTTTAAGTCTAAATTTGGTACTTTTCAGAAGAGCTAAATCAAGATTTGTATTTGTATGAAATTTGATGAAAAATGTGATTTTAATACATGAATTTTACCAATTCAACAGCATTGATTCGACTATTCCATTTTATATAATTTAAGATATCGACTGAGGGTACTTGATGGAATTTCAATATCACATTTGAATTGCTGAGATTTTGTGCATTTCCATGTATTTTGTCACTAACGACCCGGCTTTCGCCTTTCGGCATCTTCAAGCATTCGGAAGAAAAGTCTTCCATTTTATATTATACGTATGTATGTATTGTTGTTATTTGTTATTAGAATATTTAACTAATTAATTAACTCGACTGAACCCCCGTTTCCTTTCGCACACAGAAACATTCCGTTACTAACACTATCACAATGGGAGCTAACAATGTTTTAAGATAAATAGTAAGATAGATTGTTGATTGGTTTTTGTTATCAAGTCATTTATCAAAGTGGTCTGGGAAAGCTTTCTCTGTTGGAAAAGGATCGGTAAAGATCTGAAAGGATGATAACTGAAATTCGATGTCTTAATAACACTATGGCAGTTTGAAGAAGCATTGACTAATTAATTAAGATATCTTTTATAGAAATGACTAAACGTATTGGTTGGGTTCAGAAAATCCATACGCATAATTTTATCTTTAAATGAATCATTGTAAACTGCAGAAAGCCTCATAAAAAGTTTTTGGAAAACTCACTTCTACATATCTGGGGCCTAATGTTACAAGTGCCTAATTAAATTTATTAATTGTTCAGTACAGGCGTTTGTGTATTTCTCAATTACAACATATAAATCATCATCTTTTATATAACTGTTGCCAAATACAGTGGTGTTTTTTGTGCTAGAGCTGCCCATGTAAAGATGGACACTTCTTGTACTAGTAAATCACAATATCTGAATCGCTTGTCAACGTAGGTTTTTCTCGGCTCCGTGGCGCAGTTGGTAACGTCGTTGGCTACGGTTACGTATGTCTCGTGTTTAAGTCCAGGCGCGGACCGTTTCATAAATTGATCTTTCAATCGATTTATGGATTTCTATTCGTAGTCATGAATGTTTGTGATGTCTAAAACTCCCTCTCACCCATCTGATTTTCAAAAACGGGGCGTAGCGAGAATGATTAGCTAACCACTAGTCCTGTCCTAGCCCTATCTTTCTATCTCTACTCCCTTCGAAAAAAAAGGTTGAGCAACTGAGTAACAATCAATTATCAAAGAAAACTTCTGTTGAGATATCTCCATTAGGAGGCCATATGCTCATTGTTTTGATTTACACTATAGATTTTCTTTTATTTCATTAATTTTAACTAGCTGACATGGAGATTTATACCTTTAAAAGAATGGACGTTTAAAAGTACTTTCTGATACTTAAGTCAAAATGGTGAATCCCCATTTCCTTTCGCACACAGATTTATTACACGACACTTCAATGAGCCGAAATATATGCTGTGTAAGATCGAGCGAAACGTGTATACATACTTGAATAGATATACCACACTTTTATTCAATAAAATATAACGTTGATGTAGTAATAAAGGTAACCAGCCATTTTCAAGGAAGTAGATAATTTACAATATTTAATATGAGGCCGTACCTTAGTTGAGTGCAGAGTGGTTGGTTTAGTAAGGTCAAATAGACCCTAAGTTTATTAAGCTCCTATCAACAGGGTTCTGTAGACCCACATCACTTGCGGCAATCTAATGGTCTGCAGTTTTAATGCCAACTGTCAGTCAAATAAATTAAGCAAATTAAATATAACACGAATATTTCAATTCAAATCTAATTGGTCTGACCGTAGCGTAGTAAGGTTGATCAATATGGCACAGTTTAACGTGAATTATTGTTGTTGAATTAAAATAATAACATATTAAAATATTATAAGTATTTAAGAAGATGGAACGTACTGAGTTGAAATTACTCTAACTGACGTACGGCATAATATATTTTATGTTTTCTTTCACATATCAAAGAGTTAAAAACGTTTAAAACGTAGACTATTTAAGATTACCTAATTATGCTTAATGCAGTGTTTATAAGAATAAAATATTCTAATATGCGTTAGAATCCATTAAAGCATTATAATCGGGCTCCTCGAACAATATATTATAGCCGGAAGCGGGCGTTTTTTAGTTTTTTTTAGTACAAAAATATATAACTTTCTGAAAATAGGCACAACTTCTAAACCAAACAATATTTGTGATTGAAATTTTCAAAGAAATTACGTGTGATATTTGGTTATCATAAATGAAATAAAAAACACTATTATTTTGTCATAATTAAATAAGCTTTTAATATTTTCAAAATGAAATATTCAAAACATTCAGATATTTATAAAATTTGGATTATTGAGATTTTTTACACTTCCATGTATTTTGTCACTAACGAACCGGGTTTCGCCTTTCGGCATCTTCAGGCATTCGAGCACACGAATGGACTCGAACTGACAGTCTCGAACTGGTCAGTTCGAGTCCATTCGTGTGCTCGAATGCCTGAAGATGCCGAAAGGCGAAACCCGGGTCGTTAGTGACAAAATACATGGAAGTGTACAAAATCTCAATAATCCAAATTTGATATTGAAATTTCATCAAGCACCCTCAGTCGATGTCTTAAATTGCATATATTTATAATAAATAATAGTCTATACTTGCCATTCCTACATTTTACAATCATTGCAAGTGTGTAATCTGACGACGTAAATATTCGAGAAACACGTGTTACATCGTTTTTTGAACGTAATGAATGAGAACATTCAGCATTTACTCATTTTATTGCTTCTTGTCAAAAATGGGTCTCTTGCGTCAATGTATTAATCACTGTTATGATAATTAGTTGCGGCGTTTTATTTCACTTCAAGTAAACCAGTGATATGTCGTGTCCCGATAAAGTTGTTTTTTATTCTTTCGAAAAGTTTTGATATTGCAGTTGGTAGCGTCGTTGGCTACGGCTACGGATGTCTCGGGTTCAATTCCCGATGCGAACAGTTTTATAAATTGATCTTTCAATCGCTTTATGGATTTCTGTTCGAAGTATGAGTGCTTGTGATGTCTAAAACTCTCTTCCACCCACCCATCCGATCGTCACAGGGCGTAGCGAGAGCGATTAGCTAATCACTGGTCTTGTCCTAGCCCTATCCTTCTATCCCCACTATCTTCGGAAAAAAAGACAGGTTGAGTAACCGAATCACAAGCAGTTTTCATAGAACAATTCTTTTGAGATACCTCCATTAAGAGACCATATGCTATGCTCCACAGGAGCGGACATGAAAAAAAACAGTTTTGTAACGGAAACTCTTATATTCAATATTCAAAATGAAAATTCTACGAACATTTGGAATCCCTATGATTGACACTGAACAGTATTCAATTGACTATAGTAGAATTTTCCACCAATTTACTTATCGCACAAAATCGACGTTGCCATTGATGTTATTAAGGTCACTTGGAAAGGTTACAACTTCCAGCAAATGGAGCGTGTAAACGTTTATAAATCTTTAATGAATTCAGTGCAAAATTAGGCGGCTAAGGTAGCCGTATAGGGGCAGCGGTTTCGGCCTGGGTGCGAATCCTCATAATTTATTCAGATACCGCGGCGTCGCCCGACAAGATGTTAACCGGACCACAAGCCAGCGTGATACGCTTTGGTGTAAAGCAGTAATCTGAAACCTTTTTAATAACACAAACATAACAAATGACTTGCTAATAAAAAATTAGCACTATATTGTTCTTCCAGTAGAGTGCAGTCGGAAGTCTGAATTCATAATTTTTGATAAAAAAAAATGCTTAAAAAGACTCTTGTTCGTTTTTATGATAAAAAATAATCACTTTACAAATGCAGTTATAGTTTTCATTAAAATAAACGAAAACGGAGATATTTTCACAGTGGATTACACCGTTTTTGAAATGTGAACAAATGTGTAATTAAGTGCCTTTCTCTGCCACTATTTGACAAGATGTGAACGAATTTTATAAAAGTAGACCAAAAAAACATGAATGCAACCATTTCCGTAGCTCAAAAATGATAATTTCAGACATCGGACACTATTCTAATGAGGGCGTGTAATGTTTTATTTGTTTAATTTTTTTCATGTCCACTCCCAATGTGGAGCATATGGTCTCCTAATGGAGGTATCTTAACAGAATTTTTCTACGAGAACTGCTTGTTACTCAGTTGCTCAACCTCTACTTTTTCGAAGGGAGTAGGGATAGAAGGATAGGGCTATGACAGAAATAATGGTTAGCTAATCGCTCTCGCTACGCCCCGTGAGGATGGGATGGGTGAAAGGGACGAATAGAAATCCATAAATCGATTGAAAGGTCAATCTATGAAAACCGTCCGCACCGGGAATTGAACCCGACACATCCGTAACCGTAGCCAGCGACGCTACCAACTGCGCCACGGACGCCGTCATTCTTTAATGGGGCTAATAAATACATGCCTCTTTATAATAAATCGAAACAAATTCAAATTAAGTAGTGGATCCATACACTGCCATGAGTCATGAGCGTCCACTGCACTCATCGCATACTTGACTCGAGTAAGACAGTGATATACCTTGACTGCTGAGAGAACCTAGACTATGTTGATTTACACATAGCTGTTGACTGGAGATTCTCCACAATGTTGTAATAGTTGTAAACTTTTTTATTTTCATTATTTTCGATGCATTCGGCAGTAAGTTTGTGGAAATTCATTTTATATATATAATTAGAATTGATAACTTAGTTGTAGCTGGTGGAATAACTAAGTTATCAATATTAATTTTATATTAGTTATGTATTCACGTCACGAGTTTCTGAAATATTAAGTGTGTTTATGACAGGCACCTTCAATACGATTCGCAAGCTCCGGGTTGCCAACTACTGGTATAAAACAATCACCAAAAGATGATTATGTGTCCCATTAGTTTTGGAATTCTACACAAACCGCGGCGATGTGACGATAGAAACCTTGATATACGGGACTTTTAATTTAACGGCAAATATTTCCGGTCTGATGACAACCACGCTAGAACTACCTAACCCAAAGTCACTGTTCACTTAAAATTGTATGCGGATAAGCTGTGATTGACAGCAGCTGTAGCAGATGATTTGATTTGCATAAAGCCACGCTCAAACGTATTTTTTTTAATTTTTATAATGGGACCATCCTTCAATAATAAAATCAACCTTCCCGTTTTCATGCTAAAAAAATCCCTTCGGATCTCATACACACACATGTCACATTTAATTACCGCGTGGGTTTTGTCATATAAACGGATTTATAAAGCGAAATGACAATTTCAAAAAGTGAAAGATGGTTTTATGTAGTATTCAGTAATTATTTTACGTCATGTTTTGTTTGTAAAACCTGAAATATATACAAACTATGCGAAATTATCGAAAGACCAAAGAATCGAAATTTTTCATAGTAGAACAAGCTCGAGACGTGTCTCAGTGTCGTTTGAAAAAAACGGTTAAATACGGTACGTCATGCGTCATGCATCTCGAATTGTTACTATACTAGACTATAATATTGTATTTTTAGATGGTAAAATTGACGAGGTTTTTCAATTATGATTAATTATACAAAGAAGGTGTAAACTATAATGTATTTTTAATTATATGTATAACTATTTTATTTAGAAATAGCTATTTTATTCAAAGATAGTTTAAAGGCCGAAGTAACTCATTGTTACACCATGAATACGGAAGGGTTAAAAAAAGAGAGGAGGTTTGATTTAAGTTATTAATTTTCTGAATAACTCACATCAATTTCTGTTTTGTTTTCTTCACCAAGAGAGTAGACACAAAAAATTTTGACGAGATAAAGGATGTCGTCACTCATGTTTGGTAACGCTCGCTATATACGTTATTTTTCAGCTTTATTGGGTACAGTATACAGAGAAACAGATGGAAACTGCTTCACTCTCGATTGTAAAGTATAATATACGAGCATTATGAGGTTTTTGGGGTTTCCGAATGCCGGAATTTATTTAAGGTTCCAAAAAAGAAACAGTATTGGAAACTCTACGTTTTACTTGTTCCTGCTTTTTCCACTATAATATACCGTCGTTTCTATAGCAAAATGGTATACAATCAGAGCATTAAAACAAATTTATCAAATTAAAACAAAAATATAAAACACGTTACTACTACAGTTATATATCGTTGTTGCACAAAATAAACCTTCAATGTGCCAATTGTTTCTGCATCGTTGTTAAAACTTTATTTCCAATTAATACGTGCAGCAATGATCGATACTTTTCAACTCTTCGAAAGCTAAAATCATACTTGAGAAACACTACATCTCAAGAACGTTTGAATGATATAGCTCTTTCAAATGTACATATTATGCAAATAAAAGTCCTCAAGATATTTTAAATGAGCATCAGGAAATAAAAAGAAAATAGATTTATTGATATAAACTTATTATACTCTATTTTGTGTGTTAAAATAAAATTGTCATCATTAAGAATTCATAGTTTTCCACTTAATCTTTAATTTAGAGAAGTCGTCATTTTTATATTTATTGAAATGCCGATGATATCATTAACGCAGAATATTTTGCAGATTAGATGAAAAAATTCTGATTGCGCGCCTGCTGCTCGTACATAACAAATTGAATCTTGTATCTTCATCAATGATACCGATATTGATAAGTAATTCTACGTAATATCGAGTGATGTTGGCGTGGGCAGTATTAAGACGTCTCATTTATTTTAAAAGTGACCCAGAGACCTGAGCTCACATAACAATCTTTAATTGTATGAATAAATAATGAATATAATTTCCGATAGAAAAAAAATTCAATCCATAAAAGACGTTGTTCTTTTCTTTGGCAGGCATCTGCTTAATATTTATTTAGCGTAAATATTCTACCTATCAAAAGAGGCAAATCAATTTTAATCAGACCAATCAGTGGAAATTATTATTCTTTCCGCGATTTATTGGTAAAATTGGTACAAAAACGTGATGAAAATCACAAGGCGAAGTAAGCAGGCTTACGGTTTCCTTTAATATCCTTAATCAAACTGTTACATCGGTAATCTAACGTATTGTGGTAATTTAATATTATTTACTGAGATGAAATTACAGAAATATATAAATACACTTGGGCCTCGTCAACACGATTTTATACATCACGGTTTTGATATAACACGGTTGATGAACTGTAAAATAATTTTATACAACATGCTTTATATTATAACACGGTTTTAGCATTTTTTTATAGAAAACGATCCTATAATGGAGAGAAATTCAAGAGGGAATTATTAACAACAGATCATGGTCACTAATCACGAAATACGTAAAGATTTTTACGCTAAAAGCAAATAATCGCTTATTACAGAATTTTTAAAGCCTAAATCCAAAAATACTCCATAATGAAAGCACAACTGATCTCGAACCGAACCAACAAAGAGTTAAACATATAGAATTGTAAGTCATAGCGATGATGAATGAATGATCTATTATATTTATTTGATTCAAGTTTTTGTCAATATATACGAAAATTTGAATTGCTGAAATTTTGTACATTTCGTATTTCGTCAGGATTCACCTTTCGACATTTTCAGGCATTCGACCCCACAAACGATGTAAACATACGTATATGCTTATTTTTCAGAAAATAAAGGATATTCACAAACCTCGATATTTTGTTGGAACGCATACTCTAATGTATGATCTTCAAATCTCGTATAACACGACGTTTTTGTGAACCGAATGACCGTGTTATACGAGGCCCAAATATTATTCTTTATTACATATACATAGTAAAATCAAAGTAATAACCTCCTAAATGACTAAACAAACATTAATTCATCACCTTTACATAACACCATTACAAGAAGCTTATGCAAATATGCATAATCAATAAAAAAAATTCAATCCATTCAGTTTAAAAATACTTAATAATACCAAGTCTGTCCTTCCACTAGAACAACTTAAAAACACAGAAAAAAATAATCTTTACATATAAAAATGGATGTTTGTTTGTTTGTCCTCAATGCATTCCTTTAAAATTCATCCGATTTATATCAAACTTTGGTGACGTTTTGTGCGCACACCAGTAAAGGTTTCTGAAGAAACAAAAAATTAAATCTAAAATCTAAAAAAAAATAATCAAATACGTACTAAGATCAACATCTCTGAACTAGACGAAAAAACTGAAAAAATTGTATTTCTAAAAATTCCAAAAGCACTTAAACAAAATTAAAGCACAAACCCTTTCTTTCTTTGAGTGGCATCGCAACGCATGCCGGGTACTCACTAGTAATAAATAAAAGTTATGATGTTGTAATAAGTGAGATGGCATAATACTGTCTCTTCTACAATAGTATATAAAGGTAAGCTAAATTTATGTTAAAATATCAGTTCTGACGATGACTTTTTGATAGCTATCAAAAAACTGAAAAAAATTCTTGTAGAACTGAAAACTTTAATATTTTTACCCTATTATAATGGAGTTCTGTAAATAAAATGCTAAAACAATCAATCAATAGCTGTGTAAATGAACGGTTTTGTTTTGGGATAACCTGATGACTGCTTTTTTGATCATTTTGTGATCTTGTAAAAATTGGGTCACTTTAATACTGTCTTTCATTTGGAAATAGCTAAAATGCTCAAAACACAATAGTTATATGTATGATAATATGTGAACAAACATGGGGCTATTCAATGTTTAAAATCGCTCCCTTGTAAATTTAACACTTCGCAGTAAACAGGTAATGCCCAAACAACAATTGAAATATTTATCTTTAGATAGTCAATTAATTATGTTAAGTAAATATTTGGGTGAAAATTGCAGACACAGCACTAGTGTACAGAAACGTATAGCGATACCATTTTCCAACTGCGGTCGGTATATTATCTTATTGTATTTTATTTATTCAATTTATATGTGTAAATTCTGCCGAAAGACAATTAAGGGGAAAACGGTTGGTGATTAGATTTTTATAACGAAGCTAAACGTTTCACGACACACGGTTTTCGTGTCTAAAAGTGCATACTGCCATTAAAGTTTTACTTAGTATTTAAAATAATATTAGACTTCTTTATCACGAGTTGTGTTAGAAATGACAATAATTAAGAATAACAGAAAAGTAATAAAAGAATAAGAATGACAGTATCGCTTACCTTTCTATTTCGACTTCTTATGTTGGCGTGTAAAAAATGCTTTCATTTGCTTACCTGGAACAAAAGAAATTTGTGTTTCATTGATTGAATGTTGTAAGTTATCTATATGAGTGTTTCTATTGTAAGTAAATCGATCGCATCATGATGCTATCACAGAATTAGACAAGATATTAAGGTGTGTAAACCCTCTTTCTCTTCTTTACACGAAAATGTACCAACTCGTATTTTTACCTAGCAACGTCAACACACAAACGTACGCTAAATTGGTACAATAATTTATAGTTATACGAAGGTGTAATTTGGTGGATGCTCCTAGCTGCTCTGCGTTCTCCACTAAAGATGGCTGTTTATTGTTAATATTACATATTTAATTTTTCATTGTTCTAAAATGATTTAATAATAACACTAATTTCTTCTTAAATTTTTCCCAATCTGCTATTTGCTTAATGCATCAGTAATGTATTTTTGCTCAGTTAATGAACTTTTAATGTAGCTATATTTGTGATTAGTATTTACTGATTTGTAGGAGGTCCTTAACATTTTAATTGTAGACAATTTTATTTGGTTTATGTATAATTTGTTTGATAGTTAGTAATTTCTTGTCTTAGTTCATGAACCAACTGTTTTATATACCTTAATTTTTAACACCCAATTTTATATAAATAGGCCTGTAATATTTGTTTTTTTATCAGTTGATAATACTCGTGATGAGTGAAACCGGTCCTGATCAATTATAAACATGTGGAAGTAGTACAAAAGTTTGGGCTTTATTTTAAAAATATAATGCCTTTTTACCAGAAACAGTTAACACCTTAAAAGTGGTTGTACTAATAAACCAGCTCATTTTTTGTTTTTAAATTCCATAATAATATATACATCAACTATGTATATTGCCGAAAGGTACGGCGGAACTTCATTATAAAAATTCATTTTTAATATAAATTTAAGAATCTTTTTATTCTACTGACTGTGTTTCACCTGTTTAAGAAGTATCTTCGGGCTAACTATATAAGGTTATTTATTTCTAAGGTAAACAATGATTCTAATTCATAACTTAAAAATGAAGAGTGGGGTGGGATTATTTCCTTCTTCTTGGCGTGGGTAAGGGATAAGACATAGGCAATAATATAGAGAACAAATTAATAGCGTGAAATAAATAAATTGTTCAAAAAGACTTTACCTTAATTATTAACGGTATTAAAGGCCGGATACAAGCTATCCAGTAACAACTTTGTCATTCATTTTTAACGATGTATCTCGAAAATAAAAGAAGATTTTACGCCATTTATTAGTGCAATTAATTGTTTGTTCTTTGACCGAGGAAAGGTTGTATATAAAGTTACTTTATTTACCATTTTTTAATTCGTAATTATTGATATTATCGTTTTTGTCTTATCCCCTCCCTTAACGTAGTAGAATATAGTCTCACATCACCCTTCATTTTAAAGCTATGAATTGAACTCATTTTTTATTATAGAAATAAATAACACGGCGATATAGTTAGTCTGAAGATACTTCATAAAAAAGAGAAACAAGTGTCACATTTTGCAACACAGTCAGTGTCAACTTTAATTATTGGACCGAGATTAATTTATAACAAGCTTCATAGTACTGTAAAATTCATTTGGATACAAGTTAATAACATGTTATTATACAAAATAGAAAACATTGATTAAGATGTTTAGTCGATTCTGTTCAGTTCAAATATACAACGCAAATATTTGAGCACCTAATGTTAGGGCTTTAATATCCCGTTGGCAGCGCTTACTGATGAGTGCCGTGAGATCCATACAATCATAACAATTAGTCTGGATACCCAGGCACAGTGATGGTGTACTCAACCGGCAAGGTTTTGCCAGAAATTGATAAAGAAAAATTGTACAGATTTCAAAACATTAAATGACGTTAGTCAGAAGATTCTCCCAAAGAGACGAAGCGTCTATTGTAACAAGTCAAAATACAATATTTCATAAAATTATTTACCCGTTATAATGGCGCCTAATCACTATTTCAATACAATTAATAATAAAAAATAACAAGCGCGGTGTTGAGGCAGACGACAGACTCCAAATTAATCACAATGGAAAGTAATAAAAACATATTGCCGGAAGCTGATTACCATATGTATATTATTACTAATTTTTATGTTGCTAAAAGACAAATCTAATAGAATGTGTTGTTGGTTTATATTAGAATTGTATTAACCATAATTCTTCCTAAAATATTAGTCAGAAAAAATGGGAGAAAACGAACTATACTCTGAAAGTGCAATTGTTAAAAAAATCAACGTTTCACGAGATTTAGGCGAAAGTAAACGATCAAAGATTTCTGACAAAACTACAATACACTTTTAATAGAAATACTTACTTCAATGTTACAAGTAAAAACTCTGTAAATTGTAGGATTTCTTATTTCAAAAATATAACTCATTATTTAAACCTACATCAAATGTTTTCCAATATTATTTACTTTGAATTATATTGTATTATCTGCTGTACAATCAGAAAAATCAATTACCTACATGATGAGCAAACAAAGTAAATTTATATGTTTAAATTACTACTGAGAATAAATTTGTTGTAATACGAATCGTAAATATCATATTACATGTAAGGCATTTTTGATATTCAAACTAACCAAAAGAAAGATGATTTTTTTCCAAAATTTGTTTTCTTTTTTAAATGTTAGCGAGAATCCCGAGGAAGAAACTGGCAAAGCAAAGAAAATACTGTAGCATTATGAAATAATGTAAAAAATAAATGCCACTTATAATAGTTGTGCCAAGTCCATGGTGCAGTGGTCAAAGCCGTTGGTTTCGGGTATGTATTTCAAGGCTTAGAATAATAGTATGGACAGTTTTATAAATATATTTCAATCGATCTATGGATTTCTGTTTACGGTAGTGAATGTATGTGATTAATTATCTTCCACCCAGCCGACCCTAAAATCGGGGAATAATGCAATTAACTAATTTTTTGGTCCTGTCCTATTACTACTCTCTTCGAGGCATGAATGAATGAAATGTCTAAAAGTTCCCTCCCACCAATCCGATCCTAAAAACGAGGCGCAGCGAGAGTGAATAGCTAACCAATAGTCCTATCCTTCTATTCTTCTGCCCCTACTCTCCTCGAAAAAAACGTTGAGTAACTGAGTAACACACTTCTGTTGAGAAACATTACGAAGCTAAATGCTTGTAATAGGGATCGGACATGGTTTATAAAATACTAAGCATCATCATCTAAAACAATAATATATAGCACACATTTCATAAAACAACATAACTATAATATTACCATCTTCTAAACTAGGTTATTGTATAATATTTCTCGCATTATATTTTTCTCATTATAATTTTTCCAAGAGGTTAATGAAAACAGTCTGTGTGAATATTTCAATTACGGTTTGGATAGCAAATTTTAATTGTAACTTTCATTCGGGAAAAGGTTTAACAACGCTGCTCTAGTACAATAATTAATAAGCAAACAGACCGAACAAATAGCAAACAATGCTGATGAGGAAACAGTAACCAGAAAATTGCGAATTCTAACAAACAGAGTGAAAATATATTTATTTTAATTTGTAGTTCTAATTAAACAAACAATTTAAATTAACTTCCACGAGAAAGATGATGAAAATAAATATTTGCAGTACATTACGGAAGTTAAAGAAATTTTAAAGGCTTAAAAATTAATTAGAAGCAGTTTTAAAAATTAATCCGTTTTCTCTATTTTATGTTTGTAACACAAGCATTTTATTTAATACAATTACTTTTTACAATACCCTTTATCATTTTTGAAGAGAGATCGTTTTCTACAGCGAAAAGAATGAAAACGTTTAAATAGTCAAAATGAGGAGAGATTTTCGGCTCTTGCGATAATATCATATAAAGAAAATGTTCGGATAATTTAAAGCACGAAGATAATTTAAATGAATATTGATAACATTTTTAAGAAAGAGTAGTAAATAAAATAAAATTTAAAAAAACTAGATAGATATAAAATTAAAGTTGATAACTTTGTTACTACGAGTTTTGATTCATCAAGAAGAATCTTCAGAGTAACTATATTTATTTCTAAGGTAAACTATAATTTTAATTCTTAACTTAAAAAAGAATGATGGGGTGAGTTTATTTCCTTCTACTGGACCTGGGGAGGGGTTAAGACACACCCGATAATAGTACGGATTACCATAAGACTACTAATTTAAAATAATAATTACTTGTTAATTAGGGGAAAAAATTAATAGTGGTAATACACTAGCTTTATATGAAGTGTTATTTATAAATATCATTAAGGGAGTTCTTCTATAAATTTACTGCAAGAAGTACTTATTATAATAACTTAGTTTTGAAATTTTGTTTTTATTTTGGAAAGGGAGCGTTGAATAACCATTTATTGTAGTAAACGGATCGATGGCTTCGTAAGGTAAATAAACACTGTCGAAGTCTTTCCCAGTACGGTCAATCTGGGTAACTTTGGCCCAGTCCTGGAGGTTTTTTGTATTTTATGGTTCGCCATTGCATTTATGTGTTCTATATAGAAATGTACTTACGTCTTAAGATGAAATTTAATTAAAATGTGTAGATTTATTGTTATAATTGATATATGATAAAACAAGGTGGACCAAAGTTTGTAATTACAATAAATTCAGTGATTTTAAAGTCTTTGCCACTTTTCTTTATGCTTTCAAAACTTCTGCACATAATTGAAATGGTAAAAAATATAAAGCATTTAGTTAACAGATTAGTAATATAAATTGAAAACATGAGTAATCCAATTCATTTCACGATAATTTTTTGTATTGTGTTTTATCATTCCAAACTGACAGATTATAAATTCAATAATAAACCAATTATTTTGCGCATTAATCCATATTTTTTACCACCAGGGTTTACTCAATACATTTGCTTAACTAAAAAATATTCATATGAGATTAGTATCATCAAAGTATTATAACATAATTGTTTTCCATGTAGTGGGCTAATCTTAGACCGATGGGCAAACTTATCCAAATTGATGGTGATTGAATCTTTTGATCGCTTGGAAAAATAAAGTGCCTCACGTAAAAATGATATTTGTTTCACAAGTGCTGTAAAAATTAAACTCATTTAAAACTCTTCTAAAGTACACATCTTACAAATTGTTGTTTTGTTGTTAATATTTTCCACTATACGAGAACATATTGTAGTAATATCCAATATATTACGTAAATAGTTTTTCGCATGACAACATCTTTTCGGCTGCCTCCGTTAAATTTCCGTTTTTATTGAGTTTCCATATCCCGACACGTTCAAGTGATCCGTCGTTTTGACAAACAAATAACATGGGAAATATTTTATGCCATATTACAGGAAAATTTTGTGAAGCGAATAATATCATAAGTATTATTCGCGATGCATGCGTGCGGCAGGTGCTTTATGTCCATGCACTTGTGAAGGCAGCCTTGATAATTCATACTGTATTCGAGTCAGAAATAGTCAATTTTTAATAAACACTAGAGCAACATTTAGAAATACTGTATCGTTTCGCATGATAATTAACTTGAAATATCCTTTCATGATGTAAAGTCGTGGAAACCACATTTTATTATTAATATTTTTAAATGTAATTTAAGATGGAAAGAATCTCTTGCATTCGAATGTTGCTAATTTACGATAGCTGATCATGGTACCTCGTGAAGATATTAACATTCAAGAAAACATGTACGTGTCGGATATTGGTTTAACCCTCAGCACCTGGAAAGCGAATATGTTGGCTTCAAGGCAACCCCTCGCCAGCACGAATAACCGATATGGCTTTGGTAATCGGTAACTATGAAGCTTTATAATTTAAGACATCGACTGAGGGTGCTTGATGGAATTTCAATATCAAATTTGGATTATTGAGATTTTGTACACTTCCATGTATTTTGTCACTGGGCTCAGTTCGAGTCCATTCGTGAGCTCGAATGCCTGAAGATGCCGAAAGGCGAAACCCGGGTCGTTAGTGACAAAATACATGGATGTGTACAAAATCTCAATAATCCAAATATGAAGCTTTATTTTTAACAGGATGAAAATATCAAAGTATTTAGAACTAAATACTTTGAAATTTCTATCGTATTATAATAGAGTTCTACCAAGTAAATGCTAGTTCAATTTGTCTCTCACATTCTTTTACGAAACACACTGAATACTTCACATATGAAGGGTATAAAAGCGGAGGCAGTTTTTTTAAATTTTAAATAACGATTTTCTAAGAAATAAAAAATATTTTGATACTGAAAATTCAGTTAATAAGCTGAAAAACTTTTAGCTCTATGATCCTGAATTCATACATAAAAAAGTATTTTTTTCAAGAAAGTTAACTTTACTTCTGTCCCTCATATATAGCATATCACAGTAAGCTCTAGTTCTAAATGGGCATAATAAATATTTTTTTTTGTTACATATAGTTATTACTTATTTATAATATACTTAAAGTGTTACTATACGGCTATACTAACGGCGTCAATTTGTTCTGAGAGCGAATAATATGCATTGATATTTCAAACCGTGCAGAATTCATAAATACTGTGACTATTGTACATATTATAATGAATGGCCTGATTCCAAAATCTGATTCTCTTTGATCGATAATTACATGTATTTCACTGCCTATTTTACATATTACATGATCATCGTCTAGATTTCTGTACATTTTAAATTCATGAAGCATGATACTCCTTAGTCAAATAGATAGACGCCAATTGGCGAGTCTATTCTGTCCACGTCCCCACGTCCCACAAACGGGGTGGGTATGGTCGATACCCTTGAACGATTTAGATTATTGCAAGGTTAAAAAAATAATTGATTTATGAGGAACGAATCAATACAGATAGCAATACAAGAACAAAAGATACGGACCGTGCCATACTACCTTACACACGGACGGACAATAATACTACTTCAGAGGCCGTCTGTCACACAAGCTCACCCGTTTTGGACAAGTTGACTGCCGATCTATTCTTAAATAAAATCTCTGTAATTATGCAAGTTAGAAACGCAATTCCTTAAGATTGAATTGGCATTTACTTGTTGGAACTCCATTATAACTATAACTAGGTAAAAATAACTAAAGGATTTTATCTATTTTTTATAGCTATTTGCATTGATCTCACAACTTTGCGTATTAAAATATGTATAAATATTTTAAATTGTTATTGGATAAGATTATATTATTAAGCCCACTAGATGTAATTAGCCCCTTTCCACTGCGTAAGTCTATTAATAATGTCAAACTCTGTAGTCGTGTGGTAAGAAAGTTAACCCAGCAATCAGATGGGTCTGGGTTAAGCTCATGTAAGGTCACAATTGAATTTATATTTATAAAATTTAAAATTTAAGATCTTAAGCACAGGTGTTTGTGATGTTTTTTCTCCTCGAGTTTATCTCATATGGTTTCAAAATTTTAAAATATGTGGCGGGCGCCTTTGCTGTTATATGTAGTAATGCCAAATGTAGTTTATTCATTTATAATTTGTATTTGATTACACCTGCACCTGCTAATAAGCGACGCCGTGACGTCAAATAGCGTCGTTTTCGTGACGCCAGGAAGTAAGCCTGTACATCCCGGCGTGATGATAGTGTTCCCTGTATACAATTAATGTTACAAGTTGGTATCTATCGGCGCGAGTTAGTCGGAAAATTAGGTTACCTACCCAATACACTCAAAAATTAAATTAAAACATGCTTAGAACACTATGAGTTACTTTGGGATTGCTTATTTTTTTTTTATTCCATTAACTTGTATATATCTCACCGAAGATCATATCTCTTTAATGATACATTAAGAGTACATATTTAAAATGAAAAGCGACAATTAACAATATTAGAATAACAAGTGTTTTCGAAATTGTCAAATAAAAAATATGGTATAGCGTTTGACATTTTATAGCATACTTTGGTGGCCTGCATTTATTGGGTCAATAAGAAATAATACATGATTAGTAATTAATCAAAATAGTCAGTAACTAATTCGATAAATGGTCAGAATACACGGGGTCAATTAATAAAATAAACGGTGAGTAATTAAATTAAACAGTCAAATATTTATACAAAACGGTCAGTTTTTTTAAATATTTTACGAAACTTTATATATTGGCAATTATATACTGACCAAACATAATAATTAACTGACCGTTTATTTTTTACTGAACAAATAATAAGTTCCCTAATTTAATTATATGTTGATTAGGCGAATGCCGTGGCCTAGTACTAACGTCTACTGAGCTATATTGATTTACATCAGGGCTTCTCCGCCCTGTGACCGCTGGTGCGTGTTTATTTAAATCATAAATATAATAAACATGCCTTAATGTACAATTAAAAAAAAAACATTTTTACCACTCAAAACTCTTCCTATCAAAGGCACTATTTAAAAGCAAGAACTGGAAGGAGTAGAAACAACACTAACTAGCAAAAAATTCTTATTGAAGTTCTTTATTATTCCATATCCTCCATTGTATAGCATATTCCAATGGTCGTCTAAAGTGTTCAATCATTTCATGTATACTATTGTCCTCGCGATTAAGGTGCAAAAGCTATCTTTAGATTAATGCAGCTTTTAAAATGGGTTATCAGGTTTATAAAACCTTTAATAAGGAAAAATATACGTGGACATGGATAGTTAAAATACATATTTTTGTAATTATATGTCATCCACTTTTTATAGCATAAAAAGTAGCAGTTGAAATTCTAAACTATTGAAGGTATTAAAAGAAGCTTTGTAAAAATTCCGTATTATTTCTGCCTCGGATGCTTTTATATCAAATTGTCTGAAGCTTTGACGATGCGAATTCTCATTGATAACGGTGCATTGAAAATGTGCAGTACCGAGAAATTCTCGGAGTCTGTGATCAATAGAGAATGCTGGCACGTCAAGAATTGTATACTAATTTTAATAACGTATCAAAGGAAAGCTTTTAAATTTTTTTATTAACGTTATGTAACAGAATTTTATAAACTATTTTTATATTACAAAAAAATGTTTAATATTAATCGAGAAACCGACGTGTGTTAATAATTGAATAAAATATGTAATCTTATATATTATAGCCCAGACCGCTAAGTAGACGTTTTATTATTATCACATATCACATGTAGGTATGAAATTTTCCCATGACCTAAACGTTCGAGGTGTATATATAAAATAAAATGTCACATAATGCACACACAGTTCGGACGTACTAGCTGCTTCAGACATTCTGTATTTCAATTTCACTACCGTCATCTATGACGGGTACGGTTATACTAATATAAAATAGTGCTGAATATAACACCTACACAAATGTTCAGTATTTTTCCGATATTATTGATTACTCAGTTTATCTAATATTTTAATGTGACATTTATTGTAGCCCACACGACATAAATATATCGACTGTGGAAAAGAAAAAGGACGTAAGCCACATAAAAATATTGTGTATAGCTCACACAAAACGTGCTAATACACAATATTTATATATGAATAAATAATTCAAAGGCTGTAGAAAGGCAAAAGGACTTATCCCACGTCTTTTCAAAATATTTTCTTTTCGATAATCAGAATGTATACAATTTAATAGCCGTTTTCTCAATATCATATATGAAGTGATGAAAAGAAAAAACCGATAAGTTCACTTTCTCAAAATGCAACACAAATACGTACATCTACTATAAGACATTTCACACAATATGTAATGACAAATAACATGCAAAACTTGAAGAAAGCAAACGAAAAAAAATTAAAAAAAAAAATTAGCGTGTAAACAAAATTCGCGTGGCAAGTCGGGCACGCATGCCACATATTCGCCATCGCTGACCTAGATCGTTGTTGTTTCGACCGATAAAAAGAATATCATGCATGGTCGTTTCGGTAAAATAATAATGACTAGTCAAAAAATATTGGTCTGTGACAGTACTATAAAAGAATACAATAATCATTTTCATTAAAGTTTTATTGAAAACATTAATTTCGACCAGGTGACTGTGAACGTTTTATTTGTTGTTAAACCTCTTTTGTTGCCTTTGTTTAATGATATATCATTTAAATTTTATAATCGCAGACTACATAATGTATTGTTTTGTAATTTTTTTTGACTAGACGTTTCAAAGTCTAGGTATTTGTAAATATTCTTGTTTTAAAGTTTCATTCAAAACAATACTCTCCAAGCAATTAAAAAAAAACATCATAAACGTTAAGGAATCTATTGTGAAAATTAAGTTATTTTTAATTGTGGCTTAACAACCAGTGCCTTTGAATGCTGTATAGAGAGTCCAAATGGAGAGGCAGTTACTTAGAGAATATTAATTTTTAATAGGATAAAATATCAAAGTATTCAGTTTAGTTTAAAATTTTAAGTTGATATATTATAATGAGATCGATTATTTACAAATGATATCTTAATATATTGTTTGCTCTTTCTCTCCCGTGCGCTTAGATTTGTATTATATTATCGACGGTGTTTTGGCCAATTGATGTAACCCACAAAAAATATGAAAATGTGTTAATAATTGAATCTCATTTTAAAGACGACTGAGCAGGTCTCGGCCAAACGATGTAAATTAGAAAAATAAATTTACCATTTTTTTTAAGGAAAATATTATTTTACATTTTTCAAGGTTTAAAAATTCTGATCCGGCCACTTGATCTAAGCCACTATTATATCGACAATCCTTACGTATAATTCCGTATCTGCAAACATGACAATTTGCAGGAGTGCATTTCAAAGATTCATAACACAAACTCACCATAATTTATAATGTTTTCGATAAAAACAGTTTCAATTTTGAGGATTAACTGAATTGACCAAAAATTGACCAAAATACCGTCGTTATGATAAAATATGTTATTGATTGAATTGGTGGGTAGAGCTCTATAAAAATAGCATAAAATGACAAAGTATTCAGTTCTAAAATGAATTGTTTGTTATTTGATAGCTATTTTGTCTTCATGCCATCTTCAGAACTATTGTGTGAAGCCGAAACAGCTATATCAACAAATTAATAAAATATTGTAGAATAGAATACGTATTACAGTGGAATTGAATAGAGTTCTACCAATTCAATTAATAGATATTCATTTTCAATATCAACTTTGAAATTAAAACTGTATCGAGAAGCATCTTTAATCAATAGATGGAAACATTTACCAATAAGCAGGTCCATAGGGGTGGTGGCGTAAGGGCAGTTATCAGGGGTCTCATTTTTAGGTGGGCTTCGCGTGCTGTTATTTGTTGAATATTTTCTAATATTTCGTAAAACAGTACATTTTTATTTATTGGCTAATTATACTTCAGAAAATTATGGAGCCTCAAAAACTTGGTGCCCTGGACCTAACATTTTTTCTGCTGGGCCCTGATCGGAGGTATTGATTGAATCGTAAAATTTTGAAATTGAAAATAATTAAAGGTCTGGAACGGGGTGACCATGGAGAGAGGGAGGAAACACCAAATTTAAATTACTTTTGAAGGATTGAATGTACTTATCAATATATAAATATTTTGTTCAATTAGACGAGCGACTTTATTTAGTATTTATTTGGTAAAATTTAATTGTTTTAAAACTACATAATATCGACGTTGTTCTAGAAGAAAACAATAACTGACAATTACTAATTATCAGTAATTATACATTGAAGTTTTTCAAATATTTGAAATACTATATACAATACTATTTTAAGCAATGGTATAATTTATAAAAATAAGTGTATTCTAGCATACGGTAGAGTTCGAAATAAGAAACATTTTGGTACAACTAACTCAATTTGTCATTTTCCCAATTAAGTATTTTCTTCCAGAACATCAGAACAACAGTTCTGAAGATGGCGTAATACCGAAAGAGAATGAACGCTACCAATTAATTATTTTTACCGTATTGTAATAAAGTGATATAAAGTAAAAGCTTATTCAATCTCCATGATTATATAGTGAATAGATTTTTTGGTTATAGGTAATAGTTTCGAAACAATGGAGTTTTAACAAGAAATTCCATGTCAATCAATACTCTATAGAGAGTTTAAGTTAGTTTTTTTTTTATTCTACGTGTTGTCTAACCAAATGAGATAGATCTTCATAATACACGAATTGAACGAAATTTCCTATATCTCGTAAGTAATTATTAATTCAATTTGGTGCTCCTTCCATTTCTTCGTAACCATCCCGTTCCAACCCGTAAATTATTTGTAATTTCAAAATTTCACATTTGGTTACACGATTGGGTAACCAAGTGTGAAAGGTTATATTAATTAATACTTAACTAATTTTTACCTTAAGTCAGTTTTTTCTTATCGTAATAAATTTAATAAAAAACATCAGTAACCTTCTAAATAAAATATTATTGTAGTTTGGAAAAGACGTCTCTTTTGTGCTCATACTTACATCGATGGTTGTTACAGCATCACAGTATATATTACTATAATAATGTTTTAAAATTGCTTGCTTCATCTTTACAACAGAGAAAATTAACAAAGTCTTTTGTGGGAATACGTAAAGCAGTAATTTTCGTGGTTATATTTTGTTAAATCTGCTTCTCACATGAAGTAACTAATTCTTATTATGTAAATCGTTAATATTAGGTGTTTTATTTGTGTTGTTCTAGATTTGTTTGGTAGAAGCAAAAATATTATTTACACAGTCGTTTTTAAAATAATTCAAATTCTGTTTGCTTGTGTGACTTCTGTATTATTAAAGACGCTTTTTGACAACGGCGAATAAAATTAAATACGTATTTCTCACGCCGTTGTTTTTCTTATTAATCTGATGCCAGTTTTTAGCAGTGTGGCCTTTCATATTTATTTATCTCAATTTTATTTGTTTTTCATATACTTCAACATCTCAACAGTTTACAATAAATTACACATTTTTAAAATATATCGACGGTGTTTTGGCCAAATGATGAACTCTCAAAAAATACGAAAATGAGTCTCATTTTAAAGACGACGGATCAGGCTTCGGCCAAATGATGTAGATTAGAAAAATAAATGTAGCACTTTTTGGAAGGAAAACATCATTTAACATTGGTTTTAGGTTATAAAAAATTTGATGTAAGCTACTATTATATCAACACTCCCTTCGTATAATCCCGTATCTGTAAACATGAGAATTTACAGGAGTACATTTCAAAGATTCATAACGCAAGTCACGGTACGTTTTCGATAAAAACAGTTTTTACTCTCTCCTGAACAGTGTCATGTTACATCAATTGGCCAAAACAACGTCGATATATTCTGTTCAAAAATTCAAATTTATATTGTGTACGATCATAAATTCAACAATCCCTTTCAACTAACCACATTCAGAGTAAAAGAATAATTAAAGAATTTTACGTTACAACTTCTAGACGTATATTTCCCATTCAACAACTAATGGAAAAATACAACATAAGTTGTATAACGAAAACTGTTTTAATATCTCGTTAAATTTCTCTATTGATACGATGCTAAGCCTGTCTCTTCGCAAGGCAGAAAGATGGTTCTATTGAATTGTCATACAAAAATAGTAAATTATTTATAAAATATCAAGTAAAATTATACACTAAATGGTTTCAAAAGAAATATTTTCGTAAGATCCTAAAAGCGATCGACCACGAAAGACGTATTATGAACAACGACTGATTTTTCCATATCGACATGTCCAAGTCAGTGATGCATGAGCATTGACCACGTACACCAAATATGGCTCATTTTTCTCTGCGAATATCCCTCTTCCATTAGAAGAAGTGAAATAATAAAGTAACCAAAAAACAGATTCATAATTCGCGAACCACCTCTTAAAAGAATCACACAACATAACTTCTAATTCATCCCCGGTATGCTTAAATTTGTTTAGAAGGCTGAATCTCTTTTAACGTAACTGGAAATTAATAGATGTAATCAAGGCGATATTTTCTTACTGACAAAACTAAAATTAATTCATCACCCTCACTTAAATCATTAAGTGAAGTTCAAGTCATTAAGAGTACTTCAAAATTTCAATGTATTTACTTTAATGATTAACTAATAATACCATGAAAGCACCTTTTCTATTATGTTGTGTGATTCTTAGTACGTTTTATATTTTAATTTTAAATAAAAGTTAAGTCGTGGGAATAAATGAGGTGACGTAATATTATCTCTTCTAAGTAGTACATAACATATAACTAAGCTAAAATAATATTTTCCATGACTTCGGCGGTAACTTTGTAGGAAAATATAAAATTAAAATTGATAACTTAATTATTTCGCTGTGTTACTGTGTTTCGATTTTTTTAAAAACATCTTTAGACTAACTGTATCGTAAGGTTATTTATTTCTAAGGTAAGCAATGATTCCGTTGACAAATGAAGTGTAGGGTGGGTTTGTTTATTTCTACTGGACATGGGCAGGGGACGATAATAGTACTAATTGTCATAACACTACTAAATACAAAATTAATAACTGGTGTATGGAGGTGAAAAAAATAACCTTGCAATATAGTTAGCCTGAAGATGCCTATTAAAGAAGTAAAACACGTGTCACATTTAGTAATACAGCCAGAGGAATAACTAAGCTATCAATTTTATATTAAGCTAAAATATGTTTGAGCATAGTTCTGACGATGGCGTTAAGGCGAAATAGCTATCAACTAACTAATAAAATGTTGTGCAACTAAATACATTTATATTTTATGCTATTATTAATCAATTTTAATTTTGCACTGAATGTAGTTTTCCAGTCAAAGCATTCGATATATTAAAGATAATATTATTTCGTAAAATATTTGAATATTGTTTCATTTTAATCCTGCTCATGATAGGACTACAGTGAAAACAAAAGTTTTCTTGTAGTAATTCGGACATTCGCTATGCGCGATATTATTCATAGCTTACCACAGCAGAGCTTTCAAAGTTTTTGCAGGAGGTTTGAGGCAAATGTTCGATTCCCAGCTGAGTCATAAAATGATAAATTGAATTTTTAATTGGATAATAAATGAATTCAGATGAAGTTATTTTAGAAATTTAAAACTAGTACGAGACGAGGTCGTCGCGCTGTACTCGAATTAAATTTAATTAAATGACAGGTAGGTTAAAATTAAATTTAAAAAAAATGTAAAAATAACGTTTTATGAATTTTAGACATCTGTTCAGAACAGAAGTTGTGTATCTTTTTTATTTCGTTAATTTTTCGGAATTTATTGACGGATTATTGAACAATTTCTTTGTACTAATTCCACAAGTTTATAATGATCAGGACCGGTTTCGCTCATCACGAGCGTTATCAACTGATAAAAGTACAACCATAACAGGCCTATTTATATAAAATTGAGTGTAAAAATGAAGGTGTATAAAACTGATGGTTCATGAACTAAGACAAGAAATTACTGATTAGCAAACAAATTATACATGAATCAAATAAAATAGTCTACAATTAAAATGTTATGGACCTCTTACAAACCAATAAATACTAATCTTAAATCACAAATATAGTTACATTAAAAGTCCATTAGCTGAGCAAAATTTTTAATGAAATTACTGAAAAATTATAAGAAAAAATTAGTGAACCATTTAAAAACAATCAAATATTAAGTATATAATTAATATTAACAATAAACCGCCATCTTAAGTGGAGAATGCAGAGCAGCTATGAGCATCCACCAAATTTTTATATCTGAAAAACAAAAATTAAAGAGACAGAATCAAACTTTCCTGATTGTCCAATAATACTAATGAACCTATTTTATTATTGCCGGACGCTTATATAAGACGAAGACTTTCCCTGATGCTTAATTAATCATTTCTAAAGGGTTATCTGTCAATTATTGGTAAAAGGGCATAATATTTATAACAGTACAACAAAAAACATATGTTTTGTATTAATTTCACATAATGATCAGCAGTTTCACTCATTACGAGAATTTTCAAATGGTTGACTACCACTCATCTTTAAAACATTCAATTTTTTTATATTATATTTGTTTATAATATAATATTTATATTTATTTTAATGCTTGAGCAATATTTTGATTCTCATGAAGATTAAATTTAAAACAATATTATTTTGCAAGACCATAGACAATGGTGTGAAAGGGAATCTTATATATGATAAACTATGGTAAATAATCATTTTCTTAAATAATAAGTTAATTTGCAAACGCAAGATTCTAGCGTATGTTTTTTTAGCGTGGGAATTGCTCCAGTTACACAAACTCATAATAAATAATATAATATGCTAACAACGACCACTCAAGGCTGAGAAAAAACTGTCTTGTTGTCTATGAAAACAATGGCTGTCTATTGCAATTATTAACAGACGCGTTATTTGACATTTATACTAATTCATTATAATATAATATTATTATAATTGACGACATGAGAAATCGCGTTAAAAAGTCTTTTATATTCTTAAAATTAAAAACAGTTCTTCAAAATTTTGTAATTTTTTTTTTTTACATCCATTGTTTCAAATTTACAAAGCAATTTAGTACATTTTATTATTTATCGGCCATTGGTGTAAAAGCTGTATCCTAACGATTCCAAGTGGCTGAGTTTAAGTTTCAGCAAGGTTAATAACAAATTTAGATTTTTTCAATACGATATCTAAAAACTTAGGCGATGAGAGTGTTGATCTCATGTTATTCAAAAATTTAAAAATATATTTTACTTCAGTATCACCAACATTACTTGGCCGCCGCCGAATTTAATTGTCAGTCTAGAATAAATTTTTCCAATTGCCATTTTATGCAAAATAAATTTCTTATATACTTTTAATAACCGTCGCTAAAATATCAGTTTTGGAATTTATTGAAATTTCATTTGTGGTTGAGTATGGCAATATTAATAACGTGAGGATGCACCCTCACTAGCGGCCAAGTTAAATCGTTACATATAGATAGAGCAGTAATTTATTTTTTATAGGTGAATATCTGAATCTTTGTCAAATTTTAACTGTATCAATTATCGGGTCCGTAGTGCGGCGATAAACGTTGTTGGCTTCGGTTACGGATGTCACTGGTTCGATTTTCAGCGCGCAGGTTCATAAATTGATTTTTTAATCGATTTATGGATTTACGGAAAAAAAACTTCCGTGGCAAGTGATTTGCGAATGTCCAAGTTTCTTTTTTTAATCTAAAGGCAGCTAAATGTTCTGATACCCTTATATCTAATGTACGTGGGGTTTTACCCACATAGAAATGTCAGTTCGAGTCCATTCGTGTGCTCGAATGCCTGAAGATGCCGAAAGGCGAAACCCGGGTCGTTAGTGACAAAATACATAGAAGTGTACAAAATCTCAATAATCCAAATTTAATAAAATTAAATTAAAAAATTAAATTTAATCATGTTCACACTAACTATATCGCAAGGTTTAGGGTAAACAATGATTCTAATCCTTAAATAAAAATATTTAAATAGGTAGACAGGTGTCTCACCACTATTAAATTTATTTCCCTTGGGACTTTCATCTTGAAACGCTAGTAATTAATTTGTAATTAGTACTATTATTTTTGTTTCTTACTCCCTCTCCACATCCAGTAGAAAAAAAACCCATGCTATCCTTAATTTTTCATTTAAGAATAAAAAGCATTGATAAAATTGAGATTTCTGTTCATAGACAAGTGTGTTTGTAATTTCAAAAATTCCCTCCCACCCATCCGATCTTTAAAACGAGGCTTAGTGAGAGCGATTAACTAACCACTATTCCTGTCCTCGCCTTATCCTTCTATCCCTACTCTCTTCGAAAAAGAGAGTTTGAGCAACTGAGTAAAAAGCAATTGTCGTAGAACTGACCGTCTGTTCGAGTCCATTCGTGTGCTTGAATGCCTGAAGATGCCGAAAGGCGAAACCAGGGTCTTAGTGACAAAATACATGGAAGTGTACAAAATCTCAATAATCCAAATTTGATATTGAAATTCCATCAAGCACCCTCAGTCGATGTCTTAAATTATATTTATGTTCTTGAACTATTCCTATGACAATGTTTGTAATGATGTGAATCTTCCTTCTAACATTAAAGATGCTGGGTAGATTATGGCACTAAGTTTTACTAGTTATGATATGAGGTGAAACTGCAACTCTACGACTTTGAGATCATAAAAATATATGACTATATAGTATTCGCATTAGTTAAATGGAAGTGTAATTTATCAAGCAGATAAGAAAAGAAACTTTTTAAATGCGGATACTAGTTGAAAATAATTAGGTGACCAGTGATGTAGAAATTTGTCATCAAGCAGATTTAAGTCGGCAATTGGATACTGATGACATTTGACAGAGTGAAAGGAGCTGGGGCTGCCTTACTTATGATCCGTATTGGATGAATATTGGTGGAAGTCTAGGTATTCATGTACTGCTTTTGAATCTTTAAAATAATTTAGGTATATACATTGTTAAGTATAACTAATTGAAGTGGTATATCTATAAGAATAACTAATTGCGTTGGATATTGGGGGTCAGGTGGTTTCACTTCGTGAGGATTTCGGAGATCAGGAAACGTACCAAACAGCGTTCTGTTACGTCAGTGGTAGTGGAGAGACGTTGGAGCTGGCTGGGTCACGTGCTGTAGATTCCTCCGGAGAGTCTTAATCCTGCTTGCCTATTATTCCGAACGGTGGAATTTCGGTGTCCTGGATGGCCGTCGGGTACTATCCACAGGATGTACTCGACGTAGCTGAGGGATTCTGGTGTAACATGGTAGGAAGCAAAGCAATTGGAGGGTGACAGGGAATCATGGTGACGCCTTGTGGTGACCGGCCATATTATGCTCCACGTAGGAATTGAATATGGACAAAGAAGAACAATTGAAGTGTATGTGGTTTTGGTTACAAATGAAAATTATATTATATTTTAAAGGTTACTTTAAAGCGTAATATAATTTATATTGATCACATCCTCGGGAAATTTGCTTGAAAGATTCCAGATAAATTGTGATGCATTGCATTCAATATGCTTATTACTTTTAAACATGTCAAGTAATTGCACCTGAGACACTCTTGAGTATAATTAAAAAACGGACAGTATCTGGGTATAAATTGTAATATCATTGGAAGGATGAGGCAAAATAGTAAAACTAAAAAATAAAACACGCTTTCTGCTGTAAGTAAGGCGTAAAAATAACATTAGGCTTTGCAAAGCTATTTCACATAAATCGTTATATAATATTTTGAATTATGTTTCAACCTTGAACTTAGCTTGATTCAAAATATACATGTATAATATATTATAAACTAATATTAAATCTCACGTTTCAACTGAATGCATTTTTTTTATTTTGAGATACGAACGTCTACTTGTCTGCAATATTATGTTTTTTTTTACCTGTCATCTATTTTTCAGCTATATATTTCGCCTATAGAAAAGTCACTTCCTACATTTTATCAAGGTTGCTACGTAAATTTTAGGTGTAATATTTTATCATATTTGTTGTAAAAAGATCTTACTCTTTGTTTTAATTTTGCATTAGCTACACAAGTAAACTTTACCAAGTGTGATAGGGTTGTCACTTTGTATTTAATTAATTAATCAATTAATCGAAAATAATTGTACTGCACTTCGGTTCTTCGGCACATTCTGGTTCGTATCGGATACTTGCGTTGCCCAGCCAGTAAGGCTCAACACCTTTCCGTCGAACGTTATAATTTTTGTATTTTATCTTTACAGACGTATTAGGTCGGCAGGAGGTCAATGGTTATATAACTTTGACACGAGCTAAATAAGTAACAAAATCTTCGAAAAATTGAATTTATTTTACGCTTTTTTAAATAATAATTAAGCAATGGTAGCTGAAAATTTATTTCCATTTTTACATTCAGAAGAGAAAAACAGCACAGTTCACGTAAAACTATAAAAGATCAAGGTTACGCAAATTGGTGATTTAACTTTCAAAATAAATTTTAAAAAGTTCCACATATATTATATGTATTATAATAATTTGAAATCTTCTCAGAATTTTTTTTTCTTGAAATATGTGACATTACATTTCAACAGCAAAAGAGCCAAATGTGATAAAAAAATATCTATTTAAAACTATATTTAATTCAATTTGATTGGTTTTGTTTTGAAGTAGGTAAGTAAAACTCTATGATGACATGATCAAATATAGAGATTTTTAAAAATCTAATGGTACATATCGTTGTCTTATATTACAAAATACGTATCTACGTTTGCTAAAAGAGTTATGAAAGAAAAAGGACGTGACCTCAAATTAATCTTTTACAACTAATTTATTACTAAATACAATAATTTATTTATCGGCGTTAGTGACGCAGTTGGTAGCGTCGTTGGCTATGGTTACTAATGTCTCGGGTTCAATTCCCGGTGAGGACAGTTTCATAAATAGATCTCTCAATCGATTTATTGATTTCTGTTTTTAGTCTGAGTGTTTGCGATATCTAAAACTGCTCCCTCCCACCCATCCGATCCTCACGGGGCGTAGCGAGGCGATTAGCTAACCACTAGTCCCGTCCTAGCCCTATCCTTCTATCCCTACTCTCCCTCGAAAAAAGAAAGGTTGAGCAACTGAGTAACAAGCAGTACTCATAGAAAAATTCTGTTAAGAGACCATATGCTCCACATTGGGAGCGAAGTTGTAAGGAAAAAAATAGTTTGTAATTGATTTAATACTGAAACCAATACCTATATAGTTAAATTTAATAAACACATTTATGTTGTATCTTTAACACTTTTTATAAACATATCAACGTATTTTCGAAACTAAACTCACGATATATTATGTACATTCTAAAAAAATGAATACCAAGTTTTTTATCCATTTCTGCTCACAACGTGGAGCATATGGTCTCCTAATGGAGGTATCTCAACAGAATTCTTCATGAGAACTGCTTGTTACTCAGTTGCTCAACCTCTCTTTTTTCGAGGAGAGTAGGCATAGAAGGAATGGGCTCGGACAGGACTAGTGGTCAGCTAATCGGTCTCGCTACACCCCGTGAGAATCGGATGGGTGGGTGAAGAGGGAGTTTTAGACATCACAAACACTCAGACTACGAATAGAAATCCATAAATCGATTGAGATATCAGTTTACGAAAACTGTCCGCACCAGGAATTGAATCCAAGACGTCGGTAGCCGTTGAAGGTTAAAACAATAAAATGAAGACCTAAGCTGGCAGCCCTGCTAAAGGTCGGGTAACTTTCGAAGCACTATCAGGAGTATGGGTGTAATTCGTACCCTGGAATAAAGGTTCACAGAGCAGAGTACACGCAATACAGCCTCAAGATGAATGGCGCCATAAAAAGCGGTGAATACTTTATGAAGTCTTGATTAAACACGGAATAGCCTACGAGTGTTTCGCATTTTGATTAATATCTTCAACATATAATTCTAAATAACATAAAACTTAATATCAGAAGAGAAACAAAGTTTTTGCTTGATGGTGAGAAATGGCATCGGTCGAAAACAGTTTTATCTATTTTAATTAATATTGATGCCAGTTAGTTGGTTCTTTGTTTAATGAAATTAAGTAAATTATAGAGAACGGCGGGAACAGTTAAACTTTAGCAACTAATTATTAAGCCAGTGACTATTTCTATAAATGATCAGTAAGATCCAATATTTTTTTACCATGTTCGCTCCTAAAATGGAGCATATGGACTCCTAATGGAGGTATCTTAACAGAAGTTTTCTATGAGAACTGCTTGTTACTAAGTTGCTCAACCTCTCTTTTTTCAAAGAGAGTAGGGATAGAGAGATAGGGCTTAGACAGGACTAGTGGTAGTCTAATCGATCTCGCTACGCCCTGTTTTTGAGGATCGGACGGGTGGAAGCGAGTTTTAGACATCATAAAAATTCATATTATCCTGCCATTAATATTAAACTGTCCGCACCGGGACATCCGTAACCGTAGCCAACGACGCTACCAACTGCGCCACGGAGCCGACAATAAATAGTTAATTATTGTATTAGGTCAGAAAATAGTTTCCAAATAAATTAACGTTAGTTTATATAAGGTTTAATCAAAAAAATTACTGTATTATATAAATATCTGAACGTTTAATTTATTAACTGACCATTTAATATAAATTACTGTAAGTTTATTTAATTAACTGACTACTTCTATACCAGCCATTTATCGAATAAGTTATTGACCGTTTTGATTTCTTACTAACCAAAACTTTTAATAGTTACTGACCCAATAAATGCAGACCTTCGATTTGTATGTTACGTCATTTAAATAATTAATATCTACAGAACAAGGCAAAACATTATGACGGTTTTTAATTAATCTCTATCTTCCTAGGTGTTTCTCACTCATTAGTGGTTTATATCCTTTACGGAAAGTTCATCGTCTCTCAACATCGTAAGCGCTTTCCTTTAAAGTTTCCTTCAAATTATTGCTAAGAGTGTCTTAGGAGAAGCTACATGAGACTCATCAATACATGAAAATTTGTACTAGAAAAGTTTCTTTGAAATAATATCTCTTTCTCATATAGCAGCGCAAAGTAATGCGGTATATTTTAAACCTTCTGCAACCAAATCAGCGAGGCCGAGGCCGAATTAACTCTTCCCTTTTCAATAAGATTTTTGAGCTTGACCGATTAGCGGATAGGCCAACATGCAAATACGGTGCTATAAAATAGCACCGCATTCAATACCATATGGAAATGTCATTTAATGCACGAAGAAAGGAAAAAGCTGCGCAAATCGATCCAACCTTTCATTGGATTGATTGGCCACGCTGACTTAGGCAATTTACCAGGTCTTTAAAAAAATTGCAGCGAGTAGACCTAAACTCACAGAAGCTTTTAGATTATCTGAAGGGATCGATTTTCTGCACACTGCGTGTGCAAGTGCACGCCATCAAATCTTAAGCTTTTGCTTTTACGTGACTCTCAATTAAGAGAAAAGAAACAGTAGATATGCTTAACGTTTGTTTAATCACTGGATACTGGAAAGCAGTGGTGGAAGGAGGAGGGCAAGTAGTTCACTCTTTCATTTCAATGACCACCTGCGGTCAATCCCAAATGATGTGATTAGCATCTTGTAGTATACTGCAACTTAACCGGTCAGGCTGAAAGAGCTTAGTAGTGAAACCACTGTGGTTTCACTGTTAAGCTCAATTGCCAGTTACGAATTGGCTAGGACTTTGTTAGAACTGACAGCGAGCATTTAAATAAAAACAATTCCATCTTATATTTCAAACAGCTAAATCGTATCTTAGCTAATTATATTTTTCATAGTCACCCTGAGACGTAGGAGATATCTTTTGAGAGCATGAAGTCAGCAGACCGTGCAAAACGATAGACCCTATTAAGCTCGCAATATACCCCGAGAAGAAATAATAGGGCTCAAAATTTCCTTCAGCCACTTTGTTATAATGGTTCTATTCTGCATAATAGTTCGCAGGCATGGCCCGTGAATTATTATAGCCCAAAAGACACGTGCCCAATTCCACGTTATATGAGGCAAAAAATATTTTTAATCGTTACATTCGAAATATCAAAATGCTACAGCATAAGATAAATTCTGTTTTTTTTGCTATATAATAAAGCACAGTAGTAATTTTAAGAATAGGCAGGGTATCTATATTAAAGTTTTGTTATTGATACCTATATATAAATAATACATAATGTTCTCTTTTGGCTACACGATTGGTAAAAATCAATATATTTTAATTTTCCTTAAAAAAAATCTGTGTGCGAAAGGAAAAGCGATTTAACACTAGTTAAATATTCTAAAATAACTACGATACATACATGCATATAATTTATAAAGGAAAAGTCGAATCAATGCTGCTGAATAAATGAAATTCAAGTTTAAGCGTCACATTTTTCATCAAATTTCATAGAAATGCTAATCTTGTTTTGGCTCTGTTAAAAAATATCAATTTTAGACTTAAATACCTTTTCTTTTCGCACACAGAAATTATATGGGAAATCATAGTAAAAATGTCCGCATTCAAGATGTAATATTTTTTTACTTTAGATATTAAAAAGAAAATGGCATTAAGTACGGCTAACTAAAAATCATTAGTTGATAATGCTTGTGATGAGTGAAACCAGTCCTGATCATTATAAACATGTGGAAGTAGTACAAACAAATTGTGTTTTATTTTTTTTTTTAAAATAACAATAAATAGCTAATGCATCGGAATTCCACCGAAGTCCACGGGAAAAATAAGTTTGGCAGCCTATGCTTTATACTATCTACAGCTGTTTACAAAAGCGTAGATTTTTATTGATTTAATATTTTCTATTACTCCTGGCTTTTCTCGGCGATGCTTTTATATGCAAGACTTTCCCTCCGACTCGCTTACTTCGAAGGACATGCGCGTGTGAATTATAAATTTGGGTTCGGATCCCTCGCGAACAATATTCTGATGTTTATTATCGACGCGGGGTAACGGTGGACCCGAAAAAACTTATGGAAACGAATAAAAACGCGCCTTTACGACCCATTGCTTTTATGGTATATTTTTAAAGTAGGATCGATTTTTTCAGTATTTAAGTTTTCCAAACATCTGTTTAAAATTATATATTTGAAAAAGTAGGATCGATTTTACAGTATTCTGTTGATTATTTTTTAGTAGGTTTTATTGCGAACCATGATGTGAAAACATTAAATTAAATTAGGGCTTCCAATCCCGGTATCCCATTGAATTATTCAATCCCGTAATCCCGGGAATGATACTTAGATAAGCTCGTTATCTCGGGATTTCCTGTAAATGCTAAAAAAATAATTCATATATCTAATTAAAACATCCTGACTAAGGTCAACGTGTACACCGCTGTGTTCATGTACCTTCATAGTTATTTATAATATTTATATGAACATATTGTGGTCTCTCTCCTTCTCACATTTCGTAACAGACGTTTTAACCGCTTTTCAAATAGATGGAGGACAATATTTTAAAGTCGAATTGATAATGCAATAAATAAAATTAAATGTAAAACTATTTTGATGCTTACATTTTTTTTTGTGAATTAAATGATTCCTAATCAATAAAAAAAACCGTTCTACTGCCCAAAAAAATAATAAATATATATTCCAATCAGCAATAACGGACACAAATTAAATTTTAAATGTACATTTTAAAACATGAAATTACACTTAATGACCAATGTCGGGATTCCGGGAATGAGAAATCCTGAATATCGAAAACTCGAAACCATAAAAAGGGTCTAGGAATGGATGCCCTAGTGTTAATATCATTTGAATCTTGCAAACTATCATTATTTTTGCTCTTTATTGGAATGAAAAATGTAACATAATTTCACATATTTATAATATTCTAGTGAGTACCCGGCATGCGTTGCAATGCCATTCAAAGAAAGAAAGTGTTTCTGTATAATTCTGTTTATTGAAGTGCTTTTGGAAACAAAATATTTTTTGTTTTTTCTCTGGTGCGTACACGAATAAACGTTTTCCAAGATGTCGCTATCTGTACGAATTCGATTACATGTTTTAGATTTTTTTTAGATTTCAGATAAATCTGGATTGTGGGATTGATTTTTATATAAAATAAGACCTACTGTAAGTTAAAATGAAAACGTTAAGAGTCTGGTTCGAGCCGGGCCGTGCCTAATTGCACTATGCCTATGTTCTTTGCGCAAGTGCAAGCAATAACTTGACAAAGTTTTATCGGAATCAGATGAACGGCATGGTAGTGCATAAGATACGAAAAAACCCACAATGTTTTTTATATATTAGATCTATAATGAAAATTTAGTAGTTTCTAAATAATGAAAATTTAATTGAAATCGAGAAATTATAAAAATAGTTATACTGTAGTTCAGTCAGAAGGTATATATCGATCGTTCAGTTCGCTAGTCAGACAACTCCATACAAATTAAATATGCAGTTATACAGTTTGAGATATCGGCTGAGAGTGCTTGATGGAATTTCAATGTGAAATTTGAATTGTTCAGATTTTGTAAATTTACATGTATTTCGTCACTAACGACGCGAGTTTCGACATCTTCATGCATTCGAGTACACGCGTGAACTCGAACTGATAGTAAGTAAATAGTTTATATCTTTTATATATACAACAATACAAAATCTTACATGTGTACAAACATTTTTTAATAATAAAATATACACGGTAAATACGAGTTTAACACAGTAATTAATAAATTGGGAAATGAGAAATGTACAAAAAAATGTTAAAAACATCTGAAAACTTTACGATTTGACGTAACCAAAATAAGGAATAAATAAATTACTATTTTAAAAATCAAGATAAAAAGAATCATTTTTTTTCTTTATCACATTACCAACTAAAAACGAATTTAGATGTTACCTTAAGGGAAAACGTTCGTTTTTCTAATGAGTTGAATTCCTGGTGTTATTGGAAAGACCTCTTAATTTAATATACTCATTCATTAGGATTAAAGTGCGTAATTACAAAGGCAATTCAAGAAATACTTAATCACATTGGGACTAATATAGAGTAACGATTAAGATAAAATAGAGTAAGGGTCCCAAATAAATTACATCCCTAATGTCTAATTAGTGTGTTTTTTTAATCGCTGAATGTTGATTAGGTTACGTATATATCTATTTTAAGCCTCTGACTAAATGTACTTTGTGAAACTACATTTTCAGAATATTAAAATTTAATTATTGAAGAATAATAATTTGAAGAAAAAAACTTTAATGTCATAATCTAAGAAACATTTAACAGAAGAAGGCAACTGTGATTTCAGTTTCTTAAAATAAATTTTTCTATTCGATTAATGATAATATCGATAAACCAATCTATCAATTAGCTTTTGTAGAAAAGAAATTACGGATATGTTTTATTGCACATAAATTTTCCGAAGCAGATAATTAATATTATTCAATATTTAAAAGCGTGAGAAAACGGCAATGTTGCATTTGTCTCATTTATAAAATCATACTGAACGATATGACACTAAATAATCAAAATGAAAATAATAAGCTATGTAATTTCTAACTGTTTATATGTAAGATTTATAATTTATTCAGAAAAATATCATACATATAAACCAAACAACATAACTTCTCATTCAAGCCCGGAAAATTGTCCATTTTTGTAAAAAATATGCTAGCAATTAAAAATTAACAGAAATTATTAAGGTAATAACTTCCTTAATGACAAAAAAATATCAATTTAACACCCTTACTTAACCCATCACAAAAATCTCACTTAATTATGTATAATTAATAAAATATCAATGTAATTACTTTAACGCTAGATTAATAATACCATTTATGTTCCATTCCTAAATTAATTACCAAAAAACATAATTAGTAAGTTAAATATTTTTAGAATAAGTGAGATGATATAATACTATCAATCTCTTCTAAAACAGAATATACATCTAAGCTAAATTGGCTTTAAACATGGCGTGAAGCCGAAATAACTATCAAAAAACTGATAAAAATTTTGTAGTACTGAATACTTTGTTATTTTTATTATTATTTTGGAGTTCTATCAAATTAATGCCAATTCAACCAATATATCAACAAACTAATAAAATTCTTAAAGAAATATTACTTGGTTATTATTACTCTAACAAGGATTTACACTTCATACTGCATGCGGTTAAAAATAAAACTGCGGCATGAAATACATCGATTCTCCAGCCGCGTACCCACACAGCCTTTCAGGAAATAATAAGTAATAAGTTCTTATATAAGGCTTCACGGGCAAGGCCGCAGGCGATGTGTTATACTTGTCTAGTGCAATATTTTGTAACACGAGATAGCATTTTAAAAGCGCCTAAATAACATTAAAAATATTAAATCATAAATGAGTTTATTAACGCGACGTTATTAAGTGAAAACACTAGCTCCTTAAAGGAAAATTGCTCCTTGCCATACCGTAATGTGAAACAGGGATGGACTGAGGGACTTTGTTAAGTTTGAGACCGGTGAGTTCCTAGTTGCAATTTCTATAGATGGTTTAAATGTATTATGAAACATAACACTTTGTTGCCTTTTGAAATTTCACATAAAATACATTTAGTGGCTAATGTCGTTGGCTACGGACAGTTTCATATATTGACTTTTTCAATCGATTTGTAAATTTCTGTTCATTAGAGAGCGATTAACTAACTCCTAGTCCTGTCCTAGCGCTATTATTTTCTATCCCTACACTCTTCGAAAAAGTATGTAGATTATTTTTCCAAATTCAAAATGTAAAAACAATATCCACTTTTTGCGTCAATATGAATTTTCATCTTCATTACAAATATGCTATGCATGCACTTATGCTGTTGTTAAGAGATATCTGCAATGTTTTTTTTTAACTTCTAATGCAAAGGTTGAAGCGAGATTGCAATTTACAGAACGGAGAAATAAATACACAGGAAATATTTTTCATTTTTCATTATTATCTTGCAGCGGTATTTATTTTTATTTTCAAAAAGCAATCTCATTCATATTAGCCATATTTTATTTCAGATATTTTGTCCGTTGCTAACCTAACCTAACCATAACCTTCCCTATGTGGGGCATACGGACTCCTAACAGAGTTTATCTCGACAGAAGTTTTTCTACGAGAACTGATTGTTACTCAACCTTTTTTGTCGAAGAAAGCATGAATATAAGGATAGTGCTTTTATATTGTGTGTATAAATGTTGTCTAAATGATGCTTGCCAATTAAAAAAGGGTTAGACTTAGTAACAGGTTTTTTTTATGATAATAAGTAAAAATTATATTTTTTTAAATGTAAATTGAAGAATGGTTTTCTCATTCAATACTTCTTGCCAGCTCCGTGGTGCAGTGATCAACGTCTTGGGGTCGTAAATCCCACTCACCCGATCCTAAAAACGGGCGATTATCTAACCTATAGTCCTGTTCTAGTCTTATCCTCCTATCCCTACTCTCTTCTAAAATAAGGGTGGTTAAACAACTGAGTAACAATCAGCCCTCCATTAGTAGGCTATTTGCTCCACGTTGGGAGTAGACATGATAAAACAAAAAATTACTTGATAAACTTTTTTTTTCCTATCTCTCCCTTCCTACTGAAACTTTGTGTGGAGTCCTCCTACTTTCCTAGCTAATGTTCTTGCTAGAGTGGGTACAGACACTACAGACTAAGTCTTTATTCCCCTTTCCCGCACGTAGGCCAGCTTAGTAATGACAAAAAGATTCTGTAGGGAAAGATTGTCGTTGATACATTTGCCAAAATGTTTAATTCTTACCAAAAATTTTTTGTAATGTTGGCGCAAGCTTCAAGCGTTTACTATTCTTATATAATACACTAGTATACCTGTCATAGATGGCGGTATTGAAATTGAAAGCTGAATGTCTGAAGTCTGTGTGTGCATTGTTTACACCGCGAACGCTTACGTTATGAGAAAATTTCATATCAACACGTGATATGTGATAATAATAAAGAATCTACAGAGCGGCCTGGGCTATTATATATAAGATTTCCAGTCCCTAACCGAATAGACGAGTCTGGTTTGAGTGGTTTGTATTGTCAAGCGCGCGTGCCCCTTTCACGCACTCGAGTAAACTCTTTCTGAACTTCTTTTACCTCAACCATGCCCCATCTCAATGTGGTGTATGGGGGATATTTAGTATTTAGGTAGGTACCTTCCGTATACTTTTCTTTGTTTTCCGTCATTGTTTTCGATTGTATGGCATAGGCAAGAAGGCATGTAGGCAATTCATCATATACAAGATTTGGAAAATAATAGATACCTATTGCAAAAGGGGCGAATGACCCATCACATTTAAGAATACAAGTGAAAGATATCAATTTGAATTGTTGAAATATTGCCATGTATTTCTTCACTAACGACCCGGGTTTCACCTTTCAGCATCCTCATGCATTTGAGCACACTAACTGTGAAATTAATTGGGAAAATATCAGTATTAAAATTACTTTAAATATCAATGTAGTTCCTAGACTAAGTGATAATAAATTGTTGTCTTATTTTATCTTACATATAAGCGATATTACATATTTACTGTTTGTCAGTTCGAGTTCATTCGAGAAATCGAATGTCTGAAGATAGTTAGTGACGAAATAAATGGAAATGTACAAAATTTAAACAATTCAAATTTGATAATGAAATTCCATCAAGCACCCTCAGTCGATATCTTAAATTATATATCGTCGTTGTTCTGGAACAATACACTATCTGAAAAATTTTAGTTTTGAGTAATTGGACTTTGAAGTTTGTCAAATATTTGAATACCTTTTTCATTTTGTTTGTTTGTACAAAACCGTTTTCAAGTAAAAGTAGAATTTATAAAAATAAGTTTGTTCTTCCATACGATAGAGTTTGAAATAAGGTGGTATATCTAGCTCATATGTCATTTTTTAGATTTAGTGTCGATATACATTCTCAAATTTATAAATTCCGCACAATTTATTATTCCAACCATCCATAAAATCGTAAACGAATACTAGTGTACGACAGCGTCTGAGTTAAATGTTTCATTTACCGTTGAATTATATAAACGAACAATCAATTCTATATTATTCATCCTCAGTAAGTGAAACTTTTCCTGGTTTTGAAGTGAAACGCGGATCGTATATTAAATGTGTCTTTATTGTTTTTTTTGTGATGTGATTCCGCGAATTGTTAACAGTCAATAATTTATATTTGAATTTCGAAATAAACAAAAGAATACAAAGAACTAGAAAAAAAAGACAGAATAATTTCTTCGTAGTACGAATGATAAGTATATCGAGTAGCGACATATAGACAGGTTTCAATATGTTCTTACTGTGTTAAATTTATTTTGGACGTTGAATACTTCTTTTGATGTATTAAGGTTTAATATTGATAACATCATATCCTTAAATTTCTTTTATACAATTTCCGTGCGTAGTTACAAATTCTACGTATGGATTCCTAAGAATTCGTGAGGTTAACGTCTGTATACCAGTGTTCCACAACCTTTTTACACCTGCGGACCGGTAAAAAAGGGAAAAAAAATCGCGGACCACTAATACTGAAATAAAAATGGTTTTTTATGTAATATTTTTTAAATCTTATATTGTGACAGATGGACATAGCTATAACTAACAAATATACATACGAAACTCTTGTAAATATATTTAAGTAGGGTTTTGCATCTGGGTTCACTTTTCAGTAGCAAATATTTCCTTTCTCCCTGACCTGTACCTGAGATGATTTATGACGGTTGATTCTGAGAAGACCAGCGACCATCGTGTCGCATTATCCTACCAATTAATATTATTAAACAGTAACTAAAAATACAAGTAAACGAGCAGGCGGAAAAAATCCTATATTTAATATTTTTGCATGGCAAATTTCTCGAAATTTGGCATACTGTTCGCGGCCCGTCGGAAATTCTCTGTGGCCCTGAACTGGGCCGTGGACCACCAGTTGGGGAACACTGCTATATACGATATTTAAGGTGTTTTGGCCCAATTGATGTAACCGTCAAAGAACACGAAAATGAGTTAATGATTAGATCTCATTTTAAAGACGACAGAGCAGGCCTCGGCCAAATGATGTAAATTAGAAAAATATATTGACGACTTTTCAGAAGGGAAATCATTTAACATTGATTTTAAGTTTAAAAATTCTGTCCCGGCTACTTGATGTAAGCCACTATTATATCGACACTCCTTACACACATAGAATTTGCAGGAGGGCATTTCAAAGAATCATAACGCAATTATATATAATAGCCCAGATCGCTCTGTAGACGTTTTATTATTATCACATACCACATGTGGGTATGAAATTTTCTCATGACGTAAGCGTTCGCGGTGTATATAAAATAAAATGTTATGCAATGCACACAGTCTCGACGTACTAGCTAATTTAGACATTCAGTATTTCAATCTCTATACAGTCATCTATGGCGGATACGGTTATACTAGTCATTTAATGTTTTCGATAGAAACATTTTACTCTCTGCTGAACAATTTCAATTTTGAGAGTTACATTAATAAGCCAAATTACCGTCGATATGATCATATTTGATTTTATTGCCAAATATATTCAGTTTCAGTTTGCACAAATATGCATATTTTTCTAAATGATTTTTTCAATCATACATGCCTCTAATGTAGAGCGCGTGTGTCTCAATAAGGAGTTGTTTTACGAGAACGTCTTGTTATTCAGTCGTTAAATAAGTGGTCGAAAGAAAAATCGATACATAGGAATTTATGAATTATTTCTTTCAAACCGCCTACACTTTGATCGTCCATCTTGACTTAAAATAATATTTACATATATCTTACATAATATATTATAGTAACAATACTTTTTCCCTTTTGGGTCGCTCTGGTCACGGGATCCGAAACGGCTGCAAGCTTTACGAAACTCTCTTTGCATGAGAAGGTAAAAGTACCAGTAGTTGACCTTTCTTCAATAAATGTGCCCAAAATATGAAACGTAGACGAGGTATCGCTCTAAATCATAGGTACCCAAACTTATTTCTCCCGTGGACCCTTTGCCTGGTCTTTTTATTTTCCGTGGACCCCCCCAGGATGCCTAATATTGAAGTTTTCTATACTTTTTAAATATAAATGTGAACACAATGCGGTTCACTGTTATAGTTTTTTTTGTATAATGTATATTTTTATTTTTATCTTTATTGAAAAAAATAATTTAATGAAAATAAAACACAAGTAAACATTTGGATTTGGAACGAAACAAATCAAAATCTAGTTAAATTCTTACATAAGTACATGAATAAATGTTGTTAATGAGAGAGATGAACCTGATGCTCCGATATCAATTGGTATAATCGTGATTCTCCATGTTCAATGATTTGCAACCGATTTTTTTTTTCGATGGATAACTGCTCTACAACCTCTTTCCACGAGGTGCGAAGAAGGAAATGTTATCAAAATCTTTCTCGCGATAGCCCATAATGCAGGATAAGCAACAGGAATATCTTTCTAAAGCAACGCGATTCGATATTTGTTAGAGTAGGCTCGTCGAGCGAAACTTACTGCGCTACGTTACTATGCATGCAGTCTAAATGGACTCCGATCCGTGGACCCCCTGCCAGTCCGTATGGACCACTTTGGGAACCTATCCTCTAAATTGTAAAGTTCAGACAAGTGAAACCATCTTTTGTCGGATTGAGGAACTAACACATCAATATATATGTCATTGGGGTGTCATAGCGGCCATTTGACTTCTTAAGAGAATTGATGATATCAGGGAATGTAAGTGTATGCTACATGATTCAACCAAGAGTGGTCTTACAGAAAGCTCTGAAGCAACTCTGATGAAAGGTTGTCATGAAACCCTCTGATTAGACATGGTCAGCTACTTAAAAAAAAACTGGTCAATTACTGGAACTTTCAATTTTTTAAATGGTCAACTACTTAAACATTAACATGGTTGTAAAAAATTGAACACATTTTTTTTGTAAGGGTCTGCCTTTCTTAATTTTTGTCTTATCATATTACTTTAATGTTGTTAACTGTCAATTCTTGATGGAAAGACATTATATTTTAAAAAATAAAACACAATTCATTTGCACTACTTCCATATGTTTACTGCGGTCAACTACTGGTATGTTTACCTTATTTGCCTAATTTAAAATATGATGGAAATCATTTTGTATAGAACACTAAACCAAAACGGAAAAGATTGAATCTTTACTTAACGTTGTCTAAATACAATGAATCACGCTGCATACTTGATGCCATGACTTGGCCTAACCTAATCAACGGTATACCAAAATATGTTAATATATATTCTACAATTATTTCGATTATATTGTCGGTACCGTGGAGCAGAGGTCAACATCTTTGACTTCACTTTTAAGGTGTTAACTTTCAATTCTTGGTGGAAATACATTATATTTTAAAAAATAAAACACAATTCATTTGCACTACTTCCATATGTTTACTGCGGTCAACTACTGGTATGTTTACCTTATTTGCCTAATTTAAAATATGATGGAAATCATTTTGTATAGAACACTAAACCAAAACGGAAAAGATTGAATCTTTACTTAACGTTGTCTAAATACAATGAATCACGCTGCATACTTGATGCCATGACTTGGCCTAACCTAATCAACGGTATACCAAAATATGTTAATATATATTCTACAATTATTTCGATTATATTGTCGGTACCGTGGAGCAGAGGTCAACATCTTTGACTTCACTTTTAAGGTGTTAACTTTCAATTCTTGGTGGAAATACATTATATTTAAAAAAATAAAACACAATTCATTTGCACTACTTCCATATGTTTACTGCGGTCAACTACTGGTATGTTTACATTATTTGCCTAATTTAAAATATGATGGAAATCATTTTGTATAGAACACTAAACCAAAACGGAAAAGATTGAATCTTTACTTAACGTTGTCTAAATACAATGAATCACGCTGCATACTTGATGCCATGACTTGGCCTAACCTAATCAACGGGATACCAAAATATGTTAATATATATTCTACAATTATTTCGATTATATTGTCGGTACCGTGGAGCAGAGGTCAACATCTTTGACTTCACTTTTAAGGTGTTAACTTTCAATTCTTGGTGGAAATACATTATATTTTAAAAAATAAAACACAATTCATTTGCACTACTTCCATATGTTTACTGCGGTCAACTACTGGTATGTTTACCTTATTTGCCTAATTTAAAATATGATGGAAATCATTTTGTATAGAACACTAAACCAAAACGGAACTAAACTTAACGTTGTCTAAATACAATAAATCACGCTGCATACTTGATGCCATGACTTGGCCTAACCTAATCAACGGTATACCAAAATATGTTAATATATATTCTACAATTATTTCGATTATATTGTCGGTACCGTGGAGCAGAGGTCAACATCTTTGACTTCACTTTTAAGGTGTTAACTTTCAATTCTTGGTGGAAATACATTATATTTACATTATACTACAATTTACATTACATTATATTACAATTTATTTGCACTACTTCCATATGTTTATAACGATCAGGACCGGTTTTGCTCATCACTAGCATTATTAACGAATCATTAACATGTGGAAGTAGTACAAATGAATGTGTTTTATTATATTAATTAAGATATTTGATTCATTATGAATACACTTGCTTTTTCATCATTCGGTCTAATGCTAAACGTTAACCGTTACTTTTGTTGAATTTTACTCTTAAGCGGTCAACTACTGGTACGTTTACCTTATTTGCCTAATTTATAATATGATGGAAATCATTTTGAATAGAACACTAAACCAAAACGGAAAAGATTGAATCTTCACTTAACGTTGTCTTTAATATGCGTTTCCAATCAAAATCAAAGCAAATTTCAACCCTTCTTATGCTGAGATTTTAACATATAGCATATTGACGAAGTTTATTACAGTTTACAGTGTTTAATATCAAAAGAGGCTTTTAAAATGTCCGATACAATGAAAAATAAAAACGAAAGCTTTGTAAAAGCGATCAGAAACCTTTTCTGTGGGGAAATTTTCTTCTTCATTTTTTTTCTAACGTCTTTCAGCAATCACTTTTGCATCTGTGACTGACAGAGATTCTCAACATTGATTAAGAAAATTATTTTTTATTAGATGTATGCATTAAATGATGATAATATGATCAGGACCGGTTACGCTCATCACGAGCATTATCAACTGATGTTTGATAATGCTCGTGATGAGCGAAACCGGTCCTGATCATTATAAATATGTGGAAGTAGTACAAATGAATTGTGTTTTATTTTTTTTAAATATAATGTCTTTCCACCAAGAATTGACAGTTAACACCTTAAAAGTGATGATGATAATATGTTTAATGATACATAACTCTGCAGGTTTACGAAATGTGATATTCGAGAAAAAATTTGTTTTCTGCCAGAGCATTACGTGCAAAAATAAATAAATATGTGATATTAAGAGAACACCGTCTGCAAGTGTGAGAATTATCAAATGAGATATTTGGAAAACACAATATGACGACTAAACTGAAATACGAAAAAGAGGACAGCAGTGAAGAAAAAAGAAAAAGAATCATCAGTCTGTCCCCACTCGCCGATCGTGTAACATCTACTATAAACTGTATTATCGACATCATCATCATCATCATGCGTCCTACTGTTTAATAGCGGCCAGCATTAAACGACTGGAGTTATATTCCTAAATATGCATACTGGTAGTGTGATATTACATTATTTATAAGTGCACAGTATGCAGGTAGTTAATACTTGGTATTTTTATTTTGAAATCCTTGCATTACAAGGAAGGTTAGGTTAGTTAATTTAAGCCGAGACTTTTTTTCGGTAGATGGCAGACGAGTGAACAAATTATATTTTAATAGTTGTCATATCCATCTATTCCTACACTTTTCCAAAAATAAATGTTGAGCAACTGAGTAACAAGCAGCTCTCGTAGAAAAATTTCTTTTAAGATACCTCCAGTAGAGAGCCATATGCTCCACACATTGGAGCGGACATGGTTAAAAATTATCATAATTACTATGATTTGTCAAATGTACGGACATGGTAAAAAAACAATTGTCAATAAGCTTGCCAATGTACTGAAGTCTTTTCTGTCGCGTAACGGAAATTGGCAGCTGAATATTAATAATACAAAGCTCACTTATTGACAAGTTTGAGAAGCGTTTCTCGCAGAAGACATCAGTCACAGTCTGGCGTCTTTCTCAGGTACAATAAAGAGATTACCATTGTGACGTCACAAAGGAACGGCTGAGAAATTTCACCCACCTCACACAATCGGCCATTTTCTTCTAAAAAACCCTAAGAGGAGAAAAGTGTCGCCAAATTGAAAAAAGATATAAATAAATCATTATTATATAATATATATTATATTGTGAGGTAATACGAACGATGAATCCTTGAAAAGTCTTATTTTCAAATGTTATACTTACGTGACGATGAATCAACGGAGAGTACTATTATATTAATGTTTCAAACAAAAAATTAGACATCAAAAACATCCATGCCTTCGAATAGAAATCCATAGATCGATTGAAAATTTCATTTATGAAACTGTCCGAACTGGGAAACGAACTCGTGAGATCCGTAACCGAACTCAATGACAACTGTCTTCGCGTCTTCCCGACTTTTATATCCTATTCATTAATCTATGCACAATCTGTATTATATCAATAAATTTATTTTTATAATTTTATCTCGTAAGAGTTGATTCTAATATTTTTTTTTCTACCTCTATTTTCCTACTGAAACTATTATGTGGAGTCCGCGAAACGGGTTCCTAGTTTCCTGACTAGAGTCAGTGCTATGGTGGGTACAGACTAAGTCTTTATATCCCTTTCCCGCGTGTAAGCTAGCTACGTTCTGCTATCTAAAAAGATTCTGTCAGCTGAAGGTTTTATGTGGAGAAAACATAAAAACAAAAACCCCATACGATAATGATCGTCTTTGAATCATTAACAAAAGTTCAATTCTTACCAGAATCGCTCGTATTGTTGGCGTAAGTTTGAAGAACTTACTAAGCTTATTTTTAGACATGCCCAGTCCCTAACTGAATTCTAGTATGTTCATTTTTTTTTATACCCCTGACCTATCTTCGTTTATTAATATTTCGTAATCGTTTATTATATGTATTTAATATTTTGTTGTTTTTAAATGGTTCAATACTTTTTAAAATTTCTCAATCTGCTATTATGCTTAATGAACATGTATGCAATCAAGTGATTAATACAATTTTGCTCGGTTAATGAACTTTTAAAATAGTATTTAGTGATTTGTAAGAGGTCCCTAACATTTTAATTGTAGACTATTTAATTTAGTTTATATATAATTTGTATGATGATTTGAACATTCTTGTCTTAGTTCATGAATCAACTGTTTTATATACCTTGTGATTATTAACATTCAATTTTATATATATTATATGTATTTTTATCATTTGATAATGCTCGTTATAAGCGAAACTGGTCATGATCATTAAAAAATGTGGAAGTAGTTAGAACAAATAATGTTTTATTTTTTAAAATATAATGTATTTCTACTAAGAATTGACAGTTAACACCTCACCAAAAGTGAAGTCAATGATGTTGAACTCTGCTCCACGGTCCCGACAATATAATCGAAATAATTGTAGAATATATATTAACATATTTTGGTATACCGTTGATTAGGTTAGCCCAAGTCATAGCATCAAGTATGCAGCGTGATTCATTGTATTTAGAAGAGATTCAGTTCATAGGTGCGGTGCGGTGCGGTCAATTTGACACTACCCCACAAAGTATAAAATCATTACCTGTTTCCCTACGTTAGGCATTTATCTATTTTGTACCGTCAAAGCTACCTCAGTAAACGAGGAGATAGCGTGCAAAAACTTCATATAAATATATAAAATTATTTAAAATAAACGTAACAAACATTTAAGCTTACTTAAAATATTATAAAAATATACGAGTTGGGTACAAGCAAAAACCATAAAATGATATATGAACGCACAAATTTAATATACTCCATATTTTTGTGTATGTATACAACTTAACAGATCATATGCAATATCCACAGAAAACCGTGAAACACGAATTTATAAATTGCGTTTATATCCAAACTCACTTCTGGCCATTAAAAAATCATTAAATTTAGTCACTTGAATTATATTAATATATTCTGTAACAATTCACTTAAAACCCACTTCGATCCACACTGACTCCTCCACTAAGCTAGCTCATCATACCAACATACTGTAGTTTTGAATTACTGCCAAAGTACTGACGGGCAAGTGTCAATAATATTTCATTATGACGGAAATATCCGATAGCCGACAAGGAGAAAATCAGCTTCTGCATGATTTATACACTCAGTTGCATAAATTTGCTCGTGGGTAATGTGCGAAAAAAACATGGTGGGCCAGATACGGGATTGGTGGTGCTCGCGGGACATAGTTTGGAGACCACTGGTGTAAAGTATAAGAATTACCGCAGTATTTGATTTCTCACGATACGACTTTGAAGGACATTGGCATTTTTGCTTTTATACAACGCATATATGGACACAGTGGAATAATCTTTAAAGGTTTTTTTGATTGTTACATATTTGCTTCCATATATTGGTTGGTTATTGAAATAAATAATATAATATATTTTAATCAACAACAGCTATGATTTGTTCTCATGTTTATGATAAATGGACTTAACTATTTGTAAAAAAAACGTAGAAGAAATGATAAAGAAACAATAAAAGATTATGTCATAAGGGATTGAAGCAAGACAAAGAATACAAAAATGTCAAAGAAAATGAAACAAGATTAAATTAATGGTATGAAAGTGTCATATCTTAGAAGGAATTTTTTATTTGTGTTTTTATATTATAACATTATTAGAGTCTCATGATAACTTGTCATTTATACAAGTGCTTCCCAAACTTTTTCATTCCACGGCCCCTCAAAATTTGCAAAAAAATAAACCACGCCCCCTGCCCCAGAAAATAAATTATTGTTGTTATCACAAGCTTTACTTGACATTAAATAAATTATACTTTTAATGTTTTGAAACTGTAACATAGTGCATAATTGACATGGAAACATTGGTTCTAAAAACCCTTTATAATGCTGGCGAAAATCGTCATTCCAACTAGTATTACTCAAACTTTTTCATCCGACGGCCCACTAAATTTGCAAGAAATAAGCCACGGCCACCTACCCAGAAAATTGAGTTAACTTAGTTATCAAAATCTTTATTTGACATTACATAATATATATATGAACATACCACCAACATTCTAGAATCGCCTCAAAGACAAAATTACGAATACTGTGTTCTCAGATAAAGAATAAATACATTTGTAAAAAGAAAAAATGCATAACTAAATAAATACTTGTAGCTCTACTGTTTACAGGAACATTTTTTGGCCCCTCGAGGAATCCCTACGTCCTATAGTTTGGGAAGCACTGATTTATACAATGCACTCCCAATTAAGTGGATTAATGAGTGAGAAGGGTCACACGATAATCCGAAATAATCAATTTAAGGTGTGATAGGGTGATATAAGTATTTGTATATATTTAAAATTAAAATATCACCAACAGCGAAAATTTGCAGCGTTGAAAGCGCTATCAAAAACTGTTCTGCTTAATCTGCCCGAATGGCCGAAGAAAATAATGCTATCAAATTTCTCAATTGTTATATTATATATAGAAAGAGAGAAATAACTGGCCGTTTAAAATCGGTGAAGCAAAAATATAAACGAAAGAAATAAATCAATTTAATTAAATGTTTCAGAAAGTTTCGAATTTATTTCGCCCAGATGTCGCAAGTCAATTGGAACGATTATAGGAGGGGGTTTAAAGCAAAACCCGACATGTCCAATTTGTAATATTATAAGTAGGTATATGACGTTTTTTGCAAGGGTTTAAATTATTACTTCTATCGATAGCTTATTTATTTTAATGTACACGTGGGCCTCGTATAACACGGTTGTTGAATTGTGACATATCTTTGTACAACACGCTTTATATAACAAGTTTTCAGCATTTTCTTATAGAAAATGATTCTATAATGAAAAGAAATTTCAAGTTCAAGAGAGAATTACGGGAATTATCACAAAATACGTAAAGATTTATACGCTAAAAGCTGAACATTTAAAGCCTGAATCGAAAAATACTCCATAATGAAAACTCGTAATAAAATAGCCATCCGATAATGAAAACTCACAACCGATCACAAACCGAACCGAGAAAGAGTCAAACATATAGAATTGTAAGTATCAATAATTTCAAGCGATAGCGATGATGAAGGAACGATTTATTATATGTTATTAAAGTTTTTTTCAATACATTTTTAAATGTATATTTATTTTTTAATAAACAATTGAAAAAGGTTTATTAAAAAAAATAAAGGACATTAACAAACCTCGATATTTTTTTGCAACGTTTACCTTAATTTTGTATGAACTTCAAACCTCGTATAACACGATAATTTTGTGAAACCATATGACCGTGTTATACGAGGCACAAGTGTATTATATTTCTAAGAAAAAATAATACACTTATTTTTAGCCAGCAAACCGTTTATTGAAATAAAATTTGACATATAAACATTGAATATGTCACATGTGGAACATTTTTTCATACACTTTTGTCGGGTTTTGCAAATAATATGATTACAAATACAGTTATAATATATGTACGTGTTTTTTTTCGATTTTGACAAAATGTGGACTAATCGGTTATTGCATTTGGACGACCCCGTATATCAAATACCATTGCGGGTTAGTCACTTTTTTTCAATATTACTATAATTCATTTTGGACCTTTTGTTCGCGTTAAATCATCTTAAACTATATTGTAACGACTGAAACAAAATATTATATACTATGTTCTTATTCTGAAATCAATTCATAATATAATATTTATTAAGAAAATATTTGTTTTCAATTTTCATTGTAATGAACGAAATAAAAATTCCTAAATTGGTAGAAAATTTCTTATTGTTTGAAAAAAAATGTTTTATCTTCGTCGCTGTATTGTTTTCTACGCGAATAAAGGAGAATACTTTTCGTAAAAACAATTTGGAAATCGCATTGTATTTTGTAAAAATCTGTAAAACCTTGAATATTTTTTTAAGAGGATTACTAAATAAAAGAGTCCGTTATTGGGGAAAACAACAACAACAAAAATAACGAACGAATAAATAATATTGAAATGTTAAATAAAATTATAAATTAAAATCTATATATGTTTTCATTTTCAATATAAAATTAATATTGATTGCTCTGTTAGTACTGCTTTCTGTTGATTGAAATTGATGTAGTCTAAGACTTTTGATAAAATAACAAAATTATATTTATTTTCGATTGTTACTAATACAAAAAAAAACAGTTATAATTAGCGAAATGCATTGTTTTCATCACAGAAGTGTTGCCTTCATTCTAACTCTCAATTTAAACGTGACGGGTATGGGGTGGGTTTATTTACTTTTACTGGACAATATGTTCATGTTATTAACTTTTTTTCTTATTTGATGGTAAAATCGTTTTTTTTTTAAGTTTGAACAATTTTTGGTTTTATAGAATTATATTAATATTTTTTTGTAATAATACATTATAACTGCATTAGTACAATACTTGTGTTTTATTTTTATAAAAAAGCAATACTAAATAATTATATCACACCCAAAATTAAGTAAGGTACTTAAAATCCTCACATAGCTTTCAGAATTAACCCATAACCTTAACGTACCTTTCAGAATCCATGTTGAAGCAGAATCGTAATCTCGTTCGTGATAATTAGTTTTTCTGCGAACAGATGTCACCTGAAAAGAAAGAAATTCGGAAATTAATATAATATATTGGCAGTATAAATATTATATTTAAGGCAAATGCATAAAACCTTTTCATGAGAAATTAGTTAATATCAATCAATCGGAACACGGATAAAGTCTTTATTGAGGTAAATATTTAATTAATGTTATATAAGATCGTAAGCCCTATGTTCATATGATATAATATAATCATGGTAATTCAATAATTTTTATTTTACTGACATAGCGAGAGATGTCAAATACAGTTGATAGCCGTTTTGGCATCTCTCCAATGTCATAACTATTATGAAACTAATTTCGTTTGCTTAAATGTGTAGATATTAATCTGGAAACGAAATACAATACATGATCATATATATTTTAGTTTATTTCTTCACTTCCCCATAACACGTGTTAGTGGTGAAGTATCCTAACCAGATGACGTAAATTGAGTAGTTGTCGCCGGCCGAGCGAACTAAAGGCGCGTTTAAACCATACTCCTATGCTGTATTTGTCTATTTAAAATGTCTACATAAATGAACAACAACAAAAAAACTTGTATTTAAATAAAAGACCTTTTTTAACACTAATTGAAAGAACCAATTTTAGTTTTCCATAGATTCTTGATACTTTTTTACGCGTCAATTTCTGGAACACATTGGGTGTATAAATAAAAATTGTCAGGAAACTGAAAGCCCACTTCGCAGGCGCTTCATTATATCAGTAGTTGAATACAGGTATAGATGTACCAATTTCACTTGGCCACTAGTGAGAGTGCCACCGTCTCGTTAGGAATGTTGCAATACTTTTTATTATTTTAGATACACAATTCTAGTTCCGAATTCTTTGGCGGCCAAGTGATGTTGGTAATACCATATGATAAACAATTTGTCTATCGATTCCACCCTGTTAAAACTGCATAATTGCAAGGTTGTAATGTATTCAATAGGCAGGTCAAAGTAACAGTGTTGTCGCATGAAATCCACTCAATAACTTACTAACATAACATGTTTTCTTAACGGGAACCGGTGTAGGCAAAAATCGTATGCGAAATATTATTATGCTGGTAGCGGTTGTGCAAAAATATGCATACATTGACGATGCATATTTCCACGTCTCGTCGGCCGCGATTCAAAAATCACGTCAAACAATTTTGTTTATTTGTTTAAATTAAAATTAAAAATATATTATTACATATGAATGAGTAACAGACGTAGCGGTGATATTTGAATTAATGCAAACTGCATACAGATTTTTTGTTATTGTTTTCGTTTACTGAATTGCTGTTATGCAACGATGAGCAAAATATATTTGTTTCTATGTAGGCAATCATAATAAATACATTTTCGCTGGTTGTAATAGGGTTAAAAACAAAGTTCAACAGATTATCCTTTTACACGGGTTTTTACAAGGTCTAAGAAAACGGACTAATCATTTTTTTTACACTTATTTTTTTAGCTTTTACACGGTTACAAAAACAAAAAAATATTATCAAATATATGGCACCGCCCCGTACTTATGGGGCGGACAGGGGTCTTCAAAACCAATCTGCAGACTCTTTCTATTAATGCAATTTTAATATGTAATATCTCTCCTAAGGCATTCAAAAATATTTTTTCATATTTGTTTGGTTACCGTTATTTGTTTACAGTTAGGAGTAAACAAAAAGCTTGCGATCCTGCAAGACATTCAGTTGCCTATCGGCCTTTCCCGGAGGTAGTCGTCGGCCGACGAAGCGGCGACTTAGTCCACCACTTGCTAGTAAAACCACTTACAGAATTTAAAATTAAAAATGTGTATTTTAAATCTGTTTGTGTAACTGTCTTCAAAGAATTTATAAATTAACTGCAATTAAAGAGAAAGTATACTGAATACGACCGAGTTTTAATGGAAGACGAAGGAACCTTTGAATGATCCTTTGTCCCCACGCCGGACACGGGGCAGTCGAAGTGTGTTGACGCACCGCGCCCCGCTTCTCCCCGCTCCTCCACCTTCCCATCGAGCGACGAGACGTTTCTTTCCTACTCTCTCATATAGTATGTATTTACAAACACTTCGGCCATTTGTGAATATTGCCAGCCCAAAAAGGGAATCGGGTATATTCAGTTCTACAAGAATTTTATCAGTCAATTGACAGCTATTCAAGCCATCGTCAGAAGTATGTTTAAACTTAATTAGGCTTAGCTATATATATACACTGTTTTAGAAGAGATATACAATATTATATCATGTCACTTATTCCAACAAAATTTTATTTAAAATTCAAATGTTTAACCTACTAATTTTATTATTTAGTTGTACTAGGAAAATAAACATACAACTCATGGTATTATTAATTAACCAGTCAAGTAAATGCATATAAATAAAACTAAATAAAAAAGACTTAGCTGTATATACTGTTTTAGAAGAGATCAACGGGAATGACAAAACAAACAATAATTCATCGCCCTTTCTTAAACTCACAAGAAGCCCGCGTAATTACGCATCACCGAAACAATTTTAACGCATTTACTTAATTAACCATTAATTAATAATACCAAATATGTTCCTTTTCCTATAACAGCTCAAAAACACAAAAGTAATGAGGTAAATACAAATTCATTCAATAAAAGTTATAATGATGAAATTAGTGAGATGATACAATATTGCATAATATATATTCTAAAAAATTACATAGAGGCTATATATATATATAGACAGAAAGCATTAACTTATGAAAGCAAGTTCTGAGAGAGTCGCATTTTAACCATTTTTCAAAGTACTCAAAGTACATAATTATAACTGTTGGTGATTTAAAAAGATTTTTTGTGTGTTCATATAAAGAATAATGTTTTTGGCATACAAATCTTTAGATTCGGTATCGATTAGTTATAGTCATAGCATGCTTTCTGCGGGAATAAAAAAATAATAGTATGATTAAATACTGTTTTTTTTTTCAAAGTCATTATATTATCTTATGACTTCACGTACGCAGAGCTTTAAATTGCACACATTGTGACATTTAAAACAGAAAATCATCAACAAGCGACTTAATGTGTTCCGTCAGTATAACCTCGATATATAGCGAAGCTTAATTAAGTTAAACATAGTTCTGACGATAGCGTAATGCCAAAATAGCTATCAACAAACTGATAAAATTGTTGTAGAACTGAATACTTTGTTGTAATGAATTTCTACAAAGTAAATGTCAATCCAATCAATGCGTACAATGTTTTATAAAATGGCCGTTGTGAATTATTGAAAGTAAACCCGCATCACACGGCTAGTGTAGTAATAAATAATCCGTAAAGTAAAATTTAACAATTGGATGTTTTGTAATATTATTTCAACTGACATCTATTGTTGTTAGGGTTTAGGGTATTAAGTAATTACTTGCCCCCTGAACACAATGAATATGAACTAAATATTGCCGAATTTGTTAACATGCAAATTACATAAAAGTTTCAAATATTCTGTCAGAAAGATTTTCTGATAATTAATGAATGGTGTCGTACCGATGTGACATAACTACATTAATTACTTAAACTAAGATGATTTCTGTCATGATAATAATTACGAGTGATATTCGAAGAAAGAAATTTTTAAATAAAGGAATACATTCAATTTATTTATTGAAATAATGAGTAAATGCAAAGCAACGTTAAATTATAAGCAGTGCTATGAGAAAATTCATAATTTATGAGTAGTAGTACGAATTCCAGTCTCCATCAACAAATTATATGGAAGCTGTACGTAGATCGACTGTTTTTCGTCGAATGTATCCGACATTTTAAAGGTTTCTTGTGAGTTTATTCCGTGATTCTTTAGCATTATCATTATATAATTCACGATTCATCGAGCACCACGATATATGTCAGTTTAGTAATAATTAAAACGTCTAAATATCTAATGAATACCACGAAATGCGATGTGTGACATGGTAGACTTATATCACAAAAACATATTTTGAATTGTTGATTAATTAAAAAAATTATTACGATTAAACTTCATAATTATCGTCTTTCAAAGTAAGTAAACGTCTTTATTCGAATTACATTTAATTACCGACTATTTCATATTATTACAACATATAATTTAAGACATCGACTGAGGGTGCTTGATGGAATTTCAATATTAAATTTGGATTATTGAGATTTTGTACACTTCCATGTATTTTGTCACTAACGACCCGGGTTTCGCCTTTCGCTTTTCGCCGGGTTGTGGCTCTCAGACGTATAATGTATTGCCTCGTAAATGATATTTGTCGCATTTGTATCTTCTATATAAGCGTTAGACACTGTTTACTGTCTCTCAGTTCGAGTCCATTCGTGTGCTCGAATGCCTGAAAATGCCGAAAGGCGAAACCCGGGTCGTTAGTGACAAAATACATGGAAGTGTACAAAATCTCAATAATCCAAATTTATTACAACATACTTAAATGCATCGTTATAGCCAAAAAAATGTGAAAATCTTAAAAAAGAATATAGATATATATTTTCTCATGTCGATTTCATGATTTCGAAATGTAATGTACCAGTCGCCTGCAAAAATACTCACTGACGGACTAGCCAGCATGGATTGTAACTACAGTGAGCTTTGGCACATGCCAACCAGAGGTACAGTGGAGCCGGAACGTACGAAGATTATTTTTTTTCATGAATATTTCCGATTCTCAAAACAAATGTGTATTCATTCGCTTCTGAAATGGTTGAATACGTTTACAGTGCAGTATCAGAGTCCAGTGTGCTCTCTTTTGTTTTGCGAAATTTATCTTCCTACTTACCTCGTTTGTCTATCTTATTAATTAACAAAAGCCATGACAACTAAAATCAAAGTTATGGGTACAAAGTACACTTCCAGAAATTACTTCTTTTCCGAGTTAATATTTTGCAGCTGAGGCAGTATGCTGTTTAAATTTTTTTTTAATCTTTCATCACAATCTAGTATTAATCCGCCACGTTCGGTGTTCTTACCTGACTATCGCAATCCGTGCAAAAAATGTTTTTTTTTATATTTCTTTAATTTTCATTGTTACGGAAGAAATGGTGGTCAATGTCAATTGAAGGACTTTTTGACAGAAAACCATTTGTCAAATTTATCATTTTTTCAGGGAAGGCAAAAAACGTTCTCGAGGGAATAATTTGCCGGATTTTGACGCTTCAATCTCTCAGAAGACACCATTATGAATGACAACATTATTTTAGTTTTTCAACACAATCTCAGGTGTCATCGAGAAATAGATTCTTATTGGTAAACTGGTATTGACAAATGGTATTTTGTCTGAATCATTGTATTTCCATGTCCTTATTTTCCGGAAAAGTGATAGTTTATCATATATCTGTGAATGTAGAAATATGATCACCTATTTCGTCTACAAATCTGCATTTTTCTTTGACAAATGGGACTTTGTCAACAAGCTCTTCAATTAAAATTTGCAGTGCCCAGGGACTTTCTAATTTACCACTACACCACTGATACCAACACCACAATCCATATATCTGGACGAACCAAGACATATTATTTGAATATAAGACCACAGTTTGCTGTAATGTTAATATTTCCTAATACGCCCTTTATAGATGGATGCTAATCATGTTTTCCGAGACGACATAATAACTGTATCCCAGACGCGAGGAACACGTAGCCTTTTGACTGAATCCAAATTTCTCATTTCAATGTTTTAATTCAGTTACAATAACTAATTGAAGTTTGCTGCTTTATTTTATTATAGATGAAAAAATGCGACCTTCCCACACGAAAAAGTTCCCAACCCGAGGTATACCGTTTGGCTTTAGACCACATTTAAAATTCAAAATGAACAGCGGGCCACAACTAAAAATATTGTCTTGAGTAATATGTACATTATTAAATATCAATATTAAATTGTTTAATAAAAAACAATTGAAGATTTTGGCCTAAAAACAACAAATGTCCACCTGTTTACATTTTCATTTTATTGCATTTCTTGATTACCTATTTATACCTCCATACAACCATATATTTAAAAAAAAAATCTTAATTACCCCAAATCAGCTCTCAAAAATATGCCGCTTTTCTAAAAACATACAGTAGCCCAGGCCATTCTGTATAAAAACAGTAAAGGTCTTTTACAACCAAAATATAATAAATTTACGCTCTCCGGAACAGAATGAATTTTGTGATTTTTGTGCTGTTTTATGCTTCAAGGTCTTCAATTTATTGACCGCATTTGGCCCGTGGGTCGTATTGAAAATGAATGCATTATTCGAATTAGTATCCTTGCGTACAGCGATTATTGCTTTGAAAATGTTATTGAATGTTAAAATTAAGATGCGTATATCGTGGGTGGTTCGAGCATTAAGGATCCTTCCTATGAGTGCAACAAAACGTTTAAATATTATTTAACAGTCTCTCGCACTCAGTTACTCACAGTTTCTTGTCGTAAAATACCCCGCTAATAATATACAAGTTCCACTAAGTAAACTATGCGAAAAATAGTTAAACTCATCCGTAATGTAATATAAATACAGCTTTTTTGACCAATGGAATCAAATCTATGTAAAATTAACAGTCAACCGCTTTAGATAGTACGGTTGCAGTAATAATTTTTATGACGTAATAAGAATTTAAAAAAAAAACTCGTTTAGTATTCAGAAGCAGAGAGCGAGTCTCTTCGGAAGTCGGTAACTGTGAAAATAATTTCGCGCCAACTAATTTGCATGGCGTTACAATATTTACGAACTAAACAGCCGGCTTAATGGCGTAGCGGTTAAAGTACTCGACTGCAGAGGCGATTTAACGGGTTTTATTTCGGAATGTATTACAATTATTGTAAAATATATCATGCAAACATTACAAATGTATATTTATAAAACGGTTTTTATTACAGTGAAAGGTGTGATGTTAGTAATCAAACGAGTGCATGATAGTATACAATTGCAACATACACCGAAATGGTCGAAGTAGGGATTGCAATGTCGCAATACTAGTTGAATGTCTATCGGTTTTTTCTTTGATTTTCTGTAAATTCTTGTCGTATCTCTTGCACCAATTGTTTTGTATACCTTTTTATTAGTCATATTTACATTTATATAAATAACCCTGTTTGAATTTATTTTTCATCAGTTGATAATAGTCGCGAAGAGCGAAACCGGTCCTGACCAACGTTCCCTCTATGATGCGCGAGTGTGCAGCCGCGCAGCAATTTTAGACCCCGCACGCACTCAGCTTGAGTTTGCGCACACTTTAATACAAACTATACAAATTATTTTTTTTTTTCAAATTTATTCATTGTTTATTGTTTAACGCATTTTTAAACGCACTCAGGTATATATGCGATGAGTATAAAAATGTCAGGAAAACAATTAAATTAACCATTTTTTGTATAGGTACCTAATGGTATAAATTAATAAAAAATACAATTTTTATAATGCCAAGCAACACTAATATTTAACATATAAATATGATATTTTCGTTATTGTGACAGAAGGCGTTAAGTCAAAAAACTTTGTTTTGAAATAATCTAGTTATAAGAAAATTACTTATTAAATTAATCACTTTATGATATTCGTTAATCATTTAAGAATTCCATCTAACTATTCTTTTTTTTTGTAATACTAATAAGAGCTTTTTGCCACTAATAACTGTGAACGAAATTGACTTAATTCATATTGATTGCTTCAAATTACGTAAAAAATATATGGAAAAAAGGCTGAGCTTGTCAATGATGATGATAAACCGTCCTAAAATTTATACTACTGCATTCATAACTCAAGACAGCCGATTTTCGACTTATTTCCTTCTGCCACTATGACAACGATATATTGATGCCTGAAAAAAAGTCATGCCGTGCATTTGGATTTTCCGCGATGAGAAGCTCTCGTCTAAGAGGGGACATTGGTCCTGACCGTTATGAAAATATGGAATTAGTACAAAAATGGTATTTTGTATTAATATTTACAGTAATATTGCAAATACCAATACTGTTATTTTGATATTTCAAGTTCTAAGCATATCTATTAAAATCAACATACAAATTTTAAATTAATGTTTCAATCAATAAAAATATGGCCTTACAAGGTTATTTTGTCAAGTGTGGAATCTTTTAATCTTGAACGAATTTTCAGATAAAAAAATACTTTTATGATCACTAGGAATGTCGGGTTCGTGGTACAGTGATCAACATCGTTGGCTTTGATTCCGGTGCTCACGCGTTCGAATCCCAGTACGGATATTTTCATAAATTGATTACTGTTTAATCCATTTATGAAATTCTGTACGAAGGCATGAGTGGGTAAAATTACCTCCCACCCACCCGATCTTAAAAACGGTAGCTGAGCGGTTAGCTAACTACTAGTCCTGTCCTAGTCCTATCTTTTATCGCAAGAAAGGTTGAGCAACTGACCAACAAGCAATTGTTGCAGAAAAACCTGTGTTGCGATACTTAGAGGCGGACGTGATTTAAAAAAAACGTGATCATTATTTTAAAAATATTTATACCTTTTAATAAAAACATGTTAGTTGTCCGCGAAATTCAATATTGTAATTTTAGTTGTGGGTGAGGTGAGTAAGTTGGCGACCGCTTTTCCAGAGGTCGATATCACCCGTTTATAACTGGATAGAAGTGCGTCGAATCCCTTGGCGACATCAGTCCCCAGTCGTTGTATATTTGACAAGTTGTCGTATTCGTTACTTTTCAATGTGTAAATATTAATTAATTAATTAATTAATTATAAAGATGTTATTAAAAAAATATCTACAGCAATAAAATGTTCAACGGAATGTCCATTCGATAGATTGTATAATTTAACTTCACAAGGCAGTTTGGCGGGAATGATTTCATCGTATTATTTTAATCTCATACCATCAAGGATAAAAATTTAATTATATTGAAATAACTTCATAAATATTTTGAATATTGCCGTTCACTAAGAGGGTGACACGTTTTCTTGCCTATTTGTTTTTTAATTATTTAACTATTTTTTTATCATAATATTCAATTATTTAAGCAAAGAATTCGCGCAAAAAAGGAAATTAATACAGCAATATTTGTCTGTAGCGAAATGGAAATTTCTCCCTTATATTATTTTAAACGAAACAATATTTTCGATATTAAAAATAACGGTCTAATAATAAAACGATTTGATATCATTCTTTTAGTTAACAAAAAAATGACTAAATAATGCATAAAATATCATGTTTCTAAAGAGCATATTATCTTCTCACTAGAGAGTCTATAAATATTAGATTAAATTTTTTTCCAACGCTCACGACTCAAGACCCACAGTTTCTGAAAAAAACACATTAATATTAAATTTTGACTAGCACTTTGTTGTTATGGAAACTTATAAAAGGTAAAAAATAATACAAATCTTTGTATCGCTATAGATTAGTGCTTCTCAAACTTTTCAAGCCACGGCTCCCTACTCCGAAAATTAAAAATATTTTTTTAAAGCTTTATTTGATACTAGTATAGCTGTACCCGTCATAGATGATGGTACTGAAATGGAAATACTGAAGTAGCTATTACGTCGGAACTGTGTGTGGATTGTATAACATTTTATTTTATATATACCGCAAACGCTGAAGCCATGAGAAAATTTCATACCTACATGTGATATGTGATAATAATAAAACGTCTGCAGAGCGGTCTGGGATATTATATATAAGATTATATGTAAACATACACCTGCATTCTACAACAGTCTCAAAATAACGAATAATGTGTTCTTATATATTATCGAACAATAGTTTTGGAAGTACTGCTATAGAGGACACCACTATATTACGATAGTGTCAAAAAGGATTCGACAAATCATACAAGTAACTTGTTGAGTTAGAAAATATTCTCATATATATATATTCCTCATTTATCCCATTCCCTTTTTCACAGATATTGAACACCATAGGTTTTCTAATGTTTATAAAGAAATGATTACTTGAGTTTTAAAAGAATCGTAATAAAATTACAAACGTGGTATTTTGATAAATAAATAAAAATAATATCGATATTCTAAAGTCGTGTCTAGGCATTTTCTTCGACAATTTATTTGGAAAGGTTCTAACTACTCATTCAAATAAGGCTAAAGTATTGTTTTTAATGAAATGAAGGAATTATGTATTTCTTTGTATTCCAAAATACTACTGATACAAGAATATCATATTTTTAAAATAAAACAAAATTTGCTTGTACAACTTTCACATATTTACAATTATCAGGACTGGTTTCGCTCATCACGAGCATTATCAACCGATCAGTCCTGATGTGGAAGTAGTACAAACAAATTTTGTTTTATTTTTAAAGTACAATGCGTTTGAACCGAAAACTGACAGCTACCACCCTAAAATGGACAAAAATATTATTCTGAGTAATATAATTTAGTAAGTTAGAAGTAATATTCGTGTTCTTGTACTTAAAACCTGTCGCATGGTTTGATGTAGACCTCTCTAAGCAAGCGGCGAGTTTATAACTAATTATTTTCCAATTGAAGACAGGCTTAGATTAGGGTGCTATGTTGCAATTTATGAAAAAGTCTGTTTTTACGCGAATGAAGGTGCTATTTATGTACCTATTTTGTATAAATATGGACGTATCAAACACCTTGAATGTTCAATGGTTCGTCATTGCGGCAAAAGATTAAGGGGTAAATTTCGTGGGCTGTTAACACGCTTATCCATAATCAACACAGTGAAGATTTTTTTTTTAATAAACGACAAGCTTTTCACAAATTGTTTGTAAGTTTGTAAAATTGTATGATCCTTAGTTAGTTTCCATATAAAACATAAAACTAAATTGTCATCAAAAAAATACAGCACTCAAAACTTTGGTTTTGTAACATAATTACTTCGTCCAATTGTGTCAATTGATTGTTATGAAATATTGTAATTTACCTTTTGAACAACAACAAAATGTTGGTACAACTTTTAAGTATTTATTTTTTCAACCAAATTTCAATACAAATTGGTTGTCCTACCTCTACCCTTTATGTGTATTCAGCCGCTGTTTCACTGCGACTTTCCATAACGCAATAACGACCAAGAAAAGAAATAAATTTACTCCTTATGTTCTTTGCGCGATGCAGAGCTGTACGGGACCGTTTTTTAACCACGTACTACTTATTGTGCTTAAGAAAAGAAAAGAGAGACAAAAAAATTAATTGTGTCATGCTCAGTTGCCTAGTTTAAGCGATATTAGGTATCCTGTGTACCCGTATACTGAGAATCTGCCCTAGCGCTAGAGTTGAATCTAAAGAGGAATTGAGAATATCCCGCTCCCCATATGATGTTGCAAATGTGACTTGGCAATTTCAATGGCAGATTTCAAATGTTATACATTTTCAATTTAGTATTGAAATTCCATCAAGCATTCTCGATCGATATCTTGAGTTACAGATGTAGATAAAAACATTGAAAGTTGCAGACATGCGCTGTTAAAACTATGGCCATTTTTATGTGCCTTCAGTAGTAGTTCAGTTTCCTGTTCTAAAAAGTCAGTAAGCATTACACTGTCTGCTGGTTTTTCATGCGTTTCAAATGATTTCTTCGTCCGTGATCTTAGTTATAATATTCTATCATATTCGAAATCATTTCCTCAACTACTTTTATTAAAAAATGAAAATTAGTAACACTCATATTTCACTCGTAGTGTAAAATGGTGCACCTTCTTAAGTCTAAATTTGCCGTTTTGCACAAGAGCTATTTAAAGTTTACAAAAATTCGCTGTAAATATAAAAAAGAATGGATGCACAAACATAAACTATTGTTTGTTTATTTGGGTGAATATTACAGACATGAAATTAAAATTGATAACTCAGTTATTCCACTTGGCTTGGTTATTTAGGCTTAGTTTATTTTTAAAGAAAGAATTAGAATCATTGTCTACCTTTGAAATAAATAACCTTGCGATATAGTTAGTCTGAAGATGCTTATTAAAGAATTTTTAAAGTAGTTTAGAAGACAGTTTTTCCTGTCTGTCAGTTTGAGTCAATTCGTGTACTCGTATGTCTGAAGGTGCCGAAAGGCGATACCCTGGTCAATAGTGACAAAATACATGGAAATATACAAAATCTGAACAACTCAAATTTGATATTGAAATTCCATCAAGTACCCTCAGTCGATGTCTTAAATTGCTTCTTAAAGAGGCGAAACGCGTCACGTTAGTGATAAACCGAGTGGAACAACTAAAACATTTTACATTAAAAATGAACTTCCACAAAGTTACCGGCGAATCCAAAGAAAATATAAAAGCAAAGGTATTTTTACTATTGATTACACCGTTTTTTAATAATGATCTATTAAATTTTCTCTGACACACTATTCAAGTTACAGAAACTTTTTTTTAAAAATTGAAGAATTTAATATTATCCAAAACTCAAAAAACAAAAATTCTTTCAGACCTGGGACATTATTTTTACTGAGGGTGCGAAGGGTGGACTCTCCCAGTGATCTGGCGTCAAAAAGGGAAAGGTCGAATACTTGCATTAATAATTAGTAGTGAAGTAGGGGGATAAAAACGAATTACCGCACGCATTTGAAAATACTGGAAATAATAAAATAGTCCTACTAAGGATCTTCTAAGAATCCTGATTTTCCAAATTCTACGCTTTTCATTTGCTTTTCATAACCAATACAGCGAATAAGCATAGAAATCCAACGTGGCAATGCTGTCGCCGTTATGGGTACGCTCGAGGTATCCAGGGGGATGCAAGAAATTTTTTTCATTCTGGGCGATTACTGAACATTAAAAATTACTACAAAAAAATTTTAATATTATGTTATTTTAGTAAATTGTATTTTTATTGACAAATTATGATTAATTATACAAATATTATTTTATTATAATAGAATAAAATTAAATTTCTGACATGGCGTAAAGCCGAAATAGCTGTCAACAAACTAATTTTTTTTTTGAACTGAACATTATGATATTTAATCCGATTGTAATGGAGTTCTACCAAGTAAATTCCAAATCAATCAATTATTTTATTATATTATAATCATGATGTCTCTCCATGAGGTGTAACTATTTAATTTTAAATTGATAATATCAGTCAATTAAACACAAATTAATAGATTTATGAAATATCCAAAAGTTATACATTTTTAATTCTTAAATCGAATAATATTATAAATTAGTACAACCATGCCCGTCATAGATTACGGTATTGAAATTTAAATAGTGAATGTCTAAAGTAGGTAGTACGTCAGAACTATGTGTGCATTGCATACATTTTTATTTTATACTAGTGAGTACCCGGCATGCGTTGCAATGCCACTCAAAGAAAGAAAGGGTTTGTGTTTTAATTCTGTGTAAGCACTTCAATCTTTTGTATTAGAGATCTCTATGGGCCGAAATTTCATAAAATTACCAGGTCCGTGCCCATCATCTTCAGGCCTGGCCCAGACCGAGCCCTAGTCTCAATATCACACTTGTTATCCGAACCCGACCCGAAGCCCAGGTTTATTTTTCTCAGATTGTAATTGATTTATACTTTTCAAACAATAAATATTATTGTATTCATATTTCCCACGATATTCATAGCACATATGAAATAAGTTAGTTAAGTAATGAATACTATTGCCTTATGGCTGACTTATGACCCGACCATAGTACGAAATATTTTTCTTAAATTTGTTTTTTCGTCTGGTTTAGAGATGTCACTAGTTAAACGTATTGTGATTGTTTTTTTGGTTTTATATTTTAATTTTTTTCATCTAGAAACCTTCAAGGGTGTGCATACAGCAACTCACCAAAGTTTGATCGAAATGGGAATGCATAGAGGACAAACAAACAAATCTTCATTTTTATATATATATAGATACACACCTCGAACTCTTAAGTAATGAGAAAATTTCATACCTACATGTGATATAGGATAATAATAAAACGTCTACAGAGCGGTCTGGGATATTATATATAAGATACTGAATATCTCTAAAATAGATATTTTAAATTCACAAATGCATTGTTTCGCTACATGATACACGATTGATAAAGCTGTTAAATTAACTTGCGTTTATAGTCTATTCTGTAGTAATTGTATTCTAAATTACTTTTTACTTCTATGTTTTCGATTTCCTAACTGAATTAGACGTTACCATCATCTGTCGAAAGCGAGTTAATAAAATCGACGCACTTCAACCGATAAATTCCTTTGAAGCAATTCACACGAATAACGAATTTGTATGGCAGACGGAGCAAATCGCTATGGTAATGTTTTTGAAATTGATAAATAAAATATTAATCTAAGATAATTTAAATATGCAGGCATTATGTGCAAGTGGTTGTAAACATCGGTCGAAAGTTGATCTGGCAGCAACATTGCAATGTTCGGATCTCTAATGCAGGGGTACACAACCGATCTATTTTCTTTAGCGAAACCGAAACTGAGTCATTTAAATTGTTCTCAGCTATAACTAAGGCTTAATATAAAAATAAGACTTTTTTTATACTAATACCACTAATTTTTATAATGGTCAGGACAGGTTTCGTTTAAAGCTTCATTTTTAAGAATTCACTTTTGTACAATATATAGACTGTTTTGGTAAATTGATGTATCCCTCAAAAATACGGAACATTATTTTACATTGATTTTAGGTTTAAAAATTCTGACCCGGCCATTATCGACACTCCCTACGTATAATCTCGTATTAGCAAACATGAGAATTTACAGGAGTGCATTTCAAAGATTCATAACGCAACCAACCATATAATGTTTTCGATAAAACTGTATTTACTCTCTCCTGCACAATTTCATTTTTGAGGGTTACATCACTTGGAAAAAAAATTCGTCGATATTAGAGTCAATCGGTGCAAACTTTTATGTTGGTAATAAATTGGTCATTTATAATGCAAATTTGTGTATGTATGTCAATCAGATATAGTAAATATCACAAGCCTGTGTTATTGTTTTTTATAATATATGAATGTGATGCATCAAAGTGTGGACCGATAGATCGGATATGTGAGGAATTAGGATCGCTACAATAGTGCTTACTTAACACCAACTTTTGGATAGATGAAATGGCAAAATTATGGTATTGAGAGAATTATCAAAAATATCAATGATGTTTATTCAACAAGAATCAAATACTTTCGATAGCTTTTTCAGAACTATTATCAAATGCATTTTTGGTGCCCAGGTGGCAATATCGTCGCCATAGACATCAAGGTAGTCGTGCCACAAATTTGGCGAAACTGAGTTGAATAATAGCGCTTTAAAACCATCAAAGATGCTGTGGATAATGGGTTTGAACCAAAAAAAGACCAAGTTGCCAATCAACCACGCATATATTAAAGCAGTCAACGACGACAAGCCACATAGGTCATTTGACTTCCGAATAATTTAATACGGTATGTGGCTTTACGATGTTGACAACTGAAACTTCCAGCGTAACATCACAAATTATCTATATTCAAAATTTGTCCGTTCTATATTTTAAAGCAAAAAAGATCAAACAAATAATGCTACTTTTTTGTCAAGCAAAATGTTCACTAGCCGATTTCTCAGTTTTATGTTTTTGTGAACTGGCCTCGTTTAGATCTACGGTGACGATATCTGACAATAATTCTCAAATATTTGAATTGCCTTTAATACGTTTTTGGTTTTTTTTATAAGACGAACAATGATAATCATAACGGCCCAGTTCCATAGGACGATAAGTTAAAAAAAATATGTTTTGAATTAAGATAGCCGTTATGTTCTAACACCGCTCTCAAAAGTACAGCTTGTAAAATATATAGGTTTTCTCTTAAAAAGTAGATATTTGAATATGGAAATCAGGAAAATTAAATAGTTTCTCAGTTCCATAATATACATACATATCGAAATATCGTATTTTGGAAATATATTTTTGTGAATCGTGGCGTTCCATAAAGAAACAACCTTTAATCGTAAAACTATAAATCACCACCACTATTAACCACTTATTTGAATAAAAAAAGTAATACAAACAATAAGCCATCACTTTAAATGAGTCAAAACTTTGATCAGCCATATCTCAAAACTTTGATCAGCCATATCTCAAAACTACCAATGTCTAGTTGTACCACAATGGAACTAAATCATCGATATATAAAAAGTACATATATTTATTATAAGATTCATCCAAAGGTAACAATGCATCGAGTTTATTTATGACTTTGATAGAAATATTATGAACGTGAAATGTGAACTGATTTGAAAATTTGTAGTATTAATTACGCCTAGTTACTCGTTTGACTTCGACAGACAAAGCAACAGATATAAACAGTAAAGGCTCGTGGATAAGATACCTGAGGGTGTTGCGATTGTTAAAAATAAATAAAATTGTTTATTTAGATTACATTTTACTATGAACACCAAAATTAAACATTCTATATATTTTTATTTCATTATACAATTGATTCTTATGTCATTTTTCTTTGAAAAATATTGTTTTTATTTATACAGCTGTCGCGCGAGTCTTCACACTGCTGCACCCGCACGAAACACGAAATACTGTTGAAGTGGCAGTTACAAAATAAGCTTTTAGCTGCGAACTCCTCTCCTTCGCCCACTCGAGCATATTCCATCGAAAACCGTACTGCACAAACTCATAAAGCTGCGTCACTTTCTGATATTACACCGCAGTGTATGATAATTATTGGATGAGTCGTTTCGCGGGCGAGCTTAACGGACGATAAAATAATATTGTTATTTTCATATAATATACATACATTTATGTATAGGTTATAATATTACATTTTTCTCAACTTGCTTAGGGGTGCTGCAGTTCCGCAGTGCATGTGGACGAGCGATATAAACATGATAGTAATCCACAAACCGTTTGAAGTGCGTAAAATAACATAACTATGTAGTAATATTGATATTAGATTGAATGTCAGAAAATGTATTTTGAAAAAGGTTTCCCTTCGCCGCAATGATTAATTCGAAAAGTTTCATCTGTGGTAAGTGAAGCGTATAGGAAGAGAGTTTGATTTAGACGCAGGAAGTATAAAACGTATATAATGTGTAATGCATACATTACCAAGTAAACGATGTTTATTGGATATTGCACATTTTCAACGCTGCATTCCTGCACGTTGACATGCTATGCTATCTATGCACTTTGTATTGATGCATTTGTAGACACACATCGTTTTACTGTTTATGTATACCAAGTGTATTTGTGGTTTTTGTTGTTATAATTTTATCAAAGAAATTGAGACAAATCACTTTCTTGTTCAATCTATCACGCCATTTACAATATTTATTCGAAACTGTACAATTATATTTTTTTGATAGAATTGGTATTCACTTCCATTGACAGCAATCCATCATAATATGGTTAAATATTGCAATGTATTCAGTTAATAACTGAAGAACTAGTTTTGACTATGGGCTGATGCTGAAATTAGCTATTGTAGTGCAGTGGTCAAAGTCGTTGGCTTCTGTTACAGATGTCTCGTTTTCAAATCCCGGTACGGACAGTTTCATTAATTGATTTTTTAATTTATGAATTTCTGTTCGTAGACATGGATGTTTGTGATGTCTAGAATATAACCTATTAGATACTAACCAATAATACCTATTCTTCTATCCACACTTCCTTCGAAAAGAAGAGGTTGAGCAACTGAGTAACAAACAGTTCTCGTAGAAACACTTCTGTCGAGATACGTTCATGGTGAGTCTATATGCTCCACATTGGGAACGGAAAACACTGCATTACTTATTGAAAAATACTATTTATTTTATCGAAATAATAAATCGAGTTTACACTGACAGAAAGCATTACGTCATAGAAACAAGTTCTAGGCGAGATAATCCCAATTAAAGCATTTTGTTTTCAAAGTACTCTATCTACCAATAATCTTTTTGAAAACTAATTTACTAATTATAAGATTTCGTATCGATGAGTTATAGCCATATCATACTTTCTATCAGAATATAAAAATAACAATACGGCTTAGCAATTTTTTTTCAAAGCCATTATATCCTATGACTTCATCCAATTTACCGGTACGTAGGGTGTTAAATTGTATACATTTTGACTTTTAAAACAGAATACCATAAAAAACTGACAGCCTACTATCAGTATATTCTCGAAATAATGTAGAGTTACTCCACCGAGTAAATAGTGAAGGACTAAAAGTAAATTAATGATAATTTGGATTATTGAGATTTTGTACACTTCCATGTATTTTGTCACTAACGACCCGGGTTTCGCCTTTCAGCATCTTCAGGCATTCGAGCACACGAATGGACTCGAACTGACAGCAAACAGTGTCTAGCGTTTATATAGAAGATACAAATACGGCAAATATTATTTACGAGGTAAGATATTATACGTCTGAGAGCCACACTGATACCTGAGTTAAAATTTCGAGAATCGCCTTAATCGTTATTTTTTTTTACGTTTACAGAGTGGCGAATTGCCGCTTTCCAACTTCTTTTGGAATTACCAGTGATTTTACAATTATAATAGCATTGTGGGTTTCGACGGGATGCAATTCGACGAAAGGGTAAATATATACAATCATTCCACGTTTAGTGACATCTGTTAGGTGTTTCAACGTATAGGATATAATAACGGAGAATTAGGAAGGTTCAGCTGCTCATTCAGAATTGGCAAGGAATTTAACTGGGCTCTATTGATTTCCAAAATTATTTCCATTGATTTCCAAATTTGATATTGAAATTCCATCAAGCACCCTCAGTCGATGTCTTAAATTATATATTAATGATAATTTTTTTATCTTGATAACGCAGTGAAATTGTAAAGCGGCATATTATATGTTTCTTAATATTTTTAATCTAATTTTATTTGACATGATAATGTTAGTACAAAAATATCCTATTGTGGAGTTGTCAACATTTCTCTTTTCAAAATAATCAAGATCCTATAATTTTCATTCAATGTAATGTACACAGAGAATGTTTTGAAAGTTATGACACAACGAGTGCACGTTGTTTTAAATTTGCATGGCGCAATAGCTGACGTTACATTGCCCATTTAAAAAAAACCGTATCCCGAAAAGGATACTTATTTGAATCACAGCACGCGAAATCTTGAGCAATAGCGAGTAAATGCTCATTAGTTATCAAATCGTGTCTCCCGGCGGAGAGTGTCGTGAAACGGCTGGCGGCGTGACGTCACAAGACGTGACCACTTCATCATTACGCAACTTTTCGCTTTTGCATTGGACACAGACTGCATTAGAAATTCAAGTTCCGCGGCTCGTTATAAGGACAATGGAAGAGAAATTTTAATCGAGCGTGGAATATTTAAATGGAAAAACGACAGCCATTACCTTACTGTATTATTTATTAGTTTCAATGCATTTTTTACCAAATAAAGATACATATTTTGATACACAACGGAAATATAAGGCTTCAAAAGCAAAAACCGATATGTCCGTTTTGCAATATTAGTAGTAAACGACGTTTTTTGTTTCGCGCTTAAATTATTAATTTTATCGATAGTTTATTTCTTATATCGTATTGTATTTGAAATTAACTACAAAATGGCTATTTTTACTAACCAGTCAACCGCTAATTGGAATAAATATGAGCGAAATAAAATACGACATATTTGTTCCTTCAGTTTTATATTTATTCCAGTTACATCCTCGATATTTATTCCAGTTACAATCAAGAAGTTTTATTCTTTAAAATGTTTTAATGAAGGAAAAAACAAGTGAAACTGACAAACGAACGAAATTATAAATACACACATATCGACTGTGTTTTAGCCAAATGATGTAATACGAAAATGGGTTAATGATTGAATCTCATTTTAAAGACGATAGAGCAGGTCTCGGCCAAATGATGAAAATTAGAAAAATAAATTGACCACTGTTTGAAACGGAAGCATCATTTTACATTGGTTCTCGGTTTAAAAATTCTGACCCGGCCACTTGATGTAAACCACTATTATATCAACACTCCCTACGTATAATCCCGTATCAGCAAACACGAAAATCTACAGATGTGCATTTTAAAGATTACTCACGCATCTCATCATATAATGTTTTCGATAAAAAAAGTTTTACTCTCTCCTGACTGATTTCAATTTTGAGGGTACATCAATTGGTCAAAATATCGTCGATATTATCAAAGGCTGGTGTAACAATGATTGTAATATGTTCCGTGAATTTACTATCATTCGGTTATCTGTTATGGGCAGCACTTTCTACGGCGCACTCGCATGCATACTAAGGTAAATTACTACGTCATTTTAGATAATTAGAAATATTAATTACAACCCGTCCTCAGTAGAAAGTAGCCGATTATTATTTTATAAGTAACCTTTCAACTTTCAACCGAGAAATCCACCTTTACTTTTTATGATGGATTATTTTTATTTGAGTAACACTACAGATAATTATGTTCATACAAGAATATTTGCTTGGAAGCGATTGCATATCAATGAATTACTGTATATCGAATCATTTAAAATGATGAAGAGATATTGCCAGCGCGGAAAACCAAATCAAGAACAGACCAACAATTGCTCGGAAAATTTTAACAATAAAGAACTTCGAAATTTGAAAGCTATTCACACAGATGGAAAATTGTTAAAAATAACAAAATGTTAGTGTTGTTTGTTGATTGAGTTACAAAATCAAAGTTAACAAGGAACATTCGCCAAATGCTAAAGTAAAGATGAAAAAAAAAAAAAAACGCTTTTGTTGAAGCTTCGTTAAAAAAAAAGTCTTTTTATAAAAAAAGTCTGTTTTTGCTAATATTTACATTAATTTATTGTGTCTATTACATAATAATATGTCTTATGTTGCGCGAATCAATTCGTATATTATTTTTTATTCTTGGAGTACATAATCAAAGTACAGGCACCTTTTTCGATTAACTTGCGAAGTTGTTATAATAGTAATTTTTTTTTTGATAAAAAACATATTGTTTTGTGCGACTGCCATATTTTTTATAATGATCAGGACTGGTTTCGAAATATCAACTGATCAGTTGATAATGCTCCTTCCCACAAATAAGTATTGAGAGTTAAAAGTGAATATTATAATTAATTATTTAATGATTTTTTTTACTAACTTAAGCGTTGAAATATTAATGTAATCGTTACATTACAGGAAACGTAGAACGAATATACAGTATACACATAAAAATATTGATTTAAAAAAGTATATAACATAATTGAGGAGCTTGGGATCAAATGTGTTCAAACCCAGTTTTAAGAAAAAAAATGATAATATTAAAGGACAAATTCAAAAGAACAGAATTGAATTTTCAACGTCGCTCGAATCCTCATAGTTTCCATGCAAGTTGGTTGAATTACCTACACCTGTTTTGTTTATCCAGCCGCCTTCCATAACGCAATAACGACCAAGAAAAGAAACGATTATATTCCTCATATTCTTGGCTCAATGCAGAGCTGCATGTGACCGATATTTTAACCAGCTTAAGAAAAGATAGAAAAATACAAGTTGGTTGCTTCACGTTCACCCGTGATGTGTATGCAATCGCTGTTTCACGGCCGCCGAACGAATTTACTCCAAATAGCCTTGGAAAAGATAGAAAGAATTAAATGTCAAAATATGACAAAAAAATCGAAACTGCCCAAATCCAGTATCCAGTAAGTTTTGTATCATAAATCAGCAAATAGCGTACTTGCATTTCTCAGCCATGACAGATCAGCAGCTGTCACTTAGTCTACCCAAGCGAAATATTGCACTGTTAACGTGTAGATTAAATTGTTTGTTGTTTTAAATATTGCTAAAAATACTTCGTGCTTAGAACCTTATTCAATGCCACAGAAATCCCATTAGAAAAATACATCTAATTAAACAGTTTTATTACTACAGTTTGTGAAAATGATTAGTTTTCTCTCTGTTAAGAAAAAAGTGTATCTGGTCATTTTTTATCCCAAGCTCATCATACGTCAAAATTTCCATTTTTTAAATAATCGTAATATTACATCTAAAATTGAGTAAAACTCAATTTAAGCAGTTCGAGTGTACGGTTCTAGAAAATCTTTGTTCAAAGTAGACAGATATGTATTAATATTGTTAATGATACGTAGATAGTAGATACCTATAAATTGCAGAGGTTGTTCTAAAACCGTTAAAGTCAGACAGAAAGTCTATAACCGGAGATCAAATAAAGTGGGCAATCAGGAGTCTACGCCGATATAAGGTATAAGAGGTCCCCCATTATGTAGCCATATATACTTTTAACGTATACGGTATAAATAATATGTTGCTCACTTACGTATGGCCGTTAAACAAGGTCGAGCGATAAACCAAAAACGTTGGCTGACTTTTGCAAATACGAACAAAAGAGATAAAATGAAATTCAGTCCCCTTGTTGTGTGTAATGGAGTTGAAATATGTGACTCAATAATACATCAAGAGACTATTAATTATTTGGCGAGTTTTCAAGTATTTGAAGTAGGTATTGAATAACTAAATTATTCGAATAGTTTGAAAAGTAAGTATATAGTTTATTCAATTGAAATATGTACAGTTTCTGTCCGGACCTAGACGAGCGAGAGGCAAGAAATCGAAAGAGTCGGTACTTGGGGTATCACGGCAGATAGCAATCCGCATAAAGAGCTCGTAATCCGATTAGGGATAGCTGGAGCAACCTTCAAGGTACTCGGTCATAACCAAGTGCCACCTATTCAACACATGCATTCTGACGGTGCTGCTTTTTCAACGATATCAACGATAGTCCAAATAATAATAAAAAAATACTTCGGACTTTAAAAAAGGTTGTAATAACTTTATTACCCGGCCGCTTGGTTGCTTGCAAGGTCGACTTTTTTTAACTTATATGTGTGTCTCAAAAAGTTTCCAATAAACAGGTGTGGACGCTCGGAACACTGCTCTAGCTAGATCGCTCTATCAGCTTATTTGTGTCCAGATATAGACAGCGTTTATATTGCTCTAGACACTGAATGTCCAGATGTATGCTTAGCGGTTGTGAGTTCATAATATATCACTAAAGCACAGGGTAAAACCGTACACTGAGCTTCGAAGACAGATGCTTGCAGCGAACACTAGGGGAACGGTGGTTTGACTCTTTCAGGAACCCGGAGGTAAGAGAGAGGACGGACCAGCCCCTTATTACGTCCAAAATAATAAAGATGGACCCGGCTTGGAAATGTGATGCAGATGACACAGGGGAGCCTGAATCCTGCCTGTCTCTTCTATCAACCAGTAGATTGACCGGATTCTGTCGCTGATGACCATCCATAGAATGTACTAGGCGCAGTTACGGGACGCTGGAATGACCTGGGAGGAAGCAAGGAGACTGGCGGGGACGGAGAATCTTGTTGTGACTTACGCTCCGAGTAGGTAGTGGATATGGTTTAAAAAAATGTAATACATAAAGATTTAATTCGGTAGGGTTCCATGTTCCATGTATTACATGATATTTTATTGATATTTTACATTTTCTATAAATAGTGGAATGCTATCTGGGCTAAATTCCTAATAAAATACTAATGCAAGAATTACAATCACAATTGTTATTTGCAAGTATTTTTGTAGTTTAATTAAAACTGGGAAAGCACCTAAATACAAAGGCTTGGAAATTCACTAAAGCAATTAAATATAAATATCATTTTTAATCTGAATTGAAACTAATTTACCTAAATATTTTCCCATTAAGGATTCCCCGTCCTTAATTAATCCATTATAAGTATGATATTCCTTCCACGCTTTACAAAATACCTGAATATAAATTATAAATTAAAAAATTTCAAAAACATTTGGGGATCTAGAAAAGCGATAAAATATATTCCTTATAAATTACAATGAACAATGCCCATTCACTCACTGACTATACTTAGATTATATGTTCGGCATTCCTTATTTATAATCTTTGTTAAAATACGAAAACCGTTTTGATCAAAAAGCAAACTGATCAAATGATGCATAGGTTGTTAACCGATTAAACGATTACCATAAGTCAAATAAAAAATCAAATTTGAACTGTTGAAATTTTGTACATATCATTGTATTTCGTCACTAACGACCCGGGCTTCGAATTTTGAGTTTATTCGTGTGCTCGAATGCATGAAGATGCCGAAGGCCGAAACGCAAGTTCATTTCAACAATTCAAATTTGATATTGAAATTCCATCAAGCACCCTCAGTCGATATCTTAAATTATGATTACAATAAGTCTGTCGACTCGGACCGATCGGAACAGTCGCGGATACTTGTAACGCTAAATGGAAAATTAAATATTATTTTATTAATCAATTAATTTAAGTGAACTCCCAGAGATTCGGAATTCTGGATTCTAGATTGTTACAACTGGGCCACGGCTGTCTGTTAAAACGACGTGTTTTATGGTGATAAATTAGAGTTTGATTGATTGCTCGGATTTTACATCGTTATTTCAAGAAGACGACAGTAAATCATGTACATTGCATATAAATTTATTTAATATGATAAAAAACGGTTAACATTTATTTATTATTTTCATTTTGTTTTACGACGCGTGTGCTTTATGTTTATGGCATATAATATTATGTTAATTTACACAAAAAACAAATTTCGCCCATTTGACAAGATAGCCTGAATACTGATGCGGGCCTCTTGTGTTTAATTACCCATTCGTAGCATGTATATAAATGATGTAGGTGCAGGTAAACAGATGTTTATAATATCGATTAAAATTACCTGCCCAAATTTACCTGTAAATTAATAATGGGTTTTATATTATTTTTGCGTAGGAGAAACTGAATACCTGCACCGTTTGTTTACTATTCAAACCAAGTTTTAATTTTTAAAATTGTCACGTGAATCATGAAAAAAATATAATCGTTTAAAATTTGAAACGAGATATTTTTAATAAGTTGATTTATTTTTATATTCGCTACAGTTATAGTTCCCATCCCAAGCATCCCAAAATTACAGCGAATTTCTTGAAGTGGAATCCATTAAACCTAACCTAACAGGCTTAGAACTTTAGAGAAAACTATAAATCAAGATCTGTTGACTCAAAAGATCATAATGACAGGTGTTTCTTTTAACAAACATTGAAAGCTAGTACTAACTACAATTCTATCACAAATATAAATTTTTTGAAAACACGTATGTACCATTGTCGTGCGGTGAATGTATGTTTATCTCCATCACACAATAATAGGATAACAATAACAAAGTATTCAGTTCTACAAAATTTTATTACTAATTTAGTTGATAGCTAGTTCTGACGATGGCGCGAAGTCTAAATTGTATTTTATTATCCTAGTAAATGCCAATTCAATCAATACAATCTATCACAAAATTTCACTTGTGTACAAGCAAGTATGATAAAAATGCATACGCTAGAATGCCATTATGAGAAAAAGAAAAGTTCACTGCATGCACCTTGGCTTTCATTTTATATGTATATACCATTTTTTTAAAGTCATGTCTGCTTTTAATGTGGAGCATTCGGACTATAAAAGAAACCTGACAATATTTTTCCACGAGAACTGCTTGTTACTCAATTACTCAACTATTCTTTTTTAGAATAGAAAGGGGATAGAAAGATCAGCCTCGAGCAAAATTTGCTAATCCCTATTTTTTAAGATTGGACCATAAACACAGACAGAACACGAAAAACACTTCGATTGAAAATTCATTTAATGAAGTTGCCTTCGTAATTTAACCGGCACGTTTTAAAAGCCCGAAAACTGCTCGACTACTGTCTTGAAAAAAAGACGAAACTGTTTCAAAACATCGGTTAATAACCACTGGTAAAAATACGGTGTCATCCCAATACAATATCAATGTAATACATATTACATCATAAAAGAAACTGGTAACCCTACAGTGAGTCGAAATATTATGAAACACGTATAAAAATTTAAATAGAATCAGTTTCCAAAAAAAAAAAACGAATATTTTTTTGCTTTTCAATGTATGCTGTAATTAACATCCACACGACAATGTTGAAAATGTAAGGTCGCCACAAAGTCGAACTGGTTGGTGCGGGAATATTTTGCGGTAGTCTTTATTGCATTAAAACACGTAAAAGTGTGTAAAAAAAAGTTGGAGAAATTCCGATTCGAGCGAACACAGCACTGAATCTGTGCATATTTTATTATATCACCAAAGCGAAACTTTACAGTGATATCATTCAAGGGTAAACCGGAAGCTTTACAAATAATATACGTTTTGATTATCTATACATGTCAATTGCTTCGGTTACGGTTTACACGGGTTCGAATCTCAGTAATTGGAGTTTCATAAATTGACCCTTAAATCAATTTATAGATTTCTGTGTTCGAAGGCATGGATATTTGTGATGTCTAAAATTTACTCCGACCGATCCGGTCTTAAGCACTAGCCCTATCCTTTTTTACCACGTCCGCTTCCACTTTCTAATAAAGTTATCTCAACAGAAGTTGTTCTACGAGAAATGCTAATCACTCAGTCACTCATCCTCTCTCCTTCGAAGAGAGTAGGGATAGAAAGATAGGTCTAGGACAAGACTAGCGGTTAGCTTATCACTCTCGCTATTCCCCGTTTTTAGGATCGGATGGGTGGGACAGATTTTTAGACATCACAATCATTCATGACTACGAATAGAAATCCATAAATCGATAAAAAAATCAAGTTATGAAACTGTCCACACCGGGACTTGAAAACGAGACATCCGAAACCGTAGCCAACGACTTCGCCAATGCACCACGGATCTGACAAAAAATTAGCATAGTTAAATTTGAATCGTTCAAATATTGAAAACTCCTGTTAATTTTGTCACGAGCCCGTGTTTTGCCTTTCAGCATTCTAAGGTTTTTACAGTTTCTTTATGATAATTCATTTACATTGAAAAATTACTATAGTTTAACTGATACAATGAAAATGACAGGATCAAAATATTTTTGATACAAGATAAACTGTATCTAAGTATTCCGTAATCTTTACATGAAATAAAATTATGATGTTTCTATTCTCTCGTGATTTTGATATTTTTTTACGATTTACAATCTTTATTCTAAATCAACATAATATCTCAATTGTCATATGACGTTTAGAAGATAATTCGTTTTACTTTTTAGGTTTATCTTAAATCGCTGGGATAGCTTAGTCGGCAAGAATTTTGTGCAGTGTTAAGGAAAGTTGAAAACTTTTTGCCCAGTTTCTTACTAAAAGGTTTGATACCCGCGAAAACTTCTTGTGTGATTTCATAAACGCTAAGCGATTTTGTAATTAAAAGGGTTTGTGAGGGCTGGTAAAGAAAAAGTGGAATGTTGGCGGCAAGAACACCGAGCAAGAAACGTGCTTAGGTTTTTAAAAAAACATTTTTATAAGTAAGACGGTATTGTAATGATCACTCGACTACTTCATTCAGGTATATTTAAAGGATTTTCAGGCGCTCATCAATTCATAATCTTTTTTTCTAAGAATCATTAAGATATTTTTTATATATGAAACAATCAGGTGAGCGAGAAATAATAACGATATTTTATCAAACTATTTTTTACTGTTTATTAATTAAATACGTAAAGACAATAACTTTAGGATTAAAAGATAGTTGATTAAGCTACTAAACACATCCTGTGGGAATGTCATATGATGCGTGAAGTCGATCCAACATTCCATTTTGCGACTGACTTGGTAGCGAATAAGGGAAATTACCACGCCCTTAAAAAATTAGTAGAGCGAGTATACTCAACTCATGGAAGCTTTTTGTTTATCTGGAGGAATTAATTGTCTGCACACTTAATTATACACCACCAAGTCTAAGGCAGTTGCTCCTGCACTCTCAATGAAGGAAAAAAATGGAGATACGCTTAACTATCGTAACGCCATTAGATACTGCCGTCTAAAATAACGGATGGGAAGGCAGTGGTGAATGGAGGAGGGCAAGTATAATCACGACGTATAATCACATATTTTGCACTTGCGTGATTATACATAAGGAAGTGTGGTATGTAAATAAAGCTTTGATTGTTTTTTTTAAATAAAATACAATTTTTTTGTACCACTTCCACATGTTCACAATGATCAGGGACGGCTTCACTCATCACGAGCATTATCAACTGATGATTTTTAGTTAGCCGTACTTAATGCTATTTACTTTTTAATATCTAAAGTAAAAGTAGCTCATCACGAGTGAAACCGGTCCTGATCATTTTAAACATGTGGAAGTGGTACAAACAAATTGTGTTTGATGTAAAACAATCATTACATGAGGAAGTAGTACAAACAAATTATTTTGTTTAATTTTTTTGAATATATTGCTTTTCCAACAGGAATGGACAGTTAACATCTTTACAGTGAAAGCTTTGAATATTGAGGTGATGCGTTATCATTATATCGTCTTATACATTGTATATCCGCTAAAATCCGTAAGAATACGGTTGTCGTTTGTGTTTAAATTCATAAAGTAGGTCTTTTGTCTCGTAATGCTCTCCTGAAATCTTGTCCCACTCTCTTCTGTCTGGGAGGCAGGCACTGTTGTATTCAGTCAGAACCACGTGCCATTCAACGCATGCATACTGACAGTGCTGCTTCACGGTTGCTAGTCAAGACACCTAACGAACACACAGGGTAACAATATACTGTGTAAAAACAGATGCCTGCGGTGAATGCTTAGGATATGGTGGATTGGCTTTGTCAGGAACTAGGAGGTAAGATAGCGACCAAACCAGCAAATTATTACGTCCAAAATAAAAAGGCGTCGTTGGACCTGGCTTGGACATATGCTGCGGATGCCCAAGGTTAGCGTTAATTCTGCATTTCTCTTCTACCAACCAGAATGATTCCGTTACCCCGGAAGGGCGCTGATGACCATCCATAAAATGCACCCGACTGGCGGTGGACAGAGAATCTTGAAGACACCTTGTGGTGAGAATTATCACCGAGTAACGAGCGAATACGGTATAAAAACTATAGCCGCATACTTTATAACCATAAAACTAGAGGGCCTTAGCTCCAAGTGAACTATAATGTAATAATTTTAAAAAGCTTCTGCAGGTTGTTGAAACTGATGTCTAAAACGTCGCTAGTATTCCACTTTTTTATTGTGTTGATAATAAAATCTTTGCCAATACATTAAGAGTATTCAAAGTTAATCAGTTCTACCCTATTTCACGTATGTGTAAAATGAATACAAAATAACAATTTTACGATCTTGTTTGCGATTCATCAAAACTTTAAGCCATACTTGGTATGTCAGCACAAAATAAAGTAAACTTCAAACTATAACAAATTTATTAATATTTCCCGCTTAAAGACAAGCGTTGTCAGGGACATTTACGTAGTTAAGCGCGAGAGATTTACTTTGATGAAGCCACAAGAGGATAAAGTTTGAGGAGCACGGCTTGAATATTTAACGATTATGATGCGCCAGTGCTTCCAGTACTTTACGTATTATGACACCAGCGCAAACTCAAATTTCTTTCAAACTTAATCTCTATTCATGAACAAAGTTTCAGTATATATTGGTAAGGAATGTTACCGAGTGCGAAGTACTGTAAAATTTATTGTGTTTTGTTTGTTTCACTGAAGTATGCAAGACTTTGAATTATTCACTAAGAAACGAAACTTTGTTTTACATTTTAGTGTATCGTTTTTGTGTTGATATTTTACAATATATTTGATATGCCACAAAAGGTCTTTTCAGAGCGCTCATTCGCATATTGAAGTATTTCATAGTAGTTAAACTCCTATGATAAAAACTGATGCCTGTTATTCCATCGTGGACATATTTCTTTAACAATTACAAATACGGAACACGCAACATACTAACCCTGACATGGGGACATGGTGTTACCACAACACACACAGAATAATCCAATAAGCAACCTAAATATCGACTGTGTTTTAGTCAATTGATTTAACCCTAAAAAAATACGAAAATGAGTTAATGAATGGATCTCATTTTAAAGACGACAGAGCAGATTTCGGCCAAATGACGAAAATTAGAAATATAAATTGACCACTTTTTAGAAGAGAAACATTATTTTACATTGGTATTAGGTTTAAAAATTCCGACCCTGCCACTTGATGTAAGAGATTATTACATCGACAATCCCTACGAATAATTCCTTATGTTAAAAAATGAAAATTTACAGGAGTACATTTCAAAGATTCATAACGCAACTCACCACATATAGTGTTCAATAAAAAGAGTTTTTAATCTATTCTGAACAATTTCAATTTGGAGGGCTAAATCAATTGGCCAAAACACCGTCGATATGCTCAATAGAATTAATTACAGCTTTAAAGTATTGATTTAATCACTTTTAATGTGTTAACTATCAATTCTTGGTGAAAGGTCATTATATCCTATACATAATAGCCCAGAGTTCTCTGTAGACGTTTTATTATTATCACATATCACATGTAGGTATGAAATCTTTTCATGACGTAAGCGTTCACGGTGAATATAAACTAAAATGTTATGCAATGCACACAGTTCCGACGTACTAGCTACTTTAGACATTCAGTATTTTAATTGCAATACCGTCATCTATGACGGGTACGGTTAAAAGTTTTAAAAATAAAAACACAATTTGTTTCTACTACTTCCACTTGTATTAATTTGAAATAAATATGATTAAAATGAGCTTGTAATTATTAACAAACCTCGCGGAAACAATTAAAAATAACTTTAAAATATTTTAAAAAATAACTGGCGTCAATATATCTTATAAATCGAAGATTTTTTCAAGCTCCGTGGCCTAGTGGTAAGAGCTTTGGCCTACCGATAACGTAAGTCTGGGTTTTAGTCCCGGAAAGGTAAATATCAAATTTAAATTTGAGATGCTGAGCATGGGTGTATGCCGTGTCATTTGATTTGATTTCGATTGACTTGACTTTACAATTTCGAAATATTTGACGCATTGATTATTTACACAAAATTCTCTTTTTACACGGTTTTTTTGCACCGACTTGAAATAATACGATATTTTTTTTTTACATTGTTTTTTTCACTTTAGCACGGTTTTAAACCTTATAAAAAATTACATATTACACGCATAATGTGCACCCTGTGCAATTCCAGGGTGATTTAGAAATGATTACGACGCGTTTTGAAGAATCATATAAAAAACTTAAAATAATGATATCGCAGCATCTGATAACCATTTTATTAATTTAAAATCAATAAAACAGGAGACGGAAATTTTATTCAAGATAAAAATTTTCTGTGACCAGAGTTATTTCTCGCCACAAAAAAACAACAGTCAAACGAGCATGTTTATTATCTAGAAGTGATACTGAATGACTAAATAATTATGAAATGTGAAAAATGTGAAACATATTTTTTTTTAAATAATATATAATATGAAAATTAACGGACATGGAAAAAAATAATTTAATCTTTTTTTTAACCATTTCCGCTCTCTATTCGGAGCATATGGTCATCACGCGGTTCTTCCAAGCTTCTCTGTCCCCCGCCAGTCTCCTCGTTTTCTCCAAGTTCATCCCAGCATCCCGTAGTTACACCGAATACATCCTACGGATGGTCATCAGCGGCCTTCCAGGGCGACGGAATCCACCTGGTTGATAGAAGAGACAGGCAGAATTCAGGCTCACCGGGGCCACCTGCAGCACGTGTCCAAGCCAGGTCTATCGTCGCTTTTTTATATTGGACGTAATAAGAGGCTGGTCCGTCCGCTCTCTTACCTGCGAGTTCCTGACAAAATCAAACCACCGTACCCCTAGAATTCGCCACAAGAATCTGTTTTCAAAGCACAGTATACGGTTACCCTGTGCCTTGGTGAGATGCCATGACTCGCAACCGTAAATCAGAACCGTCAGAATGCATGCGTTGAATAAGTAGCACTTGATTCTGACCGAGTACAAGCCCAGAGTCTCAGACAACCGTGAGTTCCAGTTAAGCATTTTACATATTTGGTTTATCTCAGAGGTGGACAGGAGAGGCTTACGGGAGCCCTTGTTAAATGAAGTCAAGATGAGAACAAATCGATATAGTTGATAGTTTTAAAAATGTATTATAAAACATCAGACTTTGTTACCTTTTGAAATTTCTCGTAAATACATTTATCTCGGGTGCATAATAAATGAGACATAGCCGTTTTTGTCTACAATTCAAAATAATCTTAAAAACGACCATGTTGAATATATTTATATCGCATCTGCTTCCAGATGTTCTTAGATGTTCAATGCAACATTTTTGTGTACGATGCACGATTAAGCGATTATCCTTCATACTTCACACGTGCATATTTTTCCCCAATTACCGTGATTGTGCACAGTTTTGATAAGTTCAATTGCCAATATATATTACTTTATACCAGTGGTCACCAAACTTTTTAAGGAAGGGCTGAGTTGACTTTGTTAAAACCTAGGGGCCGGACGACAAACGAAATCGTATATAAATCCAGGTACGTGAATTCGTATTGGGAGTGTAGTGTCGAGGCAGATGACATACACCAAGGACTTTATAACAATGGAAGGTAATAAAAACGTATCCTGAAAGAATTATATATTACTCTTATTAATTTTTTTGTTACGTAGATAATAAAATTTCTTGTTGGTTTTTTTTTTTTAAATACATTCAGTATAATTTTACTTTAAATATCAGTCAGAAAAAGTGCGAAAAAACCAACTCTTTGGTACATTTCAAAAGTCTTTAAAGAATCGTTATATACAATAAATAACAAATTCTATAACAATCACTTTCTTAAAAAATACTTTGTTCTACGATTTTGTCTCCGACATCAAATCTCAATAATTTACAATAAAACCTAATCTAGTCATGGCGTAAAGCAAATAAAAGCATATTTAATTTGGATTATTGAGATTTTGTACACATGTATTTTGTCATCTTCAGGCATTCTCTGAAGATGCCGAAAGGCGAAACCCGGGTCGTTAGTGACAAAATACATGGAAGTTTACAAAATCTCAATAATCCAAATTTGATATTGAAATTCCATCAAGCACCCTCAGTCGATGTCTTAAATTATAAAAAAAAGCATATTTATTAGCAGGTGTCAATCCTTTGCTAGACAGGCTTGAAAACTTTACGATTTAGTTCTAAATAAACATGCAAATATTTAAATACTATGAGAATGCAATTATTAAAACAAAAATAATCTTTCGACGTTTCATATTTCTTAGACGATGGAAAACGATTAACGATTTACGCGAAATTAGAATCGTCTTAAATACGCGACACTAAGCACTTAGTTTCCTTTTCTTACTAAAACTAAAAGAAGTGCGATCGACATATCTATTGTTCTATTTTGCCTGCATTACATCCATATAATTTCAATAAATGAGAATATCCGAGAAGTTTTCATGTAAACGAGCATAATATGGTCGCCTCCAACAATATATTTTATAGCTAACTTCTTTTACTTTGGGTCCACTATCTGGTAGTCTTATACCAATTGATGAATTGAAATAAACAGTTGTCGTGAATTCACAACCAAATCGTGAAATTTCATAAAATTAATATGTCCTATATGAATAATTGATATACAAAAATCGGGAATTTTTGGAGGGCCGGTTTGCCGTAGTTTGGTAACCGCTACTTAATACCATCACTAATAAGGGGAAATTCAGTTTCAATCCAGTGTTCTTTCATATACTAAGTATATAAAGTATTCGATTGCTTTAATAAATCATTTTCAGCCGGGGTCGATCCACTAGTGGACGACTGCCTCACTCAGTTCCTTCCACTCTTCTCGGTTCCTTACTTTTCGCTGCCATGTACTTCCACCGAACTTGACAAGTTCGTCAATCTACCGGGTTTCGGGAACCCTTGTAGCAGCTTAGTGCTCCTCGGGTACCACTGAATGACTGCATTCGTCCATCGGTTGTCCATTCGCCATGCGACATGTCCGGCCCACTGCAATTTCATCAATTTGGTGACCTCTATCACATCTTTCACTCTTGTTTGCTTCCTTGTCCATTGGTTTCTTCTGCGGTTCTTACGCATTATGCCCAACATGCACCTTTCCATGCCATGTTGCGCCACTCTCAATTTTTGGATCTCTCGAGTATTGAGAGTCCATGTTTCGCAAGCATATGTTAACATACGCTTTAATAATTATTGGATATATGATTCTATAAGAGTGCTCCTTCACGGAACACCGCGAATAACTCTCCGATTAATCGGACCCTTTTTTAATGTAATGGTAGCCCACCACTGGTTTATCCGGATTACCTTCAAGACGATTATGATGAAAAATAATGAACACACCATACATGGGTAATGAGGCAGTCATTAAAATACACGTTTTCTCAGCATGTATCCCCAAAAATGAATAGTGTATAGTCGACTAATGGGCTCTATTATTAGACATTAAAACAACATGTATACAAGAACACATCAAAGAGTCATTAATTAAAATCGGTATTCAAGAATGCTCAGTTAAAATAGACGATAATAATTCCGTTTCAAATTAATGACACGATTAGAGCATTAATTATTATTTCCAATACTAACAAAGTGATTATAAACAAAATACATAGTTAATGATGATGTCCATCTAAACTTTCGATTAAATTCCGATGAATGCTGCATAGGAGGTAACAGAAATAATATTATACTAATAAATAAAATTAATGTTTTTTTTGTGACTCGATATCGTCATTGTTCTGGAAGAGGACACTAACTGAAAAATATTAGTTTTGAGTAATTGGATATTGACGTTTGTCAAATGTTTGAAATGTTATACCTTTTTCATATTGTTTGTTTGCATAAAGTTGTTTTTATGTAAAAGCATAATTTATAAAAATAATTGTGTTCTTTAATACGGTAGAGTTTAAAATAAGGAACATTTCAATATATTCAATACTAACTCAATATGTTATTTTTTCGATTAAATGTTTTCTTCCAGAACAGCAACGATATATTATTCATCGGCTCCGTGGTGCAGTGTTCAGAGTCGTTGGCTACAGTTCCGGATGTTTCGGGTTCAAGCCCTGGTACGGACAGTACCATTAATTGATTTTTCAATCGATTTATGGATTTCTGTTCGTAAGTATGAATGATTGTGATGTCTTGAATTCCCTCCCACCCATCCGATCCTAAAAATGTAAAGGCGTGGCGAGAGTGATTAGCTAAATACTAGTTTTGTCCTAACCCTGTCCATCTATCCCTACTCTCTACCTCCATTATGGGACCAAATGCTCCACATTGTGAGTGGACATGGTAAAAAAATATTATTAATTATGCAGATAATTTTAAAACTCTATACCTGTATTACCTAATTAATTATTATATCACGAGGAACGTCATGGCAAAGTTGTTATCTTCTATAACAGATCTTGGAAAACTTAGTATTGATAGAATAGAAAAGGCCGCAAGTAGAATACTATTTTTAGATTAAAAAAAAGTTATCCATGTCCGGAGAATATGGACTTCTAATGCCGGTATTTCAACGGAAGTATTTTTTACAAGAAAAGCTTGTTACTCAGTTGCTAAGTCTATTTTTTTTCGAATATAGTAGGTTAAGAAAGACAGGGCTAGGACATGACTATTGATTAACTAATCGCTCTAACTACGCTTCATTTTTAGGATAGGATGGGTGGGAGAGAATTTTAGACTTCACAAAGATCGAAATTCAAAAATCGATTGAAAATTAATTTATGAAACTGTCCGTACTGAGATTCGAATGTAGACCATTGCAGCATGGACACAGTTTTTTTTTTAGATATGTAATTTCTTATTAATATTATTATTATTTACAAAATTAAAGTGGCTTTATATGGTTATTAAATGAATCCAAATTTACTGATTAAAAGTATTCTTTAAATAAACAAGCTACGTTTTATATTGAGAAAAAATCGTCAAAATATCATGTTGGAATTAAGAGACGGATCTTGTAAAACAACTATCACTGTAATTAAAAGCATGTTGAGTTATTTCTGTTTCTTTCTACACCGTCATCCATATCTGAGCACTCACTAATGGCATGAAAATAGTTTTGTCTAGCTTTAATTGGGTGTTTAGTGTTGACAAATTTTTGGAAACAGAATCACTTTGACAAAATAATCGCTCGGATTCGATAAACTTTCATTACAGCGCGGAATGAAACTTTTTCCATTATAAAGGTGTCGATAATTGACCGGCAGGTAAATGAACTCTGCACGTTCATTGAATAACGCAGCTAAATTTGTTTTTATTACCGTAGAAGAATTTATGTAATTCGTCTGGCGATATGGGAAGTTTCTTTAGAAAATTAATTTTATTATATTCAGAGGTAAAATGTGTTGAAATTATATAACATTTGAATGTTGAATAGAGCACATTATATCGCCAAGAACTGAGATTTAGAAAAAAGGTTTTTTTTATACGATAGAAAAAAAAATGGTCGTAGTTAAATGTTGAATTCATGCTTCTAAATGTCAATATTTTTAGATTGTATAGATAAAGAAGGTCTTAAGACGGCTTTAAGTAGATGTGTGTTTTAATTTCTTTGTAATTTGTCAAACAATCTTTAACTTCCGTATATAATCACAACTGAATTTTTAATACGATTATTCATAAAGAGTCATATTCCATTTATTTTTTTTATACCAAATGTGGTCCTGGTCATTATTAAAAGTGTACTTTACATTGACAAACAAAATGTCTTTCCACCAATAATTGACATCTAACACTATCCAAGCAATGTATGGTATGTTTCCACTAACATAAATACATCTTTTTTTACAACGTCCGATCCCAATGTGGAGCATCGAATGGAAGTATCCTAACATAAGGTTTTCCACGAAGACTGCTTGTTACTTAGTTGGCCAATCTCTGGTTTTTGAAGAGAGTAGGGATAGATAGCTACGCCACGTTTTTAGGATTGGATGCGAGGGAGGGCATTCTAGATGTCATAAACATTCATGTCTATGAACAGAAATACATAAATCGATAGTATAATTAATTTATGAAACTATCCGTACTTGGATTTTAATCCGAGACATTCGTGACCGCAACCAACGAAGTTGACCACTGTACCACGGACCCGCATACACAATATATATATGCCGTTATTAAATTTAAAACATACATCATATATTTAGGTCGTGCATCCCACATGTTCACGATTAAGAATTTAATTACCGGGAAAATATTTTCAAAATAAGTTAAGAATTATCGCTCAATCACTATTATACAAAAGAAAATACATAAATCTCTCTGGCTGTCTGTTACAAAAGCTCCTCACAAACGGTTTACAGTAGCGACGTGAAATTTGCACATTTCATTCTCACCGCAATTTCTTTATCAATTGTTCTATTTTCAACATTCAACTCTTAACATTATTATTAATTGATTGAATATATTTTGTGGGTGTTACGTAAGGTGCGTTCCACCCTGATATTTTCTACTTTCAATATTAGCTTGCACCAAAATAACAACTAAATGTTAGCGCGGTCTATCAATGGTGAAGCTTGGTTATAAACACTAGTATAATATAAATAACTATGCTAGTAAAGTGCCAAAATGATATTTAATAATAAATATTTGAAATAAAATAAGCTTTCACAATAAAATTATATAACATCAAAAATGTTGATTGAATTTTAAATGTAATGGAATTTATTTTTTAAAAAAATAATTTCTTTCTGCCTCATAAAAAAAGATAATAAGTTATAATTTAGAAGGGCATTGCGTACTTCAGGTAAATATGGCAGCATTAACGCTAACAAAGAGCTGACCTAGATGTTTAAAGTTATATAAATTGGAAACGATTTGTTTTTAAGTCTTTGCAGAAAGATAATTTACTTAACTAGAAAATACAATTAGGAAACAAAAAAACACTGTTTTATTTATTCAGATGAATTTAATTCCTTCATATTTACAATCTTGGAAAACACGAATTTGTAATGATCTGCATTTATATGATCAGTAACTAATTCTATAATTGATAAGTCAGTTAATAAAATAAAGGTCAGCCATTTATATGAAATTTTCAGTTATTACGGTGCTTCCCAAACCTTTTCATTCCACGGCCCTCAACATTTTCAAAGAACAAACCACGGCCCCCTATCCCGAAAATTAAATTAATTTACTTATGAAAATCTTTATATGAAGTTATATATATGCCTGCATTCTACAATCGGTTCAAAGAGAAAATTTTAATAATATCATCAACAGTGATTTCATGTATGAAGAATGTGTAAGTACATAATATGTGAAAGGAAAAAATGTAATTAAATACTTGTACCACTGGAACATTTTGCACCCCCCCCCCCCCGGCAGAAACCATACGGCCCTCCAGGGGTCCACGGACCATAGTTGGGAAGCATTTGGTTATCATATATATAAAACGTTCCGTTATTTAAATTTAAACCTTAACTAACCTGACAAAACATAATTATTAACTGTCCATTTATTATTTCTTACTAAATATTTATCGAATTAATAGTTACTGATCAAATAATGAACTGTCAATAGATAATTTTGAAAGCAGTTATTTAAGGACAACTGTAAATAATTATTAATGTAATCTGTCAATAGAAGGAAAATAAAGGAGCTCAAAACGAGTGGCTAGTTTAGGAAGCCCCCGACGCATTATAATGTGGGGGCCAACATTACAAAAAAGCTTCGCAAAATTTATTTTCGAGATTTTCAGCGCTGAATAAAATACTTGTTTATTTGTAATCTCTTATCATCACAAATATCTGATTACTTATGTTGAAGGCGTTCTAATCAAAGTATTATTTGAACAACATTGCATCAACTATTTATTCAACAAAAACAATTTTTTCAATATCACTGGAATATCATCTAAAACGAAAATAAATATTGAAAACTGAATACAAAATATTTGGCTAATATGTTATTTTTAAGGACCCAAGATTCAGTGGCCCCAAGCGCGAGCCTCGTGCGCTTATGGAGTAATCCGCCACTGCCTGCAACCAACAATAGTTATGATGTATTATTTTTACTGATTAAAAGTCAACAATAAAAGCTTTCCTTATGTTATCCAATAGTGTTGAGTGTACATGCAGTAAAGACTCATCAGCATTTTTTCCAGGAAACTAGCGTAAGAATATACCTGCATTGGAGACACCAATAGATAATACTTGAATAATGAGTTCTTTGCAATGAGTACTCGAAAATAAAAGTTTTTTCTTTTTAGGCATTATGAAATATTTTTTTTCATCATTTATTTTTAGGCGTCAGCTTCTTGTGACAAAAAATGTATTGTTCAATGAATTTTTCTGTTGCTTTGTAGTTTTTCAATTTTTTTATATTATTTTATATAATATGCTTAATTTATAATAAAAAAAATTCTACTGTAAAAAAATATGAAAAAGAATTATAGTTTTTTAGTGGAGCATATGGACTCCTAATGGAGATCATATATCAACATAAGTTTTATTACGATAATTACTAATTATTCAGTTGCTCAACCTCTCTGTTGTCAAGAAAGGGATAGAAGAGTATGGCTAGATAGGACTAGTGGATAGCTAATCTCTCTCGCTACGCACTGTTTTTAGGATCGGATGGCGGAAGCGAATATTAGACATCCACGCCATCAAATAGATATTCATAAGCGCGGACCACTCGACCACGGACCCAGGAAAAATAGTATTATTTAAGACATCGACTGAGGGTGCTTGATGGAATTTCAATATCAAATTTGAATTATTGAGATTTTGTACACTTCCATGTATTTTTACATGGAAGTCTACAAAATCTCAATAATTCAAATAAAAATAATAATCGGTTTTAGTAGGTATGGAATTATAAAGATAAAGATCGAATTTGATGAACATAATACTATTAAATATGATAATAATTATATGAATTTAAAATTAATATATTATAGATACAGCACGACAGTAAAATACAGAAAATTTTAATGAAATATTAAGTTATTTTTGTGCTTTGTTCATATTATATTGATTGTATTATGTTCATAAATACGAATTGTAGAGCATCACTCAACTTCACTAACATAGGTAAAAATGATCCGATTGGTAGGATTGGTTCTTTTTTCATGTAACCATCATGAGCTCATATGAACATAAGTTGTTCTACGAGAACTGCCTGTTACTCGATCACTCTTTTTCGAAGAGTAATAGGATAGTAGGAAAAGGTTACGACAGGATTATTGGTAAGTTAATCAATCTGTTTTTAGGATCGGATAGTTGTGATAAAATTTTGACATAATAAGGTAACAATTTTACGCTCAGAAATAAACAGCATAAGTAAACAAACGTAATTATATTACAATATTTTAATAAAAACGATTTTTATATATAACGGCTTTCTACTAAAAAAATTGTAACACTTCTAATAATTCCGGTACTGCTCTCTTATATATTTTGCATTATAATTGAACCTTATAAGTTACCTGAAAACATTATAAAATAAATTGACTAAAATGTATGACAATCTTTCATCAAAAAGTGTTTCATATTTCACGGTTTAATACTAAAAATATAAAAAATACAATTAAAATATTGTAACGAATAAACATTGCCAAAGATTTCGATCAGAAACTAATCACGTTATTATTTTTGCTCAGTCAATCGAACAATAATACAAATCGATGTATCTGCCATAAAACTTATTACGATTTGTTTATTTACATCCAGGAAGTGTTCTGAATTGGTCTTAGATAATGTTGCTGTGAAACCGGTTGCCGGGTGAGTTGGCGGCGTGTAAGAAATGCAAAAAAAATATAACTACTGTTAGTTAAATCGTAGGCGCCAATTGGTTAAAATAAAGTAAGACAAACTTCCGACTTATGTCCAGCACAGCTTGTTCTGTTGACAAACCGTCTGAGGAAATTCCAGGCAACCAATGAGACGGGTTACCAAGCTCTGATGGGTTTTCTTTGTTAAAACTGCCGGTTTATGGCTGCTGTTCCGTGTCTTTATAATGTACAAATAATATTAAGCCGGATGGGATTTGTTCTGTTAAAATAATATATGTGTATTTTCAAGATTGAAAGGTGTTTTTATAGCCCTAACACTAATATTGAATATCTATACCAGTTCCAAAGTGTAACAACTCAAAGAGCATAGTTTTGATAAAAATAGTAAACACGAACATTTTAGTAATTAATAATAGGAGTTTTCGTAGTTGTTACTGTTTGGTTCTTATGTAACCACAGATTACCACATGTTATATTTTGGAACTGGTATAAGCATTTCCTTATTAACATTTACTTATTTTAAAATAACGAGTCAGGCTCGCAAATTTTAGTTAGGAACTGGGCATGTCTAAAATACTAATAGTAAGCTCTTTAAGCTTACGCTGACATTACGAGTAATTCTTGGTAAGAATTGAACTTTTTTAAATGATTCAAAGACAATCAGCCTCGTAAGGGGTGTATCTTAAGTGTTTTCCCCACACAAAAGCCTTCAGCTGACAGAATCTTTTTAGATTGCAGCACTTAGCTAGTTTACATGCGGAAAGGGATGAAAAGACTAAGGCTGTACCCACCCTAGCACTGACTTTAGCCAGGAAACTAGGAGACCACATAATAGTTTCAGTAGGAAATTAAAGATATGAAAAAATCCGTATTACTTTAAACCATATCCGCTCCCTATTCGTAGCATATGGCCATCACGCGGTTATTGCTTCCTCTCAGGTCATTCCAGCGTTACGTAGCTCTGCTGGGTACATCATATGGTTGGTAATCAGCTTTCCTCATACTTTACTCAAAACTGCAAAATTTTTGACTTGTTACACTTCGGAGCTGAGATATCGATATATAAGAATCCCAATTTCAAAATAATCACTTATTTGATTCATACAACGGGAAAATTAAAGTATTTAGTTACACAAGATCAATTATAGTATATTCATTTTAAGGTGAAAATAGTTAAGTATTTAGTTGTACAAGAATTATTATTTTAAGACAGACTTGATAGCTTATGACTTCTGACTATAGTCAGAACTGTTCTCAAAGAACTGAGTCCTTAGCTATTTTAGATGGATTCTGACGTAACTTTGTAGAAATTATTTTTTCATATAAAATTAAAATTGATAACCTTGCTATTCCACTTGTGTTACTAATTTTGACACGTGTTTCATCTCAAACTATCTATGTCGTAAAGTCATTTAAAGCGTACATATTGATATGTTATTTACGAGGATTCTTTGCTATTCACATATATACACGGACATCTGTGACGTTTCTATGCGATCCTAAAAACCTTGCGCGATTATCTAACTCTAATTGAGTGGTAAAAAATCCCGTCTGCGAAAGGAGTGGTTTAGCGACTGGTTAACAAGTAGTGCTCGTAAATAACTTCTGTTACATGCTTTATTACAAGGGCCTATGCGCGATATTGGTAGTGGATAAGGTTTACAAATAATCAAGGTTGGAGCGTTGTTTGCGAGCAACTTGTCGTCCGGTAAGTAATCCGGATGAATCAAATGAGGAAAAAGACAAATACAGATTGTCTTTCGGTAAGATTACCTACATACTACATATTATATATTATTATAATATTTGTGTTTGTTCTCCGTTATTCGAAATTGTCGACACGAAGTTATTCGACGTAATCCTCAGTTCAAACGTCATTAGTGACAAGAGGTTACTGTTAATTTCCAAATGTTGTATTCACATGGCTTATAGTTTAATATAACATTATCGTACATTATGAATTACAATATACACAGCTACTTTATCTAGTAATATAATATTTAATTTCAAGATTTTTAAATTACATGATCATTGCATTGTACGTATGAAATAATAATGGATAAAACATTCAATAAATTATAATTTTTTCGATCGATTCGGCAGTACCTTTGCAAAAATTCTTTTTAAAAATAAATCAAAAATTGATAGCTTCGTTATTATACTGATTGTATTACTAATTGTACCGCTTCTTTGAGAATCATCTTTAGACTTTTTTACCATGTCCGCTTCCAACGTGTCCTAATGGAGGTATCTCAACAGAAGTTTTCTACGAGAATTATTTGTTACTCAGTTGTTTAATCTTGTTTTTTTTCGAAGACAGCAGGGATAGAAGGATAGAGCTAGGGACAGAAGTGGTTAGCTGACCGCTCTCGCTCACCTCGTTTTTTTAAGATCGCATGAGGGGGACATCACAAACATTCATAACTAAGAACATGGATGGCATGGAAACATCGGCTCTTAAAACCCTCTATAATGCTGACGAAAATCGTCATATAGACCAGTACTTCCAAAACTTTTCCACCCAACGGCCAACTAAATTTGCAAGAAAATAACCCACAGCCCCTATCAAGAAAATTATATTAAATATCTTTATTTGGAATTATATAATATAATTACGTACATTCACCTCCATTCTACAAGTATAAAATTTTAAATAAATCCCGAATAATGTGTTGTTATATAACAAATTGTCGACATTGTTGACATTGTTGGCGCCGCGGCGCAGTTTGTAACGTCGTTGGCTACGATTACGGATGTCTCGGGTTCAAGTCCCGGAGCGGAAAGTTTCATAAATTGATCTATCAATCGATTTATGAATTTCTGTTCCTAGTCATGAATGTTTGTGATGTCCAAAACTCCCTCCCACCCATCCGATCCTCAAAAAAGGGAGTAGCGAGAGCGATTAGCTAACCACTAGGTCGGTTCTAGCCCTATCCTTCTATCCCTACTCTATTCGGAAAAAGAAAGCTAGAGCAAGTGAATAACAAGCAGTTCTCCTACTTAATTTCTGAAGAGATACCTCCGTTAGGAGGCCATATGCTCCACGTGGGGAGCGGACATGGTAAAAAGAATATAGCAAATATAAATATACATATGCAAAAAGAAAACATGCATAAATAAATATTTAAGAACTCTACTGGAAATGTAGAAACCCTTCTTATCAGTCCATAGTTTGGGAAGCACTGATATAGACGAATCCTTTCGAGCGTTTATTGTATGTTCTTAGGTTCTTATCTTCATACCTGTACGTGACATGTTACATTTATCAGAACCGAAGGTAGATATATCGGTAAAGTGAACCGATAACTCGAATGGCCACCCTCATAGTATTGGACAATGTATCGTAAAATAATGGTAATGACTAGATAAGAAGAGTCTTAAAAGTGTTGAATGACTTCACAATATCTCAGACAGATTCCCGCAACTTTAAATTGAATATAGTTCATTACAAATATGAAACTATTTTATAATTTTGCTGTGCCGAAATATGGTGAAGCTCGCGAGTGTGACATGGTATCGACAAAAAGTCAGCAAGAATACAAATACATCAGGACAAAAAACTGATGTAAATGTAAAGTAACCCCTCTCACCGCTCTCATATTATTGGATAATATATCGTAAAATAGTAAAAACTACTAGATATGTTGAGTGCATGGTGCAGTGGTCAACGTTGTTGACTTGGGTTACGGATGTTACGGGTTCAAATGCCGTTTCATGAATTGACTTTTCAATCGATTTATTGATTAGCTTACAACTAGTCCTATCCTTCTATGCCTACTCTTTTAAAAAATTAGAGGTTGAGCAACTGAGTAAAAAGCAGTTCTCATAGAAAAACTGTTGTTGATATCAGTTGATAATGCTCGTGATGAGCGAAACCGGTCCTGACCATTATAAATATGTGGAAGTAGTACAAATGACTTGTTTTAGTTTTTTAAAATATAATATCTTTCCACCAAGAATTGACAGTCAACACCTTAAAAGTGATATAAGTTCCATTAGGAGTTCATATGCTTCACATTGACACAGCGGACGTATTAAAACTGTATAATGGCTTCACAATATTTGATACAGATATGAGCAACTATTGTGTGCGGTAAAGTGATGGTAAAAAAACTGTAGTGTGGGACATGGACATAAATATATAGTGTTAAAAAGACAAACCGAAGCTAGCGAGCGTGGCAGGGTAACACGTAGCAAATAAATCATGCAATTACAACTTGCATAGTACCGTGAAAAAGACTGCATGATTTCATGGAGACCAGAGTCTAATATGATGAAGTGTCTTAAATGTAAATGACTACAAAGATTTAAATGCTGTTCTTCAAGTACCGTTAACATATTACACCATCGAGCGCCCCACGTGGTCGTTGTCCACTTGAAAAATGGTTGAGCAACCGACAACTGTAAATGATATTTCTCAGAGCTACACCTGAACACGTGTAATGACGTTGACTTGAACATAGAAACTTTTATCCCTTTGACTCAAAAATGGTGTCCCACTTTTGATCCCGCGCTCATACTGATAATTTTCAAACAAAATGTAACATTTTCAGTTAAAAATAGTAGATATTTTGTTGTTTTTTTTTTATGTTTTACATGCACCCACCGCCCCGAACCATTTCTTCACAAATCTTCCATTATTATTTACCAAAATATTTCTGGTCTAAAACAATGCCTATTCGAAACTCCAGCAGGTCGAAGGCGGGTAAGATTAAATTGAACGCTGATGTAAAACATTTTATTTTCATTCAGTCAGCGTTTTTCTTCTCGGCGTAAGTTAGTAATAACTGTGTTTTACCAATTTATTCAACATAGCAGAGAACTCGATTTCGAGTGTACGAAAGAATTTTAGCAGCTGCTAGCAGCGTATGGCGTTTATAGTGTTCAAGGGCTAAATTTATAGTAAAAAAATCTTTACGTTTTCAATCACGGCTTGTCATAAAATTTTGTAAAAACCTCTACTCTGCAAAATGCGATAAAGCTTTGGTTTAAACATTCGGAAGGGCAAAAACCGTAAAAAGAAATGATATAGTATGCTACTTATAGTGACGCGACGAATGCTGGCATATTTATAATATTTTACAAAATTCATTTATTAAAAAGAGTTTTTATAGCGCAGCGTTTTCTTTACAGGGTTTCGGGAAGAATTTAATTTAAAAAAGCAGATTTAAAGCATTTTAAGGTGCGGGAATCCATAGGCAAGTACACGTTCGTTTTAACAAAGGTACCTATTTAATGGAGAGGATTTGAAATTATACCGATTCACTGGTAAGAAAGTAAACTGTAATCTGTACGATTCTTAACTTAGAAAGACACCGTGTTGTGATTGGTGGTAATCAATCAGAAGCAATGAATAACAACTATGAAGGTATAAGAACCTACATAGAGTATATCAATAGTTTTAAGAATACAACAAGCAATTGGGGAAAAATTTTGAGTTGAGGTGAGCAACGATGGCGCCGACTTGCACTAAAATACCTTAGAGGTATCGCTATGTTGTACACTATATTATAATTGGTCTGTATACATGTAATTGGGAAACGCTGTTTTAACGATATAAACACAGTACTGATATGCGGCTAATGTTATAGTCAATAGATAAACAAAATTATTAATCGTACGGGTAAATGTGAATCATTCTATCATTTAAGTACATTTACTTTTCTACAAACATATTTAATTGAGTTTGTTCGATATAATTTGATGGTAAGTCGTAATGGGGTCAGATTGAATATAATGCTTTTTGACGAAGTTGCGGTGAAGGACGGGGGGGGGGACAGTGTGAATAATATGTTAATACATTTTATTGGTAATATCATCAACGAGTGATTCAGTAATTTATGATTCTTTAATAGTATCTCATTAACATAATTAGTTTCAAATGAATTTATGGATTACAAATTATTATTTTACAACTACATAATGTTTGCGTATTATAAATCGGGTAGTAAACTGAGCAAAATAAAAGATATTTAAATCAAAAATTTCTTCTTTTTCTACTATTTATTAAAAAAAGTAAATCTATACTGCCATCCTTCGTTGTAAATACTATACTTTTAATCACGAAGACTTCTTAAGTAATATGAATATTTATGGACCAGTTTACGATTTTGCAAATAAAATGTTTAATTTAGTTAAGCACTCAGACAATGGATCAAACGGGAGATGAAATAGACATTTCCTTTTGTTTTATAACATTACATTATAAAGACGACACGCGTTTATCTTTTTCCCGTACACTGGCACAAGTTTTATTTGTTTTTATGGTTTAATATCAGCAATATAAAATGTCTCGAAGTTGAAATTGGCAACATTGTTATAATGAACAAAAGTGTTCCATACGTCTTTACCGTTGGTTTCTTATATTGAAACAAAAGAAATGACATTCGCTGTGCAGTTGTTTTTATCAAGAGTCAGTGGAAATTTAATACAACAGAGGAAATAGTTTTCGTTTAATTAACGACTAATATGTTGTACACGCTCGCCAGGAAATTTTTTTTTCATCTTAAAAGAACTTTGAAAAGGATTCTTATGACAACATAAAAGTGCGGAACCGTATAGTGTCATGGCAGCGTTAATGGCGCTGCCAAACTTTTTTAAGTATTGCCAGTATTGCAAGATTTTTTCCATTGTGCTTAAGTAGGTGAAAATACTAAACAGAATTTCTTCCAAATATGATTTTGATAAAGGTAATTTCGTTTTAGTGAGACATTAAGTTCATAAGGTTTTTTGTGATTTCGTGAATAATCGAAAGATCTTACAGCTCTACAATTAATTATTTTTTCTAAATTTCTATGCCCAATCGAATCACAAACAAAGCAAACTAAAGTGAGCACTACTTGTAAAGAACAGGTGGGCATCGCTTGTGGAAAATATATTATGAATGTAATTTCCTGTATGATACAACCGGTTGCCGGTTTTTGAAATAATAAATCAACGATTGTCCTTATTTATTTTTACTAAATTGTTCACTGTTATGGTTTTGACCGTCAGATCTCAGGCGAAAGGCATTATGTTTATTAAAAAAATCTTTTTTGGTACTAGACTCACAATTTAAAAAATGATCAGAACTGATTTTGCTCATCGAATCACAGGACAAACGGTAGACGAAAAATTGTCTTTTTGACAATAAATGTCGTCTCTGCCAACCCTTATTGAAGTATATTTTTAATTGTCAACCGTAAATTTTCTTTTTTTTTTATTTATGAACATTGTTAAAAAATAGTTTCAAATGAATTTATTGTAAATTCATATAATCAAAGATCGAAGATAACAACATTTTTACGATGCTGTATATTATTATAAATATAATGATTAAAAAATTCCTTTGCAATGCGGATACTAACTGATTTCACGAATAAGATATAATAACGGGAATCGGATAATAATATATACAGTTGCAGGTTGCTCATATAAAATGTGTATATTTACAAAATTTCTTCCTAAAATAATTTGGGAACGCGTACAAACTTTGAACGATTCAAATGTGATACTGAAGATCCATAAACAAATTAATTATAACATCTAAGACAGTGGTCACCAAACTAATGCCCGCGAGCCGGATCCTGACGTCAAAGATTTTCATTTTTCTCCAAAAATTCATGATTTTTGTATATAAATAATTCATACAGAAAATTTTACCAAATTACATGATTTGGTTGTGAATTCACGACAATTCAACTTGGATAAAACTATCAGGAAGTGGATCCAAAGTAAAAGAAGTTAGGTATAAAATGTATTGGAGGCGACCAGATCTAAATTCTAAGAATGTAGTGCAAGCAAAATAAAAAAATATAATTGTCTAAACAATAGCCCGAATCGAAAATATTCAGTTGTATTTCAAAGTTTGCAGAGTACACATCGCTTGATTTTTGTGATTACTTGAAGTGGATTAGTAGTGATTTCTCTATTTGAGGTATGTTTTATTAAAATAGAAGACGTAATTTATATAAAACAGAACAAATTAATTAACATTCTGATTGGATTCCACTATGAATTTATTTGTCGTCAACTCAGCCATGTTATTAAAAAATTCAATCCAGCCCGTTTCTCAAAAATTTTGGTGACCACTAATCTAATAGATTGAAAATATCAACGTCGCATCTATACGGGTCTAGTGAAATAAACTGTCAGAACAAAGTTTACTTTGAACTGCATTATGATCAATTAACTGGACAAATACTGAGTCTACTACTCTCTTGGCACATGTTATGTTTATACGGGTTTTGTAATCGAAATAGATAGTAACTAACCTCGTGACTATCAGTTTTACTAGCCCGTGTGTAAACTGGATTTAAGACTGGTTTATTAATAATATATTGCATTATTTGATTTCGTGAGGAACTCTTAAGTCAGCGGTCTTGGAATTATGATGGACCTGGCTGTGGATGCCTCCGGGGAACTTCAACCCCGCTTGCGTCTCTCATTATAGTGTCCTGAATGACTCACGGGTACTATCCATAAGACATACTCCACGGAACTGAAGGATGATAATAGGAACTAGGGATATTGATATGATATTGGGAGGAAGCAAAGGAATTGCGATTGATGGGTGACAGGTAACGCTGGAGGCGCCACGCGGTGGTGAATGACCATAATATCGATGGTGTTTTGTCCAATTTATGTAACCCTCAAAATATACGTAAATGAGTTAATGGTTGGGTCTCATTTTAACGACGACAGAGCAGGTCTCGACCAAATGATGTAATTAAGAAAAAAATAATTGACAACTTTTTGGAAGGGAAACATCATTTTACATTGGCTTTAGTACTCGTCCACTTGATGTAAGCCAAAATTATATCGACATTCCCTACGTAAAATCCTGTATCTGCTAATATGAGAATTTACAGGTGTGCATTTCAAATATTCATAACGCAATTCACCATAAAAGGTTTTCGATAAAAACAGTTTTTACTTTCTCCTGAACAATTTCTATTTCGAGGGTTCCATCAATTGGCCAAAATACCGTCGATATATGTTCCAATAGAAGAATTATATTATTGTCAAAATGTGTAATTTGTAATATTGCAAAATATATTTTAAACAGTATTTTTTTATTTTTTGGCCGAAATAAAGGGTTGTAAATTGCAACGTTTAAGCCAAACTTCGCAAATGATGACATTTCGAATGAATCATTCAGCTTGACAGTCTTGAGCGTGTTTTAGAACAGTGCTCCGCAACCGATGTGCCGCGGCTCAATGCGTCAAAAATAAGAAAAAGCTGTGAAACATTCACTGATGGCGAAAAAATTCTTGTGAAATTACTAACAATGAACGAATGTTTCAAAATAATACACATTGTCAAACCATGAGCCTTAAATATGGATTTTTTTGAAAAAATATCAATCCCGATTGATTCGCACAGAATGTGAACACATTAATAAATTGTAAGTTTTGCTTATAAAATTCAAATATTTTGGCGTGTAGTGTGCCGTGAAATATTCATGAGTGCTTTGGTGTGCCGTAGATGAGAAAAGGTTGCGGAGCACTAGTTTAGAACCACGGCCGTCATTCCTTCAATCGCTATCCAACACTATCTATCTGAATGTCATTCTTGAACAAGTTTGTCAGTGAGTTTGAAATAAGCGATATGTCGTAGTTTTTGTTTTATTTATTCGTACTGTAACCATTTTACTATACAATGTAAATAATAACAATTTTACTAGTCTTTTCGGTGAGAAGTTAATGGATGTTGTCGGTATACCGTTGTTTGTTTTTGTTATTATTTAAACAATGATTCCTTTATGCTTTTACAATTTTCTCGCAAGTTAACATCACACGTGTTTTAACTTTAAACACGCTTTATCCATTAGCAATTTCTATTCACTTGCAAAGATTTTACAATGTAAAATATACGGGAATAAAGTTAAACTGAAAATAGTAACACCATTTGGATATCATATCAGATGGTTTCAAGTATACGGCTACATAATAAATATATTCGCACTGGAAGTTGAAAATATGGAATAAAATTTATTTTAATTTAATTTTGAATACCTCCTTTTATAATATTAAAAAGTAAACAATACTCGGCAATACAGAAAATTCGAAATAAGCCAGGTATTAAATTTCAAACGAATTGTCTTATAATCTTAATTAGAATTAATCAAAATCACTCGAGATAAACTCGAAGTAAAAAGATCTAGCATTTATTTATATTCTTGAGTGAATCGCAAATTGAGGGGATTTTTAATCGTGTTTATAACGTATATTTAAAATAAATATTAACATTACACATCGAGCTATTAAGTCATAAACACAAGTTCTAGATAATCGCATTTCTTTTTCAAAATACTCTCCCAAGCAGTGGCGTAGCAAGGGTTTGTAACGCGGCTAGGGCGGTCCATGAATTCGCCTCCCCACTTTTTTTCAATTTTTTTTAACCAAAATGACGGAAAACATTGCGCCGCAGGCAGAAATTTATTTAAAAGTCATTTAATAAATAAATTTTATATTTATTATTAATATGGAAATAAAAAATTATTTATCTACAATACATCAATATGTATATATTCTACATAAAAACAAATTCAAAATTGTGAATTGATTTAGAACAAGATAAAATAACATTTAAAAAAATATATTTTTCCTCGATTTGTTCTTGGCAAAATCACCAGCGACATTATCAAAATCTATTTTGTCTGCCAGTTGGTGTGCTATTGATATTGAAAGTATTTTTTAAATCACAACTTGCTCACTGTTAACATTAAGTAGTTTTTGTATTCATTTAGTTTTTGAAAATCTTCTTTCACAACTAGTATCAAAATTGCGAGTAAATAAATTAAAATTCATTTCAATATTTGCGACATTACGGCTTCATGATTATTCTTAGATCTTTCAGAAAAGAAATAAATTCTTTCAGTGAATTACAAGGCATAACAATTCTTTTTTTGTTTATTACCTACATAATTTTCTACTCATTTTCAAAAATGCCACCGTTAGAAAGGTAATTTTTAAAAGAAATTTTGTCAGCTAGTCACAAATAAGACAGAAGAAAACATGATGAATGGAACATAACTTGCATTGATTACATAAATATAAAAAAATACAACTATTTGTGATTTAAAGATATTATACGTACATACTAAAGAATAATATTTTTGGCATACAAATCAAATGATTAAGTATCGATGAGTCATATCATGATTTCAATTAGACTATAATGTTACTAGGTCAAAGCCATTATATCCTTAGTTCTAGTAGTACGTAGGACGTTAAATTGCCTACATTTTGACATTCAAAACAGAAAATCTGACTTAATGAGTTCTGCCAGTATACCTTCGATATTAACATTGAAACCCTCAAAACACTTTCCGCGTAACTCACGGTAAGGTATGTGAATAATTTAAACCTTATTATAAGGATACTCGGGATAGTTTCTTAATATGAACAAAATTTTGTTTCATTTAAGAAGTAGATTCTAAGCCGGGGGGGGGCGCGAAAGGTTTTAATAAAAATATGCGCTCAAAAATGTCGCTAAATTGCGTTTAGAAATTATTATGGATATTTTTCCAGAGCGAGCATTGTGTTACGAATAGTAAAAACATCTGCACATGCAGAACACGTCATTTCGTTTTCTTAATAAATTAAACAGTCAAAAGCGCATTGTGGCTAGTTTTTACTCAATAGGTGATTTCAACGTTAGAGCGTAACGTACACATTGTAATGTTGGTACCCATTGCAAACAGATTAGTCACAAAAATATTCTAAAATATTAAGAGGGCCTCGGCTGCGAAAAGGTTAAGAAACACTACATAATATTTGACTTCGAAATTATCATCATTTATGAACCTTTTTCATACAAAACGTTACCAATGACAACAATCCTAAATACCAAAGGGACAATAACGGCCGCCGTACTTCATGAGGTCTCCATTTGCTGGTCATCATCAGCCGACGGAAATGGAACCGGTCATGCAGGACGGCGGATGCGATGGGAACCGAAAAAAAATTGCGACACTCGTCTGCTCAATTGCGCGGAACGAGTTTCAACCGAATAGCGGTTAGGACAATGCACCCTTAAAATTGTACCATCATACCAGGGCGTGACGCCTGTATCGAAGGTAATACAATGCAATTCAGATCGCAAAATGTACTAAATAAGCAATATAAATCCGTCATCCAAGACTAAAGTAGCATAATGATAAGCAAAAGTCAGTGAATGAATTGGCGAAAAGATATTTTAAAGCTAATTACTAAATGTGTGTATTTTTCTAGCCATGTTTTACCTGTCGATCGTCCAGTTCATCAGTCAGACAACTCCAAAAAGATGAAATTTGATTTAAATATTAAATATAATAGTAAAATTTACCGTTCTATCTGATTCAGTACTCATATACATATATGAGTACTCAAAATTACCACTAAAAATGCTAAGGCAGATATCCTTCTTAAGACTTAAATAAAATGTTGATGTTTTTAAATATATTTCTACTCGGAAAGTACCTAATTGTGAAACACCTTTTTATAAGATGTGTAAAACACGGAACAGATTAATAATATTTGATTTATGGTGATCATTTGAAAATTACCTTTCCCGTTATCTAAATATAGGTTATTTGGACATTTCTGAGTAAGGAACTGGACGATCCATATGGACCAATGTAAAATTACCAGATAGGAAAGTAGTGGTGGGTGGCGGAGGGCAAGTAAGTCTTAATGAAGCATATCAACATTCTCAATAGAAGCTGTTTTTTACGAATTTAAAGAAGAATTGACTAATCTTATTTTATCAAGAATTATTAAAAGGGTTATAAATAATTGCACTTTGTGTTAGACAGTATTCACTTGGTACACTTGAAATTTTATTTCGATAGTTTGCACTTTGGATTAGATAGTATTAAATTAGTACACTCAAACTTTGATTTTAATAGTTTCCACTTTGTCATGGATTCGTTTAACAAAGTGAGTTAAGTTGTAGTAGGTTATGTTAGGGTTGGTCTGGTTTGGTTTGTGTAATGTATTCTAATGCATGGAGCAAAGACAATATATGCGACCTAATATAGGGTAGAAGAATAAGTGACATTTCATTACAGCTTCGTGCAACTATCGATTTCAAAATGTGAGTATTTATATTGAGTGAAGACTATTTTATCTACGTAAAAATATTTTTTCGTAAGTGTAATATATTTTTTCAATGTTAAAATATATTTTACTATGTGGGATCACTTTATTTTCAGTGAAATAATTTGTTTTTTGTGGAATGTATTTGTTATAAGTGAAAATTATTTTTATGAAAGTGAATATGATCTAAACAAAAGTGCATTCAATTGTTAGTCTTATTAAATTAGATTGAAGATTGTAAATAGAAACTATCAAAAAAGAATAATATATTATCTTACTACAAAAAAGCTATGAGTATAGATTAAGCATCGGAGTTGCAAAATTTAGTTCGTACTGGATAAACATTTTTCACACTTTCCAAAAACTTTTCAAAGCTTTTACAGGAGATTATCGATAAAGACCAATATACAGCTTGTATTTCTGTTAAGTTTGCGATTTCCAAGAAGCGGAATAACGTGATGACTCCAGGGAAATTATCAGACTCAATTGAACAATTTATAAACTAACTACAAAATAAAAAGGGCATTGCGCGGCATTTTTCAAGTTAACAAGTTAATTGCAGAATACATATCTATGATGTAATGTAAAAACGATAGCTATTCATCAATAAATTACTTAAATATGACAAGACTGAGGTGGACAAAGAAAACGAAAAATTTCTCAACTAGGACTGACAAGGATAAATTACATTACACTTCATAACTCTTCATTCGAGATACGTTGAGTGAGAAGATTTTTATTCATAGAAGCTTGTCATTTGATACTGCCACTTTGCAGATATAATCCACAACAGCGTCGTGAGTAACTGCTTCTGGAGTACTCCTGGTAATCATTTGATAGTGATCAGCGTTCCTGTGTTAATCTGGGCTGTAAAAACGTAGTATGTGGTGGAAGATGCGATGTTAAATGCTTTGTATAGATGGATAGTAAGAATATTCTCGTGCTATGGTAAGTATGGAAAATGTCATTCATTTCTTTTGAATTTCTTGTGCATTCGTATGTTGCTTAAGACAATATCGTTTCATAAGCCGTAAATAGTAAATTCATTCGATAGTATAGTAGATTTGAGTAGTTCGAATAACAAATGTACGATTTGATTACCTGGGGATTCAAAAACATGCAAACACAACGTACGCAGCAAAAAAATAATACTAACCATCATCTGCCGATCGTGCGTGGATATTTACTCGGGGCAGAGATAAAAGAGCAATTTGTTTATTGAACATGGCTTTCGAATTGAGTTTCAATATACAAATTCCTTTCAAATATTTAAACATTGTACGTTTCAGTGAGTTTACGTCAGCTTTGGTGTAACTATTTTATTATACGTTTGAGGCACACTGAAAATTCTCCACCCCTATTGTAGGATAGTTAATAAACCACATTTTGGTCAAAAATGAATAAAGTGAGTTAGCATTTTTTTGGAAATAATTCTGAAAGAAAGTTTACCGAATAAGTTGCTACACATGTTTAAAAAATATATAAGACAGTGTACTTGTCTTAAATCACTATGTCCATTTGTATTATGAAAATGTCCGAATAAATATCTTAAAAAATAAAATACAATTTGTTTGTTGGCACAAACTAATTTTATTTATAATGATCAGGACCAGTTTCGCTCATCACAGGCATTAACAACTGATTAAAATAAAATCATAACAGGGCTATTTATATTAAAATGAATTTTTACAAGGTATATAAAACAGTTGGGTAAAGAGTTATAATTAGAATTTACAGGTAATCAGAAAAAAATACGTATAAACGAAATTAAATAGACTACAATTAAAATGTTACGGACATCTTACAAATCAATAAATACTCATCTGAAATAAAAATCAAGCCACATTAAAAATCCATTAGCTGAGCAAAATGTAATGAGTTTTAAATAGTTCGTAAATCTTCATTAACCAAAATAGGAAATTTTATCAGAAATTAGTGCACTATTTAAAAATAATAAAACATTAAATAAGTAATCAACATTGACACTAAACAGCAATGATAAATGAGGAATAAATATCGGTCAGGAGCATCCAAAAGGTATCTGAAATACAAATGTATTGATATAATATGCACACATTAATGAGTCGAATATAGAAGTGGAGAATTTTTCAGATATATTTTGGATACTCCTGACCGATCTTCGTGGCCGACCGGCGTGGTTCATTATTGACCTAGTGGAATAAAAAACCATTGAGAATACATTATAAAGCATTAAAACATATAGATTTAATACTTACAGCAATAAAATGTATCGGAAGCCACGTATAAGCGTTGTTCTTCTTTTTATCTCATGTTCAAACAAAACAATTCAATAAACAAATGCTGCTATCACTCTTGTTAAACATCGTACACAATTTAATAAATTAACACTGAAGCGACCGACACACATTTGCAGTAACCAGAAGCGGCGTGTTATTAACAACCTGGTTTTACACTGTTGATGGTTCGAGAGGAGCACACTTTAACGATCTAGTTTACCACCACAATGGGCGCTGACTTAAACGATGCACCACCGCAAAAATGCGAGCTATTTAGAACAGTGCGTTAAGTAGCCAAATAAATATAAACAAATTGTTTTGCTATAGTATCGATAAGGACGTTTTACTTAAAAAACAGTGGATACTTGTTCGGACACCTGCGGGTTAAAAAAAATTGCTGTTAATTTTACAATCAACTAGAGGAGATAAATTGATTTATATTGAATATGATCGGTTATTACATGATTTCTTAATATAAACACGCAAATCGGTAATCATAGTAATATTAAAATTATCAAGGTTGCTAGCTTGCGAATGGCATTTTGTTGCTGTATAGTTTTAGGTACTGTTACGACAGCTCATATTTAATTTGCACTGGCATCCAACCGGTCCAGACTCAGGTTGGACTCCAAAAAGACGTTAAAAGTGATGATGTGTAATAAGTTTCTATTTTACATGAATAATTTGTGTATCCCTTTGGCAAGCTTTGATAGAATTTGTATTCATAATACTTCTCATGTTTTACGATTCAATAGCAATAAGGGATTCCAATCGAATATTCGTATATGTGAGAAAATATTCGAATATTATTCATTGGGTTAACAAAAAATGTCAGTCTGCTTTGCATTATATCTGGATACAATCTATTTTGTTTATTTAAACACCGTAATACTCAGAATGAGTGAGCAATTAATAGAGTCATTAGTGTTCAATTATATGACTGAGTACGTGCACTCTTTTTACTAACGCAATTATCTTTTCTACATTTAGCAATTAGGCAATTACTAGGTTATTAAAAAAATAGACAAAAAATGCTCACGTAACACTCCCTTGCTTTATTTAATATGTCAATAATCGTTACTTGTTTCCTACTGCAAAGAGATAGAGGACAAAACTAATTGAACCTATTTAAATAAATTTAAAATGGACGACGGGTCACAAATAAAACGATATTTGTAAATAAATATGAGATGAAAAAGGAATTTCGTCATAAAAATAGCTATTTTTTAATAACTGTGATACGAATGGGTTGCACAAAAATACGCATCGAGCCGTAGTTTGCCCAAGACTGTAAGTACTACATGTTCGTCTTATGTCACTTAGAAGTCTCAGATTTAAAAAATACTCTTACAGAAGATACAACATTAATTTTTGTATGAAGAGAGTGACACAAATTTATATAAAATATGAATTAGTATTTGCATTATAACATAATATCATAACTGTGTCAATGTAGTACAGAACGGACTATGTATACCATCAAAACATAAAAAAAGAAACAGCGATGGGTAAGTTCTACGGATGCCATCGGGGAATCTAGATTCGCTATTCTCTTTTCCCTACCAGCTAGACGCCGCTGTCTCAGAAGACCGCTGATAACCCTAGGGTATTCTCGGTTATACTAAGCAGTACTGGCATCAATCTATGGAAGTACGAGATATTTCAAAAAAGGAAAATATAAGCTTAAGCATAGTATTGCATCACAAATAAATTAGATAGATAGCCCTTTATATTGAGTTAAAGCTTAGATATTCGGGTATGGTGGAAAATAACAGTTGACTATTACTAGCATTTAAAATTAATGTTCACCTATTAAGATAGCAACGGAAATTCAAGAATAATAAATACAGTTGATTTATCATTACACGAGTTGACAATCAAAAATTCAAGTTAAAGACAATCGATTAACAATTTCTAGGAATCGTTCTTATTAACTATATGAAAAGAATCAAGAAGCGGATGTCACATTTCTTATCTCACATGTACTAAGAAGCTCGTTGAAACTAAAAATTAATACAATTGTTTCAGACAATATTGCGATAATATTATTTACGACGCGAAATATTTATTGAAAAATGAAGTTAACATATTGTTGTCAAGGTGTATTCAATAACCAAGAACGTTACGAATAAATTTGGTATTTTATTCATAAATCTGTGCTTACGTGAGAATAAATATGAACATTGATTGTAATTAAATGAACACACTTATTCAATGGATAATGTCTAGCATACCGAATTTTGCTACCACGCGCTGATAAATATTTTATGATAACAATAAACCAAATATTAATATCGTTTTTGCATTGCAAAATTGTAAATCTGTAAAATCTAAATTATTCAGGACAGCATAAAAACAATTGAAAAAATAAGTTTATCTAATTAAAACAGTAAAGAAAACATGTTATTAGTATATTAATTATGTGTTTTTTTATTACATTCTTAATTCGATAAAGTTGTTTTTCAACGTGTTTTTATTATCTACTGAATAATTTAGATTATGCAATGGAAACGACGATATAAAAAAAAACATGTAAGTCCACAAAAATACTCTAATGTCTATCATCATATATAGATGTGAATCGACGGGAAGAAAAAGCAGTTTATATCATAAAAAAGGACCTAGTTAAACAAGGACGTCCAATATTAAAAAATGGGTTTTTTTTATTAATTTTCGTTTCGACTATGAATTATTGATACTGCATAAAAAGTATCAATGCCACAGTGCTAAAATTCTATTTTAATTTATAAAAACTATATATTGATTGAATTGCATTTTTAAACGCCATTTTAATCGCTGTTAAATTAACGATTAGGTATTTATTATACGTAAGGATACTTATGTAGTCGCTGAATTTGTACATCTCTATTTACGAACAGTCAAATGACTTTGAATTTTAAAAAATTAATTTATTGAATAGCAGATGGTATGGAATAAAAACCAATAGGTGTGTTTATGATTGAAGTAAAATATTGCAAGTTTGTATTAGATCATAAAGCAAAACCTTCGTAAAAGAGAGTGGGAAAAATCTATGTATAAAAAATTAGAATGCAATTTCAGAGCTATACACCTGGTTGAGAAACGTCTGTAGGTTAGAGTGTTGAAACAAGGATGCACTACCAAAAAAAGTGTAAGAGATTGAAATTTAGCAATAAAAATATCAAAAACGGAAATATTAATTGTCAGTCATTAAATTTTGATTCAATGATTACTATTCTTAATTTTGTCAATGTGTTATACTTATAGTAAATTATTGTTTTATTGAAAAATAAAATTCATTTTTTTAATTAAAAAATACGTATTTATAATTTATCGGTAGGCTATAAGTGACGTTAGACGATTTTATGTATTTTTTAAATCTCCTTTCAGCCATTTTTACAATATTATCAAATAATATCTTAACTTACTTCCGTCACAATTTTACTTTCTCGTTAAAAAGCTATTTTAATATTTTATTAACACATTATTTTTTATGTATCCTTAAAAACCCTTCAAAACTTTAAAAGCTAATCAAAAAGTAAAAAAAACATGCTTAATTCGTCATTTAAAGCATCGTAATAAATAGTAATAAAAATCTTGATTTATAATTAATTACATTGTAAATAGGTGTTTAAATGAAAAAGCTTCTATTTAATGGTGCTGTCAACAAAATAATTACAAATAACAACCATAAACCAAATAAAAAACGATACACAATGCGAAACAAAACACTCCGGGGGTTTTTTTTATTCAAAAATCGAACCCGTCTTGGCGCCAAAAATTAACTCGTAAAAGCACTAAAAAAATGCTGTACTATCGAAACCGCTTTGCAACTGTTATTTACATGTACACTGCACTATAAAATATATATAACACAATACAAAACCACAATCAACTTTCATAGAGCGTGCACTAAGCCGAACTAAAAAAAACAACACAAACTTTAAACTTTGTTTAAACTTACGTAGTTTTGAATGAAAGTCGTATAGTTGTTCAGTTATGCGTGTGAATTTTTCAACAGTCTTCGCGGAATCCTGTCGAATTATTCCGAGATAACTTTGCAGTTAGTTGAAATATATATTTCGAGATGTTTGACTCGCGCAAAAGACGCCGCTTGCATGCGACACGTTATATCCGAACGAAATTTCATTCTCTACTGCTATAACATAGGTGGAGGTAAAAATCTACCTGTAGAGGCAGCGAGCGCCACACGCGGCAGGCGGCGAAATTATCTTGCCCGGTGGTGAATATTCTATGTTTGATATTATTATAGTCAGTAGGAATGTTATGTCTTATTCATTATATCGTAGGCGTAAAAGGAAAACCGGTTAACTACGAATCAAAATACAGCTATCTCCTTTTGCACGATTTTTTACACGGATTCGAAATAGCACGGTCTAAGAAATCAGAATTACATATTTTTTAAAACCAACTATTTTTATTATAAAAATATTTATCATCTTTTTACTGTCACAATACTGAATAAATCTATTTTTTCATTGAAATTAAATTAACGTCAATATTGGGTGTAACTTATGAAAAGTAATGTATTACTTATTTAAAGTAATGTAACCCATTTATCATTTGTCTGCACATTTTGTGTTTTTTTTTTGCATTGTAGTCCCTAGAACGGATCCCCGCTCAAAAAGATAATCTAGTGTTTATTGTGACTCATGTATACTACAATATTTTAAATAATTTAACTGGTACGTGTTACTTGTCTTGCTATGCATAGAAATGAAGTATTTTTTCATACATGCGTCCATATGTAAGATGCAACGAACGTGGGTCAGTGTGTAGAGAAAGTGATAAGCTAACTACTAGTCGATTCCATCACCACTTGTCTATCCTTATTCCTTACTCTTCATAAAAAAAGGAATGGTTAAATGTTGTTTCCCATTTGAGTGACTATTTGCCTTACATTGATAGCGTGTATAATTAAAAATCATTCCAATAAACCCTCGAAATTACATTGATTAATAATCAACAAAATAATGTAAATGAAAGGCAAGAGAAGGCTATCTAAAAAAACCGGCGTCGGTGGCGCAGTTGGTAGCGTCGTTGGCTACGGATACGGATGTCTCGGGTTCAATTCCCGGTGCAAACAGTTTTCATAAATTGATCTCTCAATCGATTTATGAATTTCTGTTCGTAGTCTGAGTGTTTGTGATGTCTAAACCTCCCTCCTCACCCACCCATCCGATCCTCACGGGACGTAGCGACAGCGATAAGCTAACCACTAGTCTTGTCCTAGCCTTATGCTTCTATCCCTACTCAATTCGAAAAAAGAGAGGTTGAGCAACTGAGTAACAAACTGTTATCATAGAAATATTCTGTTGAGTTACCTCCACTAGGAGACTATATGCTCCAAGTTGGGAGCGGACATGGGACATATGTGTAGATAAAAAAAGTGTCCATATTATTCAGATTGCGATCAGACATGGTTCAATAAAAATGAAAAGATACAGAAAAATTGTACACGGTCAGTAATCCACGTGGTAATTTAAAATAATTTCAAAAAAAACTGACAATAAATTTAATAGTCCATGCTTTTAATTTTCAATACGAAGAATTTGCTTGATGTAAGTGTTCCAAGCGACAGCTGTAGTAATGCAACTAGTCTACATCGACAATTTTCAATTCCGCATAATAATTTTCTATTATCAGTTTGTTGTTATTAAACCGCAAAAATCAGACATTAAAAGTAAGTTATGTAAACGTATTTTAGAAAGCTTTTTGAAACCTTTTCCATTGTCTAATAGTCATAGAATTTATTGCGTTAGAAATTAATATGGTGATCAGAAGCGGTCAATAATGTTTCGGGATAGTCAATAAATTTCGTATTAAAAATACTTATTCAAATCATAAATCTCATGTCGATCGAACGAACCATATTGTGTGGTTATCGTAACGTAACTAACTGTATGTTCAACTTCAGCTGCATGGTGGCTAGTGGCTGGCTCAGTTCCTCTGACTCGATCCCGACTCTTGACTCTTTTGGTTGCACTGTGACTGTGTTTGCTGTACATTGTTATCAGTAGCGTGCACTCTGCGGAGGCAAGAAAGCGCATCTTACTACGACTATTCGTCGATTACCCTGACGAATATTATCTACGAACATTTAATAAATTGAATGCAATATACATTTTTTATTAAAAAATAGTGTGAAATTATTTTTAATAATGCAAGCGAGTGGTATTTATTATGTATTTGTGATCCCTCCCCTCCTAGCACGCGTCACGCAGCAGTTTTAGATCCCCTTCATCTCGGGCTGAAGTGCACTACATTACAAACTATTCAAATTTCATTTTTGAAGAAAAACATATATTCCAAACGAATGTAGCGTAAATAATAAATACGTTCCACAAATGCATATATGAATAAATAATATTTGTATAACAAATATATGACAAATTTTAATTATTGAGATTTTGTACACTTCCATGTATTTTGTCACTAACGACCCGGGTTTCGCCTTTCGGCATCTTCAGGCATTCGAGCACACGGATGGACTCGAACTTCCATCAAGATATTGAAATTCCATCAAGCACCCTCAGTCGATGTCTTAAATTATATAAATATATGACATATTGATGTTTGTAAAATTGTTAAAACTACACCGCGCAATTGTTGTTTTGGCCTGCTCAACACTTTCGAATAACGATTTATTGATTTGTGTTGAAGTGCTTAGATGTTTGTTATGCTTATATTTCTCTCCACCCTTCCGATCCTAAAAACAATTCGTTGGGCGAGCGATAAGCTAGTAGATAACTAGTCGAACAATATATCTTTTTCGCAACGCCGTCCTTCTATCCTCAGAGTCCATATACTCCACATAAAGATCACACGGATTTTTTTTGGAAAAAACTTCGTCCTCAAAAGTTTCGGATCGCCACTGCTAATAGGTACCCACGTTGTTTGTTGTCTGACCGGAGGTGCTTGGTGCATATTCTACTGCCTGCTAGCTGCTAATATTATTATTCTTACACAACAGACACCCTACACATTGCTTTTTGGAGCGAGGGCAGTCGCGGGTTGACTCCCGAATGGTTTTCACTGCGTCGCGTCTATAGTTCATTTACATAATTCTCACCGAATGACGTTATTCAATTTGTGGCGGCCAGGTGAATGTTTAATATTATAACAGAAGCTCGGCCATACTTTTACAGTCAAAATGTGGTTTACTTCACGGGCTGCTGTATCGTGATTTTAATGTAATATTAAAAATGCGATAATCAACAAAATGAAAACTGTATAAATGAACTTGTATTAAATTATTTATTTATCTATCTGACATAACAGAGACAAATAGTAACGCCAACTATTCATTCAATAATTCTGTTTTACTGTAAAGAATATAACATAATAGCAGGGGTGTGGAGTAGTCTAAAAAAGACGCGACTCCAACTCCAACTCCGACATTGACCAACAACCCGACTCCGACTCAGATTACGATTAAAAAAGTCTAATTTTGTCAGATTTTTAATTGGTCTTCAAATTAAACACCGACCAACCAATCCGGCAAATAGCCGAATTTTTCATATTTTACACGTATATATGTATATTGCACAACAAGAACATGCTATAGGCATATATAAAAATTAAACAAGTACATTAATACATACAAAAATTGACTTTATAGAAAAAGTAGACGGTGTCGCTCGTTTTTTACAACCCCAACTACGACTCCGGCCAAAGCAACGTGACTCCACGACTCCGACTCCGCAGTACTGCATAATAGGTATCTGTATGGACACATTAGGGTCTTGACAATGGCGCGATGGTGAATTAAATATGAACAAAGTTTGACAAGCCGCTTAGAGTTTAATATCATGCTATGTTCACTCAATTTAAATGGCGTTCAATCAAATTAATTCCAATTGATAAAAAATAAATTCATGACTATTCCTTATTCCTTTCCAAATTACTGGCTTCGGACCCGTTCCACATTGGCATTGAAGCAAACTTTAATTTTCAATTAATCGATAGATAGTTTACAAAATAAGGATTAAGGCGATTCTCGAAATGTTAACTCTGGTATCAGTGTGGATCCTAGACGTATAATATTTTATCTCGTAAATAATATTTGTCGTATTTGTATCTTCTATATAAACGTTAGACACTGTTTACTGTCTGTCAGTCCGAGTCCATTCGTGCGCTCGAATGCCTGAATATGCCGAAAGGCGAATACATGGAAGTGTACAAAATCTCAATAATCCAAATTTGATATTGAAATTCCATCAAGCACCCTCAGTCGATGTCTTAAATTATATTAAATTATAATCGATAGATGTTTATTATTTTTCACTACATTGCAAAATCGTATAGTTTATAATTTATATGTTCATCAAAATCGCATAAAAGAGAGAAAGTATTATAAAAGAAAGTATAAAGTAATAAGCTATATTTTGTAGATTGCAGGTTACAAGGATTCGACAATAATTAATTGACCGTGGTCTATATACCATAACACAGCAAAACAAATGTGTTTAATATTATACCTGTCAAAATTTACGAAGAATCTTTATTTTCTTACGACCGTAAATTCAATATGCTTTATAACATGCTACTGTTCTTCAGCCAATGCTGCTCGAAGCAATTCTATTTTCTAGGAAATTTAATTGCTGGTAGGAAATTGGCAAAAAAATCAAACATTAGAATCAAGGAAACAATATATTATGAATTATACCAAATATTTCGTCGCCATTTTTCAAATTTTGCTGAATGGTTTTTCCTAAGAAGCTCTATTTGACATTATATTATTATGGTGACTTTTTCATCTTGATTTTATATTTGTATTTCGCGTAAATTATCAATTTCCCTGTTTCCGTACATGTATGATATTTTTCCATTTTCCTATTCGTAATCAAATTTCGTATATAACTGCATTGTTATTAGCGTCATTTAGTAAAATTACGAGTACAAAAAGAGTAGCATGTTGTAGAGCATATTTACGTTTATGACAATCCACTTTATCGATTCCAAGTAGAAACAGGGTATAATTTCACACATGCAGGTGTCTTCTTACTGAATAATGAATTAAAGGTATACCTATTAATATTATGATAATAACTGTTCATAAAAAATACTCCATTCCACACATGCCGTACTATTTTTTCTCTGTCAATACTTTATAGTATTATGCATTTTGTTTACGACTGTGTTTTCTTCTAAGTAACAATAGCCAGGGATAAATATCCAATACAATGTTTTATTAGCATTTAAAATTTGAATACATGTTTAACAAAGTTTCATTATTAATATGACTGTCACTTTGTATGTCGCGGCTGCAAAGCTGTTGAAAATTCCTGTTCTTCTTTAAACGCGAATATGTTTTTAATCTGATAGTTTCGCGAAACGCACATAATATTACACTTGTATTTTGAAATCAACATTATTATAATATGGCCTGAAACAATTTTTTTGCGACTCCAGGCTTACGAATCCCGTTATATTAGAAACGATATTTCGTCACCGTACTGCCAGAAGTTGGTAAAGTAACATTTGACAGTTCTGAGTAAACAGCAAATGAAAATTTTAACTCGTAGAATGAAGTATTTTATATTACCCACACTATTTTATGTTACATAGACAATTATAATATCAAAATATAAATGGATTTATGCCAAACTAACACTAATCAAGACAGGGACAATTATTTCCTTATAAATCTGCATTTAATATACTTGTTTTTCCAAACTGGTATAATGAATTAATATCCAAAAATCTCATTATGCACTTACCTAGTCTCCTTGGATATTGTTCTTCGCCTACTTCTGCAGGTATGGTGACGATTTTATATAATAGGTAAGTGATTTAAAAATGAAATGTGCCGTATTAAACAAAAAAATCGCATTCAAAATATAAATACGGATTGCAATTTCGACTAACAAATTTATAAATGTAACTTATCAGCAGTTTTGTTTCGTAAAATAAAATAGAAGTAAAAAGTATTTTATCGTTTATACTAGATGACGTAATAAATTTTGATATTGGAATCATTAAAACAAAAGCATATTCATTATGTTATTAGGTAACATTAATTTGTAGAATTTGACAATATGAATAATGAATTTAATAATCAATTGATAAACAGAAACTAACAAGAATACTTGAGTTTCCTTTTTACATTACTTAATTTACATTCCTAGGGGAAACGTTAGTCAATATTTACAAAAAGTTCCCTTGGCAATCATGAATTACTTTAATTTCAAATGTCACAAAAACAATTAATAAATTGTGTAGGTATACAATTTTTTTTTCGATTAATGCAGGTAGACAAATAAATCAAAATGATTTTTTTACGATGTACCTAAGGTTAGTCTAAGCTTAATTCTCTACTATGTAAAAATAATAACTAAAGTCTTTCATCAATTTAAAATCCTAATGATGTAGTTTTCCGAGAAAAATACTGCTTGAAATACTATATTGATGAAAAGCATAAATTTTTCGTACTGGTTTTAAGTGCTCATTACATTAATAATGATAAAATATACCTTACAGGTATTATCACCAGGGCTCAAATTCGACCGGAATGCACAGAAGAGACACTGAAATCTGCGGAGAGTAACGCGCCGTCTTGTAAAAATGCATATTTCAGTTCAAAATACATTGAAAAATAATTTTATATTATTGTTGAAAAAATTTGGGCACTTTTTATTAAAAAAAATTATACGCAGTCGTAATTTTCCATTTCAAGCCCTGATAATCACTTTCTTATAAACGATGTGCGATATTATACTAATGACTATTTTTTTTTAAATATTAATGGCATAGTTAATAATTGTGTTATTAGAAAGGTTATTGGATATGGTACTGATGCCCAGCCGTAGATCTCATATTTTCCGTAGACTAATATGATGTTCAAGGACGCGGAAAACCAAGTAAGCTTTTAAAAAGCCATTATAATTTTCTGGAAAAGTTCCTATAAAAACTTCACCTTGAGTTAATTCATTCATATAGTGTCGTAATTTTGTACCAGTATAAAAGTGTATGTAGTTTTTTTAGGTACAATAAAATGGCGTCAGAGAAAGCCGGATCTTATCAAATATACATAACTTCGTTTATATTTTTACGTGAGTGTAAAAAAACACTATTACTTAGCCGTAAAATTTATATCGATAAAAAAATTGGCGAAATATTGGTTACCGACATCTATTGATAAGTAGACATTTATACATAATCGTTATAAAAGCTTTGACTATTAATGTACAGGTGTCATAATATATTATTTTGAGAAAGTTTTGAAAAAAAATATTATTGTTATTAAGTATTTGCCAATACAAGCAATCAAAAAGTGTTCACACCACGTAATATTTGTTTTGATTTTTAAAAATGAATATATAATTATTTTATTATTAAATGTATTGTTAGAGACATCTGTTTTTCGTTATATAATGTAAGCATTTAATATAATTATTTTGTTTTCGATGGATTCTGCGGTAACTTTGTGGAAATTCATTTTAAATATAAAAATAAAATTGATAACTTTGTTATTCTTCGCGTTACTAAATTGAGACGTGTTTGGCTTATTTAAGAGGCATCTTCAGACTACCAGTGGAATATCAAAGTAATCAATTTCATATGTTATATTAGTTTTGATTTATCTGTATATATGTAACGCACCACACACACTTGTTCGCTTACAAAGCGAAAGAAACAAATATTTTTATGATGTAATGAATATTTTTTCATTAATATAATATACTTACAATGTTTTCTGTGCCCATGTGCTAACAGGGAAATGGAGTTTGTGTTTGTGTTGTAACCTTACTCCAATACTTGCTACAAGGATACAAATAAAAAAATAAAAACTTTTTCAATTAGTTAGATATTCTATATGTATTACAAAACTCTATACCTGGCTTAAAATTTGATATACATACATATGTGCATTGCAGGGAAAGGATCATACCACTATTTTTTAAAACAGTAATTTCTTGCTTAATAGGACCCAAACGGAATATGTGACTACTCCCTCTTACCTATGTTACTGTTGCGTCTCCATCTCTTATATATACATATTAAAAAAGCATGGAGTGCCTTAAATCTGTTTGCCTGGCATCATGAAATTCTTTGGTGAAACAATTTTATGGTATGGTTAATACTTACGATAGAGATATCAATATATGTTATTTTGTTTAAGGATGCTTATCGAAGAAGTCAAATATTGTGACACCTACTTACCCAAACAAGTGGAATAACAAAGTTATGAATTTAAATTTTATATTTAGTAGAAAGCTTTCGAAAATGTAATATTATTTGATGATCACCATAGTAAGTTAATTTAGAAGTACTTCTGTTCCAACACCCAGATTTTTATCCGAAGATAGACATTTTACTGATATTCCTGAAGGCCTGCACCTGTGATGTGGTCAAACCTTCCTTCTCTACCTTGTTCTTTAAAATCAGGCATAAAACAAATGACTTGTTAACTTCCTGGTAAAATAAATATTTCTGAAATATTCCTTCTATGTACGGTAGTTAGAAAGTTAGGTTAAGTCTTGAGAAAAAAGACTGCAAATAGTGTTGTAAATGGATCTTATTGTGTTGTCTTTTATAATAATATTTTATAAAATATTAATTTAAATATCAGAAACAGATATGAAAAACAGTCAAAAATGTAACTATTGTACTTTACATTGATATTATTTTCAATGAGAACAGTTACGATTAAATAGAAAAAAAATATTGCTTTGGATTTATTACGAAATGTGAGAGACTATTTTTTAGGTAAGGTAAGACTCAACTATGCTTGTCTTTTTTTCCAATCAGTGGGATTCTGGCATCCTGAAAAATTGACAGAATGTATTTGTTAGAACTATGCGATGCTACCATGTCCTGGCTGCAAGCAAAGCAAGTTCCTTGATCAATATTTGTGACAACTCAGTGTTGCAACAAAAAATCATTACGTTGACTGTTATGTGTTATTTGTGTATTGGGAAAATGAAAGGAGGAAAATAAAATTGTTTATTTTCATTTGATTCCCTGAATGGGTTATAATTCATATTTTATTGAAACAAATTTATAACTGTGGAAAAAATAACAATTTTATGTCAATAATATTTTCAAAAAATACAAACAAATTTGTGAATCCGTCTTTTTTTCAGATACACAATAAAATTTAAATGATGTTGACTTTTCAGTTTCCAATATTTTGTGATAAAGACTCCAATTACAAATGCTTTGCAAGGATAATTTGGATTATGCAATTTTTAAGGTTTATAATAATTATGGATAAAATAAAACTAACGATATTATGGTACAAACATAGCTGTTACAATAAAATTAAACAACAATAGTGAAAGCTTTTTGTTTAATGACTGGGGACACATTATTTGAATGTGTTTATGTAATCATGTTGTAAAATCACCTTCCGATAATTGATATTAGTTATTTCAACATTTATTTTAGCACTTCTTAAGGTATGTATACTAGTTGTACAATTTTTGTTTAGGTTATTTATAATAATAAGAATGAACATCTCAGCATCAGGTATATTTTCTTTAAAAACTAGATTAATGTAACAATTACGAAACTAAACTATTTATAATATTGAATTTAAGGTGTGGTGATATATATTTTACACTTAGAGGCAAGATGCATTTATAATACATTAAAAAAATAACTTAATCCATGTGATAACAGAATTCACTCAGATTGTATTAAATCTTCTGTGTTTTTTCCTGAGAAATTTAGACATATTATGTAAGTTAAAGGAAATCGACAGCATGTTTAAATACAAAATGGTTGCAACTATTAATATATGTAGACTAAATAAATACTATAATACGTACTACTGGAGCCACTCTTGATTGGAACTTTATCAATTTTTAAGAACACTTTGTGGAACTGTTTGGCCAATAAGATTCGCTGTATAAATTTAAGCTTAACAAAAATTACTCTAGGTATTCGATATCGTAAGTTCGTTGTTTTTGTGTCGCGATTCGTTGTGGTTATGGAATTATCTAAGCTATATTAAATCATGTATGACGGAATAAGTCTTCTATGTATGCAACAAATTCATTCCATATGTATGGAAAACATGAATTATAGATTAAAAAAATAATCAATGAATTTTGTTTAAAAAAACTCATTCAAAAGTGGTATAAAATTGTATTATCAATATCTAAATAATGACATGTAATGGAATAATGTTGGGGAGAATGTTTTGATGTTGAATAGCATACGAATGATAGTTTAAATACATTAGAAGTGTGTTAATATTACCAAAATAATTCATAGATAAGGTTCAAAATATTTAATAGCAGTATTGCCACATCTCTCATACAAAGGTCCTTTTCCATTACTCAGGATATTACGAGTTCTTGACTTTATATCTTTCGGTCTCAAAATATTTCTGTGATTTGAACTCGGAGGTCTAGATGGCGTTAGGATCGATTTTGAGCTTAATCCCGAACTTTCAAGGAAATATTCAAACGGAACAACATTCTTTGTCTCAATTTTGACAGCCTCTTTCACTGTATTGTAAGATCCACAGTTACTTCCTGAAGAATTGCTCGATTCTAAATCGGAGTACCTGACGGAGTCCGTTTCAATATTCTCAATATTAGATAATAAATCAGGTTTGTTTGACAGCTTCGAGTAATTTTTTGAAGCATTTTCTCTAGCCAAATCGTCTTCAGCGGTAAATTCTATTCGGTAAGGTCCATCAGGGCGTACCCTCGCATCGGCTTGCGCCTCGTCCGAGGCGCTTCCGTCACTGATACTGTACTCCTCGGGTTGAGCGGTACCGAATTCTTCACAATCGTCAATTTTAAATTCCTCAAACGTCTGCGACAGGTCAAATTTTTCGCATTCGTTCTCGACAGCCTCAAAAATCGCCAGGTCTAATCTCGATTTATCAGCTTTCTTCACAGCCGGTAGCATACCGTTTCCTTTGAAGACGGATAGATTTGGATATGACCTGTTTGTTTCCGGTGACAATATACATTTATTGACATCTTCAATGCTGACACTTCTGTTTTTAATGTCAGTCAAGATTGTTGATACTGAATGTCCCATTTGAATAGAGCTTCTCAAATCAACTTTACTTCCAGAATTACTGACAGCCGTTTGTGGAGGACTAGGCAGTGCATTTATTACGTGCGGTGAAATAACTTCACTGCTGGCATTGTTTGCAACAGGCAATTTGATTTCTTCATCATCCGGGATGATGATTTCAGTGACTTGAGGCAATTTGGGTATATCTTTATTGGGGACTATCCTTGTAACGGTGGCAATCTTCGCAACCGCAGGCGTCTTCCTGACACCTGGGGAAAGCCGCTCAGCGTGAATTTCCACCGTAGCTTGAGACGTGATCAAAGCGGACGGAGTTCTCACGACAGGGAGACTGACTTCCGAAATGGAACAGTAGTCGGGTTCTTTAGGAGTAGCGCCGCGAACGTCGTCGGTCCGTTGAATCGGGGCAACGGTATCTGAGTTCGCAGCGCCGTTCAGCTTGAACTTGGAAACCAAATTCTTCGGCTTGGGCGGCAGCGCCGGCGGCACTCTGGGAGCTTTCCTCCTGTTAACCACTCCAGGCCTGGAATCGGCATTCTTTTTATTCTCCATGTCCACATAATGATTCCCGTTTATTTTATTTTCCAAAGTCATTGCCATGTTTTTTACTTTGGATGTTATTTTTGGAGATTCGCTATTATTGTTATTCTTATTAATACTTCTCGGCAGAGGAACAGGCTTAAGATTTATCTTTTGTATATTTACATCCCTAATACTGCCTTCATTTGATTTTGTCATTATCGGTTCATAATCATTACTATAAATACTCTGAATTTCATAATTAAAGCCTTCTGATGTAATGGGAACCTCGTAACTGTGCTCAGAAGCCGTTTCAAGACTGAACTTAACAATTTTATTATTTCCTCTTCTAGGATCCGGCCTGGGCATATCTCTCGGTCCTTCTTCTTGACCATTATTTCCTACACTCTCATCAAAGGAGATACTATTTAAAGTAGAAAATTGTACTCTTTTCGTTGACGCTTTTGGGCTCACCGCTTCGTAAACTCTTGCTCCGTCGCAACTACTTTCATCTAATGAATTCTGTAGCAGTATTTGATTGACACATTCCAGAACAGGATTGTTCTTGTAAATTTCACAAGACGGATCATCGTCTGGATCACTGGCGCTCGCATACCAATTCTCATTGGGCTCACTTTCAAATTTGACAGCTTCATTTCTAGTTTGGTATACATTATTACCGTTCACACTGGATGAATATACTGGCATATCAGTATTTACCCCACTGCGGCTGTTTAAATTATGATCAGTCGGCGAACTAATTCTATAAAGCTTTTGGTTGCCGCGGTTTTGAGTTGCAGTAAGAATATCATCGGCAGATAAAGATCTATGTTGACCAAATCTGTCCCCGTAATGGCATTCGTTATCTGGCTCAGGATCACTACTATTGTTATACCACGAGTTTCCGTTGTATTCCTTGGTGGTTTCATCACAGTTCAAGCTATTAAAACTAGCATGATTTTGTCTGCTGATACCATGCATGCTGTCCATTTTTACACTATAGGATTTGTGTTCATTACTGCTAATAGACCCATTCAAGAGTTCGTCAATTCTGTTAGAAGCCCTTTCGATATCTTTTGAAATCTCTTCTCCGATATCGCAGCATCCGTCATCGATACCGTCCGGGTGAAACTTGCCAGATTCTTCCCCGCTGGACCCGTTACCGTTACCCCGTCCACTCCTGACGTTCTCCAAGTAAACGCTTCCGTGTTTTCTACCTGAGAATTTCCTCGACCGCCTTGTCACATCTTTCCTGATAAACGCTTGTTTATTTTTCACGTACGCACTTTTATTCTTAGACACTTCAAACACTTCCTCACTCGAGCTCGTACCGCCACCTGTGTTATTGACCTTCCCGATTTGGAAACTCTTGCATAACCTTGAATTTTTCACAAAAGGAGTCCGCCTCTCGTGGCAACTCATACTTCTGTCAAACCCTACTTCGCGATCATTCGAATCACCACTTTCGAGACTGTGAAATTCTGGATCAGTATCGGCACTACTGTGTACTATTTTCTTTCTGCACCCAGCGCAGCACTGTTCTTCGAGCCTCAATATGAGTCTTCTTTGTTCTTCTAGCCTTGAATCTTTTTCTTTGAGTCTAGCTTGAATAGCTGCTCTTTCAGTTCGAAGTCCGGCTTCAAGGATGAACAAAGCTCTCTGCAGGGCAGCAAATTTCCTGTCGGCTGCTCTGACTCTGTCGGTGGCTGCGGTATCTCTGGTAGCGAGCCTCAGCTGAAGTTCTGAAGATCGTCGCCTCTGAAGTGCCAGAACTCGGTTGAGGGATGCGATCTCCCGGCGAAGAGTTGAAGATTCATCGTCCGACTGCATTGGCGTCGTCGGAGAAACAGCAGCTATGCTTGGTGACGCCATCTGAAATTAAAAAAAATCGCGTTTAGTCAGAGTTACAATTGATAATAAAATTGATGCCATGTATAGATAAAAATGATTATGATCGTGACAGATGAATAAGCAATTTATCATTATATTCTTCAACACCGAGGCACGGCATTTCTGGTTTGGGTAATTTTGAATTATTATTTATTCACGCCATATTTCCTATGTCAGCCCATACCATATTTTAATCGACACTTTTTTCTTCCTCTTAGATTTTTTCCCCACAAGTTCAACACTTTTTATACAATAAAAAGATTTTTTTATTAATTAAATTTATTAGCCAGTCGAATACTATAACAATTATTTATTTTTTTTGCTTTACTGTTTTTATAGAATAAAACGTAAAAAATCTATTTTCGCTATTTATAATATAATAAAGCCCTCCCAGTCCAGCCGCCCAAATAACGCCACTAAGTACAAATGAAGTACGGCACTGTTTTTTAATTTAAATTTGACATTCATTTCTAAGATAAAAAATATTAAATCTTTTGATGCAGAGGTAATCGGTAATATTTATTTTATGCTTAATTGCTTAAAATATAACAAATAATTACCGTAAATGTACATAATTACCGCTAATATTGTAAATGAGCTGCCAATATTTGCATTGATCTTTACTAATTATAGATAATATTTGAATAAATACGTGGTAAGTTATTTAAATCATTTGTGTATACATTTTTTAATTCAACAGGCAAATAGGTGTTAATAATTATTCTAATGAATAATTTTTTTTACTCTAAAGAAAATTTTATAAACATAATTAAAAGTTGAGCAAAAAGTGGAATAAGATAATTTGTTTTGCAAACACACAATTTTGTCAGATTTTTTATTTTAATTTTAAAACGCCAGAAAAATGACTGAACGCTTCGTTCAAACTGATCTATATCGTAATTTCGTATGAATATTGATTAAATTTATATTAGAAAGTATGGAAGTCCAGACAAGACTAGAGGAATGACTGAATTAATAGTTACTTGTGAGGGTGTAGGGAGGATTTTAAGGTAAATAAATGTTATAGGGGAGAGTCACTTTTGCGATTCAAAATATATTTTATTTATTGTTGTTACACTTATTGAGTTCAAATTAATCATTTTTTTCTATTTAGTCGGGTTTTATTTATTATTATTACATATTATTATTTTTGTATATAAATTTTGTTTGTGATGTTTACTCCCTTATAACTCTCCGTTCACTGAATTGCGAATTGAAAACAAACCCCAAACCAGGAACACACAACAAAAACCCAACTCGGGTGACAAAGGAATGGCAAATTCCGTAAGCCTTCATTGTTTACTGCTTCATATTCACCGTCAGAGAGAGAGAGAGAGAGAGAGAGAGCCCTTTTAAAGGTAGATTTTTAAAATTGAATAAGGAATATGATGGTAATCATTTGACAAAAACTATTTTGAACACTTAACGTGAGTGTTAGAAGAATTGTCCAGTGCAGTATTTTGTGACGAATATTCCTGTATTGATTTACTTCAAAAGTGTCTGAAATAAACGACATTTACAGTCACTCGGAACTGTCGTGTTGAAATTCTAGTCTGGGTTATTATTATTAAACCAGAGACTTAAAAAGTTGTATCGTAAGATATTTATTTATCATATTTAAATATCAACATAACATGCAACGTTAAATGTGAAATCACGAATGCAAAAGACTCTTTTCAAATACAATCGGAGTGGACAATTTGCAGGGAAATTATTTAATATGATAACAAAGACCGCTGTAAACGAACAAAGGAAAATATATAAGTAGGCATATGTGAAGAATATAGAAGATATTCTAACACAACAATTGGTCTATTAGCTGTGCAGTCTGTGCACATACGTCCATCGGTGCTTGAGGGTTAATAAATTTATTGATTGATTTGAGCGCCATAATACATAGTTAACGAGTTGTAATGTTTTTAATTCTACAAAATCATGACTATTGCAAAAACAGCTATCGAATTAACAAAATGCTATCATAATTGACGAGTTGTCACAAAAAAGTCATTTTTTATATAAATCGACAATTGAATGTCAACTCGTGGGCGTTTACGACGTCTAGGTATATACACCTGTTTTCGATTTTACAAATATGACATAGTTCAGAAGATATCATAGTCATAAAAATCGTTGTTTCTACAAAAACGTCATATTCGTCGTCAGTTTTTCACACTCCTGAAAAATCATGTTATTTGATAAATAACTTTTTTGTGATCAACTCGTCAATTAATCAATCAGTGCAGAGTGGTAAACGCTATTCAGTGAGCGCAAGCACGAATTTATTAATTTAGTTTTCAATTCATATATGGACTTGCGCCCGAACGCATGGATGTACGTAATGTTTGCGCTCCCTTCCATCCATCTAATCCTTAAAACGGGGCGAAACGATAGCGAATTGTTAACCACTAGTGCCTTCATATCCCCATTCTTACCCTATCCCTTACATATAAAAAAACTTTTGTTGGTTTTCTACATAGGGAACCGACATTAATCAATAATCGTATTTTTTATCATTGTTTAACACATTGAATCCCGCAGCCGTGTTTTAACGTGATAAACCATGCGTTGAATCACGGAAACGTGTTATCACATGATTTTCTAAGATTTAAAATACAGTCATAGTTGTGGCATTTTAGAAACATGTACTAGAAAAATTCATAGTGACCATAATAGCACGTTCTCAAATCATTCTTAAAAAGTAATTCAGTTGACATTGTCGTGAAAAATAGCGACCGATTTTATCATAACGCAAATGATGCGTCCAATTGCCCTTCGGAAGGCCACCTGATGGTGCAGTCACCGAGTCCAATTCGAATTGGAACTGTGCACATTGCATATTCCACCAAGAAAGATGTTATGATAAATAACTAAATATAAATATGATGATAGCAATAATAGCAGCAACAGAAAATAAATGAGCCTGAAGAATGTCATATAGCTCTTCATAAAGGAAAATACTGACAATAATATCATACAAAATAGAATTATTATAATATTTCAAGCATATTTTATATTTTTCATTTGATTTGACAAAGCAGTTTTATAAGTTATAGAAATATGAGAAAGCCCTTAAGAAAAAAAATCTTATTCTTCAAAACAAAGCCGGGCATACGGGATAGTTTCACTTAAATTGATCCGGGCTTATAGTTTTAAATAATTTTATAAGTTTAATGGCTCACAACACAAAGGTTCACAAACTATATTGTTGTCGGATCTAACACGCACGGACATGCTCTTTGAACAATCGCAAATCCCTCAAAAGATTATTCGCGACACGCACTGCGACCGCCTTGCGTCGCCACAGATTTGTATTTGTCCTAAGCATTGAAACTCTGGGTGTTGCGAGACCGAAGTCGAAAATTGCATTTCACAAAACGTTCAAATTATTGAGAATGTTGCGCTGTTTTTTCCAGTAGCGAACTGAGAACATTCCACAAAATAAATATTAATGATTGAATTGGGATTTACTTCTGGTTCGAATTCCATTATAATAAGGAAAGAAATAGCAAAGAATTTATTTCCAAAAGAATCTAATCATCGTCCAATATATTCTCATATTTTAAATAGTTCTGACGACGTCATGATGCCGAAACAGCTATCAACTATTTTACGTAATTTTGTGGAACTATTTTTTAACCGTATGAATTCTGTCAAATATATGCCAATTCAATCAAATAAACACATATTTTCAGGATCAGTTTCAAATCAATCGATATTTATTTGAAATCTTTTATAGCATAAAATTGTGAATTAAATCAATATTGTGTAGACTAGTCCCGAACAGATATGACCGCTGTCTGCGATCGTTTTACACTGCGCAGTTTAAAACAGCGCTGAACATACGCGGCGGAATGTGAGTCAAGATACATATACTTTTGATATTAAAACGAACAGCGAGCGCAAGCGTGACTTATATTCCGTCACGTCTGTTCGGCACTAGCTTACAGCTTAATACATATCGATCGTCCGGTTCACTACACAGACATCTACAAATAACCCATATTGAGATAATTGCGAAAAGCAATATTCAAATGATCACTGTAAATCAAATATTATTGATTTGTACCCGAGTTCTATACATTTCAAGTGTTTGATAACTAAATACGTACTTTCCGAGTATAGGGCCATTTCGCCAGTGGTCGGCCAGTTAAGCGACAGGTGTACTTTAAAATGGGATTTTGAGCCAATGAATGATAAATGCATATTTTTTCTCGCTGTTATTCTATTCAACAGGGATTAAGTAATGGAACCAACTAAAAATAAAATAGTTAATATTGTACCAAGCATAAGATAACAGAAGTTTACAAAAAATACCCATTCTTACAGTGATCGACCCCCAAAATCCAATGGTCGGCCTTTCGTTGCCCAGTGTTCGACCATCACTTTGAAACTTCATGAATATCGCGAACGAATTTACTGAGAGTAGACAGGACAATAAAAAAAACAATGATGCAAAGCATGGCAATACAAAGTATATTTTGTTAGCGATCTCCATACAACATAAATTTGTCGAAACTTGCGAAGTAAAAATGTGCTTTTTCTTTAATTGCGTATTGTATCATATAGGTCAACATAGTGCAGATATACATTGGCAAGTGGCAAGTTGCAAGACTACCTTTTTTTTTTAATGCGATGAACTTGTTTGTATCACACCGGAGATCATGTCTCCCCAATGATACATTAAGTCTACAATAAATATTTATTTTAAAAAATAAAACACAATTGATTTGTACTACTTCCACATATTTAATTTAAATATGTGGAAGTAGTACAAATGAATTGTGTTTTATTTTTTAAAATATAATGTCTTTCCACCAAGAATTGACAGTTAACATCTTAAAAATAAATATTTATAATTTAAGTAACAATAGGAAATAATAATAATGTAACATTTAAAGGAATATGATAAGTTTTCTTTAAATGTATGCACTATTATTTAAGTTTTAAGCTCAAAAGGCCGACCACTGGCGACGGCTGATTTTAGGGACACTCGCCCTAGTCAGTTGAAGGATATTTAGAAATATTCTTTTACTGAGCCAGAAATATCTACATTTGGTAGCATTTTTGAATTATCTGAAAACTAAATCAGATAGACCACAAGACTTTCCATATAATTGCATATTTAAACATTTCATTGTTTTGGAGTGATCAGATGATTTTTACGAAGTGTTTCTGCTAACTGCTTTTACAATGGCGACCTTTTGGCGGGAGTTGTTTTTTTTTTTTTTATCTCAGGATTGAAATTGATAATACGACCACAGCTACGATAAATGATCACAATCGCAACGTCCCGACTCCCGCCCCGTTGCCCGGCCCTGATATATGTGACATATTTTTTTAATCAAAAAGATATTGAAAAATTACCTTACATGAAAGATAGCTCAATTAATAAATATGCCCTTGTCTAAATACGTGACTGGATATAATATTATTACTCATTGGCTGAAATACAGTTCACTTTTAAATACAAACAAAGCAAAAAATAATGATTCACTGACCCGATGCAAAGCTCAAAAATTATTGTATGGCGACATCAATGTGATACAATTATGTATCGGTACTGAAAAGGGTTCTAAAATTATTAAGTATACTATATTTTAGGAAACATATCGAGCTCTTTTAAGGTGTTGACTGTCAATTCTTGGTGGAAAGACATTATATTTTAAAAAATAAAACACAATTCATTTGTACTACTTCCACATGTTTATAATGATCAGGACCGGTTTCGCTCATCACTATCATTATCAACTGATAAAAATACAAACATAGCAGGCATATTTATATAAAATTGAGTGTAGAAATGAAGGTATATAAAACTGATGTTTGAAGATAGGAAATTACTGAATAGCAAACAAATTATACATAAATAAAATAGTCAACAATTAAAATTAATTTGTAAGAGGTCCGTAACATTTTAATTGTAGACTTTTTTTGTTTGATTTATGTACAATTTGTTTGGTAATCAGTACTTTCTTATCATAGTTCATGAACCATCAGTTAAAATACCTTCATTTTTACACTCAATTTTATATAAATAGGCCTGTTACTTTAATTAAAGTACTTTCCCAAGTACAATCGTTTGTTTTTTAAAAAGATTCTTTGCACATTATAAAGAATATTTTTTTTGGCATACAAATCATAAGACTTGGTATCGGTGAGTTATAGGTGTATCAAACTTTCTTCTTGAATAAAAAAAATAACAATATGACTTAATACTGTTTTTTTTTTCAAAGCCATTATCCTATGACTTCATGCGTTCTACCAGTCGTCGGCCTCTGTGGTCTCGTGGCAAGAGCTTTGCCCTAGCGATCAGATGGGTTCTGGCTCAAGTCCTAGCAAGGTCAATATCAACTTTCGATTTTTTCAATTTAAATTTGTGATCTTCGACATGAGCGACTCTTAAAAATTCTCATCGAGTTTATCATGTGTGATTTTCCAATTTTCAAAATATTTGGCGCATTGACTGTCAGCTGTATGCCTGATATGTTATTCAAAACCTTAATTAAACCAAAAACTGACTTAATGCGTTTTGTCAGTATATCCTCGATCTATTGCTTCATGATGAATTAAAGGTTCTGTATCGGTGAGCTAGAACAGCGATGTAACTTTATTAATACTGTTTATTATCCACTCGGTGAATACCAAATATATTACAAAAAAACACTAACACGATAATAATAATAATGTATAGGATGTGAAGCTATTTTTTGTTTCGTATTTAGCATTTTATGCAGGCTTATCTAACCGAAGTACACAATAAGGTAGGCATTTTCATTACTTATTTAAGTGCTCTTTAGCAAGCGATAAGAAAACACAATATACTACCTAAATAATTAGTTTTATGCAAGAATATGAGGCTTATGTCGGAAAACAAACTGGCGGAAAACATGAACATGGAGTGAAAAATATTGTTTTTTTTTTTACCATGTCCGCTCATGTGGAGCATATGGACTCTTAATGGAGGTATCTCAACAGATGAGAACTGTTTGTTACTCAGTTGCTCAACCTCTCTTTATCGCAGAGCGTAGGGATAGAAGGATAGGGTTAGGACAGGACTAGTGGTTAGCTAATCGCTCTCGCGTAAGGATCGGATGGGTGGGTGAGGAGGGAATTTTCAGACAACACAAACACGAACAGAAATCCGTAAATCGATTGAAATGTCAATTTATGAAAACCGTCTGTTTCTGAAAAATTTATGAAAGAAAAAACGGCACCGAGACATCTGTACCCGTAGCCCACGACGCTACCAACTGGGCCACGGACGCCGACGAAAAATACAAAATCAATACAAATTGTTTTCTGATAAAACTACGATTCACTTTACTGCAATTAATTATTGAAAGTATTATATTGTGTTTGAAGCGATATATTTAAACTGCAATACATCCAGCCCTCTTTTTAGGCGATTTTATTTTTACGTGATTTTTTGGATGGCACCGTTTCTTTATTTTAAGTGATATGTTCACTTTTACCCGATTATTTCTTTTGAAAAAATATATTAACACGACCACTGTGTATGAAATACCTCATGTAATACAAAGTACCCGAAAATTGGCGATATTTTGAAAATCTATAACTTTGTTACAAATAAAAAAACTAAAAATCTAGTCAACCTATTTAGACTACTAGTTCATTTCTTTACTTCCCTAAAACATGGGTCGCTGATGGCGGTTACTAACCAGATGACGTAACTTGAGCAGTCACCCCCGACGGTGATCTCCGGTGGGGCGACTAAAGGTGCACTCTAACCACATTCATATTTTGCATTTGCTTAGAAAAAACTTTTTTACATGAATTTAAAGAACCAATTGTAGTTTCCCATATATTATTGATACCTTTTTACGCGTCAATTTCTGAGACCATTGTATCGCGTAAAAAAAGGATTGGGTATATAATAAAATGGTCATTGATTTTGCACATATCGTTGGTTTGCAAGATGGTCACAACTCAAAAATATTATTTATGACATATTTATACGTACCAGCATAACATATCAATAACTTTAAGACGTTGACTGAGGGTGCTTGATGGAATTTCAACATCAAATTTGAATTATTGAGATTTTGCACACTTCCATGTATTTTGTCACTAACGGCCCGGGTTTCGCCTTTCGACATCTTCAGGCTTTCGGGGTGCGCTTGAATGAATTCAAATATCAATATCTTTATAAAGAAGAGAGTTCTTTCCTAGTGTTGATAAGTCAAGATATGAGTGTGTTATCATAATGCATATTTTGAAATGCTTCTCGTGACACTTAATGAATTTTGTATTGTGACAGTCTTCTTCCAAATCAACGATATGTATTTATTTTATATCGATACGCCCTACGTAAATCAGCCTGCATGATTATTTACAAATTATGTAAATTAAACTAAATATGATAGTTTTTTTTTTTTTTTTAAATAAAACCCAATTCATTTGTACTACTTCCACATATTTATAATGATCAGGACCGGTTTCGCTCATCACGAGCATTATCAACTATTATCATTATCTTCACTGCGTTATCACTGCATTAGCATCAGTTGATAATGCTCGTGATGAGCGAAACCGGTCCTGATCATTATAAATATGTGGAAGTAGTACAAATGAATTGTGTTTTATTTTTTTTAACGTAATATCTTTCCACCAAGAATTGACAGTTAACACCTTAAAAGTAAATATGATAGATCAGTTATTGTGTTATATCGTTTCTTAGTACCATATTGTAAGCGAGCAAAGATCGGCTAAGAATGGCGTGATGTCAAAATAGCTATTGACTAGCCTACTAACTATGTATCGAGGGTATACTGACAGTAGACATTAAATCATAAAAGCACGTTCCGAGATCATCGCAGTTAAACAATTAATATTTTTTTAGTGCTCTCTCTCTCTCTCTCTCCCAAGTACAATTGTTTTTTTTCACAGAGATTGTTTGTACATTGTAAAGAATAATCTTTCTGGCATACAAGTCATAAGATTTGCTATCGATGAGTTTTAGTTATATCACGCTTTCTGCCAGAATAAAAAAAATAACAATATGAGAGCACTGTTTCTATTTCAAACCCATTACATGACTTCTTCGTGCGTTATATCAGCGTGTAGAGCGTTAAATTGCATACATTTTGACATTTAAAACAGAAAATCGTCAAAAACTGACTTTACGCGTATTGACAAGTATACCCTCGATATTATAAGTCAACGTCGGAGTGAATGTTTCACGCATTCCTCCGGTTTTCGTGCAGCCTTTTATTCAAATATATTATGCATGTGTATACCGTTATCAGCTGTAACACTAGTAAAATAAACAAAGCACATACATACACATTCGTAGAGAACGTTGAACAACATTGGAGGCAATAATGGAGTCACCTTTTAAATAAGAACACCTGGAGAGAGCAACACTGATAACAACTTCACTACAACGTCACATTAATACTAGAAAACACTTTTAAGGTGTTAAACTGTCAGTTCTTGGTGGAAAGACATTATATTTTAAAAAAAACACACACACAATTCATTTGCACTACTTCCACATATTTATAGTGATCAGGACCGATTTCGCTCAGTTGATAATGCTCGTGATGAGCGAAACCGGTCCTGGTCGTTTTAAATATGTGGAAGTAGTATAAATGAATTGTGTTTTATTTTTTTTAAATACTAGAAAATACATCTGTGGGGCGGCAGACGTTGATATGTACGTTTTTTTAACATTTTGGGCTTATTATCACGAAAATATTCCTCTACGTGCGGTGGCAAAATTTGATATATCAGCCATTATCCATTCAAAAAATATTATGTTTGAAAAAATATGATAATTTATAAAAAAGGATGAGAGGCCTAAAAAATTCTTGTTACATATGAGTCGCTAAACACGCTCCTGGCGATTTTTCAATAAATGAGTTTTTAATGTTCGTATGTGCTCTATCATTTTTTCCAGTTGCAAGTCTAAAATTTATTCCTGTTTCGTACCCTGTTCGAAATTTAAAAAATTTCATACTTAAAAATGTCGTTTTTTACACGATCTCGATCCTCGTTTTACACGGTCGACGCGCCGTGTAAAATAATTATACGTAAAAACATCATAACAGTTTTTCGTGATTTACTAAAAACTTTAAAAACCTTCGAGAGCGTGTTTAACGACTCAGCGCCTCATATCCTTGTTTGGCATCACACGTATACTAATTAAATAATATTTACTACTATAGGGTGGCAACATTTAGCAATTATCACATTCTGTAAAAAAATTGAAACGATGTGAAGATATCATATTCAAAGCTTACATTTTTCTTTTCCTGTAAAATAATGTAAAGCTGACATCTCCAGCTATCCTATTATACTTCTTGCACCATGGAGTTAATATACAGAACTAGTGGATCGGATGGGTGGAAGGGGACTTGACACATCACAGGCATCGCAGCTGATATCCATGTACCTTAGTACAAAAATCCATAAAGTACCGAAACGAACTACGTTAACCACTCGACTACTGACTCATGCTTTATTAAACGAAATTAAAATATTCTTATGCATAAATAAAATCAAGAATAATTATATTCCTACATATTGCAATTTATTAATAATTGTTTAAAGTAATGAAACCTATCTTTCATTTTTCTATGTTCACTATTATAGCTTTTTTTTACGTAATTTCTTCACGAAGATTCTTAAAATGTAGCCTCCGTGCAAATAGGCAATCGGATGTATATTTTACTAACGCTATTATTACCAAAATACTTTTAAGAGGTTGTCAACGTTCTGCCATTCTTGAGTGTCAACTTTTAAATAACTGAAGATTATTTTTTTTAAAATATAATGTCTTTCCACCAAGAATTGACAGTTTACACCTTAAAAGTGAAGATTATTTTTTGAGAAACCGTGAATACGCATTGTTTTTTTTACTAGCCTGCCAACGACGATGCCACTGTAAAGGGCTTTAACATTGATTTTAATTCGATAGACGAATACTGGTACTATTGCAGTACATGGTGTCAGATATTAATACGTAGGTAGAGTTCATAGCTAATTTGTTCTTGATTTTTCAAATGTATTCAAATGATTTTGCAAAAGCAATCAAATTATAACTTGTAATTATTTTTTGATGTTTTTTTAATAATTAAATTGAATTGAAAACATTCTACTCGTTAGAAAAGCTATTTTATTTTTTTTATATATTATTATTCATTTAATCATCGGTAAATTAACTTCCATTGTCTTTAAGAGCATTTTTTAGCTTTAGAAGACAATCATTCATGTTATGATAATAATTGAAAGATAATATGAAAAATTTGTAACAAAATGTGACAATTGGGAAGGGCAATGGATAGTCATCGTAATACACAAAAATGTGCGACGTAGTTGATGTAATAATTATTGTTTTGATAATGACTGATATATCGCGTGGTGAATTAAAGAAATAACCAAGGCAACTGAATACTAGATTAAAGGATATATCAAATGTTTTTTGAACACTCTGTTAAACCCGTTGTTCGCCTTCAACTTGTAACAATGTAATTCGTAGTAACACCTGGTCGTTCTTGACACAATCAAAACTCATTAGGTTATTTAAATGCTAGGTAGTTTACAGGATAATGAAAAAAAACATGTTTCATCACGGAATGAAACTTGTATTGCTTCGATCTGAGTACTTAAAGCTGTTGGATCCGGCACGATCGACTTTGTAAGCTTTTATTAATCCTCAGAAAACAAGTTTATTTTTTTTAAAACTGTATGTAAATAATTAAAAGAAAACTTTGGGATTACATTCGGGGTTTTTTATGAATCGTATAGTCTTCACAAATCAGTCATTCTGTCAAAAAAATCCGAAATACTACTTCAGTTTTGAGTACATCGATGATGAATATTTGTGACAATCGTATACCATAATACAGCGGTCGCCAAAATGGTGGTCCGCGAGAAAATTTTGCTGATAAGCAGAGACAAATGGACATTAATTTCATTTTTTAATCCACAGCCGGAACAATAAGTGAATTGCACGATTGAATGATGCAAGATGCATATCATCTCTATATGGTAAGACGCGTAGTAAGCTGCATTGCACGTATTTTGTTTTTTCTTTGCCTCGTTTCGAACTGTTTTAATGTTTCACATTTTTATCGTTTTATGATCGTATTTGTATTGTGTCTGTTCAAAAAAAAACTTGTAAGAGTTCCGCGGGATTCAAGATTGTGAGTTTAGTGGTCCGTGAGGTCAAAAAATTTGACAACCGCTGCCATAAACACTTAAATTTATTTTTTTTTTTTTTAATTTTATTTCTCCGAATTGAAACGAGGAATATTTGAATATTCAATTAAAATTGATAACTTTGGTATTCCACTACTAATTGTTACATCTGTATCGACTTTTTGAGAAGCATCTTCAGACTAACACGCTGTATAAAAAATATTTTTTTTTTGAGGATAGCATTATTTCGCATTATAATATTTCGCGTATAATTTCATAATATTTACATTTTAAAAACATCATACGCTAAGCTTATTGTAATATATATATTATTTTATTGTCCCTGTTTTAGCAGATACTGTCTTTCAACACCTGGATAGAGGAATTCTATGGGTTCCTTATTTTTCTCCAACTTTATGGTAATGTATGCATGCGTTGTTATCTACAAGACTTTATCTCTCCAGCAAATACCAGGCCAATATGGTGATTTTATGACGACTGTGCGTAGGATGTCACTGAATTACCATATAATATATGTCCAACAATTTGCAATACGAGAAATACGCCTAATATTTTTGGCATATGTTATTAAATTAGCTGAGTATACGTGGGCTCCGTTTGATCATTGATTTTTCCTCATGTCGCAAAGTAATTAAAACTAAACATTCAAAATGTCTTTAGTTTTAAGTATTTAAATATCTCTTGAATTAAAACGCTTACGTCTTAATGACAATTCGAAATATCTAACAGTAGAGTTTTCATAATATCGTCCAGTTCATTATTCAGACAACTCCAAAAAAAAATGAGTTAAATATGCAGTTATATATGGAAAATTTTGCGCTCTATCTGATTCGGTAATCATAAAACTCAAAAATGCTAAGACAGATAACCTTCTGAAGAATTAAACAAAATGTTGTCAGTAAAAGAATATTTTTTACATATCCTTGTACTGACAATACGCGAAAAGTACTTTATTGTTAAACACTTATTTATAAAATGTATAAAACTTGGGTACAAATCAATAATATTTTATTTACGGTGACCGTTTAAATACTGCTTTTTCTATTATCTCAATATGGGTTATTTGGAGATCTCCAACGATCGATATATCTCGATATTCAATGCCATTTTATTTAACTAGGCTCAGATCTATAACAAACCCTCCGAGCTGATCTGTTTAAAGAAGCCAACTAAGTATCACACTTCGTTGTAACCATATCCGTTCTCATTGTGGAGCATATGGACTACTAACGGACCAGTCAGTTACAGGCCCGCGATACGGTTATATTTGATCAATGTCAAAGTCGCTATCATTATTAAATACATACGGATCCTGTTGCCACGTTATCGCACTCCTGCTCTAGGATCTAGGATCACAAGATTCGTTCACGGCTTTAAGATCACTGACATGCTCTCTTATACTACTTTTTCTTTTATATTTTACATTTTGCTGGAGATTATGATTAATAATTTTCAATTGAATTAAGAAGGTATCATAAAACAATCTGAGAACATGAAAAACATATCGAATTATAGAATACAAAGACCTACGACACGGTTCATGATCTGCTATACGTATATTGTTTTTGTAGCAGTAAATGTGCACACACATAACTATACATTTTCTTGAAACCAATCGTCTGCTCGGTTTTCTATGGATACCTAACCAACATATAAATTTACACAGGTTTCTTTATTACCTCGACAATTCTCCGCGATTTGGAATCGGCGGAATATTTTCTGTACAAATATGCAAATATATGCTCATATACAACGAAGAATAAATATATATAATTGAACGGAATTTGTTTGAGACCGAAGCCATTTTGTAGTCGCGTGTTTACGAATCTGACACTGACGGATTCACTTGTTGATATTATTGTCGTGAGCGAGTTTTTTTTTAAATTCTTTTATCGTTTTTTTTTTCATTTTCAATACCTGCGTGATAGCGTCTTTAGTACAAAAAACGTATCCGAGAGAAAGTGTTGTGGACAGCATTTTCAAATTAACATACTGTATACTAGGAAGCGTCGGGTCCGTGGTGCTGTGTTCAACGTCGTTGGGTTCGAAATAACGGATGTTTCGGGATCAAATTCCGGTACGGACAATTTCATAAGTTGATTTTTCAATCGATATATGGATTTCTGATCGTAAACATGGATAATTTAAGACATCGACTGAGGGTGCTTGATGGAATTTCAATATTAAATTTGGATTATTGAGATTTTGTACACTTCCATGTATTTTGTCACTAACGACCCGGGTTTCGCCTTTCGGCATCTTCAGGCATTCGAGCACACGAATGGACTCGAACTGAGAGACAGTAAACAGTGTCTAACGCTTATATAGAAGATAAAAATGCGACAAATATCATTTACGAGGCAATACATTATACGTCTGAGAGCCACACCGATACCTGAGTTAAAAATTTCGGAAATCGCCCTAATCCTTATTTTGTAAACACCATATTAACAGAGTGACGAATTGCCGAAGGCAAATTACCGCTTTTCAACTTCTTTTAGAAATACCAGTGATTTTACAATTATAATAGTATTGTGGGTTTTGACGGGATGTAATTCGACGAATGGGTAAATATATACAATCATTCCACATTTGGTGACATCTGTTAGGTGTTTCAACGTATCGGATATAATAGCGGAGAATTAGGAAGGTTCAGCTGCTCATTCAAGATTGGTAATGAGTTTAACTGGGCTCTATTAATTTCTAAAATTTCCTGATAAAATAATTTATGATCCCCCATGTTTTTATGCAACAGTTTAACCCCATCATCCGCATTAAACGTATGGTTCTCCATTAGCAAGTGATTTGCGAATGTCGAAGTTTCTTTTTTAATCTAAAGGCAGCTAAATGTTCTGATACCCTTATATCTAATGTACGTGTGGTTTTACCCACATAGAAATGTTGGCAATCATTGCATTGTAATTTATAAATACCAGATTTGTTCTTAAAGTTTACTCTATCTTTATTGTTAATAAGTAATTTGCCTAGAGAGTTTTTGCAATAGAACGCCGGTCTAACACTATCAGCGAGTTGTTTTTTAATTTTAAAGCTTGTACAACCTAAATAACTAATTCTATGCCAGATTCTAGGGCGGTCTATGTCTTTAGACAAGTTCCCAAAATATAGCATCTTTTCTGCTAATTTACGTTGTTTTTTTGATACAAGACTATCTATAAGAGACGCCTCATAGCCATTATTAATGGCAATTTGTTTAATAATGTTTAGTTCGTTTTCAAAATTAAATTTATTTAGAGGTATAGTGACTAATCTGTGAACCTGATAATGGAAAGCTTAGTGACAAAATACATGGAAGTGTACAAAATCTCAATAATAAAAATGTAAACATGGATGTTTGTGATGTTGAAAATTCCCTACCACCCATCCGATCCTAAAAACGGAATGAAGCGAGAGCGGATTATCTAACCACTAGTACTGTATTAGCCCTATCATTCGATACCTACTATCTTCCAAAAACAGAAGTTGAGCAACTGAATAAGCATACATAAGCAGTCCATTATGCTCCACATTAAGAGCGGACTTGTTTTAAAAACCATACTCAGTGTAATAGTGAATATTTAAATTAAATTATATCTAAAGAGTTTTTAGGCAAATGACTATAATATAATAGCTGGGTTTCCGAAAGTGTGTTCCGCGGAACTGATATTGTGCAAAATTCTGGAATTGTTTTACACGCTGTTACAGCTGCAACAAATTGAAACATTTTTGAATTTATATCGATATTAACCAATGCGTTCCGCAACAATTTCAAGATTTGCGTAGTGTTCCATCGGAAGAAAAGTTTGAGAAACACTCCCCGACTACAGCACAGTGAAACCCCGAATTTTCCGTTTACCTGTTTTTTAAATGTGATTTTTGCAACACCGTTTCGTTTTAGTCAATTTGAAGCCAGATCTTACATTTTATTTTTCTGAGGTTTTGTAGTTTTTATTTGTTGAATTGGCATTTAATTGGTATAACTCCTTTGAAATAAGGAATAGCATAGCAAAGTATTTAGTTCCACATGAAGTATGTTATAGTAGATGGCTATTTTGGCTTACTATCCTACGATTGTGAAGATTTCATATATTCATTCATACTTTCGATTGTTTTGTTAAATAAAATCAACACGCAAACGTGGTTAAAAGCGTATTTTAGTTATTTGTTTCTGCTAAAATCAAAATAAATAATTCTATCATTGTGCAAATTGTAGAATATTTTTTTTAATAATTTACAAAAACCATCAAATCGTTCGTTAAATTTGTGAACATCAAAGACATAATAACTATTATTTAGTTTAAAATTACCTAATTGGCGTACTTTCGTTGACATTTACAATGAAAAAAACACGACAACATATTATTATGACAGATACCCGGACGCCATTTAAGTCGACGGCCATTGCGAAGACTCGAAGAGCACAAAGCACGCCATCTTCAAACGAAAGAGAAACATATATATTTTAATAGACAAGAGAAAATAATATTCATTAGATTACAGGGAGTAAGACTGCGAGAAGTGGAGGATCACGCGAGAGTGGCGAGTGCAGCACGACATCAAAATTTTACCGTCCGGCGTCGCAGACTGATTTGATTCATTTTGCAGTCGGCGAACAATGAATGCTCATCAGCCGGCCCGATTCGGTGACAATGACTTTCACATTCCTTGGCGAACTTTCGGCTGGACATCATGTACCCTCACTTTCAGGCAAAACCTTGAGATTGTGCACTGGGCCGTTGAATGAAAGGTATCATCATAATATTAACACCTGGCTGTGCATATAATTTTGATAGGATAAAATACAACAAAATGTTATCAATTAGTTGATAGCTATTTGAATTAGATGATAACAATAGTGACATCATATCGACACTCCCTACGTATAATCCCGTATCTACAAACATGAAATTTTACAGGAGAGAAACTTTTGGTCAGAATAACACAATTTTTGGCCAGAATAAAAATATGAACGGTCTGAATAAAATTATTTTACGGTCAGAATGAACGGTTAGGTTAGGTTAGGCTAGAAATACTGACCGTAAATTATTTATTTTGCCCTCTGTGATTCTGACCGATACATTATTACCATTTAATATAAATTCTGACCAATGCATTAAAAATTATGACCGAAAAATGCGATCTCTTATTTTATATAAAGTTTTCTGAAAAGTTAATAGTTTTTGATATATTATAGATACGACATTGGACTTCTGATTTTAGGTAAAGACTTTTGTGTAAATGGCTAGTTAGGTGTTTATACTTGGTTAAAACGGTGACCTATGTTTTTTTCTCAATGGTTTTTGATGCCTACCTATAGAACTGAGTGCGTAGACAACTAAAATGCAAAATACGTATAATCACGTATGTGGCACTTACGTGATTATACGTAAGGATTGTCGATATTATCTATCTCTTTTAAACAGTATGTATAGCTAAGCTAAAATAAGTTTAAGCAGAGTTCTGACGATGGCGTTAAACCGAAATAGCTGTCAACTAACTAATAAAATGTTGTAGAAGTAAATGCTTTGATATTTTATCCTATTATAATGGAGTTCTACCAAGTAAATCCCAATGCAATCAGCATGTTATTTGGCTTCAGCAAAAGCATGATATTATATATATATATATATATTATAATAAACGAATATGAAGAGATAATCTTACATTACAAATACATAATTACTCATAAAAAGTTATAATAAATAATCAAAGCAATATGGTAATATAACTAATGGAATTCTATATCTTGCAATATTAGAAATTATCTCCTAAATAAGCTTTTATTTATATACATACCTGACATTTATTGTGTGAACTACACGAGCAATTTTATCTTTCCATTGATCAAGAATCACACGTTGGCCTTCAACAAATATTATAAAAGTAGCAAATCAATTGCTTTACCATTATAAAATTGCTTGGTCAACAGCAGGCAGAGTAAGAAAACAAATGTATCGCGGAGAATCCAATTAGAATCGAATGAAGGAATCTTCGATTTTGTAAACTACACGCCCATACAAATATATTGTTTTTTTAGCTTAAATTACTATTCAAGATTTTTCTTGAATCGTGATTAATTTTTACGGGCTTCTATCAATTACTGTAAAGAGATCACACTCACAAAATATGTATATAAAACCGATACAGTTTTTTAAGCATTTATACAAATAACAAAATTAATATAGTATGGAACTTTTTCGGCTTTCATATTGCGGTAATGATCCAAATTCTGAAGAGAAAGCTTTAGGTGAAAACAATTTATTCATTTCAAACACACTGCGAAATTCCTAAGATGAGCATGAAAGTAAACAAGATAAATAAATGAACGCTATGTGCGGCAAAACACGCTTAACCCAACCGCGGAGCCGCTTAGTTATGCAGATTTTTTTAACCTTGCATTCAGATACAAATAACTCGCACCAATAGAAATGAATTCATCACATAACTAGACACCACATAGCTGGCAAATAAATTCGTCGGTTGAAAATACGCATAAACAAATTATCTTATTACGGTGAGTGTACAATGCTCTGAATGTACACTGGTACCTAGACCATATATCATCGACTGTGTTTTGACCAATTGATGTAACCCTCAAAAAATACGAAAATGAGCTAATGATCGGATCTCATTTTAAAGACGACACAGCAGATCTCGGCCAAATGATATAAATTAGAAAAAGAAATTGACCACTTTTTGGAAGGAAAACATCATTTTACATTGGTTTTAGGTTTAAAAATTCTGACCCGGCCACTTGATGTAAGCCACTATTATATAGACAATCCCTACGTATAATCCCGTTTCTACAAACACCAGAATTTACAGGTTGCATTTCAAAGATTCTTAACGCAACTCACAATATAATGTTTTCGATAAAAACAGTTTTTACTCTCTCCTGAACAATTTCAATTTTGAGGGTTCTATCAATCGGCCAAAACAACGTCGATATAATAGCAACACTCAATTTCTATCAATTTTATTTTATTTAAAAAAATACACTAGTGTTTATTGTCCGGTTTCGCTCGAAATAGATTCAAACTCTTTCTTTATTCATTTAAGACATCGACTGAGGGTTCTTGACGGAATTTCAATATCAAATTTGAACTGTTCGAGTTAACTCGTGTGCTCGAATGCCCGAAGATGCCGAAAGGTGAAACCCGAGTAGTTAGCAACAATATACATGGAAATGTACAAAATCTCAACAATTCAAACATTCTTTATTCATTACGAGTAAATATCCCGCTCAATTTCTACCAAATCACAAACATTTATTATCGTTTTACTGGAAAAAGGCAGCATATATATATATATACCACGCTTCTATAAATATAAAGTCTTCGTTCTATACATACAATATGTAGGTGCACTGTCCGGCTTTGCTCTGAGCAAAAAATATTAAATTAATGAATAAGTTAATCAACTGCGATGAATTTATATTGATATTTTTATTACAAATCTATGTTCGATAATATATATGGTTCGGAAGTGTGAACTTTTCTATTGGACCCTGCAACAGGAAATCAATGTTAAGAAAACAAAGACACTAGTTATATCTTCAAATTTGTATGCCACATCGCATGATTTCATTAAAAAAAAAGAATTTACTCTACAGCACACTACTATTAGACTTACAAATATATTTAGTTATTTTTGTAGACCATTACAATATATTTGACTGGTCGAAATTTTAGTATACGATAAACGTTCCTTGGGATTACAATAATAAGTCTTTGCGTGCATCATAGACAAATATATCTGCGACTGAGTTGCTTTTATTTGAGAGTGCGCGCGTAGAAAGGAGGGCAGGAGGGCGATTCCCGCTGGAGGCTGTGTTTTGTATTTTTACAAGTCGTGCGAAAGGTTTACGGCTTACGCCACGCGGCCCGCATTCCGACGCTGTTTTGACCAAGGGCGGAGACAGCTGTCATTACAAAATGAAATAATATAATTATTAAACATATTTAACTATTTCAATATAATATAAGAGATTCACTTTAATTATAACCATTGCTTTGTATCTAACCAGATAGATATATGTACAGGCAAACGAGTGATCCAGCGCTATCAATTCTGTGTGCGAAAGGAAAACGGTGTTAAGCCTAAAACTGTCACTTTTCAGGAGAGCCAAAACAGTATTTGCATTTGAATGAGTTTTGATGAAAAATATGATATTTCAACAAGATCTTTAATAATTGGGCAGTATTGATTCGACTGGTCCTTTTTCTCTTATACGCATATATGGATTGTAGTTATTTTGGTATGTTCAACTCATCTTTCAGTAATTTAAGACATCGACTGAGGGTGCTTGATGGAATTTCAATATCAAATTTGGATTATTGAGATTTTGTACACTTCCATGTATTTTGTCACTAACGACCCGGGTTTCGCCTCTGTTAATATGGTGTTTACAAAATAAGGATTAGGGAGATTCCCGAAATTTTAACTCAGGTATCAGTGTGGCTCTCAGACGTATAATATCTTATCTCGTAAATAATATTTGTCGCATTTGTATCTTCTATATAAACGTTAGACACTGTTTACTGTCTCTCAGTTCGAGTCCGTTCGTGTGCTCGAGTGCCTGAGGATGCCGAAAGGCGAAACCCGGGTTGTTAGTGACAAAATACATGGAAGTGTACAAAATCTCAATAATCCAAATTTCATCTTTCAGTTTTTAAGACTTAACGCCCTTTTTATCTTGCTCACAGAATTGTACACCAACATTATAGATTTTCACTTTTTTCTTCTAAAAGCATGTAATTTATAATGCCGTGTATTGACGGGTTCGAATATCAGTACGGACAGTTACATAATATGATTTTTCAATCGATTTATGTATTTCTGTTCGAAGACATGGATGTTTGTTATGTCATATTTACCTCCCACCCATTCAATCCTAAGAGAGTTATTAGTTAACAACTGGTCTTGTACTATCCTTTTATCCCTATTCACTTCGAAATAGAGAGGTTGAGCAACTGAGTAAGTAGTACTGTTCCAGTAGAAAAACTTCTATTGAGATATCTCCATTTCGAGACCATATGCTCCACATTGGAAGCGGTTAATAAAAAATGCATTAACGTAATTTTAAAATACATGTTAACTTTATCGAAAGTCGTACGCAGGGTCGCAGGAATATTCAGGATCGGATGCGATGACTTTAAAAGGGCAAATCCATCACAGATATCCATGCCTCCGTACACAAATTCACAAATAGATTAAAAAAATCAATATCTATATTAGGAAGTGTTGTGAACATTTTCGCAAGATTGCGCAATTGAGATCAAAACAGAATAACCTTGAAAGATGCGTTTAATTAATTCTTTTTGAAGTTACGATCGTTGCACTCGTGGCAACGATATATTTCAAAATAAAATATATAAGTGACACAATTTTAAATTACAGTCATGAACATACAACACAAAATGTTTGGTACGTACATTTGAGTTTTGCCCTACACAAATAAATAATATCGATAACTAAAAGATTACAACATGTTCAAAGTTTTCTGGATTAAAATAACTTTAAAAGGAAAAAAGTATCCGAGTATTATAATACAAATTAATATTTTAAATAAGAAGCACATTTTTTTGCACTGCTTTAAATATTTAAGTAATTGACTTTGAATATGGTTTAATTTTTGATTTAAGGTTAGTATTTATTGATTTGTAAGAGGACCTTTACATTATCATTGTAATAAATATTTAATTTCGTTTAGGTATAGGTATACAATTTAATTACCAGTAAATGCTTCTCATAGGTTCTTGAACCAATCGTTTGATATACCTTGTAATTATTGACATTCAATTTTATGTTACCCTTGTTATGATTTATATTTTATCAGTCGATAATGTTCGCGGTGAGAAAAAGCGGCCGTGATCATTATAAAAGAGCTTAAATAGTGCAAAACAAATTGTGTTTTATTTTTAAAATATAATGCTTTTCCACCAAGAATTGACTGCTAAATCATTTTACTAAATCTATCTACAATGTACAAATTGGACCACGGTTTTACTTTACAGCTCTGCACACCGGCTCTAAGATCTGGCATCGCGGTATCCATACATACTAATACACTGACACGTTCTGCGTAGTAAAAAGTGCAAAGTTATAAAGCATTTATACTGCAGAATATCACATGTCAGATTACTATAATCTAAATATACGTGCGCGTAATTTATGCAACCCCCCGATTTCGCTTTCCAATTAAGTACGTGCATGATATGATTGCACATGCGCAGTTATGCACTTCCGGTATGAAGACCGATCAGCTTTCGCCTTTGGGCAACCGGAAAATAATATCTGGCAATGCCAAAAGTTAAGCCATAATAACCGAACGAACGCGTTCATTGCCAAGATGGTAATTTATTAAATAGTAATCAACTATTTATGTTCTATTGATGACAGAGATTTTACTCGGCCGTTATTTTTTCTATAATGGAGATTGATAAAAGAAAAACATATTTGGCATTATAGTTTCATCAATTCGATTTTTTTAAATCACGAAAGTGACCCAAGGAGATTAACAAATTCACTCGGTGTCATATATCGAGGGTATACTGACAGACGGTATTGAATCATAAAAACAAGTTCAAAAATATTCGCATTTAAAACATTATTTTTTTTCAAAGTACTCTGTCTTCCAAATAGAATTGTTTGTGATTTAATAAGTTTTTTTTGTTCAATATAAAGAATAATCGTTTTGGTATACAACGATAAGATTTGGTATTGATGAGTTATGGTAGCATCATGATTTCTGTCAGAATAAAAAAAATAACAATATGACAACACTGTTTCTATTTTAAAGCCATTATATCCTATGACTTCATACGTTCAGTAAGTACGTTGAGTGTTAAATTGCATACATTTTGACATTTAAAACAGAAAAACATCAAAAACTGACTTAATGCGTTCTGTCAGTATAACCTCGACATTTTGATATTTTAGTATTTAACGAATGGTTTCTAATAACACAACACAAAAACCGTTTTATTTATCAAAGTAATATTTTATGTTTCATTTGTTATGCAAAATTTTGGTACGCTTTTTTTATTGTAAAATATTTTTCACAATAGAAAATTGCTAATACGCAAGGTAAGTAATTCAATTCACTTCAGAAAAAAATTTGTAGTATTAAACTAAGTCACTAAAGGCCATCTGGAAGAGAAAAGACATACGGTCACCGTACTGGCGGAAGTTGTTGAGTAAGAAAATCAAAGGAAACTAGATAAGTGCCCAATGAGATTGGATATCAATTCTTTGCCTAGAATAAATAAGTACGTGCATTAATTATTCCAGTTTGGAAAAGCAACGAAATTTATTTTATCAGTAAGTATATTAATACAGATTTCTAGGCAAGTAATTGTCCCTGTCTATTGATCCCTAATTTGATTAGTATTAGATTGGCATAAATCCATCTATACTTTGATATTATAATTATCCATGTAATATAAAATACCGAGGCTAAAGACTTTATCATATGAGCTAAAATTTTCATTTGCTGTTTTATCAGAACTGTCAATATGTTACCTATTATACCAACCTCTGCCAGTACGGTGACATTACATTCCCATTTCCAGGATTTCAAGTGTATTTTTACCAGGCTACTCTTAAAGCTAACACATATTGAAACAATCTATTCATATACTGTCGATATAATAGCAGAAGGAAGACTTTGAATAATTTAAGATAATTATAGTTTTCGAAATTTGTTTCCAAGATATTACGCAAATCAAATACCCTAGTTTTAATTGTTTGTCCCTGAGAAATTATATTTTCCAACTGGCCGCAGCTGTAGCCTAGGGGCTCACAAAATCATAATGCGGCTTTACTTGTATTTAGATATCAATAATGTCTCACGAAATAGCAATAATTATCAAAAATAATAATGAACCATAAACATCGTCATTATGGTCTGACAAGTCTGACAAGTCTGACATATTACATGGGCTAAATATAGAGCAAATCAATTTAGAATATTTCGGCACTTACAACGAATAAAGCAGTAGCTCACAATCGATATGTTTGCAAAACAAAATTAAATTCTTTTAACTAATTATTCATTTTCGTTAAGTTTTTTACTAATCTATATTATCGGCCTGCGTGGTATAGTGGTAAGAGCTTGTCCCTAGCGATCGGGTGGGTCCTGGTTCAGGTCCAAGAAACGTCAACATCAAATTTAGATGTTTTCAATTTAAATTTGTGATCTTGGACACAAGTGACTAACACAAAATCTTATCGAGTTTATCTCGTATGATTTTCCAATTTTACAATATTTGGCGCATTAGCTGTCAGCTGTAATGCCAATAAGAATCAAAAGGTATTCATTGTGGTTGCAATCAAAGTAGCTGAGCAAGTCACATTTTCTTTTTTTCTTTTCTTTATATTTTCTTTTCTTAAGCAGAATAGTTCGTGGTTTAGAAAATCGGTCCCGTGCAGCTCTGCAACGTGCCAAGAATATTAGGAGTAAATTCGTTTCTTTTCTTGATCGTTATTGCGTTATGGAAGGCGGCCGTGAAACCGTGGTTGCGTACACAAAAATTATCAACAGTAAATAACCGCTTCGATTGAAAAATGTAATTTTCAACTTACGTGAATCGATTAAAATATTTTTCGTATTTCTACGATGGTTTTTTACATAATACGTGTTTTAATAGAATTAGTTTGTGTGTATTGGCAACAAATAGATCTCAAAAGAAATTCGTTTGTCGAAATAATCCGTACAGTTCAAAACAGTTGCAAAGTCAATGTATGGAAAACAGGATTTGCTTTCAGTTGAATAAATAAATGCACACTTTGCAATCCAATTTTACGAGAAACAGAAATATTGAAAGCAATTATTTGTTCGTAGCTAATCCTATATGTTTAATAAGATTAAGCTAATTCCTTTTTAATGACGAGAAACCTGTATTTATATTCTATTATTGTATAAATCCATAATGTGTTTGACTTATCAGTATGCAGCTATTAAGATTCTAGTAGATACGGTAAGCTTGTTCTATAAAACCGCACAGCAACATTCTCAGACAGTTAATAAATACAAATAATTGAAAATATTAACAATACAAAATGGTGGTAGTAAAGTGTGGTAAAAAGTACGAGATAGAATGCAACCTTTTGATAGGCAATAAAGACGTTGCAAGATGTTCCCTATTACAACAACAAGCAATAATTTGCGGTGCTCATCATACACATATGCAATAATTATTAATATGTAGGTACAAGGCATTTGTACAAACTAGGGTTGCGATACTGGTATTACCGAAATCGAGATACCCGGTTTTTTCAATACTGAAATACCGGTATTTTCGTTTTACAATTTATAATTGTATTATAGTTTAATGACTGTTGTTTCAACAAACATTTATTTTGAGAGAGCTTTTCCTAAAATCGTACTAATTTGTTTGAAGATCCGATCAATATTGACGGATTTAAGCAGTGGTGGATGGACTAGTCTATTTAAGGTCATATTTTATTACAAACTCTGGGACTCACGGTTGTACTTGGTCAGAACCAAGTGCTATCTAATCAACGCATGCATACTGACTGTACTGCTTTGCGGTTGCGAGTCATTGCAAATTCTAGGAGTAAGGTGGTTTGACTTTGCCAGAAACTCGGTAGTAAGACAGCGAACGGACCAGCATTTTATTACGTCCAAAAAGCTACGATGGACCTGGATTAGACATGTGCTGCGCATGTGCCAAGGGAGCTTGAACCTTGCCTTGTCCTTCTACCAACCAGATTCTGTCGCCTTGGAAAGCCACCGATGACCATCCATAGGATGTACTCAACAGAGCGGAGGGACGCATAGATGTCCTGAGACCCACAAATGACATTTTTGTAATATCGGTGTTTAATATAAAATATCGAAATAACAGCATAGATGTATTCGTGCGGTGATGTGGCATTGTCAATTGGCCGTAACTTTGATTAGTTTTTTGCTGATTTTCTTTTTTTTTTTTGTAATACCGGTTCTGATATTTGCAATACCGGCATTGCAATATTTGTCCGGTATTGCTATCCCCAATACGAAAGACTCTATCTTTCTCTTAGTGAATATCATAACAATGTATGAATCGAATGAAGAAAGAAAATGGATACAAAGCAAACATGTGCACCGAAGTGTACAATTGCATCACAATAATATAATGTACGGGCTATAGCAATTGTATCTAATATCTCACAGATACGGATCGGTCAATCAATTTAAGAATAACACAAATTGCACTAATTAGGGAAAATAACGATCAGTTTCTTTTATGTTCAAAACGTTTTTTATATTCTGTGGTATTTTATTTAGATTAATTTATTTTTAAAAATAAAAAGGTTTTGTTGAATAAAAACTAGTTGCGAGTGAATTTATGTTTAATATGTGTGTTCAAAAACCGGCGCACATAATTATATTCAACCATTTAAATGTCAATAAAATACAATGTCCGGTAATGACCGGACAATGACGGGACAAAATTTATTAAAATATAATGCATTTCCACCAATAATTGACAATCAACACATTAAAAGTCAAATTATATCTTTTGAGTGATGAATACATTTGGACCTATAAAGTATAAGGGTGAAAATTTGCCTATATGTACTTATTTACTGTTATTTTTTTTCATATATATTTAAAATTAATATGTGGTTTTAACTGATTGAATTAGCATTTACTTGGCATAGTAAAGTATTCAGTTCCACGAAACTTATGTAATACAGTTGATAACAATTTCGCCATCACGCTATCGTCTGACCTATTGTGCATAACTCTTGTGAATATAGATACGTTGTTTTTTTTACGTGATTTTACCTCTAAGCGCGCATTAAATTTCCATATTTCGATCAAGTTACAAAATTTAAATTTAAACTTTTTTTTATTGCACTTTAAATGTTAAGTCTGCGTGTTAATGAATTTCAATTTCAACGAATTTGTCTATATTGATATGTTATAGAACTTGGAGGTGGAATAAAAATTTTGGTTTAAAAATTGAAAATAAAAATATTTTTCCGTTTTTTTTACACAATAAGGGGGGGGGGTACAGTTTATTTATAACGTTGCCAATACCACTACGTACTACTACAAAGTTATTATTGGTAAACGTTTACACTCTACCCTTTCGGCGTTTCGGCGTAAAGGCCTCGACATAGCATGTACTATACGGGAAATTTATAGTAACGTTATTGTTTTCCTTCCCTTTGACCTTAGTAATATAAATGTTTCCGAATTGAAAATTTATTATATCGTATAACGAAAGTTAATAATACATCGTGACGCATTGGCCAAACCTTTTTATTTTAGCGCACCCATTATTATCCGCACTAATTCACCCCTGCTAGAACGTGCGTATGTAATTTTTTCAGCACACATACATTTTCCGATTAAGGATATCGTGAATGTTCTTTGTACAACGAACTCGCCTTTGTGAATGGAATTCGTCGTAAATTGATCACACAAAAGGATAACTGTTAATAGAATAATATTTTTAATTAAATACTGTCATGTTGTACATGCATGAGACACATTGCTTCTGTAAACTGAGCGACGTAGTCTAGATAAATCGTATATATTGCTCCTATAGCCGAGCGGTAAATGCTCCTGAGCGTTCGAATTATTCGATTGCAGTGTCTACTGCAGTTATTAACTAGTCCTTTTAGCCTCATTCTATTATACTTACCGTCTTTTAAAAAGAGATGTAGATTAACTGGAATAATAACACTTATTGAGATGCGGATTCGGTTGAAATAAAATATGATCAATGAAAACTGTAAATAGACTTTTCTCAATGAAGATTGTGGATCAACCGTATAGCATAAAGTTACAAAAATTAAAATACAACGATGAGATTAGGTTAAATCAGATATATGTAATTACGTGGTTAAAAGGGCTGGCCACACCACTTTCACGCCTTCAGTTATTAATGAAAGTAATTGGTCCAAAAACCAAATGCTGAAAACTTAATAAACGCAATGTTAGTTAGCCACTATACCTTGGCAGTCGGCATATAAAGTTATTATCGCATTAGTTATAAAATGTTTTTATCCCTCTGCGACATTTTGTTAAAAATTTACGAAACACTGCGTACCTCGTTTATCTGACGAACTTTATTACCATACTAAAATGCAAATTTAAGATTTTTCATTATATAAAAATGATAGTAAAGTACATAACAGAAGAGATATGAAAGTATTGTACATTTATATAAAATATTTAAAACTACCAGATAACAGTTAAAGTTTATAATTTCATATATTATTTTAATCATATTGTAAACTATATTTCACATTAAAAAATTCAGTTAACTGCTTCAATTTAACTTCGAATGCCCTTTTTAACCTCTGTTATTTCGACTCAATTAAAGTATGTAGTAAATTAGAATAAATTAAAGCATGCTGGTACTGAAAGACATTGTGAGCAAGTTACCAAATACGAACCAGCTCAAATTTCTACTTTTTTTAAACTAATGAACATAAGTTTGCGTACTTGCTTCAGTACAGAGTTCAAATAACTCTTTAGATGAGATTTTTAATTCAATTTCATTGGAATTTTTAACGTAGTGATGATGCTAACTGATAGCATTGCCTACTCATTAACCAAAAGTTTTCAGTTCGATCATCCACGGCATCGTGAATTGTTTTCGTACATACAATTTCAGTTTGTTGTATAGAATATATTGTATTACATTTTACGTTTATTTAAATATTGTTGTTAATTTGAATCTATGAGTATTTTCATGTTTAAAGTGAAAATAGCTGCAGTCATCCATCCGTAGTCTAAATTAATCGTTATATATTTACAAAAATAAAGTTGAGCGATTGACGCATAGCTAATCACAGTAAAATATCATCTATAGCAGAAAATACATGCATAAATCTGTCTGTCATTCTGGCTGCCATTTCTAGGTCAACTGTGCTATTGTCAACTCTTAACATTATTATTAATTGGCGGACTATATTTTGCGTGTGTCACATGATGTACGGTCCACGGTGATATTTTCAACTTTCAACCAAAATAACGTCAATACCTATATGGCCTAACGTTTACGCCCTGTTTTGATAGGTTAGGTATGCATTCTTTTAACCATTATCTTAAAATTTCGTGATTTATAAGCTCTGTAATCGAGTGTTTATACAAGTGAAGATTATTTAATCAGAATGTTATATACATCAAAAGTTTGCATTAACCGCAGATATCAACTACATGCTATAAAGATTATTTTTGACATTCTTCAGTCCGCTTATCAGTAATAATTTTGCAAGTAATAATTGTTTTGATCAACGATAATTTGTATGTTTAATATATGACAAAATCCTCCTAGTTAAGAATCAGTATTTTGGATATTTATTTAACATGAAGTATTGACAAATTGAAATTTTTCTGAAAAGTCAAGTATTACAATAACATTTATAAACTGGGTATAGTGTGATCTCATGTGTCGATAATGTAGACTGTATGATGGCTATTGTTTTAATAAATACTTTAGATCTGTGGTTATCAACCTTTTTGCTAAGACGGGCACCGTGAATGATACTATATCGGCACTCCCTACGTATGTGATTATTCACGTAAGTGCCAAATATGCGATTGTTATGTCTTTTGCATGTTCGTTGTCTACGCACTTAGTTCTACGGGTAGGCAACAAACATCACAGAAAATTAGATTTTAAATAGTAGCACTCACCCAATTTTGAAGAATATACACCTGCATGTTACTTTGCAATTACGTTATGAATCTTTGAAATGCTCTCCTGTAAAATCTCATGCTTGCAGATATAGGATTATACGTAGGGAGTGACGATATGTTAATTTTAAAAATTCAAATGTGTGATTAAAAAGTGGCTCGTTTTTAAAAGTTTTCTCAATTACGAACATTAGTATATTGGCATTTTCAGAAATTAAAAAATTTAATTTTAAAATTAAATCAGTCAATCGATCAACTCTTATTCAACCATTATGTCATAACTGTACTTAACTATTTAGATATAAAATACATTTTCTATGAGTTCACATTTTTCACGGAACATAAATTTAACTAAGAATAATATGGTGGAGTATTCAATCCCTTCTAAAGTAATTTATAATACATCAACGAACGAAAATCTTTTCAAGTATAGTATTGGCAATGGCCTGATGCCGAAATAACTATCAGCAATATTTAACAATCTTTGTCGGTCTAACTAGCTTTATATATTGTATCTTTAAAAAAATGCCAAAAATAAATTGCTGAAATTACACTTTGGATATTATTTGTAATATTATATTATGCGTAGCTAAAATTATTTAAAGAAGATACATATTTTTTCCAATTCAATTTGTAATGCATTCTTGTGTATCAAAAACATTCCTACGTGTATGAAAATAAGTATTTTGTAAAATCAAAACTTTATAATAAATGTCCTCTAACAGGTTTAAATAAATTATAAGAAATCATTTGTTTTAAAGCTAAATACACAAATTAATTGTTCGTTTGAACAATGGCGTATGCTTGGCAATGATCTACCTCTACGCCTTTCTTCCTTTGTTGTGAAACTATAAACGGAATAATCAATTAATTGAATTCATGAACATAAAAAAAACTATTTAACCTAATCGATTATTGTTTTATGTTAAATGATCCGCACAGAAAACATGTGTTCAAATATACGTCACATTCCATCAAAATAAAATGAAAAAAACATTCCTATGCATAGATACGTCACGCCAAGAATTTCTCTCTCGATGTCAATTTATTGATTTAGTTGCAAAGGTGGAACGAATGAAACGCACAAAAAGTGAGAAGTAAAATAATATCAACTGTATTTAAATTAGAAGATATTTCGATATTTTCAAAAGTTTAATTTTGAGATAGATTTCTGGAATATATTAAATATAATATCAAGGGAATAACTGACGATGGTTTTCTGTTTTAACCTTTAACCACCCGCCCCTACGGGACCATTGATAATCACACACTTCGTGATCGGAATACACCGATTTATGATAAAAGTATTCAAAATATAAATATTACAGTACACAAAAAATGACTTTGAAACACCGAATCATAATTTTATTTTCGCATTCAATAAATATTTTTGTCATATTAAGTAATGCAAACATCTGCGTTTCGGGGTCTTCGATATTCACATGCCAGAAGTTTAAAGATAGTTCATAAATAGACAAATGTTTTAAAAATCTAGATACGGATAAAAATATTTAACTTTGTGTAGTTTTAAAGTTTTAATTGTAATTTTATAGTATAATTTTTTTTAGTAATTTTACAGTTTTTAATTTAATTTTTGATGTAATCTTTATAGTTTCAATTCTTTAACTTTAATTTAAAATTACATAAATTGTGAAAAATGGTTAATAAAACTTCTATAAAATTTAAACAATCTTTTTTTTGATTATGCTTTTTAATTACCCAAATAAGTTGACTAGTTTTAGAGATATAGTTATTTGAATGACAGCTTAGGGTTACAAAATAATTACGCAAAAAATGCTCGGGCGGATAAAGGTTAAATGTCAAAATGTATGCAATTTAACGCTCTTACTGGTAGACTGCATGATGAAGTCACAAGATAAAATGACTGAAAAAAAACAGTTTTATGTCATATAGTTATTTATTTTATCGATACCAAATCGTAAGATTTGTATGCAAAAAATATTATTCTTTATAATGTAAACAAAATCTTCTTAAATTACAAGCAATTGCACTTGGGAGAGAGAGTACTTTGAAAAAAATAATGCTTTAAATGCAATTATCTCAGAACTTGTGTTTATGACGTGCCTTCTATCAGTATAAAATCGATATTTACAGCAGGAAAATTGTGATGTCATATTATATTGGCGTATATTTTGAGTTGAGTAATTGAAACCAATCATTCAACACCTTTATACAATCCAGATTTAAGTAATACCTATGTATGTATACTAATTTAGTCATCGCGCGTATCAAGGTGGGACATCTACGGTTCTGCAGGCTTCTAAATGTGGCGACTTGAATATGGATAAGTAATGTTTAAAAGGTACAAGTAATTTTTTCAGCAATAATGATAATACTCTGCATAAGGTTAGCATTTTTACTATTCTTATCAGCAGTGTTTAGATATATAACAACACGTCATAAAAACAAGAATTAATGGAACTGCACTTAACCAATAAAAACATTTAATCATTGATTGCCAACATTTCTATGTGGGTAAAACCACACGTACATTAGATATAAGGGTATCAGAACATTTAGCTGCCTTTAGATTAAAAAAAGAAACTTCGACATTCGCAAATCACTTGCTAATATAGGACCATAGTTTAATGCGGATGATGGGGTTAAACTGTTGCATAAAAACATGGGGGATCATAAATTATTTTATCAAGAAATTTTGGAAATTCTGAATGAGCAGCTGAACCTTCCTAATTCTCCGTTATTATATCCTATACGTTGAAACACCTAACAGATGTCACTAAACGTGGAATGATTGTATATATTTACCCTTTCGTCGAATTGCATCCCGTCGAAACCCACAATGCTATTATAATTGTAAAATCACTCGTCATTCTAAAATAAGTTGGAAAGCGGCAATTCACCACTCTGTTAATGTGTTGTTTACAATATAAGGATTAAGGCGATTCTCGAAATGTTGACTCAGGTATTAGTGTGGCTCTCAGACGTATAATATTTTACCTCGTAAATAATATTTGTCGTATTTATATCTCCTATATAAACGTTAGACAATGTTTACTGTCTGTCAGTTCGAGTCCATTCGTGTGCTCGAATGCCTGAAGATGCCGAAAGGCGAAACCCGGGTCGTTAGTGACAAAATACATGGAAGTGTACAAAATCTCAATAATCCAAATTTGATAAAAATATTTATTGAATTGGCAAACTTATACTATTGGGGGCAGAAAATAATAATTATTACTTCCCACTTAATACAGATATAATATACGCCTAAGTTTTTTATAATTTTTGAAAAGCATATGCGACGTATAAATACTGTTAGTCCCAATGATGCGTTCTTATATTTGGAATGTTTTTTATTTGTTCTCATCGTAGAATGATCAAATAGTAAGTTATACTCATAAGTCCGCCCATCATAGATATGTGTGTTACGTCGTAATAGTCATAGTCACCAAAATGTAGGCAATAAAACTGTTTTTGTACTCATTGGTTCAAGTGAAGTTAATTCACTTGGACAATATTTTATTAATTAAGTATTTTTCATGAATCGTTTGATATTTTTTTGAACTTCCGCTTTGACGATTTGGGGAGTGTTTTAAACAAGGCAAACCTGCATCAACTAAAAGCCTATCAATAATTAGTAGGTATAATACAGTATTTTCTTTCCTGTCCCGATAGTTAATGGAAACTTGTATCCTTTTATTGTTTTTTTTTTTCTCATAATCATTATCTTTCATTAAATGGCAGTATATATAATACATGTTTAAAATGAATTGAAATTGTTCCTGTATTGCATTGCAAGTGCTATTCTCAATTGGAATTATAAACACATGTTCTAAAGTTATGCTGCATCAATTGCACTAGATTAATTAAAAATTCTATAGTTGCTTTTAATCGAGAACATCTCACGCTGCATATCACTTGCATACATATTATCAATTCGGTTAAAAGCACGGCCTGCATCTGTTGGGTATGAAACATAAATTATCAGTAATTTAAACAAAGGCATAAAACGAGGAAATAGCTGCTGGGACACGTTAATATTGTAATGGTCATGGTTACTTCTTAATAAAATTGTTGACATATTGGTAAACTCTTTTCTCAAATAAGACAACAAGTAATCATTGTTTGATAAAATTATTCTCAATGATTATGTAGGGATCGTAAAAGTGAGTCGTTTATAACATCAAGGCAAGAACCAACTTGCAAAATCCGACGATATTCTCCATGAAAACACAACAGGCAAAAGTGAACTTATAATTATTGTCACAGATACGTATTTACTTTGTTTTCATATTTTTCGTCATGAATTGTTATCCGGGATAAGACATTATATAAATACTTGTCTAGTAAATATTCCACATTTTATTTTCACATCATTACCGGTTTGTTGTAGCGTGTAATCATTTTCATCTAGAGAAGTTGGTTAGTTTAAAATATCTGATTAATAAACACGATCAATATGTGTCTAGGATTAACAGTACAAAATAATTTTTCTAGTATAATGCAGTAATATGATGAGTTTTTTTTAACTTGTTCGATAGGTATTACAGCATCACACGATCGACAGAAATGCAGAAGGTATACATTTAGTTTATTACTTACTTGTAAAAATATTCTTTGATAAAACAGCACTCGTTCTAAATCCCAGTTGTTATAAGTAATCTTTCACACAAGCTAAGTTATATATATTCACATTTGATCACACTTTCAACGCGACAAATTGTACAAAACTGCATAATGGATTGAATAAATTATGAAGGCATGCACCGATAACTGGCGTCGATTGTCCGCGCGCGGCGTCGACGCTTCAGGACGAACTGCCGTCACCAACAGCGAGCGCGAAACGACGATACTGATCCATCCGCTTCAACCAAAGGCTTCTGCACTACTGACTGACAGTCTGGCAAGTGGCCGCAGCACGTATCGCATTGGTATCATTCTGCTTGCGCTTTGTTGCAGCGATTATCAATGCGTTGTTGTTGATAATAATTTCGGGTAGTATCAAAAAAATAAGCCCTTATTTTATTATAACAGTTTGTGGATTAGTTATTTTCTGTTTCATATTCCTCTCAGTCTAGAATAATTAAATAAAGAGTGATATTTTGTTACGAATTTAAACTAAAGTAAATACTTTTTAAACCTAATAAAAAATCATTATATCTTAATCAGATATTGGAAGTTTTGACCACCACTCTTTAATTTCCATCGATGTAGAAAAATTATATTTTTCTCATGTAACAATAAATAATACATCGTTGATTTTTTGACCATGTCCGTTCCCAACTTAGAGGACAGATAATTGGGGAAAACAATAGATTTTGTTTTTACGAGAACTGATTGTGAATCACTCGCTTTAACTTTCTCATCAGGTAGAGTACGGACATAAGGATGGGGCTACAAAAGAACGATATGTTAAGTATTTCTTTAGAAAGAAATCCATACATCGATTTTAAAAGCATTGTATGAAATTGTCTCATTACCGTTAACAAATTTATGGCCCCGCAACCGAGTGGACGAAAGCAAATTGTATAGACCACTCGGTACAAGACCGTTTGCATAAAATATAGTATTTCAGTTATAAAATACACTAATTTAAAGGTTTTAATTGAATATGCTTACTAACTTTTCGACACCGGTAAATAATGGTGAATTCAATTATATCTCATAATGTTTCCCAACAGTATAGTTGTACCACTTTTATGGTGTTAACTCCTGGTAACTGTCAATTCTTGGTGGAAAGGCATTATATTTTAAAAATAAAATACAATTTATTTTATCGGGGTCCGTGGCGCAGTTGGTAGCGTCGTTGGCTATGGATACGGATGTCTCGGGCTCAATTCCAGGTGCGGACGGTTTTCATAAATTGATCCTTCAGTCTTTGTGATTTTTAAAACTCCCCTCCTGATTCGCCTCACGATGGTTAGCCATGGCAGCTAGTTATGTCGTCTATTGATGGGCAGAGCTAGATATATTGTTAGACAAATAGCAATATGTCTTCACCCAATAATTATAAATCGTGTGTAATGACATTTTGCCGTTTTTCGATCGATATTATATTAAATAAAAATAATAAAAAAAATCATGACAATATTTGAAATACCTAGGTTATTCAATCAGCTGCTCTCTGTGTGTTTTGTGAATAATTTCTGTTATCAAAGTGTACATCAAAATTATAACAACGAAAAGATGACGTCACGCCGTAGGTTTTCGTTATCAGCGCCAGCGGTAGGATTTTGCGGTCACAATGTTCACAGAATAAACACATCATTCTATGCTCATCGGTATCTTTAGGAATTGCCAAACACAGGATACTGTTAAGTCCTAGATGACTTCACATTTCTTACAGAAATGAAAATAGCACAAATGTCTTAACAAGAACAATTTTTGGTAGTTAAATAGTAATTTGAATAATAAACAAATGTGCTACCAAACTCACGGACGATTCTAAAATAAATACTTAAGCGTAAACTAGCGTAGTACATCAATGAGACCATCAGTTGATAATGCCAGCGATGAGCGAAACCTATCGTTATAAACATACGGAAGTAGTACACAACAGATTGTGTTTTTCTTTTTAAATATAGTAATGCCTTTCCACCAAGAATTGACAGTTAACACTTTAAAAGACAATGATATCATATATTAATATAACACACCATATAAATATCCTTGTTAAGATTTATTTTTTATCAGTTGATAGTGCTCGCAATGAGTGAAACCGATCATTATAAAAATGTGAAAGTGGTACGAAAAAATTGGGTTTTATTTTTAAATGTAATGCGTTTCCACCGAGAATAAATTGACCGTTAACACCTTGAAAGTGATAACATATCAATTCAACACAACTAAAAATGAATTCATTAGCAGTATTTCTAAGTACGTTTAAAGTAATTACATATATACATTTAACTTTATAGGGAATATGTAAATAATATTATACACGGCAATCTTCTCAAACGAGATTTTTTACTGGATCAAAAAAACGGAAATTGTTTTTTCCTTAATACGTTATTATATTTGTAGATAAGAATCAGATTACTATATGGGGTCCAATGGCACGGTTGTCCGTCTATTCTGTCCTAAAAACGTGGCTAAGCGAACAAGGCTGGCTTACCACTAGCACTTACCGAGCACCATCATTCTATTAATTAATATATTCCTTTAGGAATATGGTTCCAATGGTGTTGCTTGACGTGATTGAGACAGCAGGACAAATGCTGCGAGTGTATACAGAATTTATCCAGTTGTTCCTTGTTTGTCTATTTATACTGTCGCGTTGACTGTATGTGATCTAGTTTCGTCAGTCATTGATGAGTGTCTACCTGTTGCGCAGCGTCAGCAGAATATCGAATATTGGTTAAATATCATTTGCCAATTAATAACGCTTAGTCAATAACGTTGGCGAAACTGATAAGTATAATGTTTCGGTACAGGCGAGTATTAACATCACTCAATCTGCAGCGTCATGTCTCGCCATACTCCGAAAAGAGCGTCGGAATTAAAACATAGTCTCAGTTCACTTCATTATAAGTCCATACGATCCACATTGTGAGCGGACATTATTCAAAGAAAAGAAAAAACTAATCACTACCACCGTTGGACTCATTAAATTGTCATCCAGTAATGCTTTGTCGACGGCTGTGGAGTGAAGAAAACAACAATAAATTTTACAATGTAAGAAGGAAGTAGTTTCCAATTTTTTGCAACAAAATATGATATTTAACATTATTCAAATTGAATAGCAATAAATTTAGATTGCATGGCGACGTCGCATACGAATTGATAAAAAAAAACCCGTTATTTTCTTATGCACGATATCCATAAATATTTCCTGCATTGGTGCACATTGTATGACTAACTATGCTGAATGGCAATAATACTTGTTAGACGGGTATAATTTTATCATTAATCTGGAGAAAATTCATTAGGTCATGACCACAGGCCAAAAGCGATAGGTGGGTACTAAATGAGTTGTCAAATGTTGGAAATGAGTCATTTTGTTTTGAAAACATTGCGTGAACGTTGCAATATGGGAGGTATTTAATTATGACATATGGGTAGACTGCAACTTCAATATTTACTTTGATTTTTATGTAATATATAAATAGCCCAGCGGTAAATCTCCATGAGTTTCGTTTTGCTCGGGCTGGAAATCATTGGTTCAATTATACTATCGACTGATATCCAAAGGCGTTGATATGCGTGATGTTTTTATTACTTCCCACTGTGTTTGTCCAACTCTAAAAAACGAGTAGTATTAATAGTGATTAGTCAATTCTGTTCAAACGCTATCCTGGCACTGTCTGCTAGAAAGGATTACCGACTCATGAAATTTTAGTCTTTCTACTGTATTAAAACCTCAACGATTATTTACAACGATAAACTCGTTAATCATTTACGAATTCGATTTAATTACTAGTAATTCTTTTTTATAGTAATATTAATTACAGTTTTTTGCCAATGAATGCCAATTGTGAATGAAATTGACTTAATTCATATTGATTTCTTCAAATTACGTAAAAAACATACGGAATATTGCTGAGCATGTTTTTTTAGACGATAAACAGTCCTAAAATCTATCGTACTGCATTCATAAATGAAAATAGCCGATTTTCGACTAATCGTCTTCTGCCACTATGCCGTCAATGTTATGATGAACATTACGAGCAGACATGGCTATCAAATATAAGTTCTAATATTCATAACTGTATCTTAGAAAAAATCTGAGCTTCGATTTCAATGAAATAGGTAGTTATTACATAAAATATAGGTACCTTCTACTTGTTATATGTATTTATGGTTTCTGAAAACTGTAGGTACATGTATTGATTTTTATAACTTCAAATTTCATATAATTTAGTTCTTGCCTTTTGCCATTCAATCCGTAATCAAATTTAATTGTTTATTTGACACATTTATTACCTTCGATGATATTTAAGATGATTAAATTTGATGTTCTTCTTAATTAAAAAAAATTAAATAATGCTCTCTAAGAACACCAAGAGACGATAATTATGATTTATTTTTGATGAATAAACGTACTTTACCAATCCAATGAGTGAGTGTACAATTTCAAAATTTATCGTAACGATGCTTTTCATGTCAAACTTGTAAAGAATATGCCATTTTTAAGATTTAAATTCGTTTTCTAGGGGACGTTAAAAGATTGTAACACAACGCTATATGGCATTTAAATTCATTAGATAATTTAAATACCAAAGTGTTCAAATATAATAATATCCGATAGATGCGATATGTTCAAAAACTTATGTTAAAAATGATATTGCTAAAAACAGCACATAATACGTTAGTAAGAAAAATGTCATCCAAATTCCACTTAATGCTTTACAATCAATTATATCCAAACAAGGAAGCGATAATAAATTCCCAACACGAATATAGATATTAAAAAAAAAACTCTCGGACATACAGCAATAATAAAAGGCCGCAAAAGTTGTTGACCCATTCAATATCTCAAAGGCCGAATTGAATAATGGCGATCTGCTTCCTGTCATAAAATACATACCACCTATTCGCCGAAAAGGAAACCGTTTCTTGTGATATTTTCTTTCATTAAAAAGATGAATGGTCAGTCAAAAGATCTCTAAAGGGGAAGGTGTATCTATTCAAACTGAAGGAAATGATATGACGCTATCAAGCGAAATTGCACGGAAAAATACAAACAGGTAAATTCCACGTCGTCAATATGGTTGGTTTTTTTTTATCATTATACAAATAATGGCGGAAGCAATATTACTATGAATTGATAAGCAACTATTTAAATACTATAAAAGACTTTTTGATTTTATTTCTTCTATTTTATATGTGGTTGGTTATTAAAAAGGAAAGTAATGAATGATGTTTATTGAATATGAGTCGCTGAGTCACTAAACATGCTCCTGGCGATTTTTCAATAAAATAAGATTTTAATGTACGTATGTGCTCTATCGATAGATATATCAATTTTTCCAGTTTCAATTCTAAAATTTCTTCTGTTCGAAATTCAACATTTTTTCATACTTAAAATTGTCGTTTTTTACACGCTCTCGATCCTCATTTTACACGGTCAAAGCACTTTGAAAAAACGAGTATAAAAGAATATTTTACTTTTCATTATACTTAAAACTATCATATTGCCAATAACAGTTTTTCGTGATTTACTCAAAACTATAAAAACCTTCGGGAGCGTGTTTACCGACTCAGCGACCCACATGATATGCAAGACTATATTATAGTATTAAATACATTCAGTGATGGGTAAGTAAATATAATAAAGTAATACATTAATATTCAATAAAAATCAATTCAATAAAAATGTGTGAAGTTACGCTACATAATTGATTAAATTGGTAGATTTCCATTATAATCAAGTAATATTATCAAAGTATTTAGTTATAAAAGAATGATAGAATTTGGTTAATAACTTAAGCTCTGACGATTGTGTGAAACCGAAATAGCTATCAACCAAATCCTATAATTATCTTTGACACTAAATACTTTGTTTGTCTACTTTATTACGTCATATAAGTTTTTAAAATGTATGATATCTAACGTTTATCAAGATTATGGCATACATATAAAAGTACATTTGAGTACCTACTGTCAATTTTAAATAATACTTAAAACATTTCAAAAAGCAACTGAAGTTCTTGGCCTAAAAACAACAATGTCCACAGTTTTCCATGTTTATTTCATAGCATTTCTCGATTCCCTGTCCATGACTCCATACAACTGTGCAAAGACATATTAAAAAAGGCCCTCAAATCAGCTCTCAAAAATATGCCGCATTTCTAAAAATATACAATAGGCCAGGTCATTTTGTATCAATACATTAAAGCTCTTTTACGACCAAGATATTATGTTTTTACCGTCTCCTGAACAAAATGAATTTTGTGACAATTGCTGTTTTTAGGCCAAGGTCTTCAACTGGTTCATTATAATTTCATCGAACAGCTCTTTTTATAAAAACTTCACACACAACTCTTCACCTGATTCAGTGGAATTTATTAAATTCATATTCCACAATATGATTTTTTATAGTTACCTAGATGGAGTGCAATCACGACAGTGCTTGCAAAACATGTTGATCGTCAAAATTCCTTTCCAAAGTTTAGCTGAGCCCTCTAATGATTATCAACGACTTTGGTATGTGTTCAGCTTCACGACATTCCGCGCATACCAGCACCGTGTACATTCCCCGTTAAATAACAATCTATCCGCCTCTGGTTTGACTTATCGAGACCCTAACCGAAAATTCAACCGCTTATACAAAACATTTACAAATTTGGATATCTTTTTGGGGTTATTATAATGTTTACACATTGTAATAACCCCAATGTTTAATTCTGTGTGTCAAACTGCACACTTGCCTCGCACTACTAATAAGTAGATCTACCATTAACTGAAATATGATAAAAACAAGAATTATAGTCATTGTAAGAGTTTTTAGAGATCGTAAAATACTAAACGTACTTAATGAGCGTCGTTGCGATGATAGGCAAACACGTTTTCTGTAACTTGCGTCTGTTGTTGACAAATCGATCGATTTCCGAGCATACGATATTAATCCCCCACTCAAAGCAATTGAATATGGTTCGATTTAAAAACTTAATAATTTGACAGTTGACGCCAAATACACGTTTATCAGGACACCATGATTCTAGGTCACTTTCCTCTATCGTCTGCATTTAATTTTCAGCAGTATTCGTCAACAAGCAAGGTTTCTGGTCAGGCTAGTTCAACTTCTATGTGTCATATCGATCTCCTGATCAGATCAGTTTTTCCAGGTTGTCATTTTGCATGCGGAAGATTTGGCCAAATGACTGGAGAAACAGCAGTAGAAAGAAAAGCATAATCTGTAGATGACAACAGACATGTGTATTCGATTAGCTATCCACGTAATTCTTGGCAACATCCACCAGGATGTCAGTTCAAATCGTCGAAAGCGGCTTGTCTATTTAATATTCTTTTGTCTTCGTGATTTATAAGTTTCTTTGGATGTCGTAACTGAATTTTTTATATTAACTTAGTTTTATGACATTGTAAATTTGTTTTACTACCAATAGGCTGTCTTTTAAATATGCAATGACTTGTATTGAGATGAATTAATAGTATCTGAATTGAGTATTGCTCATCGGTCGAAGCATCATTATTTGTAACTTACTTCACGTATGATCAAACGTGATATGACATCATAACGCCAAAATAGGCTATGTACATCTCTTCTAACTTAGAATTTAAGCGCAAGGAACGACGAAAATAAACTAATATGTACCTACTATCTTCTCGCGACATTTATTGAAGAATAATTTACATTATGTAATGTTTATAGGTCTAAATATTATTATTTGAATCTGTTATTTAGCTCTCATAACGGGTCAATTTAAAATATAAGTGTAAAAATACATCAGATCAATATTCCGAGACATAATTCTTTTGAGAGGCTATACGGGACGTTGGAGGTCAAAAAACGCGGTCTCGTGTCGGAGCGAGAATTCCATTCAAGGGTCTGACCCCGCGTGACGTCACCGCAGCGCACTGCAATACTTTGACATAGCGTCATCATCAACTTGCCCGAGGAGGGGACAGGCGGGGAGCTCTGCGAGGGGAGTCTTAGGCTCTTGCGCACTTTTACTTTCCATTGTGCAGCGGCCAAGAATGTTATTTATGAGTACTTAATCTCGCTTATTTATATTCGTGCCTGATAAAACGATTTTCTAAATCAGGGTTCAGTGAGAGGTTAATTATTATGAAAATATTTTTTGTTAAAGTGAATTAAAAATGCTGTGACAAAAATTAAGTCTTGAATGTGAAATAAAAAGAAAACTAATTCATATATTTTTTAATAATACGATATTTGCAATAATACGATAAAATATTGAAGTATTTAGCTGTACAGACTTTATTAAGTTTGATATTTTATCCTATTATAATGGAGTACTACCAAGTAAATGCCAATTCAATCAATGATTTTTAAATATTTAACCAATTAAGATAAATTCAAGGATAATTAAATTTGATAAATTCACATGAAATCATCCCGCATAAATGACAACACAAACCTTTGAGAGTTTACAAGATTTCAAATCAACCGTTAAACTGAATAAGTCAAATAAATTCTGATCAAAATTCAAGTCAATCAAAAAATGCATCATGTCATCGATTTGATAGCCGACCAAACCAGGCGTTGAACTACTTGTTAACCTGAGTGCCCTGAGTTCCACCCACTAGACTACATAGGTACCTTTCCATCAGCTATAATGCGAATACACATAATGTATATTATTCTAACTTCTTCTTCTTCTTCGGCCATATTCGTTTCCTATGTGTAGCATATGGCCACCACGCGACGCCTCCATGATGTCCCTCAGCTCAGCCGAGTACATCCCGTGGATAGTATCCGATGGTCTTTCAGGACGCCGGAACCCCACCGGCGTTCCCATTCCAACTCACGGCGAATAAAGTAATTAGGACTCAATTGAGGTTGACAACTCTGTTATTACACTGGTTGTGTAACTTTGTGTGATACGTGTTTTGCCTTTTAGAGAAGCATCTTTAGACTAACTGCGTAAGTATCAAAAGTGGCACTATCCACACTTCAATATTAATTTTGTAAAATGTTCATGGAATAAAAATATGTTCTACGAAAGCAAAAATATTCATTGATTTTAGTTGATTGCTTACAAACCATAAAACGCTTGTTTAAAGCGAAGATTCGATATCGATTTTTATATTGATTGAATTGGCATTTACTTGGTATAACTCCATTATAATAAGATAAAATATAGTTTAGATACAAAAGGCATCACTGTTAATAATATTGTATTATTTAAAACTGAAAAACCATAATATGTATTATATATATATAACAATTAGAATTGACCCTAATATTATTTAAGTGCGTTCACTATACGGGCATAGAAACTACCAATCGAAAATCAAACATTATTAAAACCCTTACAGCGTGAGCCGTTTTCGCACGAATATACTTTCAGTCAATTGATCTGTTAAAACGCTCACTATCGCTAAAAATAGACCAACTAAATAAATAAATCAACAGTAAAGAATGTACAATTATGTGAAATATATATTAGTTATTCCAAATACATCAAGAAGTAAACTAAACTCGTCGCATTCTAGCTAAAATAAATCTACGACTTTGCGAGTAAAATGGCTGCGGGCAGTCTTCATATACACCGCCAACACGCACACAAGCAAGCGTATAGCCGCATAAGTATATGTAATACTTAGGGCTGATAATTAACGCTGCGTATCGGCAGTTCAACATTGAAATTCGAAAGACTGAAAATCGAGAGCTGTTTTCAAATATATATTTCCTTGTGTTTTACTTGACATTTTCATCATCTGTTGCCTAATTTCTCTACCTTTTTTGAAGAATATATCTACAAGTTTTCCTTCTAGTTTGGCCGTAAATACGAGATAAAACGAGGTTGAACATTCCCAATGTCGTCTTTATTACATTATCAATGCATAAAATTACTATTAAAATCTTTTCATAAATGGAAACAACTTGTAGATTATTTTGACAGTCGAACTTTTATTGCTTTCCTAACCTCACTAACTCGGTAACGGCATCACTGATAAACATATTGTTACAATACACTACGGTAACAAATATGCGAAAATTATCTCAGGTGCTGTTTTTTTTATAAAATATATCTTACAAAGATTTATATTTTTAACAAATGTAGGTCATGTCGTGTCATAGTTAAATACGCGTAAATTTTATGGCCATTTGATCACAAAGCATAAATTCCAAATTCAAAAATAATCGTGATATATGAAATGTCACTATTATTGCTGACATATATATATAAATAAAATGTTGCCATGAAAAAATCAGTGTAGCCACCTTCTTGGAGATAACATTGGCAATACATGAACTAATGAAACTGTATTTCGAAATTCGTTTATTATTTATTATCCGTTTAAAAGAATAAAAGTTTCTTAATAAATTGATAAACACACTTGTAGCAATGTTTGTAATGCGAATCTTTTTTAGTGTTGCGTAATAAAATAAATCTAAAGATAAGTAACCGAGTAAAATTAGTTGAACGGATTTGTTTTGTAGAAAGTGCTAAGATTTTAGATACAGATCTAATTGTAGTTTTAATGACATGCTCGGTAATGAGAACAGTGCTGAAAAACTAAAATTTAAGTGCGATATTTTTACATATTATTCCGTTGATTTTGATTGAAGTGTATAATATAACTAATTGCTGGTTTTCTTTTAATGTTAGAAAAAATAGGTATATATATATGAATTAATAATAATTTAACTTTTAGTCCGATAACGTCATTTGATATTCAATACAAGTTCAAGATTAATAGCGATTGAGGCAGTTGCATATATATATAAATTATCTTAAATAATTACATAAACGAATTTGAGAATGTAATATGTAAACATTAAAACCACCACAATTGAATTTCTATTAAAAGGAAGTGTATCATTGAAGCTTCTGTGAAAGTGAGATCTATCAATGGACATAATTATTTATTGCTACAAGCTGGTTAACGTTGTAGTTGAAAAAAGTATTAAAAGATGTTTCAATGTGTATATAATCAAATTTTATTTTTTTCCTAGAAAAACTAAAATAATTATACTATTCACATTAATTTTACATTAATGTATATTGGTATGAATATTAAAAACAGACATAAAAAAGCATATGTTGATATATTTATTGACTAATTACTTAATTTTGTTTAGGCATAGTTCTGAAGATGGCTCGATAGCATGGTTATGAAATAATAATCAACAATATATATAATGACAAACCTTCAGCAATGAAATACATTTTTTAACGTATTATAGTGGTAGTTCTATACAGAATACCAAATCAACTACAGAAGTTTTTTTGTGTAATGAAGATTGATCATGTGAATATAGGATAGATTGTATAAAATTTTGAACGACCTTATATTCGACGTAATATATCAAGGGAATACTGACAAAATGCATAAAAAAAAGTTTTAAAATAATCGCATTTAAAGCATTATTTTTTAATAATACTAACTCTCCCAAGTACAGTTATTGTTTGTTTTTTTGAAAGATTACATTATTATGAATAATCTTTTTACCATACAGACCGTAAGATTTGGTATCGATGAGTTATTTATATATCATGCTTTTCGCCTGAATAAAAAAATAACAATATGATTTATTACTGCTATTTTTTTAAAAGTGAAGGCTTTATGTTGAGCGTTAAATTGCATACATTTTGAAATTGAAAATCATCAAAAGTTGACGTAATGCAATATGTCAGTATAGCCTCGATATCATAATTTTAAGTTATGATAGTTTGTCAAAAAAAACGTATGCCCTTGGTTGAGAATCACTGCCGCTCTCGTCTGTAAATTTGTAAAATAAAATCTGACTTGTTATATTAGATACACTTGCACACACGTACTACTAAAAAGATGCACGTTCCGCTGGAAGAAGCCGTACGAAAGCGTGAAAGGTGGCCATTATGAAACATGGTCGAGTATCCCCTTCGTAAATCTAATTTTCACATTAGTAACATTATAAGCAAGAAAACAACTCATTAAAATATTGAAATTTTACTCGCGGTGCCGGATCTACATCACTGTGAATCATATAATAATTAAATTTGATGTAAATAATATTTGGATCGGTTAGGTAATACCGTTTAATAGTTATTAATTAAGTAAAATGTGTTCAAGCAACATATCGGTAAATATCAACCAAAAAACCATTATAAGAATAATTCTATCTTTAGCAGGGTGTACCTCGGTCCCTTCGCATCGATTTATTGATATAGATTGCTTATAATCACATTCGCTAATAAGTTCTGAAAGAATTGCTCATGACCCACAACTGAAATATTTTACAGTTCGAATCTGTCAATCTCTACTATATAACAGAAAATACATGTATAAATCTGTTTGTCTGTCACAAGAACTCCTCCCGAACGGTGTAGAGTAGCGAGTGAAATTTTTACATGCCATTCTGACTGCCATTTCTAGATTAACTGTGCTATTTTCAACTTTTAACTTTAAAATTAATTGACTGACTGTATGTTGTAGGTGATATCAACGGGTGGAAGATATGTTGGAGTACGATATGAATATCATTTATTAATTAATTTATATAGATAACTAAGTTTTTGAACCAGCAAGCACCCTCTTGTTTCTTCAGCATTGATTATTAATTCTGATATCTAACAAATTTGCAACCATTTCTATTGCTAAATACTATATTAATTGTATTTACAAATAAAGCGAATTACATAATCTTAGATCCAAAAGGCGATATAACGCTTCTAGTAAAAGCAATTGTAATTTTTTATTCGGTTTCTTTAGATATAAAGTGAATATCAACATTTTAGATCTAAAAGGCGATATATCGCTTCCAGTAGTAGTACTTTTACATAGAATAAGGCTGCAATACAAAATATCGGGTCCGTGGTGCAGGGGGAAAATTTTACGAAAAGGCTGGAAATTAAAGCAGCAGGTCGTCCTATGCCAAGTTTAAATTTATTTCCTAAGTTTACGGTTAATGTACAAAAAAATACTTCATAAGTAAGTTACTACAGAGTTCAGTGGAAAGTGAGTGTTGTTACTCAACATCAAAAAGGATTAAGTCGTTTTTGAGAGATACCAGGATTCAAAAGACAGACTAAATGCTCTTGCGACGTTAAGTGAGTTCATGAACCATCAGTTTTATATACCTTCATTTTAACACTCAATTTTATATAAATAAGCCTGTTATGTTTGTATTTTTATCAGTTGATAATGCTCGTGATGAGCGAAACCGGTCCTGATCATTATAAATATGTGGAAGTAGTACAAATGAATTGTGTTTTATTTTTTAAAATATAATGTCTTTCCACCAAGAATTGACAGTTAACACCTTAAAAGTGTAGAGTAACAGTTGGTATCGTCAATATCAGACATTAATGTTCGTGTTATTGAAGTGTTTTAAAAATCCAATAATCGGAGGATGAATTTCTTAAATAAGTAGACGAGTATTTTCTTGCACTCACTAATATTCTTGTCACCGGCCGCCACTGCTGGGTACGCCTAGGTACCATGGGAACATTTCATTCCTACATGTGATGTGTGATAATAATAGCAACGTCTACAGAGCGATCTAGGCTATTACATATAAGATTTTTAATAAGTCTCTTCCACTGCGAAAATGCCATAAGCGATGAGAAAACTATTTAAAAAAAAAACTGAACCACTTACGACAGTCTTTCCTACAGAGTCAACAAAGAGAGCCATGCGGAGAGTGTTCCGACCTTCTGGTTTCTTCGACACTCCGACCTTTATTGGCGGTCGTGATCTGCCAAAAGCGGCCGACCCAGTTTCCACCGGTCCGCGTCCAAACTGTTATGTGGATCGAAAGATATTATACTACTCAATCATGAGCGACTCATTACGCAGGCGCTCTCTCAAATTAAAAGCATTTCTTTGTGTGGATTGCTGGCCTACATGTTAATAACAAACATATTGTCTGAGCACAACAAAGAAAGATGAAGATCAATGAATCAATGGCGATGAGATATGGTTAGGTTCAATAAGAAAATCAATCATTATATTCGAAGAAAAAATTTCCATGTCCGCTCCCAACGTGGAGCATATGGTCTCCTAATGGAGGTATCTCAACAGAATTTTTCCATGAGAACTTTTTGTCACTGTTGCTCAATCTGTCTTTTTTCGAAGAGAGTAGGGATGGGACAGGACTAGTGGTTAGCTAATCGCTCTCGCTACGTCCCGTGAGGGTCGGATGGGTGTTAGAGTTTTAGACATCACAAAAACTCAGACTACGAACAGAAATCCTAAATCAATTTATGGATACCGTCCGCACCGGGAATTGAACCCGAGACATCCGTCGCCGACATACTATATTCGAAAATAGTCAAAGAAATATTGTATATCGTTTGTGTTTGTTCCAATAAGAGTTAAGCAAACTACGGTCTTGAACTGCGTTCAGCTATCGTTTTATTAAGAATACGAATGCCTAGTTTATAACAAAGGGCATGTTGTTAAACAACAAACAGTACATAAAAAACAATATTGTGACACTAGACATAGCAGATATTTAGCTAATGCGTCAGGTAAAAGTGCGGAAAGCACTCATGAGTAACCAAAGCAGTCATTCTTTGCTCTACTCGTTACAGCTTAAAAATGATAAAAACAAATCTCCCTAATATATTGTATTTCTGTTCACCGGAGATTTGTCAAAATTATGCTGTGCTGGTGTTAGTAGGGGTGCCTTGAATATACCTTGCCCGCGAGCCCCGGGTTTCCGACGACTCAATAATCTTCATAATAAATAATGACCTTCTCACAATCGGTGTGGCTGATTTTCAACGCTTTACGCGTCCGTTTTGCAATCCAGGGTTCGAAAATGAGGAATGAGAACAAAATACTTTTTAAATATCTCATACACCACAAACTCTTTGAAGTTTACGTAGACACGAAGCTGTTCTTCAAGTCGGGGCTGCAGAGGTTTCGTGGGTGTTATTCAAATTTCTTTTCCAAAATTGATAAGCCATTATTCAATAATTATTTAACCCACATGGAAGAATTTACAATCTAAGTACATTATATTTTCTATAGATAATTCCATGGATGATTATTTCTGATATAATTTCTCATCGTGTAGCTAAAGAAATTCATCTCGGAAATTTATATAGCGAATACCAATAAGTATGTAATCTAAAGTTAGTATAGTAAAGAAATTCCAAAACCTTTTCTTTTAAGAATATTTCGCTGTTTAATTATTTTTGATATCCGTCGTCACACTTCACCCACAGTTAGCCACTGGAAAAAGGAATCAAGAAAGTCTATTGGGAAACCGGTTCATTACTCATAGCCAATCGATCTGCAATCGAAAGAGTTTTAAATATTACAGACGCGTATAACTTTAAACGTGTATCAATTAATAAAAAAAAAACAATACATATTATGTGTTAAAAAAATTGGAAAATTAATTACCGTAATCTTGCCACACTTCAAATGGATGTCACTCTGGGACGGAGGTCCTATTTTATAAAATATGTTTTCTTTTAAATTTAACCTTTTTACTCCGGGCCGCTTAACCTAGCATATGTGAAGACTAACAAGCGTTTTTTGTCGAAAATCATTGATTTAGTTTCTTAAAGAAAAAAAATAATCCATACATATTTAAGACATCGACTGAGGGTGCTTGATGGAATTTCAATATCAAATTTGGATTATTGAGATTTTCTACACTTCCATGTATTTTGCAACTAACGACCCGGGTTTCGCCTTTCGGCATCTTCAGGCATTCGAGCACACGAATGGACTCGAACTGACCAGTTCGAGACTGTTAAAAGAGTTAAATCTCTACGTCATGCAGCGGTATCTAAGACAACCGACCTCTACTTCAAAGGTTAGTTGAAAAAAGCCGATTAAGTTGCGGATTTCCTAACCAGCACGATTATCTTCAGAAGCACTTTTTGCTGGACCACTCTTTATGTGTGCGGAATTTTCTATTATCGCAGATCCGATCGTCACGCGAATCACGACTTAATTACGTACGGCAAATGATCACATTCCTTAATAATAATAATTTTGTTAACGCTTAAAATCGCATCAAGCATGTCTAGTTTACATTGAAGTAGTAAACACTGAAGCAATGAACTAAATTTCAGTACTGAAGTCCTGTATGTAACTAAACGATGACATGGGTCTTTTTTCTGCAGTAAACATAATGAATGTGTGTACTCTGATCACAGAGAGAAATGAAAAAAATCATTTCTGTCTCTCTAAAATTATGATGCTCTCTTTTGCTGTTGACCAATTGAGTAAATTATAACTAAACAAGACAAACTGCATTCGAACAAGCACACACCCTCGGAAAGACATTACATAAACCTTCACAATATAACAGTCAAAGAAAATAGCGTAATAGATATCAAAATAACGTAATAATAAATATCGATATATTTTTACTGGTATGTGCTGTTTATTAACCAAAGAATACTAGAATGCCGATGCGCATTGCTTCATTGCAAAAAAATGAAATTATTTGTCTCTTATATCCACTACTCTGCCCACGCAGATAATTCTTTAATTCTACTTATGTATTTATCAAATGAAAAGTTAATGTTACTTCTGTGAATAACTCTTTTCGTATACTTATATTTATGTGTATATACTTTTGGTGTGCCGCGGAAATCTGGGGAAAACGTTGGTTTGCCGTGGAGAGAAAAGGTTACGGACCACTGGTTTATTTCGATAAAATAGTTCAAGCTACTTATTATTATATTGTATATGAAAGGAATGTTTTCTTCTTTGTTCCTCGGCCACAATGCTAACCGAATATGCCTTACAATATCAACGATAATATTCTTGTTGCTGAAGAAGTTTTACACCTCATTGTGATGATGAGGTGTGTTCGCAAAGTCCACCGGATGTGTTCACAAATGTATGTATTCATAAAATAATACATAGAGACAGTAGTTGGCTGGACGCCGTGCGCAAGTTACGGCAAAAAATTACGTGATTTCGTGAACGTGTTGTTGTACAAATTAGGGTATGAGTAATATTCGTCAAACTGCAATTTGAAGAGTATGTTTTGTACCCATCATCGACTGCCATTCATTCTCACAATTTTACTATACAGCGGATATCAGATGGTGTTTTAGTTGTGAACTAGAAATGTCTCGCCAGCAAGAAAGGTATTGATGAGACTGATAAAACTAATGTCTTTTTATGATAAATAAATTGGAACCCATTGTGGTTTTATTGATATACTTCTTAAGCTTTGCTCGTTTGTGGATATGCCTACATGAAAATATGGTCCAATTTTACAATTATTGTCTTTCTACTGAGTTGATATGATATTACCGTCAATTGGAGGATTGGCAAATAAGCCGATCATACCACGGGACACCAGAACACATATTTAACCTCTATAACACCCAGAGTGCCGATCTATAGGAGTATCTATCTTACCGAGGCTGCTAGGTAATATAGATTCACAAAGCCAACTATCAGCTCAAAATTTAACTTTGAAAATCAGACTTCGTTAGAGCGTAAGGTGGAGTATTTTATGACACAAGAGTACGAACGACTACGCTCCAGAAAAATTATATATATATATAGAACCCTCAGTTACAAAGTTTAACAAGTCAAAAAATGCAGTTTTGAGTTAAGTATAAAAACATGTTAAGAATACCACTCTAAACCAGTTACAAAGTGTATTAAGTGGTAATCTATGGTTATTTTTGAAATGGCAGTGATTATAATTACTTTAAATTCAAACTAGAACAACTACGAAAATCCTGTTAAAACCTCTGAAAATAAAATTATGTTTCTAATAGTATAAACACATTTTTAGATAATCCCAGAATTTCTTCAACATCTAGAAGATTAAGCCTGCCAAAAATCTATCTAAGCCGAAATACCTATCAGCTACCTAATAAAATTTTGTAGAACTAAATACTTTGTTATTTTATCCTATTATAATGGAGTTCTACCAAGTAAATGCCAATTCAATTCAATCGATCAACTCATTTTATTTAATTTCATTGTATAGACTGGTTTGACTCTTTGGTTGATACTAAGTCTATTGAGTTTTAAAACTTCTGAACATTTTGCTGAAATTTAGTTACGAAGTTTGCTAGTTTAGACGGCGTAGGAAAATTATTGCTAGTTCTAAAAACATATGTGTACAGAATTTGGACGATTCAAACGCGATATTGAAACTGCGTTAAGCACCTTCGGTCAATAGTACTATTTGTATAATTTACTGTTATGAAAGATTAGATTAGATATTTCATAAATTATATTAAAAGCGACCACATAGATAAAAAAAAATGTACGATAAAGTTATACAAAAAAATAACATAATTAATTCTACAGCCTACGATACGGCGCGTTTTATTTTCCATAATTCGCATTTAAGTTTATTCTATGCTGCACTATTTCCACTAGTAATATTATAAAGAAGCGATTTATAATGTATAAATAGTACAAAACTGGGTCAGGCAAATGAAGAACCTCAGGAAAATGAAGCCGTACGATTTAAAATATTCAAGTCGACACACACTTAGCCATTTCATTAGTTACGGGTTTGCGAGCGACACACAGGTACATAAATAACAATATTACAGGTGAGTTGGTAGATAAGATAGGGAAAAAATGTGAGAAATCTGCAACCTTACCTACATTACATACGACAGGTGGGTTATTTGCTGCTCTTTTGCACGCGTAAAAAAAGTATTTTGTACCTGCGCACTTCCGTAACACAAATTCCATTGTGTTTTAAATATGATGGCGCACTTAATATGGAATGCTTGGATATTTTACAAGAATTTAGCATTACGTTTGGGGGCATTTCTAAAAGCTTTCACATAAAAGAAATTCATAAAGTATGACATGCGATAAGTACAACTTTTACAAAAAGAAATGTCAATTATTACGACGCTGTTTATTCTGTCCATAAAAAGGACGAGTACTAGATAAAGAGTCATCTTTAGTTCTCTTATTATTATAGTGAAGGTAATTATTTTCCAATAGGGTGGTTATAATATCCTTGGGTGCATTTGCGGTGCATTTGAATACAAGCAAGGAGGTGGTGGTAGCATAAAAAAAGAATAGACGATAATAAAAAAATTAAAAACTTATTTTATGTAACATGAAGTTAGAGACTTTAATAATAATTATTATACACATCTAAATATTTGTACACCGTCATATATTTCAAAAAGCCTACCCGTATCGAGCGGTGTACACAATTTTAATATTTCACATACGTGAAAATATCTATGCAATATAATGACATTTAAAATAAATAAATTAAAATGTATTAAATTTGTAATAGCGTTAGAGTCCTTACGAAGCGGGTTACTAGTAAAGAGGTAGAAATATCCTAAAAAGTTTAATTCCTCTAGTCAAAAATCAGGCAGCCCAAAATGTAATTGCGTCAAACCGAGGCCTAACCGTCACATCTTCAGTTTTTCAGTCGCGTAAGGTTGTTTACTCGGCAATTTGAAGCAAGCGGTCGCAGACGATATGTAGCCGTGCGGAATTTTGCAGCATTTTTCAGCAAATGCCAGCAGTATACAAACAGTGACATCGGAGCGTTATAGGCTTTTTTTTATGTGTGATACATGAAGCTGGAGAAATGCGAAATGTAATACTCAAGTAAAGGTTTTGTTTTGTGTCAGAGCATTCAGTCGTATCAACAATGAAGCAAAATTGACAAATAATAAGTATTCACCAAAGTTATCAGTAAAATTGAAAATGGTTATTAAAGAAAAAGATTCGATAAAATGACTCTTATATCAAGTCATCACTTGACATAACATAATTAAGAAACGTGATATTCCTGAATGCAAAAATAAATAAACAAGTGATTGTAAAAGAAAACAGTCTGCAAACGTGAGACTTATCAAATGTAATATTTGGAAAACACAATATGGCAGCTAAGGTGGAATACGAATAAAAAAGAGGATAGGAGTGAAGAATAAAGAAAAAGAACCATCATTCTGTCACCACTCGCTGAACGGGGAACATCTTCTCTGGACTGCGTAATCGTCATCGCCATCATCCGTTCTACTTTTAATCGCATCAAGCATTCAACATAGAAAATATATTCCTAAATATGTTTCCAATAATTTGCATTATTACACTTAAATGAATGGCGATGATTAAGTGTTTCAGAACCGTTGCTCTTGATTTCACCTGCCCCACCCTCACCCCTTCACAATTCAACACTAAATAAAATTTCCCTCCTTACAATAAACTAACATTTTACGGAAAATGCATTTTTTGTTCATTCCTTTTACTTCAGCACCTCACTATTTCCATTGTCATATAAGTATCATCATATTACATAATATGAATACATGGGCCTATGCCCTATATAATTAAAATATAAATTATCATACACATCATTAAACTGATATTTGACAAAGTTTCTCATTCATTAAATGATTTATTAGAATGCTTTTAAGTCATGTTTAATTTACGTTTTCATGGATAGGATAGGAATTTTTTAAAATATCTTTGCCATTATTGAAATACCTTCAGATTTTAATCATGAGATTTGAGCACAGGATTACTTTCGGACACGGAATGAGATGAATGAAAAATATTATTCATTTTATTAATCATTAATAATTCGATGCGACAAAAATAAAGTCACAGCCTTACGTTGAAAAAAATATCGGGTAAAGATGTCAGTTTTGTTTATGGATCCAAAAAAAGTGTCAAGTTTTGTATCACTGCTCTACATCCCAAAATAATGACTCGCAAACAGCACAATGGGTTTTGCTCACTAGGGCAAACGAGTTGAAGAAGAAGTTTTCACGTAAAATTCAATCAAAAAGGCAAAACAAACGCCATCGCTTTTGCGGTTGTCGTGTTCTCAGTGGATGGCAGAATTCGTAGAGAAAGAAAAGCGGGCAATCTCGCTTTACCGTTTCCCAAATTGCTGGGCTGGCCATCATCAGTGTTGGTCGTGGGAAAAATTGCGAAGATCCCACTTTGCCTAATCTATTGGGAATGGCGCGAGTGTTCGTTGTTATCTAGAATTTTACGGTGAACATACAGCTATCAAATGAGTGATATTGTAATACTAAGCATCTACAGAGGTAAAACTGTGGCTCGAAAAAAAGCATGAGATTAAATAAATAGATTTTAAAAAAGTACTAATGTAGTTTATGCAATGATACGATTTCAAATTTAATATGGCATATTAAAATTTGTCTTAATTGATTCAAAGCTCTCCATCCTTTTCAGTAAATACAATTTTGTTAGGTATTGGAATGGATGAAAGTTTATTCACATGCACGACATCGTGGATGTTTGTTTCTGAATTGTTTGGATGAAAATATTTTTACTATGTAGAACCGGATGTAGCGATGAAATTTTGCAGTATCTTGAATTTCATGAATATTTTAAAGAGATTTCACTGCACATGTCACATAACACACAATAGGATGCAATTATACATAGTACTTACATAAATATGAGGGGTGTAGAATCATAACTCATTATCTCCATCATATGAAAATAATGAGTTATAAATGTAGCATTGTTCTTCGTTTTCACAACTACCATTTAAATTATAAAGTATCTTTATAAACTTACAAACTCCCATGTAAAATGAATGTGATTTTTTTTTCATTTTCAATAATCATTATCTCTATTGTTCCCTAATTTTCTAAATTAATATTCTTAATTTCAGCCGGTGAGATTGTACTGCCTTGGCCACCAGTGTTTGTTTATATATCATGGTGTAAACTTCTGTTCCACAGTTTTATTTGTATCAAACTATGTAATTGTAACTGTAGCATGAAAAAGCATGAAAGTATTGACGGAGATTTTGAGTTATGATAGGTACGAGAGCCCTCATATTATAATATATACATTTTGTTCAGACGCAATGTCACTGAAGACAATGAGAATAAAGATTGAAAAAGTAACATGTTAAGTAAGTAAGCAGTATTTTAGTTTTCGTTTTCTTACAGACAATCAAATTTAATAAGAATGAAGAACTTAATTAAAAATATGCATTTTTAGTTGATAGGAAGGGCTTAAAAAAAACTAAAATAATCATTTATATATAATAATTTAGTGCAAGGTTATGTAACCCTATTAAATAAAGTGAATCAGAATAACAAAAAAAAGATACAAATTATTAAATTACGGTGCCCGAGGCATGGATTTAGGTAATTCAAACTAAAATAAAACCTGTTTTTATCGCAGTCAGGTATACGATATAGCCAAAACATAATATTTTTATTTTCTAATATACGTTTTTTTAACATAAGTTAGATTGAGAATTATTACAAGGTATTCTCGCCGTTCTTAGAAAACTGTAGCAATTTCTCGGAAATATTGACAGACAAAGGTAAGGTCGACAGATTAGTTTGGGAGTTCCTGTACAGCACTTAAAAACTATTTCAACTGAGAAAATTTATGCAGGTATCTGTGGCACGACAAAGCATCATAACAACTGACGCATAGTAAAGAACATAGCGGTAAATATTGTGAGATTAGACTAGTAACTAATGAATGGCTTCGAAAGAGAGATATCAAATTAAAAAAAAATCATCTCTTACAGTTTTCAGCTCGGTATGAGAACTTTTGCGATACCTAAGACAGATTAAAGCTAAGAAAATTGAGGTAATGAGGAGTTGTGTAGTATATTTTTGGTAATAAATAAACTAACGGGGTACATAGTACACTAAAATCTTTTCTTACACACCATTTGTTGGACTGAGTAGAGTTGAAAGTAAATTAATAATAAAAACGTTCTCATAAATGCGTGTATTTGGCTATAAATTTATAAATCGACCAATATTCGATTCGCATATGGAGTATTTAAACTGGAGATTTTTAATAAGGACTTGCTTTAAATCAGTCGCTCAACCATCATTCCCAACGATGATGAAGAAAGATAAATGGTTTTAGGAGAGGATTCGTGGTTAGTTAACAGCTATTGGGCAAAGTTGAACACATTTCACAAATACATGACTCATGTGCGAATGTTCGCTTGGATATTAAAATAAATGTAATCGCTAAGCAGCATTAGTACACGCGTCATTGATTGTTGCCACTCAATACGGTGATCTTCTAACGATATAAAATATTTCGACAGTGTTTTGGACAATTGATGTAACCCCTAAAAAATAATTGGATCGCATTTTAAAGACAACAGAGCAGGTCACGGCCAAATGACGTAAATTACAAAAATAAATTTACCACTTTTTGGAAGGGAAACATGATTTTACATTGGTTCTAGGTTTAAAAATTCTGACCCGGCCACTCTATGTAAACCACTATTATATCGACACTACCTAGGTATAATCCCGTATCTGCAAAAATGAGAATTTACAGGAGTGCATTTCAAAGATTCATAACGCAACTCAGCATATAATGTTTTCGATAAAAACAGTTTTCACTCTCTCCTAAACAATTTCGCGTTAGATCAATTGGTCAAAACACCGTCGATGTGTTCAGGTTAAGAGTGTAAACTGGTGTCCTTATCCGTGATCAGACATCGTTAAGGTGAACGCAACGTAAAAAAGCTCGAAAAACCCACCAATAACCAAAAGCCGCAGACAACGGGAGATCTGTGTATACGTCATACATTTAGACAATGCAATCATTACTGCAAAGAAAATGATGATCATCAGTATAGCCCGATGACTGATCGTGGTTGGCGTGGTATGATCATTATGACTGATGACATTTTCAACTCTTACGGTAGGTAAGTTACCGGGTAAATGCAAGGCCGCGAACAATACGGCAATTATTATTGAAGACATATCAGATGAAGATGTACGCCTAATCGACTATTTTAAACGATCTTTTAAATACCAGAAGACTTTCACTAATGAGTACAGACGCTGTTTGTCAATATGTTCATCCATTAATAAACAAATGATGCTTTTCAGCGGAGATAAACACAATACTATAATAATAACCAAAACTATTGTAATACTTAATATACTATTGATCTGCCATTATAACTTGACCGCTGGCGGAAGTCGGAATTAAAATAGTCAATTTAGAGATTGTACCTGCCAAAGTCAACGTAGGAGTCCCATGAATATTGTTTGTATTATTAATACTGTAAAATCTTTCAAAAACAATTCGTAAGAATGTGCGTGAGGTTATTATTGAAGTTCGATAACTCCGCAAAGATGGCAAGTATCATGAATTAAATTAAATTTTTCATTTCTTCTTGAACACTGGATTAAAAACAAAAATAATCGTTTTCGAGCATGAATCGTATAAAGATTATATTGAGAAGCCAAATAGAAATGGTCCTGTACTCTAGTTGTAATACTTTTAGGACTCGTTTATTCAATAATGGGCTCACTAGTAAATATTAAGGCATCGTGTCAGAACTACTATCATATTTCATGCGTCCTTAAGGATGTTCTTTTGTTACCCTCTGTAGTTTTACAAAGCGTGCTGTATAGTTGTGATAATGAATAATTTAATGACATTAATCTTATGACAGAATCTTTTTGCGTACCTACCGACAAACTGCGGTTTCAATTTCAGCGAAAAATTACGGCCTTTTTCCGCATCGAAGAATTCGCTTTTATTTATAGTACAGGTGTTTTTATCATTTCGACTTTTTCCGAAGTCGCTTTTATTACCACTGCGGTTTGGTTTTTGTATTAATAAGCATTTTTGTGTAGAGAAACCAATTTTCTAAGTATAGTCGTGATTGTTTGGTGAAGTGACAGTGCAATTTGGGTTTTCAGTACAATTTATAGCCCATTTTAAGATAAAGAAAGAAACAAAGGAAAGCTAGGGCGTCAATCACCGTTACCGAAAAGTACTGCTCTGTTAAGCCGCCCTGCTGTCTGTAGAAAAGTATAAAACCATTTTTCAACAAATGGGGATGTTTTTATCTGTCGCCAACATTACTTGGCCGCCGCCGAATTTGGAACTAGAATTGTCAGTCTAGAATATCGTTAAAATATCAGTTTCGGAATTTGTCAGTTCTGGTTGAGTATGGCAACATTCCTGACGCAACGGTTGCGCCCTCACTAGCGGCCAAGTTAAATTACTACATCTATACCATTTCTATATCTTATTATTATTATTGTTGTCACTGTTATTATGTTTGTGGAATGCATGGCGCATTGGCGTCAGCTGTAATGCCATGCATTTCAATTTTTTTAAATTTACAATAAATAAATAAATAAATATCTTGATAGGAGATCGTAGTCATTTTATCCTCATAATTAAACGTAACAGCTAGTTTTTTAATAATCTAGTTGAAATAGATGATTCTCATTCATACGTAAGATTAAGGTGGTGCTACAAAGCACAGAATTCAATGTCATGATTGCGCTCGCTGTTCGTTTCCACGTGTTCACGACATCACGGCTAAGACGATGTGTAGCTGTAGCTAAAATCTAACTTATGTATGGGAATCGTGTATGTCATTTTTTTACCATGTCCGCTCCCAATGTTGAAGCTATCGACTCCTAATGGAGGTATTACAACAAAAGTTTTTCTACGAGAACTGCTGCTCAACCAACTTTTTCGAAGAGAGTAGGAATAGGACTAGGAAAGAACTAGTGGTTAGCTAATCGCTCTCGCTACACTCCGTTTTTAGAATCGGATTCGATGGGCCTACGAACAGAAATCTATATATCGATTGAAAAACATGTTTATACAAGATCATGGGATTTGACTCAACTCAGACAGAAGCAAACGACGTTGGCCACTGCACCACGGACCCGTGTATGTCAAATTAATACCCCAATATATTTGGGTTTTTACTGTTTAATTGATACACGACATAAGTTCACTACGAAGAATATTGTTGTATAGTTTATTCAAGCGGGTCTCAAATTTGAAAAGTTAGTTTAAATTGCAAAATCACATTCCACGTAGGGTTGTCAAGTGTTATAGACATAAAAAGAGAACATTTAACAAAAAAATGTCTTTACTTTTCCGTATAATTTTTGCGGTTATTTTATAAGGTAATCGTAAAATTCCACCACTACAGGAAATATTATATCTATAATTTAAAACATCGACTGAGGGTGCTTGATGGAATTTCAATATCAAATTTGAATTATTGAGATTTTGTACACTTCCATGTATTTTATCACTAACGACCCGGGTTTCGCCTTTCGGCATCTTCAGGCATTCGGGCGCACGAATGGACTCGAATTGACAGACAGTAAACAGTGTATAACGTTTATATAAAAGATACAAACACGACAAATATTATTTAAGAGATAAAATATTATAAGTCTAGGATCCACACTTATACCTGAGTTAAAATTCCGAGAATCGCCTTAATCCTTATTGTGTAAGCAAACGCATTAACCGAGTGACGAATTGCCATTCGTGCGCTCGAATGCCTGAAGATGCCCAAAGGCAAAACCCGGGTCGTTAGTGACAAAATACATGGAAGTGCACAAAATCTCAATAATTCAAATTTTATATCTATAAGACTAAGAATCATAATGTATAGACATATTTTTATATCAAAATAACAGAGTTTACCCAAAAGTCCAATTATATCAATCGAAATATTTGATGACTTTTTCCACTTTCATAATAACCGGCACATACATATGTACATAATAATAGTTAGGGACATGAAAAGTGCGCTTAAAAATCAATTGTTTAATCTAATTATCTTCATTCTTATTCTCACTTTTATCATCTCTGTTGCTATATTTACTTAAACAACTACTTTGGTACAAAATTTTCTTATCTTCTTTAATTTCTTTATAAAATTCTAAACATGAAATATTTTTGTAATTATATACTACGCTCAAAATACCACGGACAGTGAAAATTTTCAAAATTGAAAAAGAGAACAGAAGAATTATGTTAAATAGACAACATATTTTCTTAAAAAGAGACATGTTGGCAACCCTAATGCCACGTGACCACAATATATGAAGCTTCGGCGTAAAGAGCAGGAGGTAAGTGTTTGCTTCCACTTTTATATTATTCTTTAATTGTCCATAGTACGTAACTAACTACCTCAATCGTTTATTATCATAACCAAAAGAATAGTGTCCATATTGTTTATGGACGTTGAGAAGGTGCATTGTGCAGAGGTGGTCGGGTAACGAACCCAGTACCCGCAACGCCCAGGTAAGCACCCGCTCACCGTGAAGTGGAGAGGTCCACTCGACCGGCGATAGGCGGACGCGAAAAAAGAAAACGATCTTTTGTTAATCAGTTGCCGTTTTATTGTTTGGTAAAAGTACACTTTTTCATGTTCGGTAAATCACCATGGCTTGAAATGTACCGACAAGATCTCTGACTAGCTGATACAGTAGTGTTTAGTATTTCAGCCTAGATTGAATGTAAACAAATTTGACATTTCGATGGTGTTTTGGCCAATTGATGTAACCCTCAAAATTGAAATTGTTCAGGAGAGAGTGAAAACTGTTTTATCGAAAACATTATATGTTGAGTTGCGTTATGAATATTTGAAATGCACTCCATTAAATGTTTGCAGATACGGGATTTGCGAAGTGATTTTTGATATAATAGTGGCTTACATCAAGTGGCCGGGCCAGAATTTTTAAGCCTAAAACCAATGTGAAAACCCAAAAAGAGATCAATTTATTTTTGTAATTTAAATCATTTGGCCGAGACCTGCTCTGTCGTCTTTAATATTAGATCCAATTACTAGCTCATTTTCTTATTTTTTAAGGGTTAGGGACTCTATGACTGCATCGGACCGTTATAATATCGACTATGGAAAGGTACTTGCAAGTTATTTACTTGATCCACAAAACATACTTATATTCTGAACAATTAATCCAAGAAAAAAACAGCGACATGAATATGTATTTAAGGCTCCAATGTGTAACGATGTTTTATTACAGTAGATAAATAAGTACATTTTTCTCTCTTAGCTATTTTTAGATTCTATCGAACGCAAGAAATAAAACGAACAATAGATTTATGCATATTTTATCCATCATAAACAGTTTTGGATTTTCCAATAAATTATTGATTAAAAAAACCAATAATTAATCAGAAATTTTCCTTTACAGCTGCCATTAAATCGATTGATAAGCATGACAGACCACAAACAATGAATGATTTGCATCGATTATTTTATAATCATTTTCTAAACACTGTCATTATTATTTTATTCTAATTATCATCAGTTGGTAAAAAAACCACCATTTTAAATATAATATTTTCGATGGATTAGGCGGTAACTTTGTAGAATTTCATTTTTAGTATAAAATAAATTTGAATTGTCGAAATTTTGTACATTTGCATGTATTTCGTCACTAACGACCCGGGCTTTGCCTTACGGCATCTTCAGACATTCGAGTACACGAATAAACTCGAACTGACTCAAATTTGATATTAAAATTCCATCAAGCACCCTCAGTCGATATCTTCAATTATAAGATTGATAACTTTGTCATTCCACTGGTTGTGTTTCGATGCATATTCAGACTAACTGTCAGTTAGTCTGAAGATGTTTCTCAAAGAGATGAAACACATGTCACAATTATTAACACAACCAGTGGAACAACAAAGTTAACAATTTTAATTTCATATTAATATTAAATGCAGTTATGGTATTCGATATTTTAAAACTAGTAATATTTTACGCCAGGTAGCAATATCTCTCTGACATGCATCGTACGCAAGCGCTGAACGTTCCAGACAGACTTCATTGAAAAATCTATGTATGAAAGTATCCACCCTGGGAGAGTAGCCCATGAATACCGCAGCCGAAGACGATAATGCTTGGTGAATCAAAATAGATATTTATATTACTTAATTATCAACTGATAACTCACTATAAACATACTTTAAAATAATGTATTGTTGATCGGGCAAACGACCCCACATCTTGAAGAATTATCGACTTCTTGATCTTCACTGAAGGGAAGATTTCCGATAAGCATTAGTCTTGCCATAGACACTGGTTTGAAGGTTGACCTCAATAATGCAGCCCTGACCAGGGTGGCAGTTGACAAAGAAGCACTCTCCAGTGTCATCAGCGACGCCTTGTAGAGTGTATGGCACAAAAACAGAAATACGTAAGTTGTGTCGAAAATGACATTATCAAAGTAAAATTAAACTTTCAAAGTTGACTGACAAACGACGTTCATTTAACGCCCTTAGTAGAATTTTCTTAAGTAATGTATGTAGTGGAGAATTACCCCATATGTGCATAAGCCGCGCGCTTGGGGCCTCAAAAACAACTCGCTTAGTTACATAACCCTTCTAATTTCTATTCAGTTGTCTATATTTATTTTTATTTTAAAAAGCATTCCAATGATACCACAGCCATGGTTTTAATTGAATAAATAATTTGAATTAATGAAGTTTTGTACATTTTTTAATTTGAATTAAAGAGTTTCGCCTTTCGGCATTCGAGTACACGAATGAACTCGAACTGAGAGATAGTAAACAGTTTATATATAAGATAAAATATGAAAAAATATCATCACTAAGTCTAGGAACCACACTGATACCTGAATTAATACCAACATCTAACTACCCGACAACAATGAACCTTAATCCTTATTGGGAAAACAAACAATTTGCAATTGCAAGTGGTCAGGAACAAAATAGAGTTAGATTAGCCACTTTCAATAGAATGGTGGGTTTTAGAAATGCGATTCGAAAAAAGGATAGCCATGCACACTCTTTACAAATTATTGGTTTTGTCAGGGCGACTATATTATGATGAATGTATTAATGTGGGTATTTCATTATTTTGATTGTTAATTTATGTTTATTTTATGAACTCATCTCACGTAACGGATACAATAACGGGGAGTTCGGGATATTAAGTTGGAACTCCTTCGATGTTAACACTGAGATATTTGTGTATAGAAGAGATTACAGATATATGTACATTGGAGGTCTGCACGGGCCCGGGCTCGGCCCGTGGGCTTCTACCCGGCCCGGCCCGTTGGCTGGGTTCGGGCGGGTAGAGACAATTGATATTCGGGCTCGGGCCGGGCCCGGGTAAGGGATTTGTTCTTCAGAAAAATATTTCGGACTATGTTCGGATCATGAGTACTTTTAACCAAATACTGTTGTCACTGTTGATAACAAAAAGGCAATAAATAAAATAATTTATTACGTTTCGATGGTGGTGGTGAAGTATAGAGACATCATTTTATATTTTGGTAACCTGAAACCAAGATCATAAAATTGTTATTGATCGATGAAACAATGCTTTGTTCATTTAATAATCACCTATAGTAAGTTTAAATAGTTCGTAAATGAATAAAGTGTGATATTATTCTGTATCTGCTTTCTATTCGTTTGAGATAGTCGACTGTTCCTTGGGCCGAAAAATTCATTATAAAAAAATAAAAAAGTTTCGTTAAAAATTAGTTTTAACGATATAAAGAAAATGTTGAAAAGTGGTGACTGTGGTGATGTGTGGAAATTATTTCGTGAAATAATAGATTTCATCAAATTTCGGCCCGTGCAGACCTCTAATGTACATGTATATTAGCTACGCAGAGCTACTGAAGTATTTACAAATATTTTTCGCAACCGTCGTTCAGCACGCCATAGTAACAAATAGGCGGGATAGGTAGCATGCGAGTGCCTTAGTTTATTGATTTTTCAAGTGGAAATATCCACTCTCAGGGCAAAGGTGTTACGTGTCTCCGCATATTTAATTCGTCCGGGAATGACGGCTGGCCCGCATGCACCGCTATCGATCGCGCAATTCATTCAATGCCGCGTTTAAACGGTTGGGCAATATTCCATGAAACACACGTCAAAAGGCGTAGGGAAAAAAGTAAGTTGCGTTTTCGTTATCATAAGTCATTGTCTATTTTCCCGCACACTTAGACGTTAACAATAAAAAAATCAACGTAAGACCGAATTTAACTGATGATATTAGTATTGCGAACTACAATAATTGTTTGGGAAATGAACAAGCATTGATTAACGGCGATTTTTTTTCAATGAAATACCACGAAAAGTAAATAAACATTTTTCCATTATAGTTTACTACGTTTTAAAAAAATATGGTTCTAATACTTGTAACATACTGGTATAAGTTGTTTTCATCTAATAAACTTTCTGTGATCGGAGTTCAAGTATCTTTCAACCCCTTTAGGTGGTGAGTTATTCAACATTTTAAATTATGTATTTAGTTTTTTCACTATTCCTTTTGAATTAATTTTCGACTTTGTGCAGTGTTTGCAACATTTATGATACCTGTAAATCGCTAGACCAGCGTTTCTCAAACTTATTTTTCCGCGACTCGATTATTTTAATATTTCTCCTTCGTGACCCACTAAATTTGTGATCACCTATACTACCGGCAAATAGTTCAAATATAGAGATTTATTTTAGGAAATTGGCGACCCGCTACCGGGTCGCGACTCATCATTTTGGAAACGCTGCGCTAGACAATATGCGTACCATCAAATAAGAATATATCGAAATATTAAATTGATTAAACAAACGTGTTTTTTGTCAAACTAGCTCAGCCACCCTCGTTCAGTAGAGTCCCTTGTTCATTAATTTACAGATATCAATATTATTTAAAAATTATTTATAATATAATATATAGTACCGATTTAATTAATAGTATATTAAAGCGAAAGCAAACAAATAAAGTAATGTTAGATTATTTATATTCAGAAAAAGAACGAACACGTCATGATAGTTCTTATGGCTGGCGTAAAATCATTTATTTTGGAGAGACATCATTAAATATCTCAAAGTTGTTAACGGGTAACTTGCAATCGGTCTTTTCAACAGTTAATAATTTAGGTAAAATCTTATAGAATAATAAAGATCGAATAGAATCATTGTCACAGTGTGGCATATACCGCCTCTCTTGTGAGGACTGTCAGGCTTCTTATGTAGGAGACAGGTAGAAATTTTAATATTAAAATTAAAGAACAGAATTTATAATGATTATATTTTGAGAGATGACAAAGCCGCCCCATTAAAACCTCGCTAAACCGAAGTTTATAGTACAAACTGCGTTTCATCGTATTCAAAAAACAATCAGTATTAATTACTCAACCATTTCTGTAACGAGAAATTTAATACACTAATGAACTTGACGCCATTTATAGATTGCGGAATAATCTCAGACATGCAATCACCCACCATTTATACGTTATTACATACAAACGCCAAGAAACGTACAATTAATGTTAGTATCAACAACTTCCACCACAAAAGGAATTTAATAACCGCGCCAAGGACTGCCTATTGTTTATCAATAAATACGATTGAAAATTCGATCACCTATTAATAATAGTGATTACCTGTGCATACATCAGTGAGTGATCTAATAGGGAAACAATGACGTAATTACGACGCCTCTTCTCGAATAAATTAGCCACGCTTTTGGCAATGTAATATTTTCTATTTTCGATGGATTAAAAGAATTATTGATTTAGAATTTTCTCATCATTTCATTTAAAAAAAACGTGGAAAACGTTATGAAGAGAAACATGCTGGAGATTTAAAAATAAAAAATCTATTATTCTTAGGAATATATAAGGATCTTAATAACAGTAAAACCCTGTTTATGAATATTTCAACTGCGTACGGTGGATTCCCTTTTTCTTAATTTCCATTGAAACGTAATACATTTCTTGATTCAAATATTTCGATTGGCTGATTTATTTATAGTGAATGCTACAAAACACAGGAAATCAAATATAATTAATATATCGACTGTGGAAAGGAAAAAGGACGTAACCCACACATAACAAATTTTACAGGAGCCACGAAAAACGTTTTTTAATGATTTTCGGCCAAAATCAAAATATTAAATATACACAACCTTGAGTTGGATGAAGACTAATAATCTGGCGTTTTATTAACTCAATCTGATATTAATTTAAAAAGTTGTATAAGAAAACCAATAAAATTTATTTTTACGTCGAGCAGTGTAATCTGAACTGTTCTTATGACTAATTTACAAGATAATCGAATATTATGCATCGTATAATATTAGAACTATATGTGAAGCAGTAAATACTAATAATATTATTCTATTAAATGATTTCAATCGTAAATATAAGCTTATTTATAATAATTTCAGGTAAATAGATTGACAGGACACATAACCTAAAAACCGCACGGTGATGTTTTTAGTAAATATAGCAAAAATGTGTTAACTTCCTCATCTAATATGAACAAGAGATCATTGATCTATGACTTAAGTATATATATATAGTATTGTTGTAATATGGTTGTTTTATAACAATAATTTACGATTACGAAAATCTTACTTGAGCGACTAATAATATTATTGATGTGGTGTAAGTCCTTTTTCCTCACCGCAAATTTCAAAGTCTCTCTTTTTTCAAACTTAAAATCCAAATTTTGATACTAATTAGGCATTTACAGCTTACATACTTTTAATATATTGTGTATTAAGTTGCATACATTGTGATTATCGAAAAAAAAGCTATTTTGAAAAACTGAGGGTTACGTCATTCAACCTCCCTGTCTATTTCTCTACGTTTCGTAAAATATTACAAAACAAATATAGAAAAATCAATATTTAAGATATTATATTATCGTGTAGAAGTAAGCATTGAAACGATATAGATGTTGTCACCGACTGACTATCTGTTTTAACAATTTGCGATTTCTTTGGTCTCTCGAGCCTGTAGTGAGTTTTCCACATTCCACAAAAATTATTTAGCACATTGGCAATATTATAGTTCGCTAGTTTAATATATCTGCTCGTGACACACTTTTACAGGAGAGCAAAAAAATTTTAGTTATAGGTTAAGTATCAAATATTCAAAAGAAACGTAATTTTGCATACCAACCTGTTTCTTTTATTTTTTCTTTCAATAATTATATTTTTTATTGTCAAGAAGTCGTAACAATTAATTTATTTATAAATTGTAGCTCTATTCTTTTCCAGATCAAAGAATTTTCATTCTGAAACTGTTATGGAAGAAACTTGGAAAATGGCCAAAACATTGCCATCGCTGTACCGAATTTTTGCATAGTATTCAGTTTATTCGATATTATTTGGATATATGTAATAATATTTGGAAAAAATCACAGATGATCTAATAGGAAGATAGTAATTATAATATAATTACGTAATTGTGACTCCATTTCTAGAATAGAAGACGCGATGTAGTAATAATAACAAACAGAACGTTCGATGTGAACCTAATCATGATGGTCGAAAAAAATTAATAATCTTCAATTCAAGTTACCAACCACATAGCTAATTGGTTATCTCTGATTTTTTTTATGGACGTGTGCATTGCACAGTAATAGGTACCTAACATCGATTTTCAAAAAAAATTATGATGTAACCAATGATAATATTAAAAAAAAAACGTTAGTCTGTATAATACACACATATTTTAATCATATATAATTTTCGTAGTGCATACCAAAAAGAATCCAGCATATTATTTATTTCATGTGAATTTATATATCAGTGGTCGTCAACATGATCCACATTACCCAAAAGTGTGCAATTTATGCTTTCATGGTGGGTGGTGAAGATTTTTGTCTGCTGTTACAATTGATGTTCTGCCATATATTATATCATATCGAGAGGGTATACTGACAAAACGCATTAAGTCTATTTTCAACTTCAAAATATATTCAATGTAACGCTCTACGCACTGGTAAAACGCATAATGTACCTATAATGGCTTTGAAAAAAGCAGAATTGACTCATATTGTTATTTTTTTTATTCTGACAGAAAGCATGATATGTCTATAACTCATCGATACCAAATCTTATGTTTTGTATGTCAAAAAGATTATTTTTTCAATATGCAAAATAAGCTTTTAAACCACAACCAATTGTACTTGGTACAAAGTGTACTTTGAAAAAAATAATGCTTTAGATGCGATTATCTCAGAACTTTTTTTTATGACTTAATGCCTTCTGTCAGTATACCCTCGATAAGAAAATTGCAAATGTTTAGTCTAATACACCTCACCGATCGTATTTACGATTTAACGGTAATTTTAATAATCCTGATTGTTATCACATTTTATACAAAAATAAATTTAAGAAGGTACACATTTTAAACAAACCCCTTTCCCATTTTTAATTTACGCCAAGCTGATTAAGTGCTCGACTGGTGCTAAGGATATTTTACCACACTTACTAACATACAAAATTGGCGGGAAGAATTAAAAGTTTGACGACTACTGATCTTTGTTGTGTGTTCAGTATAATGCTCAATGATGGTACGTCGAGCACTAAAGCCGCACTGATATAATATCTAGATTTCAATTATTATTTTTATTGTATTACTATTATTTAAAATAAAATGTTACCTTTTCAGGTCCATTCAAAAAGTCGGAATCCGTATAGATGCACAACGTGGACTTTCTGGACAACGAGTCGCTCGCCAGGGAGCTCGAACTACTTCCCGTCGAGAACTTCATCTTGAATAACTCTTCAAACACTATTTCAACTCATCAATCATTCCATTAACTCATAAACCACCCATATATCCAATAAATCAATAATGATGTAACGGTTACAGAGATCTTGAAAAAAGGTTGGGCACGAAATTTAAGCTATTGAAAATTAAATAATAATGATATTCACAATTGAATTGCACTGTCAAAATACTAATTAATATTACGACCAATGATTTATTTGATGTTAAAAACTAATTTGCCTATGGTTCACATTTTTAACGATAGAGGCTTAGGATTTTAATCAAAATAGTTTTACATAAATTGTCAGCTTTTATCTTCCATTTTTCTTGTATTTCTGGGTAATCTGAAACAAAAAAACGAAAGAAAAACACTTAGTAACAATTTATATATATTTAACACAATACATACATTTTTTTACACTATATCCACTCCCAATGTGGAACCCATAACGGTGTGAAGTTTTGAAGTTTGTTATTTAGTTGTTCACCCTCTCATTTTTTGAAGGTAGAAAAGATAAGGCTAAGGTAGGACTAGTCATTAGCTTTATGCTCTCGCAATGTTTAGATTTTTTTTATTGGATCGGTGAGGGAATTTTAAACATCTATGCCTTTGAACAAAAATCCATAAATGGATTCCAATACAAACATAGTAGTTTATTAGTTAATATTTTATGGTGTTTAAAATAAAATAAAGAAATAACTTTATAGGCTTTATGAAAACTTTGTTTTTTCATTGCTATTAGATAACATATATTTTTAAGCCTTAGCCATACTAATAGGATACATTATTTAGTACTACAAAATTTTGTAGAACTGAATACTTTGTTATATTATCCCTTCATTCAGGAATTCTAACAAGTAAATGCCAATTCAATCAATACATAGACATAATGTTTGTTTGTTTTATTTTATGGCCATTCTGACATGTGAATAGGTATTTCCAACCAAACTCAGATAATAAAAGAGTGTAAATGTTTTGGGCTAGGGTGTGGGACCTTTTCATGTTGTAAGACGCCACCTCATTCATCTACGTGTAATCTAAAATGCCGCATTCAGTGTTCCGTCATGCGTTTTTCTCTTCTTTTTTGTGTGGATATATATACTGGTTATTTCATTTTTAACTATTTAAACATAGCCATAATAATCAATTTAATCATTTAAATGAATAGCTCGTAAGGATCTAAAATATATATCAAATATATTTGCTATTTACATAAAGTTCACACATGATTAATCTCTCGCCAATTGATTAAGATATTAAATTTAAATACAATATCTCTAAAGAGAAAAGCGCACTTACGTGTTTGAGAAACACTGATCTAGCGTAAAACTATTACCATAGTCTCTGATATTAAATTTATGTGAATGCTTTTATAAATGCAGTCCAGCTTTGGACCAGTGGGCACATTTCACTGCCAGCGACTCGGCCTACTTGCCGGTGGTGCTTCCACTCGGCCCACTTGCCACTCGCCAGACAGCGTTTCGAGGTCGCGGCCCACATCCGGACGCGGCCCGAGGCGGTGAGACTCCGAAAACAGCTGCACAGCCGACTATCCATTATGCCTATACCTACTTCATTACAATAAATGACTAGATTTAAAGGTATTGCTCATTTAAATGTTGAACATCTTTAATAAGCGGCAGCAATTCTCCCCTGAAACTGTAAAATCCATGCTGGTCTTTGACATAGAATAATCACTCATTTTATTTCAAAGATCTACAATAAACTGTTTCTGCGAGAGATTTCTGTGATATTTTTCGTATACTTTTGCAAGCAATATAATACATTTTCTGTGCCACATAATATCGTTGTTTTTCTGGAAGAAGACACTAGCTGGAAAATATTAGTTTTGAGTAATTGGACTTTGAAGTTTGTCAAATGCTTGAAATGCCATACCTTTTTCATATTTTGTGTTCTTTTACTTTCCATTAGACGTACTTGACTAATCTTAAACGGAGCCTGTAAAGACATAAAATCACAGCGTTTTATTTTCGGCAAAACACGTAAAATCTAAATCAACATCGCGTCTCGAGCCAGACCATTACTTTTGTATGGTCTGTATGAAATAGCTAATCAATTAATCTGATGTACCTATTACTCTTGTGTACAGCATACCGAGTTGCAAATAACTATCAGATATCCACAACTTTTGGCAAGTCAGTCACGAAATAATTAAAATTAACGAATGTTTAATAAATAGTCGAAACCCACACATGACTGAAACTACATCGATATTTTATTAAATAATGTACTATTTTTAGTACGTTCCTTAGCCGAGTGGATCAATTTTTTTTAATTCATCTATGGACTAGTATCTAAAGGTATGTCTGAAATAAACGATTTAATACCTCCAAATCACCCTACCCGATACTGAAGATGGTACATGGAGAGGGAATAGTAATCCTTTACTAAAATCTTTAATCTTCTCTGAAAAGAAAGGTTAAGGGATACAATTTCCTATTGCAATCTGGAGCATATAGGCTCCAAAGCCACCTCCTCTTCATAACTTATGTTAAGTCAGTCACAAAAAAATGAAAACATCACAGATTGAAAAAAAAATCAATGTATGAAAGTTTCAATTCTAGCATTCCACCTTTGGACTAGTCGACCGAATGGACGAAAGACTAACATTATTTCACGAAGATATGTTTTTTTTTTGTTACACCAGAAGGTCCTGAAATAATACCATACGTATCATTATGCGAATAGAAGACCTTGTATCTCTACATATTATATAATTATAATCGGGGCTTTAAAAAAAGGCTTTCAAGTCAAGCTTTATGTCAAGTCAAGCAAGTCAAGTTTCATGTCAAGCTTTTTATTTAAAAAAAAATATATTTAAATAGCATTTAAATAAAAATTGAAATGTCCAATGTCAAGTTAATTTTGACGAATTACGTAAATATGGATTTTAAATTTTCTGAGGAATTAAAAATAGCGCGAAAAAAGGTGCCGGTACGCCGTTCCACCGCGTTACATGACAAAAAAAGCCGTGATTATAATTCCAATCCACCCCTACGCCACCATCCTTAGTCAGACAGAGACAAAAACGATACAACAGCAAACAGCATCAAATTAAATTGAAATTCCATAAAGCACCGTAAGACGAAAGTTCTAATTATATACTATTCAATGTATAGGCTCCGATATTATTTGTATTTGGTTTTAACCTAATGCTGACGAACGAAGAAAAAAAATCACGATCGTGATATCCGATAAATGGACCCATGTTTATACGCATGGAGATCCAAAATTAGGCTATCATTGTTGTTTTTTCGTAGCCCGCAATGGCCGATGTAAACAGATTTCCGAAATCGCCAATTAAAATGTAACGGTACGGCCGCCATCACACGCGGTTCGTAGCCGATATGGAACCTTATTTCATCGTGGACAGCAGTGGTATTTAATTGATTGTGTGGCTAGTAAATGGCGGGCGCGATTTCGTCAGAGAAGTGGTGGCTATTATATTGTAATCCTATTCAATCGGCGGACTGAGAGATAGTACGTACAAACAGTGCGTGATTTATTTAGAAGTAATCTACACAGATAACCAGAGTTGATATTATAACATTTGGGTTAGATGTTTCCGTGCTTGACATTTTTCTACGACGAAGTCTACTATTATTTATAAAAATAAACCTCTAATTGAAGCAATAATAGGCACAATTCTAACTTTAAATATACAATGGGAATACCGGGATTGAAAAATTGTAAGTCCCGAAATCTCGAGGTCATAAAAACGGTCCGGGATTGAATACCGTAATTGAAAACGGCGATATAACAATTATTAAGGTTATTTGAGTAGTGTTTTTCTAATACAAATTTTGTAATACATACGATACATTTTTTGCCGATATATTTATATAATATAATTTTATTATACATACACTGATTAAAGATTATTTAATTTTGATTACATTGCACAACATTAATTTATTTACTATGTAAGTTTCCGAGAGTGTTTCAGATAAGCAACTTTCTTCGTTGTATAAATGGTAGGAAAGTTACAAAATACGTCCATGAAAACGAATATAGTAATTATTTGCCTGTACTTTAAAGAGTGAATGTTTACGTAATATTTAAGTGCCTCTTAATTTGTAATTAGGGCTCAATTTAATTAATTTGTTGAATAATTTACTAAGTACGTGAAGCCAATAATAAAATTATCGAGTTGATGTTGTGGGTAAGTAATGTTGGTTATCTAATAATAATTAATATTTATTGACATTTTTCTTGAATAAATTTTCACTGGGCTTCTGAATTGAAATACTTTATAATAGAAATTGCTCCATTAACCACTTAAAATAAATCAGACATGTCAACAGCGACACGCTTCGTTGATATAGATTTTAAATGAATATAATCCAAATGAAAGTTGACTATCATCCACTTATCGAAGTATTATGAATACCATGTGCCAAAGGCTGATATAGCGAATAACTGGCATGCGCGCCAAGGTTGGCATACTATATGGCATGGGTCATTATTTTAAAATTTAAAAACGTTACAGTCAATCTGGGTAACTTTGCGCCAATTCTGAGGGTTTTTGTATTTGTATGATTCGCCATTACATTTATGTGTGATATTGTTCTACATAGAAATGAACTAATATCTTAAGATGATACTTAAATGATAAATTTTCATCCAAATCCGGTAACTTTGTCTCACGATACAAATAATCACTGTAATTACTGTTAATTCAGTGATTTTAAAGTATTCGCAATTTTTCTTTATACTTTCATATATTCTGTACATAACTGAGATCGGAAAAAATTTGCAGGCATTTGGTTTACAGATTAGTACTACAAATTTAAAATATGACTTATCTAATTTACTTCAAGAAAAGTTTTTAAATTGTGTTATCATTCCAAGCAGACAGATTACAAATTCAACAATAAAACAAATTATGTTGAACATTAAATCATATTTTTACCATTACCTTTGCTTACCTAAAAAATATTCATATGGCATTAGTATTATAACAGCACCTTTTTCCATGTAGTGGGCCAACCTTATACCGATGGGCAAACTTACCCAAATTGATGGTATTCGAAATAAATGTAATTTAATAAGTCTACTGAATATCTCAAATATAAAAGAATGTTTTATTTAATAATATCGAAAAATAGTATTGCATACAAACGCATATGCTGACTTTGTAGCAGCGTGGTCAACGAACGATTTTGGGCATTCGTTTCTATCGGTTGCGGTGTCCGTGGGTGCGAACCCCCAAACGATCACTTTCACAAATTGATCATTCGATCGATGTATGGATTTGAATTCAACGGAATCGATATATGTGATTTTAATTTTTACCATCCACCTATCCAAACATAAAACCAAGCCGCAATGAGTACGATTAGCTAACAACTAGTACTTTCATATCCTAATCTTTCTATCCAGTTGAGCAACTGAATAACAAGCAAATCTCGTAAAAAATACTTCTGACGAGGTGTTCTATCAGGATTCCATATGTTACACATAATTTGAGTGATTAAAAAAAACCTACGGCTGTGTTTAAACGTCATACATAAAAATATACATCACATGTCTTGCATGGAATATAAAGCATATTTTCTTACATAAAATATTATTTATTTAAATTTTTTCCATGTATACTCCCAACGTAGAGCATATGGTCTCCTAATGGAGGTATCTTAACAGAATTTTTCTATGAGAACTGCTTGTTACTCAGTTGACCAACCTCTCTTTTTTCGAAGAGAGTAAGGGTAGAGGAATAGGGCTAGGACAAGACTAGTGGTTAGCTAGGAGGGAGTTTTAAGTATCACAAACCCTCAGACTAAGAACAGAAATCCATAAATCGATTGAGAGATCAATTTATGAAAACTGTCAGCACCAGGAATTGGACCCGAGACGTACGTAACCGTAATCAACGACGCTACCAACTGCTCCACGGACGCCGACAAATATAATTAATTAATAATTATTTGGGTAATATTATTATGCATTGGTTCAAATAAAAATGTATAAAATTTTATCTTATTTCGGCACAATTATCGAACCCTTAATCGCCATCACTGAAACTAAGTGATTTTGTAATAATTTGAAATCAATTTAATGCATCGCATGGTGACAAGCTCGTGACAGCCGAGACTTCACCAATGGTCAATCAAGAACCGGAAAGCGTGGACGCCGTTTCCTGCTGGGCACGCACCCGTCTATATCCGTTTCCAGGTTAAGAATGCGGTTCTGTGTCTCACGGCTTGACACGTGTGTAGCAAATAACGAGTATACACGTAGAGAGGTACCGGTCAAGTGAATGCAACTATTATTACTCGCTATAAATCAGGGCCGGTGAACGTGGTGACCGCGACCGTATCCCTTATTCTCACACTAACATTAAAAACATGATAAAATTTCCATAAGTCACTAGCTTGGTCCCAACACTGCTATAACATGTCAATTCTTTATGGAAAGAAAATACGTTTATATTTCATAGCATAGTACAATACTATGAAAAGCAAATTATTTGGTTTCACTGCAAGAAATATAGTATAATAACTATAATACTGACAATCAATGTCGTGATGCTGAAATTATTACCAATTTTGCGCTTTTTATAACCATATCTGCTCACTAATCGAAGCATATGGATACCACACTGTGCCTTCAAGATTCTCTGTCCCTCGCCAGTCTTCATGCTTTCTCCCAGATCATCTCAGCTTCCCGAAGCTTCACCGAGTTCATCGCATCAACGGTTGGCAGAAGTGACATACAGGATTCAGGTTGACCTGAGGCATCCGCAGCACATGCCCAAGCCCAAGCAAGGCTCATCGTCGCTTTTTTTTTATTTTGGACATAATACGGGGCTGGTCTGTCAGCTCTATTACATCCGACTTCCTGACAAAGTCAAACCAAAGTACCTCAAGTATTCGCCGCAAGCATCCGTTTTCGAAGTACAGTTTACGGTTAAGCTGCGCTTTAGTGAGGTACCATGATTCGCAACCGGAAAGCAGTACTGTCAGAATTCATGCGTTCAACAGGTGGCTTATACTTCTGACCGAGTAGAATGCTTTATGTAAGATAATAATGACAATTAAAATATATCTTTTAGTGATTCATTACAATTCTTTCAAAATACAAAAAAATATTAATCATTCTTTTACTTCATTGTACAAAATTAAATAAAAAAGATTTGCAAATTTGGATTATTGAGATTTTGTACACTTCCATGTATTTTTACTTTTACTTTTAAAATACATGGAAGTGTACAAAATCTCAATAATCCAAATTTGATATTGAAATTCCATCAAGCACCCTCAGTCGATGTCTTAAAAAAGCTTGCATTCACAACCGTTTTTAAATGAAAATCTGAATCATTATACCGAACAAGTTGGGTGCCTGTGCTTTAAATGTTTATTAATGCAAATTAACACACTCCAGTAAACAATCATTTCATTTTGTTGACAATACAAATTTTCTCTTCGTCTTACTGTGATGAAGTACCGCCTGTTGGAGGAATGTAAAAGATAGTGGGATAGTGCACACATCATTATTATGAGGGCAGTATATTTTAATTATCCAAGGATTACAAAATATGCCGTAATGAAAAAACCAAACGTGATTCAAATAATTAAGGAGGTTATAATTACGCTTCGATTGGTAATCAAAATTAAAAAGCATTTCCTCAGACTAAATGTTTTATAACAAATGATGAGAGTGTGATAGGTTTCTTTTTTTTTTGAAAACTTCAAAAAGAATAATGCTCATTATCCAATAACACATTTTTAAATCAGTTTAAATTTACCACCTAATTTTAGTTCACATATAATAAAGTTTTTCTACAAGAATAGTAGCAACAAAGAGACATTATCACTGAACCGATCCATGATTGATCACCACAGCAAAACAATGAGATATTTACAAAATTAGAAGTCACAGACAATGACTTTAGGAGACATGTGTTACTCCTCGAGCCCCTTAGATCCACATTCATCCCGCCTACCCGCTGACGACTGAAAGAGCAGGAGACAAGACAATTCCACCGCCAGACGAGGACATCAAGCAGAAGACCAGAAGAATGAAGAAAAAGAGGAAAACACGTCCCGACGAAGACACTTTACTTCAGATTCACGAAGAATATAAATATACGTATTCTTTTGTAAACCTGGGTATTAAGGCCAACCACAAACTTCAGCTGAAAAAGAGATGGAAGAGATACAGCTCCACAACTCTTCCCAATTCTAAAGATAACAAAACAATAAAATACAAAAGAGTAGTTAGTATATATGAAACAATAATTCGATCGTAAAAGTAATTTTATGATAACAATAATCGATCCTTCCTGGCAGTAGTGCCAACACAATCTCGAAAACAGGACTTAGAAAGAGTGATAAGACTGATTAGGTTACCCTCGCTTCTATAACTATTCGTCTATCTTAATCCTCCCTGGAAAAAACGATCGATCCACTGGCTCATATCCTCAAAGTTTTATAAATATATAATAATTTCATAAGTAGTTCAATTATGTATTTAGGTACTATAGATTGGTAGATATAGGGTTTTTTACTATTGAGTTATTCAGCAGATATTTCAGAATCAGCGAGCTGTCAAGTGTAAGATTACAAATTACAACTTAGTAAAGTGAAATCCGTATTTTTCGTTTTTCTATGAACCCTGAAAAGTCAGAATAATAATATTCACGATGAGATATACGAGGCAAAAATAAGCACTGCCCGACTCGACGAGCGATTGAACAGTCAGTAGGTAAATAGGTGCTCAGTAGGTGAGACATCAGCGGAATCATTATGGCCTGGAAACAAGGCGACGCTTGCAGACTTGTAGTCTCGGTATTTTACGATAGAAAGCAGGATGACGAATTTTCAACAATAAGAGTAATATTTGTGACGGGACCATAATATTTAACCAATAAACCGAGGAAAACGATAGATCAGGGAACGAGGAATGCCGGATTATTTAATATTGTTATAATACGTGTTTCGTCGGGACTATAAATAATGAGCGATACACGCGGGAAAACAATAGATAGTCGTTTCACTATATATATATAATTTTTCATTAAATTTCATATTTTTCTAAGCAATTATAAAAATAGTAAAGAGAACATTAATAATCTCTCTAATAATATAATCTTTAGAGACCATTCAATACCTTTTGCATTGAAATGTAATTAAGTACTTTTATATGTTTTTTTAAATAATTCAATGCGTTCAATATCACATTGTTTTTTTATAGTAACTTTCTAAGTAAGTTTTATATCCGTTTACTGTCGCCTTCTATTCTTTCAACTAGTTATTATCAGATGGAATGTTTTTTTTATCTGTTACATTTTATATTAATGTGAAATTAATAATAATAAAAATCTACATTTCATCACGATCGACCGAGCGGTCTGCCGCAACGAGGTACGTCATCACTGCACAGGTGTTTTCAATTACCTTGCAATAGTAATTCTTAGATAGATACTTGTGTACACAGTGAGTATTGAAACATATTTTTTTTTAAAGAAAAAGTATATTCGCTCTTCACAAATATACCGAAACCATTACTTTTCCCTCTGCCCGTCGCGTCTACAATATAATGAAGACTTGCGAGTCACCTTTCAGCGGATGAGTCAAATAAAATAAACTTTGTTCTGATTCCAATTCGAGGATTTAAATACTTTAATTTACGGTTTTATCTTTATAGTAAACTAGCTTCCCGGCTATCCCGACTGCGCCAGAAATTGAAACTCGCATAGTAAAGCTAGTTCACTCATTACTCGGTAAGAACGTAGCGAGCTGAAAAAGTCACGATAATCCGGATTTGTTGAGCACAATAAAATGTGTAGGTTTCATGGCGCAGGGGCTCGCTGCAGACACAAATATTAAGTGATATTTTTAACCATGTCCGCTTCATATGTCTTCATATCTCCTCCTAATGGAGGTACCTCAACAGAAGTTTTTTTATCAGTACTGCTTGTTCTGATCTGAAATCTGGCTTTTTTCGGGCTGAGGAAAATAAATCTGAGCTGAAGATTTCGGGCTCGGACGGGGTAATTTTATGAAATTTCTCTAGTCCAAGTATATAACATATGGTGGTTTGTTATTATTATGTACAATCAATAAATGAAGCAATTAATTTACACGTACATACAGTTAATCTCATAAAAAAATTCTCATTATACTTACATTATACCATATTATCAATAAATTTAAAATTACTTTTTTATTTCCTTGTGGTTTTATTCAGTATTAATTATAAATAGAATTTCCTTATAATGTCTCCGATTCATTTCTAGAATTTTTTTCTACAGTTAATTTCTTGTAATTTTTAAAGGTATTTTCGTTGAATTTATAATAATGCGTTAAGAAACTAAGAAAAATCTACATTTTAATAAATTACGATGTTAAGTCAATTTATATCGCGAAAGAACGCACACGTAAAAATCTAAAATAATATTATTAAAATGTTGTAAATTACTTTTAAGGTATCCACTGTCAATTCTTGGTGGAAAGGTTTTTAAAATTAAAACACAATTTGTTTGTACTACTTCCGCATGTTTATAATGATCGTGACCGGTTTCGCTAATGATAATGTTATAAAGTGTTCATTTTTACTAAATAATTTATTTTCTAATGCTTTATGGGTATTTTTTTTTTGTTTCTTCTGACGCAAATATTACAAAATAAAAACAATTCAAATTCATACTGTTCGTACGTCATTCAGCCAATTCACTGACGATCTTTATGTCACGAATAAAAAGAAACAGTTATGGCTTCATATTCGTCATACACATTTCGATAGCACTACCTAGCATTAGCTTTAGGATGCAATACCAAAATCATTTTTCCCAAATTAATTCAGGAAAAAAAGCTTAAATTTTACCGTTTAAATTATTATTCACACGACAAACCTCGCAATATGTGCAAGACACTAATCACCACGATGGTAGACATTTTGAAATTTTTCACAGTACAGTAAAACCTTGATATAGCGGACCAATGATTGTTCAGATAGAATCTACATCCGTTGTATAATTAATTAGGTTTTTTTAACCAGCTTTATTTATTGAGAAAATATACAATACATTTATGAATTTTTCAACTTTTTTAAAAATGCATGCGTGAAATATACTGCCCTACTAAATAAAAACGCAGTATTCAAACACAGATTCGTCGGAAACAGAGTTTCTATTTTAATTTACGTTTTTTTTGTTATACCTGGATATTGATTTTTTGGTATAATGTACAAAGGTGTTATGTATTATATATAATTATAAGTAAAAACACAGTGTCCTCACAAAAAAGACTGTGTTTTTACTTAAAAACATAATGAAGCTATGTTTTTACTCTCAAAGTTAGCTAATTTTCAATAAGTATAAAAACTGGATTATTGAGATTTTGTACACTTTCATGTATTTTGTCACAAATACGACATATTTACGGGTTTCGCCTTTCGGCATCTTCAGACATTCGAGCACACGAATGGACTCGAACTGACAGACAGTAAACAGTGTCTAACGTTTATATAGAAGATTCAAATACGACAAATATTATTTACGAGGTAAAATATTATACGGCAAGTGTACAAAATCTCAATAATCCAAATTTGATATTGAAATTGCATCAAGTACCCTCAGTCGATGTCTTAAATTATAAGTATAAAGACTTTTTGATCTTTTTTAGTAAACAATATATTTTTAAAAAATAAACCACAATTCATTTGTACTACTTCCACATATTTATAATGATCAGGACCGGTTTCGCTCATCACGAGCATTATCAACTGATACACAATATAAATTTAACTGTGGTTTTTCTTACGTAAAATATTCCAAATTCTTCACATTATCATACCCCATAATTACTTTAATTTTGACATTGTCTTTAAGTACTGCGTATTTACTTAGCAGGGCAGTAGCTTAGCGTATATAAAATCATCTGCTTTTGCGCGTTAAAACAGTGAATTTTGTGATAAGCTGAAGCCCTTGAGTTTAAGTAAAAATAAAATAACATCTTGAAAATTTGTGCGTTAATGCCGTTCTATCGAGGTTTTACTGTATTAATAAATTACTATTGTGTCACTTTTATACGGCAGAAGACAAAAAAACTACTATTCCATTCCACTGCGGTGATGGTTGTTACTATGTCTTATTTTTTGATGTCACAATTTATGTGACAAAAGACAATCGCAACCGAATTAGTTTCACATTAGAACAACACAACGCCTAACGTTTCAAATCTTTTCACAAAAATTCGAACACCGAATTGAGATTACAAAAAACATAAAAAAAAAAAAACAAAACGGAACGCAATAATCTGTTTGGTTCCAATTTCAAATATAGTTGGCGGCAATGACAAAAATTTACAACGAAAGAACAAAAAAAAGAATTTTAAGACATCGACTGAGGGTGCTTGATGGAATTTCAATATTGTCCACGGATTTATTTTTATTTTGCCAAGTTAATTATTCGAATAGAATTTCATGTGCGTGTATTTACTGTCGTAACTTTTTAACAATTTACGCTCCACCCTCTCAACGACCACTTTCGAAACGTTGTAACAACCTAAATTTTTTGTATATGGAATGGAATGATTAGTTAATTCAATAATTTAAAAATAAAACACAATTTGTTTTTACTACTTTTACATGTTTATATTGATCAGGATCGGTTTCGCTCATCACGAACATTATCAACTGATAAAAATACAATCATCACAGGGGTATTTACATAAACCAACCGTTTTATATACCTTGTAATTATTAACATTCAATTTTATATTTGTGATGAGCGATCTGATCATTATAAACATGTGAAAGTAGTACAAACAAATTGTGCTTTATTTTTAAAATATAATGCCTTTCCACTAAGAATTGACAACACCTTAAAAGTGTGTCTTAGTCTTGTTTCTTCAAATTATGAGCGATATTTTTTTAATTTATAAGTTTTTGAATTTACACAAATCCGGCATACAAAACAAACAATTAAACAGACACCGATCAAAGAATTATTATTTAAGCAAACAAAACTTATAAATTAAAAACGATACCTTGTTTACATAAATTGTACTTCAGGACCTGTTGGTAAGATAGAAGTTTAAATTTCGAATTGCTGCCAATTCATCACAGTCGCCCAATTACGCGACGGGAGAAGACATTCGAAATTCGAGAATAAACGAGATTTTTCTGTTACCAGTTGGAGCATTTTTAAATTTCGACGGCAAGATGGCGTCCGAAGGTCGAAAGCCCGCGGCGATCAACGGAATTCCGGCACAAATATGTGCGCCCGCGCTAAATCTCCCGCCATTCATCATACGATATTATTTTCAATACACGCATCAGAGATGGCCACTTGCGATATCATGATAGCCAGTTTATAGAAACCATGGAATTGCTTTAATGATGAAGATTTGACAGTGGAACGAAACTAGTTAAAAGAATCGTGTTTCCAGTTTTGAAATATTTATATCAACGATGTTCGATCATCACATTTAAGGTGTTAACTGTCAATACTTAGTGGAAAAGGCATTATATTTATAAAATTAAAACACAATTTGTTTTGTATTAATGAATTATTTTTAAATTCATCATATTTTTCTCACATAATCGACTTTTAATGTGGCTTAATTTTTGATTTCAGTTTAGTAGTTATTGATTTGTAAGAAGTCCTTCACATTTCAATTGTGAACTATTAATTTTTGTTTGAATATATAATTTTTACGATTAACTGTAAACTCTTGAACCAATTGTTTGATATACCTTGAAATTATTAACACTAAATTTCTTATATAGCCTTGTTAGGATTTATATTTTATCAGTTGATAATAATTGCTATAATCGAAATCATTAGAAAAATGTGGAAATAGTACAACACACATTGTATTTTATTTTTTTAAATTATAAGGATACAAAATAACTAAGAATATTATGGATATTCTTTAAAATCATTTTGTTACACGTTTTAAACTTCAACAGCTCTATCAAACAAGAATAGCCTGTAACATTCCAGCAGAAGGTTCTATTGGTTCAAACCCTTCTCGATATTGTCATCATATTATTATAAAATATCATTTTATTTGGATGAATATATCTATATAAGCATTATACATGTAAGGTTTTTCATTTTTCTTACTACCAACACTCATTGAAAATGATATGTAGAGTAATCAAGTAAAAATCAATCCTAATGCTTCTCTCACCACCAAAACTTAGTGCTAATAAAGTTACTTTTAAGGTGTTAACTGTCAATTCTTGGTGGAAAGACATTGTATTTTAAAAAATAAAACACAATTCGTTTGTACTACTTCCACATATTTATAATGATCAGGACCGGTTTCGCTCATCACGAGCATTATCAACTGATGTAAAAAAAAAAAGCTAATAAAGTTATTATAATCCAAATTTAAAAAAAAACCATAAAGGAATATTGCGTTCTTTAGATAGATGATTCTTATTATTACGTGTTTTAATTTGTAATAGGTAAGTACGCATGCTGGAATAAACATAGCCAAAATCAATAACGGTAATATTTAAAATATGCTACAATAATTGGGCACATATTTTAAGAAGGCATATTTTCTTGTAGGTGTGATAAAATTGCTTTTTAAACATCGGCTGTCCATATTATTATCCATACGAGGGTTATAAAAAAAGCAAAAGAATAATCCATAACACTAAGTGTCCGATTTCACTTCCATTATAATCTTAAAATACTATACTTGTAAGGATCAACACCAAAACATATTAAATTAAAGCATTTGTACGTAGTAAGTACAACTTAGCTAAAAAACAGCATTGTTTCAAATTTACTAGTGTTGTTTAAATCTAGAGTGTTTTTAATTACGTAAGAAGTTTTCTCAAGCGTATTTTTGCTACGTTGATTAATCATTAGGTAATGTTTTTCTCTTCGAAACTGCTTTAAAAGTAATTATTATTGGTTACACTTCAAAAACATCGACAAAATTCAACAATCAAATGTGACGGTATTCAACGACGCAAGCCACTTCTGAAAAACAAATTTCGTTATGCACCAGAAAAAAAGGTTGGCCTTCACAGATTGCGATTCCAAATTTGAATTTAACGGCGGGCGATTTCCAAATCCATACGTACACTAATACGATTTATTTGATTCCAATTGGCATCGATATAGACGTAATAGCGATTTATTCACTTTTATGCAAAAGGAATCAATTTGTTCAAAAATGATTGTTCTAAAATCTCCAATAATCAAGGGAATATACTGCCAAGATGCCCATATATGGAATCATAATATTATGTAAATTGACCATATATGTCAACATTGCTCTTATTAAGAGAGTCATTCCGATCCGATTATAAACATTTAACCAAAACTTGAACAAGTAACATTTTTAAAAGGGCTATAAATAATTGCACTTCGTGTTAGATAGCATTCACTGGGTACACTTGAACCTTTATTTCGATAGTTTCCATTTTTTTTAGATAGTATTCACTTGGTCCACTTGAACTTTTATTTCGATAGTTTGCACTTTGGATTAGATAGTATTAACTTAGTACACTCAAACTTTGATTTTAATAGTTTCCACTTAGTCACGGATTCTTTTAACAAAGTGAGTTAAGTTGTAGTAGGTTATGTTAGTGTTAGTCTGGTTTGGTTTGTGTAATGTATTCTAATGCGTGGAGCAAAGACAATATAGGCGGCCTAATATAGGGTAGAAGAATAAATGACATTTCATTACAGCTTCGTGCAACTATCGATTTCAAAGTGTGAGTATTTATATTCAGTGAAAACTGTTTTATCTATGTGAAAATATTTTTTCGCAAATGTAATATATTACTTCAATGTTAAAATATATTTTATTATGTGGGATCACTTTATTTTTAGTGCAAGAATTTCTTTTTTGTGGAATGTATCTGTTCTAAGTGAAAACTATTTGTATGAAAGTGAATATGATCTAAGAAAAATGTACGTGATGGTCTTCTAATAAATTGTCTCTCATCAGTGGTGGGCGCAATTCATCCCAACACATCCTGAAATAAATAAATTCAGTATAATTCTACTTTAAATATCAGTCAGAAAAAGTGCGAGAAAACGAACTTGTTGGTACATTTCGAAAATTGTTATAGAATCGTTATATTCAATAAATTGCAAATTCCATCAAGATTACTTTCTTAAAAATAGTTTGTTCTACGATTTTGTCTCAGACATCAAATCTCGATAACCGACAATAAACCCTAACCTAGTCACGGCGTAAAGCAAATAAAAGCATTTCTGAAAAAAAGGTGTCGACTCTTTGCTAGACAGGCTTGAAAACTTTTTCCATTTAAATAAAAATGCAATAGTGTAAACAAATACTTTGAGAGTGCAATTATTAAAAGAAAATTTTTTACTTCGACGTTTCATATTTTTTAGGCGACGGAAAACGATTAACGATTTTCGCGAAATGACAGAAAAATCTACTATACCCTCTTAATTATAGTAAAGTTTCGTCAGGACGAAAATTGGCAGAGGTCGCTCGTGGAGTGACGTAACATTATGAACAGCGGTGTGGAACTTCACCAAACGTTTTCGTTATACTATAACTTCGGCATAAAAATCTAAATTGATCTAATTTTTTGTTGATAGTAACATATCATCAAATTTATTAGTAAGATGTCGAACGTTCATTTAAAAAATACATATCTTTTCTTTACAGCGGATGGCGTAGTGTTTACAGTGCTACAAATATTTACGCGTTCGTGAAATGTAATAAATATTTGCTTTATGTCTCGCAACTGACATTTCACGGTCGATTATTTATTCAATACCATTATAGATAATATAAGTCGTTAAGGTTTATTTGTTAACAATTTGTTTCAGATGTATTTATCTTTGGCAGCTTTGAATCAGCTGTTTTTCATTCAAGTAAACTAAATATTGATTGCTTGAAGTATGAAACCTTGGAATATACGGAGAGGCAATTAATAAAATCTTAGAAATAATAAACGATAAGCAAAACTGTTTTTTTAATAAAACGATAGCTACTTAATCGGCGATAAAATAATTTATTATTTGACTGCTGACCACAAAAAAATACTGTTTATTTATTATATTTTTCCCCTGCATAACATGTGATTTTGAAGAATAGCTTTCTAACGGTAGAGTGAAAGCTCTATTAAAATAATATTTATTACATATAATAAAATAAAATATTATCGGACATATTTTACTAACTGATACATAGGTATTTTAATGTAAAAAAAAAAGACAAAATTTCATTCAAAGATCCGTAGTAAAGTGATTGCAACGAACATAAAAAGACCAAAATGATGTCTTTGTTTTACTATCAATCGCTGTAAGACTGACGTCACATCTAGTTCATCCGTATACTCGAATGTATAAAGATGCCCAAAGGTAAAACCTGGTTCGTAAGTTACGAAGCATATGGAAATTTGAACAATTCAAATTTGATACATCTATAAAAACAAACGTGAAAAATAAAATTATTCTGAAGTGCTTCTATTTTGAGCGTTGATTATTTACTCAAACGATTATTTTATACCCGTACCTTGGTTAGATTTTCTTTGAATTACTGACTATTTATTATAAATAGTGGACAGCGACCATTTTGAAAAAATAATTGACTGTCAGTAAAAATTAAAAACTGACTTCATATATATAATTTCTGGGGCTTAATGCTAGAAGTGCCTTTGTCAGATTTTGACCATTTTGACTGAAGTATCAGAAAGTACATTTAAATGTTTATTCTTTTAATGATAGAAATCTCTATGTCAGCCGATTTAAAATGAATGAAATAAGAGAAAATCTATTGTGTATTTCAAAATAATGTGTCGGCATATTTTGCAGCAATAAATGTCTATTTTGAAGTAATTCAGATGTTGGAATTTACTAGTACAAGAAGTGTCTATCTTAACATGGGCAGCTCTTGCACAAAAAATCACGAAGCATTTGGCAACAGTAACATGAAAGATAATAAATCATATATACTGTTTTTGAGAATTATATAATCACCCGTACTGAAAAATTGATAAATGTGACATAGGCTCATATAGCATTAAGACCCAGATATACTATACTGATCAGTGAATACTTATACTAATACTTAATGACCATTTGATATAATATATTACTCGCCAAAAAATTAAATTAAGTACATACTGACTAAATAAAAACTAACTTTTTAAGAAATATAATTAAGGCAAATGTAACAGTAGTTGACCATTTAAGAGAAAAATTCAAAATAAATGACGATTAATGTTTAGCATTAGACCGAACGATGACAAATCAAGTGTATTCATACTGGATCAAATGTCTTAATTAATATGATAAGACAACCATTAGAAAAGGGTCCATTTAAAAAAAACTGTGTTCAATTTTTAACAACCAAGTTTTTGTGTCAGTAGTTGACCATCTAAAAAATTGAAAGTTCCCATAGTGGATAACTTTGTTTTTCAGTAGTTAACCATGCCTAATCAGAGGGTTTCATGACAACCTTTCAACAGAGCTTCCTGTAAGACCACTCTTGGTTGAATCAAGTAGAGTATGCTTACATTCACTGATATCATTAACAATTCTCTTAAGAAATTCAAAATAAAATACTTACTGCATAAGGTGTCGTTTTTAAAAGGCCGCTACGACATCCGAATGACACTTATGGTGATGTGTTAGTTCCTCAATCTGACAAAAATAGTTTCACTTGTCTGAGCTCTAGCTTATACGTTTCTTATTTTGGGCACTTTTGTTGAAAAGGATACCTTAATGTTGTAAATAAATATTATAAAAAAAACTGTTTCTGAAAAACAGTAATGAAAAAATTTTGTCCCTAGCAAAAAATCAAGGAATTCTGTTATTTACAAATATATCTAATATTTCACAATTAATTCAAGCTATAGAAAAAATGCGGAAAACGTTATTGTTATCACGGTCTACTCTTACGGTTATCTTCTTTCGATCTGATAAAAATCTGCGCATGGGAAAATTACCTGGCACTTCAAAATAAACACGTGAAATTTCTCACACGTACAGTAAATTAGATTGGCCAATTACCGAATTCAGGTGTTATGAAAATGTACATTTGTATCAGGCATAATGAATTGCTTGCGACTTTCTCCTATTGTGTGATTTTAAAGGTAACGCTGCAGAAGGAAAAAATTTCAACGTCTAATAAATGTAAAAACTATTTATGTTTAAGATGATTGATGGCCAGTTTTATTACGCATTTGGGAGAGAAAAATAATAATTAAATTACAATACATGAGTGATCGCGAAAGAATGTAACAAATTTGTAATTCTAAGAGAAAACTTACGATCATAAATTTAGACTTGTCAATTTTAATAGGTTTATTACAACTTACTCCGCTGGAACGAATTTTCGTAGAAATCATCTGATTGGTGGTTCTATTACCTTAATAAATATGATACATTGCGTTGTTCTTTAATCTAAAAATGAGAAGTCCGAAAAAATTATCGAAGAGATGTCAAGTATAGTTGGTCCCGATATTAACAAAAATAATTATATTTTATAATTATTAACGATATCAAGTATCACAAGCTACACGACAAGAATTATGATTTTTTTCTTCTATGAATTTTCCTACCAATCATATGAAAGAAAACAACAGAAGAATTTTTGTGTGTTTGAAATAAATAGTCTGATATCGTTATTTAAGGATAAAGCCGCCATTTAGTTTTATTTTTCACATTCAAAGGTGAAAAGTTTTTGCCAAACAACATCAAATGCCTTATCAAAAACCAAACGACATTTACAAAATTCTACGCTATTTATGTTCTACTATATCTTATATTATATTGTATTTAATTATATGCACTTTATGTTATTTTATTTAACGATACAGATAAGGGAATCGGTCATTTGCAATAAATTAGGTATCAGAGAAATATTATCAATTAAAACATTATACTTATTATACATTATAGTAGCACGCATTATTATGTGTAGTCAATTTTATTACTACGCTCTCTGGATAAAGGACTTTAAATACAGTGGATTATAAGATTAGATATTTTCGAGGTACATACTTATTGTATCTGTAGTCAGATTATCTCTAATCAAAAGCCCAGATCAAACATTGAAGATTATCCGGATCATCCGTTATTGATCCGTTATTGATCTTAGTTCAGGAACAAAGTTGTCCGTACCTTTTGCAGCAAAAATTGAATGTTAAAAAAGTAATAAATACTTTTCTGTGATAAATAAAACATTAAATTAACCTTGTAGAGTTCCATTATAATAATATAAACAATAACAAAAGAAATCGTAAAGGTTTATTATTAATAGTTGTGGAAACAATATTTGGCTTGTAAAATGTCATTACTTTCTAATGAGATATCATTAAAAAAAAACTACATTGTATTCGTATTTTTGAGTAAGTTAATTGTTTGCGTAAAGAATAATTGACAATAATGTTTTACACCTTGAAAAATCAATATTACCTTTCTAAAGAAGTAATAAAAAAGTAAACACGACAATATATCGTCGCTGTTCTGAAAGAAAACACTAAATCGAAAAAATAGCATGTTGAGTAAGTTCAACAAACAAAATAATACGGTTCTTCCGTTTATATCCCCGGGCACCGTAACACGAAACGAAAAGCTGTGTTTCAGTCATCCATAATATGACATATGACATATGACACGTCACATAACTCACAAAAACTATGGCAGCAAACTTGCATGCATGTGTATAGTTTTGTTTGCTCCCGCCCCTCGCTTCATTCCCTTTTCCAACGCTTCCAACGTTCGTCAATCATCGCGATTTTGACTCTTCATAAACGTCCAAAATTCGGCAATATCTTCTAATATGGCAATAAATGCATCCCGACTGCCCAACCACGGCCGCCACATAAAGGTTCATTAAGTGTCCATTATTATATTGTGCGATTGTAACAATTTTACTGCAGTTTCCGCACAGCGCACCTATTTTTAAAGTTTTTCATGCTTACGACTATATAAATATCCCTCATCTGAAGGTTTGAACTGGGTATTCGAGTAAGCATGAATATTGATAGGTAATATTTTTAAACAAATTATATATTTCTCGCTCAATCACTTGTAAAGTGAAGGGTTCGAGCGACTACAACCTACAACCTACTTCAACCTACTTGCGTGTACGCAAGTTAGGTTGTGTGATAAAGATAGAGATAAATCCACCGCACGCCGATGGTAGGTATAAATGTGTTTATATTTTTAAATCTGTCGTGTAACACCCCACGTGGATGGTGAGGTGCAGCGATGACCGTTCGCTCATTTCGTGTCTTCCGCCCGGTAGTAAACAAGGAAGCACCAATAATCCTTATTTCAAATTCTACCGTATGAAAAAACAAACGTAATTTTATAAATTATGTTTTTACTTAAAAACAGTTCTGTACAAACGAACAAAATGGAAAAGCTATATGATTTCAAACATTTGACAAACTTCAAAGTCCAATTACTCAAAATTAGTATTTTTCAGTTAGTGTCTTCTTCCAGATCAACGACAATATAATCAAATGCGAACTAAAAGTAAGATACAAATCTCGTCATGTTTCACAAAACTTAACAACTTGCTAAAACCGATAACTACACACAAGACGAACATCGGTTTTCAGAACTCAGTGAGTTTCAAAAGGAAATTCATACCTTTATTACTAGTAGCAAATCTTCAAAATAATTGTGAGGTAATAGTAGAAAATAGTTTCGTAGGTAGTTCTAAATTTTCATTTCTGTTCTCAATGTGGTACATATTTACATTTCTACAAAAGCATTTCAATGGTGTTTTGGTCAATTGATGTAACCCTCAAAAAATAAGAAAATTAGTTCATGATTGGATCTCATTTTAAAGACGACAGAGCGGAGGTCTCGGCCAAATGATGTAAATTACAAAAATAAATTGACTACTTTTTGGAAGGGAAACATCATTTTACATTGGTTTTAGGTTTAAAAATTCTGACCCAGACACTACCTACGTATAATACCGTATCTGCAATCATGAGAATTAACATTATTCCAAAGATTCATAACGCAACTCTCCATCTAACGTTTTAGATAAAAACAGTTTTTACACTCACTAGAACAATTTCAATTTTGAGGGTTACATCAATTGGTCAAAATACTGTCGAATATACAAATATGTTTGTTGGTATTCGCTCACTTTAAATTCCATTTTGTTCCAGATATGGATAAAGTACGAATGGATGAAATCATCAAGGATACAAATTCATAGATCGATCGTAAAATATGTCAAACATTGCTGGAATCGATTAAGTAATCATGACAAAAATAAAAAAGAGACAGAAAAACTCATAAACTCGTAATTAGTGGCTATGTGTTAACTTGCATATATTATGTTTAGGTATCCATAAAGAACGGCATTTTTTACATTCAAATATGGAAGTCAATTTCTCAAAACAAAATCAAAACATGGTGTTCGATAATGGCACGTTATTGGTATGACCAAATTAATAATAATAAATTATGGCTTGGCTTAAAATCCTATAAGGTCACGATGATAACGGGAAGTAAAATTGTATTACATCATTAAATTTCTTTCGCCACGCACAACGGCGCATGCGTAATTTTTAAGCCGACTCTATTTCGAAAAAGACTCATAGACAAGACAAATTTAAATAATTTTGAATGTGGAACAATTTGTTTATTATTATTTCCTGTCAATGGAGGGCGAGACAAATTGAAATATAATATAATACAGTTATCATTATGACTTGTGTCACTAAATAAAATGAATGTAAGCAATGCTTTTAAATTTATATATAATAATAAAATAATAAGGTTAATAGTATATTATGTACAAACCTCGTTTCGTTATAAAAAGTTTAGCTTTCAGTTGCCAAAATCTTATCTTTCAAAGCTCTATCATCTGAGTCATGGCGATGGTAATATGGGGAGAGGGAGTTGTAAAACACGTAACAACGACAAAAAAAAATCAGTAAAATGTGACATTATTTTGATAAGGGAGGTAAAATATATTATGACGAAATATGAGTTGCAGCAGGTCAAAAATATCCAACATTATTTAAAAACTACGCTTAAAAATAAATTATTTATGATCAGATAAGTTTAATTTAAGATATCGACTAAGGGTGTTTGATGGAATTTCAATATCAAATTTAAATTATTGATATTTTGTACATCTCCATGTATTTCGACACTAAGGACCAAGGATTCGCCTTTCAGCATCTTCAGACATTTGAACACACGAATGAATGTCAAAATAGTGCAAAACAAGTTGTATTTTATTTTTAAAATAAAATACGCAAAATTCATCAAGAATTGAGAATTAACTCATTCATTCAAATTTTGAAACATCGAGAATTTTTTATATTAAAGATTTTACCAGTTTTTGGCAATAATATTATTTATTTACTACAATTATATAATAAATAATTCGACTTAGTTTTTTGTAAATATCAATTATATTCAAATCATTTCAACACAATAGAAATCGAATATCAAGAATTTACATTCACATTTAAAATTGAATAAAACTTACGACACAACTTACCTATGCATTTAAAATTACATCCAAAACAAGGACAACCGTTCACCGATAGAACAAATCACACACGCATAACTGTTTTCTGTTTTATCAATATTTCAAAAAAACACACACACACAAGTTTACTGATACCACAAATTTATTTATGGCATGATGTGACAGATACTAGAGTAAAAATATTTCTTTATTTTACTTTCAAAATAATAGAATCAAAACCGTTTATTATTGCCTCGCAAAAACTAATGTGATATTGTCATTTTAACAAACACAGAATTTCACTGAACAGTTTTTAGACGTCTGAAATCAATTATTTATGTGTATTTTAAGTATAATGTTGTGCAAAGATCCAAAGTAAAGATACTAATGCGAAACAAAAACTCGTCTGCTTCGCCGAATGTTAGCGTACATTTATGAAAGAATACGGATTATAAAGTAGATAACATCACAAAAGCACACTCTATTGTAATTAAATGATGCACAGGCACTGCAAAAAGTTATGAGATTGATAATAATCAGACCAAAACGTCAATATCTTTAGAGCTTTGTAAGCGAATAGCTGTTTGTTATTTAATTCAAACGAAACGTTCTTATTTCAAAAAGATCCGTCACCAACTTCACTTTAAACCGAACCGATCGAATGTTACCGTTGTCAATTCGAACGTAAATATGGCGTTCGAATTACAAATATTAGTAGATAAAACGAAATTATGAGATTTTGGACCGCACATTCAAAGTCGTTGACGCACGCAAGTTAGTATGGCAGTCGCTGGCCGTGCTGCCTCGGACGTTTCTCGAGTAAAAATGGCGATTGTTTCAAGTTTGAGAGTCTCTCGTGGAAGAAAGACAGGTAAATGGCAGCGCCATCCAGGTGTGCGCGGACAAACAACATTTCTCCAGCGCTCCTAAACAAATTCTGCAGGTAAACACATTCGCAAAGCTAGACAATACCATATTTCAAAAGAACGTCGCTTAACTATGCGGACATTCTACAGTGTTTTTAATCAATACAATTTATTGAGTTATCTGACTCAAATTCGTACCGTTTTATTATGTTGTTGTCTATCTCAATTAATAATATAATATATTTTATCGGCTCAAACTAAATTTATTTCACGGATTGCACAAATTCATAAAAAAAGATTTATAGTACAGCATTTCAATCATTGTTATTATTGGATTGTTTATTTGTAAGCCAATTTGCATATATCGTAGGATCAAAGAGAAGAAAGAAAATAAGAGGAAAAACACACATTCTTCACTTCATCTTAGTCAGCAAATAGTATGAAAACAATTCAAGACTTAGCATTCACTTAATAATTAAGTATCAAACGGATCCTCTGGGATTTGAACGAAATGCCGCTAACGTCATAACATACCTACCACAAAGGAAACAATTCCACTACTAATTCCACAATGGTAGCTGGCAATGCACCTTTCACGTATTTATCATTTTCCTAAGAATTTAACTTAAATAAAGTTATATAATTTTTATTTATTACTCCTTTATCCAGCATTACTTTTTCTATTTCTTGTTTGAACAACTATGCATTTTAAAATATTTTTACCCAACAGTTCTTCACCGAACGAAATCCAACATGCCATAAATTCATATTTTGACCCGTTCATAGGTTAGTTGTTGCCTATCCATGATGGATAGTAAGTGGACGGTCGATCAACATAATTAACCAACACCAAACAGTGAATGACAATGATGATGACGATTTATGAAAGTTACCACTTAAAAAAAATTTGACAATCAACGGTGGCCGCACATATTTTGTTCTTGGAGATTCGAATTTTGTTTCTTTTGCTGTCCGTTTTTTTCGTTCCCCATTGTAGGTTGATAGCCATGCTGTAAATAAAATGATGGAAAAAACCTCTGAGGAATGCAGTAAGTGTTTATTATTATTGTACCTATGTTAATATTCGTTGACTATTATTAACACATTCTAAGCTGAAGAAACATGTAAGTAACAAAAAACATATTAACATTAAACATATACTTGTAATCTATACCCGCATTATAAATTATTAACCAATGCCTTTAAATTGATCAAATGATTACTGTATAAATATACAAACCATGTATATTAGTAGTCTTATCTACAGTCATATAAAAGAGTTAGTTTTTTCCTCTAGTTTAAAGCAAAGGTAAGCTAGACAAACCACACTATTGACTTTAACTATTATTTGCTTACACGAACGAAAATACATGAATATCGCTTAAGCTTATAATTACCTGTTGGTTATTATGACTGCCGTGCTATTTGTATCTAATTAATAGATATTTTATTATAATACATCGATGGCGTTTTGGCCAATTGATGTAATCTTCAAAAAATATGAAAATTAGTTAATGATTTTATCTTGTTTGAAAGGCGACAGAGCGGGTCTCGGCCAAATGATGTAAATTAGAAAAATAAATTGATCTTTGAATTGTTGAGATTTTGAACACTGACATTTATTTTGACACTAACGACCCGGGTTTTGCCTTTCAGCATCTTCAGGCATTCGAGCACACGAGTGAACTCGAACTGTTCTAGTCCCGGGTCGTTAGTGACAAAATACATGGAAATGTACAAAATCTCAACAATTCAAATTTGATATTGAAAATCCATCAAGCGCCTTCAGTCGATGTCTTAAATTAAATAAATTGACCACATTTTGGAAGGGAAACATCATTTTAAATTGGTTATAGGATCAAACATTCTGACCCGTCCACTTGATGTAAGCCACTATTATATCGACACTCCCTCCGTATAATCCCGTATCTGCAAACATGAGAATTTACAGGAGTGCATTTCAAAGATTCATAACGCAACTCACATTATAATGTTTTCGATAAAAACAGTTTTTACTCTCTTCTGAACAATGTCAATTTTGAGGGTTACATCAATCGGCCAACACACCGTCGTTTTTTTAATATTGTAAGCCACGAACAATAAAAATTCGTCTTTATTTATCAAAATTGAAAATTGAAAAACATCTCATGAAATTATTCTTTGGTAAACAAATACAAAATAATAATATTTGTAATATAAAATAGAAAGGTATTTTATCATATCACCACGAAATTAATACATTAATTGATTTTTATAAATAAAAATATGCTTTTGATTCATAAAAACAGTGCTATCTCATGTTTACGTGATCTACGACCCGCGTAGCGTTTTATCAACGTTGCGTAGTCATCTGTTTGTTCCGCTACGATAATGTCAAAATATGTATATTTGCTTTTGAAATCACTCTTTTTATTTAAAAACATTTTAAATTATTATAATTTCTATTAGAAGTTGACTTTTATGTATTTATTCACATTCATTCATGCCTTTTCGCAACTAAGGACTGTAATGACAGCTTTTAAATTAAGAAAGATTACGAAAAATCAGACCTAACAATTATTCAGTTTTAATGCTGTCTTATATTTTTAGTTGTCTTTATCTCAACATAATAAACTTTATTGATTGTTTTCTTAAAAATAATTGTTTGCTTACACTATTACAATATCAAAAACTATTAATATGTTTGATGATATTTCTTGAATAAAATTAAACCGTATATAATTGACATATTAAAATAATTTTTTAAGTGTCCGCTCCCAATATGCAAATATAGTCTCCTAACGTAGGTATCTTAACAGACTTTTTCTCCGAGAAGTGCCTATTGCGCCACCTCCATTTTTCGAAGAAAGTAGGGATAAAAGGATTATGACAGTACTAGTGGTACTAACTAATCGCTCTCGCTACGCTTCGCTTTTAGGATCGGATAGGTGGGAGTGGGAGGGAATTTTAGGCATCACAAATAGCCATGTCTCGGAATAAAAATCCATAAATCGATTGAAAAATCAATTTATGAAGTTGTCTGGAATACTAACTCGTGAAATTCGTTACCGAAGCTAAGGATGTGGATTACTGCACCACGGGCCCAACCCAAATGATTTTATTATCGTGACAATTACACAATATCATGAATAAGATAAGGAATAAAAAACACGATTGCGAAAACCTGTTAATCCTCACTCAATAAGCCACACCGTCACTTCTGCTTAAATAAATTGTGAAATATACTATAATATATGTTATTAATATGGTTCTGGGCCCAAACCCGGGCAAGGTTTTTATCCTTTTTTTTAAATTTAATATTTAGATCTTGGACATGAGTGTTTTTTTATATATTTTCTCTTCAAGATGATCACAAATCACTTAAAAATTCTGGTCGAATTTATCTCATGTGATTTAAAAAATCAAAATATCCAGCACATTGGCAATAATCATTATCGGCCATCTTTAATTATTTCTATATTATTATCAAAAAAATACGGAAACCCAAAGTGTTACTATTCCGTAATGACCTTACACATTCATACGTAGTAACAAATTTGTATTATTTTAATTAAAAATTAATTAAATGCCAGAACATAAATCTATCGTCAAACGCAGAAATACAACACCAAATTGGTTTATCAATCAATATATTATTTATTCAGTTTTAAGGTGCTAACTGTCAATTTTTAGTTGAGAGGTATTTTATTTTAAAAAATAAAACATTTTTTTTTGTACTAATTCTCATTTTTTATCAAGGTCAAGACCAGTTTCCCTTGTGACAAGCATTAGTAAGTGATTAATCTTATCAGTTTTTTGAATTTTTTTAACCAAATATTTCAGCTTAAACTTCAAAGTCTAACTCGCAGACCACAGAGTTTAATTTTATACACCTATAATATTAAGTAGTAGAAAAAATCTATAGAAAATTTAGTCAATCTACGAATAAAGCGAGTATCAAATACACGGTCTTAGAGGGCAATAAGAGAGAGTGGATATAGCTTTAAACCGAAAAAGTAGTAATTTTATTGGTTCGCAATTTTAGAATGGGATGTCCTAAGCTAATTTAGATAAATACATATCATCGGACATGATGGTCTTTCCTTTTTGTACTCCTTCATACAAATTACGTCCGGACTCACTGGAGTTTGTTAGCAGCTTAGAAGTGATCAATGTCAAGTATATATAATATTTCATTATGGTTCCATATCATAGTACTCAATTTAGATAATTATTAGTATTATCAGCTATTAGTTATCAATGAAAGTATATAGAAGTATTGTCAGTCGACGTTTTATTTTTTTTAATTTATCGATGTACGACGGATGTCATTTGTATTCCTAACATACGTTTAACGTTATTTTGAATAGAAATAGTATCATTATAATTTAGGATATCGACTGAGGGTGCTTGATGGTATTTCAATATCAAATTTGAATTGTAGAAATTTTGTACGTTTCCATGTATTTCGTCACTAACGACACGGTTTTTACCTTTCGGCATCTTAAGGCATTCGAGTACACGAATAAGCTCGAACCGACAGAACCCGGATCCTTAGTGAAGAAATATATGGAAATTGTACAAAATTGTGGCAATTCAAATTTGATATTGAATTTCCATCAAGCACTCTCGGTCGATATCTTAAATTGTGAGATTGATTATTTCAAAAGCGTACTAAATGGTACTCAAGAAGTGTTATGCAGTTATACACATCATTTTTCAAAAATAGACATTTTAACATTGAATTTTGGTATTATATTAAAATATTGAGATTCTTACCCTCGAGATTTGAATTTAGTTTTAACATGACGGCATACTATATGTGGCTTGGATTTTGGATCTTAATTCCGCTTAAGCCTGAAACATCTAGGAGAAATCTACCATTTTTTCTACCGTTTTTACATATTAAAACATACGCAAAATAAAAATTGTTAATTCGAATATAAGCATAAACGAAAGTTGAAACATAAATAATTATTTGAATTGTAATCCGCGTTTCATTTAGACTTGATATGTAACCTTCAATTTGACATAAACCAAATGCCATAGTTCATTTTAAAATACTGACACATTGTTAATGAAAGAAAAAAAACTAAATAACCACTTAAGTATACTCGGTTATAATTGAACATTCTAAAAATATTTAAATGGAATGTTGCAAATGAACTTGGGCGTGTTTATTAAAATAACAATGCATGGCTTAATCGCCATTAATCACGTTTAAAAACTATTTTCAAATTAAGGAAACAAGCTGTCGTTGTTGCATGTCATTTGTTTTTTTACTGAAATCTTGCCCTGTAATAGTTAATACATCATAATGAAATAAGACCAATTTTTCAAAATTTGAGAGTGTTACATTGTTTTATTTTACTATTTGAAGAATGGCGTCTAATAGTATACCACCACAGCCATATCATTTGCCTGGGTAAGTGTCAAATAGTGAAAATTTAAATGTATTTCTTTATGATCAAATTAATTTTGTCACATGATTTTTTAGGATGTACTATAACGTAGCATTTTAATCACTACAAAAACACACCATTAGAAAGACTTTAATGCAAACGCATCGGTGGGAAGCTAAATAGTGAAAATTGATACCTCGCTTGAGTTGGTTTCTAATCGAATTTACTACATACTTTAATAAAATTACTAACCATTTTTCCATTAAATTAATTATTTTTCAACAATCGAATAATGTTCACCGAAAAATTTCTCGGCCTTCGTGGTCTTGTAGTATTAGATTTACCCTTGAAATCAAGTGTGTATGGGCAAGTTTAATAATATTAAGTTTAGTTTTTTTCCAATTTGTGATGTGTGTTCTTCTTAAGTTGATGTTGAGTGATTTATAAAATTTCTCATAGAGTTTATCACGTTGGAGCATTGTCTGTTAGCTGTAATGCCAGATATAAAAAAAACAAAATCTCCAATTTGAAAATTTTTTGATGAGATGAGGTCTATTGTTGTTACTGCTAAAATGTTACGTACGTAATCAGAAGATATTTTTGTATATTTAAGATCTAGTAAATATGCAACATAGTTAGAAGTCTTGGGTGAAAGTAAATAAACAGGCGGGGGAACGGGGAATCGTGGAGGCACCGTGTGGTGGCCATATATGCTCTGAATAGAAAGATGAAATGGTTAAAATGGAAGAAAACCCATGAAAAAATTAACTTAATCCAAAACAAAAGTTGATTTAGTATTAAACAATGCTTAAATGTGGCTTCATCCAACTGAGGATAAATGTTGAAGACAAATGTCACATAAGACATAAGGTTATCTTGGCGAAAATGAGAAATGAGTATTTCTAGTGATACATATTTACGTTGGTTAGGTTAACTGGTTAATTCAGTTTCTTCAAATACCGAAATCCAGAATGTTTGGGATGGTTTTTAATAGGTACCGGAGATTTTGTATTTCAAGATTTCCCATGCAGCATTCTAAAGTTATAAATTTTAAATAAGACATTTTATAGGTGGGTATTAAGGAAAAAATATTAACACGAGAAGCGATTCTATTAAAAATATATTCTTCAGCGTTTTATATTATAGATACACAAGAAGATTTATTTCTCGCGTAAGCATTATCAACATAAATTTAATAGGTGTATACATCTAGGTAATAAATAATCTAGTGGATGATGGCATGCAGTAACTTTCCATTAAATATGTGCACAGTTGATACAATTTTAATACTTCCACGTGCCAGTGGTTCTCTAAACAACTACAATTCACTATCTAAAGAATCCTGATCTAGATTTCAATATGAAATTGAAACTTTGCAGCAATTTACGTAGAATCTCGCGTGATTTAGATTGTTTGCATTCCTCATAAGATGTCAACCATTTTACAATCGCTGGTGTACGGTATATCATACTTATAAAATGATTCTTATTTCATTCCTTCATTTGAATTCTGGACGTACATTGTCACGGGTGATGTCACTTAAAATATCCGAACAGTTACATTCATCACCTTCATACTGTTATTTACTGTTATACACGTTATTTGAATTGAGACAACAAATTAACGCATGCGACAATGGTCGGAAAATTAGGCAAAAACAAAAGTGTTTTGGTAAGTAGTTTATATGAATCATGCATAGAAATGGCACCTAACTTTGTCTTACAAGAATAATCCCAATTGCTTTCAGCATATGGCTTAAACTGCTTGACAATATTTTGTAATCAAAGTGTGGATCCATAAACAATAATTTTGCACTTCAGCTACTGCTAATCTGTGGGCGAAGCAAGAGCATTATTCCCAATCACGATAGCGATTTATTGTCTTTTTTAGTATGAAAATGGAATTATTTCGCTATGTACCTCATAGTCGTAACACAATAAAAAAAATATCGGCGTCATGCGTTAAGCGAGTAGATTTCAACTCATAGAAGCTTTTCGATTATCTGGAGAGATCGGTTTTCTGTACACTTAAGTGCACGCCACCAAGACTTGGACAGTTGCTGCTAAGACACACCTAATTACGGAAAAATACTATAGATACGCTCAACGTTTGTTCCGCGACTGGATGATGTCATATAAAAATAACGGATGGGAAAGCAGTAATGGCTGTAAGAAGGCAAGTTAGTCGCTACTTTTCTTTAAAAAAGTAAGTGAAGTTAGGGGGTTTATGGTAATAGAATTACGACTTTCGTCATGTTGTTACCATCTTTTGTTATCGAGAATTCTTTATGATTATGTGAGAACAGTATAGCAAACCAGGTAAATACTACATGTAGCTTGTTTTATAAACCATATTCCATAGCAAACACGCATTCGATACAGCGTCGAACACGCACCATTTGTTTGTTACGAATGTCCGTCGACCGCTGAGGTGGAAGCAGGTCATTCGAATGGCTCACACAGCAAGTGGGTCGCGGATCGGTCTGTCGGGTGACGAGACGCGATCTCGTATCGTTTTTTTATTCACAAAGATGACCCGCGGGCAGCCGGGTAGTGCCGGCTACACCTCACCTATCATTGTCGAGAAGACATGCTGGGAAAATACTTTTGTTATTACGAACGGTGAAAGATATTGTCAATGGCGTCACCGTCGTTTACTTTGCACTTTCCAGTGCCGGATTGTGGATGAAGTATCAATTCAGCGTGTCTATTCACTGCAATAATTAACAAGTCATACTGCGCCCTGTGGAATAGCTAGAAATATTAAGGCCACGTGCAAATATCACGCAACATTATCTCTCCGCACCTAGTTTTTTGTATCAAAATTAGGGATTGCAATAACGGACTAGTATGGCATTTCAATATTTCACACTAACCGGTATTACACATTAGGTATAAGAAAATAGATTCCAGATATTTAAAAAAAAAAATATATGGATTTCGCAACAAATCTATACCAGTTGTTTTTTAAATACCTGTATTTAAAAATACGTTTACATAAACAAAGCATATAGGCTGATTTTCATAAATAGCTTATATTTATTGTTTCTGTGAATTGCAATATGAACTTAAAACGATTAGTTCATCAATGCTAGAATCTATTAATCGTAATCGAATCTTCGTGCAAATAACTCCAGCTGCAAAGACAAAATCTTCGATTTAATGCCTTCTAGACGTACAGTCATTAATTAAGAGTACCGGCACCGGTAAAGTAATTTTATTGGCTAATCAAAATATCATAATATTTGTCTGAATAAACTGCCCCTAAGACATTTTTGGTGATCATTTGAAAGCTGTTGACTTAACTCTGCGCTTAATAAGAGATGTAAATTCGTAGAGGGATTTGGCGGGTACAGCATTGAGGACCTTGGGACTTGGGATGAAAGAGATTCGGTAAGGTTTAAGCGTCAAAACTTGTGTACAAAATATCATAGTCTTGCATTATTAAAATCTTTAATTCTGCCCAATACAATAATTTCATCCGTGTTCAATAACTGCTTTCGACTGTCGGCCATTGTAATAATTCATAAATTAGCCTGAATGAACATTCCGAAGCATTTTTTTGTTCAGTTAGCCGTTTTACCTCTTGGGGAAAATAAGTAAGACAATCTGCCTACACGTAGTGATAGCTGTGGGACGATTGTACATTGTACGCATTGGGATTTGCCGACGGTTCACTTTCTGGGTCTTGCCTTAGGCTAGTGAATATTTTTGAAGGCCGCTTTATGATTTTAATGCCCAATTTTTCGATATTGAGGAAGTAACTGCAGGCGAGGTTAGTGACGTGGTTTACCGTGGGGTCAATAAGTCGCTTGCTTTTATGATTGATTACTTCAATGTGTACATACTCTCATTCATTATTGGGCTGAAAATTTTTGTATACATCCAGAAAAGATAGTTAATCTGTAGTACTTACTCTATGAAATTATTATGCAAATTGTGCAATTGTTATGAAATATCATATCCTTGAAACGAGCTGAACCAAGGAAAGGTTCAAAAACGTAACTGTTTTTAAAAATAATCCTAGAAATAAAAGCCAATAATTCCATATATTTATTGCAGTAACCTAAGACTAGTCTAAGACATCAAATTATGTAAATACCAGTGGCGTGCCGACCATATATGCGGTTGATGCGCAGCATGCCTCACAATTGCGAAATGAAAAGCCTTTTTTTTCTCATCTTTGTAAAGCTATTAAATTATAATTTTACCAAATTGTAAAACAAAACTGCTTCAAAGTTCTACGTTTATACACTGAATTCAGAAAGTGTGCGCGCCCTGATTGGCATTTATCTGCGTTCTATTCAGCCTTGACCGCTCGATAAACGTACGGCCTCTGACGAAATTTGTTTAAAATTTCGCATGTATGCGCTAAGAAGTTTACTTTACACGCGCATGGGCAGTAATGAAAGATCCGATTTGCGCAATGGATCGCGCATGACAGTTAGTATGCGGATGCATGCGCTTATATTTTAGCATCTCACCGTTAATATTGTGATTCGGATTGTCAGATAAATCGTATTTAATTTGTCGCTACCCTCAACATGCATTAACGGCTAAGAAAAAAAGAGGATTTAATAATACATCAGCGGAATATTAGAGACTGTAGAGGATTTGAAATTAAGCTGGTAAAACTCGTGAGAAGAATAAAATTGAATTTCAAAAACAAGATAATAGATTTTGCATATTTTCCTCCCTCACAGCATACCTTGCATCATTACTCACCGCACGCTACTGGTAAATACATATATTTTTTAATCATTTTTTTTTGCACATCCAGGTACGGAGGCCACTGTCCTGAATTTAAATACCGGATCGCAGACACTTTTGGATCACTAACGCACAAAATATTTCTGGATCCGTGTGTCCTTCGATCAGAGAAATTGGTAATATCAGATAGGATTGATGACGAGTATCAGGTAAAGAAGCTTTATTAAATCATACTTATTAGCTTATATTTTAAATCGATATTTTTCGTATTAATATACGAATGGGTGTTATGATCTATTTAACAAAAAACTATAATAATTATTACATATCACAAACAAAATTAATGTCACCCATCATATGTTTATAATGCACTATCTAAAAAGAAAGAGCGTTACCCATAGATACTATTCTGTTGTTAATGATGATGTGAATAAGTTAAAAGTGATATTTTTCGATCGAGAGATATTGCATTTTTAGTAAAAAAATAACGCAAATTATCTGATAGATTCTATGAAACAATTTTAATACTGTCAGACCAGCTTGTAATAAATTAATAACCCACATCTGTACTGAAAACTTCATACTATTTTGTTTAATTTTGATCAACGATCATTGGGCAATCAAATATGATTTTCCAAAGTAATATTTTTATTGCAAGCGTAGGTATTTGACCAGGAGTCTCCAAACGTAGATATGAAAGGCAAGGCGACATTAATTAATGCGTAATTAACCAGATACAGAACTTGGTCGTGGGTGAAAGTGTCTAATTTATTTATGACAGGAACAATCACTCTTTACCGTGTTACATTAAATGTTTCAGTACCTACAGACAGAGCATAACGATGGTCTACGAAATTAATTTAGTAACGTCTCGTCGGATTTCGTAAATTGATTGGGACAAATTTTATTGTGGGCGCAATCATTTTGTTTCATGGAATCGTTTCCGAGGCAAATCCAGATTATGATTTATATTCTAAATTTCATTGGCTACATTACAAAATTCAGTAGTTGGCTACTTCAACAGTGAAACTTTTCATTTCGAGTATATTCACAATCAAAATATAGACATCTTTCACAATTCCATATTAAATTATTTCCACACAAGTAGATTATCTGCAAAAATGTGTTGTTAATCATGTAAGCTTGGAATTTCTAGTAGTCACATGCTATTAATGCAACACTTCAACAGATTTTGTTGAATGAGCTTAGTTTAAAAGTCGCTACACCTTTCTTTTGAGTTGATAGTGAAAGAAGGATAGTGTAACAAAAATACAACTAACTAGTTTATCACGCTAGTACACCTTGTTTCATGGTTGAATAGGAGTTGGGTGGGGGGGGGGGGGGTGTAGTGTGAATTAAAATTATGTCATACGAAAATGTTCATTCACTTAACCGCTCAATCGAGTAAAACGAAAGCTCGACAGAATTTACCATTTGGCTGTGAGACGAAACTAATTAGAATAATTACGTTTTTCTTATTCTGTATTAATAATTTCTTCTCGTCATCTATCGGTCATTTTTTTTTTTAATATTTGCCGATGGTTAGATAATGTACGTCTTCATTGATTCTCACCATCGTGTGCCAGAAGAGTGAATATCTTTATTGTAAGAAATCGTACTGCGACAAATTGAACAACATAATTATATCCTTGTTATATTATATCTGAATCTGGTATTAATCATAATTATATGAAGATTTTCAAAACTATCCCAATCTGGTTTTTTATTCTCCAGATAAAACGTCCACTACGCGATGATATTACGTTGATTAATAATCGACCCCAAGTCGACTATTTGGTGTATCAACACCCCATGACGCCGGGGTATCAAGGTAGGAATTAATTTATTTATTTTTTACCAATAAATCATACATGTTTGCATATTTTTTCATACTAGATGGACGAAGGTAGTTAGGTGAAAAGAAGCACGATAAAAAAGATTTCAATGCATGGTAATCATGATTTTCGAAACCTGTAATTTTGTAATTTACATTGCAGTTCCTATCTCAGATGTATGTAAGTGCCCACTGCTAAGTCACGATCATTATTTTTTTAAGAGATATTTAATACGCTTGTTGTTTTTTTATAATTATTGGTTACATTTCTTATGGATATTTCTTAAAAACTCAATGTTTTTTTTTCACATCATAAAATTATCTTAGAATAAGGTAACATAAGTGTGTCTACATATTATATACATATTTGCTGTACATCAATTCATTATAGTTGAATTTCTAAATGGAGGTTCTAATGCCATATTATTCATATAAATATATTTATTATATACCGCGTGCATTTTTCTCATATAAGGGCATCAGTTACATAATAATAAACGATAACAAATGTGCGGCAGTTAAATTGAGTAACGAAAGCAGCGTTTATTATTTTTTTATTGCAGCCAATTTATTGCAGTGGCATCCGATTGTGTTGCAAAGCTCTCCTGAAGCGTACTGTAATATATATTTTATTACCTATGTATTATGTAGCTGGTTGGTGTACCTGCATGTGTATTAGCTGTAATTAAGTCTGTCGGTGAGCATAATAATAAATATCATCCTTGCGCAACTTCCGTGACGTCACTTGTGGAATAATATGCATTGAAGATTCTAGTCAATAAATAATGTTGGCGTAATGTAACTGCTTTATATATTTATATGATAGAACCTGGGCATTCGTACACCGTGGATCCAGGATAGTTTGAGTTTGGTTAATTTTCACAATATGGCCCACACAATTCGCAAGTATCATTCCTAAGCGACCTCCGACAAAAATTCGACCAGATGCGACGGTCAGTTAATGTTTACGATTAATCTGAATTTGATCTGTATTTTAATCTGTATTTGGTGGACATAATGGACGCTGGCATCTCTTGGAACAAAACAAAGTGAAGATCGAATGACATAGAATCCTGGAGACGTTGCTCCACATAGTAGCAGATATGGCTTAAGAAGAAACTGTAGCTTCAATAATCAACTGACCATCAATTACCACATTTCATCGAAATGAAAAAATCTACCGAAACTTTGTTTTCCTAAGGTGGGTACAAGGTACAACTGGACGTATTCCGCAACAGTAGCATAAAGCTTTTTCAAATGACTACCAGGGATCACTTAGGAGCGGCTACCTACTATTTGGTTGTTAAACAATAAAATTTGCTGTTATAAAGTCTAATCAATTAAAATAGCCTACTCTTGTGTTATGACTGTGTAGCTCTCTGTCAGAGTTCAGACATATCAGTCGTTTTTAAAAATAATCTTTTCCTCTCGGGACCACGCGTTGATAAGTACGGCATCGGGCCATTAAGCGGTGTTATTAGTGACCAGCCAAGAGTATCGTTATTGCAGATTTTAATTGTTATTGCAGTCTAGCATAACCGACAAATTGTGGCAAAATTTCGTGTTACTAATATGTATTACGTTATTCTCTATAGATTTAGCTTACTTATAAGTAATAAACATTTTTAATTGCACCAGTGTTCTACTTAGAATAGTTTCTCCGCGTTGAATTTGTGAAAAATTCTACATAATCTTTATTATAAAAACTTCCACATTGAGTTTGATATTAATTTATATTCAAATTCAAAATGTCATTTTTGTTTAAAGTGTTTATCGATAAAAGGCTGTCAGTGCGTAAAAAGCATTTTCGTAGCACCGTAACAACACTTTCTTATTCTTGAACCAATGTGACCAGACGCTTCAACCCTGAGCTCATTTGACTGACTTACTCACTTATCTTGTCAAGGACACTCTTCACAGCAAAATATTTTCTGCAAGAAAGGATAAAAAAGGACTCTTGAATTACTTATTGTAATATTTTTCAAAACGAGAGAAAAGGGACGTGTAATTTAATGAGCGTTGAAGATTGAACTTGTTTAACTAATAATAGTCTAAAACTGTGTCAAAACAATGCTAGCCAGTGAAATACAATATTTATTTAATCGCACCTTAATTTGTATCTGTAGGGTTCGTACCAAGAATAAATGGTCAACATGGACAAAGATTTTCTGTGTCGGTGACGGAGGCCATGTCTGAACACGAAAGACTTGCGATACAACGTAGGAGAGCTTGCAAGCAATTGGAGCTCGCTGCGGACGGAATCAGCAACCCTAAAGATTTTGATAACCAGAAATTGGTAATGTTTTACATCTTTTGGGGTTTTCTAGATAATGGGTATAACAATATGGTTAATATTTACTGAAAAACATATATGTACTTGTCCAATCTACGATTTATATTTATTATTTTGAAGGTATCGAAATGCAAATACCGTATGCCACTTTTTCGAGTTCGTCCAGAGTGTGCGGGGATTTTGAGAAAACTACCAATAGACGAACCCGGTGAAACCCCTGCTAGACATTCTACACGACCTTATTTTTTAACAAAACAACCAACAAATGTTGACAATGATGGTAATGGTAACTTTATTTCAATACTATTTGTTCAATTTATTTAAGTACTAAAAATATAGAATATCGTCCATCACAAAGAGTATTTATTTCAAAATTTTCCTAAAACCATTGAACAACTGATTCCTAAGCAATGCCTAACAAAGCTTAATAGGAAGTTAATAAATACCTACTCAAACACAGTTAAGTCGATGAATAGTAATTATTTATGTGTAATAATACTTTTTTTTTTGTTAAAGATAATTTCAAACATTTACCTGAAGGTTATTTGCAAAATCAAAAGATATTTGATCGCCAAAAAGAAATTCAATACGTAGATCCATTTCATGACAAACCAGAACATCAAATAAGCCCTCGAAAAGCCGCGATTAATATTATAAGGTATGTTTCAACATATTTATTTTTACGTTGTTTTTTTAGATTACACTTTTTTTTAACCATCAAATATTTTTGATCAATATTATAAACTCTACGTTTTTTTATACAAATAATTTGACAGATTTATTTAACTAGCAACACCACTACTATTTGTCATTTACCACATTGTCAAATTTTGTATGATTATTTTGCGTTGCGACATTCATTTTTAAAAGTAATAAATCGATAAATCGTTCTCACTGTTAACAACTCAAAATGACGAAGAAGGATCCGCATCCAGGCCTGAGCCGTGAAGAAAAGACAGTAATTGTTATTGGAGAAATAATACAAGAACTTTTAGCGGCACAACGAGATGGGAAAGACTTAAATCTTAACAGCGCTAAGTCTAGAATATCTTCAAAACACGGCTTGGATAGTTCCCCTCGGCTCGTAGACATAATCGCAGCAGTCCCTGCTGATGCAAAAAAAGCGCTATTACCGAAACTTCTTGCAAAACCGATTCGGACTGCATCTGGAGTAGCGGTCGTTGCTGTAATGTGCAAACCGCATAGATGTCCCCATATTAACATGACGGGGAACGTTTGCGTTTATTGTCCTGGCGGTCCGGATTCTGATTTCGAGTATTCTACGCAGAGTTATACGGGCTACGAGCCTACATCTATGCGAGCTATACGCGCTCGCTATGACCCATATTTGCAAACAAGGCATAGGGTCGAGCAATTGAGACAATTAGGGCACAGTGTTGACAAAGTTGAGTTTATTGTCATGGGAGGAACATTTATGTGCTTGTCTGAAGAGTACAGGGACTTCTTCATAAGGTTGGTTAGCTTGTCTATTATTCTCACAAATAAAAATTTGAATTTTTAGACATAGAACATAAATATTTCAATGTTAATTTTGTTTTAGAAATCTTCATGATGCCCTGTCAGGCCACACATCTTCAAGTGTGGCAGAAGCTGTAAAATACTCTGAAAAATCTAAAGTTAAATGTATAGGTATCACAATAGAAACCAGACCAGACTATTGCCTGAAAAGACATCTGTCGGATATGCTACTGTATGGTTGCACTAGGTAAATATAACTATCTAACTAAATAAAAAGTGCAGTTTTTAACCGATTTCGTTGTATATTACTTTTTTTAAATGTTTGGTGAAATACCATTTTAGACCTGGGATAGCTAAATAATCACCCATTCATCAATTGCAAGGATAGTTAACTTCAGAGGTGAAAGAAATGTTGTGTTTGACATTTGTTGGCCATAAGAGGCATAGCAATTTCAAGGGCAGTGAATTTTTCTCTTTCTTATTCAATCACATGTAAAGTGAAGGGTGCAAGCGAGATATAAGGGCATGCTGGCGTTTGCTCTTTTATCGTACCTGCTTATATACAAGTGAGGTTGTGTGAGATTACACCTTTATTAAATTTCAGGTTAGAGATTGGAGTTCAATCAGTATATGAAGATATTGCTCGAGACACTAATAGAGGACACACCGTCAGGGCTGTTTGTGAAAGTTTCCAAATGGCAAAAGATGCCGGCTTCAAAGTAAATATGAATAACATAAGCATAGCAATCATTAAATAAATATGTGTGACTGTATACAGTGTATATACTCAAAATCTGTTACAGGTTGTCGCACACATGATGCCTGATCTACCCAACGTTGACTTTGAACGCGATGTTGAACAATTCATGGAGTTCTTTGAAAACCCCGCATTCAGAGCTGATGGCCTCAAAATTTATCCAACACTTGTAATTAGAGGTACGGGGCTGTATGAGTTATGGAAGACGGGAAGGTATAAGAGCTATCCTCCTTCCACGCTAGTCGATCTAATTGCAAGAGTATTAGCACTGGTGCCACCATGGACCAGAGTTTACAGGTTTGTCTATCGCATATTACTAATGACAATCATAAATATAAGCTGTTTCCACTATAAGCAATATTCTAGGCTTATATAAAAATGAATTTCATTACTTTGTAATTATCATTTACTCTGTGAGACGTCTTGCCTTTCATTGAGAAGCTTCTTCCGACAAGCTAGAATATTAATTTAATAGGATAATAAATTTTTAAAAAGTTACCGCTGAAGGTATTGAAAATATTTTTATACTAAGATTTTATTTTCAGAGTCCAACGAGACATCCCAATGCCTCTTGTCAGTTCAGGCGTTGAACACGGAAATCTGAGGGAATTGGCACTCGCCAGAATGAAGGATTTGGGAACCGACTGCAGAGACGTAAGAACCAGAGAAGTCGGAATACAAGAAATTCACAATAAAGTTCGCCCTTATGAGGTATATTGTCAAGTGCAGACAACACATAACGAGCTGTTTTCTAAATTTTTGTGACACGTATGCCAGGCAGAACTGAATAAGTTTTACTATCTTAAGTTCAAGTATCTTTTTTTTAATGCTTGTTAGTATCTGAAATTACAAATAATTGTGTTTTAATTCTAAAACATTCAGGCTCGTGTTTATAACCATTAGTAGTATTATGTATCAGATGACAGTGCCACTTTTCAACACTCGTTCAATACTCACTTCTCTCTTTGCCCCACATTGTGCGCTGTGGCAGACAGATAAATCATGACTAATATATATTGTAATAGCTCCCTTAGTTAGTAAAAAAAATCCCAATATTAATATACATTTTCTTTCCTAGGTTGAATTGATACGCCGTGACTATGTAGCTAATGGCGGTTGGGAAACGTTCTTAGCATATGAAGATCCTCAACAGGATATTTTGGTTGGCCTATTAAGGTTAAGGAAATGCTCTGACCAAACTTTCAGACCGGAATTGAGGCCGGGTAAAGAATTCTCTCAGTGCAGTATTGTGAGGGAACTGCATGTTTATGGTAGAGCTGTACCGGTAAGATACTTCCATTGATACTAGTCATTATTGATAGGATAATAATTTTTGTTGATCAGTAGTAGCCATAATATATTACACCTATAATTTATTCAAGTGAAATTATATATTACATAAGTAAGAGAATCTCATAACTAAAATTAGATATATTATGAATGATTTTCACAATTATTCTAATTAAACTCTATTACTTCTAGGTAAATGCTCGTGATCCAACTAAGTTCCAACACCAAGGCTTTGGCCTGCTTTTAATGGAAGAAGCAGAAAGAATCGCCAAAGAAGAACATGGATCTGAAAAAATTGCCGTCATATCAGGGGTCGGCACCAGGAATTATTATACCAAAATGGGATATTATTTGGAAGGCCCTTACATGGTCAAAATGCTCAATACATAAATAAAAGTATTGACAACTTTGGTTTTGATCAATTGGAATTTTATTATATTTTTTTATAATAAAAACTACCTGTATTTTAAGTTTAATTGTAAATATTTATTCAAGATAAAATTTTAATAAACACATGAAATGAGAACTGTTTTTATTTGATTATTGCACATACATATACCCTTTTATAAAACTTTATTCACTTGTAACTTTCATCCTAACAATTTTACTGAAAAATCTACATGGTATTTATATACAATATTTATCTGTTTAGATTTATTGTTTTTTATTGAAATATTTCATAATTCCTTATCCATCTGTCACCTTTATTTCCCCAGCCCTGACACTCCTCTGTTATACCAGCCCAATGTTATTTACCATTCAGAAATTGGATTGATGCCTAATTATACCGGTCACATTCCGGGAGCAATCTTCAGGTATTTCCCTTTTAATAAGTGCAAACAAAATATACGACTTGTACTTCCATAAAATAAATGTGTTCATATTTATCTCATTGCAGAAAAGGAAAAACGTTTGGAAAAGATACAGTTAACGCCAAAAGATGGCTGAGATAAGAAAGCTCGAGTATTTTAACAAAATCTTAAGAGAATTAATTCTGGAATAAAATATTTTGAATTATAAAAATTTAATAGAACATGAAGTAAATGATTACAATTGTACATGTAGGACCTTATGTTGTCAGAATTAATGCAGCAGTAGACACCTACCTAACGCCAGTATCATAAAGGGATGTTTTAAAAATAAAAAAGTTTTATAATGATAAATTATACTTCAAGACTACCTTGGAAAGTAGTAAATGTAAAAATATATAAAATCAACCCAAAAGTACTTACATTTTCTCCCATTTTTAGTCAAAATAGCAGCAAAGGTGAATAAATCAGCACTGCCTTATTTGTACATACCCTTACCATTGTTTATTATATGAAGATTCTTTTTACAAGATAAGTATTAATTGTTTCACTGATGAATCCAGTAAAAGTTAGTTTGTCAAAATTGAAATTATTCAAAGAAAACAAAAATATCTCTACACATTTTATTACAACTAAGATCTGTTTTATATCCTCGTTTTTGAATAATAACAAAAATGTACAATGAAATTATTTACAATTAAAACATTTTTATAATATATTTAAATAACATATATTTTATTTGTAAATTGTATATAAAAATATAATATATATTTAGGTGCCAAAAATAATCACATTCAAATCGTAAGAAAGTAATAATGCTTATAGAAGACAAAGTGAATTCGACTGTGACATTTTAAAATTACCTTTATGTATAGTATATATCGTCGTTGTTCTGGAAGAAGACACTAAATGAAAAATATTAGTTTTGAGTAATTTTTCATTTTGTGTGTTTGTACAAAACTGTTTTTAAGTAAAAGTATAATGTATAAAAATATGTATGGCAGAGTTTGCGTAGAGTTTGAAACAAAGAATATTTTGGTATAACTAACACAATATGTAATTTTTTCGATTTAGTGTTTTCTTCCAGAACAACGACGATATATATTATACTTTCATGGAATAAATAAATAAATCCTTTGAATATTTTTAGAACAATCATTTACAATTTGCTATCACGACTCCAGCTGCGTAGGATGTCAGCTGCTTTCTTCAGGTTTTCATCTTTCTGCAATAAATGGAGAGAATTAGCAAAAAGCCTACAAAATAGGAAATGTTTAAAATTAACAAATGAAAAAAAATATTAATTCGTTAAAATAAAAAAATAACCAAATTTAGACTGAAGGGCCGCATTGTTATTTTCCACAACTGTCAATTCTTGGTGGAGTAAAGGCATATTTATAAAAATAAAACACATTTTTTTTTGTACTAATTTCAGAATTATTTATAATGATTTGTAATGATCACTGGTTTGTTTGAAAAAATTGTCATTTTTGCATTAATCGAAAAAATAAATATATAAAGCATTGTGATGTATACCAATTTTATATCCTCAACGCTTACCTTGATAAAGCAATATCTGACATAATCTTCTCCTAGATATTTATTCTCCTTGCCGTAAAATGCACTGGGGGGTATTCCTTGAAGACCAACATTCTTTGTCATATATTTTGTGAAGCGATAATCTTTCTGCGCATCTTTTTCCTTTGATAAGTCAACTTTGTCAGCTGCAAGCAAAAAATACCCAAATAAAAACTATTTTCGAGTAGTAAACACATACAGCCCTCCATTAGGGATTGCAATGGACGAATATATCTATACCAGTATTATAAAAATGAGAGCCTATTCCAATCACCACAAAACTAGAAATTCAGCATTAAACGAATAGTTTTCCAAACATAAAATTGTTCAATATGAAATGATCTTTACAAACCTAATTTATTATTTTATTAAAATGTTCCACTTTCGCATGGACCTACACGTGGCTGAATTTTAGCCATAAAAAATAATACATCTGTATGAGAAATGATGAGACTCGTGCGGTTAGGGACGCCTAGGACAGGAAGTGGTTCGCCTGGTGGCTCATAAACACTGTACTTAACCTTTTTATATTGACTCAAAAATCAATTGCAATAACATTTTGATTTTGCTTAATTTATAATACCAAAATAACGGTATTTTGGTATTGAGAAAACAGCCAAAATTCTGGTTTCTATAATACTGGTATTGCATTCACTATATCCTCAATCAATCAACACAGCCAAAAATCATCTGAGTTCCCTCATTGATAATAGTGAACTGCCAGAAATGTAAACAGTAGATGCTTATACTGGTTCTTACATAGTTTAGTCCAGTCTGCAATCATGAAGTATCCTCCTTGAGGTATGGTTGGATTCATTCCTACATCAGAAAGGAATTTTGCCATGAAATCTCTTTTGGGCTCCAGCTCTGCAGCGAGTGAGTAGAAATAGCAATCGGGCGAGTCCATACGGTTCATTTCAATCTCAAAACCTCTGGCGACAGCTTCCTGAAAGCGGCATTTACAAAATAACTCAAGAATATGTACAGGTTAACATTTGCGAAAAATTCTAGGACATTCAGATTACACATTTAAAAATCGGAAGACAGTGGTCATGCAGATCTCTGTTAAAATTACTTAAATACATTTTTTTTTAATTACGACTTAAGATGGAAACATTCTATACATAAAACTGTATTCACATTTGTTGAATAAGTTTATCAAATAAGAGTGTGGATTCAATATATATAACATTTTGTTTGAAGAAGAATTAGCGACTGATTGAGTTAGCATTAACTTCTTAGCAGAACTCTCTTATGATAAGACTAAAACTTACAGGAATTTGCCGATATAACAGCTATTTTTGCATCCCACTGTTGTCGGGTATATTCACGTAGTCTGGAAAAATACTGTTTAATAAAAATAAAATCCTCTTTTTAAAGATCAAAGGATTTTCATCAAATACAATAAAATACCAACCCACCTGAATGGTAGTGTTGCATGTGTAAACACAATTCTGATGTACAGCCTGAAGATTCTTCATGAGGTTTTCGGGGCCGTAAGCCCAGCCGGTTTTCCATCCAGTCACCGAGAATGTTTTTCCAGCTGAACCAACTGTGATGGTTCTGTCCCACATGCCTGGCAGTGTTGCTGCATAATTGATGTAAATAGATTTTAATTATATTTTAAAGTACATATTTAGATAGGTGCAATATCAGTGGTATTCATACAAAACATTACACGAGTCATATATTATCAAATGTAGAACTATCCACTATTTGAAGTTTCGAGATAAACACGAAAAACGTTTTGTTGTAGTTTGTAAGTTTTTTAAATTTGTATGAGCGGACATATTGTGATATCACTTAGGGTAACTCTGTGATTGGTCGAAAGTATGATTTACCAAACCGTTCACTTCTGTTTGGTAGCAAGCATCATTTTCTTTTACATTTTTATACAACATGTACACGATTTTGATAGTAAAATTTTATTTCTAGTCATACACTATGACCGGTAGAATAGTATGGCAGCATTAGTTCAATTTCGACAAATATGGGATAGTTCTACTTTTGATACTATACGACTCACATGTGTGCACGACTCTTATTTATACCGTCATTTATATTTTTATACATGTAAAATCACTAATAAAAGTTTAAATAAATTTTATACTTATCTGAGTAATAGGTTCTGCTATCTAGCAACTAATAACTCATAGGATAATACGTGAAATTCTCAAATTAAATGATCTAAATTTTGTCGTAAACTGAATAAACTTACCCATTCTGATGTGAGTATCTGGTTTGTAGACCATCCACTCGTAAACCTCGTCTGAGATGCACATAACATTGTATTTCTTGCACAAGTCAGCGATTACCTGCATCTCTTTCAAGCTGAATACTTTTCCTAATGGATTATGAGGCGTGTTCAAGATGATCACCTTAGTTTTATCGTTGAAAAGACCTTTAAGTTCTGCCTCATCCAAAACCCAATCGGCTGATGATATAGCACCTTCTTTCTTGTTCTATAAAATAAGCGTTTCTAAAATTATTAATCGTCCTATCATAGAAAGATTGCTGGACATTGTAGGCTGCTTGTACATAGCATATTAAAATAAACTAACCGGTTTGAGGGGGATAAATCTTGGAGTCCCACCAGCCATCCGAACCATTGGATCATAGCAATCGAAGAATGGTTCAATGATGATGACTTCATCACCTTTATCAACATGTCCTAAATAACAAAATATTGCTCATATGAATGATTAGAACACTTAACAATTTATCAATAATCGTTTTTTTTTAAATATTGTGGAAGCTGCTTTTAAATTATCAAAGTTTAGTTAGTCAGCAACAATAGTTTTGAATGGTATGAATTAAAATTGTAGAATAAGTTCTATAAAATTTTGTTGTTCCAACAATTTCCTAATGTCATTCAACAAAAGGTATATTTGATTGAATTTATATATTGAATATGACAGATTCCATTGAAGTTTTTTCTTATTGTAACTGATGGTTATGTTTCTGTGCTACTTGGTTTTGTGGTCAAGAATTTAAGTCACCAAATGCACATTTTCATACATTATTATTTCAATTGCTTTATGAATTAGCGTCCAAAGATACTGATGTTTAATATTTTCATCGCTTCCCACTCAACTAATTAATCCAACCCCAAATGTGGGGCGAAGAGAGTAATTATTTAACAACCAGTTCTTTCCTAGCCACACCCTTCCAAACTCACCCTCAGAAAAAGGAGATCGAGTGACTGACCTACAACTATCGTCTCATTCAACAACGTTTGATAATATTCCGCATTATATAAGACCATACAGTGGGTGGACATGATTAAAAAAATTAATTGATTTTGTGTTTATGATTAATATACCGTAAGATTCTTAACTAAATACTCAGATAATAACACATATTTTTAACACCAAAAATATCATCAGGATAAAATGTAAAATAAATATCAAAAATATTATAACACCTATATTAATAATTACACTCATCTCAAATATATCTATTTACAACTCACCTAATATTGCTGAAAAAAGTGATTCGTAAGCACCAGCTGTTACTAATACTTCAGTATTTGCATTTATTTCCCTGTTAACAAGTTTTGAGTACAGTTTGGAAATTGCGTTTACTAATCTAGGGTGACCCTGCAAATAATTAAAATAAATAAGTCTACATATCGCCTTACAGTAAATAAGACAAATGCGGTGTTAAAACAATGACAAACATACAAATCCTCTCGTATATTGGTACAGCAGTTGTGTATCACTTCCTGCACCAATATCAACAAGTGCTTTGCCGATGTATTCAGGAGCTGCAAAATCGGGGAAGCCTTGGCCTAAATTAAGAGGTTTGTATTCAGAAGCTAACTGAATGTATTCCACCCTGGAAAATTGCAAAGAAATTATGATCATTTTCTAATATATGTAACAGAGTGGTTTTATTTATTACTAACCATTATACTAGTACCTAATTCACTGTTAGACAGCGTCGAATTACCCCATAAGCACATGATGCGCTTAGGGGCCTCAAAAATACCATATTTTATAAATATAACCCATATAATTTAAATTTCTTTTTATTTTACATGGAATATTTAGAATATTGCAAGAATTGTTTTTGTTGAATTATTAAATAAAGGAATATTTTTAAAGGTATGCTTTCATTGGAACGCCTTCAACATTAATAATGAAATTTTTCTGATTAGAAGAGATTACAAGTAGACTTAAAAAAAATTATATACGCTATATGAAAATCTTGAATAAATTTTGCGACGCCTTATCGTTATCCGAAAAACTGGGCCTCCGAATTATATTGCACCTGGGGTCTCTTATGTCCTTTATCCGCCCGCAAGTGCTGGTAGAAATACACATAATGACATTAATGTGTCAGCATAATTATAATCTAAAACTTTGTACAGAAAAATAGATTGTCTATTATAGATATTTCAATAGAAATTCATTATCCGAAGCATGAAAAAATTGTAGCACTTTGTAGTTATCTTCCTGATTTAATATTTGACTGTGAATAAGATAGATAGATAATGTGTTGTAGCATGAGAATGACAAGAATTATGTAAAAAAATTCTAATAGAGCAAAGAATTATTACTTGTAAATAATTATTATAAATGCGTAATATAAGAAAGGTCATTTTGATAGCAGTTGTAAGTTATGGAATTTGTTTTATTAAGTGATTATATATTAAAACATTATGGTTAAATAGATTGTTCTCAATATTTTTCTGTCTATGCAAAATTATCTCATGATTTAAAAAAAAAAACTTTATTAGATCTATAGTGATTTAAAACCGAATTTTTAAGGTGAGGTATTTTGAAAACCTTCGCTGATTGGAAACAAAATTGAAGGATTAATTTATTCACGGGATTAATGGTTTTGTTCGTAACATTCATAAATTAATATTTTTTAATTGAAGTAAGCAATAGTAATGCGAGATATCTTGGTATTAGCTTCTAATATTATTATTTTTAACTGACTTGACATCAAAATTAAACCTCTTACATGGGGCGAAATATCAGCTTGGGTACATTATTTTCTTTTGATTTATAATTAATTTTATTTGATATCATGATAAATGTAAGATTTGAAATATATGTAATAATTTATTTTACACACATTAAAATAACGCTTGGTGTAAAGGTGTTGAGCCTTACTGACCAGGCACTGTTTGTGTCTGGACATAAATAAATCTGAGAATAGGACCGCCGGTAGTTTTTCCAATTGAAGGCCAAAATCGTGTGGGAGCAAAATCCATTTAATTAAAATTGGAACTAAATGATTTTCATTTACATAGATGCACTTCTTTTAACATAATATTCATTTTGACAAACAACACTTCTATGTATGTATACCTCGTAAATATTTACAAAATTGATAGTTTTTAATGTTTGCGGAAAGTTTGTTAGCATATATTTGAATAAATTGAATACCAAATTTTGACTAAAGAGTGAAAAAAGTAAGCCAAAAAATGTCAAGGACAAAAAGAACTTCTTTTCATTTTTATAATTTTGTGTTTAAACAAATTTGTGAAACAGTTATCTTTTAAATAGGTTTTAAAATAGAATGAAATTTGGCAGATTTTTAAATAACATTTATGATTTTTATCTATGCTAAGGTTTTCAATGGCTGCCCTACTGGGTGAATTCTCAAATTTTAAAATCATGTCAGTACTATCTACTCACTAATTAATTATTAAGGTGTGAAATCTGATTGTAATAGATTCTAAAATAAAATTGTTATTGCTTTTCAAAGAAAATGTAAAGATTTTAGATAGGAGTTATAATGTCAATAGGTCTTTTTATAGAATGTGATAAGAAGTTACCAATATTATTGTTGGAATAAATTATTAAGTCCTCACACCCACTCCTACAGATTATTTTTAGTATGAATAACAAATGTTTTTTTTATTTGGTTGCGTGCTTTAAAAATTAACATACTATATTTGGATTCGACACAAATGCAATATGTATTTAACCATTCACAAATCACATTATGAGCCTACTGATTTGAAACAAAATTATTTAATATTACTTTGGTCAAACCTAGTGGTCGTCAAATTGTGGCTGTTTGGGCATGCGCGTTCAACTCTTCAAGAGAAAATAAAACTATCAAATTTTATCTCTGAATACATATCGGCTGTGGAAACGCGAAAGGACGTAACCCACACAATAAAAAATATTGTTTATAACCCAAACAAAACGAATACATTTTGTTAACATTTTGCTGAAAAAAACCGCAATTGTAATTCTATAATTATAGGTCTCGAAAAAGTTCAAAATAGTTTTCTATGGATTCGGCGGTAACTTTGTGGAAATTCATTTTTAATATAAAATTAAAATTGATGACACTGTTATCCCACTGGCTTTATCATTAACGTGACGCATTTCGCCTCTTTAAGAAGCATCTTCAGACTAACCTGTTAGTGATAAAGCTGGTGAAATAAAAAATGCTATCAATTTTAATTTTATATTTTAAATAGTTAATTTGACTCTTTTGGGCTAAGAGTTTGACGCTCCTGGTTTCACCGATGGCATCAAAACGTAGTGCTCAGATTTACGAGTCACTGCTTTGGTTATCTTAATTACGTTTTGGCAAACTAATACACTACTGCAGAGCATGCATTTATCAACTAGTCTGGATTCGGTTATCATCCATTGAAATAAATCTTACAACTATATTTGAAGGAATCTTTGCAATATTATTAAAAAGGAGAGAAATATCACTTAAATGGGCATGCACAAATTGAAGCACCAGTCTGAACATGTTTCTTGAAGATGGGAAACATATGTCACACCTAGTTACACCACTAGTGCAATAAAAAAGTTATCAAATTATATGTCACACCTAGTTTTATATGAAAAATGAATTTCTACACTTCGTCTACCACCGAATTCATCAGAAAAATTAGATGCACCTACTGTATGCAGGACCCTTCCCATGACACAATCTTGGCTACACTATAGTGTGGAATAATGCAAGATTTCATAGCCATTACATAATGTTAGAAGTGAGAGAAAATCAAACAGGAATTTTTAGACTAGCTGAACTATGTTCATTTGCCATGCGTTTTACAAAAATGTATCAAATTGTATGATAATGAATTTATAAATTCACTGTATTATGTTGAATTAAAATATGAAAGTATGTGGTTAATACAAATTGTCAGCGAAAATATGATAAAAATTACACATGCCAAAGTATTTGGCATTTATAAATTGATCGTAAATAGGATGCAGAATATATGAATAAAACTGGTTTTGCATAGGCAATCTGATGGTATCTAGTCTGCAGAGATTAACAAATTATTACTGATTTTAAATGTTCCCAATAATATGACTTTTTCACTCACCAAACACTTTTTTCTCCTCCCCCGAGTCTCGCGGGGAGATCAAATTTATTTCCGCTCATGTTATTTGCCGATGAGACAGTAAAAAGTCGAGTTATTTGGCGACAATCTTTTACAGATCCTGATACCGCTGCGGTAACGTTTTTCAAATGACGTATACTGCCAATCATCTTGAAATTAAAAACAAAACGTGTGTAATTATTTATTTTATGTAACACTAGTCAACGAGAGGACACTGCACAAAAATCAACGTAATCGCACTGCATAACCACAAAATCGACAACAACGCGTAATTTGCGCGATGTTCGGAATTATCATTGTGATATAAAAACAGAAAAACTGTTAGAAATACGCACCTATCGAGTTGTTTTTTTAAAGTAGTTTACAACTGGCGTACTAAAAAAGTAAAAATCTTATCGTATGTTGAACAAAAATACAAAAACATACGTAAGAGATGACAGCTGGTGACTTATCTGTCGGTTGTCAGATTTTATTTTGTGACTGAAAGTATATTGAAGTATGTAAGTTTAGTACGTATTCTGGAAAATCATCCCGACTAGGAAGCATTCTTATCTTATCTCTTCAAGTCATTGAGATAAACAAAACAGTCTGTAAATGGTGGTGGCTTTGATTTATGTTATTTATGTAAATAAGCGCGAAATTATTTTACATACGTATTCATTATTTTATAGAAGGAATTGTTTTAGAAAGAGTTTGCAAATAAGTCTGCCATGACCTTGTTGCAATGTCATTTTTCGTGTAAAATATTTTTTAGTTGATACCAATAATAATACGTAACTTCTGACATGTATCGAATATTTATGAAGAATATACCAAGAACATAAATTTCTTATTGAATATAATTCAATATTTTCAACTAAAAGTGGCAATGTATATTTTCTGCATAAATAGGATTATTAGAATATTTATTTAATTTAAGTATATTCTTGCAGAAACCGCAGCAGGCCATAGTACATTATTATTTATTGACCTTTGATAATAAAAGTATCAAATGTAGGTAGGTACTAAAATTTAATTGGATTATACTAACATCAAAACTATAGCAGACCTTTCTACTTTCAGCTTAGATTGATAGGGATTGAATTCTTTTAAACATTATTTCCACTGCAACATATTATTAAAAACAGATTCTTGATCATAAGCCCGTTTGAATAAATATTTGTCGATGACTTTTGAATATAGATTTATTTTTAAAGATCTACTTGCAGCATAAAATATCATATTATACTATTATATGCAATTTAAAAAAGAAGCGGCATAAAAAATATAAAACTGCCAGTTATAATATTATAATCCCTATTATATTTTTCTGTTTGCAAACCAATTCAAGGAGCCCTCAAAAGATTAACAAAATATCTGCTGTTACTTATATTATTACAAGACCTGGTGAATAGGTACACCATAAAGTAATATACTATACACCATGAAGTTAGTAAGCTTACCCGAATGTCAATTTTGAATGGTTGAGATTTTGTACATTTCCATGTACTTCCATATTATATTAAATTTAATATATGGAAATACATGGAAATGTACAAAATCTCAACAATTCAAATTTGATATTGAAATTCCATGAAACACCCTCAGTCGATGTTTTAAATTACCCGAAAGTATTGCACATGGTTTCAAATTGGTTTAAATGTAATTTAGTTAAATGACCATTGCCTCGAGTACCTAGTAATAAATGTTTTTCATTCCCAGACTTTGAATCGTATTAAAAATAATAATTTTCTTGATATTGCTTTACAGCGTCATTTTAAAATTATTTAGTTTTTGAAAATTTTGAAAACGACTAAATTTTACAACAAAGACACATTGAAAGTTTATTGAGATTGTAAAGTAAAATTTGCGATGAATTGAATTGAATGATTGTTGATTCCTTTTTTTTTTTGTAATTATCTAAACAAGAAATCATTATCCTCCAATTACTTGGAAATTGGAAGGTATCGTATGGCAAACAGTCCGCTCGGAACTGTCAAATGCTGTGTTGTGGTAATGGTAAACATTTAATAAAACGTATAATAAAAGGTGAAATCAAACTATGATTTTTGCTCTGCACGCATATTCTTTATTGCGAGATACATTATACAGCACGATAAAGAAAGAAAATAGCACGATTCTAAAGAAAACAGATCACCATGAACCGACTGTATCTAGTATTCATGAAAAAATGAATGCCAGAGCTGTTTTGGATGAAGATGGTGTCAAATTTTCACCTCCGGCTTATCTACAACGCTACGGAGACGTGTGCGATAAAATACAATTCGATACCCGTTGGGCTGGTCAAATCAACAAGGTATGTAGCTTAATCTTTTATTTAAACTGAAGCAAAAATACTTTTCCGTGTCGAAAAAAAATTCGCGTTCATAAAGTAAACAAATAGAACTTACTAATATTTTTTATACGATAACCAAAAAAGTACGTAAAGTGTTGGAAAACGAAACAAATTACCATTTGATACAGTATAATATGAAAATTACATAAGCGGCATTTTACTAATATTTAACATGTTTTTTTTCTTAGTCACACAATACAAAATGTAGGTATATAAATTATTTATATATGAAATTAGTTTGTTAAGCAGAATTATTACTTATAAATTATTTTATATCAGTCAGCATGCTCAATAGGATAGTTTGTTACAGTGAAGTCATTAAATAATAATAATTTTAAAAATTGTTGACCAAGTTGCATTTGATATATTTTTTATTTTTCTGATATGAGAAATCTTTTCACGCCTAACATTGTTAAATGAAAATAAATGTATCAAATAATATGCTGTTTGTCAGGGCAGGAATATTTTTTCATTTAGATTTCCACTGTTACTTTATAAACCATATTCAAATGAATTAACCCATTATTATAACTCATTTGTCGATGATATTGATTTTTTTAATTTGTTTTATTTAAAATCATTAAGGCTTTTTATATTTATTCTGCCGATATCTATTATTTATTGTCCATAAAATGTATTTTGTCATGTTACAACATTTGAAATAATTTTTAGTTTAATTATTTAAGCAGTGAGTAGGTATAATATGGTATTAATATGTAATTATGGAATGATATTTTAATAATGGATTCTTTTCACTACAATCAAAACATATTTTTTGCCCCATGGTTGCACATTTAACGATTTCATTGCATTGAACATTTATAAATTATATACATTCTATCGTTTTATAGGTAGTAGATTTTGGCTGTGCCGAGCTTTCCTTGTTTACATTCTTGAAAAGAATTGAAGAAATCAATGAAATTCTGGAAGTTGATTTTGATGGAGAGCTGTTGAAGCGTTACTGCCATAAAACAAAGCCCCTACTCTACGATTATAGAATCGAACGAACCACACCTTTGAATGTCTCGGTGAGAATTTAATACCTTTATTTTTGGCTTTATTGATCTGTAGGTTTATGCTCGTGTACTAAGAGTTCTATAAACAAGAATATAAGCAATTCAGAAATGTGCTTAGAATACTTCTACAAAATAGACTGTCTTTAAAAAAAATGTTAAATTTATTGTATTTTCATTTTTGCAGATACTTCAAGGCAGCGTAGCAGATCCTGATAAGCGACTTGTTGGCTGTGATGCTGTAGTCTGCATTGAACTGATTGAACATCTGGACCCAGCCACTCTAGATCGCTTCCCTCAAAATATATTCGGCTTCATCAAACCGCGTCTGGCTTTTGTCACAACACCCAATGTTGAATTTAATGTGCTGTTTCCAAAGCTTAAGGATGGTGGTTTCCGGCATTATGACCATAGATTTGAATGGACGAGAGATCAATTTGAGGAATGGTGAGTGATTTAAGACTTAACTAGTCAAATTGTTATCTCCAGTGGATTATTTTTATGATATTAATACTAGATATCTGTATACGAAAAGATTTCACATCAGAATTAACACTGTTTCAATCAAAATTCATCAAATTTCTATTATACTTGATATCTTTGAAAATACAAGTGTATACCATTATGTATGTATAAATATATAAATTAGGTTGGGGATTCCAATGGAATCTAAAAGTGAGGAGGGGATCTATTCTTTGTATTGAGAATATTATGAATCGGACTTTATTGCTATTCATATTCTTATTGATTTCTAAGAATATTCTTCTCTATTGGAAATGAATTACCAATTGTATTATCATTAAAAATCGGAATTTATACTATTTTTAGGGCTAACAATATAGTGCTGAGATATCCTGATTATGATGTAGAATTTTATGGAATTGCCGCTGGACCTGATGGCACTGAGCATCTTGGATGCTGTTCACAGATGGCTTTGTTCATCAGTAAGAATTACCAAAAAGATGAGAGTCACATAAACACAAAAACAACTGCTGAGTATGGTGAGTTATAAATTTAATAAAATACGATGATTTGTATTATGTTCAGAAACAGGGTACGGTTGTAACAATATGCCCGCATATCAATAGATACCCAATTAAATACAGTGATGTGAGAACGGTATATACCCTACAGTTTATAGTAAGCATAAGCCAATGCGATACGATGAGAGACAATAATTAACAGAATGCTGTGGAATCTGTTGTAATGCAAGCAATTTTGTTAAGGCAAATAGAAATCTATCCGAAAGTTTCAAACATAATACTGTTTGATATGTTTAACCTTGCCATTTTTCCTCAAGATGTCACCTAAAAACATGGTGTTTGATAGTAGTAGAATTGCTTTTAAAAATACTTCCACAGCAAATGATCTACCAGCAATCCGTTCAAGTCTATGCCCCTCTCCACATGTTGGTGTGTAGTTTACCCAACAGCCTATTAAAATGTGGACATACCACTAAAATATATATTGTAAAATTATTGCAGTCCAACGCTTTCTTAATCACGTAACAGATGTACAAATGAATAAAAATAATGTCTTAACAGTAAATCTTTATACATTTTACAGATCCAATAAATACTGAGAATTTTGATTTACAAATAGAATGCAGTAATCAAATACATGAACCAAAGTCGTCATCAGTCAGCGGTCTGTAAGTTTATGTCATCTAACTTTTTATTGACCCTTAATGCTATTATGTTCCATTCAAATATTTATGTTTGAAATTTGTGCTTTACATTGGCTAATTTATTTTACTATGAAGTGTTGAAAAAAATATTAATCGGTTATTTTATAGTACTCATGAATAAATTCAAAATTTTAACAGGGCAATCAGAAAATGATATTAACGTTTATTAGTATTTTAAAGCTTTGTTATAAATACAATCATAATTTAAAAACTAATTCCAATCATTTTACATTAGTTACCTTTTATGTAGCTTTTTTTTTTTACCAAAAACTCACCACTTAAAAGTTTGACAAACAAAATTATATATAATTTGCAGGAGCCCCCATTTGCTGTTTGATTCATCCAACGAACCAGACACGGTGTGGGACTGCAAAAATTGGGAAAATGATTTAGACAAAGAGTATTACAAGCTAATAGCTCATCATATGTATCCATTTACGGTAATGATGTATCATTGATATTATTTTAGGTGTCTGGCAACACTGACTTGACTTAAAGAAAAATAATGTTAGCCGAATGGTCAACATCCTCCTCTTCGGCTTAAACACATACATTGATCTTTTAGTTGATTATGGATTTGTGTTCAAAGGCATGGATGTCTGTGATGTTTACAATATCTCTCACACATCCGATCCTAAAAATGGGGTATTGCAAGAGCGATGAACTAACTATAAGTACTGTCCTAGCCTCATCCGTTTATCCTCACTCTCTCCACAAAAGAGAGATTAAGCGATGGCATAACAACTGCTTCTGTTGACAACTTTTTGCTCTAGAAATGTCTTTATGATAAGAGTTAAGGAAACTGATTTTAAATGTAGCTCTACTAAAGACATAAGAATGCTTTACATAGTCTACTGAAAACTAATCCAACTTTTAACTTTTAGGTGGATTCCAGAAGTAGGGATCAAATAATATTAGATGAAGCAATTTCAACCTTCAATTTATTGGTGGGCTACGATTATGATTATTTCGATGAATCAACTGAAGAATGGAAAGTCCCTCTTGTTAGGTTATTGCCAAGACTTAAAGATACCGTTGTAGACATGGAAGAATTAAGGTTAGCGTGATCTTTGTTATTTTCAAATTGATTTGAAATCTCCTGATATAAAAACATGTATAAAACACAAAACGAATATTCTATGATATATTTAATTGCAGGAGAGTCATTTTGAAAAGCGGACGAAGATTGAAAGGTGACTATTTGATGTTTGAAAGCGGACATTCAAATACCAGTGAAGAAGATGATTTAAATTGCTCTGAAAACGATGATACGACCATCGATTACAAAGTAATGATCATTTGAATATTATGTTAAAATATATATATATATATTATATTTGTATATACAATGATGATCATATTTTATCTTTAATAAAAGTCAATGATCTCTCAGCACCATATTATTATATATATTATAATATTACACATCAGTGGAGAGTGGTGGGGTTGCAGTAATAAAGTTAAAGTAAATGATGAAAGTTTATATTATCATCTATATGTCTGTTTAAGATGTGCAAACGAATTTTATTAATATTATTTTTAGAATGTCAATAATCAAACAGAAAAAATCATTTTAAACTGGAGGGTTTGCAGCACCTCCGCCCCACAGCCCTTACGGAAGAACTTCCAGTTTTTTCATAGATAATACAATATTTTTTTGAAAATAACAGAACACAAAGAACATTCAAATGTTTAAATTCAACTGAAAAATGTACGATTAATCATCCCCTATCTACGTTCATTTCTAAACACAAAAACAACCTGAACGATGTAGACTAAAACTCTTTATTCTAGTTTCAGTAAACTGTAAGCTGTATTATGCTTCATAAAGAGGCAAAACGCGTCACATTAGTGAAAAATCCAGTGGAATAACAAAGTTATCAATTTTAATGAAATGAATTTCCACAAAGTTAGCGCCAAATCCATAGAAAATATGTATTTTATTAAATTAATTGTAAATGTAGTTGTTGATGTATCGAAACTTCTGTATGTGTGGAGCAATCTATTTTTATTATTAAAAAACCCAAATAGTAATGGCTTTTCATCAATGTTCCTTCAATATAATTTATTGATTGTATGTTGATATGTCCGCAGCAGTGGACAAATATGTGGGCTGACGAGCCATCGTGGGATGAAGAGCCACCGCTTCAGGAAGCAGCAGCTGGTCCCCCGTCGGAAGAAAAAAAAGAAGTATCTGAAAAATGCACCGAGTATGAATTACCTGAGTACACTGTCGGGAATGCTTTAATTCACTCGCCTGAAATGTCACTGAATGATATTGCTCTCAATCAACAGACTGGGATTTATACTCCGCTTGAAATGTCCGAATCAGCAATAGGAGATATTCGTCTACTAGGTGCATACATTTAATATTTTTTTATTTAAATCTTTTTGACTTGTAATTTTTATATTGTATATCATTAATTATTTGCTTATATCAGGTTCCAGTACTGAGGATGGCTCTCTTTTAAATAGTCCATTAGCACGCTTCTACGGTCCAAATGGAAGCTCGGCTGATGAGCAAAGACTCTCGGATTCTGGATATCTTAAATCACAGGTTATTTTACAATCTATTGTTTGATTGAATTAATATTTATTTAGAATAAGGTCAGTAATACCGGTACATTTGATTCCTAAAGAATTATATGCTACAATTGTTAATAACTATTTTTAAGGTTTCACATTTCTGACATTGAATAGTTCTGATGATGGTGTGATGCCTGAATTGCTATCAAATATATTTTATTATTCTTGGGGAACCTAAAACCTCATCACCTTTTGATATTCAATGTGCAAATAACTACAGCAATTAATGAAAAATTATTGACAGTTAAAATATTAGGCTTATAAAGAAGTATTACCAAAAGTCTTACATATTGTCTTTAATTTTACAGAGCTTAAAATATATTATATTTCAATGCAGCCGCTAAGTAGATTGACATCTTATTTTAAGTTTTAATAATTGTTTAATTTACCAGCAGGACTCGCCTCAATCTCCGGTTTGTTCAGACACTTTTTCCAATGATCTGATAACCCCTGACAAAGACTACTTAGAAATGCAATCAACCATACTTGAATGCATTCCCGAGAATCTAAACTGCCTTTCGTCGACTTCAAAAGATATTACGAGACTGCGGAGAAAATCTATCGGGCCGGGAATCGACTCAAAATATCCTGAATTCAATGATGGCGCGTCATCTTCAACAGTAATGTCGCGTCCGAAAAGCCTGAACATGTGCACGACTAGTCCGAAATCAGATATTGACGATTCCAAAAGACCGAATAGTGTCGGGTCATCTAGAAATAATTCAGATCAACAAAGGTGTTATGAATTTAAGCCATGGAGTCCAATAACCTACGAATCAAACGATATTCAACCTGATATGATTGATATAAGTCCGGTTGATGACGGTATCGAGGACGCTCCCATGCGTCAGTTATTAGATTTGGATCCGCGAAATATTGATCGAAGAGCGGCTGACGGTTTTCGGATGCCAGAAAGACTGATTCGACCTGATTTTTTGGATGTTCAAAATGTGGATTTCGCAATATTTCAAAACGGCGACCGTTTAAATAATAATTTAGACTTTGAGGGCAATAATTTTGAAGGCGGTGACGACGCTGATGAATTCCACTTTAGGGAAGGTTAGAATGTTTACAAAAGCTTGACCTTTCACTTGTGATCTGTTTTACAGCAGTAATCTAAAAGTTTAGAAATAACTAGTTGTAAACTAAATATTTATTTTTTGTGTTTAAATTTATGTTACTTGACGCCGATGAATTCCACTTTAGGGCAGGTTAGAATATTCACAAAAGCTTGACCTTTCACTTGTGATCTGTTTTACAGCAATAACCTAAAAGTTTAGAAATAACTAGTTGTAAACTAAATATTTATTTATTGTGTTTAAATTTATGTTACTTGACTGTTCAATTTTATATATTGCAATTTTTAGTCAAGTTTGCTTACACACTGTGCACACCATATCACACGTCAATGGCAAGCATTCATTACTCGGAAATTTTGAGTTTCTGAAATTTTTGTTGAACTGACAAATACCAAATTTTATTTTTATTACCACAATAAACTATTCAAAGTTGTCATTTTGTCTGTGATTTATTTTAATAAGTTTTTTACTGCCATCCTTAGAATAAGGTATAAACAAAACAAATTTCGAATATTATATTGTTTTTGTGTTTCTATTATATTTTATTTATTGTAAGTCGCAATAGCCATATAATTTGCATTTATTTTTGTACCTATCGATGTTATTCTTTTTTCAAATATATTTTTCTTGCTGAGCAATTTTTGTTATTATTTTTATTTCTTTTAGGCATGGCCTAGTGAAATTTTTTTCATGTTTATGTAGGTGTTATAACCATAATGCTGTTTCATAGGTAAGCATCACATTCGAATTGAGATATTCTTTCTTTTTATAAAATACACATTTTTATTACTTTGTTTCATCTTTTTTGCTATTTATTTTTTTATCTGTCAAATTATGGATTATATTCTGAGATCCTAAATCTTTACAAACTTGTTTGTAGAGTACATAGCAAATAAGTAATCTGTTGAAAGACTATAATGGATCGTTAATAATAATTCTAGATAATAAAAGATTTAGTCTAATCAAATCAAAAATGACCCCACTTACGAATCAATGCTTTGTTGTATTTGTTGAGGTTTATATTGACAATAAAACTTTTTCAGTGGAATTGTTCATCAAACTGTTGCCATGTAAAAATATTTAAATGTATCGTAACAATCATGCAGGTTAATGTTGTAAATATTTCACTTTGGTACTCAGAACAATTGACTCCATAAAATTGTATGTTTAGGTAACATTTTTCAAGGGGAATATATGGGAGACGATCGTGAACTATTAAGACTCCATCTGGATAGGCATAACGAGAACCATTTGATACTTGACCAAGAGATTGACAGATTAGTGAATGAAATAAACCATGAAATAGATCACCGAGAGATAGTTGAAGACATATTGGAGTATCGGGAAAATAATGAAGCTAATGAAAATGATGGATTTTACAAAGGGTTTGTTTTTCTTTTTATAAAATGCATTTATATTAAAATCTTGTGGTATTTCGAGTTTTCTGTATATGTCACATTATTTTTTTGTGTTTTATCAATAAGGTTGTGCCCCTTTTCCATTTTTTTAAATCCTTTGAGTCAGCTCATAATAAAGAGCAATGGAAGAGAAAATTTCCATTTAACACACCTAAAGATGAACACTGGTAAAAGAATTGTATAATTTAAGGCAAAAAATTTGCAATTTATTTAGTTGACAGCTATTTACGCTTCATTTCATGATCAGAACTATGACATGAAGACGCAATAGCTACCAACTATAATTATTGTGGAACTAAGAAGACATTGCTATTTTTCCATTAATGTAATGGACAAGCGAATTTGATGAAAAATGTCAATCTGATCAATAAATTCATAATTCGGCTGTAAAATCAATTGACGAGACTGTCCGTACTGGCACTCGAACCCGTGAGAACTGTCACCGAAGCCAATATTGTACCATATATTTTGCTTAATAATAACTTAATGTTTTACAGCCCTTCCCACGGTGATATTATTAAAGATTTCTGTGAATTGAGTAGCCCAAAATTAAATGTTGCTAAGACGTCTCCAAAAACTGGCACAATTCTAAAAATTAATCATAAACTACATCAAGCAGAAGATGCTGTTGAAACAAATAGCGACATATCAAACCAAGATGATGTACAAAAATCATCTCCCGTGCTTCAAATCGCACCTAGTGATTATGACAATATGACAAATATAGTGAACTTCCAAGCAGGTTGTTCCAAATACGCAGATCATAGTTATGGACAGTCATTTGACAAACCTGCGGAATTTAATATGTTGATCTGTAATGGTATAACAAAACATAAGGATGACAACAATTTAAAAATCGATTGCAACAACAGTGAAATTGATTTAAATTGTTTATCCATAAATAATTCTGACGGATACGAGTCTTTCACAAACATCTGGGAAAATCAAAGCAACTACGATGATGCTCAGAATGAAGTCGTCGGTTGCTCTTTTACCAATGGACAGTTTGATTATGATCAAGACATTGATTCGAAGCTCTCACTAGTCGATTACGACCGAAAGAAAGATCCGGCAAGATTGTCATTGGTACATATGAATATCACTGATGAGGTAATTTTTCTTCAATAATGTTATTATATAGAAGATCATAAATATGTTGTGATATGAATCTTTCAGTCTCATTCTCTAATAATGAAAAAATAATAAATTGATTTTTATAATCGGCAGTTAACACCTTCAAAATACAATAAATCAGTTATTATTTTATCAATCGATGTAAGACATAATGCTCTAACGCTAGTGGGGTTGGTGATGAAGGAGAAATCAAACGAAATGTAAACCCATTTTTTTCTAAGATCAAAATTCATTATTAATATCATTGACAATTATTATCACATACATAATATGTTAAGAATTAAATATAAAACAGAATTTTTTTGAGGAAGAAGAGGGTTCAAAAATGTTTTGTAATGTATCGTCGGCGTCCGTGGCGCAGTTGGTAGCGTCGTCGGCTACGGTTACGGATGTCTCGGGTTCGAATCCCGGTGCGGACGGTTTTCATAAATTGATCTTTGATCGTTCGTAGTCTGAGTGTTTGTGATGTTTAAAAAAAAATTCATTCCCACCCATCCGATCCTCACGGGGCGTAGCGAGAGCGATTAGATAACCACTAGTCCTGTCCTAGCGTTATCTTTCTATCCCTACTCTCTTCAAAAAAAAAAAAAAGAGAGCTCGAGTATCTGAGTAACAAACAGTTCTCATAGAAAAATTCTATTGAGATACCTCCATTAGGAGGCCATATGCTCTTATATAAAAATTATACAGGTGTGGGTAAAAAAATTCTCAATGAAATGTGATGATGGTATAGGAGGAGGGGTGGATAAAAAATAGTAATAATTCTATCGCTTATGACCAGCCATTTAGTCTCAAGATCATTTTTAGATTATGAGTTTGTCTCATGATGCTTTAAATAACAACTTTACTATTTTGATAAAGACTCGAATATATTAGACATACTATTAAAGGCTTGAAGGAATGCATAATATTATTTACTTGTTCTATGTTGTACAGGATTCTGATCAAACAGTAACATCATCGCTGAGTGATTTTGACTTATCAGTTGACTCTATTTTTCCCGATTGGTTTTTTTTTGAAATATTGGAAAGGAATAACATTGAAGTAAATATTTCAAATTTATTATTTTATTTTAATCATCCAATCATTAAAATAATAGCTTTCAATAACGGTATATTTTGGTACTGGTTGATTCACAGTCATCTGATCACAGAATATAGTTCTCAAATGCATGGAACATTGGTGTCAGCTGTGGTGACATTTATATTGTATTGTATGACTATTTCATACATCTTTATTATCAATTTTATTAGACCATTGACAAAACGCACTTAAAAATAGTGTTATCCATTGCATTATTGAAATCTAGTGAAACAAATGTTTTTTTTTAATATTTGACACAGTAATTGAAATCCATTGTACATGATTTTTGTTTTAACCTTTTCCCTGCTCATTCCGTATATTATAATATGTATATTATATATGGGATTAAGAGTTGCACCCTACACAATTACCTCGTTTATATATATATATATATATACATCATCCAATATTCAGGATATAAATTATTATTGGATAAAATTGCACTAAATTGTACTCTATGTTATCACTGCCTAATTGGTTCTTTAAATTACTCAGTCAAATTTTTACTACTGTGATGAATAAGGTCTGAAGTATCACTTTAGTTTTGAACCTGCTATCTTTTTGTTTTTACAATATAAGACTAAAAATCACAATCAACGAGAATTATACATAACACGTACTTTGTCACAGAGACCACCTGGGCCACCGCCAGTTCCTTTTATCGGTCCAGTTGAAGAGCCAAGCGAGTGGGGTGCTTTCGGGGATGGGCCCGGCGTCCACTCGATCACTGCTAGCACAAGTTCTGGAAACTCATCAGGTTCTGTCGGTGATGATCCGCAGGTTGGTGTTATAATTAATAGTAAAGTAAATAATAACCCAATTCTAGTCATATTTATTCAATCACAGCTATGAAAATTATTTTTATTCTATGTCGTATTAATTTGCAGGTTGAGCCGCTGGATTTATTCTGGGTTTCGTCTGGAGGATCAATGTCTAATAACTCAACTCCTTTCCACCGTAATCACCGTCGGCTTTACAATGAATCATCATCGTCATCTGGCTCCGATACCAACGCCGGTTCTCAATTTCCATCGGCCTCGACGCCTTTAAGTGACTCGAGAAGTGGCACACAAGACACAAGCATGGCCACCGGATCTACCCACTCTTCGCAAGTGGATCTCGGCATCAGCTCGACTCAATCAGACGGGAGCGGAAATATCGCCGATATAGAAGTCGATTCAGAATCAGACTGAATGATGAGATCAGATATCGTGTAAAAATAGATAGAATTTTTTAATCAGTTTTAGTAATTTGTTTTAGAAAACGGCCTATTTTTTGATTATTATTTAAGAGCTCTAATTTATTTTTTTAGATGAGACAATATTTTTATACTTACCATTTTTGTATGGTAGAATTTGATAGTCCAATGAATTTTCAATGAACCTTCTATCTTTCGTATTGAAGGGACCAGTTAAAAATTACCAATGAACGTGAGAATAAAATGAGAATGGAAACATGATAATAAATCAATGGCACTTGAAGAATTCTTACTTTTTTTTTAGATAACAACATAAAGATATCTAATAATTTATAAAAAGTATAAATATTTAGTTCTACAAAAATTATAGGATATAGGATGATAGATATTTTGGCTTCACCCCATCATCAGAAATACTAGTGCTGGCTTGTAGTCGCACATTTTGGGGATACTACACAATGACGACGACTCCTATATTTAAATGTAGAATTTTTATTCTCTTAGGACAATACCTAGCTTTATCTCATTTCTTCTTCATTGTCCATTTTTTGTGTTGTCTTTCTTTCACTTATGTTCATGAAAATAATATTAACAATACGGAATAGCCACTGATGAAAAGATAGACATGGAAAAGTAAATATACCAATTTTAATTAAATATATTTACAGCCCAAATTACTGAACTTTAGATAATATTATATATTATTTTTCAATTGTACATATCACAACCTTGAGAAACATCAAAATTGGGATGATCTTTTTTATTTCAATTCAATTCCAATGGTTGGTTTCAAAACTTACTTACAGATTTTTAACAAGAAATACCTACTCAAAATCATGCACACTGTTTTGTCAGTGTCGCTATGGACACTGACCAAATTCTCTACTAGCTATCAGAACTATAAAGTTTACAGTGTGATCTTGCGTAGAACATGTAGGCGTTAGTTGTATTGCATTGTGATGTATTGAATCTGTCCTTATGACTCTTATCATTTCATCAGTGATGTTTAAAATCACAATCTAAGCTTCAAATTTTGAAGTTCTGTAGTGCCAATAGACGGACTGCTACTGTCAATAAAACAAATTTTGAAGGATAATAATTATCATATATTTATGTAAAATGAGGTAGTTGCTAATGTATGAATACTGCATTTTTATCTGGATAGCAAGCACCATTGAGTAAAAAAATTTGCAACAATAATAATGTGTTTTGTTTTTCCCTTATTAAACTTGTTGCATATCTATTGAGTGAGAATGTGATAAATGCTGAAAAAAACATGTCACTTGAATAATCAATGCAAGAATATGCTATATGAAAGAACGATAGATGGAGGTTCCTCTGTACTATAAATTATGAAACTATATTTTTAGTATCAATTGGTTTTCAATATATTTTTAATATCAAGTGGTTTTCGGAATATATTTTTAACTTGTACCTCTCTTAAAAAATCAAAGTTCTTTGTTGGTATTTCATTGTAATATAGAAAAATGATGTACTGTATACATTTTTTCATTTTATTTGTGTAAAGAAATAAATAATGTACATTTGGGATTTTTGACCAAAATATCAACCTAATATCAACATGAATAAAAAAATATTTGTAACTTTTCAATCAACAATTTTTAATTCATTCATTCATAAAGATTAAATGAGTATAATCAAAATTGGTTTTTAGAAAATATTTTGTCGTTTAAAGACTAACAACATTTTTTTTATTTTATAAACTGTATTACAAATAAACAATTTTATTTTATATTGGAATTTTTATTTCACATTTATTTACTGGCAATAAGTATTAACTCAATGGGTGAGTAATACATCAAGGTATTCAGAATTATTAATAGCAAAACATATCTGCAAGAATTACGAATACATAAATAATATAAAATGTACCTCATGGTTTAAATGTAAAAAATAGTAACTAAAAAGTAATAATTTGACTGATACATTTTAGTATTTATTGTAATCCTTTCAAAAGACTAAGAATGCACATGTAAAGGTGTACAAAATTGAATTCATAATCACCTGTTGTAGTTTGGCGAAAGTATGTTAGTAAGTGAGTAATTAATCTCCAAAGAAACTTGTTTTCCTCTCCTTAAAACTTATCAATCTGTATATACGTTTTTGTGTTAATATCTGATCAAATTTATGTGTCAGATTCATCAGAGAAGAATAAAGTTGGGTCTCGAAAATATGCATTGTTTAAATTTACATAATTTATCATGCACTGGATTGCATTTCACTCCAGGAAAGAAAAATAATTAACCAGGGTTTATAACAAAATTAAATGTATACAGAGCTTTCACTGTTATATGCCGATCAATTATATAATTTAAAAAATCAAACAGAAGATAGACAAACATTATTACTGTTTTATAATATGGGCACATATTGCCGGTCCAGTAGCCAAGTATTCAAACGTCATCCTCTTCAATTACAAACAAGTCGACAATTTATATGGCAGAAGGATGGAGAGATATGCCAATAAATAAAACACAAATTTTTAGTGGGATGCATATTTTTTTGAATAAAGTTAGTCTGATTTTCAAGAATTTAAGATTTTATCGTTTGTAGTCCAGTCTTTAAGGCCATCAGCAAGAATATAACAACTTCAATTTCTGGATATCTCCTGGAGACATTCCAACACGTTGGCCAATCACATCAGATGTCGGCTGTAAATGTATAAAAATAATTACTTAAATGTATTGTATAATGAATACATAATAGAAAAATAATAAGTAAAAATTAGTCCAAGGAATGGGTAAGAATCATGTATATTATATATTTTCATAGTTTTTTTTTGTTCGGATGGGATATAAATGAGTTTTGAGTGTGCTTTATGAATGGATTATGGAACATGGAAGTTCTAACAAACATGTTTAGAATTGTTAACTGTTGGTACCTTCAGGGGAACAATGGTCTTGCTGCCATCAATGCTGAATCCATATTCTGAGTAATGCATCACACTGCCGTAGTCATATGGAACTCCTAAATTGGACACCTGGATGGATGTGTACTTATTAAAGTTGTTTGCAGCTCCTAAGATACAGTAAGGTGTATAGTAACAAAATTTAAAAACATATAATGTATTACATCATCTAAAAATAGAATTTTTAAAATTATATTGTAATTTTATTACCTGGTTGGATCTTATCCCAGACAATCTTCACAAAATCATCTCTATCATGAGTGCTCTGCATGTGGTAGAATCCTAGGGCATGAAGGAATTCATGAACTATGGTACCATGGCGGAAGCAGCCACTTCCAACAGTGTTAGGGGTCAAGTTAAGAACCTGAGAGCCTCCGGTTCTGCCGACATTTGAGTAGCAACCATCGGTTTTACCCTGTAGAAATGACATTTCATTTGTAGGTAGTATTTATTTTCTCGGTACTAATAAACTTTTTCACTTGACATTTGACATTTGTGTGAGTTAAAGTTTGACAGCTGCTAGCCCTAGATTAATTACTTTAGTTCCGAATTTGGACGACGACCATGATATAATGGTTGATCTTTATTATTTAGTGAGTCGAAAGTAATACAGCTTGCTGACCTACGAGCCTGCCTTTTCTAGTACGACCGCTGATAGTTAAGCATTGAGAAGGAGAAGTACTAATGACATTCATAAGGTAAGTAACATTCATATGTCAGTTAATTATTAATATGTCTTTTGTTCCGCAACTTCCCATTAAACAATTAACAGTGATCATACTCTAATACCGTATTAATGTAAAGAAATTTTATATTCATTACCTGGACAATGATGTAGTTGTTATCTGATGAAGTGCTCTGCTTAAAGACAATGCAAGAAACCTGGGAGATATAGGCGAGAGCATCTTGGATTGCCTTGACTTGGGCAGCGGCTATAAAATTAAATAGTTTATGCCGATAAATGAATAAGTGTAATTGAAATATTGACCATTTTACAAAAAGTGATATTTTTGTCAATATGGGTAAACAAAAAACTAACAAATGGTAAAATCGTTCATTATAGACATATTTTTTTCATAACCTGTCACTTCTAAGTTTCAGTACAAATCCATTGCAAACAACCAAAGAACACATACAGTACCAATACAAAATTACATCAGTGTGCCATATTAACATCAATGTTTTTTGTTATGCTATTAAAAATGTAAAAAATATATATTTAGTACTACAGTTAATAATGGCTAAGGTGCCAGATATTTCGAAATTTTGAAATCACATAAGCTCTACGTGAGATGAGAATTTTTTACCTCCTTAACCTTGCTGGAGCTTGAACCAACCGTAATGATATTTCGATAATTTCCTAAATACTAGAAATAAATTGAATAATATTATTTTATGACAGTGATATGAGACATACAAATTCACAAAAAATGTACTCACTAAATATGCCAGGTGTTATGGAATAGTAAACAGTCTTGCTTGACCAAATCTTTCCGTTCAGGATTGCATTTTTCTCGCCAGCGAATTGACTCACAAGGTTCTTCTTCTGCTCTTCAGTCAGAATGATGTCTCCTTCAAATTTTCCGCTGCGCTCCCATTCACTTTGTAGCTCTCCAATCTTGGAGTTCAAAGGTTCTTGAAAAGGGTTAATTATTTATGAGCCGATGAGTCGTTAAACACGCTACCGAAGGTTTTTATAGTTTTGAGTGAATCACGAAAAACTGTTATGGGCAGTATGACAGTTTCAAGTATAATTTAAGTTGTTTTGTGTCTTCTGGTGTATAACGAAAAGTAAAATATTCTTTTACACTATCGTTTTTTCGGAAAGCGTCAACATTGTAAAACGAGGATCGAGATGGGGTTAAAAACGACATTTTTAAGTTTGTAAAAATTTGTGAATTTCGAACAGGGAACGAATTAGAAAAAATTTCAATTGGAAAAATTGATTGGTCTATCATAGAGCACATACGTACATACAAAACTTATTTTGTGAAAAATCGCCAGGAACGTGTTTAGCGAGCAAATACTTCTTATTTACATTTTTATATAAATTCTTAATTTTTTTATTTACATAAATAACAGAAATAATAGCCAACGAAATCATAATTCAGATCCCATTAGCCAAAATCATATGACGTCATATTTGGACCATTAATAGGAAACATATGCTTGTATATCCATAATAAAATATAGTTATGTACATTAAATGTCTTAACCCATTACTATATTTTAATTGATAGATGTAGGTATTAAAAAATGTCATTTTATCTTAATATTTCTTATCAAAATAAACTTGCTTCGTATCGTATCAGTAATACTTTTAACTTAACTATGTAACAACTTAACCTTATTAAAGCTCGTTATGGCTTTGGGAGCATGTTCTGATTTAATTTTCGAGTGCGTAAAATATTTAGCACTCGAACTTTTCAGTTTGGTGCTCTGAAAATGTCTGTAATAATTAAATTAGAGTTTTAAACTAAAAACCCATATAAACTATGTTCTACATTACATTTTAAGCACCTTGAATCTATTTATATATACCACAATATATTGCATGTTGTTGCAGGTAATAAATTAAAATATGTTTCCGAGGAATGTTGGAACGTCTATCATAAAAATAATAAATCTTTTTTATTAGTGCACGTTAGACTATTATCAGAATATCTGCTCACTAAAATGTTGGGTACCCGTCTTTATGAATAATGTCGCGAAAAGGAGGTTGTTTAGATTAATGATTCCCTTATTTTATTTTCAACAAATTTACTGATAACCAACAAAAACGTCAGGAAGAAAAAATACATGTCAATGATTAGCTATATAGGCTTTTTTTTACTTGTGAAAAAGCTTATATTTTTAAAAATATTTGTATGTTATATTCGATTAAAAAAATTTCATTACAAATCGGAAGGAAACATATATTTCAATTGAAATATACTTGTTTGAACAATTTACATAATAGTATATTTATGTGACATAATGACACTCTAACAATACATATGTCTTTCTGCTTCAGTTACATAGTTCTATCATTGATGTAGGAAATTAATTTACCTTTAACAGTCCCGTGTTCACTCTTGTCCAGGAAATTCTTAAAGTCTTGAATTTCATCTGAGGATTTGGTGATTATTCTTCCAAAGATCAACGACACTCCCAAAATCAAAAATACCAAAGTTTTCATCACCATCTTTGTTCTGAAAAAAAAATACCAAAACATAATTTAAGGATTCTCAAAGCAAAAACCGCTATGTGCAATAAACAATCTTAGTAGCAAATGACGGTTTTGTGTTTCAAGATAAAGTTATTAACAGCACTCAATTATTCCATTGTATTGTACATCTGATTAAGAAAGTTTTTTTAAGCCATGTCCGCTTCCAATATGGCTTCCTAATGGAGGTACCTCCATAGAAGTTATTCTACGAGAACGATTTGTTACTCAGTTGCTAAAATTATTTTTTTTTCGAAGATAATAGTTTTATAAGTTTATAACCTATGTAGGAGTATGTATGTACTTTTTTTTACCACGTCTGCTCCCAATATGAGATGTGTGCGGGTATATGGCCTCCTAATGGAGGTATCTCAACATATGTTTTTAAACGAGAACTGCTTCTTAATCAGTTGCTAAACATCCCTTTTTCGAAGAGAGTATGAATAGAAGGATAGGGCTAGGACAAGATTAGTGGTTAGCTAATCGCTCTTGCTACGTCCCGTTTTTAGGATCGGATTGGTGGGAGGGAATTTTGAACATCACAAACAACAATTCCTTCAACAGAAATCCATAAATATATTGAGAAATCAATTTATGAAACTGTCGAAACTGGTATTTGACCCCGTGAGATCTGTAACTGAAGCCAACGACGTTGACCACTACACCACTGTATGCTTATTCAAGTTATTCATCATTAAATAATGTGTGAATGACTTACAAATTACAGTGTATGTACTATTTGTTCGATTTTGAAAAAATGTGAAAAATCGGTCTTTGCTTTTATACGTCTCATATATTAATTAAGAAAAAAGAAGAAAGTTTTCTCTTAAGCAAAGAATATCATTTAAGATTGATTTTATCTAAATTATTAAATAATTGAAGAATTTGCTGTTCAAGGATTTTTTTAATCAGTGGCATAGCTATAAATATAAGGACCCCTACAAAAATCACGCAATGGACAGGTTTAGGTTTCATGGTATGCAATCCGAAAAAAATATGTACCAAAAAATAATATATTTTGTTATAATTCAATTTCCGTAAACATGTTTCCGTATTATTTTTTTGCCAATCGTTAAAAATACAAGCTTTTTTTCTATTCTATCTGATTAATAAAAATAGTTTTTTTGGAAGTAATACTACAATTTTATCAAATTATTTTGACCTGTTAAACTCATCGCGAGAAACTTAAACCGATAATCAAAACTAGCATTAATCAATTGATGAAATGCTGGTTTTGTTTTTATAAATCTAATGCCATTTCACAAAGAATTGATAGTTTTCATTTAAAGTAACGGTGCGCAACCTTTTTGAGGTTGGGAGTTTAATTTTCATGGCGATCAACTTCTAATCCGTAATAATAGAACCGTACAAGAATTTTGTCGGTGTATTTTTTAGTACCTGAGAAGCTTTATGAAACAATACCACAAAAAAGCGTCCCCGCTTACTTTGACCATTAATCCGCTTCATTACCAGATGACACGAATCTAGACAATACGAAAATCAAAATTATTTACAAAACTTCCAATCGTATTTGAGATCGACCAAATTTTTCTTCGCGATCGACCGGATGCGCACCCTTGTTTTACAGTGTAAAAGTAGCTCTATATCAAGTTTGACTGAATGACAAGAATTTAATTATTCTCCAAAACAACGTTTCAAAATAATTCCTGACGATGTAAAAAGAATTTCGTTTAAAATATTTGTTTCGGAAAAAATTGCCCAAATTGCAAAAATTAATTTAATGTGTTATTTTTAGAAGTCAGTAATTTATTCGCACATTTTGCGTTAAAATATTGTATAGTTTGTATATACAACTGAGATTTAGTGCCCGATTGTATGACTTGGCCCCAATACTTTTTGGAGTACAATTAAAATTTTCGTGAGCGTGGTTAATTTATTGAATATACACATCTCAATATTAAATAATGACCTTACCTGTTCAAAACACAACAGACAATAATTAGTGTTTCGTCTTCGACTGATATTTATACAATCTCGGCTAAGTGCTACATGCACTTATTACAGGAATTTTAATATTGTTCCACTAAAATCATGTCAACAGACTATTGACCGCTTATCAATTGATTTATTTAGAACTAATAAGTATAGGTATATTGTAAATGAGCATTCAAGTCATTAACAAGAATTTAAGTCAACTATGTAAACCAGGGCGCCATTGAAATAGGAATTCCGAATATTCTTAGAGAAACATTATTCGAATATTAGTTAAACTCGGTACGTCGGTAAATAAAAAAAATATTTATGAAAAGTAGCCTATTTTTTTAATATGTTATATTTACATAAATTTATATACATTCGCCAATAAGTTTCAGTTTTTAAACTTATGCACAGGAGTACAGAGACTTCAGTTTCTTGATATCACCAGCTGACATCTCAACTCGCTGTCCAATGGTTGCGGACGTGGTCTGTGAATATAAAAAATGAAATTATTTATACGTTTTAATAAACATTATATTGACTAGACAGTACAAATACCCCCTCAGGGATTGAAATTTGCAAATAAAACTTGGAAAATCTCTTCAGATAGTATTTAGCAATACTTATAAATTATTATCCTCACAATTTTCTTCGTTTTTCTTAATCTTTTTTAAAATGGAAGTTTAACCAGCGACAAAAATAATGTCTTTTGAAATACATATTCAAGAAAGAATTCAAATGATATATGAGGACGTTAAAAGCAAAAACGTCACTGTCCACAAAAAGTCTAAAAAGACAACATGAATACACAAATATTCTCCATATTCTTGTGTATGTATACAACTTAACAGATCAATTGCAGTATCCCTATAAAACTGTGAAAAATTAATTTATAAAATGAGTTTACATGCAAAATATATGCAATTACATTACCGCAGAATCTGTTTTATTTGATTTCTCAAAAAACGACTTTGTTGGACAGTGGCGTTTTTGCTTTTAACATACTCATATGAACTAGTATTATTATAAGCCACGTGGCAGTACTGCCTGTCAAAATTCACTAAACACGTGCATTCATACACATACTCGATTTCTGGCTTTGCATCGTGCATAGTGCGCATTCGCAGAGCATTTTAATTCGATTTTTTTTAATATTTGCGTTATATAGAGCATTTTTAAATGAAAGCATTTATAATTTAAGTATTTAATATAAGATATCGACTGAGGGTGCTTGATGGAATTTCAAGATCTAATTTGAATTTCAAAGCATTTCCTAAACACTCCGAAATATACCATTAGTAATAAATATATAGATACTCGTAGTTTGTTGCTTATTAAATATATTTTAATACAATAATCGCAAAATAGGATATAGTAGGTTCAATTAGTGAAAATCGCCTAAATCTCATGAACCCTCGAAAAAAAATTGTTTACATTATTGCATTTTTTTCCATGGAAATAGTAAAGTTTTAAAGCCTGTCTAGCAAAGAGTTGACACCTGTTTTTCAGATATTTTTTTAACTGCTTTACGGCCGTTACTTCTCTAGAGTATATTGTAAGTCATGTTTCCAATGATTGGACTGCTTTCAACATATGTCAGTAAACTTTTCTCACCTTCAGAGGTACGATGGTCTTGCTTCCATCAGTGCTGAATCCGTATTCGGAGTAATGGAGCACACTGCCGTAGTCATATGCAACTCCCAAGTTGGACACCTGGCTGGTGGTGTACTTGTCGAAGTTGTGCGAAGCTCCTAGAAAACGGTATGTATTTATGTAAAGCATTTCCACGTACCTAATCATCAAATTATATAATATTGCACTTCGTCTATTTAAATGAAATTTTTGAACCCCTTCTACATTTATTATGATTTTTTTATTGTTAAATTAAAATTGATGTCTTCTTTTATATTTATCGACAACCAGTGGAATAAATAACAAATTATCAAATTTGGTTTAATGTCTAAAAATGATTTTCCACAAAGTTACCGCCGATTTAATATAGATTGTTATATTCAATTATCAAATTGCCGAAACGATCACCAATGAAATAGCTCTTAAATTTTACTTGCATACACATTACCATCTACTATTTGATAGTACATAGCCTTCAATGAAAGATATAGCCAAAAATTGCATACTAGACAGCAGAAATAGAGGAGCCTTCCTCTATAGTATATGTCGATGTTTACCTCTATTGTTTTGCAATTTACGAAATTTATAATAACATTAATATTCTTACCGGCTTGAATCTTGTCCCAGACAATCCTCACGTACGTATCTCTGTCATGGGTGCTCTGCATGTGGTAGAATCCTAGGGCGTGGAGGAATTCATGGACGATGGTTCCGTGACGGAAGCAGCCACCACCGACAGCGCTGGGGGCCAAGTTGAGAACCTGGGCGCCTCCGGTTCTACCAACGTTTGAGTAGCATCCGTCATTTTTACCCTATTGAAATAATTCAGTCGAGAATTTTATTACGGGTGATCTATTGCGGTGTCAGTAGGGCGACCAAACGAAGCGCCATGAAATAGCTTTGTTAGTTTTGTTTGAAATTATGAAGTAATTCTGTTGCACTTCCTTTGCTGTTGATCTCATATTATTTTATAGATATGTGCATTACCTGGATAAGGATATAGTTGGCATCGGCTGTTGTCCTAGGCTTGAAGACGATGCAGGAGTTTTTGGAGATATAGGCGAGAGCATCTGTGATTGCTTTTGTTTGAGCAGCAGCTAGAGAGTGAAAACAAATATCTTTTTGAGCATAATGATTCAAATAAACAATTTGTTTATAATTATTTTCGATGAATCCTTCAAGGCTGGAATATAAGTCATTGTTTCAGTTGCATTTTGAGACTCTTTTCGATTTTTTATCGATTTTACAGCCCTGGTATAAAGCAATTTCGTTAAAACGTGTGTATTTAAATAGTTTTACTCACTAAATACATTAGCTGTGATGGTATAGAACACAGTCTTGTTTGGCCAGATCCTTCCATTGGTGATGGCGTTTCGTTCGCCAGTAAATTGGCTCACAAGTTCCTTCTTTTGTTCTTCAGTAAGGATCATGTCTCCTTCGAATTTTCCACTACGTTCCCATTCGCTCTGGACCTCCTCAATCTCGGCGTTCAGTGGTGCTGGAATGGCATATTTTTTAATAATTTTATACAATGTAAAAATCTCTCAAAAGTTCTTAGAAATATTAAACAATGGAAAACTGCAATCTATAATGAAGTTACTATTATTTGTAATATACATTTAAAGTTAAATGTTAACTTGAAAAGTGTTTCTGTATATTTTTTTAATATTCTACAAAAATACCACAGTAAACAATAATTTGCTGATATTTTCTGAATTATTATTTTTTAGTTCATTACAATATTTTGATATAAAAATTAAATTTTAATTCTCTATCTTAAGCTACTCTTATCAACACTTATAAAACCAAACATAGTATACAACTGGTAAATACTGGCTATCCAATATTACCACCACTATCAGTAAAATAAAAATCTAATTATACAATGATACGACCTAATTAAACTACTAACCTTGAGCAGCTCCATTATCACTCTTGTCCAGGAAGTTCTTGAAATTCTGAATTTCTTCTGAGGTCCTGGTGGTTACTCCAGCGAGTACCAACGTCACTCCCAAGATCAAAAATACTAAAGTGTGCATCGTCATCTTTTACTGAAAGAGAAAATAAACATTAAAATATTTATAAAACAATCACAAAATAGATCGTAAAATGAATGTAAACACAAGCGTAACTAGTGCATTGATTGGATCTAGGTTTGAAAACCTGAAATTCATTGGAAAGTAGAAGTTTATTTTTTTTCTGTTGATGGTTAGTGTACTGTTATATATAATCTATAATTGATATTTTTTTACTATTGATTTATAAAAGTTATAAAGATTTTCACAAAATACAGAAGTGAGAAGACATCTATATTTTTTTCAGGAAGATCTCAAATCATTGTAGTTATATTAGTGATAATAAAGCTCTTAATGAATATATGATGAAAAGAATTGAAATCTAAAACACGAAACAAAAATATTTACTAAAATACGGAATATAAGAAACACGTCAATAATATAAAATTTCAAAGCTTTAGTTAAAAAGGTAAGCGTGTTTCAGTTAAAAAATGACGAGATGTTGATTCAATTGTTCTCACCTTTTCAAACCACAACAACCTATAACTCGATTAACTGTTCCATCAATATTTATATACTCTGGATAAGAAAAGTGCCATGCGCAAAATTATTACGCGATTTTAAAAATAATAATCAACGAAGACAATATCAATTAAATCTTATCACGGGTTTCTTTGCATAATCATAATACCAAAGACAGGTATCTTTTTTTATTTTTAGAAAGAGGAAGGTTAAACTCGTTAGTCTACAAGGTAAATAAGTGACTTTGTCAGCATCGAATTTATTTTAAAGGAACGGTAAAGACAATAGTACCATATAGTTGCGTTGATCAATAATCCAAAATTTATTCCATGTATCGATTAGGGATTGCATTGCAAGTATTTTTATGAAATACCGCTTTTAAAAATGCAAACATATCGGTATTGAAAATTAATGAAAATCTAACTTTAAATGTAATGTATCCACCATATATTTTGATAAAATTGTATACGATTATTAACTAACACATTTGAAATCTGCAAAGATTTATTTCAATATTTACATCTTCCTGAATTGATGAACGAATTTTAGACGTCTTGAAAGATCGTCAAAGGATATCACCATCGAAACTAAAGTTAGAAGTAAAAGTCAAGACCTGGGTAATTCCAAAGAGATTAAGAGACAAAGAATCCTGCAGATGGGAAAACCAAGAGCGCGAGGTGTAAATTCATTTGTTTTTCTTGATCGATATTGCGTGGGATATCTTTCAATTATATGTATAACGTCACACAATTTTCGCCATTTTTTGATCCCCAATCCATCAAATTTCGTCACAAAATCTTTAACCTCTCTGAAAAGCGTCACATGAAGTTCTTCTTAATTTTTCAAGGGGTATCACTTTAATGCGATATTTTTTTCCGACATCAAAAAAATGCATTTTCTATCACCTTCCTTCCCCGTTCGTCACAAATCGACACACTTTATTTAACCCCACCTCCCCTATAGAGTGTTGAGTCATATTATATGGGCAGGCACTTAGTCTTTTACTTACATTATTTGAAAAGTAGCTTTAAAATATATTAGATAAAACAGTATTTATTAAGTACATCAAACATAAAATAGAATGTTTTGGTTTAAAAATCCGATGCCATTTTGTACTACTACTCCTTTTCACACTTCCGTTAATCAACTGATAAATTTATGTTTTTCTTTTCTATTAATACTTATTATCATTAAAATATTAAAATAAAATCATGATAATTTTATATAATTATATATATATATATGTAATATAAATGACGTATAATAGAATTAAGAATATCGCAATTCATTATAATAATACGGAATTATATATAATCATCTTGCTTTATTTTTATTTTTCAGATAGCCAAATCTAAGATTATTAAAAAAATCAAACACGTTTGATAGTAAACATAATTATACGTCCTTTTTGATTAATCTTTTCATTCGCGATAAAGTTAATTAAAAAAAATGTATGTGAAATTGAAATGAAGCCTTTTATATTGAAGTTCCACCAAGCACCCTCAATCGATATCTTAAATTAATAGCTACATATTGTAATAAGTGTTGCAAAAAACCCCAGGAATTTTGAAATGGTGGGGAAAAACACGGAAAATTCATTGTTTTTTTAACATATCTAGTCCAGGTGCACATATGAATATGAACGTCTCGACGAGCTTAACTTCATACATAAAAACAGGAACGTTTCCATAAACAATTTTTGTTAGCTTTAAGTATACATAGATGTCACTGTTGGTCTGATATTGAATAAAGTTCCCCACTTCCATCTATATCATCGAACTAACTAATTGTAATCTCAAATGTGTGGATACAATGCTGGCATACATAAAACAATTCACGCTTTTAAAATAAGTGTTACCGAATACTAAAAATGAAATATGTACAGTTATTATTAACATTATAATGATTTTTTCCTATTTTTTCCAATTTTCGATCACCAATAATTGTAGTAGAGATGAATCTTTTTTGCTTGTATACTAAAACATAATAAATCCACCATTTGGCAATTCAACATACTTATTATAATATAATCTATTACATATCTATAAAAAATGGGTTGGTCCACGTTATTTAAGTATTAATAACTACATGCATACCTTCTGATTGAATGTAACAGAAAAAAATATAATTATGATTTATCTAGATTCTTATTTCCGCTGCCGTCCGATTTATCTAATTGATTATTTCTTATCTGTACTATAAAAAGGCAGGTAACGCTTTTTTTAAATATCTTTCCATTCCAGTAATAGCTTTATAATAGAGAAACTGTTTTCTGTGCATATATGATGTACTTGTGGTGATCAAAATACCATGGCATACTATTTTGTATATTTCTCGTTTTTCTAATTTCAGTCTTTTCATAAAATCAATGCCACAGTCGACTTGTTTATAGATAATAAATTCACGTCACCCGTTCTTCTCACATTATCATTATTTTCGTATATCGATATTTTATTTCCTGTAGTACAAGTTGTTTAAATTTATCTTCTCTGAAAATGCTTTAAGTCTAGTAACACAGCATTGCAAATTCATAAAGTTACTGCCGACTCCAACGAAAGTATTATCTTAAGTGACATATCAACTACATGGTGCATTGCCAATTTTATTTAATATCGTTTTTAACAAAGCTATTTTATTCGTATTCAAAAAGAATGTAAGAATCTTCAGAGATATTGTAATATGATTAAATATTAACTTATGTTTTTAATTTCGGATCTCCACTCTTGCATTGCATTCTAAGTTACTTTTTTATTTTGTTGATTGTTTCTTCTTTTAGTCTTGTTACTTCACTGTGCAGAATACAGAGACATATAACAGAGCTTTATCAAAAAATCTTTCATTTTTTTAGAAACATTTATTTAAAAATAAATATTACTTGTGATATTACCATCGACTCCTGGTAAAATATAGTTCTAGTCACAAGCTGGTAATATGTATTTCATGATTAAAACATATATGATCTTCTAGGTGAAGTTTTCATATATCTACAACGTAAGTAAATTAAGCGTGTAGTAATAATCAATTCTTCAAACAGCTAAAATCACTCTGAAGTAGGAAGCTGTACTTCTGGCTTAAATTAATTACTTATACACCTACCGTTGGTATAATATGTTATCCATGGAAGTGGGGTAATTAAAACATAATTTTTCGGTTCGAAAACTGTTTATTTTTGAAAACGAACGCAATAGATATATGGATTACTGTAAATTGCATACATGAAAAATGACAGAAAAATAATGATCGTTATACACTGTGATAAAGCTACTTAATATAACAGTACAAACTAATCTTGTTGTAATTTTTTCATTTTATCTGGGACTTTATTCTTGAACGACAGTGCACTCGGGATTTTTTTTTATTTTTGCTAACGACTTCATATTCCTAATTCAAATAAATTGTATTGCCGATCATTTTTAACTGCTGTCAGATTATAAATACGAATTTGACTATTATAATCCATTACGTATATTCAGTTTAGATATAAATAATATAAAAAATATATGTCAAATTATCGCGTGCAACATCAATTATTACTCTATAGACTTTTCTTAGGGCTTGAATCTTTATCCATATCACATTCGTATAGTAGATTCAATTTTTTAATATCGCTTGGGGACATTTCGACGCGCTGTCCAATGTCATCGGTTGTAATCTGAAAAATGATGGAGAATAATTTAAAATTAAAATAAAAAGAGAGTTTCACTCAACGAAAAAAAATACAGAAACCCAGTATTATTGTATTATAAAATTGAATAATATCACGTAGGAATTTTGCAGGACTTCATTCTCAAACAATTACTTTATGTGATATTGTTTGACTTTTTACTATAGTAGATTAAACGGTACGAAATTGTTTTTTGTCTTTTCATTTTAATTTTATCAATGGCCTCGATGTACACGATTCAAATTCTTATCTTATAAATAATAATACGGAAGAAGCTAATATAAAAAATAAGATTATTTAATTTGGAAATAAGCAATCTCTGCAAAAAGATAACACATCGACGTTGTTCTACAGATGTAGCAACATGTACAAGAATTTACGGTACGGATTTGGCTATTATTGTGCATGTAAAAGTAGTCAATCTAATCTAATACGTTTATGACGTATCTTGTATGTAAGTGTATGGACACTGGAATTAGTGCAATTCTCGCATGCGTTTGTAATGTCCGATTTCAAGAATTAGACCACATTTTTTTTAGTGTCAGCTGTCAATATTTCCTCATTAAGCAAAGCCATCCTAAACTATGAATAAGTAATTTTAATAATAATAGTTTTAATAATACCTCTAAAGGTTCAATTGTCTTGTTGCCATTAACGCTGAATGCATATTCGGAGTAATGCATCACGCTTCCAAAGTCATAGGGCACTCCCAAATTTGATACAACAGCTGATGAATATTTCAAGAAGTTTTCTTCCGCTCCTGAAAATTTACAAAATGGAGGATGTGTATACCTCTTGTATCAAACACCAAAAATACCTTGTATAATTGCCCCATCCTAATCGAGGTGGCTCATTCAAAACGCAATTGACCTAGACATGAAGGTTGATAAATATCCCTGGTGATGGGTAGTATCATTTATGCAATTTTTTTTAGATTTCATATTTAAAAAAAAATTCTTTAGAAACCTTCACGGGTGTGCGCACAACAATTCACCTAAGTTTCATCGAAATTGAATGAATGGTAAAGCAACACATAGAGGACAAACAAACAAACAAAGGTTAATTTATATATATATATAGATTAAAATATTAACATATATTTAGATAGATTCATGACGATCGAACACAAACAAAGATAGGGATTCATAGACAGGGACAATTTGGCTTTCCAATTTCAAAACCCAGTAAGTGTTTTACAAAAAAATCTTTATTCGCATGTTCATGCATTCCTACTTTCCACCAACACATGACAACATGCAATGCTGAGTTGAAATGTGCATTTATTTAAAACACCAAATCAACAACAGAGTATGTATTATGATCTATCATCAGAATTGCAAAGAAAGGGACTTCCTACAAAAAAGCAGTTTTTAAAATGGGGCAACCGAATTGCCCGCCTATAAAGCTGCATTAATAACAATTACCGATAAAATAAATTGCTATTTTTGCCAAACTGGTATTGTAAATGCACCTTACTATGATATTCCAGAGAAAAAATCTTATTGTGCACTTAATTGATTTACCTAAATTTTGTCACTTAACAACTTCTGGCAGTACAGTGACGATACACTGAATTTGATTTATAAACCAACAATTTATAGTACCTGGTTGTACTCTATCCCATACAACGGTGATATGCTCATCTCTGTCGTAGGTACTATGCATATGGTAAAAGCCAAGTGCATGGTTGAGCTCATGGAGAATATTTCCTCGAATAAAGCATCCCTCTCCAGGGGTATTTGCTGCCAAATTCAGGATCTGGAGTCCTCCAGTTCGTCCGATTGACGAATAGCAACCAACAGGCTTACCCTATTTGAAAAGTGAATAAATTTTATCGACATTCTCAGTAACACTTAAATTTTTGTTTTCGTAACCACGGGAGCGGACTCCCAATGTGGAGTAATCCTAGTACAGCTTATTTCAACAAAAGTTGTTCTACAAGAACAGCTTGTTACACAGTCGCTCAACATTTGTTTTTCGAAGAGAGTAAGGCTAGAAATCTAGTGATTGGAAAATCTAATGGTTAGCCAATGTTCAAGTTAGTATATCATTGAACGGCGGGAGGGTCTTTAGCCATCGCGTATATCCAAGCCTTCTTACACAAATCCATTAATCGATTAAAAAATCAATTTATGAAATTATCCCCATTGGGATTCGAACCAGTGAATACCACAACCGAAGCCAATAACGTTAACCATTAGAACAATGCGATCGGGAACTTGATAATCAACATGGATATATATTTGTATTAAAATGTGTTCTTTTTTATCTAAACGAAGCATGTACTTGACATTTTTAGATCGTTAACCAATAAAATCACAACGAAAATCTCCGATCTATAGCTTTAAATAATTGAAATGTAAATATTTGAAATTGAACCATGTCAATTAATAAGTGCCTTTAGAATTTTCTTTCCATAGTAATCAATCTCTATATTTACTCAATTAAAATAGTAGTTTAAAGGAAGAGCTTACCTGTATAAAAACGAAATCAGGATCGGAGTCAGTCTTAATCTTAAAATTGATGCAGGATACATTTGAAATGTAATTCATGGTTGTCAAAATGGAGCCAACCTGCATAGGATCTAGAAAACATATTTGTATAATAGCATAATATTGTATCTGTGTTCAATTATAAACGCGATTTCGTCGGTTTAATAAGCAAGTTGTGCACTAACCAAAATCATCCAGGTTGATCATGTAGACAACAGTATTGTTAATCCATTTATTGATACTGGTCATTGCGTTTCTTCCAGAAAATTGATTCACCAAGTCTTCTTTCTGTTCTTTGGTGAGGATAATGTCTCCTTCAAATTTTCCACTGCGCTCCCACTCGTGTTGAAGTGTTGCCATTTTGGGATTGATAGCATCTGCAAAGAAAAAAACAGGATTCCATTACAATTCGATGATTTTTTATACATTCACATATTTTGAGAGCTTCAAACATCGTATTTCATTTTCAGGATAATGTAACTGAACTGAATTGAGTCATCGGTTTGTGCATTTCCAAATACTTCAAAATTAATTCAAAATACATATATTTTTCTACTGTGTCCTTTTCCTTAGAGCGTATGAACTCCAAATGGATATTAATAGATGTTTTTGTACTAGAACTGTTTGTTACTCAGTTGCTCGACCTCTTTTTTTGGAAGATAGTAGCGATAGAACGAAAGGCAAGACTAGTGGAGAGCAATACGTTGTCGCTACACGCCGTTTTTAGGATCGTATGGGTGGAAGAGAATTTTAAACAACTCATACATCCATGCCTTCGAATAGAAATCCATAAATCGAGTGTAAAATCAATTTATGAAACCGAGTTTCGACTTCGCTTACACTCGATCATGGACCCATTAAGAAAATGCATTACGTAGAGCACGGGTTCCCAATCTATGGGTCGCGACGGGTTTTCTGTGGGGCCATCAACTTACACAGTAAATTCTTTTAATGCCCTTTTCAATTGCATCGGGGTTGCGGGTCTCATGGCTTTTATAAAAAGAGGTCGCCACATGAAAAAGGTTGGGAACCTATGACGTACAGCCTATCTCATATGGTTATATTAATGTGTGGTTATATTTTTTTTCATCAAATCTACGCATGTAGTTTGCAAGTTAAGTTAATAATAAAACACACTGAGATTAAAATAAATTAAATCATATATAGTTTCTATAAATTTTAAACTCTTAATATTATAATAGTTTCAGAGAGAGCGATTCATGTTACAAGGAAAATTAAGTTAATTACAAATGTGTCTACGTACCTTGAGGATGACCAAATTCACTCTCTTCCAAGAAGATTTTCAATTCTTCAATTTCTTTTGGGGTCTTGGTTGGTGCTGTTCCAATCACCAGCGTCGCACCAACAACCAGAAGTAAAATCGATTTCATGCTGAAACTATAATCAAAATGTTTAGTTATTAATGTATTTGACGTCAACCTTACACTTTGTACGGTGGAATTTACTTAATTATATCGCGTCTTTCACATATTTTTCCTCGGTGGATTGAAAAATTGCAAAACATAAGAGTTATTATAATACATATTATATAATTATGTGCACAGTGTGCACTAGAAAGAAAATCTTACCTTTTCCAAAAGCAATCTAAACGTAATATTTTTTTTTATCCTTATAGGTATGTATTGTTCGAATAAAATATTAATGTTTTATCGCTCATATACATTGGCGTACATTATGTCAGTTTAACATTTTTTTTAACCATGTCAGCTCCCAATATGGAGCATATCGTCGTTGTTCTGGAAGAAAACACTAAATCAAAAAATGACAAATTGAGTTAGTTATACCAAAATGTTCCTTATTTAAAACTCTTAAAAACAAACAAGAACAAATATATTTTTATAACTTATACTTTTTACTTAAAAACAGTTTTGTATAAACAAACTGGAAAAGCAAAAGGATTTCAAGCATTTGAAAAACTTCAAAGTTCAATTACTAAAAACTAGTATTTTTCAGTTAGTGTCTTCTTCCAGAACAACGACGATATGGTCTTCTAATAAAAGTATTTTAACGGAAGTTTTTCTACGAGACCTGCTTGTTACTCAGTTTCGTAACCTCTCTTTGTCGAAGAGAGTAGAGTTAGAAGAATAGACCTGAGGGTGATAGTGGGGGGGAATTTTCGTCATCACAAACATCCATATTTAGTCGAACAGAGATCCAATTATTGAAAAATCGATTTATATAACTGCTCGTACTGGCATTCGAACCCACGATATCCTCAACCGAAGCCAACGACGTTGATCGCTGCATCACGGAATAAATAAATCACTGTAATATGTTATAAGGAGTAATAAAATGTTTGTAATTATCTCGAATTGTTTTATTTATTTCAACCGTGTCGAATTTTTATGAAACATCTAAAAAAATGTTTGGAAAACTGGTCGTTACACTGTTACTCTTCCTCTCTTTTTTGGAGAGGGTAATAACATAAGAATAGGGCAACAAAACAACTTGTAGTTATTTAATTGTTCTCGCTACAACCCTGTTTATCGTTTATAAATCTTGAATATTGAAGTTAATTAATTAATTAATTGTAATAATTAATTATACAAAAATAACAATCTTCACTTTTCATTGAAACGCCATTGGTAATGGCAGTAGACTTTGATTATTTAGATTAAGTTAATATTTAAATAATTGTAAATCAATAACAAAACTGTCACAACTTATAATAAGGTTTAGAAATATCGTATTTTTGTCAATAATGCCATGCTCCCAATGTGAATCAAATGAATATTGCAGTAATTGTCAATTTTTAGTGGTTTTTAAATTGTATGAGGGTTCAGTCGAATTATATAAGGAAGAATATACTTCTAGTATCCATGCTATTAAGTTACATTGTTTGACACATGTGAAGTTTCTCATAGCAACACTAATTATTTTAAAATCGTATTAAATCGGTCGTTATCATAGCAACCCGAAATAAACGATTTATAGTAAAACATAATATAGTAATTCCACTCAAAATATAGAGCTTGAAATAACCAATCATTTAAAAATAAAAACACTTAAAATGGCCAAAGCCTCACAGAGAGAATAACAGAAAACATGCGTGACGTTACATATACCACGAAATTCCTTTTAATATTATGTTATATAATTTTATAAAAAATACACAAATATTTTAGGACAGTACTTACGCTGCGTAATATAATTATGTTTTAAACATATTAAAACGATTAATTATTTAATCTTTTAACACAATTGAAGTGATATAGATAATGGTTTCCTGGAAATCGTATTTCTAGCAAAATTATTATTATTAATGACAGTTGAATTTTAAAATATGAGAATATAGATTCATTACACTGTTTTTTTTTGTTGTTACTACAAATGACTTACACATGTGTTGAGTATCGTTCTTCTTATTTGATATGGATATTTTACTATTTTACTATATTTATATTTTGTTAGCTTTACCTTCTATTAATTTAATTTTAAATGATGTAATGTTGTAATTGTGAACATTTATTTAATTAAGATGTACTTTGATAATGATCTGTAGCACAGGAAATTCGTCTTTATTTTAGCAAACATAACTAAAATTAAAAGATATAACTTAGAAGATTAATGACTAATTAATTAGATTATTGAAGTTATTGGTGATTTATTTTTTGTTTTTATTTTATACAGCAATCTTAGATACATTATTATCAAATTATATTTTTTTGGAGTTAAATATATTACTTCATAGTAATATATCTAAGTAGTCATAGTCAGGTCCGTGGTGGAATGGTTATCGTCGTTGGCTTCAGTTACGCGTTACTGTGCTCACGGGATTGTTTCCCAGTACGAACAGTTTCATAAATTGATTTTTTCAACCGATTTATGAATTTTTGCAGCTCATCCGATCCTAAAAACGGGGCTTAGTGGGAGCGATTATCTAACCACTATTCCTGACCTAGCCATAGGGCTAAGGATAGCTTCTGTCCATACTCTGTACGAAAAAGGGAGGTATAGCATCTTATTAACACGCTGTTCTCGTAGAAAAACTTCTGTTGAGATACCTCCATTAGGAGGCCATATGCGCCAAATTAGAAATGGACATGGTATAATTCATACTTACAAACTATTATGAAACATTCAGGGGTCTTCACGCGTCCATCAGTTAAGGTATTTTGATGTGAATATCCATATTGTATCCACTCAATAATGAATGCTCCGTGGGGACCTGCCTTAAAATTAACGGTTGTGTATTCTTGACAAATGGTGGAAGGCCAACCAACTCGTCAAATATTATCTCTTTAGAAAAAGAAGGAAGCAAAATTTTTATTGAAGCCGGTTTATTGTTTGTAGGTACAAATAAGATTTAAAGTTTGCCAATGAGTATGTTTGAAGTGCTTATGGACAGGAGTAGAGAATCTTGAGTTTTTTAACATCGCTGGAACTAAGTCCATCCCGTTGTCCAACAGGAGTTGCGGTCGGCTGGAAGAAAACGGAAAAATATATTCAGAATATATCCTTAGATTATTGGTATAACTAAACAAAACTCCTTACATTTATTTGAAATGTTTAAATAACTTTTAATCTCATGTCACCAAGTCACTATTGGAAAAAAAACTTACAATATATATTTTTATTCATAATGAAAAACAAACTTTGACCTGATAGAAATCTCAATTTTTGTTTCTATAACCCTCTGAATATAAATTTCTGCATTCAAAAATAGCAAATAAGGTGATTTAGATAACGCAGTGAATCGTACTAATCTTTTATATTTATATATGGTGGAATCCCGATCTATCGTTCTCGCATTCATCGTTTCACTGTTGTTATTTTGGCGTCGTTTGTGTTTGGTCGAGACTATGTACGATATATACGGAAAATTACGAATGCGGAAACGATGGATCGGGTTCCACTGTACATGGTATCGCTTTAAGTTGAAAAACAAGTAGTTAAAATCATTTTTGGGGAGCGAAATTTTGCTATTTCGTGTGTTTTTCACTGTGATGCTGAATATATTAAAAACTCATTTTCATTAGAGTTGTAGGATGAGAGATATTGTTATATCATGAGTGATGTACTATGTATTATGTAATAAATAAAAAAAATGTAGTTACATAAAGAACGATAATTGTTTTGCTGCCGTCAGTACTGAATCCGTATTCTGAGTAGTGCATCACGCTTCCATAGTCATAGAGTATTCCCAAATTATTCACTTGAGATGTATCGTACTTCAAAAAGTTGTGACCTGCACCTAATAGCATTAACACATAATTAAATATTTAATAACCTTTTGAAGTCAATATCTGATTAATAAAATAAACTCTTGAGAGAAGTAGGTCTGCTCGACGGGGCGGTGAAGCGTCAACACACTTTGACTGCCCCAGGTCCGGCGTGGTGACAAGAATAATTTACAGCTTCCTTCGTCTTCTATTAAAACCCGGTCGTATTCAGTATACTTTCACTTTAATTGCAGTTAGTTTGCACTTATAAATTCCTCGACGGCAATAACAGATACATAAACAGCGTTTAAAATACACAATTTCAATTTAAAAACGCAGGAAGTGGCTTTACGATAGGGTCGAAAATCTCGGGCTAAGCCGTCGCTTTGTCGGCGAACGACACCTCGGGTAGGCCGAGTGACAAGTGACCGTTTTCCTAAGCATCGCCCGCTTTTTGTTTACTTCTAACGGTAAACAAAAAAATATGACAAATTATTTTTGAACGCCTTAGGAGAGATATTACATATTAAATTTGCATGAATAGGAAGAGTCTGTCGACGGGTTTTGAAGACCCCTGTCCGCCCCGTAAGTACGGGGTGGTGTCACTCTACTATATGATAGACACAGATGAAAAAGACAGATCCTTTTACCACCTATCGTGTTTAAAAAAAGAGAAAAGAAGTTGTTGAAAAATTCTAATAAATGTTTTTGTTTATTAAAAATATTATATTATGCATTTCGTAAGACTAACTATTTTACAATTTTGACGAATTATGACAAAACTGCCATCATGTATGCTTAATACTTAAAGGTGTATCGAACGACTATTTTCTGAGCTGAAATTATTACTAATCTAGAATAGACACTCTATGAAGGATGATTATTTTATATGAACAATAATGAAAACAACAATTAGAAATGCTTATTTTAAAACTATTAGAATAAATAAGTCCAATTAAAACCTTTTTACTTGGAGCACGGAGCAGAACTGGAGCGAAGCATTTAAAAAAATTGTCCGCTCCAATCATCTGGTTTAGATTAAGGAAAGCCAATAAATACCATGATGGATATATAGCAAAACTTTCTTCAGAGGTGATGTCGGTTTAATTTACCATTCTGGATTTTGTTCCACACGATGCTGACGTAGTAGTCTCTGTCCCAAGAGCTCTGCATGTGAAAAAAGCCCAATGCGTGAAGAAACTCGTGCATGATAACTCCTGGGATTAAGCATCCGGCTGCTACATCTGGGGCCAAGTTCAGAATCTGGGATCCGCCAGTTTTACCCATGTTTGAATAGCAACCTTCCGGTTTCCCCTGTATTTTTGTAATGAGTGGTAAAATTAAAGTAATATGATTCGCAATAATTAACAATTATAAACCTTCCATTGCGTTATGTAAGTGAAATTTCGTGTCTAATTTATCATATCAATAGACAACAACCAAACAATATTTAATCATTTATATTAAACTGATGCTATAAGATCATTTAAACATGAGAATGTATGACATGAGGAATGCGTGAATGACATGTCAAATGAAAATATTGAAATTTATGCTGTTGTTTGATATGAACGTAATCGAAATCTAAAAACATAAAGCAACACGTTTTCGACTTTATGTTTTTGTTTTACTGGAACGGGAACATAATATTCACCTGAACCGTGACGTAGTTAACATCGGTAGAATTTCTCTTCCCGAAGGTAATGCAGGTTTGACTGGCGATTGAAGCGATAGCTGATTCGATTCCTGCTACCTGAGCAGGCGCTGAAGAGGAAAAAAGAACACTAACATAGTAAATAAATACGCAAATAAAATATATTTAGTAATGTTTAGCATGCTATTAAGTTTAGTGATCATCGAGTGAAACTTAATAGGTCGTTAATATTATAGTTCTACTGCCCATGGATGCAAATATTTCTAGTCTTCTACATCAGGGTTTCCCAAACTTTTCTGTAAAAGAACACTTCGAAAATCCTGAAATTTGGGTGGATTGTCAAGTTTATTCTAATTTATTTAGTGCTATTGAAAAATCAGAATTTAGTTATTAAATAGGTTTTAATCTGCAGATTCTTACTAATCGAATACGTAAAAAGGTATAATCTTTAGTTATTACATATTCTGAATTATTATTATTGGTAATCCACCTAAGACATCTCGTATAATTTACATATTTGATTTAGTCTAAAAATAATATGATCAACCATTAAAAGGTAAAATGGTTGAGCGTACTATTTCTTGTTCTGTTGGTAAAACTCCGCAGATTGAAACCTCATTCTACTAACATATATAAAACTCGAATTTCAATCATTTGAAAGAAACTATCACGAGTAATTTTGTTAAAATAAAGTTGAAAAGCTAACCTAATCAACATTAAAACGAATATCTGATCATTTATTGATTTGGAATTGCATTTAGTATCCGTTTGGATTTTTAAATATTTCCAACAAACTACTCACTGAAATAAGATGTGATAATTTCATAGACTAAAGTTTTTCCCGGCCAAAGATATGATGTCCCCACAATAGCATTTTTAACTCCGGAGTACTCTTTAACCAACGCTTCCTTCTGTTCATTAGTAAGAACGATATCTCCCTCAAATTTTCCACTTCTCTCCCACTCGTTTTGAAATTTCTCCATGTCAGCATTCAGTGGTTCTGTGAAAAATAATATGGCATGATTTTTTTTATACTATAGAAAAAATGGCGCTAGTGTCACGTGAAAAAATTTTGAACTATTCTGACAGTTACGTGAAACATTACCGATCTCTTATGTCTGACGGATAAAATTGTTTGTGAATTCGTTTTCACTGCAATTTGTAAATAATTAATCTGAACATTTTGGAACATGTCCCGGATTCTGTTATTGACTATACAATAATTTATGCGGGCCTTTAGGAGTCAATTTAAGTAATTTGCGTAATTTCTTGAAGTTAACAATTTTACCAATAAACTTAACGGAAAATTATATTCTTCAAATAAATAGTAAACATACAATGTAAAAAGCAAATAAACATCATTTTGAAGCGACATAATAAATATTCATTAAAAAAATATAAAGCACCATAATATTATTGAGAAATTAGATTTAATTGAATGCCATTAAGAAAGTAATAATAAAACATAAATATAAATAGTCTATGACATATTTATGTTTTGCTATTACTTTATTAATAGCCTATAATTAACGACCGCTGCAATTATTGAGTACTCGTATTTATTAATTAAGCGGTAATATTTGATGAGTTTTAGAAATAATGAATATTTTACATGTTTTTTTAAGCCATAGCTTGTAAATAAAAATTCTTTTGAATGATTTAACAACCCTTTAATATAAAGATTATGTACAATATTATACAAATAAATTTTCTAAGAAATTGATTTTCGCTGTCTGCCTTGCGCTTCATAGGGTATGAACAAGAAATTGGTAAAAGTCACTTCTTTCGAAATAAATAACAAATGAAAACGATTCTATCTTACTTTGCCATTGACCAGTTTGGGAATCATCCAAAAACTTTTTAAATGTTTCAATTTCATCTGCACTCCTTGTAGGCGGAGATCCCAGCGCCAATGTTGCGCCGAAAACCAATGTCAGCGCTATGTCTATCGTAGACACCATTTCAGATTTTTCTACAAAAAAAAAATCGAAATCCATTTTTTATTTCGCACTAAATGGAATCTCAACAGTTTTAGCATCAAAACCACTGCAGACTATATAGGTATATAAAGAATTAGCGGCAATACGATGGTTCAAGGAAAGTCTTAGGTAGCGCCAAAAGGATATATATATATATATATATATATATTCTTGATTTGTTACTTATTTTTCATTGTGTTATGAAATCCGAACAATTGAGAGTTAATTCAAAATATTTGTAATGAGTATGGGAGTACTGAAAGGTTGAATGGGAGACAGTAGTCACGCTACTGCGTCACAGATGCTACAAAGGTATATATATTTTTTTAAATCTTAAAAAGACTTGAAATCCTTATATATGTATATATTTATTTAAAAAATGTTGAAATAGTTAAAAACTCAAGTAGTTAGGTTATAAAATATTTGTTTAATTATTACTTACCAATTTGAGTATGTAAAACGAATGGTTTTCTTTTCAAAAGTTAACATCTTTTATAATAGGGAAACGAGTATCATAGTATTAATAGTGTTGCAATAATCACACACCATTGTATTCATACTGACATAACTTAAATATCAAAATAAAATTTATCTCAAAAATTTATTATTTATCGTCGATTGTTTTACAAATTTCAAATTTCATATGACGGACTACGTAGTTATGCCAACTAGAAAACATATCATAACATAAAGATGGACATAGAAGAGATTGGAAAAGTTTGCAAAAGAAAAGCAATCCCCTCCCATAGGTTGGTAGTGTTGGTGACGATGATACTAAAAATTACACTTAGTGACTACTTTTATAATAGCTTTATAAAATATAATGAATGTTATTATTTGTGTATTTTTTTTAATATGTTTGATTATTTATTTATTAGATGACTCTGCCGCCATCTCCCTTGTTATACGAAATATTTAAAAAAATCACACTTTTGTTTCTTCTATGTATGTATATAATAATAACTATAATATTGAATGCCGCCTATTCAGCAGAAGGGTTTTGTCAGTGCCCCTGCAGTATTTTTAATCCATCATTGATCCAAGGATCGTGGCTCTTGTGCCTGGAGAATCGATGTTTACCATTTTACGAAAGATACCAGAATTATTTATTTGAAATAATGATCGCTAACAAAATCTAAATCTCTATGTGACCACAATCATATAGAAGGATTGTTTCACGTGACTAAGTTGGTTAATAGCAAACGTGGCGACTCATTTTTTTCATTCAGCTCACCTATACTTCTAGCACCATGACCTGAGAGCACACGCCCAGACCTTTTGTTTGTCGTCAGTGTCATGGTCGCCTGAATAAATATTATGATTTTACGTTATCTATAAATAAAGTCAATGAAAATACCAAATATTTATTAATTTTAACTATCTGTTTATTATTAAGAAACTAAAATTATTTCGTTGTTACATCACTACTTTTTAGGATCGTATTATAATTGTTTTAATTATTATTAGGGACGATATCATTTGAATTAGTAACTATAATCTAAACATTATAACAGATCTGTGTTATCATTGTTTGCTGATAGCATGTAACGCGTTTTCGAGTGTCCAAATAACAGAAATGTTGAAATTAATGTCATGGAAATCAGCGCATGTGATTTTTTAGACTTTTAATTCTACATGTCTGACAGTGAATAAACACTTCATCTGAAAATATATTCCAGTACATTAAAAATATAGACCTAAACTAATGTAAAGCCATTTAATTATTTTATATTTCCTCTACAAATATTTGGCTACTTATTAATATTATACTACCACAGTTAAGCGATACGGTTTCTGCATGTTTTTAGGTATTTTTAAAGGATATTTCGCTGTAAATATGTAATTATCACACGTTGAGTTTTTGGTGTGAAGCTTACCACTTTTCTATTTTTAAACGTCCTATTTATAGAAAAATAATAGTAACAATCTTTTGGACTACGTCACACGATGATTCGATGAATTGATTGTAGAGAAAAATACTAAAAACTTGAACATCGATTGTGTATGTGATTCAAATATGTTCTATTCGACCGATGCACCATCAATTATGATTTTATTTTAAATTTAGAAATGGGTGACATATTGACAGCTAAGTAAAGTTTTAGAGAGACAACTATCAAAAATGGTACACCACAACTGATCGACTTAATGAAAATCTATTGTGTAATATTTACTCATACATATCATAAAGTTTACATACTTAACCTGTTTATACAAGTTGTATATGATTCAAAACGAAAACAATACCATAACTTACTTCAGTAAATATGATCAGGATGTCAACAATTTGTTCGTCAAAAGTATGATTGTGATCATATGACAAAAAAATTCTATATTTGGTCAATTTTACTAATATTTTATAATTAAAGACATACAAAAATTACTCTAATCTACCGCCATATGTAAGAAGATAGCTAGTTGCAAATGGCATATTCCAAGCATTGAAACTGATATTTTAACTTTTAATTTAAGACATCGACTGAGGGTGCTTGATGGAATTTCAATATTAAATTTGGATTATTGAGATTTTGTACACTTCCATGTATTTTGTCACTAACGACCCGGGTTTCGCCTTTCGGCATCTTCAGGCATTCGAGCACACGAATGGACAGTTCGAGTCCATTCGTGTGCTCGAATGCCTGAAGATGCCGAAAGGCGAAACCCGGGTCGTTAGTGACAAAATACATGGAAGTGTACAAAATCTCAATAATCCAAATTTGATATTTTAACTTATTTACATTTTTCTCAAAATTTTATTGCTTACTTTGGTGAACGGTACATATTCTCATGAACTGAAAAATCAATAAAAATTTCAAAATAATAAATTGGTACTACGCTGGAAATTACTGTTTTTCACAATACCTTTTTCCGTAAGCTTTCTTTTTATTTATGATGTCAAAAAAAAAGGTCAAAATTCTAAGTACAATGTACAATTTAAATTAAAATGACGGTATTTTAATGTTTACAAAAATTTAATGTTGTTTAATTAATTTTTAATGTTGTTTTAAAACAGTAAGCCATTCTTCATTTTCTTGCATTTTGTTTCTAAGAGTTAGTTTTAGAGGAATCGTGTAAAATATTACATGGTAAGTTACTTATTAGTTTTGTATTTTTTTATATTATAGAATATTAATTATTACGATTATAATTTAAGACATCGACTGAGGGTGCTTGATGGAATTTCAATATTAAATTTGGATTATTGAGATTTTGTACACTTCCATGTATTTTGTCACTGAGCACACGAATGGACTCGAACTGTCCATTCGTGTGCTCGAATGCCTGAAGATGCCGAAAGGCGAAACCCGGGTCGTTAGTGACAAAATACATGGAAGTGTACAAAATCTCAATAATCCAAATTTATTACGATTATATTGTCTGCACTCAAAACAGAGACATCGTAAAATTTTCCGATAGACTTTTCCTTCAATAATAATATTAATATATTTTACGACTGACACCATCTGTGGAGTGAAATAATTAATACTTCAATTATTATTGAGTTAGTTTAATAATTTATATAAAGTGAAACTTAAAAAAGAAATAACAGATGGCTCAGATGACACAACATGATAACGTAATAATAAATAAAAAAATAATAAAATACCAAGACATGTTGTTGTTGCCATAGTTACCATTTAAATTATATAATATTGATAATCTAAGTCAGTTGTCGTCAACCTGGCCTTACTGCCCACTAGTGAGCAGCTAATTTTTCCATGGTGAAGGGAGGGTAATTTCGCGAATTATAATCTATAAAAGAAGATATAACAACTGAAGAAATCGAAAGATTTACTTGCCATACTAACGAACTTACACTTGATATGGAAAAACGATTCCAAAATATTTTCATAATGAAGGTACATATATAGTTGGATGATAAATCATTTTACTGCAAATTTGGATTAGCTTGATGTAACTAACCAAGAAGAACTACTAGAACGTAAATATGACGAAGAGAGTAAAAATAATTTCAATAGTTTTGGAACCCAAAAACTGAGACAGAATAGAAAAATGTCTGCTTTAATTACAGAAATGTAGAAATAGGTATAAGATATATTGATACCTTTTCCGACCATTTACATAGTAGAATCAGGCTTCAGTGGGGTTAATATTATTATTATAACCCAGCAAAGAAATCGTTTAAATTTTTTAACAACACCCAAAGAGTTGACTTTCGTATATTCCTAACGATAATTGAACCAGACATTAAATATTAAGTCTCACAGCATCAGGCTCAAGGTTGTCATTTACCATTAAATATGATTTCATAAATGAAAATAATAAAGTTTTTGTTTTTCAATTCACACTATTTCTTTAATTTGTCAATATACTCTTTCTACAGTACTTCTATAAATTATTGCACCCTTACACTGAATTGAATTACTGCGATATTGGGGGGCGGTAAGACATTTTTATTATTAAAAATATGCAAAAATGGGCTGTATGTATAAAAAGGTAGACGACCACTGACCTAAGTGATAAAACGTTTATCCATTGTGGCGATATTTACTTTTGTTGCTGACATAATTCTGACGTATGATTTTGTATGTTGCAGCAAAATGATGTTCTGCATAAACATGCGATTATTTTAGATTCTGCCGAGGAACCTGCGAAAGAAGAATCAAAAATGAAGTATTTGAATTAAATTTTTAATGCCAATTAACAAGTATGGACATGTTCGGAGTTGGTCCAAAGAGCAATCAAGCCATGATCTGAATATAAGCTTAAATTCAGCACTACGAATTAATACATTACCTTATTAATTATTTCCAGCATGGAGTGTCATGTTTTTTCTTAGGTTATTGAAAAGTATTTACTTATTTAGAATAAATATTATCAATTAATCAGATCAGGTTTCTTATGTCTTGAAACTAAAAAATATAAATAGCACACCTTTTCAACATAATGGTTTATAACTCAGATTTGACTATTTGATCATTTACTACACCTTGTCCTACATTTCTCACCATGTCACATAGCAAACTTCTTCATTATGAACCTGAAAACGGTACAAGAGATTTTTTTACAAAAATCTTGTAATTGGTCATTTTTTAATTTCCCGGTGTGCCGCAAGACGATTATAAGTGTGCAGCGGCGCAATACATCCAAAATGAGTAAAACATCGAGTATTTTCATATATATTTTTAAAACCATTCGGTAGATCTCTACAAAATCTCCGCTCATATTATTCTGTTAGAAAAAAAATATTATAATGTTTTACAACGTGCTGTTACGTGACTTCTATGTTTTTAAAAACACGAGACAAAATATAAATAAACTGCTTCATGCGTCTGGGATATATTTTTGCAATGTAATGAGAAAAAATGCTTTCTGCGGTCTTCTTTTTTAAATTCTGATTATGAAATTTAAAATTTTTTTCTTGTGGTTTGCCGTAAAATTTTATGGAGTCTGCGGTGGATGAGAAAGGGTTGCAGAGCACAGCTTTATGTAATTAAGCGGAGGCATTAAGTTGTGACACGTTGTTTTTTGAATAAAGTAATTAATCGAAAATAAAACACTATTATTTATTTTTAAAACTATATTAAACATTGACAATAAGGAATTGTTTAAAATTACCATTTATATTTTTTATATCTTATAGATAGATATTCCTGCTAAGCTATTTTCGATAGATCTGTTTCGAAAGAAACGTTTTCAAAATTATGTCAAATTTTATCAATTCCGCTAAAAAAATCATTTGACAAATTATTTTTTTTCAATATAGAGGAACAATTTTTGAAGAAACTCCTGTATTTTCCTTACGTACCGTAAATATATTAACTTTGGCCGTGTGTTTATTTCCAACGATGCAATAATCATTTTTCAAAACTACATTATCGCTATAAATAAATAATTGACCACGTTTTGATTTATATATCGACAGATCTGATGTTATCATGTATTTATTTTTCGTTTGTTCAAACGAAAAATAAATAAACTGATACCTAGATATATTCATGTGAAATCCTTGACTGTATCATTACTTTGATTTGCTAATATCAAAAAATTCATTTCTTCAATTTCTCATTTTACATTTTTTTTACATCCATTTTAATCGGCATAAAATACGCAAGCTCAATTAATCAGAAGATATTAATTTAAAAAAAATTGGTGATTTACCTTACATTTTTTTGATACCCACTAGCAAAACGTATTGATTCGTTATTTTCATTCTTCTCAAAATATTTTTTTTCCTCTGTTTCCGGAAGGCTTTTAGCTATCCCCTCTACCCTATGAAACACCTTGCACAGCAAATAACTGATTTTTCTTTCCACCATTTTTTAACTCAATCATGTCTGAGAAAACGTGTATTATATATTATTATGTTTTATTTCATTGATATCATAACAATAAAGATTGTGTTCACACACCTTCATTTGTTATGAACTCTGTATTCTTGAATAACAGTTAATCCTCTCGAAAACTGACCCACTGCGAAACAAATCTACATCAAACACAATGCATTGTTATCTGGTTGATTTACGCGATACTAGATTTGTTTTAAGTATTTTTTAGAAAGATTACGTTACTTTTATCATTGGATTCTCTTTATCATTTTGCAAGATCAAACGTAAATATTTTTTTCAATTATTTTAATAAGATGATCGATCTGTTCAAAACACTTAAGTTCATTCCGGATGCAGTACAACTTATTATAAATATCTCATCTAAACGTTTCCGGCTGCAAATGATGGTATCATTTATTTTTAAATTAAAAGTAATAACGACAAAATCTTATCTCTTTAATTTCAAAGACTACTTCACAAATGGAATTGATATTAAATCTTACGTTATTATCATACATTAAAATATATCTGAATCCCAAAGTTCGTATCTCCCAAAATTGATAATCAAATGTCAATTCAATTCTATCAAAATAAAGCATATTTATACATGAAATAGCTTATCGCGCTAAAAATTCTTAAACGAAACACTAATATCAAAATTGGATGAATTTTTTTTTTTGAAAATGTTTGACTGCATTATTCACTCGTTACTTGCAAAAGAATATAGAAAATTATCGCACTTTAATATGATATTATGTTGTATTTTTGTATAGCATCTAATTATTAATTTAAACTGCTCACAATAATATCATATATTATAATCTCTATAATATCATATCATACAATAATATCATATATGAAAATCTCAAAGGCATTTTCACACAGCTTTTTTTTAATTTTGAGCCTGAATACCTTACTCACGATTCATCATTTGACATAAAAATAGGTCAGCTTTTTGAATACTGTCGGATATTGGTATAACGACCAAAAATGATAGATTTCTGGGTGATGGGTGAGTAAATTGTAAATCTAAAGTTTGTTTTATTATTGCTAACCAGTTTCTTTTTCATCACATTCTGAATTCACTACAAAAACATACATACGTACAAATGTAGACAAATACAAATAAAAAAATAGCAAAGTGCTTAGTTTCATAAGAATATTATACGCTATTATCGATAGCTAATTTGGCATTACGCTTTTATCAGAACTAGTTATGTACTAAAGTATTCTAGAGGAACTAAATACTTTACCATTTTGACAATCGTTTTTATTGATGTAATATAAAGTCTTAGTAATAAATATTGCCGAAAACCGTCAAACCGTAAAGTATAAAGAAAGTTTTGATTAATTTTTATCAATAGGTATATATTTTTACACATATTTTTCTAAACTCAATTTCATACTGTTTACTAAAATAGTTAAAGTCAATTACTGAGGGCCCTATTTTCAGGAATGTGTAGGTTAGTAAAAGTATCTACAGTCAACCTGTCGTTGGACAAGTGTGAATTATATATATTTAAAAAAAATTTGCCGACCGTTTTAGACTAGACAAATAATGGAGAAATAAAAATACAGTATTTTTATCGATACATCAATTCAGTGTTAAGTCTAAATTTGGTACTTATAAGGAAAGCCAAAACAAGGTTTGCATTTGTGTGAAATTTTATGAAAAATGTGATGTTTAAAAACGAATTTTACCAATTCAGCAGTTCAATTCGAGTCTTCCTTTTTATATTATGTGCATGTATATATTGTAGTAATTTTAGAATATTCAACTCGTTTTTCAATTAATTTGACTTTCCCTTTGGCACATAGAATGATTTTTAATCTTTTTACCTTAGATACTTCTGGAAACAAAGCGTAGCTTGGAAAAGTGTAGGGCTATAAAATAGCCTTCTTTCGACTTTTTATTTTCGATTGATTCAGCCGTAACCGTGTAGAAATTTCTTTTAAATACAAAATTGAAATTTACAACTTTGCTATTCCACTGATTCTAGTACGGGTCATTGTCCCACGTGGTTCACCTCTTTAAGAAGAATCTAATCTAATGATTCTCTCTTAAATTCATCATTATATCCCACAATTCTTTAAATGTGGCGGTTAAATCATTGCTTTACAGCTGCTATTTTTTAAAATGCTTACGAAGCTCAAGACATTTCAAATGAAGAATGAAAATGATGCTTAACTCACTGAGGCGTAAATTAATTTCGTGTCTTAAAATTTTTTTGACTTACATTTAGGTACGTATACAATCAATTTATTTTTGTTGGTGCTAAAAATGAAATAAAAGGCTTTTCAAAAATTCAAATTTCATTACTATGTCTATAAATCAAGCCGAGACTTTAAGTCATAGAGTGTAAAGTACCGCAAAACAACGATGGGAAATCGTAACATTCTTTTGCAAAAGAACGATGATTTGTCAACTCCTATTTAAATAATGATACATTGGAATGATTACATATTTTATTTAAAGACCGGAAATTACACGAACACAGATTATAAGACACAAAATAGTTAATAAACTCGTTAGAAATGTATGATGTACGAAATAATATATCAATCGGCTACATGTAAATTTGAAGCATAACTTTACTTTAGAAAATAATCTATTACGTTACTACGTAGTCATCAAAAAGAGAAAAATTCTCCGATGCGACTTCAACGTCAAATTCCAAGAATTGGGCGCCTGGCCTCAAATTATAATTAATCATGGAATATTTATTATACGCTGTACAAACTTTTTTGTGATGTCTTACTATGACTACTCTTTATACTCTTTAGAATTAAAAGCAATCAAAACTGTTTCGACGAATTAAATGTCAAAATGTTTTTATATAATGTCGACTGTGTTTTGGCGGATTGATGTAGATCAAAAAATACGAAAATTAGTCAATGATTGAATCTCGTTTTAAAGATGATATAGCAGGTCTCGGCCAAATGTTGTGAATTAGAAAAATACATTGACAAGTTTTTGGAAGGGAAACATCATTTTACATTGGTTTTAGGTTTCAAAATTCTGACCCGGCCACTTGATGTAAGCCACTATTATATCAACACTTCCTACGTATAATCCCGTGTCTGTAAACATGACAATTTACAGGAGTGCATTTTAAAGAGTCATAGCGTAACTCACCGTATAATGTTTTCGACAAAAACAGTCTTTACTCTCTCTTAAACAATTTCAATTTTGAGGGTTACATCAATTGACCAAAATACCGTAGATATATGTTTTTAATCCAAAATTGTTTTATAATTGATTAAATGAAGCATCACTCCTTACAAATTATAAAAATAAATCGGCACTGAATTGGTCAAGAATATCCAAGATGTATAATTTAAAGATTATACATATCTTTGCATATTCAAAACAAATAATATATTTTATCTAATTAATAACAATTTGCAAGATTTTAATTGATAAAAATTACAATTTCATATAAATAAGTCGGGTTTGCAAATAAACATACAGAGCTGTGTGTACTACAGAGGTAATTAATAAATTATAATTATTTCGCTAAGGTTATTGAACTATTACGATAATTATACAAAATCTTACATCATATTTTCATAAGTTGAATTAAAAACACAGCTGAAAATATAATAATGCATCACGTTTTGTTTAGAAAACAAGTAATTTATTCTCAAATAACTGTTTTTAAAGTAGGCTCTGAATAATAATTTTGTTTTATTATGTTGGTCACCGTTTTATTGTCACCAATATTTTTTTAGTAGTGGGGTGTACTTCGTGAGTGCCAATCGCAAATTGAAAGTATATTTTCTTTTTGTAGCTGTAAGTTATGGTGAAATTCCTCATCTTCTTCGTCCTGGCTGTTGCCTGCGCATCAGCGGGGACTGTCGCCAGGACAACGCGGGAGATCAAAGAATATAACGACTTCCTCAGGAATACAGTGCATGGACAGCCTGAAGGTAAATATTTATTTGACTTAATCATTGAAGTCTATTTTAATCGTGTTTTTACTCAAACTTGTTTGATACAGATTTATTTATATCTCACTTTAGTGATAGAAGCTATTATCCTTTTTAAATTCTATTAACATTCAAAACTTTAGAGCAATTTCGTTCATTATTTTTCATGTCAAAAACGTTTCTGTTGTTTTTTTAAACGGTTTTTATTCCTATCTTGAATACCGATATTTCCATTTTCGATTATATGCCATTAGTTAAGGTCACAATTATGTAAGATTCGGGTTTTTTTATGAATAAAAAAAAGTGTACGAAGTTGTTCATACGCTATGTATTTGATTCTATCGATTGTATACGTATTTTTAAAATGAAGTCAATAATATGAACGTGTGTTAACTTAAAATAAATGTGTTATTTTCTCTCGTTTTATAGCTCCCGTCACTCCCGAATTGGAGTTCCTGCAAAATGAATGGGAAAGGAGTGGAAAGTTTGAAGGAGACATGATTCTGACTGAGGAGCAGATCCAGGAATTGGTCGGTGAATACGCTGGTGAAAAAAACGCGATCAAAGAACCTCGCTGGCTGTGGACCAACAAGACTCTGTACTACAAGATTAACACCGCAGACTATGGTAAGTCTAATAAAAAAATGATTATTTTTAAGCCTATTTCCACTCCAATATGAGACCACACAATAAATTATTTTTTTAGTGATTAAGAATACTAGATTATGATACAAAAATTCGAACTTACTTTTGACAGGACGTAGGAATCAGGGAAGAGAAACGTAACATAACGATATCCGGTTACGTTATAATAATGATTCAATTGACATTATTTTTCAGAAATGTATATGTTTTTATTATAACGTTCTATAACTTTATAATAACCGATAACGTTTCTGAAGTGTTATTTTTATTTAATTCCTTGTTATTCTTTTATATTTTTATTACACAAATATATTCGACAATCGTTTGACAACGATACGGTTTTGTCTTCTTGCTAATGACTCGCAATTCTCGAGAAGTCGTAAAAATATATTTGACACGAGGAAAATATTGGATAACGTTATAGAATAACGTAACAATCCGAATCGTTACCCCATCCCTGTTTCAAAGATGAGTAAAAACTATAACGTTATTAACGTAGCGATTAAAATTTTTTGCGCGTTATAAATAACGTTATATAACGGAACATAATTGGATTACGTTATAGAATAACGTTACTAACGTTATCCCATCCCTGGTAGGAATATTAATGGAACACCATCACATAAAAATGCTCAATTGTGATCACAGTGAAAAATCCTTAAGAATGTCTGAGCCTCTGCTCTGTCGAATCACAGTGGAACTGGAAACTGTCATTGTAAGAACTTGCCCTAATCTTAATTAAAAAAAATCGATGGCTGATTTATATACTTACAATTAATTTAATCCAATGCAGTCATAGCAAAGCAAAAAGCAAATGTTTCCAACAATAATTAATGTTAATTTGGTTAGCATTTTTTTTGTCGTCTTAATCACGAGATTCCGGAACAAATATTCGAACTTGCTTTTGAGATAGCGTAGGGAGAATTAAAGATTTAAAATGATTCTTTTTAAGCCAAAACTGAAACCTTTCATAGATCTAAAAAATATATTTGTGTTTTAACACAGCCATACGAAGCGGACTCTCAGTTTCCTGTGTAATATAATTCAATGATGGGCAACGATCCATTTCCGCACCCTCCGTATGTAATTCCCGATTTATTAAGATTATGTCAGCATAGGGATTTTCGTGGGGAAACACTAAAGAAAACCCCGTACGAATACTGAATCTATATAAAATAAATCCCGATTTAAATCCAATTAGCAGTACAATTATTCAATGCCCTCTTAAATTGAATGAAAATTTAATTCAGTAAAATTTAAATATGTTCATAATAAAACAATTCTTTGTGTTTATATTTAGATTCCAAGCACATTGCCGCTATTGAGTATGCGTTGAAAGAAATTGAAAAGGTGTCATGTCTAACTATCAAGAAAGCGTCATCATCTACTGTCAACTACGTTAATGTTCAGGTACTGTCAATAAAATGAAAGATAACATTAATTTGTATTTCAGTCACATAATTTGTATTCGAATGTGTAGCGGATTTGAACTTCGTTCGATGTTCTATATTTAAATTTAAAAAATACATAACGGTCGTAAACTTAAAATATTCTAAGGAATATCCCGATTAGGGATTCCAAATATTTGTTAAAAACAAGTATTCGAATTTCGAATATTAAAACCTTGTTTTAGAACAATGCAGTGTATGAATTTCACCATATATAATATTATATTGTATATTAATTGTTTTTTATATTTATATCGAAACGTATTTATTGTTGTTAACACATACTAGTTACCAGCACATCGATTGAATCAGTGTAATGGTATTTAAATAAATAAAATATATTATATAAAGATATAATACAACATTTTTGTAAACCCAATACAGAACGAATAATATTTAAATAATTTATAAAATATTCGAATTTTCGAATATCAAAAAATAGTCGAATATATCCGAATATTTGATCGGTATCCCGAATCCTTGCAAGAGAGAATTAGATGTATTGTATATACATGTATGAATAAATGTGGATGTGTACATATTTTTCAGAACGGAAAGAATGGCTGCTCTTCCAACGTCGGTATGATCGGCAAGGTACAGAACCTGAACTTGAGAGACGACCCTCTGGGATCAGGCTGCTTCAAGAACGGAACCGTCATCCATGAATTCCTCCACGCTCTTGGATTCCATCACATGCAGTGCACACACAACAGGGATAACTACGTCAAAGTTGTTTGGGAGAAGATCAAGGAAGGTTTGTTACAAAAGCATCGCACCTATATCTATGACCTCTTTGAGCTAATTTATTATTTTCATAAATGGTAATCACCCGATCTTTTGACGTCATCCTAGGTTTCATTCTACTCAAAATATAATAATATTTTTACTAGCTGCCCGACACGACTCCCTAAGGAATTACGAGACTCCGCCACATAAAACTGGCCTTTTCCTTGAGAATGTCTGAGCATTGCTGTCTGGTTGATTGCCATTGGCAATCACAGTTGAACTGGGAACTGTCGTTATAAGCACTTTGCCTAAAGCAAATCTTACACGATCAATCGGGTTGAAATTCCGAGTGAATCATTAAGAATGACAATCCTGAACGTAGTATATATAGAATCACGGCCGTCATTCCTTCAATCACTACCAAACGCTAACAATCTGAAAGTCATTCTTCGACAACGTTGTCATTCTGATTGATCGTGTAAGGTTCGCTTAATACTTACAATCAACTTCAACTGATGAAGTCAGTGACGTACTGGCCATCCAAACCAGGTTGCCCGATGGCATGTAGGCCCCGCTGTGTGTTAGGGGCCCTCAGTTAAATCAAATAACTTTTTAACTATTTCATTTTACGTGCTTAAAAATATAGAAGATGAAGTGCTTCGCGTATTTCAGAAATACAAATAAATATGTTTTCTTCGATATACACAATGAACTAATACCTCATCATGATTGCATACTTATTCTCTATATCTGTTTTAGCTGTTTGTAACATGTGATTTTTTTCTAATTATCAAATAATTATTAGTACAGTACATAGGAATTAGTAGATAAGGTAGGGATCCCCTTCGGGTGGGGCCCTATTGACTACTGGCAACCAAAATTTTTAGAGCCAGTCTGCCACTAGATATGGTCATGGTAGCGCAAAAAAATAAATGTAACAAGCAAATATTAATGTAACATGAAAATCGTTAATTTCATTAACATTTTTTCCTTGAATTGAATTACATCCTTTTTGCATAGAATTACCTCCTATGTGTCGCAACTGAAACGTTGAAAGCATGTATTCTCTCTTAATAGAATCATTTATGGACAACTAATTAAACCAAAGAACATCTTTTAGTTTGATATTATTGATTACTTATATAATTTTCTACTTCCAGGTCATGAGAAAAACTTTGTGAAATACGATGGTACACAGACAACAAACTTTGGCCAAAAGTATGACTATGGAAGCATCATGCATTATTCAGAATATGGATTCAGCATTGACGGAAGCAAAACTCTTATCCCACTGCAGGTAAAAATAGAAACAAAAGATTTAAAAATACATTTAAAAGTTCAACAACATATTAGTAGAGTATACGCTTCATAAATTTACACTTTTTACTACACTGATACGCTTTTTTTATAATACACAGAGTGTGTCAGTGTATTGGTATGTATGGATCCCGTAATCCTAGATCCTAGAGCCTTGATACAAAGTTATAAATTGGCACCTCAACGTTAAAAATATTCACAGAACGATTGCATACAATTAATGAAGACACCCTTACAAATGTAATTAGAAAAGTTTTTTAAGTTAAACATTAAAATAGTAATATTGACATATTTTTAAATAAAAATGTATATTTCAATCAATTGAATTTACATTTATAAAGAATAATTATATTTATACAAACATAAATCTTGATTTTGAAAAGGCTAGCCTTTTTCTGGTCAGAATTTTAATTCAGTTTCTGTCATAATTTTTAACACATTGGTCATAAAGTATCGGTCAGAATTACAGAGGGCAGAATAAATAATTTATGGTCAGTATTTCTAACCTAACCTAACCTAATATTTTATTGTAACCATTCATATTTTTATTCTGACTATAAATTGATAATATGTATAATATTGCACTTGGTGGTATATTAAAAGAAAAATCGGCTTGAAACTGAAAATTCAGTAGCCTCTGACAATGCAATATTTTACAATATGACCCCAGTTATAGTATCAAAAAGCGCTATTAGAAAATATAGAAAACACTCCTGACTTTATAATAATTTATTATACTTTTTATAAGTAACGTCATTATATGCACTTTTTAATGAATATTGTGTGCAATATTGCCTTGATTATTGGCCGAATTTTACTTATTTTAGAAAATGGTTCAGGCTTATAAAGTTGTGTCGCAATCCATATTTCAGAGTTTTTCTTGCTATGTTTTCAGTCCACCAGCCTAACCATCGGCCAACGCGTTGCAATGAGTCAAACAGACATCATCAAGTTAAACAAGCTCTACTCTTGCCCTGGATTTGAGTAAACTGACGATAGCTCTACAATAATCTGTAATCAAGATATCGTAATCAAGAAAACTGACTATTAATTCAACGGAAATGATAATTTCGTCTGTAAACTTGCTGTTAAAAACTGTGATATGAAAATAAAAATTCAAATTAAATAAAAATAAAGAACTACATTATTATTATCATGAAAACTTATTATTATTTCGTTACAATGACAATATGCTAAACTTTTTTTAAAACCAGGGCCACCCAAACTGTGACTCGTGTAGAGTACTAATTAGGGATTCCAACTATTCGTCATAATGAACTATTCGGATATCGAATATTATCTAAAGTATGAAAATAATTTAAGACATCAACTGAGGGTGCTAGATGGAATCTCAATATCAAATTTGAATTGTTGAGATATTGTACATTTCCATGTACGAGTTTAGTCGTGTGTTCGAATGTCTCAAGATGACGAAAGGCTAAATCTGGATCGTTAGTGACGAAATACATGAAAATGTACAAAATCTCAAAAATTCAAATATGAAAATAATATTAAAAATTCGGTTTGAATCCCAAAACATTTTCATATGTTTCTAAAACAATCGATAAAAATTGTAAAAAAAACGAGTTCATTTATAATAAAAGTGACATTTATTCCAATTTTAAATCACTGATATAGATACATATAGTATTTTCTTAAACATGAAATACCTAGAGTTTATAATAATTTACAACTAAATCTTTTCCTACTTGTGTCAAATCTCAGATAGAGACAATATAAATACACATTCCAATACGGTTCGATAGTATTACAATATTTAAAATTTGCGGCGGCGTCGGATTAATCTAACGGTATTTTTTCAATCATTGAAAATACGCCATGTTTAAAGGGTTTTTATTAGCCCCGAGTCATTCGTCAGACTCAAGAATTATGATAAGACTAGATGACGGCATTGAAATTGAAATACTGAATGTCTAAAGTAGCCAGTACATCGGAACTGTGTGTGCATTGCATAACATTTTATTTTATATATATACACGGCGAACGCGTAAGTCATGAGAAAATTTCACCCTACATGTGATATGTGATAATAATAAAACGTCTACAGTGCGGTCTGGGCTATTATATATAATACACTGAAAGCATCCAAGCTGGGTGCAGACACAAAAAACTACTATCTGGCGTATTATCGTTCTTGAAATCTAGAGAAATTGTGATTAAACGTAAAAATTATTACGAATAGTATTCGAATAGCTACCCAAATATTCGAATATTCTAGTTGGAATCTCTACTACTGATAGAGGACTTACTACAGATTGACTTTATAAAGGATATCTGAATTATTAGTCCCCAAGCAGTTTACAAAGTTCACGATAAAAAAATTAAAGAAGAAGAAACTAGTCGTTTAACAACCATTGCTATACATCTCACTCCGTTTATAAATACTTCGGGAGAAAAAAAAACTCCAAATGAATGAGTAAAAGCAGATATTCTTTACTGTGAAGTTTTTAAATTGTCATAATTTATGTAAAACTAGTATTTATTACACATTACCCAGCATCGTCCGTGATCAAAGGCGCATTTAACATGTATTTTTTAATATTAACAATTAGACTTTGGCGTTATTTTGATGAATATTCCATCAATTGATAATAACGATAAAAGTTGGCAGATGAAAATAGTATAGCCAGAATGACTGTCACTGTGGAAAATTCACTTCGCTACTGTTCATCTCTTGGAAAAAGTTCTGATAGACATACAGATTGGTGCATGTATTTTCTGCTATAAAACATAGATATATATATATATCATCGGCGTGCGGTGGACTTATCACTATCTCTATCTCACAACGTAATTTAGGAATGAGCAAGAAGGATACAAGAGCATGCGCCGCATGTCCTTGCATCTCGCTTGCACCTTCACTTTGCTTGTGATTGAGCGAGAAAGAGATCAAACCACCGCACGCACCTGATATATATATATATATATATATATATATATTAAACTAACTATCAGACTAGACTATAAATAAAATACCATAACATATTATGTTGTAGTAGTGAGTTTTATTTTCTCAAGATCGTTATCGGTTTTTGTAATAATTTATACGAATATTGTTATTAATATAATTGACATTAGTACACCATTTAAAATTTGCCATATCAAGGCAGACAGTAAAATAATTAATTGATGAATTTCCTTGAAATGTTTGTATCCACTGAATGGGTAGATAGATGATCGCGTTGAAACTGAAATTAATATTCATTGAACCCATTCTCAATATCTACTTACGAACATCTTTCTTATTGAATTTTAATTTTAATGGCTAGTAACAAATTAATCAGAATAGTCATAAAAATGGTTTTGTAAAATAAAATGTCAATCAACTTATGGCGGAATCAGAACTGTCAAGTATTTGAATTAGGAACTCGAGGGCTTCAAAATATCGTCAACATTGAAGATTGTATTGTATAAGAGACTCTATTGACTACGGACAACAATAATTTAAAAGCCCCTTAATAATAATATCAATGATATAAATCTTCATAGATTCATGGGCTTTAGTTATTTTTATGCGTGATAATAACACTTAATTATATCTTACACGTATTTTTAAATTATAAGATCTGGAATTGGCTTTTACAATCATCTGATCAATCTGTAATAGATAACTATTCGCGATGCGATATCATTCTTTTTTTGAATAAATAATAAACATCAAAATAACTCCACAGTCAGACTTTGATCATTCGAGTAGTAAGGTAGATATTTCCCTCTTCCGCTTTCTTTATAATAATGAAAATAATATCAAAATTATATTACTGAATTTAGATTATTTATATACGTGTGTCTTTCTTTCAGAATATGGAAAAAATGTATCGCATATTATTGTCTTTTTTGTTCTTGTCGCTGGCTATAGCGACCCCAATTACAAGGTCAACAAAGGAAATCCAAGATTTCAAAGAGTTTTTGAAGAGTTCTGTGCATGGAAGGCCACAAGGTTAGTTCAATATGAATTGATGATCACTCTTTTGACGTAACCTGTAAATTTTTGATTGAAAGTCTTAATATTTATGAATATTTTGTACTAAATCGGGGGGGGGGGGGTATTTTCAACTCAACTAAAATCGGTCTTAATCATTTAACAAAATTGTTACATACAATGATTATTTTTTGTATTTCATAATTTTTTGACATATATGTTTTAAACCGAATTTTCAATGTATTTGTGTGCGTTGACTGACGGTATAGGTAGCTTGAAAAAAGAATATATTGGTACAAACACTCAAAAACCGGCTTTTTTAAATAATGTTGTCTGAAGAAACGAGTATAATATGTAGGTATACGGTAAATTTAAATATTCAACAATTTTTATCGTTAGCGAATTGATGTGATGTTAAATATAACTCATATTTCTGAAGATACAATTATAAATGAAACAAAATCATAAAGTCAGTATAAACCTAATTTCGATTCGATTTAATATTTTATATCATTTTTTCTAGCACCTTCAACTCCTGAGATCGCCAATCTTCAGAGTGAGTGGGAGAGGAGTGGAAAATTCGAGGGGGATATCGTTCTGTCAAAAGAACAGCAATCTGCTTTCGTCGACGACTTTTCTGGAGCCAGGAATGCCATCTTGGACAGCAACAGGTTGTGGACAAATAAAGTCATCTACTACAATATCAGCTCAATTTTCAGTAAGTATATTGATCAGATTCCGATTTTTATATAATTTGCAGATGAGTAATTTCTTGATATTAATTTATTTTAAAGTGTGGAAATAATGGGGTATATGTAGTTGATGAGATAATGCTTTGTGTGTATCGCTAGAACAAGAATATTGATGAATTTTCTTAAATGTTACATATAACTCATTTAATTTTTCAGATACCAAACAAGTAGCCGCAATTGAAGCAGCAATCAAGGAGTTAAATACATTGTCTTGTGTGCAGTATAGAAAAAATACTAATGGACACACCAACTTTGTTCTTGTGACGGTATTTCGATTTATTCGCACTTTATATTATATATTTATTACAAATTATCTCTGTGCTTACACTTACTTATAAATATTTCAATCATTTAGCTGAATTATAATTGTGTAGACCCCGAGACCGAATGTAAAAGTTTCATTCGTGACTAGACACCAATAGTTGGAATCCCTAAGGATTCCAACTATTCTTCATTATCAACTATTCGAATATCGAATAGTAATACTGAAACTATTAGAATATTTGATTAGTTTTCGATGTATGAAAATACTATTAAAAATTAAATTTGAATAATTAAAACATAAAATTACATATCTACACATTCCAATGCCGTTTCATTGTATTACAATATTTAAAATTTTCAGCTGCGTTGGATTAATACAACGGTATTTCTTCAATTACGGTATGTTTAAAGGGTTTTTAGCCCCGAGTCATTCGTCAAACTCAATTATTATGATAAGATATTGAAAGCGCCCAAGTTGGGTGAAGGCAAAAATAACCACCACCTTGGGGTATTCGTTATTGTTCTTGAAATCTAGAGAAATTGTGATGTGATCTTTCGTCGATTTTGTAAAATTTTTCATTAAAGGTTATTACGAATACTATTCAAATAGTTGCCCAAATATTCGAATATAGAATAGTTAAATATGGCCGAAAGTATTCGGATATCGAATTTTCAAATATTTCAGTTGGAGCCCCTATTCGTAACCTACAGATATAACTAAGCCCCATGTATTACTCCTAAATAATATATACCCATAAATTGTATTTTTCAGGGAGAGCCAACCGGTTGCCACTCCATGGTAGGCATGATAGGCAAGTCTCAGGCCCTGAATCTAAACCCAAACAATCCTGGAAGTGGTTGCTTCGTCCATGGTATTATTATGCACGAGTTCCTCCACGCTGCAGGATTCTACCATACTCACAGCACTACAAACAGAGATGAATACATCAAGGTGGTCTACAATAAGATTATTCCAGGTACACTCATTTTAAATCTCTACTATATAGCAGGAAATACGTGTATAAATCTGTCTGTCAGTGAGTCATAAGAACTCCTCCCAAACGATGTACAGTAGCGACGTAAAATTAGCGCATTTCATTCTGGCCGCCATTTCTAAATAGGTCAACTGTGATATTTTCAACTTTTAACATTATTAATTGACAATATTCTGTGGATGTTACATAAGGTACATACGGTCCATGGTGATATTTTCAACTTTCAATATTATCTTGCACCAAAATAACGACATAATAACGTCAACGTCTAAATGTCGACGCCCTCTACCCTCGCCGAAGCTGGGCAATAAATACTAGTATACTATAAAATAGTCGTTTTCATATAAACGATCGAAGTGAACTAATTAAATATTTTTTTATGATATTCTACGTTTTTTTGCAAAGTTTTTTTAATATAAATTGACGGAAATCGTATTTGTTCAATATAACTACATTATAATAAAGTGAACAATGGCATGTGTTTTCTCTATTACAAGATGAATGCTTTTTCTTATATTGTTGTCTCTGAATTCGGGGTGCGTCTTATAATTGACAATGTCTCAAAATCGCCGGCGTACAGAAGGCGCTACGATCACGAAATAAAAAATGGCCGGAAGGGTGTCAACTTAAAAAAACAGCAAACAATCTTACATTATATAGTGAAACGATGTATCACTTATGACCTTGATGACAGATACGATAGGAATGCCCAGAAAACGATTCCTATACTATTCAATGTCAACAAGTTTAAGTCTCCGATGGTTATACCATAGACCATAGACGAAAATGCACTGCAATTAATGCGTTGTCGTGAATTTGTTCATTTCAATAATGTTTTTATTATTGATTTTTAAAAATAAAGCTGCTTCGTATAATCGGAGAAAACACGAAAGTGCCAATGGTATCAAGTAACTGTTTTTTGCCCTCATAAAAAGTATTTTTTGAGCTTCTATACTGAAATTGATATTATTTACTTTATTTATTGATAAATATTATGACTGACTTCGTTGTATCAACAGAGAAAACTATTTAAAGGCAAACAACAAATTAAAATGGATTTATTAAATTTCATAGTCAGAATGTCATTGATTCATTTTTGCTGTACTTCAGAAAAGTTTTCTAATAGATCACGTGGGTATTTTTGTTACTCATTTTGTAGAAAATTCTTTGCATTAATTGCCGAGAAAATAGTAACTAAAGCACAGAGAATAATCACATTCATTGTATTTTAGGTAAAGAAAATGCTTTCAACAAATACACCACTAGCCAAGTGACTGATTTTGGAGTGAAGTATGACTTTGGAAGTGTTCTTCATTATGGAGAATACGCATTCAGCGTCGACGGAAGCAAGACTATCGTCCCATTGAAAGTAAGTACTGTAAAATTCTGTACTGTATGATTAATATTTGATAAAAGCGTGGAATTGTGAAATCCATAAACAAACTATTGACGAGTTACCTGTTTGTTTTTTAAACACAAAAATGGATTGAATTTTTATACAGTTGCTTTATTTATTGTACAACAATTAAAGTTTATTGATGCTTTTTTATAATCCAACAAATGCATTCTATGAGAAAGATAGCCATTAATCAAGACAATAAAAATATAATAATTATGAGAAGTATTAATTTTCATATCTTTCACAAAGCATCCATTGCGTGGTATTCAGTGCAGTAGAGCAGTCAAATTAAAAGTAAAATACCTAATATTAGGTGATGGACTTTTAAGTATGAAATATAACATACTGAACAATGCGACACAATCACGTTTTTCCATATGTTTTTTTAAATGTTATTCGCAACGTGTTTTCACGATGATTCAACCTCCATTATGAAAATGTGCCCACGTGAGAATGAGAAAAACGGATGTGATCGATCACAAGTGTAGAGTATACAGCAACGCAATCTGCAATTTACAATGGCGTATACCCTATATTTACACCCACATTTATATACCTATGCCCATATATAGGGATATACCTATCTCACGTTTAGGGAACTTAATGAGTGTAATATTTTTTAATATTTTTTGATATTTCCAATGTTTAATAAATAGGAAATGATAAGGATTAAGAAGATTTTATTAATTAGCACTCTGCAACGTTCGATATGCAACTGACATAAAGACACTTGAAGAGGCTAAACGCCAAAATGAACGTTTACAAGATTATTTATAGAAAATCATTTCATTTTTTTTCTGATGAAATAATATTTTGATTTAACCAGAGGGTATACGCTATTTATACAAAAATAATATGCAAAGTGAAAATAAGAAACCATCTTCCTTATTCTAATACTATCCACCATCTTTTATCAGGCGACATCAGAAACAATCGGCCAAAGAGTCAAACTCAGTGCAGGAGACATAACGAAGCTTAACAAATTGTATAAATGCCCTGGATTTTAAACGAGGATCCTTTCAAAAACGAATGCAGTAACTTTTTATTTAAGTAAAATGTTATCCGTTATTGTTTAAATTTTTTATAAATAAAGTATTCGATAATTGAAGAAGTGTTTTTAATGGATTTAAATCGATAATTAGATAGACCATTTATCGCTCCGATAATAAAACAAATTATAACAATTTATAGAAAAATACATAAAAACAATGTCGCAAAAATTTCAATAAGAACTAACTCGAATGTGTAAGTGATTTTTAAAACTAATACTCTCAATTTACTACATTGTTTTAGACAATTAGTCAACTTATATTTGCAGCCATCAAAACAAGCTCAATAAAAAATCAGAATAAATAAAAATAACCTTTACAATTGACTTTTATTTGCTGTACGAATAGAATATATTATTATTTTCATTCATACTGTGTTCCTAATAGATAGCAAAGAAAGCGATTCTCATACTAATGAGGTAAGAAACTAGTTCTCATTTTTTTCGTGACATAAATACAATAATAATTTTCGACCGAAAATTCTGTATCTAAATTAAAACCAATGTCACTAATAAATTAGCAGTATTGAAATCAATCAAGCGTGTTTCTATGTCTGTTGACTTTCAATTCCTATTATGCCTGACACTATGACTTAGCCGTAAGAGCACTGCTTGGCAATAATACAGTTTTTAATTCAATTTCTATCAATAACAATATCAGGTAATTTAATTAGACCAAATCCAGATTGTTTCTCTAAAATGTTCATCATAAATGTGCTTTGAAACAACCGTTATCAAGTTTTATATCGTTATGAGTTTTATTCGTAAATCAATTTGACAATATTACTTTTAAATAAATCTCTTGCATATTATTTTTTTTTATAAACGAGATTGAAAACATACTCCGTGTCAAGAAAAACAGGCGGTGCATTGCACTCCCCACTGTGTGGTCAATATTAAATAATGTTATAAATGTTAATTTGTTGTGAAGTAACGATAGATATTATATTTAAATAAAAACATTGGTTAATATATAAAATGACTTGTAAAAATTAGCATATCGATAAAATACCAGAAGTAAACTACAAGTGTCTCAGTGAGTTAACGTCGACATTCATAAACCTAATTGAATTCGCAAAAAAATATTATTAACCATTTCTACCTGTGTTTAATTTGTGTCAAAAAAGGCCGGCGTAAGTTATTTCAAGATGCATCACGTACTGATAACAAAACGTCATTTTGACATACTTTGTAAAAGATTACTCCACGAGGAAGTGAGGTGTTTGGAAATTTGAAAATGGAAATAAAAAAAAGCGCGCGATATATATTTAAAAATGTGTCAATCCGGGCTCTGATATTAACTCAAGCGAGAGATTTGTGAACTAAACAATATTTAATTTTTTGGGCTGCACAGTGTGACCAGAATCGAGCTTAATACTATTCTATTAAAATTAATCACCATTTCTATTACAGGTGGCTATAGGTATATTTAAATCTTCTAATAATAAATTTGGATTATTGAGATTTTGTACACTTCCATGTATTTTGTCACTAACGACCCGGGTTTCGCCTTTCGGCATCTTCAGGCATTCGAGCACACGAATGGACTCGAACTGACCATTCGTGTGCTCGAATGCCTGAAGATGCCGAAAGGCGAAACCCGGGTCGTTAGTGACAAAATACATGGAAGTGTACAAAATCTCAATAATCCAAATTTGATATTGAAATTCCATCAAGCACCCTCAGTCGATGTCTTAAATTATATCTTCTAATAATGTTGCTCGTTTTCTTCTGGGAACTATATTATTTTAATTCGACACAGAAATGCTATTTTTATAAATACATTCTTCAAAGAAGTCTTCAAATGTAGGTTATTATATTATGTTTGTATAAAAGTTAAAGTTATCTACTTGTTTATTATGTGTGTTTGACTGTTTAGCTTGCACTAAAAAGGCAAAAAATATCAAACAACTGTGAATAATATATATTCACTAATTAAATTCCATTTAAAGGAAAATATGAAAATAGATGTAATAATAATAAGGTATATGAAACGACCAATTTGAAATTTATTGTCATAGGATAATATAATTCATTATATATTTTTAAATATATACTTTATAGAAAGTGCATGTATTATTATATTTACGTAACGATTTATGCAAGAATAAAATCTGAGAACCTATGCAATTAAAACAATCGTAATTGTTCAATAAAGATTCATTAAACATATTTTATGAGTAATAGAGTGTATACGAAGCTTTTTCAACACCCAGTTGCATGTTGTTATTATGGCTGAATGTTACTTTTTCAGCTGCTAGGAAAAACTATACAACTCTATTATGTATACTATATACATTATGATACTTGATAATTGCTACCAAATAACGTTTCTTTATCTACAACACTCACCCTACACTTCCCATTATTTGAAGATTTAGTTTACTTCCCCCAATTTTTCTTTATGTAAGTTTTTGACAAGATAATTATAGTTATCCGAGGCCGATAAATCCATATGCATTTTTAAAATAGGGATGTATATGAGAATAGTGAATATTGGATTATCATCAATCCATTATACTAGGTAACCTGCCTAACACGTTACCACTTCATGTTTATAGATGATTTTTTTAAAATCAACAACAACTCTCGTGATTGTAGATCCCTATCATACGCCGTACTTTAAACCTTTGAACACCTTACCCTCATTGTTGTACAAATAACATACATAATTTGGGAATGTTCTTTAGTATTTCAATTAAATAATTAGATGAAAAACAGGTGTTCAATTATTTCTACAAAGTTTCGGTTAAATTATTCTCCGAATTCTACAAGATTGACATGATACTGAAAACCTAAACGAATTCATAAAATTATTGTTGAGCTAAAAACGTTGTGACATAATTAATTAAAATGTTATGTATTATAAGCTATGTCATAACTACGGTTCTACAGATGGCCTTTAATGTGCTGGATCGCTCATCTGACAGATGACGTTCCAGAGTACTGGAAGACAGTCAGGAACTATGCGTGTGACGAATTGGAAAAAAAACTAAAGTATGTTGGTATGAGCTCTGAAGAAGCAAAACCATTGGGCGGTTACAGAGAATTATAGAGGTTCCACATGCTGGCAATTATCCTCGGAATAATATGATAAAAAGTAAAAGAAGAATCACGTTAATTGTCACTGGGGAAGGTGAAACCAAATCTTTATTTTCCTCATCTATCCTTAACTTACATAACTTAACCTAATCCATCCCGTATAAATTATGTTTAATTCTTCAATAGGAACGCAGTCAATTCGCAAAGCAAATGGTGTTTGCTTGTCAGATAAGAATTAAGTATATTTTTTGGTGAAAACAAAATATTCGCAGCGTTTTTATCAAGTTAGGCGTGTCGTTGTCGATACCGAATCGCACTTGTTAAAATGGAACAAGAATTGCATAATATATTATTTTATTGATTGCATTAAGAGTGCTTGCAAATCGACAGCTCCGTCTATAAAAGTATCTATGCATCATTGACCGCGGCCCATTCTAGCTCTGGTTGTCTTAAATAACACATTTTTAACATAGTTCTGTATTTACCATAAATAAATATAAACCAGTTAATTTTTTTTGATATCTGCGTAATATAAAGGTAAATAAAAATCAAATAACAGCAATATAAACAAAAACATACACCAAACATGATACGAATATGTATTAATTCTGAGAATTTTATACTGATAGAGACAAAAAATTGTAATATATGTAGTCAAAAATCTTTTGGGATTTGATGGAGAAAATAGGTATAAACTCTGAGAATTCTTAGCTTAATTTGTACTAAACAGTATCGGCTTAAAGTTGAATATAGACGATTTCTTATAGAAAAATTATGATGTTCTTCAAATATGTTTTGGAGATTCGTTAATTTTATGATATATTGAAAAAAAGAAAGAAACTTTCTATCCAAATATTTTCTGATTTTAAATTTATTAGTTCATTCTTCAAAATAATATTATTCATGTCAAAAATCGATTTAAATTTGATTGAATGATATAGAAAGGATATTAAGCATTCATTGTTAATTCATAAATGAATCACATAAAACAATTCTTTCTTTTATCCCATTTTTTAATAATTTTTATCCTTGCATCCAGTGTGAAAAAAATATGTGACGAATATAATTTATATAAGAATAGTGAATGAAATAAATAATTTTGTGAAGTGATTTCAAAATAAACAGTGTTCTACAATGACTTGAAAAAGCAATAACCCGTTAAATTTAAATACAGGTAAGCACTACAATAAAACATATTTTTTGTAAACTGTTGTTCTCTAAAATTATTTTTAATTCATGCTTTAAAACCAATTTGAAGTTCCTATTAGGTTGTTGGATAACTAATTTATGTTCTATACTTCCTATAGTAATTTGAATTGGTGTTTTCGAAATATTTGTTTTTAAAGTTTCTTACAATCGTGGTAAATATTAACTGAGCCAATGAAAAGTGAATTGAGCTAAAATTACTTGAATGAGGTGAGTTTTGGTATTCTACATATCGTAAGTTCTGCAAAAGTATTTTATTTTGTAAGAAGTTAAATTAAATAAAGCGTAAATTAATGTAAAAATTCAGAAAATGTACAATTAAAATTAAAGAAATTTTAACTAAGACTTTCAATAAACAAGTTTCACCATTTTATAACTTGGCTCACTTCATTTCTCGAGGGCTCAACTTAAGGATTGTTTCGACTAAATTTAATGTAGGGCTTAGTATTTTTATGTATAAAGAGTTTGATTTTCAGATAAAACTATTGCAGCCTCCCGTTTTAAATTATTGAGAAGGTAAAATCACCACCAATAAATTTTAAGCTTTATTAACAACTTTTCTGCCTTTGTAAGTTTTCTAAGATAATAAATTTCTTTCCTTATACTGAAGACTATATATATATAAATGTGAAAAAACGAGAATTGTTCACAAAAAACTTTTTTACTTTAATAAATATTCTTTTTTCAGATTCTACTCGTACCTTCAGCTGGTGATAGCGTTAGGAAAATATATACAATTTAATATCCAATAAGAACAAGCTCTAGTGTAAAAAATAGTACAAAATGGTTCCAAGACTTTGTTTGTCAGCGTTGGTTTTGGTGGGAATATTAGTTTCAGTTTCAGGACGACCAATCAGATGGAGCTCGAAGATGGAAGAATTCGATAATTTCCTTAAGTCTACAGCAGATGCAGAGCCAACAGAGGGTAAGAAACACTTTTCTGAATAAAAAATGAATCCCGTGCTGCAATAATTTTACTTTAAAAGAAACTTTGAAACTGTACATGATGCCAGAATAATATTAGTGTATTGTTTTATTATATTATATAACTAAATAAATATGAGTAAATTGCATCAGTAAAATCGTGTAAAATCAAATGAAAAAATGAGCTACGATTGTGACATAAAAATCACAACAGAAAGTTGAATTTTTAGTGGAGCATTAGTAAAAGAAAAACATTGAAAATATAAATTTATAAGAAGTAAACTATTTTTCTTTATATCGAATAGATACCATACAACGCCTGTGATTTAAGTGTATATATTTCAATAAATTCTTTATTCATAAGAATATGTAAACGTCGTTCATTTGCTGTAATAATTCTCTAACAAAATGATCTAAGAAAAATATTTTAATTCAAAACACTTAAGCATATTTCCTGAAAAATGTACGATTTTGGGTTATGTTATTGTTAGAGCAAATGATCGACATGTTAAATAATGATAGATATGTCATTAAGTGTGGGATGCATTGCATAATATTTTGAATTGTACTACGCATAGCATTTTTTTATAACGGATGGTGTACAATAAAAATGTGTCTTTGCCAAAGAGGTGCGGATTTATAACTTCGAAAACCTAATCACAGAATTTAAAGTATGTACAAAAACTATTCACATTAATTTTAGTAAATTTAAAATGGCCAATACGATCACTGATAATCATAGTAATTGAACTTTCTAGAATTTAAAGCACGATCAGCATATCGTTTGCAAATAAATTTCAAAATAATTTAAGATAATATTCAGCGACAGAGAAAAGGATTATTAGGTAAATGCGAGCACGTGGGTTCAGTTTTTACGTTACGTATTTCAGTTAGAGTTACTAAATGAAGCTGAATATTGTTTGCACACATATTTCAGTTGCGAGAATCCAATGAACCGCGAAATTAAAAATTTGAAAAGTAAACAATTTTGAAATATGTTATGTCATTTATCCATGATATAATTCGATTCTTACATTCGTAACAGATCTTACATGCACATTCAATACTTGATTCGATTGGCAAATAAACACATTATATACGTTATATATATATAGATTATTACACAATATTGTGTAATACTAAACTCTGTTGATTCAAATTATAAAATCTAATAAAAATGTTTAGTAAATCTTTGGCTATATTGACGGGCTTAAATTTCGTTTTTGTCATAACGATTAATTCTGTTTCAACTAATTGCAGATTCATTTGATAAATATTACTTTTTCAAATCATCATCGGAATTATCTGAGTAAGTTTTGATTCTGATCGGTATAACTAGCTTATAAACCATCACAACATTTAGATGTAGGTATACTATATTATTTATTAAGCGAACAAACAATAATATTTAACTTTAAATAGTAATAGGTAGTTGATGGCCGGGAATGTTTGTGAACGATTTCGGCTTCATACTTTGAATTATTTCAAATCTACCCACCGGACAATACTCAAAAATGATTCTGTCAAAAGTTGAGAAAGTATATTTACAATGCCTACTATAGTATTCTCCAAGAATAGCGTGTACCTACATGATTATTTTATTTTATGATCAGTTTTACCATAGACTAATATGAATCCTACAAAGAAACGCACTCGTGTCACTGGTTTTTCTTGCAATAGGAATCAGGTAATATGGTAGTGAAGTATTAACGCGATTTCTATTTTCTATAATTATGTTAACATGCTAGCTCTTCATTGTTCTCTTATGCTTCTTTACAGATTTTGATGAGCTAGAAGACGATAAACAAAACATATGGGAGAATAGCGGAAAATTCGAAGGCGACATCATCTTATCAGACAAGCAAAGAAGAGTACTTTTGCAGGAAGTTTCACAACCAGGACTCGAGAGGAATGGATTAAATGATGCATCCAAAAGGTGGCCAGGGAATACGCTAGTTTACAAAATCAATGAGGATCAATTTTGTGAGTGTATTTTTCAATCGTGAAATAAATGGTCAGAATTTGGGCTAAATCCTAACACAATCTCTTTATTAAATTTATTTTCATTCATGAAAAATGAAAAAAGTCATCACTTTATACCTTTGTACATTCTAGCGTAATCAAGTCTAAAAAAATATTAGCTGAATTTTAAATACTGTTGTTTTATAAAAAGGTTATGTAAAAAATTAGATTTCTTAATGCTTTTTCTCAGTGTTTCTTAATTAGAGAAAAACGGGCACATGAGTAAATAAACACTGTCGATCCCTTTTAATAAAAATTATTATTTACAGCTTCCGAACAGGTCCAAGCGATTAAAGATGGCATGGCTGATCTGGAAAGATCAACATGTCTCAAATTCAAGGAAAAGGGAAGTGATGATAGCGATTACGTCAACATCCAGGTAAACAGTAATACAAAAATTAATTTCAACATAAATAGTTTATATTCTGGATAATATTTCATAACATGGTTCAACAGAATTTTCAAGAGGCATTCAAAAATCGAATGTACCTACTTATAAGATAACAAGCACGTATTTTTTTAGGGAGGGCGCAGAGGCTGCTACTCTCGCGTTGGCTACCAAGGGGGCGGCGCACAAGTCCTGAATCTATCTCCTCATCCTGTCGGAAGAGGCTGCATGAGACATGGAACAATCGTTCATGAAATGTTACATTCGTTAGGCTTCTTCCACATGCAGAGTCATACCAAAAGAGACAAATATGTTAAGATTCATTGGGATAATATTCGAGATGGTAAGAAGTTCATTTATAAATATTGTTGAAGTTTTTGGAAAAGATATTATGTTATACAGAAAGCTACATCCGAAATTCCAAGATAAAAGATTGCTCTATTAATAAAATTGACTATTTTTTACAAAAGAGACAAATTATATGGGTCTATAAAAGTATGAATTTGACTTTTAAATATGGATTTTAAACTAATCTAACCTGTACATAGATAGATTCGGTAAGTCAACTTTGTACATGTTAAGCTGATAGAAATTGATCAAATAAGCTGGACTAGAGAATCAATATATATTGTAAAAAATCTTGCATGCCAATCCAATGTTTATTTTCAAGGATTGGTACCCGGAAGATAGTGTGTATAAATTGCAACAATACATTTGTTCAAGTGTATGACGCATTGTGGATACTAGTTAGATACTGATTCGCGTGATATACCTGTTATCAATGTCTGATGCTTTTCACTCTTCAGGTACTGAAAACAACTTCAAGAAATACAACTCCTTCGTGTCGACAGATTTTGGAGTTCCTTACGACTATGACAGTGTACTGCATTACAGTGAATATGCTTTCTCGAAGAACGGAAAAAAAACTATTGTACCTATAGGGGTAAGAAATCTATATATATATATATATCTATATATATAGGCTTACTATATTTCCTTAAGAATGATGAGATGAGGCATTTTTAGATTATTTAAAAAATATATATCAAAATATCATTTTAACTATAAAATGAAAAAGGTCTGTGAACTTATCATAATAATTAAAAGTTATTTATTTCCTTAATACAGGACAGTTTCGTCACAATTGGGCAAAGAACTGGCCTAAGCGACAAGGACGTTCTAAAACTAAATCGTATGTACGGTTGCGGTGGAGGGGGAGGATCAGAATCTTCTTCCGGGCCAGGCGAAGATTTCGGCAATGACTCCAGTGACGAGCACAGCTACCCGTGGCAGAAGGAGGAAGAACCGCAGTTCCCGAAAGCGTTCTTTGATTTCGAGGCATTCTGGAAGAAATAGAACATCTAATGTGGTAATTGTGATTCTATTATGTAAATCAGTGTTTCAGTGTTCAGGCGTTTTAAAAATTTGGAGTGTTTTTAAATTTTTAAAATTACGGAGTGATTGTATTATTTCGATGATGTTAAAATCGGTCATATCTATCAATCTGTGAGATGGGCGAGTTCATTTCTTTGCATTAGTGTAGTTGTAAATTGGTCTTTATCTCGAGAAATCCATTGCATGAAATACATGTTACGGGACTCATTTTGAAATATCATTTTTACTTTTTTGGGGGCGTTATTTTAATACGGTAAAGTGTGCGATGACTTCAATATGGTTAAGGCGAGTAAGTAGGTTTTATTCTCATTTCGCTGAAATCGTTAATCGTTTTCCATCGCCTAAAAATATGAAACGTCGGAATAAAAAAAAATCTTTTAATAATTGCAGTCTCAAAGTATTTCTTTACACTGTTGCACTTTTATTTAAATGGAAATGGTAAAGTTTTCAAGCCTGTCTAGCAAAGAGTTGACACCTGTTTTTCAGAAATGCTTTTATTTGCTTTACGCCGTGAGTAGATAAGGGTTTATCGTAGGTTATCGAGATTTGATGTCTGAGACAAAATCGTAGAACAAAGTATTTTTAAGAACGTGGTGCAGACGGAATTTGCAATTTATTGAATATAAAGATTCTATAAAGATTTTTGAAATGTTTCAAAGAATACGTTTTCTTGCACTTTTTCTGACTGATATTTAAAGTAGAATTAAGAAGGTAATAAAAACATATCCCCGAAAAATGATTAGTATTATTAATTTTTTTGAGATTTTTGTGTTATAAGACGTATTTAATAGAATTTCCTGTTGCTCCATTTTTAAATATTCAATATAATTCTAGTTTAAATATCAGTCAGAAAAAGTGCGAGAAAACGAATTCTTTGGTACATTTCAAAAAATTTTATAGAATCGTTATATTCAATAAATTGCAAATTCCGTCTGCACCACTTTCTTAAAAATACTTTGTTCTATGATTTTGTCTGAGACAATCAAATCTTGATAACCTACGATAAACCCTAATCTAGTCATGGCGTAAAGCAAATAAAAGTATTTCTGAAAAACAGGTTTCAACTCTTTGCTAGACAGGCTTGAGAACTTTACTATTTCCATTTAAATAAAAATGCAATAGTGTTAAGAAATACTTTGAGAGTGCAATTATTAAAATAAATTTGTTTTATTTCGACCTTTCATATTTTTTAACGATTAAAAATTTTCACGAAATGACAGAAAAACGTACTAATTCCTCTTAAGAAAGACAGGTGTAATCATGCTAACAAAGCCTGACAACTTTTCTTCAGAAACACTAAAACTAAGTTATAATAGTCTGATAATTTATATATATAAATGCTAATAAAAATGTTTTTCAATAAACCAAATGTTGATTTCTTTTTATTGATTTCCGATTTATACACAGCTAATATAGAAAAATAGGTTCAAATTTATTGAGCACTTAATTAGCAGATATTACATGGATAGCTAGGGAAACTGGTAGATGACCAAAACCATGGAAATAACGAGCATTTGAGCGATGTGTGCTGCATATATCTTCACCTGTATTGACACTGTCAGGACGGGGATTACGATGAGTCCAGCAATGGGTGATAAAATTCTGGCGATCATTTGGTGTTATATATTTCAGAAACGTGATGAGTCAGTAGTGTGAAAAGTTTAAATTAATTCTAGTTTCAATGAAAATAATGAAGAGTAAAACAAAGCATTGAATCATACAATTTTTTATTCGTTTTATCACTTTTGTCAAGTATAAAATTTTCATCGTATAAAAATCTATAGAAATATAATTATATATAAAAATCTAACTGGATATTTCTGCTTCTCTGTTGTTTAATAATTACGAATAATAATTATCATATTAATAATAGACATATTAAAAATAATCATAAAAAGAAAACGCTAAACACTTTTCGACAGATAATAATATTCTTACATGAAGGTACAAAATAAAACAAAATTAAGTAATCAATAACTATTTTAAAAAATATCAATTTACAAAATGTCTTGGACTTCGTCAATATAACGTAAAATTATCATCGATAGAATTTATATTTTATAAATAAATTAATAATAAAAGAATACTTGAATAATAGAGTAATAATGATGAACACCCCTTCGTATAGCATCTACACCGCTAGGCGGTTTCGGGACATCATTTGAATAAAATATAAGAAACGGTAGGCAAGGTTGCTAAATAAGAATTTGTACAGGAAACCAAAGGATGCTCTTTACTATTTTTCTCAAGACAGTATTTGAGGACAAGTGTCAATTTCAACAGTAAGTGATATTATTCTTTCATTATTGTTGTTATGTAAAAATGAAATACTATACTATCCATTCAGATGATAGCATATTAATTCTTTCACCATGATAAAATGAGCAAAATTTTTTACAAAAGTATTAATGGATAAGTGATAAATTTATATAAGATCCTCAAATAATGTGAATGAGAAAAATTGTCTCAGCTAAAATTAATGCTTTCATATAGTTGTAGATATTTGAGCAACAGAAACAATAATGTAATACATACGAAAAATTTTACAGATATTGGAATGTTTAAATAAATAATTGTGTTTTAAAATCTAATAGAAGAAATATTTGAATTCACTGAAAACAATGTAGTGAAATTTAACATAAGGGAATAAATGATGAAATTTTAAAATATAAGTTTTGTTTCTCGAAAAATAAGAATGCTCACCGGAGTGTTGTATAATAAAAACTATTATTTAGCACATCTTTTGTAAAATATTTGAAGCTTAACAGTAAGTATTATGAATTTTTCTGTAAGTACAAAATATTATGTGTCGGGCTCATAAGATTACGGTCAGAAATATGTACTGGCAAAGCTAATTTAGATAATCATATATATAAAGCCTAATGGTAGAACTTTATTGATATCAAAATATCATTAGAAAATTGATGTAACTGGGTATTATAAATAATAGTTCAACGACACTCCGACAATTGTTTTAAATAATTAAAATCATTAAAATAGAAATGTTTAATGCAAACAAAGGGATGAAGAAAATAACACAAAGATGTGGTATATATTATGAAAAATGTGTTATTTATGCTTTTCAACCCAACCTGCATGTTTCAGTTTGCAAGCCAAATAATGGTTTAACAAATTACAACGGAATGTAGGACAACATGATACAATGTACAAACAGTTTCAGTAAATTATTCAATTTCTAAATAAAAAAAAAAACACTAAGTTGCCTAATGCAACAAAATCTCTAAGTGTTAAATCAAAGTCCCAAAAAATTATTTTTACAGCAGTTATCAAATTTGCTTTTTGTTATAATATTTCCCTTTGAGTTGTAATCCAAGTAATTTTGTTACATTGCTTCTATAATTTATATAATAAACAAAAAACTGGCTACTATGCTATCTTCAACAAATGTTTAGCGAAAGCTGTCTGGATATTGATAAATATGTTGTGAGAACAAGGTCTGGTTACTGTGATAACAGAATGCTCTTTTAAAGGTTGGCAAACAAATTAAGAATATGTTTTATAATAATAGAATAATATAATTGTAGTACGTTTCAGTTCAGGTAAAATGTTTAAAGCTGTGATTCTTATCCATGTCTGAACAGCGGCACACATCATGAAGGATATTCACATTCGATGGCAGGCCTAATTTTATAGAATCACAAATATTATAAACATATCCAGAGACATACTGGTGTCGCAGTTCACTGGTTAAGAACTTAAGGCTTAAAGTAAAACATTTTTTTTATTTTACGGTGATACAGAGAAAGATAAAAATCAGTTCAAAAATTTACACAATAAAGCAGTTATTTTCGGTTTGGCAACACTGTAGCAAATAAAATGGAGGTGTTTTTAAATCTTATTATTACAAAGCTTAATTTATATTACAGTTGCTTAATAAATTGGGGAAGTATTACATGTCAGGCAGCCATATTACTAAATGAGTCATGAAGATTTATTTTAAAACCAGCAAAATAAATATATGACACTTTAGACTCAACTGTCTATGGTTCCATAACTTAACATTATGGAAACTTAATTTTGAATAATTCAGAAGAATTTGAGTTATTGATAAAATAAAATATTAGTATCATTTTGTAATCACTACAGCATTGTCATCCAAAATATACTTTAATAAAATTAATTAAAATAAAAAAATTAACAATTTAAATAAATCATCATGGCCGGAATCATTTGACATACACATACATCATATCAATCAAAGAAGGGTAGGTATACTACACATATCTAAACAATAATACTAGTAATATAAAATATATATATATTTAAAAAGACTGTACGATATTAATAATTTACGTATGACGAATGGTAAATACAAATTAATTTCCAATGAATATTGAGACAATTTCAATGTATAGGCAGACTTTTATTATCTGTATTTGATTAGGTTCACATCTAATGTAAACCGAAAAATTATACAAAAAGATTAAGACAACCGATGCTGTGCAATAAACAATCTATTTTTAAAAATAGGCATTGTTTTATGTATCGTATAAGTCATTCTGTGTTCGATAAAATATTTCAAATTAAACCAATAAAGAAGTCGTCAAAGATGCAGTTAAAGTACTTTACTTAGTGAATGTCAAAACTTGGAAGTTGTCATTTGCATTTACCATTCGTATGACATGGCATCAAAAAATAATGTGTATATTACAAAAACTATTTACAATGTTTCCCACAAATGTTTCTAAAGGCACTGGTTCATTATGGGTATAGAAAGGTTCTATTTGCTAAAATGCTACGGGGACCGAAACCCCGCTACTACTCTATAAGCCAGTTAGAGAGTATAAAGACGGGTGAAATATTTGAAACACGACTTGGATAAATAAAGAGAAAACACTTCACTGTGTAGAATAGTCGGATAATTCCTATTCTTGAAATTCGTTTAGATTTTAATGCTTTTTGCACTCTTCATCTTGGTTTCGTGGTTTAAAAATATAATGAACAATACATGGATATTTAAAGTATTATGAAAAGTTTTATAAATGAAACATTGACACAAAATTGTGTATCACTTGAGTTTTGAGTGACTAAGCAAAATCTTGAATTTCATCCATCAAGTTGTTTAAGATGACAAAGGAATAATTAACCATGAAATCATTCTAAAAAATAAAACACAATTCATTTGTACTACTTCCGCATATGTATAATGATCAGTTTTATATACCTTCAATTTTACACTCAATTTTATATAAATAAGCCTGTTATGTTTGTATTTTTATCAGTTGATAATGCTCGTAATGAGCAAAACCGGTCCTGATCATTATAAATATGTGGAAGTAGTAAAAATGAATTGTGTTTTAATTTTTAAAATATAATGTCTTTTCACCAAGAATTGACAGTTAACACCTTAAAAGTGATGAAATCATTCAACTGAGGAATCCACTTTTCATCCGGATTATTTAACTTTTGTAGACTTTTAATGACTTATCCTATATAGATCCTCAAAGCATGTTTTAATTATTTAACACGTATTTACAGTATGAAACATGAAAACTTGACTATAACAATGTTTTCAAAGTAATGAAATTGGAGGAAACATACATTTAGAAACAATAATGTATTAGATTAAAGCAATATAATATATATAATAATTATTGTATTATATTGGAAAAACATACAATCTTACCGAGTCCCTATAGAGGAAAAAACCTCTCTAGAAAAATGCATGGCCTTCACTATATCAAAATATGTCATGGGGTTTCATTATTGTATGCATCTATTATACGAATGAATTAGTTTCAAAAGTTTACACCATAAATGTTGGTATTGTATCGAGAGTAATCTTTGCCGGAAAAACATTATATGACGTAGTGAAAACAACTATGTATTTTACAATTTTAGACCAACAGTTTCACTGACTGATGAATGATCACTAGCTGATCAAAACAGGTCCTACAGTTTAAATAAAAACAGTTGAGTAAGTATTACACATAGCTGTTTTTATCATATTGAATTATGAAATAGATTGTCATATGTTTCTATTTAGAATCTATGGAAAGAAAACAATTCGGGCGCTCCACAATTCCAGAGCAAAGGGACCAAACACACAATACTATCGCCGTGAAATATTATAGTAATAATCTATACTTAGATGTAGTGTACGATATACTTAAATATAATATATAATCCTAATGCAGTCTAAAACACTGTGAACCAGGAATCCCATTTCATGGTTTAAATCTTGAAACGTTAATACGAACAAGATTAATAATAACAGACAACTTCCAAAGCATTCGTTACGTATGAAGATTACAATTTACGAGACGAGGGTAATTTTAGGACATCACAATTTTTCAATCAACTTATTACGCATATTTTTGAGCCCACTGTTGCTGGAGATCTAAAAACCGTCAAGCACTGATAATTCTGGGCAAGGGCCATAAAAAAAGCATACATGAGCAAGAGGTGGAGTGATCATGTGAAAACAGTTTCCACTGAGGTAACTATACTCCATTGGACAACTAGTGGATTGGCAGTAATCCATGGCCTACTAGAATATTTTTGGTTCAGTTTTACTATTAAGAATAATATTTTTATTGTTTGAATATATTGACATTGCAAGTTTTACTGCCAAAAAAAATGCCTTATTGACTGATATTTCCGAGTATAGTAATGAAATCGTAGATATGTAGCCTTATTTTTCCTGTAAGCAAAATTTAAGTATTCTATTTAAATCATATGTGAATATAATAAGGATTCAACCCTTCATAATAAGACTTGAATTGATATTCATTTTAGAATGGGAAGGTTGAAGATTGTCCCACACTTCTGTTCTCAAACTATAAATATCGACTTTGATACGTATTCTTGGAATACTTAAATAGAAAATATAATAATTGGAATGCAATGGAAGTCTGTTTGTTATTCGAATATTATTTAATGAATGAAGTCAAAGCCTGCTGCAATGAATCCCATCGCTAAACAAAAACATCAATATGATGGTAAATTCTTAGACAGGATAGCAATGTAGTGTTCTAATATTAAATAAGTAAATTATAACAATTCAAATGATAGCAAATCATTATTCGACCAGCAGTTTGTTTCAAATAGGCCAGGCAGATATTGCGAGTGATAAATCAGAATGGAAAAACCTGTATACATCTCTGAAGATAAAAACATAATTAAGAAATTTTCTCGTAGGTGGGTCAGTATAATAAAATGGCAGCTGAATACCAAATATAGTAATGAAATTTTACGACAGTTAAAAGCAATGAAAGATTAACAGTTTACCCACTCGAGTGTATGAAAAATAAATACCATATTAAAGATGAATGATTAATTCGCATTGCTTGATGGTTTTATTATGCATCAATGATATAAATTACAACTGACTTTCACTTTATTGCAAACCTAAACAACTAACTAAATAATTATTAGATCTATTATGCGTACGTCAACAAAAATACAGCTACCTTTTACCGTTGTTTCGTGAATTCATAAAATTTAAAACATTTTCGATTTACACTTACGGCTAAACACTTATCCCTAATATTACCGCTAAGTCAATAGTGATAATTCATTATTATGTAAATTGCGAAATTGTAAAGAACGTACAAAAGGCAGTCTTTAATTTGACGCGAGCGAACAGAGCGCACGCGTCCGTTACAAAAATATTACGTGTCAACATTATCGTGTCGCTGAAGCGGTTGCGACACTGTACTTATATATTAGTAATATATTAACTTATCTGATGTAGTTTTTTCTTTCTTAATAATATGGCATTTGTGAGAAAAGATTAGCACCGACGAATCTCAACACCTCCATAGATCACAGCGAAGATTTTTCCTCAGTCATCATTCATTATCAAAAAAAAATATTTTCTCAATTTGACATCATTACAAACTAACTTAACTTCCTGATTTTTGACATTTTACAACCTGGCGCAAGTGTTATATAATATATATATCCTCATCAAATGCACGTTGATTGTAACCAGTGAGCTACCATCTTATAGCCTACCATATCAACGGTGATTTGGTCAATTGACGTAGTATTGAAATTGTTTAGGAGAGAGTAAAAACTATTTTCATCGAAAACATTATATGGCGAGTTGCAATATGAATATTTGAAATGTACTCCTGTAAATTTTCATGTTTGCAGATACGGGATTATAGGCAGGGATTGTCGAAATAATAGTGGCTTATATCAAGTATCCGATGATTATATCAAGTAATATGAAATGATGTTTCCCTTGCAAAAAGTGGTCAATTTAATTTTCTAATTTACATTATTTGGCCGAGACCTGCTCTGTCGTCTTTAAAATGAGATCCAATCATTAATTCATTTTCGTATTTTTTGAGGGTGGTATCAATTGGCCAAAACACAGTCCATATCATGGTTCATCATGCATGAAGTGAGCCACATGATATTTAAATCAATGATCTTTACTCTGTTTAGCTACAATCACATAATTTCAATGTGAAGTGTTTAAAAAAACTTCAATATTATGTTAATTATATCATAAAATGTAAAATTAAAGGGCTAGAGATTATAACGCCAAAACAAAAAACAGTTGATACTTAAGCCTGATCCACGTAAAGCAAATAAAACTCTTATTGAAAAATTTCTATTTGCAAGTATTAAAAAAAAATATTGATCCTATCTCAGAAACAAAATCCTGAGCACCAAAGCATGTTAATAAACTTTAGATGCAAAAAAAGTGAAAATAGCTTATAATGCGTAATATGTTTCCTATAGAATAGTAGCCCAACGGTTGATAATTTGTGATAGAAAAATAGCATAATTATTATTGAAAGTACTACTACATACGCAGTTTATCGCTCGACAAACAGCAGTATGATTAAGTTTTATTATTTCAAAAATCAGTCGTCTGGGAAGACTTAAGAGCATATAAATATTTTACTTTGATGATTATCTTCATTTTAGAATAAAGTAAGGTTTTTGAGTGACATGGTTCAAAATGACAATGAATGATTGATGATCTGATAACCTTTGGGTCTCACGATGATGCAATCGATGAATGTTTTGACAATGATAATGATGATGACAGTCGAATACGATAATGATTATTGATGATAAAGCGAGTTGAAGATGTCAGTGATCTCCTCGGAGTAGCTCCATGAGCAGATTGAAGCTCGGAGTCTCACCATCTTTCGATTTGTTTGTTGGATTTAGCAGCTCCTTGCCAACCTGAAAGCACAGTAATTAAAATGATTTCAAAGTACATAATTAGAAGATGAAGGCAATTGACTTTATATAAATCACAATAATGTAGTCTTTAATATAACAGAAAGTTAGACTTGATAAATTAAAGATGAAATATTGATTACATTTAATTTTTTCAATGCCGTCAGTTAAGTATTGTTAGATTATTGATTTACCTGGCAAGTACGCTGCAGTTCAGGTAACCTGAGTAGAAGTTCTCCGAATTTGGCAGGTGTTTCCGGATAATGTGCAAGCGTGTATGCCTGCAATGCTTGTAGCGCTTTCTCTTGAGACTCACGCACCTTCTCAGGCTGTTTCAGCTCGGATATATCTGAAAAAATAACGGTCAGTCGCATGAAGAAACCGTTGTAATGGGAAACTGGTCTAAAAGAACCGATTTTAAACATAGCATTTTCATTGACCTTCTTAATCCTTTTAATTCCTGGAGCAGCAAGTGCTTAAATATAAGAAATAATTTATAAGCCGCTCTTCAAATTCAGTTTGGTGTGATGTGCTAGCTTTGTTTTTGTTCATTTCCAACGGCGCTGTGATTATTTTGATGAATAATAACTATAATATGTTGAAAACTCGAAGTTGATATTTTACCCAGAATATCATAGTTTTTAAAAAGTATTACATAAAATAAGGACAGCATATCAAAGTATTTAGTTCTACATAAATTGTAAGATAAAGTTGGTAATTGGAAGTTGAATAATTCTTTTATAATAAGGTAAAAAAAAAATAAGAAGTATTTAGTTCCACAAGAATGAACCCGAAATAGTATATCAATCAAAAGTATTAGGTATAAAATACACAACATACATAATTACTGATGGATTTATGGGCTGTTAAAAATACATTAATTTTACTGACCTGAAGTGAGGAGAACGATGACTTTCATAGCGACATATTCGTATCGATCCACCCGCAATCTTCTCAAATGATCAGTGAAATGAAGCATTCTCTCTATGCATGGTGTCAAGCCCATCCTGGAAAAAGAAAAATTCTTCGTGTGATGCAGAAATTGTACACAGTAGGACCTTGATCCAATGTTAGTTTCTTGGTGTATCATTGATATGCATTTTTTATTCTTTACTAGTGAGTACCCGGCATGCATTGTAATGCCACTCAGAGAAAGAAAGTGTTTGTGTTTTAATTGTGTTTATTAAAGTGCTTTTGGACACACAATATTTTTTTTTTCTGTCTGGTGCGAATAAAACAGAAGGTTGTCCGAGATGTCGCTATTTGTATGAATTTGATTCTTTATTTTAGATTTTTTTTTAGATTTCAGACATATCTGGATTGTGAGATTGACAATATTTTTTTTTTCTGTCTGGTGCGAATAAAACAGAAGGTTTTCCGAGATGTCGCTATTTGTATGAATTTGATTCTTTATTTTAGATTTTTTTTTAGATTTCAGACATATCTGGATTGTGAGATTGATTTTAATATATAATAAGACCTATTGTAAGTTAAAAATTTAAACGTTGAGTCGGGCTCGGGCCGGACCTGATCGTACTATGCCTATATCCTTTGCGGAAGTGCAAGCAATAACTTGACAAAGTTTTATCAGAATCGGATAAACGGTATGGCAGTGCATAAGATACGAACAAACACGCATTGATTTTAATATGTTGGATTTGTGTATGGACTGGAATAAATGGTGAAAATATTTGAAACAGACTGAAACCAAGTGATCAAAGGTGTCCTCTACGGTTGTCTTTTCATATATTGATTTTTCAAACGGTTTACGTATTTGTGATCAATATTTTAACAAAATAAACATTTCGCAAGCTGTTTTTTATGAGATAATACCATCGAATTATATATGATTTAATATAGTCAGAAAGTGTCCAATTAATTCAATTTAACATGTAATTATGAGACAGAATCTCACATTAATTATTATGGTATTCTTTTGCAGCAATAAATTAATAATTTCATTCCAAGGAAAGAATACTGACTTGCTACTCTGTTCTAATGAAATACCCCTGCTGCCCCCGCCGACTCTCACTTCTCCAGGTGTGCCAACTCCTCGATAGCAACATGACAGCACTAAAAGTTCACACCAACTGTTTATAAGCAGACAGATTTGATCATCAATCTGAAATAAAATAAAGAATTTTATAAATATATTAACCCTACTTGAGATATTTTTTATTAAATTAGGTAATTATTTACTTATTAAATCATTATTAATTCATTGCATTCATCTGTCAGCATGTGGTTCTCTATTAACGTTAATTTCAGGAGAGTTTCACCAAAACAAATTTTTACACTCAATATTATATGGCTAGATTTGTATCCAAATATTATTAAGTTTTTTAAAAAATCAAATAATAAAAATGTGACGGGCAAAAATCACTCATATAAATTTATATGAGTAGTGTGCATATCTAAAAAAATAATTCAATAACAAAATATTCATTAATATTTAAAAAAACCAATGAACAATGGCAATAGATAATAAGATAACAATACGGCGCGATACAAAAAATGTGTAAGACGAATACCATATTCAAGCGAAATATTTATAAAATAGCAGTATGAGAACAATAATCTCTTAATTAACTATTATTGTAAGTAAGTATAACAGCATATATTATATTATATGCCTTGATTTATTTGTCAGGCTGTAAGGCAGAGTATGACACAGCACATACACACTCTTTCTCTGCCACCTGGGCAAATGATGACAAGTGTATAACAATACATTTTGCAAATTCAAATAGTTTTTTTCAAAGTTTGATGTAAGTAAATTTTAGTCGGCGTTCACGGCGCAGTTGGTAGCGTCGATTTCTACAGACGTCTCGGGTTCAATTCCCGATGCGGACAGTTTCCATAAATTGATCTCTCAATCGATTTATGGATTTCTGTCCGTAGTCTAAGTGTTTGTGATGTCTAAAACTCCCTCCTCACCCACCCATCCGATCCTCACGGGGGCGCAGCAAGAGTGATTAGCTAACCACTAGTCCTGTCCTAGCCCTATCCTTCTATCCTTACTCTCTTCGAAAAATCGAGGTTGGGCAACTGAGAACATTTCATAGAAAAATTCTGTTGAGATACCTCCATTAGGAGACCATATGCTCCACGTTGGGAGCGAACATCGAAAAAAAAATTTTTACACAGTTAAATTAGTCCTCTTGTTGTGACAAGAGGACAATTTCAAACGGTTATGACTTATTCCTTTGTCTTGATTATCATACATATTATAATAATATATGTAATAAACTTTAATAAAACGAGGACAAAATGATAGTGAACCATAATATAGATATAATACACTCTTAACATGTCCAGTGCTTCGGACACGGCTCCACATGTCACACGTCAGTGACACGTGTTTTGGGGAAGTCAAGAAATAAACTAGTCTAGGCTGATTAAATTATTAATAATATTTGATTTTTAATTTACAGCGATTCAAAAATTCGCAAGGTATTGCGAATTTTTCAGGTACTCGTATTACATGAGATAATTCATACGCAGTGAATGTGTTAAATTATGAATAGAAATACCTTTAAGAAAAAAAAAGGGTAAAGGAAGATGAAAAACAATTCAATTATGATTAAAACAACTTACCGATATGTTTTTAAACAGAGGTAAACTCTTGCACCATTTGACAATCTTATATAATCGATGATCAGCGATATTGCACAAGTTAGCAAGAAAGTCAGGACTGGAATCAGCCGAAACACCTGCAGCTTTCAAAAGAGGGTTATTCATCATGGATGCGGCTGACGATGACGAGCTTTGACTTCCGCTGCCCAATGCTTGACCCTTATTCAATTTGTTCAGTTCTGATTCGTTGTACTGCCAAAGGTGTTCTACATCCATTATTTCCTAGAAAAACAATTAAAAAAAAAATGGTCATTTAAAGTCATACAACAGTATGTGCTAGGATTTTTATTTTTTGAGTTAGGTCCTTAACAAGAGAAAAAAATTATTTCCTTATGTCTGTTTAACACATTCAGATTAACTGAATATTTCTGGATATTTCAAAGAAGCAACTAATTTATAGGAAGCTAACAAGCTTTCTAAAAAAAAGGGTAACACTGAAAGCAAACGTTGTGGACCATTCGGCTATAGACCCATTTAGTTCTGTTATATTAAAAAAAACCCCATTAAATATTTAGCGTATATTTTTTTGCGATGAGATAATTTAAAAAACGTTAGGGGTACCTGCAGCAGAGTAGGTATGGCCAGATTATTGGAATGCACACTATGATGTCCAGGTTCACTTTTCACTCCCATTGACATTCCGTGAGAGCTGCCTCCCAGAGACGCCGTGTGAAGATCATGTTGAGAATGATAAGAGAGATGTGATGAAGGTCCGTTCACCTAATGGAAAGTAAAATAATTCAGAACAGAGTAATAAAGATAAAACACTTTTAATTTCAAATAATGTACAGTTTAAAACAAATTTTTTTTAATTTATTTAAAATTGCTTACGGATGTGAGGCTAGAGGCATGTCTGAGAGGTCCAGAACTTAATCCTGCACCGAGAAGTGAACTGGTAGAAGCTGCTCCGCTCAGACTGTATGAACACTGATATGTGGATCGACCACCGCGTGTTCTGTCTTCTCTTATTGCTGGAATGAAAAACATTTACATATTATAAAAAATATGATTTTTTGGAATGCATGATTTCACAACATATAAAACAGCTTTCAACAGTTGTCGATGCAGTATTTCGAAAGTTTAAAATGTTTGAATAAATTTGAGCCTTATAAAATTAGCCTACCAAAATAAAATGAACAATAATTACATAAATGCAACAAATTAATGCTACACTGAAACTATGCAAGTTGATAAATAATAATTATTAATCTTTCAAGTTTCCAATGGATAATTGAAAACAATCACAATTTTAATAAATTAAATTATACAGAAATACTCCATTGAGAAAATGTGAAAAAAAATGAGCAATTTTTGTAAATTAATAAGAGCATAAAAAGGAATCAATTATAAGTAAATAACATTTTAAATAGAACAGGTAGTTCCCAACTATTAAATTTATTTCCCATGAGATTTTCCCCTAGACACAAGTTTAAATTAATTTTGTAATTAGTAGTGTTATGGGAACTATTATTAATTTTTGTCTAATCCCCTCCCCATGACCAGTAGAAAGAAAAAATCTAAACCTCCATTTTTGCAATCTATAATTTAAGAATAAGAATCAATGTATACTTTATGATAGGTAGCCTGAAGATGTTTCTTAAAGAGCCAAAACACGTCTCACATTAGTAACACAATAACAATATGCCAGTGGAATAACAAAGTTATTAATTTTTTAAGAATTGTAATATTTTTTTAAATTTCATATTAATAATACAAACCTTCCAACTTCATCCCGCAATGCAAACATTTGTCGAATCGACACGCAGGACATTTTTTTCTAGTGGCAACGGTGACGAGACAGTTGGCGCCTCTTAAGCACACATAATTCTTTCGGTTTTGCACGGTTCTTTTGAAGAATCCTTTACAGGATTCACAGGAGAATATTCCATAGTGAAAACCAGATATTTTGTCTCCACATATAGGGCAAGGGCTGCAAAGAGAAAAAATACATACAGCACATTATAGCAATGGAATGCAATCTTCTGAAGGTTGTTTAGAAAATTGTATACTATTCCAAACATCTGCTGATACACTAGCACAGATACATTTGCTAAAACAAAACGCCGCCAACTACTTTGGGTAAAAAAAGAATGCACAGTGAGATGGAAGGTAATGTCTATGTAAATAGTGATTTGCATGGGTGTCCACTTCCAGCACCATTCATAACAATATTACCTTCCTTATTTCAGTAGTTTTGTTAGGATATAAAGTAATGTTTAGGGGGCTGGATAGGCTGGCGGGGCTTGTCCATACGCACTGCGGAACTGCAGCACCCCCAAGCAAGTTGAGAAAAATGTAATATTATTATATACATAAATTTATGTACATTATATGAAAATATCAATATTATTTAAGCGTGTATTAAGCTCGCCCGCGCACCGATACATCCAATAATTATCATACACCACGGTACTAATATCAGTGGTACTAATAAAAGTGACGCATCTTTATGAATTTTAGCAGTACGGTTTTCGATGGAATATGCTCGAGTGGGTGAAGGAGAGGCGCGAGGAGGAAGGTTCGCAGCTAGAAGTTTGATCTGGCACCGCTATTTTGACAGTGTTCTGTGGTATTCTACGTGCGGGTGCAGCGGTCTGATATATATGAGCGATATTTCCCCATATTTTAGGAACAGAATCATAGCTCTTAACTGTATTAAAATTATTTATGCAAAGTTCTTGAGGAAATAATAACGCCTATTCAAATTCTGCGTAAGACTCCAATGACTACCGCTGTGCCAGAACGGTGTTTTTCGCCAATAAAAAGTATTAAGACATATATAAGGAACACAATGGTTCAGGAAAGATTGACGGCTTAGTCTATGCTATCATGGAAAAAAAAATGATTATGAATAATGAAAAAATTTAACGAAAATGTGATAGAGCTTTTTTCAAAGAAAAAAGATAGAAAAATCAATTTTATAATGAAATAAAAATAGATGTAATGTTTAATTTTCATAATTTTGATTTTAATAGTAAAATATAATCCAAATAAACATCTTTTTATTTTAATCAACCGCAGCACCCCCAGATATCTTATCCACGGGCCGCCACTGCTTGTATCCATACTAATATACATATCAATCCGAATAAATCACATATTTCTGAATGTTTTAAAGACTTAAAAATAAATGAATTAATTTGAAAATTACCTGTTGATAAGCTGTTGTCTGCTTACTCCTTGATGATGATGAACTCTGTCTTCTGGGCCTTCGGGATCTGGACTTCCGGCTTCGGTTCCACCCCCTCCAGGATCCATTACACCGAGACCGGCGCAACTACTACCAGACGTAATCCCCCCTTCTTGTGTACACACTGAGGATACGGATGATAAATGATGAGGGCGAGATGTGGGGAATGCACCGTGCTCTGAACGGAACAGTGCAGCTGCGTGAGCGGGAATCGGATGTCGACCCTGAAATTTTACAAAACATACAATGTAACATGATATTAATATAGGTGAGAGAATAGATAAAAGACCATTAATATAGTAATGATGCCATGTTAAACATAGAGAGGGTACCGTCATTTCATGCTATTATTTTCATTTTTGACTGCGTAGAAGGATATTAGGTCCCTTGTGTATACTGGATGAGCAGCGAACAGGATAAGGGACACAAATTTGATTTTTTGTTACTAATAAAATACACAAAAGTCAAATTCATTACACGCTCAAATATCTTAAATGGTCATATATCCATAAAAACATAAATTATTGAATATATCAAACAAACAGCATACGAGAAAATATGACATGCAAAAGGAATTATATTATTTAATTACCTGAACAGGGGAATGAGTGGGGCTGAATTCCGAGCTGTAGGAGTAACATGATGAATGAGACGCATCACTGTTGTTTCGAGAGAGAGACGGAGTGTAAGGTGCATGGCGGGTGGCTCCAGGACTGGCTGATGGACTACTATATACGCTAGAACAAAAGATTCCCATTAAGTACTATAAATACACATCACGCATAGATTTAATCAAAAGCAGACTGCATAAGTATGAAAATAGCCATATTGTAGGCTATCTACATAGCCAATCCGCAGAATTCTTAATCAATGATTTAGAATTACATGAAGAATCACAAACAACACCACAGTTGTTGACTGTGTTATAAACTGTGCTCTCTATGCCAATGTTTTTATACATCACTATAAATAAAATAACATTTAGAACTATAAATAGAAACTGCAAAAACATAGAAATGACACCAAGAACATCAATTTTATAACAGAGCTTTGCAGAAATCAAATCTCTCGAAACTGAATGTGCAATTTTATTTTACCATCCTATGACCCCAAAATTGGAAGATAAATTTAAAAATTCTAATGAATATTGAAACATTACCTGTGTGTGTAAACGGAATGTATGGCTGAGTCAGTACTCGGGTTTGACATCATTTTGTGATGCCTATTGAGGAGAGGGGAATTACTCGGAGTGCTGTGAAGAGAATAGCCGCCCAACAGTTTGTCTACTAGAAGAGGAACTTCAGGTTTGATTTCTGAAAAAAAAAATGATTACTTCAAACATCTCATGATAATAATACAAAAGACAGAATGCAATTGATTTTTTATCGTCTACTGGTGCATTCAAAACGTTTAATTGTGATTACTCCTATCTACCAATGCTGTGGCTCAGAGCCGCAATGTTCAATATTAGCAAAGACTTAGACGTATCATAAATGATAAATTAGCTTGCAATAAATGTATAAGTATAATATTCTGATAAAAATGCCTCCTAACCTGGCAAGATAGTTTGTCCCTGTTGATTTGGCACTTGCTGCATGTTGTTTATCTGTTCTCTTTTGCAAGCATACGCATGTGCCTCTGATGCCATCTTATTACTAAGCGATGTAGGAATGATGTTGACAGGGATATTCTTGATTGTTTGTTCTAACGTAGTGGCGGGTGAAACTGCTGATAGTGGTTGTGTAGATTGGGGCGATTGTTCGGAAGGTAGAGATGGCGGGCAGACTGATGGCGGTTTGTGTTGCGATTGGGGGGAAGAAGGGCAACGAATGTCAGGGATCTCTCCTGACAAAACAGATACCTGTAAAACAAAGAAAATATGGTTAGAATAAAAGGTGTTATTAGGAGTTAATATTTATTTTTGTCTTTAAATCAAATAAAAGTTATTCACTTGAGTTTTCTGGTATTTCTTACATAAAATAACATGAAATAGTTTCAAAGAAATGCTATTTCAAATGTTTCAACTAATATTACTTTACCTAAATTATAAAACAAAAAAACACATGTGTCTGTCTGTGACAAGAACTCCTCCCAAGAGGTGAACAGTAGTAATGTGACATTTGTACATGTCACTCTGGCTGCCATTTGTAGGTCAACTGTGGTATTTTTAACATTATTATTGTTGCCTATATTTTATGGGTTTTAAATGAGGTACAGTTCACATTGATATTTTCAACATTTAAGCTGCATTAGCTAGTACCAAAATATTTATTAGTTTAGTGCTGTCCGCACCTTACTGTACTGCATCTCTCGATTTTGGGCCAGTCGTATTAGATAGCCAACGACTTGAACATTGAGTCATTTACGAAGCTTGCGTAGCCAAAATAATCTCTTTTGACAAACATCCCTGCAGTCACCTACATTTCCTTCCATAAAGAGCTTTTTCACCTTTGTTTTTTTATGTTTGATGATCACTGTAAGGGTTCTTATACATTTTCTTTTTTAAATCATTTCTGCTCCCTATGTGAAGCATATGGACTCCTAAAGGAGGTATCGCAAAAGAATCTTTTCTAAGAGAACTGCTTGTTATTCAGTTTATCAACCTGTTTTTGAAAAGTAGGGATAGAAAGATACTACTAGGATAGGACTAGTGTCCTAGTCCTATCCGACAGGTGGTTAGTTGATCGCTCTCCCTATGCCCCGTTGTTAGGATCGGATGGTGGAAGAGGATTTTAGACATCACATACATTCATACCTATGAATAGAAATCCATAAATCAATTGAGAAATCAATTTTTGAACCCGTTCATACTGGGATTTGAGCCCGTGAGATCCGTAACCGAAGCCAAAAACGTTGACCACTTCACCACAGACAGTTAAGTTAAGAAAAATAGTTCCATTTTTGATAATTGCATAATATAATTATATTTTTTAGCAAAACATAAAATTTATGATTGAAAAAAATCATAGTCGAGATGGATCAATTATAATTTACTAACCCGATTCATACTATGACTCCTCTGATGATGCTGTAAATGATGATGTCGCAATGCACTGTCTTGTCTCCCTATCGTCAACTGATTATGATGGTGATTCAAAAAGTTGTGTGTGACATCCAAAGGCTCTTCCTTTGGTCTAAATTCATCTTTCAACCGAAACTCTTCCGATACCCTGCCAGGGATACCGTGTATCTGTTCATTGCACATCTGCTGCAGATGTAACTGTTGCATTTGCTGTTGGTTTGACACTTGGCTTTGTTGTATCGGTTCCACGGGCATTTCCGAGTCAGAGAGTTCACCTTCCCACGACATGGGTCGTTCACGTTCAAGGGATAGCGCTTCAGGCATCTGATCAGAATGAGTGCTCATCTCACTCGGTGCAGATGCGTGCGAGCTGGAAGATGGGCGCTTTTTCTTTGTCCGCATATTGACCTGAAATATGATTTTAAATGATTAAAGACTAAAAACGTTTTTAAATTTGAAAGATGTTCAAAACATATTTTAACACAAAGAAAATTAAGCCTCATGAGATTACAATTTAGACTGCAATAAAAAAAAGTCAGCTGTATTTGATATGTTAATGTGCTAAGGGTTCTAGGTTGAAATCCTGGCTGGGCTATTGAATAGATAAAAATTATTTAAAATTTTATTTGATCGTTATGGTTATCTGTGACAAAAAAACAATAATATTGATATCTTGTAAAATACGATATATTTTTTTTAAATATAATGCTTTCCACCAAGAATTGACAGTTAACACTGTAAAAATGAATATTTATATAGTGAGGTTTAACTTGGGGGTGATGTAACGAAGGCTCGTTAAGAGCGTGTAGTAGGTTTTTTTCCCCACTTTTGTTTACCTAAATCTCATGAACCATCAATAGAAAAAAAAACATTTCCTCTTAAACATATGAAAAAAAAAAAGTTTTTAGGGACTGTTTTGTAATTTAGCAATAATGTAAATTAGACATGAATTGTGACCAAACTCTAACCCAACTGTCCCAACTGGATTTCCGGATTCTGAAGAATCATTCAGCTGTATCTGCCCTTTTTTTATAAACTGATTTAAGTACCTGATACTGATGTTGCATGAAGTCGATCTTGGAGACTTCAGCATCATTGGAGTCCTCATCGTCCATCGCGATGAGAGGCCTCCGTTGCTCTTCTGACGGCACATTGATGCGCACGCCATTCGAGCTGTATGAAAATTGGCCTGGAAACATCATCAGTGAAATATTGTAAATGTCATCCCATTCAGACAGAGCTGTTTCAGCACATAATAATTATAAAGGGAGAATTTTACAAATATGATATTTGACATACTCAATTCGTTTCAATTCATCAATAAAAAAAAAAAAAAACACACAAATTTCCAGCACGTTACTTTTGCAATAATTTATCAATATTCATTATAAAATGACAAGGTTCAAGTGTTCACAACATCAAATTCAAAATTAATATCCATCAGTATTGTTAAAAATATCATTTGGCTCTCTTTATTGGGAGAATAATTTTACAATTTAGAGAAGCAACAACAAATAAATAATCGACAGCAACATAACGTTTTGTTATTCTGACAAAAAGCAGAATTGACTTTGAAGCCAAAAGAAATATGTGGCCAGAAGGCGCATACAGTGAAGGGTGCAATCGAGATATAAGGGCATGCATGCTGTTGTTTGCTCTTTAGTCCTACTTGCTTATACACAAGTGAAGTTGTGCGATAGAGATAGTGATACATCCACCGCTTGCCGATGATTGCCAGGTATATATCTTTTCAAACCATTAAGTCAGTTCAAACTATTAAAAGTCAGCATACCTATGTAAGTTAGAATTACAAAAGATATCAAATCCTGAAGGTCAAACACAGAGGCTCAGTACATTTTATTTGTTATCTAGAACAGCGGTCGCCAACCTTTCGTAACTTACGGACCCTTAAATTTGTAATTTTGAATGTTTTTTTTTTTTGACAAATGGTACAAATGGTACAAATGTAAAAAATAACCACCAGGTAAGTTATACATTTTGTAATTATTTTTAATTTAAAAATATATATATCTGGCTTTACAGCTGACAAACAATGCGCCAAATATTTTTGAAAATTGGAAAATCATAGGAGCTAACTCGATGAGATTTTTATTAGTCACTCATATCCAGCAAGATCACAAATTTAAATTATAGAAAAAATCCAAATTTGCTGGGACTTGAACCAGGACCCACGTGATCACTAGGGCAAAGCTCTTACCACTAGACCACAGAGGCCGACAAGAGAATTTTACAACTATAGAATTTTAATAATGCTTGTTCAGTTATAACAGATTAAATGTTGCGATACTTGTTGGTACATGTTTGAAATTAGGTTAGAGTTTAATGGCTTCAGTGACATTTGCTGCGAAAACTCCGCAGACCAACAAAATTTTCTTGCAGACCACCGGTTGGAGACTGCTGATCTAGATGATCAATTGATATGCAATTGATACTTAATTACTTTAAAAGCAGACAGGAAAAAAAATGTTGAAAAACAAAATAAGCTAGATTTCCCGTCCTGCATTTTTTGAAAGCAGACAAATGAAATGGTTTAAAATTGTAAAATTCCGTTAATTTGGCAGATGTTACATTCATTCACTGTAAAGAATTGTATCAAATAAAAAAATTTGCTTACCATTTGTCATTTGGGAGTCGGACATATTGATCGGAGTAACAGAAACATTTCTCCCGCCTTCGATCTTGGCACCAACTTCAGGCAGCGAATTTCCCGCTGCGGTACTGGCCATTTCAATTTTTTAAAAATACACTATTCTATTCTACAACGAACAAAACTGAAATATTTTTTTTTTATTCAAAACTTCAATGGAACACCTTGAAGTCAGTCACAAATCACAGGAATATTGACACAAAGCCTTTTAAGCTTTCACTTCAGAAAATGTTCACTTATTTCTATCAAATCAATAGAAAATGTTTGTGAATATTTTTTTAAATCACTTCTGGATTTATGTCACAAACACATCCACTCATGTACATGTATTATTTTAGCACACAGTTTTAATTACACAAAAATGGCGGACAGGTATTATATGCCTGATCTTCATTTATATTATTATTTATTTAGAATGAAAAACAGATTGTGGCTTTCATATTACAATTTTATGAAAATATTAATAATTTTTAATGTATCACTTCAATTCAATGCAGTTTTATAATTATCATTAAGTTGGCAATATGCAGGATCGAAAAATATTTCGTTTTTCAAAAACTATTCCGTTATTTTATTTTTTTCTCTATGTATGTATACAAATACAAAAAAATGCGTTTTTATATTTACTTTTTCTGAAGATAACGATCGGAATTTCACTTTATGGGATCCTTTCAAATAATTGACGTCCAATTAACTGTGCCTTATAAAAATACAAAATGACTCTTTCGGGGTTCAATTTTAAATTATATTTAATCAATGTTTTGTTTTACACTCATATTATGCTGGCAATACTAATCGAAAACACTTTATTATTATGCGATTTTAATCTATCGAATTGACAAGATTATTTTAATGATTTATTTTTCGTATAAAAATACAAAATACTTCCCGTTCCTATGCCCGAAGCGCTCGGCACGGGAAATTTGTACCGAATCAGCTAGCGTCGAGTCGCGGTACATAGCCGCCATTACAAACGTCAGGCTCCGTTCGAAATTCAAACGAGCGCGCTTTCACAGCGAGGCTGCGTTCGCTGCAAATACTTTTCAGGTTGCGTTCAAAATGCGCTGGCCTACTCTGATAAGCGGTGTTGTAATGACAATTACTTTTTCCTCCGAAAGAGAAAGGTAAATAATGTGCAGTCGGGATCAGTGAAGATATTCTAGCTGCCGCAGAGGTCTTTTGATTAGGCGGGTGCTGATGATGCCTCACCGACAATCGCTCGGCTGAGTACCCTCGCTGACTTCTGCTCCTTTTCCCTTCGTGGCCGAGGCGCCGGATTCCTGGAGAAGTTTTTTTCTTCGGTGAACCCGGGGAGACAATGCCGTGCATTTTGGTCACACTGCAACAAATAAAACAATATTTAACATTCATTGATTAACATTTTTAATTGCCGGGGAAATAAAATTTAATGGATTATTAATAGAGAATTTACGGGGAAAATAAAATGTAATCCCATACATATTCAATTTAAAAATTGACTAAATAAATTCTTGCAATAGTTTTAAAAGCAAGGAATTGTAAATAACAACCTACACAATAAAAAAGAGCCTTGAGAAACGCTGTTATGTTAGTAAATATGAACACGAAAACCAAAAATCGCGCATGAATCACAAAATACACCTATGAATAATGCCAGTAGGTGAGAATAGTAACAAATTATTCCACCTTGAACCAATACAAAATTTAACCACTAGAATGCAAATAATGCGTATACCTGGTGACTAACATTAAGCTTAGAATAAGCTAATGATGAGATTTATGACTTTATGCTGAATGAATCATCACAGATACTCATCTAAAACTACTGATTTAATTTAAAAAAACAGTATATAGGTATTATTGAATACTAGGAAAAGTAGGAAGGTCAGTTACAGAACATAAATAAACTATCGTGATGTGTTGTAAGGCTAATTATTTACAAATACGCACTACAGCACACTAGCCATAATGTGTACAGATGGAGAAACGTATGATAAGGAAAAATAAGAAAAGTATGTATGCGAAGAAATAAAGCTTGCGAACGACATAATTATTATTGATCAATTTTTTTCATTCTAGTATCACCCGCGATGTAAACGATCACAGAGCTGGCCAAGGGCCGCGGGATTATCGTTATGTAACTAGGTATATTTGACAGCGTACCATGAAATCTGAATTGCGTGCAGAAATGGGATGATGTACGTCAAGCATTTAAGATTGAATGATAATGGAACTTATAAAGAAAACATATTTTGAAGTAATTCACTATTCGCGGACACTATTACTACGTCGTTTCGCCCAAAATATTGATACGCATATTACCAAAATCAAACGAATATTTCATCGCTGTTCTGGAAGAAAACACTAAATCGAAAAAATGACATATTGAGTTATCCTTATTTCGAACTCTATCGTATGAAATAACAAACTTAATTTTATAAATTATACTTTTACTTAAAAACTTCAGAGTACAATTACTCAAAACTAGTATTTTTCAGTTAGTGTCTTCTTCCAGAACAACGACGATTTAGTGTCTCATAAATCATTGAAAGAAAGAAGAAGAGTACATATTCAGAAAGATATTATTTTTAGTATTGGCAACATTAGTCACCAAGGAAACTGCGAATTGCTATTCATGATGGCGTCAAATTTGAAATAGGTAGGTATGTCGGAAACATGTTTTGTTTGATTGTGCGCGGCACATTTTTAGCAATGTTTTTCTTTGTGAACCCGCGGACCGTGAGTCACAGCATATAACCTGTTGGAAGCAGTGGAGTGCATGATACGAGACGCGGCGACATCGGAAATGAAAAAATCAAACAGCAAAATATAAGTCATTTTCATTTCTACGGTATAACGCTACAGTTAACGGCACAAAACAAATACAATTTATCTGCTTTTTCTCCCACCCCTATGAATGCAATTGACGACTAATTTTGGGAATTTATTTATCTAGAATTTATCTAGAATTTATCAATCATTTTACTTCAAAAAATTTTAAACGAAATATTATAAGATATGCCTTACACTTTTTATATTAAATACCAAAATTAATTGTTGATTTAAAAAAAAAACTTTTATACGTATACGTACTTTAAGAAAAATATAGTATTTTAAAAAATAAAACATTTCATTTGCACTACTTCCACATGTTTATAATCAGGACCGGTTCCGCTCATCAGTTGATAGTGCTCGTGATGAGCGAAACAGGTCCTGATCATAATAAACATGTGGAAGTAGTACAGATGAATTGTATTTTATTTTTTAAAAATATAATGTCTTTCCACCAAGAATTTACAATTAACACATGAAAGGTGAAAAATATAGTATTATTGTGTATTCGTTCCTCAAATATTATTAAATAATTATGATTTATAATATGTCTTTGTGTTAATATTTTATTTTCTTTTCAAATCTACCGCAATGTCCTCGATTCACATGTTTCATGTGGTAGCCAGCCCTTAAACATATATTATCAAACAATTGTGAATCTAGGGGGGGGGGGGTTGAGTTTACAGTGAGCCACTGATCAATTGTAAAAAATCCATCTAAATCAGACAAGTTAGAGGTTGAAACTGGTCCAGCGCTTAGGGCGTTTTGAAACTAACCACGGAACCTGATATCTACGCGATCGGTTTTTTTCGTTGATTTTTATGACGGAAAACAAACAGACAAGAGTAATTGGCACCCAATCAATACGACTGCCTGTTTTGATTATGTAATATCTACTACAATAAAAATAATAAAAAAAACTGTAGATACCTATTGATATTTAGATATATTGCAGCTGAAACTTCTTGTTTATAGGCTTTCCAATCGCCGAATGTGAGCTGGACTGATATTGTAATTATTATGCTAAAACTGCCGATCGCTGTGGCCAAGTGGCAATAGTTGAAGATAAGGATTCCCAATCTTTTTCGCTTTTTTATTTTATAAAAGCTTACATCAAATGTTGATTAAATAGTATTATGGTTCTATAATTAAAAATGCATTTTTATGAAAATGTGAAGGAGTCGCAAGTTAACATGCTTTTATAGTAGGGGTCGCCAGTGGCAGTACCTTTTTTAATAGAATAAACATCTGTATACATATTATACAATCTAATTATTATGTATGTGAAGTTTCTTAACGGTCATTAATCCATCGCCTCCTTTAACAGCAGTAAAATTATTCAACGCCCTCCCCCTTCACGCAATATCATCGCAATATACAATTGCCCCATAGATCTTTTTCGATCGTTAAGAAATACTGATTTTAAGTCTAAGAAAGTAAGAGAAGGACTGTGTACATTATGCTCTGGTGGATTGATTAATTTTTATAATCTTTGAGAATGAAACTTTAGGACTAGTAGCAAGAGAAGGACCGTGTAAATAGGGTCTTGTGGATTTATCAATTTAATGAACCAGCGATCGTGACGCAATCTGTCAAAACCGGTCGTGTTCTGTTTTGACTGCCTGCCTGCCTACCGGAGCGACATTCTATTCTGCGAGCCGCAATCAAGAAACTCTGCACTCTCGGCACAAGATAGTTAGGTAGGTTCTTGCAAGACAGATTGCTTATTTTTTATTTTGGCGCCTGCTAACACCTTGTGTCCGCGATAACTAGTGTCTATCCTAAAAGTAAACCACCGTGGGAAACTCCACAAGTGAGGAATATGATTCCATTGTCCACGGTGGACATCAATGGTCAAAAGGAAAACAAAATATTCACTAAACTACTACTTCATTATAAAACGATAAAGCTATTTAAACTAAAAACACTATTAATAAAATGAAACGAATGGCCATGTTAAACAAGCTCAAATAAGTACTGAAAATGCAATGGATGAAGCAGCTAGTAAGCCTGTAAGTCGAAATGCGTTCCACAGACTTGACTAACGGTGCCGATTAAACTATTGATTATTGAAAGCCACATTTTAGTTTAAGTTAATAACAGAAACACAGTTATCAATTATTTTTGAACTGGTATATATTATGTTAATTGAAAATGATTTTAATTTTAATAATAAAAATAATTTATAATTGTCGGTAATACAGTTGGATCTAAGACTAGCTGCAACAATCGGTGACACGACTGGTCCTATAGATTTTACCAATTTAGCTTGGGCCACTAGTGAGAATGCCACCGTCGCGTTAGGAATGTTGCCTCTCAACCAGAACTGATTTTTCAATAAATTCCAAAACTGATATTTTAGCGACGGTTATTAAAAATAAACGAGATATTTATTTTTCATAATAATGACAATTGGAGAAATTTATTCTAGACAATTCAAGTTCCAAATTCGACGGCGGCCAGGTAATGTTGGTAATACTATACAGTCAACATTACTGGCTACTGGCATGTTTGTTTTCACTGTTGAAGGTATCAAAATACTAGCTATCTAATAAATGCCGCCTGTGCAATATATACATAACTTACAATATGTAATGTAGGTATGTTCATTTATCAAATAAGTCAATCACAGGAAAAAGCGCAAATATATCGATGGCCCAGTTCCCCAGGACGATAAGTCAAAAATTTTATGTTTTGAGTTAAGTTAGCCATTATTTTCGAACACCATTCTTCTACAGTTACAAAAAAGTACAGTTTGTAAAATGCACAGGTTTTCTCTCAAAATGCAGATATTTGCATACGGAAATCAGCAAAATTAAATAATTTCTCATTTTCATATACATAAATATCGAAATATCGTATTGTAGAAATACACTTTTGTGAATCGTGGCGTCTCATAAAGAAACAGCATTTGATTCTAAAATTATAAACTATTGACCCCCTATTTGAATAAAAAAGTAATACAAATAATAAGCCAACATTTTTTAAGAGTCAATTTAGATGAATCAAAATTTTGATCGGCCATATCTCAAAACTACCAATTTCTAGTTGTATCCCTATGAAACTAGGCCATCGATATAATCGTTCAATCAATTCAAGAAGAAAAGGGCATCATAAATCTGTGGCGTTATGGAAAAAGTATGTCAGTTTTACCTTAGCTTACAGAAGAGGAAATATGAACCTTGGTAAGTATCAAAAATTCAAATTAAATGGGTAATACACTTATTCAATTATCTACTTCATGGACTAGTATACCGAACATTGCCACCATATGTTGACAAATATTTTATTGTGAGAATAAGCCCAATACGACAAAAACGGATACATCAACTTTTGCCGTTATGACACAGAAATAACCTAAAAAAGATCGCAGTTTAAAAAGATCTAACCTGAAACCTCATGATAAATGATGCAAATTTCTTACAACTATGTTACAAATGCAGATCATATAATATTATCTTAGCATCTACTCGATGCTGCTGAACGGTGTATCGGCATCGAAAAGGTTAAAGTCAGGAATCTGAATTGCTACAACACATTCAGGATTTTGTAATGCAATAAGGAAAAATAACTCCGTTTCACTTCCTCCTGTCGAACAGTCACGAATTCCTCCGAACTTTAGACGAATAAAAACGTCGTGATCCGAGATTGCTGATGATGACGCAGATATTTAAGTATTTAGTTTCACCTGTTTTAGACATTCGATCTATTATCAATATAATTTATATTAATAATATACACGATTGCCCAACGGCTTGGCAGGTTGCTTACGGTTTGCACTTCGAAGTTCAAATCAGCAAATGGGCATTTGGATATCTTGATTTTCCAGTGAATACATAATTACCTACATGATTTTGTAACTAAAGGCGTTGGTGATATAACGTGATGCTTTCAATCCTTCCGTCCTAATACATTACCCAATCTGAAAGAAGTTGGCTATTTGGCCCTTATAGTATCGAAAGAAATATATTAGAATATTAGAAAACAAATCTGAAAAAATATTCAAAAAAATTACTTTAACTCAGTCGCAATGTAAAGTCGGTTGAATCATAACGCCATTGCGGCAGTAATACCACAGGATACTAATAAGAAGAGTTACGCAGTTCAGCCCGAATTTATCAAAATTAAATGAATATAATATATACCCGAGAATTAGTGTGTGTATGATATGGACACTCTCTGAGTATAATCACGTAAGTGTAACACACGTGATTATACATATTTTGCATTTTCGTTGTCTATGCACTCAGTACTATAAGCAGGCATCAAATAACATTGGGAAGAGTTCCTACTTCACCGTTTTTTCGGTATAAACTCGTAACTAGCCACTTATACGAAAGATCTTTACCTAAAATCCGATGTACAGTGTATTGTCTGTATTATTTCACAAACTATAAACTTTTGAGCAAAACTATATAAAATAAGAAACTAGATTTAAAATAATAGCACTGTCCCAATTTCAAAGAAGATAGATGCAGCCGTTACTTTGCAACTGCGTTTTGAATCTTTGAGATGGAGTGTCAATTGTTCAACAGTTTACATACATCGTTCAATATAAGGGTTAGAGCGATTGACTAAAATCTAAACTTTCGTAACTACCCTATTCTTATTTCCTGTGTCACCTTCTTTATATGTCCTAATCATACATACTAATTTCTAGATAGAATATATCAACATTCCCCAATTCATTTCATTGATTGTAAATGTTTACTCGCCTTAGCGCAATAGGACGTATCTCAAAAAAATAATAATTAAGATAAATATACTCACTGTCTTTCAATATATTCTGATAACGAATCTTAAAAATTTGATACCTATATATATTATAAATGTTAATTCTAAGAAAGAAGAAAATACAAACTCTAATGTTTCTATTTTCGAATAACGAACATTTTTCAAATAGTAACTACGTCAAATAAAGAACAAATTGATCGGCGTTTGTTTATTTATCACAAAATATTGTTTGGTCTTACACACAGTATAAACTTAATATAATATTTCAAAAAACATTAATCACATAAAAAGAAAATACGAAACAAATCAAAAAAATACAATATTTACTGTTTCGGTAATTTCCAAACAAATTCATTTCAACATCATCAAAACTAGGTATGAGATAACATAATTATTCTGTGGAGGCTAGGCGTTACATAAAATCCATTATTGTCTGTCGAATAATGTAGCGGTGTTTGTTATAAAAGTATGTAGGTAGATGGTTATTGAGTACACAATCTGTAGACTGGTTATGAGTTAGAAAGATCCTGTTATTAAACAAAGAGAATTGGAACTAAGTGTGAGAATAATATAATGATAAATTATTGCTCTCCTTAGCCCATTTTGATCATTCTGTTTTTACAGATGCTTGTTTACTACTGCGTATTCTTCCGCCGGTATTGTTTTTTGTAGTATATAAAAATGTTAAGGCAATTGCTGTGACCAAATAGTAACTTCGTGACTTCTAATCCCAGAATGAACATTCGCATAAATTTAATGTCCAATTGTGAATATTTAAGGCATGTACGTATTTCGTTAAATGCCAAATATTTTTACTTATTTTAAATTGACAAAATTTTTTTAGTGCATATTTATATCATTGCAAACATTATTATGGTTTATAGCTAACGATCTGTCCTTTACTGCCCCCATTCTTCCAACCATACTTTCGTCTAGCAAAGGGAGAATGACCGACTGACTTGAAAACAGTGCACGCAATCAACTCAACATCGAGAGCGGAGGGGGTCTTGAAATAAAATTGCAATATTATTCAATTTGTTTCATCGCCGATTTACAATGCAACGTGTAACTACTAATACTAAATATTATATTAAAAAAACATATCTGGCGTTACACGTTTTCAATGTAATGCATATTTTCCGCGATGTGCAGTAGAATGAAAAAAAAAAGTTATTGTATTTATATTTTTCTGAAGCAGAAATAAAATCAACGAACGTCGTTGGTCAGTTATGTGGTCATTCTGCGTTTCAATTCGGATGTAACGTTCGGGAATTTTGTGTTTGTTAAATATCACTTTTATTTTAATAGCACACAAGATAATATTTTGTAGGTTAATCTATATCAAGACATTTAAAAAATATTAGAAAGCCATGTCATTTCTTACCAAATACATTTTTAATGGTTTTTTTGTAAAACGTAATTTAGGGATACTTTTAATTACAGATATCAAAAAATAAAATGGGTGACAGCCAACCACCCGAGAAGGTAACCTGGGTGGCATGGTTGAAAAGCTTTACGCCTCTAGAAGTATTCTTCAGCTGCACATTCACAGTTGCAACTGCGGGATTTATTTTGGCCTTGGTAGCGCGGATTCTGCTGCCGACATCAGGTTGCGAGGACCCTTGCCATAGAGAGTTTTCGAATGGGTTCGAGCCGATGTTGTCGAGGCGGTTCCAGGGTATTCCGGATAACGAAGCCACGATGGAGGGGAGGATAGATGGATCGACGATAAATTGGGAAATCAACAAACACCGGGAATTACGAGCGGGCGAGTTTCCCTTTTTGGGTTCGATCGAGGTTGATCATGTGGTTAGTAGTTATTTTTCAAGACATTATGTTGATAAACTGCGTTAGATTTGTAAAATTAGAGATCGGGACAGTCACCATTTCAAACGAGAAAAAATCAATTTTGGTTTTAAAAAGGAAATTTACGAAAAATTGAATATTTAAATTACAATGCATGAAAATAAGCGTGCCTCTTAAGCTATAGCTATTTTCTACGTTCTACAATTTTACGAGAGATTTTCAGAGGTAATGATTTTATTTTCCTGTTGAATACGGCAGTCCCGTTCAAACCGGGATGTCTGGCAACCCTGAAAGGGAGCCTGAATTTATTTATACACATACTTAATATTACTTTGTGTAGTCTACTTTACAATTTGCAATAACTAGCCCCAAACAATAACCAGCAATTTACATAGACTATCAATGTATAAAAAAATACTTAAGTTTATTGATATGGTGCGCGTGAAAGTAACACGATGCTTTGCACGACCATTTAGATCTCTTTCGATGGATTCATCGGTTATTTCGTGGAAAATTATACATTCAATTTCCATATTAAATCAAACTCGTGGTATTTTTTTAACATTAAACTTTGGTAATGTCGTTCACTGAATATTTGAATAGGTGGCGTGTATGATGATGATAGTCTCGCAGCGTTGGTGCATGACCACAGCCGACTGCTTCCGATCTTTGAATCCGTCCAAGCCTTACAAGCTGATGGAGAGGGACATGCAGGGCACAGTCTTCGGGAGATACGACGTGCTGAGGGCTGAGGTGCACACCTTCTACAGAGCAGGACATGCCGATCATGACATCGCAGTCTTAGAATCCGCCACCGACTTCAAACTTCAGCAAAGCAAGTTCTTCGTGTTTCCGACGAAGCGCGAGGAACTCGACTATGCCACCGGCAATATGATAATCCTGATGGGATGGGGATTGTCCAAGTAATGTATTTCGATTTAAAAATCTAGTCTAAGAGGTGAGCCACCTTAGGTACTTCGCTCGAACGAGTCGCGATTTGACTTCTTGAGATAAGAGTCAAGTTGTGGCCGACTGACAAAAAGCTATCAAAGTAACAATAGGTATGATTTCAACCATTGAGTCACTATCCTCCAGGATGTGACAATAGCTTATTTTTGAGATTAGGGTTATGAGTTATGACATTGTAACCATACGTGAAGTTTCAACCAGTGGTTCGTACTCATTCAATTAAATCAGTATCAAATAAGTGAGCACGATAACCAATCGATCAGATTGAAAAAACACACTCAGGTGCTGTTAGTCAACAAAAATGGTATGAGAAAAAACAATAAAGTTAATATAAACCTGAATCTCAGTAGTTGAATGAAGAGGTGAATCATAGCTGATTAGTCATGTCGCCTATATACATTTGTGCTCAATTATGTGTGTCTGAATATCCAATAAATTAATTGGTACTTCTAATTACCACGTCCCTTTTTGTTGTATTTTCGATAAGATTGCTAAGATATCACGGTGCGCCAGTAATTTCTAAGTATGTACATCATATTAAAATATACAGTTTTAAATCCAACTCCTCCGACCTATAAATAATATGCCCTGGAAGTTTGCATACTATCTAGAGGAAAAGGTTGTAATGTGACCATACACTTTGTTTTGCCTACATAAAATAAGGCTTTGTATTCTAAATGCTGTAAAAGTTTGCTGAAAATTAGATTAACTAGTCTGCTAAAACGTGGAACGAAACAGAAAACAATTAATTATATTAAACAAACATTTCTGTAAAACTAGTTTTGCTAGGTTTAAAATATGTGAGGGTAATTTGATAATTACACTTTTTTTACTTAGTGACAGTTTCGTCGAGAAAATAATGAATACAAATTTCATAATTCTATATAAGTATATTTACGCTTCACTCAGTGTAGAAGTATTTCTCTGACCGCGAATATTATATATGAGAATCTTATTTAATGACACACCGCTAGATGATATTGTAAGATATGAAAATCATTGGCAGGAGGGGCAAATTACAAGCAGGGGACCACGATAACACCTTTACCTTTATTCATTTGATCAATACAGATAGATTTAAAGCGAAATTTTTAAACGAGCACTAAGTAGGAAATTGTACAAAACATGAATAATTGATACTTTTAAAATTGATCTGAGTCTACTAAAATACTCCTACTAGGTGGAACTTGTGAAAGATGGCTAACCCAAGTGTATAGCACTTCAATCCCGAATCGGATTCTTGCCACAATGATTGCCTCACGGCCCAATTCTTCAGATCGGACATGCCAGGATTTCGCCATTTCCGGTGGCTGACTGCGTTATCCAAAAACATGTATATGAATACATAGGTTTGGTCATACTCTGTTGTATGTTGAAAATATCAGCAACATGTATGAACAATAAGTCTTCATCGGAAATAAAAAAATTCTTGCATGCAACTTCAATGCCCGATTTCAAGAATTAGGTACGATGAGAGCATAAATAACCTTTCAGGTCGAAGGGTGCCGTCAATCACCCAGTGATCAACTGCTGGCCAAGTATTTTAACGTGGAACAGGAGGATTAACGTCACGGCGGATGTTCAAGCCAAAGCAGGGGTTCTGGTTCATGGAAAAAAAGTTTTATACATAATCAGCAAGCACAGGAAGATTATCAATCTAAGCAAACTGAAGGACTGGGTGCAAGACAAAGTCCTAGCCTAATTTGTATATCCCATAGCCGACTATCGACGGCGTATTTTTTTATGGTACATAAAACAACCCCACTTATGAAAATCCTCAATTAACACTATACGGTCCGCGAATTTTCGCACAATACCTACACCAAAACCCGGTATTTTTTAATGAAAATCAACAAATTTCGATCACAAGGTTAAAAATGATATAACTTTTGAACCTATGGATATATTTCAATAAAAATTTCAGAAAATACTTAAAATATATCAATGCATCAAATTGTGTCAATTATTCAACACTTGTCAACCTTTGGCCCGAGGTCCATAAAGGCAAAGTATAGAGTTTGTAAACTTTCGTAAATTATTTATTATATGTTATTAAATTTGTTCCATATACTGTAGAGGAAACAGTTGATATAACGCAACCTCAATATGTCATTAGTTAATTAAAAAGTATAATAAAATATTCAAATACGAAATGTTTTACACCGCTGTAGAAGTAAAAATCCAGTCTTAGCACTAGCTTACTCACTAATCTGATTCTACATCTAATAATAAAGACTTAAAACAAATTGACAAGTGTGCCTATTAAAAATAAACGCATATTCATACCCAAACACTAATTTATTGGTTTTGTGTCTACCGAGACCAAGCCGGTAGCGGTGCAGTAGATATATGTACTCGTATATTCCCACCGCTTATTACAATTTGGTAACGAGAAAAGTTTTTCCATAAACTCTTCAGGACTTAAACTATCAGTGTCAAATGCATTACCCTTTTTGTTTGTCTTTTGATTCAGCCTAAAATTGCGCTTGCAACTAATTAAAAAAATTATATATTTATGTACAAAAAATAGCGAGTGGTGGTACGTTCGCCATTTCGGTAAAAACGACGAAATATTTTTTTTCCATCGTGATTTTACATCTTGCACTTGTTGTTTAACCATCTATCGATAAATTTTGCATGCAAATATAAAATTTCATATTTATTTTTGACAGTGAAGATGGGCATGTGTAAAGACGCCACACAATGCTCGGCACGCAAAAGGCGTCAATGTGGCGGGAGCGGACCGTAAAGTGTTAAGATACTGTTTAATTTTTATTTTCAGTGATTTGTTTGTATACTGTAATATTGTCTGTTTCGGATTAAAACAAAGCTAAATATATTTATTTTTATTTATAGTAATTATAATTGTTCTTATTTTTTTTTTAAATAACGTTTGGAATTTTATGGTTATGGGTAGTATTAAACTACCCAAACCTCGTTCAGCGATACTTTCTCTGAAATAAGAGTAATGTTGACTGGCACACAATCGAGTACCTATCGATCCAAATATTAAACGCAATGAAAGCAGTATGCGAGTAGAATAGGTTTGAACTGTTGCAAGCACAAATTCAAATCAATAAAGTTCGAAGAAAAAGTCTAAATAAAATTCGAGCCCAGCACCGCAAGATATTCGGCGTCTGCCACTGCTAAAAAATGGCGACTGGAGTCAATGAAGAGACGAAGTCAAACACGAAGAATATCGAACATGTAAAACCATGCGAACGTAACATTATGAAGTGTACAAAACAAAGCAGTAACTCAATATTACGTGTATTATTTTTATGCATATAAGGAAACGTTGAAATTTTAAAACGAGCTGACATTGCAAATTCCATCTCGTTCTTTGTCTTTTGTTGTTATGTCTGAAGAATGGGAGGAACAAAAACATTCATCTGGCTGCATTAGAAACGATGCACTTTGCACTGGGCGGTTAGGAAATATAACGGAATATTTTGTTCGGTCGATCGTTGCTGCATGGTTACCGTTTCGTACTTTCGTATTACAGCATTAAAACTCAGCGTTCAAATTTACAGTGGAGATTTGGCGTATGTCGATAGTTAATAAATTGTTTTAAATCCCATAGCCATATGTCTGTTATGCATAACCTTTTCTAGACTTTTTTACCATGTCCGCTCCCAACGTGGAGCATATGGCCTGCTAATAGAAGTTTTCTATGAGAACTGCTTGTTACACAGTTGCTCAACCTCTCCTTTTTCGAAGAGAGTAGGAATAGAAGGATAGGGCTACGACAGGACTAGTGGTTGGTTAATCGCTTTCACTACGCTTCTTTTTGGAGGATTGAGTGGGAGGGAGTTTTAGACATCACAAACATTCATGAATACAAACAGAAATGCACAAATCGGTTGACAGATCAATTTATGAAACTGTGCGCACATGAACTTGACCCCGAGACATCCGTACTGCGCCACGGAGCCGACAAAACTATCTATACGCAAATAGAATGAAGATTTTCTCACAGCCAGTTCTTGTTCCAGCCTTCTATAAAATACTATATCACGAATGCACAATGGGAATGAGGAATGGTATATATTCTATGATAAAAAATTCTTCAAGTCTAAAACCTAGGGTAGTGATCTGGAGTACTTTTCTTAAATATAATATGAAGAAATCATGAAAACCACTTTTAAGGTGTTAACTGTCAATTCTTTTGACACACCCTGGTTTTTCTTAAGTATAAGTGTCATTAGTGTCCTGAACTGAAATCGGCCTGCGGCAAACAGCAATATTTCGCAGTATAGGTTTTTTTCTTGTTGCCAGGCGGTAAAAAAGAGCCCCCGGGCTTCGGCCGCTGGACGAGTCCATTTTTACGGAAAAGGGTAGCTCCAACTTTGCACGGAGTTTTTTTGAATTTTTGTACACAGTCGATGACGAGCTGCCGAGTCGGACGAACGAGGTCTCGTCGCGACGAAGGTGATGTGACGATGTGAACTGTTTGTTTGTTTTTTGTGTTTTGATTTGCATTGGATTTAATTTAAATTCGTTGTGTCATTTGTATTATAACTTAAAGTAAATTCAGTTGCTAAGTAAATGTAAATGTAGAATCAATTTTATGTGTTAAGATTTATATATTTGTGTAATGTTAAACCACTGCATCTTGAATGGATAATAAATAAGTTTTTAACCGGATCTGAAATGGTGTTTGTCTGAGATCAGCCCTTCCAGGACTCCGGATAACCAGCCGCTCGCCTCTCTTCGATCCGGGGTCTTCTCACTTTGTAGAAAGACATTTTATTTTAAAAAATAAAACACAATTCATTTGTACTACTTCCACATATTTATAACGATAATGCTCGTGATGAGCAAAACCGGTCCTGATCATCATAGATATGTGGAAATAGTACAAATGAATTGTTTTATTTTTTTAAATCATGAAAATTTGAAAAGGTATCTTCAGCAATATTTCCATGCAAATGTACATAATAAATAAAGTACGCGTACTTAGTTATTAACGTACATAGATAGGTATATAGGTACCAACCTATATACCTACGCGCAGGAAGCATCGAAATGTTCAAACATTAAGTTGGTGAAATCTGTAATGTTTTGTTACCCCCCCAAAGTTTGAAAACGTGCTCACACCCATTTATGATAAAATGAGGAATATGTATACGAATTTATAGTCACCCGGTATAAATGAATTAAACTTGGGAAGTGACAATTTCACATATGCCATCTCTTTTTACGTTTACATGTCTGCAGTGCGTGTGAAAGGGACACAAAAATGTGTAGGGCAGAACATTCACGCGCACGCGCTACGACAGTTCCAAGTTCAATGGCACCGAATATCATCTTTCCCAGGTATCGAAAACCTTTGGAAAATATAACTTCAATATTTATAAACATTTAAGAATTTCTTTAATAGTTATATCCAAGCAATGCATGTGTACATGTACATGTTCGAATATAAATATTAGAGTCGATAGATTATTTACATCGAGTAAACACCAATTCTACAATGGGTTGTATAAAAACAATAGTTATTGCAACATGACCTAAATTTTTAGTTAACAATCCAATACTCGTGAAATGTTTCTGTATTCATAAGTTTTCGGTGTATACAGCTCTTCTAAATAGTAAGTGCCCTAAGCATCTATAACCAGGAATTTATGAATGAGATTATCATTTTTAACACCGACGACAGATGACTGACAGCAAATTTTTGTCATCCACTTCTCAACATTCGAGCTCACTGACTTTCTTTTTAAAAATAGCTGTACTGATTCATATTTTTGTTATGTAACGTCCATAAATTGTGATAGTTGGATATAACTAATTAACCGTAGATCTGAATTTGGAAAATAATTATGATTTTATAAAATGATTTATATGTACCACATTACCACTACTTAGGTATATAAATTTATCGCAATTGTGAAACAATTATGACAATTCGTGTCCATTATACCTAGTTATCGCTTATAAACAAATTGGAAGTAGCTCAGATGATTCATTTTTATCGTACTCGAAATTACTTATTAATTCTTATTTTACATTTATTAAACAAATACGATATTTATTTTTCGTTTTCAAAATCAACTAGAGGTCAGAAGATTGAAATACAATATGAATGGTATGAATACTACCAGCAATGTATAACCCCTGAGATCGAGTTTCCATCGATCCACCACAGATGTCAGTGGAAAGGTTAAATTCAACAAAGGGAATAAATAAACCACGTCTTGATCAAATAATATAAAATCAACTATTTATTTACAATGATTACAATATGAAATGATAGAGATCTGTTTTACTTTACTGCCATCATGGAACTACATTCGTAACTATTGTGACTACGATACAGAAAATAAAAATATCAATTGAAATTATTATTGTTCTCAATAAAGTTTAAATTTTAAATGGGAATATATGTAAATCGAAAACCTAAGTAAGTTGCTGATTCATTCAAAATCGCATTGACAATTTACAACAAAAAATATTGAGCAATGGACAAACATCGAAGTACTATTTACAAAAATAACGGGAAAGGTCGACACTCACCTCTCGCTAATAACTTATAGCTCTACAGCTCTTTGCATAATAGTCTCGACAGTAAATAGTGAATGAAAATGATGATGTAAAAGGCCCCAGCTACCTGTGGCAATATGATCGATATTTCAATATTAAAGATAGACAATATTCACAAATAGAAAGTTCAAAAGAGGTATTTATATAAAACAAAAAAAATATGGTGCGGTTGTATGAAAAACTTTACTATGAAATAAAATACATAAATACCTAAGTGATATTTGAAATATATAATAGCTAAGTACCTATATTAGATACCTCTTCCTCTACACCAGTAGTTCCCGAACTTAGTATGCCCATGGACCCCTCTATAAAGAAAAAACCTGACGATGAACCCTCTAAGTAAAATAAATACGTAACTGCTTACTGAAAAACATATTAATTTAAATTTGATGTCTTGAATGGTAAATGGTTATGTAAAAATAAAATACAAATAAAATATTTTGATATTTAAAGTACCTATGATGAGATTCATAACTGCACTAAATCCACGTTCTACTAAATAGGACGACGGCAAAGCAATCAACAGCCTCTGTACAGTGACCCATAATGCAAGATATAAAATTGGTAGGTATCTGTTTTTGTAACCAAAATTTGTGGTATCTTGTTCAGACATTGTTTTCCGCTCCTCATGTATGGATTATTCAACAAATTGCTCCTGTATTGGTATGGATACATCAAAGTTTGTGGGTCTGCTTGCAAAAGGGTCCAATACCCAACAAATCGCTACCAATTTATTTATTGCTATTTATTTCAACTTTCATCATACTGAAAAAGTGTCACAGATATTTTTTTATATCAAACCACGCACCCCCAAATTATTTTTAATTTGCCACGGACCCCCTCAGCGGTCACACGGACCCCTGGGGGTCCGTAGGAACACTTTGGGAATCACTGTTCTACACTGACAAGAAAATTTATTTAATATACCTAGCAGTAGGTACTCACATTTTTTTAAAATGTCATATGGATATTAATTATCACAATGGTTCGTGGTGCAGCGGTCATCGTCGTTGGTTTCGATTACAGATGTCTCGGGTTCAAATCCCGGTACGGACAATTACATAAATTGTTTTTTTAATCGATTAATAGTTTTCTGTTCGCAGGCATGGATGTTTGTGACGTCTATAATTCCCTCCCAACCATCCGATCCTAAAAACAGGGCGTAGCGAGAGCAATTAGCTAGCCAACATTTCTATCCTATCCCTACTCTCTCCGAAAAAAATAATTTAAGCAACTGAGTAACAAGCGGTTCTCGTAGAATTACTTTTGTTGAGATACCTCCATTAGGAGTCCATGTGCTCCACATTGGGAGTGGACATCGTAAAAAAATGTACGCAACTTTGGAATCCGTTGATTGTCGTACTGTATAATAGGTTCAAGAAAAATGTAGTCCCAGAGGCCGCTGATGACCATCCACAGTATGTAATTGACGAAGCTAAGCTGGCGTAACTTGGAAGAAAAAAGCGATCGGAAGGAAGTGCCATATTATGCTCCGAATAAAGAGTAGACATGGTCAAAAAAGAAGTATTGATTCTACGTTTTTCAAAAATGGATTTTTTTATAATCCGCATGAATTAAGTTTTCAAAAGGTACCTAGCATAAGATGTTTTCTGGTACGACGTGTGATGTTATTGATATGTTACTTAGGGTCGTTTCGCAAGTGGTCGGCCAGTTAAGCGACAGGTGTACTTTCAAAGGGGATTTTGAGTCAATGATAAATACATATTTTTTCGCTGTTATTCCATTAATCAGGGATTAAGGAATATAACCAACTAAAAATAAAATAGTTAATATTGTACCAAGCATAAAATAATAGAAGTTTATAAAAAAATGCTAATTCTCCCAGTGGTCGGCCGCCAAAATCCAACGGTCGGCCTTTCGTTGCCGACTGTTCCGGCCATCACTTTGAAACTTCATAAATATCGCGAACGAATTTACTGAGAGTAGACAGAACAATAAAAAACATAATGATGCAAAGCATGACAATATAAAGTATATTTTGTTAGCGATCCCCATACAACATGAATTTGTCGAAACTTGCGAAGTAAAAATGTGCTTTTTTAATTGCGTATTACATCATATAGGTCAGTATAGTGCAGATCTACATTGGCAAGTGGCAAGACTACCTACACGAATTAAAAAAAAATCGTTTTTTTTTTAAATCTAACCATTATTATTTAAGTTTTAATAAGCTCAAAAGGCCGACCACTGGCGACGGCTGACATTAGGAACACTCGCCCTACTTGTTTAAATCAGATTGTTAATAAAATGTTATGGAGGTGAAAAGCTACATGCGATATTACACATGTATTTTAAAATATTACGTTTGTTAACTGTCATACGGAGTTCAAATAGCGAAGAGTAACGGTTCGGCGGGAAAGATGGTCAATTAAATTGATGACTCAATCAGGTTACATTATCTCTGCTTTTGCTTACATACAGAATGCGTAATATCCGCTATTCCCCGGAAAGAAAACGCATTCTACTTTCTAGAGCCCAGCCTTTTTTGCCGATCTGTTTAATTCTTCACCTGCAATCTCCGACAATGCGTCAGCCACCAACCTGCTGCAAGAGAAACCTCGTGTGTGATTCATTCTGATAATGTTGATGATAAAATATATTTCAGTTGTCTAGATGTTTGTGTTAAATATTATGTACATTTACGTTTATTGACAGTGTGCAATAGCAAAAGTTCTTAAATATACCTATGTTTCGTCTAGAAAAAGGATATAGTCATCACTATTGTCAAAAATTGAGTCAATGATTCCTTCATCGAAATCGTATTATATTAGACAATTTTTGCATAAATTTAGTTTCGAAAACATACTATCGGGGAACGGAGATTCAAGTAAGACAAAAAAAATGGCGCCGGAGTGCAGGAATGTATAATATAGGCCCGACGAATATCGTAAAACTGAGGGGAGAAATGCAAAACAAAACACCTACCTATTCGACGACGCCTCACAATAACATAGGTAGGTATTATAACGCAACATGGAAAACGGATCAGAATGTGATTTTAAGTTGTATATAAAAATGTTTTGTCCATGCTCAATCTCTATTTTCTTTCAATATTTCATTTCGCAAAGTGTTGGCCGTGTTTCTGGGTTTTTAACTAAACCCCTTCAGCCTTTCTCCGTAACCAAATTTCATGTGTATCGCTTATATCCATTGGGATGTATTTTTCAGGTAACTTCAGAATTTCAATTCTTTTCAAATAGCTGGTTTAACCCTGGCGTAGCCCTAATACCTAGGTATATCATTATGATATAAGTTTTAAAGGTTAAAAAAAATATTACGGGTTATTATGCTAGCGGAAATGTTAACAATGCGAATATAAAAACATATTTTAGACGGCTGAATAATATAAGGCAGCCCTGTACGGGCAGCCAGTCGATGCTATGACTGCCAGCAGCCAGACGTTGACCCCGCTGGATGTCGAACCCGTGTACTTGCATCGCTGACTTGCCTCGCGACGAGACGGTCGCGTATTCGCCAGCCGGAGAGTCGCGGAAATTTATATCGGAGGCGACCCCGCGTCATAATCTCATCTCAGATGCCAAGAAATCGATTAACGAGAATCAGCAGAAGTGGAGAACCATTAACATAACTTCGCAACTAAAGATCACAGCGAGGTGAACATGCATAAAATTAATTCGACAGATTGGCAAGCAAACAGTCACCATACAATCAAATTTTTAAGCAGTCGAACGATGATCAGTCTTCGTGTTGAAATACTACCCACCCAATCATTGAATTCATGCCACATTTTTTTTTATTGAACGCCATGTAAAAAAAAAAAGTCTGCCAAAATGCCTACAAATAAACTACGGTAAGGTACAAATATAAGGCAATAAATTATATTGACGGTGTTTTGGCCAATTGAAGTACCCCTCAAAAAATACGATAATGAATTAATGATTGGATCTCATTTTAAAGAAATAGAGTAGGTCTCGGTCAAATGATGTAAATTAGAAAAATAAATTGACTACTTTGAAATCATTTTAGATTGATTTTAAGCCATAATTATATCGAAAATCCCTACATATAATCCCGTATCTGCAAACATGAGAATTTACAGGAGTGGATTTCAAAGATTCATAACGCAACTCACCATAGGTATAATGTTTTCGATAAAAACAGTTTTTACTCTCTCCTGAACAATTTCAATTTTGATAATTACATCTATCTATTGGCTAAAACACCATCGATATTTGCATTTTATATTCCAGATGGAATCCATTTAGGGTAGCCTCAATAGAAATACTAGGTAGTCCCTTACCCAATAAATAACATAAAATCGATGTAATTTATTGGCATTATTAGGTAATTCATGATTCTTATCTGTGGCCCCGCGGCCAGTGTTCACATGGCACTGAAATTTGAAAAAATGACAGCGAACAATCGACACTCATTTCGCCAACGATAACAAAATAGTAACGACTTCGGTGTTCTTTTGTTTTTTTTAGAATAATATGATTGTCGCGCCGGGTTGACATTCCGGAAGGTCGAACGATTATCGCTAAAAGAGAATAGAAAATAAGTAAACACCTACTTGCTATAGTTCAATCAACACTGTATAAGACTTTTTATAGAACTGCCAACGTTTATTTCCGTCACTTCGGAGTCTCTACGACCTCCAGGTATTTATTAACGATTTATATCAATAATATTATGCTGCTTCGTCAATATACTTTCCCAAATTATCGGTGATCTTGTACATCATAATATTTGGTGTGTGCTTCTCTTTCGATATGCCTAATTTGCAGTCTTATTGGTATGAAATATATTTCAAATATGGATTCATCAAAAGTGCATTTATAATTAACGCCTAATAATCTCTTATATAGGTATGTTATGTTATAACTTGGTTGTGACTTTTATTATACATCTTTTTAATTTAGCCATTTGATCACAAATGTATAAGCGTTGCAAACCAACAGTAAAAACAGTACCGCATTCCAATACCTACCATGTAAATGCATATTAAAACTATGTCCATTTCCACTATTAATACTGTCAAAAATAACTCGATTTTGTAAGTAAATTGACTATTAAAATTAAATTATTGAGATTTTGTACACTTCCATGTATTTTGTCACTAACGACTCGGGTTTTTCCTTTCGGCATCTTCAGGTATTCGAGCGCACGAATGCCTGAAGACGCCGAAAGGCGAAACCCGGGTCGTTAGTGACAAAATACATGGAAGTGTACAAAATCTCAATAATTCAAATTTGATATTGAAATTCCATCAAGCACCCTCAGTCGATGACTTAAATTGACTATTCTTGTCAAAAATAACATAAACACTTTTTACTCAGACCCTTTGCTTACACCACTGTATAAGACTAGTAAACAAAAGAATGAACATTCGTTTTTTTTTTTTTTTTAATTTTTAAACGAATTATATAAAAATATTTTCCGAGCTTATCTACAGGTGACAAATTAGGTATTTGTTTACTTAATTTTAGCATATTTGTTAATAAATATACATTTAATAACATTTTTACGCACTCCATAATGAGAGTGATATATCTATGTAAATGATAAAATATGTAGGTATTCGAACACATAGTAAGTTGCCCAAATATAATTGAGATCTCCAGAGTCGATAAGCACAAGTTGACATGCGTTTATTTTTTGCAGCAGGCCAGGCCGGAGACGTTATGTAACAAAGCGCGATTTCTTATTATTTTCATCCCGTGCGGACGTCGCAGGAAAAGCGATTACCCCAAACGTTCGTCGGCAGACCGGGGTCACGTGACCCCGAGCAGTAAACGACCTTCAAGTTATGTTCCGAGCATTCCCACCGACCTTGACAGAGGCGCGCATAGCTGTCTCGCTCTCGCCCCTACCTAACTGGCCCGCTGGATGACTACGAGAATCGGTAACATCCCAAATGTAAATACAAATAATAGTTCCACACAGATAACACAATACTACATCCGAATACGAAGATTTTCCGATGAGTTAGGGCCAAGCAATAGCACTAAAGATTCCCCGTTAGCTTTACCAAGCCCGGGCTATTAAAAAAACGTAATATAGTTACTACACGTCAACCAATGTTGTGTCCGCGACAAACGACAAACAAAGAAACCTAACATAACGTGGGGCCTCTGCACGGTAAACCGAGCTAGATGAAACTGCAATGATATACCTGCAATGTGCATATGAGAGCATTGTATAACTCGCTTTGACAATAGACAGGAGGAAAAAACATGACCACCGACTCGGGTTAATAGTCCACCTACCTTCCTTTCACGAGAGTTTTTACATCCGCGTTTGCGATTCCGCTATCATTATCCAGAGGGACCACATTTCACAGATTATTGGCAAAGACACAGTGGAAAACAATCGGCGATTGCCAGTTTCACTTTCACACCAGGCGACAGGTAGAACGACACACCTTACGTAAATTTACCAAAGTTTATTGACATTGCCGCCGAGGAGAAGGTGCGAACAGATTTGTGCAAAATTTAACACTAAAACACAACACAGGAAAATTCCTGAACGCGTGTTAAACAACATCGATTAAACTTAATCCTTTTGGCATTCAGATTGCTAAAGTATACGGAAGAAATTCGATGAAAACGAAAAATAACCGACGGCACACTCGGACATCAGGAAAAATGTCCGTTCACTGAAAACAATGCCCAATTGGAAAATATCAATTTTGGCGACATCTCTCGAGACAAATTAGAGATAATGCCCGCCTAGCGCCACTGCGGCCATATGTACACATTCAAGGTATTCAAAAGAACTTCAATATTACATTGAAATTAATACATAATTGTGCACTAACCTTACAAAATTTTATTCACGATATATTCCCATAGAGTTTTTTCAGCTTTCATATCTTAATTTTGTCGTATTTTAATATGTTTGAAATCTCATTATTTTTAATTCAATGTTTGTGTGTACGCGGTAACTTTTTCCATGGTCAAACAGTCGCCTATTTTGTAATTGTCAGTGTAACTACAGTTCCAAAACGTCACAAAATTCTACAACCAAGTTAAATGAATATATGCTTTAAACCACATTAACGCATGGTCAATAATCCATTGCCTCTATGAGGATTCGCAAGGTGCAGAATACTTTGAAATTAGTCTACTTTCCAATCAGGCATCGGTTGACGTTTAATAATAATTAATCGCGAATCGTGTCAAGAATTGAGATTAAATGGAGAATAATATTCTTCTCTCGTTCGTCGTGTCGTGTACCGTCATAGAAAAATAAAATTATTTGGATCTCTGCAAATATTATTTTGTAAAACTGCCTACGAATCTCGTGACATGTCAGGTTTTTCCCATCTTCGTTGATCGATGTGCATTGTATACAATCTGATTTTCAATTGTCAAATTCCATGACTCACGATGATAACATAACAGCATCCGTGTGGTGAGATTTCGGAATAGAATAAGTGTTTCGTTCCGAATCTTCTGGAATTCTTACTTGCCGATAAATACTTCTTAATATTCTGACGTTTCAATACCTGTATTTTAATCGTTGCGAATATAATAAATTGCGTTTCACACATACCCAAATAGTGCCTTAAGTTATTTTATGCGCAATCAATTATTGTGATTCGGATGGATAAGGATCTAAAATGTCGGAAGCGCAGAGAAAAGTGCACATGCGAACACCTAGCAAAAATACTCTATTAAAAGTCGTCATACTCGGTGACGGTGGCGTCGGCAAATCGTGCCTGATGAACAGATTCGTGTCGAACCAATTCGACGAGCAGAGCTTTCACACGATTGGTGTTGAATTTCTGAACAAGGACATAGAAGTCAATGGTGAAAAATACACACTGCAGGTGAGCGCGAATATAATTATGATTTGATATAAATTCTATTTTAAAATCGTCTACATGTGCTAAAGTTTAGTATCAAGTCTATTTTACTAATATCTTATTATAGATACATATCTTTTTTAATTGTATTACTGCTAAATAGCCGATGACATCAGATTGATAGATATACGAAATATTCTGGCCTAACAATTTTTTTTTTTCATGTCCGCTCTCAATGTGGAGCATATAGTCTCCTATTAAAACTGCTTGTTACCCAGTTGCTCAACGTCTTTTTTTTCGAAGACGGTAGGGATAGAAGGATACGGCTAGGGCAGGACTAGTGGTTAACTAATCGCTCTCACAACGCCCTGTGAGGATCGGATATGTGGGAGAGAGTACTCAGACTACGAACAGAAACCCATAAATCGGTTGAAATTTATGAAAACCGTCCGCAGCGGGAATCGAACTCGAGACATCCATAACGGTAGCCAACGACCCTACCAACTGCGCCATGGACGCCGACAACCTATTATTATTAACCCAGAATTATTTTTGACCAGGTACATCTCTATGTCGATAGAGGAAATCTGAAAGCTTATATTAAACCCGCTTGCTTTTTCCTTTAGGTCATTACAGATCTGTCTCATCTGGTAAACATTTAAGTTTACCACTAGCTTTTGCTGTATATTATGAATGTGTCACTTTGGATTTAGGTAACATAATTTTATAAAAGACGTAACAGATTTACATTTGATTCATTTCTAATAATGTTTACATTGAAATATTTATAAAATCCGAGTATTGAGGTAGTTAGTCATAGCCAATAAGATTACACAAATTGATAAAATCATATTGTAACATTGTTGTAAGAACTTACATTAGTGATAATTGAAATAGGTCAATATAGAATATGCACTCTGTTAGATTAAGTAACCTGCTTAGTTTCTTATCAGTATTGTTATGAAACATCTCTTGTCCTTATTTAACTAATAAATATTATGACTCACCAATTTACCTTTTCTACTTGGAATACTTATAATCTTACTTTAGATTAGCAAATCAATGTTTTGAAAAACTATTTACGCAAAAGTTTAAAAATTTAAAAATTGAAGGTACAAAAAACTACTTTTTGTAATCCATAATGAAATTCATACTTAGCAGATAATTTTCAGCTAATTTGTTTCTACATTTTTTAAATATATTGTTTGAATATTTTAGAACCGTTTTTCTTTGAATCAAAATACGTCAATCATTTGTACAAATCTGTCAAATGCATAATCAATTATTATTCTAGAATGCTTAGAAAACATCCATTTCTATCCATCATCAAAATTTTCCAATGTCTTTAGCGCACAGAAAATTTTGAATATTTGAGAAAAACTCTAATTTTAAAGCTCGAATTTGTACTTTATATTAACTTTATATTTAATTATTTTGGATAATTATGTCAGAAATAATTTTTTTATTTTCAATAAAATATACAACTTACAGTTCTAAATAACTTAGATAGTATATTTAAATATTCCGATTATTAAAAAGGATTTGGTCAATCAAATAAAAAATTATTATTGTCATATCAGACTAAAGTGCATAATATTTTTCCAGGTAACATTTTCCAATAGCGACAATATTACTTGGTTGCATCACAATCTGAAATACTGCTATTTGTTATTCGTTATATACGGTTTAATAGGACTCGACAGCTACTTTACAGTGAATGGTGTTTTACCACAATCAATTAGTCTGGCATCTAAACAGGGTCACTGGTTGTGTATCCAATCTCAAATTCAGTACATTATACTCTGCATGGATGCATATGCATACTGACATGATGTTATTACAATCATGTACTAGCTTTAATCAATATAATAAGCCAAAAAGTATATATTGATGTTAATTTCATATTGTGCAGCAAGATTATTGAATTTTGTTGTTTTCAATTTCTCTATTATGAATTTCATTTTTAGATATGGGATACAGCAGGGCAAGAAAGATTTAAGTCACTGCGAACTCCATTCTATCGTGGTTCCGATATATGTCTTCTCACTTACTCCATTGATGACAAGACCTCCTTTCAAAATCTCAAAACATGGATGGAAGAATTCAGAGTTTATGCGGATGTGTGCGATGATAACGAGGCTTTTCCTTTTATCGTCGTCGGCAATAAGGTAAGATTTCTTATTGATTTCTGGTCGCTAATTAATATGATCGATTTTGCCTGACATCTACTATGCATTTTGACTCATCACTATTAAACATCGGTGGGTATAAACTATGATGACTTGGCAGTTTATTTATCTTTTGTTTGTTAACAACATATTGTTTATAGTTAGTTTCTTGGGAGTATAGTTTTTAGGAATTTCTTTTAGAATATAATTTTTTTTCAATTCCCATTGAAAAAATAACATTCAGTTTATTATCTCGAATTGTTTTAAATTTTCATTGACTTATTTTTGCCAATTAAATTTATTTTAGAAATGTTAATTCCAGTCAGATATCTCACCTCGCGAAGTGACGGCAGAGCAACTGAGCGATTGGTGCTCTGAGTATAGAATATCTTCATACATAGAAACTTCCGCTAAGACCGCCAGTAATGTAATACAAGCTTTCACTCTGGCAGTTCACAGGTTTGATTTATCTATTCATCTTCTCGTGTTATATAATAATTAGAATTAGATATTTTTCACACAAATTTTCTTGGACAAATTATTGTTTTTTTTTGTATTTCTCATAAAAGAAATAATTTTCCTATTTTAAAAGAATTAATATCTTTCCTTCACTTTTTCATAACAGGTGGCTTGCCCTGGAACGTATGGCGGAGAGAGACTTGCACGCTCTGACCAACACGGACACTTTAAATCTAGCCGCTGCCGCTCCCAAACGGGAGGAACATCGGATATCTTGTTGTATAGGTTCCTCGAATGACGAATGACGGAAATTAACTTTTTTTCATTTTGGCCGTAGACAAGTTAATAGAAATTTTTGCTTGTATGGCATTTGCAAAATTGGAATGAAAGTTTGGCTATATGCTCATTTTTGAAAGTGCGCTATGTAAAATTTTCTCATAAGCATTAATGCTTAATTTCAATGGTATTGTGGTAAATTTCTCGTAGTTTTAAAAACACCGGTGTATTTCCAGCATGTTTGGTACAATAAAAAGGGACCTCTGTATATTTTTAGATAAATGTTGCGACTCTAGGTTCTTAAATAATAAAATCTTCAAAAATTACTACAATTACAATAGACTGCCCTTCTTGAAATGTGACAAAACAAGATATATACTAAACATAATCTGTACCAATTTTGAGGCTATTTAATCATATATACCTGTAATCAGTACCTGAAGGCAAACTTCACCAAAGACAATTGTGAAAATTATTTATGAAATAGACCGTGATATTATTCTTCTCAAAAATTAGCAGCTTAAAAGCTTTCGCTTTGTGCTGAGGCAATTTAATCACGACTAAAAAGTTTGCCTTCGTGAGTGAGTTTAAGAAAAATTTGCATATTTATTTAAAATAACTTTTTTTATACACAACGCACAGAGGCTTTTTTTGTTGCAGTGGTTGCACATCTTTTTAACAATATCTCCATGTTTGTATGTAAATTTATCCATTGAAGGCTGCTGTTTGACACTCGTGACAATTTTAGTAACTGAATATCTTTTACAGCTTAAGATTCATAGTAACTCTTATTTTGTAAACATTTTTATTTCAATGCTTCTTGTTCAAGCTGCCAATCATATTACTGTCAATGTAATGCTAAAACGTGGCCTTTAATTTTGTACTTTTTACATGTTTTTACAACAAATTTTTTATATTGATTTTTGTAATGCGTAAATTGTATATAGAATCCAAATTCTTTTATATACATTATCAATAATTGTTATCGTTGGAGAGCGCTATTGATGGTTTTTTTCATGGCTGTGCCCGTTTGTGTAATAATTGTTGTGCTTAACAATTAGGTTAAGTTTAATGAGTGCTGGTATGTTTTTGTATTGTTGAAATTATTTGAATAAGGACATCTTCATGCGTAAAAGATATTGTTTATAAATATTTAATATTTACCATGTTGACCTTATATTCATTCCAAATATAAAAAATTAAATTTTGCACAAAACAAAAATAATATTTTTAAGAAAATGATTTGTGATAGATTCCAAACACTCTCTGTTTTAACACCAGTGTGTTTTCTTATCTTATTGAGCCTAACATCGTCAAATTGATTGATTTGTGAAATGTTTTTTTTTTGGATCACCAAAAATACATTTGATTGAATACCTAAATATCCATCCATGAACTAAATAGAGTATAAAACAGACTGAAAATATTATTTCAAAATTAATTTAGGAGGTTAAACAACTTTCTAGTAAGTAACTTCAATTGATATTTTATCGGCAAGCAAATGGCTAGATCCCTCACATAGATAAATTTCTGTAATTGTATATTATTTAATATTAAACAGCTTGCAATGGAGTGTATGAATCCGCAACACAGAGGGGGTGACTGAGAAATTAAAACATTTATGTTTTATTGTCACCTTATTTATAAGTTGTCTTATAAACGTGACAATGACAAAAGAAAATGTAGGCCCACCAGAAAATTTGTACGGGGTGGGCAAATCGTAAATGAATTTATGGCATGCAAATACTGGAATTAACAATTATCCTATTAAAAGTTCCTCCAACCTCAGTGCATTTTTTTTCATTAATAATTTATAAAGCTATTTGGGGGAAATTGTGCATCCGTTCAATATTTCTGTATCTATGTATTTGATTGAACAATTCTTGGAGATATTTTGATACCGTCTCATTGTGATGATTAAGTATTATATATTTTCATTTTTTCGTGTACCTGTATTTGAAATATGATTAAAATATGATTAAAATAGATAAAATCGTATATTTGTTTTGATAGTTAGGTATTTAAATTATCTTATATAATAATTGCTTATTTATGTGTGAAATATGATTTTACAATTTTCAAATAAAAATTTGCTTGATACTAGCGTTTTACATTCCATAATTTAAAGAAAATCTTCAGTGACACTAATGCATCAGCCTTGAAAATAAAGCAATGCGTGTCTTCACCTACATGATATTAATTAGTACTGCTATTTTATGACGTAATAATTGCACAAAGTGATATTTCGTTCATGTATTCATATTGGTGGACATTAGATGTACGAGTATTCAATCTCGACTTTGTCTGTCGGCTATATCATAATATATAATGTGGCAAGGGATATTTTTTATGGTATTTTTCTATAATTATTGTTAATTCTTTGCACATCTTACCTACATTATTGTCCAATTTATACTTATTGTGAAATGTATATTTGAAACAAACCTAAGATTTTGTACAATAATATTTGCATATCAGTTGCATACATACTATATTTTTATGTATAAATAAGCATGTAGACTTTTTGAAACTCGCGTATAGATGTTAAATATTATTTTTATTTATTGAATTGTGAAAAAAAAACTGAAAATAAATACAATTTTGACAATGTCAATATTTTGTTTTTTATATCTATCCAGGGCTTTATTTGCCATGTAACGCGGTGGAACGGCGTTCCGACACCTTTCTTCGTGGTATTTTTAATGCAACAAATTAGTCGAAACAATTTTCCCTCTTACATATAATTTTTCGTCAAAATTAACTTTTAACTTTCTAAAAAAAAAATATTTATTTTTATGTGCTTTCGATGCTTTCGATTGGAAAAGATGCCTTAAGTTTTATTTGAATATAATTTTTAGTAAAAAACTTAATAAGTGGGTTCCAGCACCTTTTTTTCTAAAAAAAGCCCTGTATCTATCCAATTATGAACCTCATCTTCTCTTTGAAATTCAAATAAAGTCAATAAAAATACTAGTTTAAAATATAGTAAATGGACTCACCATGCTCTCGGTATTTAAATTATATAATCTGTATTTATAAAAATGAAGAATAGTTTGTTTATCCTCTATGCATTCTTTTACCATTCATCCGATTTCAATCAAACTTTGGTGAGTTGTTGTGCGCATACCCGGGAAGGTTTCTGAAGAAAAAATCTAAAAAAAGAATCAAATACGTACAACTAGCGACATCTCTGAACCAGACGGAAAAACAAAAAATATTGTATATCAAAAATAGAGGTCAGCACGGACCCAGGCTCGGACTGGTAAAGACAATTCAGATTCGGGCCCGGGTAAGGAATTCAAATTTAAGAAAAGTATTTCATACTCTCTTCGGGTCATCAGTCAGTCATAAGGCAACAGTTTTCAACATAAATAATTTATTTCACATGTGCTATGAATATCGTTAGAAATATGGAAACAATAACATGTATTGTTTGAAAACTATAAATGAATATACTATATTAAAAAATAAATCGGGCTTTTTTCGGGTTGAGAAAAATAAATCTGGGCTTCGGGTTACAAGTGTGATATTGAGACTCGGGAGATTCAGAAGATGACAGGCTTGGATCAGGTAATTTTATGAAATTTTGGTCCGTGCAGGCCTCTAATCCAAAAGCACTTCAATAAACAATTAAAACACAATCCCTTTCCTTCTTTGAGTGGCATTGCAACGCATGCCGGGTACTCACTAGTTCTTTAATAAATAATATAAACACATTTCAATTTCCGCATTTTGAAAACTCCAACATGAAAGCCACATAACATTTTTACTTTTCCCGGCGACAATTAAATCATTGTGGTAACTGTCAATTTTTGGTGGAAAGGCATTATATTGAAAAAATATTTATAATTTTTAAAAACAAATGGTAAAATATTTTAAGGACACTTTGATCCTGTGAACTAATACTATTTAACAATACTTATCTGACATCACACTCAAACCTGAAAGCTTCTTCTTTGTCCATAACCACTCCCTATATAGTGTATAATAACCACCATGTGGCACTTACAGGATTCCATGACATGCCAGCATTCTTTAATTCCGCCGAGTACAGCCTATGGAAAGTAAGCACTTGACAGCCATCCAGGATGAAAGTAAGAAAGAACAGCATTGTATCTTTTCATTTATTTTATTACAAATAACTTTTATAAAATCATTTCGTGGTACAACATGGAAACTGGAATGACTAGATGTATATCTTTCATTTTTCTGCACAACATTGCATAAATATAATAATGGAATTCACAACTTGTCATGAAACTGATGTTTTATTTACAAATTTCTCAAACTTAAGTCAATACACTTTTTATACATGCAGTAATAAATGTTCATAAAAATGGCATACACTAAATAATTATAAAAAAAAAACTAATCAATAGGCGACAATTTGAATGGACCAGCGACTATCATAACAATAAAGAATGATGCACTAACATGCATAGATATTTATGTTCTTTACGTACAATTGTCATGATTACTTGCATTTTGTGAATCATGAAGCCGAAAAAAAACATTAAATATTCCCAACTGCAAAATAATTGTATTGTTCATCAAACATTTAAAAGAAAGACAGTCTCTGTTGACCATATCAAAATAACATAAAATTTTCATAATATCAAGCCACAATACACTTTTATTTTTCATAAAAACATACAACATTATAACCTAGATAATTCCGTACATCCTGTTATTGTTACATTATTATAAATTAAATTTCTATCACATAATTATTATCTTTCTATAATTTCAACATTCAATAATTCGTCAACCTTTAAATTACAGAGAAATAAACAATCAAATAAGTACCTACTTAGAACAAGTAAATTAAAAAAGGCTTAATACTTAGAAAGATAATTATAATATAGAAATTCTAAATCAATAGTTAATGAGTGAAACCAGGCAAAGAGGATGGTGGATAATTTGATTTTTTGGCACTTGTGAAGGTTATATCGATGTCCGAGACCAAACAAGATTGTGCATGCTTGAATCAGTCAAAAGTTATATCTCTACAATGAAAAGGCGCCAGTAAATGACCATCAAAAATTGCATATGGCCGGCAATACTGCGAAAGATTTAGTGCGTGCATGTGAGTAAGTACATAATTTCTATGTTTTGTAGAGACTTTTACATAGAAAACAAAGGAATGCCTGCAGAAAATTTATAAATGTGATGCATTTAGCCAACAGTCATAAAAAATGTAAGTGTGCATATATTATACTGCCATCTTAAATAAAAATACAGGTAAGGGCAAAAGGTAAAGATAAAAGAACTGTTAACCAAAAACTAAACAAGTGGTAGTTTTTTACAAAATTTTATTGATGGCTTATATTTTTATGAATCGGAGCAAGAATATTGTGATTGCATATTCATGTCTTTTTACATATGACAGCAGTTTTCTTCAAATTAAAATTATTTCTGCTTTGCTTGTATATATCATAAAATATTTAAATAAATCAATATAAACTATTATCTTTTTATCATTTTTGTTTTCTAAGAAAAAATCTTAAGCCATAAAATATCTGCCATGCCTGGACATCCCTACATCAAATAAAAAAGAAAACTGGAATAAGTATTAAACATCAAATTTTTATTTTATGTATATTACAAAAATTGGTAATAAAATAATTATAATATTCACACTATTGTATAAAAGTTACAATAATAAGAAATTTATTTACATACATGGGTATATAACAATATTTCAGAATAACACATCAAAGTTACCAAAACATTGGGATGTAGACATGAATGATTATTCCATTAAAACTGAAAAATTTCTGAATAGTGAAAGACTTAAAAAATGATTAGAAAAGGTTTCAGTTATTGGATGTCAGCAGCATTCCACATGATGTCGAAAAACCATACCAGCCCGACAGAAAGAATCAGGAACCACAGTAATAATTCGGCATTCAATCTCCAATCGACGGAATTCTGCAGATCGGGATCGAAACTGTCGAGAAATCCTTCGTCTTCGTCTGAAAATATTTCTTCAATAAATCCAAAGTCCTCTAAGTATCAGACGTCTTCCCAGCCGCCGCTTCCCCACGCTTCATCGCCTGCCTTCGATTCTTCACTTTCCACGGGAGCAAAATTCAATTTCGAACTAATAGTTTGTGGCATATCAAAATCTAAACTTTCATTCGGCTTTATGCTGTCAAAACCCAATTCATTACTTATTTCGGCCTTTTCGTTGACCAGGAAAGTGTTGGTTTTTTCAATCACGGGCTCCATGTCAGTGAAGAAATCAAATTCGTCACGATTCGCAGTGTTATTTTGCAAATTCGACATTTTAAACTTCTGATTCTTAATATCCAACTCAGATATGTCAGTCAATTTACGTGACTTCGCATCCATTGCTGCTTTTTGTAAATAAAGTGAATCATTTTTACTATTCTTAGCGGCAACCGTTTCTTTTATTTCACTCTTTCCTTGTAAATCGTTACTTATTAATGCAGTCTTAACATTTGCTAAATTGTTCAAATCAAAAGCTTCACCGACGCCTACAATATCTATAGCCGGTTCTTTAATATCGAATTCGGATTCAAAAACAACATTTTCTCTATTTTCATTCTCGTTCCAATCACTCCAATTACCATCACTTCCTTCGACATCTTCTTCAACAGTATTCACCATAACTTCGCTGTCTAAATCTTCTCCGCCGTCAGGAGAAGGCCTCTCGTGTAGGAACAGGTTACTTTCAATTTCAATCGATTCCCCACTGCCAAACGAGGTCTCATCGGCAACAAATTTATTTGGCGGTGATTCGACAACGGTGCGAGATTGACTCAATACTTCTCTATCGTGCGTTTTAATCTGATGACTCAATTTGAGACTATCCGGTCTCTTATCTAGTGCTGTTTGCGGTATGATTTTCTGTTTTAATTTATGCGGTATAGAGTCTGACTTTAGTCTCGGATGAGTGAGCGGTCTGCCGTCGGCAAACAGTTTGAATCTTTTGCCGCCAATCACAGTCGCTGCTCCCAATATCGGAACAAGATCAGCCAGGCATAATAGAGTCATAGAAACTAAAGTGTCACTTGTGTCTTTTATTCCCACTAAAAGCTGAAAAAACAGAAAAATATTCATTGTACCTATACCATAATTTTTTTTTAGCAAGTAGCTCCCTTTGTGGGATAGTATATCAATTACCAGTAGAGCATTTCAACAGAACAGAAGGGTTTTAATGAAAACTGGTTGTATATAATTCGCTCATCCTCCATTTTCAGAGATGATATTGGGAATCACCCATATCTACTACATTCAATCCATAATCATAATTCGTTTTTGAATTTTTATGTTAAACCTTGCTTTTGATGCTGTTTTTTTTCAAATAAATTGTCGTTCACCGTTCAAGTGATTAAAAAAAGTAACATTGAACCTGTGTATCGGAAATGTAACTATAAAAAAATAAGTCTTACTTCAGGTAACACGAATGTAGTGAGATCTTCCCTGCTGAATGTTGCGAAGTATCCAGAAAAATGCTTTAAAAGTGAGAGCCTTACCTGAAATAATACAGTTTTAAATATTTTTTACAAAATTATTCAATTTTGAATGTAAAATTGGGAATATGTTTCATAATTTTCAAATTTGCAAAAAACTAAAACAATGGGTATAAATGAGACCAAAATCCCATGAAAATTGAAGAATTGAATAAAAAAAAGGTAATCTAAAGAAAACCCTATCTAAGAACTTCATTTATTTATTTTAACAGTTTGATCGCCATGGTAAGGGATGATCGGCAAAGACCAATCTCCTTTTAATTTTAAATACTCACGACAGGTTCACTACTACATATTATGTACAACAGAGAAACCCTGAATTTGTTTGAAATATTTATTCATGTAACTATTTTATGCATCACACTTCAAAACCACATTGAACAGAGGCTCAATTGTGTATATTTTTTTGTAAACCATTTGAAGTATCACTTCCTAATATAGAAAAACTTTCTTACTTGGACATCACGGACACGGAACATTCTTAAAAGTTGAGGTGTAACATGTTGAGTAAAAACGCTCAAAGAAAACAAACCAGTGTCTTTTTCAGTAGCATTATCTGTAATAACAATAAAATTATGAAAGGACGAAAAATTCATAAAAAAAAATATTGCAACAAAATGCCACATAATTTCATATATAAACATTACCATAACATGAAATTCATTTGCATTTACCCCACATCACAGTAGTATTATGTTTTTGTGCCCCACTATAGTAAAATCTTAATGAATAAAGTGTTAGAAAAATGGATATATCTATCCATATAAGTACCTGCTTTTGGTACTAAAATGTGCGGCAGAAGCTTTTCCCTAGCTGTAGAATCGAGAAGTACCATTCTAGACAGCAACGGTCCCCCGAGTTGCCTGGCAACGGTTTCTTCCTTGAAATTCCGGAGTTTGTCTATAAGGCTGCAGAAAAATTTGCTTTTGTCTTGCTCACACTTCAGTGGAAGTGAAGTCAGAAACTTATGGATGGAAATAAACTCGTGATTGAAAAATTCATGCTTCAGCAGTGATGAGAGATTAGGCCGCAAGCTGGCGACAGGATTTTGAAGTTCACTGCGGCATATCGTCTTGAACTCTCTCAGGAATGGCACATCGTCTGAAAATATTACGAAATTATTGATTAGAAAAATGAATTGCGATGATATAGTCCTTGTTTACAGTACATATTTTTATGGTGATAAAACATATACACCCAGTTCTCTTTTTACACAATTTTTTTGGATGGCACCGTTCTTTTTTTTTAATTTACTACACAACTGTTCCTATTACAATGGCACGAGCAGGTTGTATAACTACTTCAAGGCAACTGGTGTATGGCTTGAAGTCCTCTAAGGAAAACTACATACTGCAGAACTCCACAATACATTCTGTTGTCTATAGTTCCTCGCATGCTTGAGTGGTGTCTCTCGTCGGCCCCATCTGTCTCCCATAATACATCCGCATCGGGTTTATTCACAACAGATGAGGTAGACATACAATGAATTTACAGAAATAATTAAAGCTTGACAGTTCATTCACAGTTGTATTCAGTTTTTTTTGTAGTAATACTTCATAAAACACCTATTGATTAGAGATGTATGTCTCAGAAAGTAATAGAAAATGTGCACAAACCTTCATTTCTTCCCTTTAGAACATCATCAACAAGTGTGCAAAATGAGTATTGATCAATCTTTGTCAAATCATCAGCCAAATCTTCATTCTGATCTACTGCCTTGTCGTATCTGAAGCAAAGACAAAAAAAAAATAATTAAAAGAAACTTCTATTTGTTTTGCAAATAAATATTTAGTGTTCTCAAATATTGAACTATGTTAGAAACAAACCTATGTTTCTTAGTTTCTTTTAGATATGCCGAATTCATTTCTGGAAATGCTCTCAAAAATTCCATTCCGCCCAGTTTCCAGCAGCCATCTGCCATTACGTATATTGAGCCAATGCTCACATTGTTATGTGATTGTGAAGCCTATAATAAAAAAAATATATATCTAAGATATTTCATTGGAGATTTTCACTTTCCAGGTAAACTTTACAAAAAGTACCTAATAACTTAATTTCAGTCGAGAGGCTCCGAGAAGAAGAGTTTCAGAACAGTTAATGGTCAAAGAATGGGGTGAAGAAAGTACTTGAAGTTACTTTTAAGGTGCTGACTGTCAATTCTTGGTGGAAAGACATTATATTTTAAAAAATAAAACACAATTCATTTGTACTACTTCCACATGTTTATAATGATCAGGACCGGTTTCGCTCATCACGAGCATTATCAATTGACAAAAATACAAACATAACAGGCCTATTTATATAAAATTAAGTGTTATAATTAAGGTATATGAAACAGATGGTTCATGAACTAAGACAAGATATAACCGATTATCAAACAAATTATACATAAATCAAATAAAATGTTCTAGACCTCTTACAAATCAATAATTACTAATCTGAAATCACAAATATAGCTACATTAAAAGTCCATTAACTGAGCAAAATTTTTTTAACTGATCATTAAAAATATGTGGAAGTAGTACAAATGAATTGTGTTTTATTTTTTAAAATACTTGAAGTCAGCTGATCGCTCTTCCTGTGCATTGTTTTCATAATCAGATAGGGTGAATTATAAGGGATGAAAATATTACAGATCTCCACAATTCTTTGAATACAAATTCATAAACTAATTGAAAGTGTGAGTATTCATTACGTGATTCCAACCCTTGACTGCACAATTGAGTAGAAAAAAATCCCACTTGGTTCTGGCATTCGACAAATTATTCAAAACTATTGAGTGTATTATTCACCTTGTTATGGAGAAATTCTAAAGCTTGTAATATTTGGTTAAGTCCCACACAGATATGCAATGAGTCCTGCGTAGACAACGCTTGTGAGAGTGGTTGAACAGGTTCTGTAGCTAGCCAGTGAACACCTCTTTGTTGCCAATGCCACACATATCTCAGTATAGACGGGTGTCGATATTTCATAAGGCTCTAAAAATATAAATGAAACACATTTAAGTGGAAGTATGTATTAGAGCAAGGGGTCGCCAAACGACGGCCCGCGAGCAGCACCAATCCGGCCTGCCATAGTTTATTTTGATAACATACAAATCATAACATAACATAGTGAATCGTACAAAATAATAATCAATGCTAATATTTGACTACCAATTAAGAAACACAATAACTGAAGAACATAATGAAAATGAATATTTGAACTGTAATTAATGATATATAGGTAATACACATAATGAAATAAAACATTATAATTATGATTTATGAGATTTATGTAGTTGTAACTTTCCACTGAATTGTGTTCAACTGTGGATCAAGTTTACTAGTGGAAACTATCAGCAGCGACTCCAAATGCTCATCAGTTAATTTGGATCTGTAAATATCTTTCTCATATTTCATTTTAGAGAATGTTGAGCACACTTTGTGACGAGACGTTTTCCTTGCATCTTCTTCGAAGGACTATCACAATCTCTTGTTAACCCCTACAACTTTATTTTTTATTTGATTGCATTATAAAAGCAGTTCTCAAAGCAAAACTTTCGTTAAGATACCTCCACGAGGAGTTCAGATGGTCCACAGTTGGTGGGTTTTAAAAAAGTTTTGTTAGTAAATACAAAGTTGTTACATATACACATAACGATATTATTATTTTATTTACATATGTGATAAAAGAACCAGAAATTTAATATAACCAGATTAAATCAGGCTTAAATCTTATGCCAGAGATAACAAATAATATACTCATCAAGAGGAATACAAAATATTAGTAATGATTTAAAACTGCTAATAGTCTGAGATTCTATCGCTCATATAGTATCTCAAATAGTATTCTGGTACTTACTATTGCACATTTTTCTAATGGAGAATGAAGAGTCCATAAGGGTCCGAGGACCGGAGCTTCACTTTTAAACACAGATATTGAGCCATGACCCTTCAAATTGAAGAAATAACCAGAGTCATTGACGGTTGCCTGATAGTGTGCCCAAAAATCAGTTATTTCTGTGGCTTTTTCATTTATTTCCAGACCGCTCAGATGTGACGTTTCGTTTCCCATTATCATAGATTCCGTGGACGAAAACCATTGGCAAACAAATGACAGATAAACATTTTCATGTTGTCAAATCTGATTTCATTCGTAACTTTCTGAAAGTTGACTAGCCTGTGTCATAATTAGAACTATGCAACGTAACGAAAAATAAAATCCATATTTATTTTGTACCTACTTCAAAGTCCAACAATTTTTGCATACAGGAAACAAATGAATGCTAAAACAGAAAATTAAAGTAGGTATAACAAAGTTAATTCATTTAATTTGTCAATGATACATTATTTTCATAAGAGTACCATGAAAAGGGGTAATTCCTTTTGGTTTTTTACGGCATCTAATTGCTAACAGTGAAATGAAAAGTAAAAATATCTATATCGTAACTTTTGTATTTCTGTGAGATAAATAATGATGATTTTCTGACAGTTGAGGTAGGTAACTGCATATGCACACAACATTTGCAAAATCAGAGTTTTAAAATGACTTAACAGAATTTTTAGATATTTAAAAGGCTTCGTGTGATCAACTGACTATTGATAGTAATTTCATACAAAATATTTTGTCTACCCGAGTGTAAAAATAAGTTACGGTCATATAAACATAACAACTTTTATTAGGCGAAATTGTACTTAGTAGGCGAAATAACCCCAGTTGAGTGTATATCTAATATATTTGCCAATCCCTGCAGCCTATTATGGCAACTCTATGGAACTAATCCCAAATGACAACTAATCTGACGTCTGACAATTGAAATCTAGGAGAGAGGATTGATATCTTTTTGTGTAAACAATTTTGATTAAAACTAATTTTCTATAGATAGAGTTATACAAAACAAGTACACAATGGATAAACGGAGTAGTTCTGAGTTGCTCAGCTCTGAGTTCAGCGTATCGAAGAATGCCAGCTCGGATTCTTTAGACTCGGACTCTGTAAGTAACTGGACTGCGTGAACTTTTATGTATATGCGAAAATTTTTTAAATAATTTGAAATATATGCAATGTTAATTCGAAAACCGAATAATTTGAACCCGAACAGTCAATAGTATATTTCACCCATACGTTTCTATGCAATTCTAATGATGGGTTGAGGTTCAAACCCTCACTTAATGTTAAAAAAACTTTCATGGCTCATCTTGATATTTTTATAAACATATTTATTATTACATGCTACTCGTTTTCTGGCTAAAATTACTTAATGCTCCTAAAAACAATGCAATTCTTTAGTATATGTAATTGCATATCGGAAATTTTCATAATATTGAACATTGGAATCAAGGATACTGATAATTTAAGCGAATCATGAAATATTTTGACGCTTTGTCGTCGTGTTATGTCAAATTTTTGCCTATGGTTAGTTCTGAGAGCGGCCATTTAACATATTATGACGACTTTTTATGCTGACAGTATGTTTGTATTTCGTGTAAATTATTGGTTTCTTTGATTCCAATGCTTAATATTTTGCCAATTTCCTATTCGCAATCAAATTTCTTACACAATTGTATTGTTTTTAGCTGCATTAAGTAATTTTTCATGGAGAAAAAGAGTAGCATGTTGTAAAGCATACTTACCGAAATAAGGATTTTTTTATCAAACTAGAATGTAGCACTATTATTTCTTATAGCCACAGTCAATTACTGAATGTCCACTCGTAGAAGGAGAAGAAGTTAGAGGCAAAGCTCGAGATGTGACGTATCTGTGTCCATACTCGGGTCCAGCACGGGGTGTCCTTACTGTCACCAACTACCAGCTTCATTTCCGGCCTACCGATGCATCACAGCACCACAGTGTGCTAGCTGTGCCATTGGGAGTGGTAAGGCGTATTAATTTATTATTCATCTAAATTTAATATCATTCGGTATAATATCTGACCAGATGTCAATCCATTTTGATAAACGACACCAACAATATGTTTACCATCAGCATGCAGTGGATGTATCTCTATCTATATCACACTATCTCACTTGTTTATAAGCAAGTAGGATAAAAGAGCAAACGCTAGTATGCTCTTATATCTCCCTTGCACTCTTCACTTTACATGTGATTGAGCGAGGAAGAGAACAATTCACTGCACACACTTAATGTACGTTTTTTCAGATTTCTCGAATTGAGAAGGTGGGGGGTGTATCTTCAAGGGGTGACCACTCTTATGGAATTGAAGTATTTTGCAAGGTAAATAGTCTTCTTATCATCATGAATATTTACAAGAATTTCTTTAAATGAATGGAATAACAAAAGTTAAGTTAGCATGACCTGTAGCCAAGTGGTCAACGCCATTGTCTTTTGTTGTATTGCCCACAGTTCTCAAATCCCAGTATGGACAATTTCATAAATTGATTTATGGATTTGTGTTTGAAGGCATAGATATATGTGATATCTCAATTTCCTTCCAACCATCTGATTATTAAAATGAAGTGTAGCACGTGCAATTAGCTAACCACTAGTCCTATCTTAGCTCCAGCCTTCTGTCCTTATTCTCTCCAAAAACGAGGTTGAGCTAACAAGTAAAGAAGAAGCTCTCGTAGAGCAACTTATAAGATAAGCTCCATTAGGAGTGGACGTGGTAACAAAAAAAAGTTAAGTCCTATCGTCAACTGTCAACATTGATTATTTTCAGGATATGCGCAATCTGCGTTTTGCTCACAAACAAGAAAATCACTCACGTCGCAGTGTTTTTGAATCGCTGCAACAGATGTCATTCCCGCTGTCGCACGGCTTTCAGCTGTTTGCCTTCAGCTACAGAGACACATTCCCTGAAGATGGCTGGACCATTTACGAACCTATAGCTGAATTAAAACGAATGGTAAGAATTTTCATATTCAACTATAATTTCTCTTATAATATTATGTACTAGTAAATGGATGTTGGTATCATCAACAGTCATCGTATTTAAAAGAGATATGGAAAATTAGAAACAACTTGCAAAATTAATTGGCATAGTCTCCAAATGGAGTGGAAACAAAAAAATGTGCTCTAAAATAACATTTTCTCTAATGGAGTTGAACATTTTTGAGAACTAATGACTATAGAATTGCTTAAAATTATTACTCTCAACTCAATACAATATATTTCTTTTTTCTTTTCCCATATCAATGAAACAAGTAGGCCAAATTTTCACTGTTTGAAATATCAAAAATTCCAAACGGAGAATTGTCAAAACAGAAAAAGTGTTTGTCAGATTGGTTTAAATACGACTGATGAATCTTTTCAAATGTATTTTACTGTTGTTTTTTCAGCAGTGACACTTGAAGCTTAAGAACAAGCATGAATACAGTAAACAAAGTTGAGATAAATTGTATAATTTCCAATGATTCTAAAAAATAAATTACACCTGTTTTAAATGTGTAACCAATTTGATAGTCTACTGGTTCCTCTTAAGCTACAAAAGTTGCAAATTCTATTGTGTATCAATACCAGATAACTTTGATATATTTCAACAGGGTGTTAATAGCCCAACAGACATGTGGAAGATAACCCGAGCAAATGAGCGTTACGAGATCTGCGACAGCTATCCTGCAGTATGGGCTGTACCTGCAGCTGTATCTGAAGACCTGCTGAAGTCGGCTGCCGCCTTTAGAGCAAGAGCACGACTGCCTGTACTTTCATGGCTTCATCCTAAGCACCAGGCCACTGTCACCAGGTGCAGCCAACCACTAGTCGGGGTGAGATTATTGTATCATTTATCGAAAAGATTTTTTCCTTACATTTACCATTCTCATAAGAAAGTTTTGTACACATTTTTGATCGCATGCAATTTTGTCAGGTCGGTGGCAAAAGAAGTAAAGATGATGAAAAGTACATTCAGCTTGTGATGGATGCCAATGCACAATCTCATAAACTGTTTATAATGGACGCCCGACCTAGTGCTAACGCAAAAGCAAACAAAGCCAAAGGAGGCGGGTATGTTGTTACAACTTATTTGAATATAGAATAAATAATCCAATTTCATTTCTTTTTTTTTTGACAAATTTATTTATTTCTATTAAATGATGATTTATTTTTGTCATAGATATGAGTCCGAAGATGCATACCAGAATGCTGAACTGGTGTTCCTAGACATCCATAATATCCACGTTATGAGGGAGAGTCTCCGTAAACTCAAAGAACTTTGCTTTCCGTCCATCGATCAAGTCAAGTTAGTGATATATTATAATGATTATGTACAAATAACACTGTGTACAATCTATTTATGCGTAATAAATGATTATTTTTAGATGGTTCAGTGGACTGGAAGCGACGTGTTGGCTAAAACATATCAAATGCATAATGGCAGGAGCAGTTAGAATTGTTGATAAGGTTAGTTTACATAGACTTAAACTTTGAATTTATTTCATTGAAACAAAGGGAAATTCTATTTACTAATTGAATTATAATGGAGAAACTTTCACTAAACAATATATTGTCACGAATCCAGATGTCACAATATTTTAAAAGCAGTTTTGATCATGTCAATTTGTATCTTTGAAACTGATTTCGATGTATTGAAAATTACAATTTTTTTAACAACCCGGTATTGTTTCTTGGTGGCTGGGCCCTTACCTGAGAAAAAACGAAACTTTACATTGTATTATTTGATGTTTATAATATTAAATATAGATATTTGTGATACAATTTATACACTGTGATGATTTCATATTAGGTGGAAAATCATAAAACATCAGTTTTGGTTCACTGTTCTGATGGTTGGGATCGGACAGCACAACTCACCGCTCTTGCACTTCTCCTACTAGATCCTTACTACCGCACCGTCAAAGGTTTTGAACTGCTAATTGAGAAAGAGTGGTTGTCATTCGGTCATAAGTTCCAACAGGTAATTTGTTTTACTATAAATTAACATTCTCATTTTGCTTTATCAGATATCTTTATAATTTTTTTATCATAAATAATTATTGCAGCGCATGGGTCATGGAGACGAGCGTCACAGTGATGCCGATCGTTCCCCGGTATTCTTACAATGGGTAGACTGTGTGTGGCAAATCTCTCAGCAATTTCCCACCGCCTTTCAGTTTAATGAACGGTTTCTGCTGACAGTCTTAGATCATCTTTACTCTTGCCGTTTCGGTACTTTCCTATGTAACTCCGAGAAGGAAAGAGTTAAAGCTGGTAAGTTACTAATCTTCTTTTTATCAAATATGAAAAGTTTTAATATTACCTGATTATCTCGAGACAGAGGTGTCCAAAATAATAGGATAAGTTGTTACTGTAGGATATCAGGGGGCTTGTAGAATATATGTTGTTGCAACAACAGCATAATAATAAACTCTTCTTTTTTAAGAATACAATATTTATAAAGAGAGGAGGTTCAAAATTGTTATTATACTAATCAAGTCAGATGGGGAAATGTGACAGTGGGACGAGCAGGGGGGTCAAAAAATTTGTAAAACATTTACGTCTGTCATTGATATCCTTTACAATTTAATATTTACAGTAAACTTAGCAAAATATTAATATGGAAATTTTAATCATGAATTTGGTGTTTATTTTCAGAGCTAAAAACAAAGACAGTATCACTGTGGTCATTCACAAACAGTCGCCTTGAGCAGTACACCAACCCGCTATACTATGGAGTGGGCGCATGTGCTGGCGGCGGTCCTCCACCTCAAGCTGTTCTTGTTCCAGTTGCATCACTCCGCCTCATCCAACCGTGGAGAGCTTTGTACTGCCGGTGGAATCCTGCTATGCGACAACAGGTCAATAATACGAATAGCCTTGGACTTAAGAATAAAAGTTGCTTAGCAGCAAATAACTCATTTCTCTAAAAGTTGTCAAAGATATTAACTTCATTGTAATGTTGTGACTTGCTGCCAAGTAAATTCACCCACTTAGTTGAAATCAAAAAAATAGTTTTTCTATACCGAGATTTCATTTTCCCAATACTAGCTTGTCAGTGGAGATTTACTTGTTTTAAATTGTCTCAGTTGTACTTTAATATATGTGCTTAAATTTAAATTCTTTTCAGAATATAATAATTATACAATACTTAGTCAAACTATAAGCATGTACATGATAGAATACCATTATAATAAGGTAAAAGAAGTATTTGGTTCCACAATAATTATATCATTAAGCTGATTTTTCATCACGCCTTCATTCTAATGGAAGTAAATATTTTTTACCTTATTCATTCAACTATGTTAAGAACAAAATGTTTGGGATTACATTACTGTATTAGCTGGGTATTTTAAAAAAATTCGTATTGATGGCTTTAAAATCCTGTTCATCTTGAAAATTTTAGGATCCCATATTGCAACGTACACGTGAGCTGCAAGCCCTTCGTCAGCAATTGGTGCTGCGAGCTGAAGAAGCGCAAGCCGAGTTTATCGCCAGACAGCGCAACCCTCTCACCACTCCCCCCCCCCTCGCCAGTCCCGCTCACTCATAACTTGTCTCTTCACTCCATTAATGGATTCTAATTTTTATAACTCTTGACCAAAGTTAATCATCTGTCAGCCAATTGCACAGACCTGATGTCACAATTACGATATGTTCTCAGCTGTGGTAGTGTCTTATTATTACGGGTGACTGACGGTGTTTCTTTCATTACCGTATGTGTTCATGTTTACCGGTGTAATTATATTTCTTTGGTGAAGACGGTAATTTGTTGCATCAATAATCAAATGAAGAACAAATTCTCATTTTGTGAATACTCTTGTTAGTTTATCAAATACAGATTTTATTATTGTCATAGAATGTATATTTATTGATCAAATTCAACCTTAAATCTATTCACAAAACAAAATTATAGATATACCTGTTAAAATACATCACAGTTTGAAAGGTGGTAACATATAAAGATAAAATTCTTTCTTCCACTCAACTTTGTAAGTTATATTTATGTTTAAACTCGATCTAGTTTACCATTTGAAAAGATAACAGTTTGATCTTGATTTATCAATATGATCACAGAGAAATTGTTACAAAACATGCATTTATACACGTAAAAGAAAATTTCCTTGTGCAAATGGCTATGAATTAAATTGATAAAATTTAGAAACAAGGAGAACTATATAAGGTTGTCATTGACTGAGTGTGTCCTTTCCAAGTTGTTGTTATGAGATTATAGATCGTCCATAAATGATGCCACTATTGTGGGTATTTTGATAACCTCTCGCCATTGGCTCAACATGTTTCCCGCCCTTGTCTAAATCAAATGACATATGAAGGGTGCAGGGGATAAAGTGAGAATTGTTCAGAAGAAATTTACATTTCCAAGACTAAATTTTCCAATTTCCTTTAATTTTTTATTGCTCCCTTACTATTAGATAGGATTGTTACTTCATTGTCATCAGATAAATAATGATAAAAGCACCATGATTGTATTACGTAAAAAATAAGAAAAATTAAGCTAACCCCCAAATATAAAGATCAAGAAAGGGGAATGTCTTGTGACATTCCTTTTCTTTGCTGTTTTAATAAAACTCCAAGAGCAAGAAAATAAATAGTGTTTATTTGTAAAATACTGTCTGTACATATTTAATACCTCTATGAAATTATTAAATTTTAGTAGAATATATTCCACTTTCTTACCCTTTATAGGAAAATTTATAAGTGTAATATCTCATGACATACACACTTTTGACATAATAAATCAGACGATATTCAAATGTAAATTTCACAAAATTGATGACATTCTCCTTTCCTCCCCTATAGCCTTCATATATGAACTCGCATACTTGAAAAAAGATGTTACTACAAACTCCTCTTTCCCTCTCATCATAAATCATCAAAACATATTAGACCCCCCTCTACCTCTCCTGGCGTTGAGGTCATGTATGGACGACTCCTAACCACTCTTACACAATATATTCCAGAACAATTGTGTATGTTTATTTGTATTGGCCAGTGTATATTTTTTTTTATAAACGTTTGTGTCGAGTGAAATTTGAGCCCTCAAGAGGTGAAGTAGATCAAGTGATAAAATGGTGAAACTAGTCTATTGAAAGTTTTAGTTTCATGAACTTTTTACATTAATTTATACTTTATTGAATTTAACTTGTTAGAGAATAAAATACTTTTGCAGTCTGTATTTACTTAGGTCACTTCACTTTTATGATACATTATTACATCTAGAATTCCAAAACACACCTAACTTCACTTCTCATTGGCTCATTTCATGGTACTTGTGGATTAATAGAACTATTAAACATAATATTTCACAGAATGCAATAAATTTAGTTTGATATACATTTTTTTGCAACATCTGTAAATAGATAATCTGACATGATAGAGGCGCCTGGGCTTTCTGAGTAGATAATTAGTGCGGAGTAATAAAATGATAATGAAAATATATAGTATTATGTATTGTAGCTATTAATTTGAAAAACTGTATTTGTATCCATCTCGTGTTAGAAAATGGTACTTTTGCCACACGAATTACCTTCGTCACTCACTGTGTTAAATAGTTCTGTTAAACTATTAGTGCCTTCTTATTTAAACCTTGTCACTGGCAAATGTATATCGAATTTTTTACTTGTCAACATTATTTTATTTAGTATATAATATAAAAAAAAATACAAAATTCAATCAAGTTTTTATGTAACCCTGACTACTTAATCGCTTTCCTTGTTTCGAAAGAGGTGATATCTATCCAGTATAAATTTATGCAGCATAAAAACTACTCACAGGATTGATGAATTTAAATGTGTAATATTTTTTCTAAATGCTGGAAGTCTGTCGGCCTGTATTTAATGTAGCTACGTAATGCTGATACGACTTGTGAAAGAGAGTTAAGAGATTGGCGGAAGCCAGAGAATCTTACAGACTCTGTGTGGTGGCCATACGCTCCAACTAATGAGTAGGGACAAAAAAGAAAGAATGCATAACGTGAATATCTTTAAAGACCTTTGTGGGCCATGAAGTTGGTTTTTTCGCATATCCCGTGCTCAAGAAAGCAAGTCATCATCTCGCCAATGTGAATCCCCATTGTAAGTTTTATTGTACAGGGTGGAAGAATCGTCAATGAATATAATAGATTTTTTCGGTAAAATTGACAGTAATTCATCCAACACCCACTTTTTTATGCTGTCAGAATTCATTCAATTTTTGGACTTATTCGACAATCTTGCAATTAGCAAAACTGGTCTTGAAGCTCCTTACTAGTTCCGAAGACAGGTTGAGGGTCTTACTTACAATCGACTCTTGTAGAACAAGATGTGCAGAGTAAAAAAAAACATTTTTTTATGTTACAAAGTGACTTTGTTAAAAACTTTATTTAAAAAAAAATCATTTACTTTTAATAGATAAAATTATTATACAATTCTAAGCGGCTAAAGGATTGGCGTGTATTGTGACTGATGATATTCGTGTTTCTCCGAGGGGTTTGAAATTTTTTGCGTTGACAGGAAGTTTTTCTAGTTCATCCAAAGCATCAAATCCGTCTATGACTCTGAAATAATAATACATTTGCATGAAACTTTCACAGTGGTATACAGAAGATTTCAAGCGTTTGTTCCGTTTTAATATAAAAATATGATGGTCTGCGAGATTCAAAATTTTGAGTTCAGTGGTTTGCAAGGTCCAAAAGGTTGGCGACCGCTGATCTAGATAATTTGCTTACGTAAACTACTTACTTTCCAAAGAGAGTATATTTGAGGTCCAGATGTGGTTGGGCCGCATACGAAATGAAAAATTGACTAGCATTTGTGTTTGGACCATTGTTTGCCATTGATACCATTCCTCTGGCAGTATGCTATAATAAATGAGAAACCATTGTTAATTTTATTAATTAAGAATTAAACAAAGATTAAGGAAATGACTTACAAGTAGTTCTCATAGAAATACCAACTATTGAACGAATTGATTAGGTGCCTATGTTCTCTATATCATAAGGGAAAATGGTTTTAAAATATTGAACATAATTGAATTTTCAAGAGTATGAATAATAAGTAATATTCTTTTCAGAACTTGTGTTTTTAAATTATTAAAAATTATGGAATACCTGGTTTTGTTATTGAAAAACATGCTATATCAAACTATTGTAGATAATCAAGGTCAGATTAAATTTTGCTTATAATATAATGGAAAATCATTATCATTTTAAAATAGCAGCATTTGTATTTGTTGAATTGCATCGTTCAATGGTTCTTCCAATTATTACTAAATCCATATTAGTGGTTTGAGAGGTTACATATTGCTGTATCATTAACAGTGCCAATTATAAATATGTTTATATTGATGTGTACAATGTGCTAAATACAAAGTAAATATAATTGGATGGTATGAACATATGTTGTTTGAAAAAATTAACCTTTAATTCTTCTTTGAATTCATCTTGAAACTTCTTGCTCCAAATGGAGTTCCCTCCTTTGCCAGTTCCTGTAGGGTCTCCCGTTTGAACAATAAATCCCTAAAATAGAATGCCACTGTTAGACAACTGACAGAAAAATAATAAGCATCACCTTCAAAAACCTATGGTAGGTAATAAAAAATAAAGATGATTATAGAGCATCACAGACAAGAAACTCTATGTTTTTTTACAGGAAGTCTGTTTATTATTTCTGGTTTTGTTACTATCATTATTGACAACACACTATTTATGAGTACGCTTGAATATTCTAATTGCTACTTGACAGATAGAAATATTGTTACCCATTTTAATTGTTAAACGCGAGTCGTTTCAATAGGGCAGTTTTTAGGTAAAGGTTCGTATTAGTGGACATTGTCTAAAAATGTATTTTTTTCACCACTGCGCAAAATGATAAAATATGGGTTAGAATAGTCTTTCTTAGGTTAGAATAGTCTTAGAATAGAATCCGCCAAATTAATGTTTGAGAGTATAAAAGGTAATAACAATTATATATTCTAACACATTTAAATACATAATTTAATCGTAAGCATCGAATTTTACGTTGAATATCACCGGCAGACTAAAACCAGATAATATAATAATGAAATATGTAGGAATATTAATCTAGTCTCTTATTGGTTTCATGTACACATGAATATGTTTGGTTTTTAGGTTGGCTATTCTGATTTTTTATTCAACATGGCTGAAAAAATAAAGTTTGACATATGCAACTATTACGCGATAAACCAGTCTTATAATGTTTCCTTTCGTCGTTATTGAACATATTTAGCTTGATAAAAGACTATTCTAACCTATATTTTATCATTTTGCGCATTGTTTGGTGAAAAAAATGCATTTAAGACAAATGTCCACTAATACGAACCTTTACCAGTTTTTGTTTTGCTTTCATACCATAGAGTCGTTAATAAATCTGTAAACTTAACCGGGAAAAATACAACCTAAGCATTGATCAACTGCTTTATTAATTGTGTCTGACACAAAACCCTAGAACATTAATAAAATAATATAACCAAGTTACCAGTGACGCTAAACAATATACCTAAACTCAAACTAACAGTTACATTATGTTACAAAAGTTTTATTTGTTTATAGACATCGTTTTTGACAGCAACTCAAAAAAAGATGATTGTGGGGAAACTCTCCAAATCACCATACACAAGTCATCAATACCAACTTTTCGACCTATCAATAAGTACATATATTAGTAAGCCATGGATGTTAAAACCAGGTAGAGAAAAAAATCAATTTGAAATTTTTTAAATCGGAGTTACTGTCAGATTGTCAGTCAGTGTCGAAGTTGTGTTTTTTCAATGACTTGGTAATTTATCGAGACACAATCTTACTTAACAAATATGAAAAATCTATAATTGTGAAATTATAAAAAATACACGTCAGACTGAATTTAAACAAACCTATTTATTGAAAAAGCCTACTTTCAAGTAATAATAAAAAGTACTATACAGGTAGCCATCATTCGTCGCGACCCCGGCGAGTGCGAATTCCTTATATCGTGATTGAATTTTAATATTATTTCCTATGAAACATTTATGATGAAACAGGACTCTATTGGAAACAAATGCCAACATGTATATTTATTTCAATTGAAAAGATGACTGCTTCAAGGTTTTAAGATAGCCAACGATTGTCTTACTCTTTTTATCGGCGGAAATACATCCAGAGAACTAAAATTAAAACCTTTGTTGAGATATCAATCAGAAACTTCTCGAGCTATGATAGGTTAAAAATAGTTTACCAGTTATTATTTAGGAAAAACCACACACCAACTCATTGTATAAACTTATTGCGGAGATAAATTGCCGACGATGCATATTTATATTACTTTTATTTTATGTATGACGTTTACACAGCAATATTTTTTCTTAATTACTATTTTAAAAAATAAAACACAATTCATTTGTATTACTTCCACATATTTATAATGATCAGGACCGGTTTCGCTCATCACGAGCATTATCATCTGATCAGTTGATAATGCTCGTGATGAGCGAAACCGGTCCTGATTATTATAAATATGTGGAAGTACCTAGTACAAATGAATTGTGTTTTATTTTTTAAAATATAATGTCTTTCCACTAAGAATTGATAGTAAACACCTTAATTACTATTGTTTTATTTTAAATGCCTTGTTGATCTGTATATAATTATATTATTATTAACTATCAATTATTTGTAGACAGAATACAATAATTCGTCATTACTTTAATGACTCACCTTAATGTTTCGATGAAAAAGACTTCCATTGTAATAATCACTGGCGCATAAAGCAAGAAAATTCTCACAAGCTTTTGGGCATTCTTCACAGAAAAGTTCAATTTTTATGTCACCTACATCGGTGTGTAATGTAACTGACATTTTAAGAGTTAATATAATATTTTTCACGATACAATAAGTAATGAATTTAAACGATATAGTCTAATTTAAAAAAAACACACTGAACTCTTTTTTAACTTCTGAATTATTAAACGTCAAACGTTGTTTCTATAGTGTATTATCTATGGTTGTTTCGAACGTCAAATAGTATATTAATCTATGGCTATTTTGAAATGAAGCTCAAAGGTGTTGCACTACTAAACAAATTTCTCCCAAATTATATTCTTTCCAATGAACTCATTAGCTCCCAATACCTACTCACAATATTTATTTTATTCTAAAGTTAGTTAGACGTTATATTTATAAATTCAACTTATTTGTATGATTAGACACTGGTAATCATTCTTATGTCTTGCAAAATATTTTGTTTCATTATAAAGCAATCCTGTAGCTGGGTGGTCAGTGCTTTTGAGCATGATTTGTGCAACTCAGTTGCGGTAGTCACAGGTGCGAATCTCCAAACTAACATCTTCATAAATTGATTTTTCATTTGATTTATGGATTGGTTAAGAGCCTAGAATTCTTTTATGGTAATATTAGCTCTCACCCACCCAATCCTAAAGTAACTACTACCTACTAAGAGCTAACTAGTGTCCAACCGCTCTATCTAGACTTCACGTCATAGCGCTGCGAACGCTGAGATTATTACGTGAAATGCTTTTTCCGCTCCGCCTGTGCTGCCAGCGTTCTATCTCACAAATTTTATATTTGAAATACTACTTAAAAATAATTATAGTAATTTATTATAAAAAATGTTACAAAATAATTATAGTAATACATTATAAATAATACTTTTAAATAAAATATTCCTAAAAAATAGTATTTAAAAAAAAATGATTCTTTTTCTTAACCATATTCGCTCACTATGTGAAGTATATGGCCACCATTTCTTTATTTGCTTGGCATGGTGCATTGTCCATAACAACTATGGAGTTCTTCGGTAAATTCGGTATCAGCTGCGTCTGCATCCATTTCGTAAAATTCACCGCATTCATATCATCAAATCGAAAAATAAATCAGGGGATGATTTACTTTTCGATTTGAAAATTAGCAAGCCATTTCTCCGCCAGCATGAACAATAATAAATCTTTGGCCTATGGAATCAGAAGTCATTACGCCTTTAGGTTTGTTCGGGTGCGACAACGTCAAAACCAGTTTGCAAACTGTTTTCAACCAAAAGCCAGTTGGCAAAATGCGCACTGGAACAGCCAAATTTGTGCAGTGCTGCCAGTACGTTAAATATTTGAAAATATCTGGAAATATTTGGAAATGTTTTTTTGTAGTAGCAACCTTTATTCATTTCTGTCACTTAAAACTTCCGAGCGGTGCCTTCATAACAATCAACATTATATTTAATTCTATTATTCCCTCCACACGAGATAATGTAAGATATGTTGTGGTTCATAATTAATGAATTCTTGTATTCCAATGTATATTCCAAACTGATAAAACTTGTTATGCGCCGTTACGAATGTCTTCGCGCTTAATATAATATACAATAGAAACGTTCATCCACGCTTTTAATCAGAAATAAGTTTTCGTTACAAGCGTTCAGTTACCAAATATAGTTCAACCAGTCTGTATGTAATACATGTATTACGTTTTTTCACGATGTCCTGACATTTTTTGGACCATGCTATACATGCCAAACAAAAAAATGTTTTCGCACCAAATAGTTTGATGGTCAAAAGTTATGATCTGTCAATTATAGATGAGCTGAATGGTTGTTTGTTGTGAAATATGTGGCGTCACTTTGACGAACGAAATTTGTACTGTCACCAAAAAATTATTGTAAACATAGTGGGTTGTAATTCAACAAGCACAGAATGTCGTCAACAAATGCATAAATGGCGACTGTCATTTTTTTATCCAACTCACCTATTATAGGTGTATACGATACATACAACTTCTTACTCCATGATCTACCGCTGTATTGTTATTGTTTACTTACCCTTTTAGATATTTAAGTGATTTTTACTTTGCTATTGAATTAACAGGACATCGGGGACTAGCCGAAATATCTTTCTTATTTCGAAATAATCATGTTCCTTCATATTATGTGGTATGTATTTTTCTTACATTTAGCGTATGTTTTTACTGGTTATGAATTGCTACACTTTCTTTTCAGCTACTGGCAGAGCTAACGCAGTTTGGGATCAGCAGACACCGCTACTGCTTATAGATTTATACAAGAACCTTAAGCTGGGCTCCTACGCCTTACGGAACCAAAAGCAGCTGTGGGAGCAGATATCTGGTGTGTTAAAGCACAAGGGAAATTTAATGACAGCACTAGCTAAATTGTGAAAAAGGCAGATTTAAGAAGTATAAAGATCTGTATTCTAGAACTAGAGAAGGCTTCAACCATTTTGAATCTGAGGACGAAATGAAGGAGGTATTTTCCAATAGGGGAACAATTTATTCTTTTTTAATAATCTCTGACCCATTATCTTATCCACAAGATGTGGAGTAAGTAAAGGCCACATTACGTCAACCTCATCCAACAACGTCCGCACCAGAAACACCCTACCCTCACCATCTGGTCACCAGACCAGACAACGCGAGAATACCTATCGGCGAAACATAAAGCATTATTTGGATGAGAAATTGGTTCACACGAGGAGAAAAGTTTACCAAGGGGATGACAGGATTGCACATTATAAAAATGCAAGAGTAATAATACACAATTTTGTTATTCTACTGATTGTGTTACTAGGTGCGACACTCGTTTCGCCTATCATGTTATTCAAAATTTAACGAGAGTTAGTCAGAAAGTGCGTCTCTCATTGATAATGCGAAATGTGTTTCACGCCTAGTAACTCCATTAGTGGTATTCCACTAATTCCACTAAAAGCGTTTACGCACCCATTCACTTAAACCCCTCACCACAGAGTAACATTTTCTGTGTGTAGTTTTTCTTTTAAATAATTATGTATCATTATTCTATATACTTTTTTTTAAACATTGCTATTATTTCTTATTTCAATTATAAATGCAATCGATGTAAGGGGAGAATTTGTGATTTTTATTCTTTTAATACCCTTATTATAATGGGATAAAATATCAAAGTATTTTTATTATCAAAGTACAAATTTTATTAGTTATTTGATAGCTATTTCGGCCTAACGCCATCATCAGAACTCTGCTTAAATTTATTTTAGCGTAGCTATATATTATACTGTAGAGAAGATTGACACTACTCATTGTATGTTTTGAACACAATGTATGTTGAATTAAAAAAATTTAAATAAAAAACGATAATCTTTAATTATTGTTATTTATTGATATTTCTTATTTTGATTGTTCAAACCTAATGAACCTTCGCCTACATGCACATCCCTTGGTGTAATTGAATTATGCCAGCTCCACTGAAAATCAATTAGTGATACTTGTGAATGAAGGAAGATCAACATCAGTGGAACTCAATAAAACAATGTTAGTGTTCAATATCATTTTGGAAACTGTGTGTATGCACTTTGGCTACAATGGACCAATATTAACGTTTATTGTGATGGAAAATGTTCTCAATTAAGAAAAATGAGAGGACATATAATAGTTATTTATTTTACACATTTAAAGTATTACAATAACAACTTTCAAACAATTGTTTTAAGTTTACTTAACAATAATAACAACCAGATATACTAAACAACACTATATTGTTAATCGAAATATTAAAAATAGCAAGGGCTAGAGATAACATTGCAAGACAATTATTACATACACAATAAAATTTAGAAAACAAAACATCAACCAAAATTAACAAAATAATGACTAATATGGATAGTTGCGTATCGTTGTATTATTATATAAATAACACACATGTGATTAAAAGCAGAGTAAGCTCAGTCTGCAAGTGATACAATTACATCTCTTCGAGCTCCATCATCACTGTTTCTATCAAGTATACGTGATGTTGATGATTGCATATCCACCACAGCGACATCTTCATCTGCTTTGATTTCAAAGATATCATTCCTCGACATGTTGTATAGAACACAGCACACCCGAATGAACTGTATTATTGTTGATTGGTTGCGTAGTTTGAAGTGGTACAATTGCCGGAATTTTTGTTTGAGCAAACCAAATGAATGCTCAATCACAATTCTATTATGACTCCACATTTATTGTTATAGTGTCCCTGTAGGGCGTCAATAAATCTGTTAAACAGAGGCATCCGCTGCCACCGAGTAAATGACTTTCTCCACATCTCTCTGCCAGTTGATGGCCGAGTGACACGCGAAACACTCTGCTGTCATGAACTGAGCCTGGATAAACAATAAATAGATGAGTAAATCTACTAGAATCTTCGCAAACAGCTTGGACCTGAAAATAACAAAACATAATTTTTATAAATGTCAAATTGTTTAAGTACAATTCTTTACATTTTAGTTGTAATGAAATCAACTACATACTCCATTTTCTGATTGACAGGAAAAATATATATTTCTTTTACGGCTTAGAGTTGTGTTCGAACACATAGGAAACAATAGATAGCAAGGTCAATATTTATTATCAGTGACCAGGCCTAAAAATGATATTTTTGTATTATTGTTCCTACTAATAGATATTTACCAAAAACAAGAAACCAAGAAGAAAAGAAACTACAAAACAGTTGGTATAGATTTGTTAAAAAATAAGTACCTGGATAAAGTATTACTCCTTTCTATTGAATTGTGACATAATATGTCATATTATGATCATCTTTCGGTTTGTCAATCCGTTCATGGCTCGCATCAATTACACCGATGACTTCAGGAAAACCATTTCGTCTAAGTGACAGCACTTCAGTGGCACATTCTCATTCATATAATAGTCCTTCATCGGACGAAAATGACGATGAAAACGCTGACGAATCTGATGACGTTCGTTGCTCTGTTTCATTGCACTGAAAAAATAAATATTCGAAATAAGAAACTGCAGTTATTTTAAAAACATGCGGGGTACACAGTTGCTACACAAAATTTTTTTATGTTTTATTTTCTGATATTTTGTCGATAAATATAAAAAAGTATCTAGGCTACTTGAAATTTTAAAAAAAATACTAAATTATTATATCACCATACAACGGCAGTGAAATAATTTTTGGCAAATTTCAAATTCCATTGCCTCTGATTTAATATTTACACTACATTTGTAGCATAAATTTAAAACCTTTTTTTTTGGCGATGCTGATTTAGAATCTTTTGTTTCTAGCTAAAACAAATAAGAGGTAAAATATATATCTTTTCTCGGTATTTAAAAAATAATACTGCTTAAAAGTATTTTGATGACCCAAGAAGGAATAACTCCAAAACACTTCTTTCGCTCTGCGGTACAGCTCCGCCTGGCGTATTTAAAATCTTTAAAATTCGATTTTTTTGAATATTTTTATGCATTCTAATTGATAACATATAATGGAATGGAGAGTTCAAATATCTGTTTCGTAACTTTTTTATATCTGGGAGATAAATGATAATTTTTGACAGTTGAGGTGACTGCATATGCACGCACCATTTATAAAAGTTAAATTTTAAAATAACTTATGAGAAATTCTAGATGTTTAACAGGTTCAGTGTAGTATGTTCAGACTATTAGAATAATTTTATATTTTTGTCTATCCAAGTGTAAAAATAAATTGCCTTATAAACAAAACAACCCTTATTAGGCGGAGTTGTACTTGTACGAAATAACCCCAGTTGACGGTACCGGGATTTGAACCCGAGCTGCACTACACGGCACCACGGATCAGACTTATTTTATTGGTTTAGGTCCGTTTTAACAGTGTCAGGTTTGACTTTGTCAGGAACTTGGAGGTAAGAGAGCGGATGAACCAGCCTCTTATTACGTCTAAATAAAAAAGCGACGATGGACCTAGCTTGGACACGCCCTGCGGATGCCCCAGGGGAGCCTGAATCCTGTCTCTTTTACCAACTAGATGGATTCCGTCGCCCTGGAAGGCCGCTGATGACCATCCATTGGATGTATTCGGTGGAGCTACGGGACGCTGGGATGACCTAGGAGGAAGCAAGGAGACTGGCGGGGAACAGAGAGGCTTGGAGGAACCACGTGATGGCCATATGCTCCGAATAGGGAGCGGATATGGTTTTAAAAAAAGGTTGAATTAATTTTTTTCCAGAAATAATCACACATTTTTATTATTTTGGTTAAAATGCTGATCAAGAAGTGTGAACATTTTTTTGGTCGAAAAAATTCAAGATTTGAAACTTGAATACGACTCTTCTTTTAAATGTAAAATGTTTATGGTCCCAATAGTAAAATGTCTATGACGTAAACAGACACGACGGCCGAAAGGCGCCATAAATTAATATACTATTACAGCCATGTTACAGCCGCACAGAAACTTTTCAAAATACCCGCTTACCGTAATTATAACGCGCACTTCGTTTTAGTTTTGTTATTGATTCGACAACTCGGAAAACACCAAATGCGTTTGAAAAAGTGCGCTTTTGAAAGGTGTGATGGCAGTGGAAACTGTGAATTATTTAGTTTGTAACAATACACGGTGCATGTTTGTGCATGAATGTGTTGGCAATACCCACCCTCTATATGCCAGGTACTGATAAAATTTCTCACAGCAACATGTCGTAATGGATTTCGTCATATCTATCGTTAAACTTATATATATTCTGTTCAAATTCTCAAAAACTAAATTACACAATAATTTGTATAATTTTGAAATGAAAAATGGCGGCCGATATGACAGATTGCGATCGCTTCAGAAAATACGCGAAATAAAATGTTTTAGGGTAGAACAAATCAAACCAAACCTAAACTAAACACATCATTTTGGGTATTTTCCGTGTACAAATATCATTTTTAGTGTACATATATCCGATATTTACCCAAAATACTCTTTATGTGTCAAAATCGAATTGTGACAATTTGATATTTATACCTTGTCATAGATAATTAATGTAATGAAAAAATACAACCGCTAAGTATGCTTCTTCGATTATTTATATAATGAAAAATATTAATTCCTTTCATTGTAGCCTGGGACAGCTTTTAACCCTGCAAGTCCTTCATTGTATCGCTGTCTTTCACCTCCTCGTCTGGGTAAGCTGTATTTTATTGCCACTATTTGTCTAATTTTTTTGTTAATAAATTATACATATATCTGAATCCAAACGAAAATGTTTATTTATTTTATATTGCAATTCAGTTAGGTCAATAATAGTTTCATCACGAGTCAATATAGGACACCGAAAATTTTTGCTAGGTCAATATAGCGTGCACATCGTCTTCTTAATTAATTTGTAATAATACTAAATTAAAAGTAATTATCCATGAGCAAACACTATTTTTCTGTAACAACAAATTAGTAAAGCAATGCAAAAAATTTTACACCGTTTAATTTGATAAAATATTAAAAAAGTTACAGGCTTGAACATTAGAAAATGCGACGCATAGGTCAATATAATAGCCGTTTACCTTATTTCTTAGAGTTGTCTTATCATTCCAGATATCCCGTCATCTCTGTTGCAGCTGAGAGAACTTCCAGTGGCCTGCGGTGTCTCCAGTCAACCCACTTAAACTCCTCACTCCTCAGTAACCTAAGAATATGTAGCAATTTTAACCTACTGTTAACACTACAATCAAATGTGGACAACTTTCAATCATTGCTCAGTTATTCATTCTTTTGTGAAATCAACAGTAGTGACTTCCTTAGCAATGGATTTTAACTGATTGAAATTTCCAAGAAAATCCTCACTTACGACATGGAGCTCATAAAAAGTGTGGGTATTTTCACTGCTGTCTTCTAAAGCAACTGTATTTCTCTTCTTCACAATTGATGATTCAAAATCGTCATCTTTATTAGAAATTTACTAGAAATAATATTTAAAATTCTCGGTTCAATTGTAAAACAACACTCTCTGGATACTATTGTTAAGATATCTGGAACTAAAGTTAGCTGGTTCATGTTGTAACATACACAATGTATACAGCTAATAAATAGTACATTTTCTGTATTCTTTTTGTTTCAGATAAGAGAAGTAGAAGCATATTGGTTAATGTAGGTCCGACATACATTCATCTACTCTCGCCAAGACAAGGATACTCCTTGGGACTGGAACAAAGCTTCAGAGAAATATGCTCGCGACTATGTCTATAAAACTTGGTTTAAATATCCATCCGTGAATACATAAGATACTTTTCAAAGCAGTAATCAAATTATTAACCGTCATTTAATAACGTGACTTGAATACAAAGGACTAAAGTAGACTAATATTCCTGGAACTATGGCTATTTCCTTTCTCTGGGGAAGGGAAGTGTATATATAAACCGTAATTTATAATCGACATAACCATTCGGATTTTACTGAATTGTCTGAATATCTCCCACCTTCTTACCAGGTCGAATGCACTTGTGGAATTGCACTGAGCCATATAAGTTATTATAACGTTAATAAGTAAGAAATAATCCATTAAGTAAATAAAAAACGTATTAAAATGAATAGCTTACAGTTTTTAGAAATTAATAAAACCATTAACAGTAATTGAGTATTAGTAAATAACATTTTAAATAGAACAAGTGGCTCACCACTATTAAATTGATTTGCCTTGGGATTTTCACCTCCAAACTGTAACAATTAATTTGTAATTGGTAATTAGTCTATGTGTGCTTATGTCTTACCCCCCTCCCCACGTCTAGTAGAATGGAATAAAACCCACCCTTCATTTTTAGTTTATGAATTAGAATCATTATTTACCTTTGAAATAAATAACCTGCTTCTTAATGAGTCGAAACGTGTCACGTCAGTGGTAAATCCAGTGGAATAACAAAGTTAACAATTTTAATTTTATATTGAAAATGAATTTCCACAATGTTACTTCCGAATCCATAGAAAATACTTTGTTATTACTCTTTAGATAAATATGTAGTGACGGAATTTTCATTTGCATCATTGAATTAACTTTTAAGTGTAAACAATGAAGTATTCAAAATACATGCTTGCGTTCTTCTGTATATTAATAGTGCTGCCCGACAACTCTCGATGAAACATAGATGTCAATGATTTTTCAAATAAATGCATGTTATTTAAATAGTTCATCAATATGTGACATCCGTCATAACTTTCCTACCTATATTCCTTCCTCAGTGAGATGTTGTTGCTTCCACCTCTTCATGGTTCTTACTAAACAGTTTCGTTGATTTGATTTTCATTACAATGAGTACATAACTGTGCATTATCTTTAAAAATTATCTAAAATCGATTAGATAAACTCGCATTGGTCATAAAACAGCTAATGCAAAAATGCAAAAATAAAACAAAACTTGTGTAGTCATTAATGGTCACATTAAAACGTGGGAAGATTTTTCTTTTACTTCCCACAAACGAATATAATACGGAAGAAACTACAGGAATACTGATTTATATAAGGAAAGACTTTAGAATTAATTTGTGTAAATGTACTCTTTATCATTCTCATAATATTGTACTTAATTCTTGTTTATATCTCTTAATTTATAATTATTTATTTGATTACACAATCAGCGACTAAATCATTTGTAAAATTTAAATAATCTGTGTGAAATAAAAATGTAAAATAAAAGTTCAGCATACAAATCATCAAATACAATTTCGGAGTGTGTATGGGGTGGAGTCAATTTAAATTAAATGGCCCGGTTTGGATGTCAATAAATCTGGCAGCCCTAATTATAATTTGTATGTGTTAAAATATTATAGTAAAATAAAGTTTAATAATATGTGTCGCCTGCTAATTTACAGTGAACGGATAAAACCGCACAGGAAAAAACCGGACAAGAAAAAAACCGCAGAGTACAAAAAATTTCACATTTAAAATATTTCTTAACGTTTCATGAGTTTTTCAGCTTGAAAAAAATGTTAAAATCAGATTTTTAATTTTAAATAACGTCAACTAATAATTTTCAAAAACTCAACGTCCTACGACGAAAGATTCATTTGTTGCTTTCTATCTTTGTTTGAAAGTGTTTAGTCGAGGATAAATTGTATTAAGACGTTTATGTAGGTTATTATTAGTACGCGGTAAGACATGGCTGTCATAAAGACGTAGGATAGGACAGAGGTATGTTTGTTATCAACAATTCGTGGAAGTAGCAAAGGGTCAGAAGGCTTAAATAATTCCCAGGATAGTGCGATTACCAATTAATAATACTGTTTATTTCATATTTTTATTTGTAATAACGGAGGAAGAGAATAAATGAATCACATCATAAGAGTACAATTTAAGACATTGACTGAGGGTGCTTGATGGAATTTCAATATCAAATTTGAGTTATTGAGAATTTGTACATGTATTTTGTCACTAACGACCCGGGTTTCGCCTTTCGGCATCTTCAGGCATTTGTGTGCTCGATTTCAGATATATACTAAACATGTTCAACAATTTACTACTGGTATATCTAATAAAATAAAATACAGATGCTTCCATATTTATAAAATAGTCGGAATGTACTCACTGTAATACCTAATTTTGGATAACCTCTCATCAATGATAATTACGCGATTGCGAGATTAAAAGCGTTGGTTATCAAATAACAGACCGGATTACTGCATTGCATCCCAAATTAATCCGATGAAAGAAACTGAGTTCTTCCAATAAATTGATATCTAAAAAAGGATCACTATACCTACTACTAAAATATTAATATATCACAAATATGGTTTCGAGCCGCACACGTACGCAATATGAATAAACAATCGTCGTATTTTATTTATTTAATATTTTTCATTTTATATCATTCATGAGTTTTTTTAAATTATTATTTGACGTTATTTAAAACTAAAAATCTGATTTTAACATTTTTTCAAGCTGAAAAACTCATGAAACGACAAGAAGCATTTTAAATATGAAATTTTTCTACTCTGTGACCGGTTTTTCCTTGCCCGCTTTTTCCGTGTCCGGTTTTTTCCACATCCTTTTTTTCCGTGTCCAATTTTTTCTTTGTCCGCTTTTTTCCCGTACGGTTTTATCCTAGAACCTTATTTTCCTTCCCTCTCATGGCTTGGTTTTGAAATACAATCAGAGAGTTTGATTTATCATTGTATACCAAACCAAAAAAAACTCGAAATATACATAACCTTCAAAAAGTCAGTTGAAACATTTCTAACAGATAATTAAATCGAATCATAGAGTTTTCTCTATGGCTTTTCAGCCCACGACTCGGATGCGCGACCGTTCAGTATGGCTTGTAATTATAGAGCAGTGGTGCACAACCTATTTGAAAGAAGGGCTAGTTCATCCATTTCCTAATCTTTCATGGGCCGCAGAGAGTAAAAGTGAAAAGTGTTGGAAAATAATGATGTTCTATACTAGACAAGTTATGCATTTTATTATTTTTTATTTAATAGTTACATCATTTTGCTGCTCATTACTTGTTATTATGGGTCGCGTTTGTGCGTACTGGTATAGAGGCTTTGCTAGAACCCTTTCATTTGTGGAAATATAGCGGCTACCACCAAAATGGTACACATACATTTCAGCACATAAAAGCGCGCTTTTCAAATCTTATATTGTAGCTGCCAATCACAATATGATTTGTAGTTTGTCCCGCTGATCCTCTGCTTTAAATAAAATACGGTTTAAAGTAAATGCAATTTTAATATTTGCATTGTAAAACAAAGATAGAATAGGGTTATGAATGCAAGAATTGCGTTATATACACGTGGGCTGTTTCTAACAATAAAAACTCGTAAATTAGTGCTGTAAGTACATTAAAACTATTGCCTTGTAATGCAAGTGGGTAAAGTGCGGTTATGGCGACAATAATTGATATGAACGGATGTGGGTCGCCCAGCTCTGTCCTCCACATAAACTTGACGTAAGTATGAGTCGAAGAAATTCTGTCGGTGCCGTCTTTTCTTGTTACCTCACTTGGCAGATCTTCACATCCCTTCTGCCATACCAAAGATTTACACTTTGATGGCTAAAACCACAACCTAGCTTCAATGCCTGCATGTGCCTGTCGACAATCGGACATAATCAAAGATTCCAGGTCAAGCATTAAATTAGGTGCATTGGAAAATACCTACTAAAAACTTATAAAATCACTTATATTTTTGCATAAATATCTAGAAGGGCTCATTTACTCATTACATTCCATTTTAATAAAGTGTTTATCTTTCAATCAATCTTCTAATGCTTTACAATATTGATTGATATTCCATATTTACATTACAAAATAAACACTGAGTTTTTAAGCAAAATGCTGCACAAACAACATAATTATTGTTGCGTAATACATAATTATTGTCTGAAAGAAGTAAAATTTTGTTGAAAATAGAGATTTCGAGATCCACCAGATCCTCACTATTATCGAATACAGTTAGAAAAATGTCCTTATTTTTCTAACACTATTCTTATCTGAACACACCTAGGCCTTCAAACATGTTTTTTTGTCGAATTATATGAAAATTATTAGGGCTTAATACTTGTTCATTTTTAAAAACAATTCTCTCCCATCAGTGTGTAAAGGCATCAGCAATTACTTCATTCGTTAGAGATATCAATTGGTTATGGGAAGAAAAAAAAAACTATTTAAAATGTGTACTTCCTTAACTTTATTTTGCTATCACACATATTTTATAATAGATATAATAATATGATACATAAGTAAATGTTCAACAATCGTTATATAGATATATAAAAAAAAACACATGTACATAATATTGAATTATTACAAGTAAATTATTGTTCAATTGCAACTGTCACTAATATGAATTACAAGACGCATATTCCATTATTTCTGAATTAGTTAATTAGGGACAGTAAAAACTGTTTTAAAACTTATTACAATATTAACTGAATAAGTTGAACAACTGACGCCAATGGACCTGTTTGTTGACTTAAAAAAACAATTCAACATAAATTTATGATATATGGTTAAAATATAAATTACCAAGTTGTAGCTAATTTACGAATAAAAATCATCATGTTGCTTACAGAACCACACAATTTTATAAATTTAGCAGGTTTTTTTCAAAGTTATATTGGACTAAATAAACTAAATTAATGACCATTATCATGTTTTGTAACTAATATATTAGCCTTTTATTGACGTCAAATATAGTGGGTAGGGGAATATATATTATCCATGTATTTTTGTTGGTATCAATTTAATATATTACTTCTTAATAATAAGAATATAAAGGTTTGAAGTAATTTAAATAAAAAAAACACAGCTTGATTTATAAATATAAAACTGGCTGAGTACATAGTCGAAGAAATTTTGTTTCTCATAAGATATTGACATCTAAAAATTAAATCACAACACATATTTTATCACAGAAAACGAATAGGTAAAAGATGTGTACTATTTATTTACGGCGTAACAAAATTGTATGTGAAAACAATCAATATAACAAACAAAAAACTAGAAGCTTAAAGCTGGCATAAATTTCATTTTGACGGATGTTTTTTTGTAACACTTCTTTTAATAAACATATTAATTGAATCCAACATTTGTATAAACAAATTATTTAACCCTAACAATAAAATACAGATTATTTTTAAAATTAGTTTGAGCTAAGTTTATTTTACTTTTGAAAATCAACATTATTTAATTCTCTTACAAACTAAATGAGCTATTTAACAACACAATAATATTATGTATAATTTTACATGTTTTTTTTTGCAGTGGAAACAAAGTATTCTGTGAAACAGTATAGACAAAAGTGTTTTTACATATGAACGAATTTGGTGAAATCACAATCTTTCTAGCCATATTTAAATATTGTATGTACAATAATATTAGGCGCTAGGAAAAATTCTGCGACTTCATCCAATATCTAAGGTTTGTTAAGACTTATTTAGAATAATTCCTATGCAGTCAAATCTCGTTTTTTTAATGTTATATTACCTTACTTAACACATCGTCGATTGTAAGAGTAAGCGTATTCACGATCAACAACCAAAAGGAGGAAAATCATTAAAGAAACAAAATAAAATTATAAATGATGATCAAAAGTAACGAATATAAAAAAAGATCTCAAGTAGGCATACGATTACTTTACTAGATGTAACTGGTTCTAAAACTGGTTTATGTTAGCATTTAATTTATATTCAGTTTAATCTGACCGATTTGAAAATTGGCAGGTGATTGTAGATTTAAAATGATTGTATAATACATTGTGTGGTGTTAACATACTACTTTTTTCCCAGGCGTACGTCTTTGAATAAAGATATAATATGCAGAAAATAAAATAAAAATATAACGTTGGAATATTGCACGCACTTAATTATGTCAATTAACGTTTCATTGTTCTGAATGGTGGGAAAGATGCAGTCAAAATTAAGAGGACTCGCCTGATACATGTGTTCAATATGTAAAAGACGTAATTATTATTTGAAATCTCGGCATGCTACCCTGAGTGATATTTCATACACTGCGAAATTTACATCAGGCAGTCTCATTTTGTTATTTCTCAAAAGATCGAACTTACATAACAACAAGACTACAATTGGCACTGAGAATTTAAAATTTTCATCTATCAGACCGAAATCGTGGGATCAATTTTGTTTTAGTTTATCTAACACGTAACAAGGAATAGGGCACTAATGTATTGGATAATAGAATATATGCTTAAGATTGAAATTTCCGTAGATCGATTAGATATCATGACTTCATTGAGCGTAAAAAGAATGAAATTCGCCATGGCAATCAATACTCCTATATTATATTAAATGTTACTAAAATTACATAACAAGCTGATATGTTTTCAAACATTGAGTCTACATTTAGGATACACATCTAAAATGAACAACATAGTAAGCATATATAATAAATACAATTTCAAATAAGGATCGAAAGATTATTATTCAATAGTTTGTTAAAAGGTTTTGGGTGAAAACTGGTTATACAAGTTAGTAAGATACTTACCCTCATAATATTTTTTTTGTAAAACATTAAAAGAAGCATGAACTATCTCATAAAATGAATTGACAGATAGGAATGCAATTTACTGTTGAATTTGAAAATCTTCCAAATGTTAAATGACAAATGCCCGAAAAGAGATTTTAAATGAATGAAAATTTTCTCGAGGTTGCACATAATATATATTGATTGGTGTTCATAATAAGTTTCTATCGGATCTAAATTCATGTCAAAGGTTTGCAGTAATTTCATAAAGTTATCACGCTAAAAATTAGTCAGTAATATGTTTGAAAATGGAGTACAATTGAAATGATAAATTTGAATAGTTATTTACTACATATCAAACGAAACCTTAAACGTTTTACAAATCAATCGTTATGAGAATCAAAAAGTAAAACAAAATTGCTGAAATTTGTTCTGTTGAGTGTAGAAGAGTAATATACAATTTATGGCTAGTATTTATCTTTTAATTACAACAACCTAATTATTTTATTAAGAAAATGAGATTGTCAATTGGATATTGCGTTAGCAATAAGTAAAAAGAAAAATAAACATTTTTGTAATTTTAACTCGGCAATAACGAAATGGGTGTAATTAGTTAACTGATGTGCAATGAGAGTCACAAATTAGTCGATGATGTAAAAAGAACAAATATTAATTACTTGTAATTAATAAATCGGATAGTGTGAAAAATTTATCTTCATGTTCAATTCAATTGATTTCAAAGCTGTCAATAGTATCAAAATACATTTACTGTAAAAAATGTCTGAGGTAGAGATCATTATAATATATATTTCATAATATAAAATCAGATTGAAAAATAAATAGAAACCTCAAATCAGAAACTCAGAATGACAAGGACCTAGCGGGTACACGAGGATAAATTAATTGAAGCTCTTTGTAAAAACTTGTGTATTTCATAATATTATAACTGAAGATTTCGATTTGTGTAGGATTAAATTAATTTCACGTAAACTATTATTACACGTTTCACACAAACAAAGAGTAACAATTATTTATCTATTATAGTTACGAATAACGACCTAACATTGAATTTTTCTATAAATAAAATTAAAATGTCCATAAGAGTGGGTTTTAGGCTTCTTTTTAAAGACTCATTAACTAAGTATATTTTTACATTTATAAAATCTACAAGGCAACAATTTAGTGATGTTATTTAACATGAATACACAATAGATTTTATATTGTAGCTTGTATTGCCATGGCAAATTTAATTTTTTATTATTTAACAATTTTTTTAACTATCTCCCAATAGACAACAACTATAATTGACGATATAATAATACTTCTCGACCATTTATACATCCTATTATAGTTTGCAATGGACATACCTACCGAACATATTTTTATGCCTTACTGTTAATAAATAATAGTGTAGAACTATGTTTATTATTTAAATTATTCAAAAAATAAAAATTTTTGTAGAAGAATCTTGCAATTATGTAAAAAATTAATATTGAATTATTCGACATTTCGATTAAAAATCCTTTTGCTACACATTTGATGAGCGAACCAGTTTGAATCAAGTCAATTTTACCAGTTACAAGAAAAATTAAATTATTTTAAACATTTTACTGACATTCATTTAATAAAAAAGGTGAAAATAGCAAAGTATTTACCTCTACAAGAATTATAACACGTAGATGATAGCTATTTTGGTTTCACGCTATAGCTTTGTTTGTTCTGTCATTAGAACTATAGCATGATGCTGAAATAGCATCAACTTTATCTTATAATTCTTGTAGAACTAAATACTTTGCAATTTTTCTCTTATTACAGCGGACTTCTTTCAATTAAATGTCAAATCAATCATGAATAATGAGCATTTACCTTCCAAATTGAGTTTATTTTACATAGATAACCTTAGTGTCATTGCACGTTATTTTTTGGTGGAAAGGGTGAGACCGATTATTAAAGATTTCTGATAGTAAACATTTGATTTTTCCATTCGTATTCTGCCAGTATAATTGTAAGTAAACTGAGATTTGCTGGCAATGAGTAATTTAAATAAGAAATGATTTTTATCGAGTCATAAACATTATATATAAGCAGTATAATATTAATTGTTTTAATTTTTTACAATGTAACATTACAGTTCTTCTCAACAGATAATTTTATAATGAAAAGTAATAAAAACTTTAAATAACTTTGGCACATAAATAAACAATAAATTCTTTGAAATAAATTGTTGTAAGTATTTATATTTTACAAATTTCTTATGATTTTGGGTTTAAATGAATTATTTGTTTATAAATAGAACATATTGAGGTTATGCTTGTAAATTAGACTATTTTCAGTTTGTTTGTCGTTCAAAACATTTTTCATATTGTGAATTGGTTTCAAATTAATCCTTCTTATTAAGTGAATATAAAATTGAATAATTGTGTTATCTGGATCTTGTGTAAACAATGAATAAACTATTTCGTATCTCAATAATATCAGATAATTTCCTTTTTCCTATTGATATACAGAATGCGATGTGAGAGGAATTTTTTTGCAAAGTTCAAGTTTGATATTCTGAAAGTTTTGTAATAATAGTATGCGCTTAACAGACATACACATAAGAATATCAATATTTATGGTAATTAATTAATATTATTAAATAAAAATAACTTTTTATCATAAAATACAAAACGACTTTATGCGAAATTTGTATTTTTTAAATATTTATTACAAATAAATTATGATATTAATTTTAAACTGAAATAGTTTCATTAATTTTGAGGCATAATTGTTTACATTCTTAGGAGTCGTCCATAAATGACATCCCCGATTTTAAGTATCCCCTCCCCACCCTTTGTCCCATTTCTTCACAAAATCTCTAGCCCCTTACGCAATTGTTTCCATTTGATGTTAAATTACTGAAATGACCTTTGATGACATTACCACTGACGAAAGAGCTGATGCAATTTTAAATGCTTGTTAAGTGCAAATAGCCACATTTTTTTTCATTATATTGGTTTTGTGGCTCTTCACAAATAATATTATTATGTTAAAACCCCTCCCCCCCTAGGACGTGAAATCATTTATGGACAAACCGTGCAGAATGTTATTTATGAAATGAATGCCACGATTATATCCTTCAGAATCCATCGAAAATATATCCTTCAGATTCGTTTCTTTTTGTGTTCATTAATTTAGATTGACAATTTTTAATCATTCTTCGATTGTTGTTTAAACGGTTTTCATTATTAATTTATAAAGCAATTAAATATTTACAAAAGTTTTCTGAACTGAATCCATACCATTTTTACATTAGCTTAATTTACACAACTTTTATTGTGGTTAACAAATTCGTTGAAGAAAAAACAATGTTCATTCATGTCACGTGGCTCAACTTGACCTGCTAATATAATTTTTGCTACCCACCAAATAGTCCAATTATATTTTATATATTATTCTATTGTGATCCTAAGTTTGTTTGTCTCTCACAATAGTTTCAATAAGTGCAACTAGTATTTATCACTCTTACACGTCATCACCTATACAGCCTCTGCCACGATTTCAGATGTGCTCATCTTGGATGTCTGTCGGAAAAAAATAACAGATTATGATGTAGGAATTGTTACATGCAATCATCGGTATAAAAAATTATCAACTGTTACCCGTTGTCAAGCGTATTAATTCAAATACGGTAGGAGCCAAAACTATTTTATGATATTAATGTTTTTGTCATCTTAGTTTGGTTTTAAGTTAAAGCTCAAAAAACATAAATAAAATGAATGTATTTATAGAACTGCTCATACAGTGATGTGAAGTTGGAAAACTTATATTAAAATTAAATAGACTCGCCTAACTAACTAATAAACTATGCAAATTCGATAATAATTAATATCAAAGAATTTGTAACACTGTAGTCTGATTACTTTGTCGATCTGAATATTTTTTTTTTTTTTTTTTTCCATGTCCGCTCCCAATGTGGAGCATATGGTCTCCTAATGGAGGTATCTTGACAGAATTTTTCTACGAGAACTGCTTGTCACTCAGTTGCTCAATCTCTCTTTTTCTTTTACGAAGAGAGTAGGGATAGAAGGATAGGGCTATGACAGGACTAGTGGTTAGCTAATCGCTCTCGTTACGCCCTGTGAGGATGGGATGGGTGGGAGGGAGGACTCAGACTACGAACAGAAATCCATAAATCGATTGAAAGATCAATCTATGAAAACCGTCCGCACCGGGAATTGAACCCGAGACATCTGTAACCGTAGCCAGCGACGAAACCAACTGCGCCACGGATGCCGACCATGGATGGAATATGCACCACGGATGGAATATTTAATTTCAACTTAAATACATCAGTATCATTATGAGTTATAATAATACATGTCAGTTTAGGTTAGGTATGCAGTATTGTTATCTTTAGCTATGTTCTATTATTTCTGTTAATGTTAATATTAAGGTTGCATAAAGAAACACCGACTTGCAAAATCATAAAACCAAATATGATATTAGTTAGTTTACGAAAACAATTTATTTTAATCATCACATCATTGTAAAAGTTCATATAAAGTGACATTTCGCATACAATTAAAAATTTAATTCAAAGTAAATAAGAGTTTTTTACTAAAACAAATAAGCTAACGTGTTTTTACTATAAATTACAAAGCTGCCATCTTATTTGTGACATCAGTCTAATGAAATGGCTCCCACTTAGTAATAAAACGTTCAACAATGGTACATTTACTGCAATCAAATACTCCCAAATTTATTGTAAAGAAAATATTGAGTTAAAACATTAAACATATTGGGAAAGCGATTTAAATAATAATACAGAGACAAAATAAGATATAGAGGAAAGATTAAAAACTAAGAAGAAAGAAGAACATCAAGAATGAAATTAATAAAAAATGGAGCACAGGTTCCGCACACAATTCAAACATTGACCAAAAGACAGTTGTATGAAATCATGCACCTAAATCTCGTTATAACCTACTTCCTTATCAATTTGAAAGAATGTCACAATTGAGTATTGTTATATAAGTTTTTAAAAATTGGTATATTATTATATAAAAAATAGTTGATAGATGATCCATGATGATTTGATTTAATAAAAGCAGTATAAAGCATTACACAAAATACCTACACAGATAAAAGCTGATTGTTTATAATGGGAATAGCAAACGAGTCTCTGGGTTTATCACAATGAACACTAAATTTATGTCTTTCATTCTTTCTGTGAGCAAATATTTATTTGTATATTATCCTGAATATAATTATGACTTATCAAGATATTTTTGAGTGAATGTATTTCTATAAATGAGTTCACTTTCCAATGCACACTACCTCATCAATTACCAATTACCTCGATCTGTGCATTTATTTATATGTAATTTTAATTTAAAGAATTTGACATTGTTTAAAAATAACTAACAGCCTGCAGTTTTTGACGTTTTTTTTGGCAGTTTTATAAAAGTGATAAAACTCGAACAGTATTGCAAAAATGAAGCATTGATTTGTAAAATAAAAAAATCTGCTTTTTTGAAAAAGGAATTACTTTACTTGAGAATAGAATATATTGTTGTTTGGCATGCAATACTGCGATAGTATCAGTTTTACTTAAACTTGTTTTTGATGCCATTCAATGTTAGGTCTGTTTCTTGCGAATGCCGGGTATTTGTTTTAACCAACGTTTTTCTAGGCAACTTGTAACACATATTAAGTTGTTTTTCATTCACAAATTTAAAAAAATATAAACTTATTCTCTCTTCTGCGCAATTCTGCATGCACGCAAAATACTTGAATAAGATTTAAATGTTGATCCCAAAGCGCTTATTGACCAAATTCTTATACGCAAATAATGGTTTTGTAAGATGCAAAATCATATCCTCCAATTATTAGTTATTAACGACTTAAATTTGAATTGTAGAGATTTTATACATTTCCATGTATTTTGTCACTAACGACCCGGGTTTCACCTTTCGGCATCTCAAGCACACGTCATTGAAATTCCATCAAGGACCCTCAGTCGATGTCTTAAATTAAAGACTTAATTTTATTGATTCATTCTAGTCTAAAGTTACTAACAATGCAAGCTAGGGTGATGATAGGGTGACATATTGTTGTCATGTGGAATCTGTAAACGGATTTAATTTGATAAATATCAAAGGTAGACTGATGAATAATTAATGTAGTGTTGAGGTATCTGGTAGTTTGATATTGTTTTGTTTTGTATTTTTTATGAATATTTTATCATGTTTAAAAAAAAAACTGAAAACAATAGAGTAAACATATTTCCTGTCTAACGTGAACATTTAGGCTACAAAAGCGCACATGCAAATGATATGATTCGTTAGTTGAACATTGTAGTTTTTAGGACCGATTCAATTATGCTATTAAACGAGTAAACAATGATTTGAAAAATAAGTTTTTTTTTTTTTTTATTAAAACAACATACGATTATTTGTGCAATTGCATTGCGATTGGTGATATTGAAAACATTTTCTTTAACGATATCTAAATTATGATTAACTAACTGTTTACTGTAAAGGGCAGATAGGGTACCAGTGGCATGCTTAAACAGTGATTTATCATATTTTCCAACAAATGGAGTCTACTTTTTCACTTTCCCTTAATGAGACGTTGCTGATTGTCTATGTGCGATTGGTTTCAACAATTCCATAGTAAAATTGAATTTTTATATAGTATATCTTATTGAAATGATTTAATTCGGCCACAGCAGTTAATGATATTGAAAAATAGTTATTATAAACTAGAATACGCCAATTTTAACTTCAGTGGTAATATTTGCAGTGATATGAGATTGTTAAATACTATTTAAGCTCTTATAATTACTTCTCTTAAAAATATACTGATGTGATTTAATAAGCAGAAGGTGAAAGAATAATATTAAAGGAAAGGGTAACTGAAGCAACTTATTGTAAAGCGATGGGATATTTCTTGCACGGCAGGGTTACAGACATAGACATCAATCATTCCAGACAACATTTTGGAACAAAATAAATTTGGGAGTTCTGAAACCCGTTTTAGGTAGCTATTTAAATACAACGAAACGGCAACACATCCCGATAATTCCTATCATCGTGTCAATCTGTCATTTTTTCATCTTATAAACAGCAAATAAAGGATACAGTTGGGAGGAAAGAGTTGTAACGAGATTTGACTGCATTGTTTCAACAAAATGGCATTTTGCTACGGAATATATAAAATATTAAAAAGTATAATTTGTAATTGAAATCTTATTTGAATGCATTCCATCTGTAATAATAAAATATAAAGATACTGGAATTAGAAATAATAATTATTAGATACATATATTTACTGTGTACTAACCTGAGTTAGATATTTGTGATTCTGAAACAATATCAAAGGTTTTAGTAATCTTAACATGAAGTACATTTTTACATTACAAAATCATAAAACAAATGATAAACATCTAAGTGAATTTTCGGTAAACTAGAATTGACAGACTGTCTAGTTCTATATTTGTGACAGAGTAGTATACTGAATATTATTAAAAGAGTTTGCCAAACCGACCCTTAATCAAAAATGGTGATAAAATTCACTTTCTAGAAAGTGTCTTCATGTTTATTTTTTACAAGAAAATTATGTGAATTCAATAAACTCTTTCATTACGAAATCAACATCAACGATTACCACTGCAAAAAAAGGAAATTTTCAACGAAGATTTATTCAGATAATTACATATTCAAATAAAAGTCCTGTCACTGTTTGGCAGACGTGTCTATAAGATACCTATTACAAACATGGCTGCAAAAATGTAGCCACACAGTTTATGAATCTTATGGATGAAGAAGATAACCAAAAAGATTCACGAAAGCTTTTGAATGAAATGAAACAATAATTATCTTTAGCATAAAACAGAGCCAACTGATTGGTGAAAATGTTGAATCCCGTCACTAGGTACAGATCATAATTATTTATATAGTCAATAGATTTGATTCACAATAAACAAAGAATATGATGAGTTAACCAAATTATACTTAATAATATACACAAATACTATAGAGAATTTTTTTAAAAATACATCTTACTATGACAACAATAAATTATCAGTATGGTTCGGCCTATGGGTGTAAAATTTATTATTTGTATCGTAATAAAGTTCTATTCTAATTGATTAATCTGTAAACGAGGACATCCGACTATTAAATGCTATATTTAAAACAATTTCCAATAAAGAAATTAAAATCAATCAACATAATATATTGAAGAACTATGTATCAATAGATTATTTTATATTTTTATGTGAAGTTATTTAAAGGAAACTTTTGTGCGAAAGATATTATCAAAAAATGTCAAAAATAATCAATATCCACAGAAATTGAAATTACATTGAACGTATTAATCATACATCTAATGTGTAAAATGATTAAATAGTTGAAATATAAAAAATAGATCTGTGAAAAGGAATTTGAACTAACGACTTAGATTATTTAAGTGAACCTACATAAAAAAAATGTCAGTTAATCTTTAGTGTCTATAAAATAATAGAGTTGACAATACAATTTTATAGTAAAATGAAGAAGGGTTCGAGAAGATTAATAATAATTAATATTTGTTTTTATTTATGAAAATATTTCTTTTCTACCTACACAGATTTAAATCAAAAAGACTAAAAATATACATTCTCTTTAAAAAAAAATTACATGGATTCGTGCATGAAGTATTTCTAATTAATATAACAAAAATTATTACCTATAATATACTTAAGATAGATTTAATTAATGTATTTTAATAGTTAGTGTTTTATTCTCACATTTTAGAATATTTTTTAAGGTGGGTCATAGGTACATGGGGTTTTATTCATTGATAGTTTAATTTATAGGAGTTTTTAACAAATTTAATTAATCATTGTAACCTAAATTATTATACACATAAATTAATTGTGTATTAATAAAATGCTCAGAAAGTCTGTTCAACATTTGTGCTATAAACTCTAATATTCATACATAGTTAGTCTTGACAATGAAGATGCGTAATTTATTAAAAATGCGGAATTTGTTTTGTTTATGGGAAGAGGGCACTACATAAAATTAAATTAAAATGGTGAATGAGAGGGTTAAATATATTTTCTAGAAAAAAACCATAGTCTACGCCCCTAATGATGAATCTCCTGAAGCTACCGTGGTTTATTTTGGAAAAGCCCATTTTGAAATGAGCACATTATTGAAGTTAAGCTTTTCATTTAATTAGTTAAAATAAAGAGACAGTCAATGACAAAGTGAACTGTGGTTTCAACCCTAAATGCGGGCGCCTATCCAAAGCTACTTCCTATTACAAATCATTAATTAATAAAAAAAAAAAACAATTGAATGTAAAAAGTATTTTTTGTAAATGCCCTCACAGGCCTACAAATGTTTGATGTAATGTCATTATGTAATGAATATAACACATAATACTTCAATTTGGTTATTTTTTAAAATCCTAATTTCACCCACCACTACTTTTTCCAATCTCGAATACACTTGTGACCACAATTAAGTTGAGAACCCCTGTCCTAAGCTGTAACGATTAATTAAATTTTGTAAAATAAAATGTGTCATAGTTGAAATTACAGTTGATTTGGCATTGCTAAGAATTGAAGAATTGTTAGCTGTCATTCTTTTTATATTTTCTTTTTAATCTCTTATGCCAAAAACTAGCTGGCCAACGATTAACCATTACACTGTTGCAGTTGGCCAAATTTAGAACTAGAGTAATCAATTTAGGGCTTTCATACATAGGTGTCATGTTTGTTTTCTTTAATAAGCGTTTGTCATTTCTGTGAAGACGAAAAGTCTCATAAAAAATTGATGATTCTAGCCAACTGTGGATTGCATGGCAGTCATGACAAGTTAAATAGTATGATAATATTCTTTACATGACACTAGCGTCCTCCCTAATCGGCCAACTTATAACACTCGACCTGCAAGAGTATCTGCAAGAGTACCTGAAACAACCCTCTCAATTTTGAAAGCAATATGTTGAATTTGAAAAAAATGTAATCCTCAATTTTGTATTTGAATTCGAATTTCAGTATTCAATTTTGAGTAATGCTTTCTAGGCTGACACCATACATGTTGATCTCTAGTATAAAAATAATATTTTTAACAATAATAGTTACTCTCCTTTTGTAAAAGCGAAAATATTATTAATTAAATGCGATGCGTAAATAAAGTCATTACTTTTGCCTAACTGAATGCCGAACAAATATCAAATATAAGTACTCGATGTATCATATTCTGTACATTTCTGCTATATTTTTTTTTTCTAAGGGAAATATAAGTGACATTAATCAGTTATTTTAAAGTATTACTGTATATTTTTAAAATTTTAAACCGTTGGTTTATCCTATATATATTTATTTAAATGGATTATAATAGAAATTGAATTGCGAATGATGATACAATTCTGAATTAAAGTAATTATAAATTGTTATTTTAATAGAGCAAAAAGCATTGTGAAAAATTAACATTGGTTTTTTTTGGTTAAGAATATTAAAAATTATGTTATGAATGAATATTGACTTGGGTTTATTAATTGATTCTTTTTGTAGTTGCCGGTTATAATTCTAGGATTAATATTAGATCATAACAAATCTACGTTTTCTCAACACGAGATATAAAAAAATGGGTTTTAAACACCGATTGTCTGAGTATATTAATAATAGGATTAACTAATTACTTTTTTTTCATTATTAATAATAGCCACGTCAAAACATTTAATATCAACATGCAACAACAATTATTTGGTTGGGTATTTTAGAACTAATTTATTACATAGAAAAATGAAATGAAAACTGTATTTATTTGTATATATTATATTTGTGTTAATTAATTGTTGGTGGGATAATAGAATACTATACGAAATTTTGAATGTCACTGATGGAAACGCTTTGAAATTTGTTATGGGTGATTGAATATGTAGAAACAGTTACCTAAATATAAATATATTATTAATAATGTATAGGAAAAGAAGAATTCGATATATAGAATTGAAGAAGTAAGATAATTATACGAGAGTAGGTATACTAATATAAGATTCCTTGTGCGTATTTTTCGATTTTTAACATAAATAGGATTCTTTTATAGTGATAATGACAAAGTCATCTAAAAGAAAAAAAAAACATTTCGTATAACACTTATTTTAGAAATGAAATATAATAATTACGAATATTCAAATGGTAAATCTCATATTGGTTTTGTTGTTTTTAATCTAAATTATATGGTCGAGATAGTCTAAATATATATAGTTATCTAAATCAGTATTTTAGTTTTAAATTCAACATGCTCTATGTTAATATTTCACATCAAGCCTATTTAGAGAAAAAAAACTATCATTTTTAATAACTATAACATTAAAATGATAATTCAGACATATTATACTTTAGGCATAGGTGTCTATAACAACATATATTTTAGGTAATTGATTTTTACACAAATATATCACTCTAATGGTGAGTCTTCATTTTTTCAACAGCCCTGGGTTTAGGTACTACCAATATTATCTTTAGACATTTACGACAACATCAATAATTATTTTTAAATCAGGTAATATTGCGCAGTATAATAATCTTTGCGATGGGATTTTCAAATCACTATGGCAACACTGATATCAAAATACTATTTTCATGCATACTTTATAATTTTAATTTTATATGTACACGTTTTATTTATTTACATCAGTTTTTTTATGACATCTAAGACAATCAAAATTATTATGCTTATTTTCCGAACAATTATCTAATACCACCGATAGGCTGCATTCGTTTTTAATGATTAAGGTATAACTAGGCGACATAACTAATGCCATCTGTTGTGTATTTGGTAATTTACATAAATTATAAATTTTTTAACCAGATTCCTTCTTACTCAATTCAATATAGATTCTCACGTCCATGAAGATTTGAATAGAACGTGTCAGTGTTCGAGGATATTTTTTAAATTAACTTCCTCACATTAACAATTATTTGTTTCTTCATGGCATTTATGTTTTTTTTATCGATATAGATATTTCTTCTCGAATATTTGCGCAGATAAATGGAATAGGCGTGAGCGCTCTGACTGTTGAACTAGTTAGTACGTAAATTGGATGGATGTGGAAAGGATCAAACATTTAGAGTGTTTTTTATTTTAAAAAGAGAGTCAGACGAGATTGTGGGAAAGAAAAAGAAAGTCAAAAGGGTGTCCAGAAAAGTAATGGTCCGAGAATTAATTCTTTTTTCTCTCAACACACAAATGGATCCATTTTAAACATAAATATCTACTTCTGAATTTCATTATTCAATGAAATATAAATCTACAAATCAAAATATGACCGTTTCTAAGTAAATATTGGTTTATCTAGTTGAAGTTCTAAATCTATTTTATAGAAATGCTGATGATAACTATTTTAATTACACGTATCATTTCATTTTTATACATATTAAAGTATTGAATATTATTTAATTATGAAAAATTGTGAATAGAAAGGGACTGAAATTGTTTTGAAGTGATGTAATTAAAATGTAACCATTTTATAGATAGCTTTCAGAGAAATCAGCGTCAGAGTGACTGGCGCAACTAGCCCGACTGGACCTGGCGGCCAGCGACATGGCTCCCGTCACAATAGACTCCAGCTCAGAGGTTAGCGTGGCATAGTCGGAGGTGAGGGTAGCGTAATCAGATGTGAGTGTGGGCAAGTCGGCTGCGACAATGTTCATGTTACCTGTGGCGGGCAGCGTAGTGTGAGCGGAAACTGTCGTCTGTCCCGGAACCACCACGGTGACGCCGCCGCCTCCCGGTCTCTGCCCGTCTCGCTCTGCTATTTTCTGTTTCAAAGTGCGAATCTTTTCTTCTTTCTATAACAGTTAATAACATTATTGGTTATAGTAAACGCGTTCAAAGAAGAACACAATGAGAATATTATTTTAAAAACAGTTGTTGCACTATTTAATGACTATACTCGACTTAATCCAAGGTACTGCTTAACAGCGTATTTTTTTCTTGCAGCAATATTTAATTATCACAATAAAACTTACTTTGAGGGAAAAAGTAATATATTTTGGTATAGTTTCAATTACAAAGCTTTGGTATGGTTGACACAGATGGAAACTATGGGTATTATTACTTATTTTTAATACTTACTTTAATAGGTTCTATATTTCTGACATACAATTACTACAGCAAATATTGTTAGCAACAAATAAATACAACTCACGGCCGCTATGAGCTGCTGCAATTGATCATTCTCTGCAAGTAATTTATGGTATCTCTCTTCGTCTTCTTTAGACATTCCAGCATCCGGATTATATTTTGATTCTGCCCGATCTTTTGGGTGCCTAATAACTTCAATTACCTGAAATAGTATTTCAATCATTAGATTCTGTTACACTATAATAAAATATATCAATTTTTGCATTATATATCAATAAGATTTAGATTAGATGTCAGAATTATAAGTTTAATTAATATTGTTTTTTTTAGATTGCGTAAATAATCACCATCGGTGTAATAGTGTAGTTTTCTATGTCAAATTTGGTTTTAAAAGCATTAGAAGACTATACTTATATTTGAAAGAATGGATTGTAATGATCAGTAATTTTATTTCATAACCCGGCAATTACTAGATACAACAATCCCGCACAGGAAATAAGATACAAATTAATTTTTGGAACCAATGCCCACTGTTGATAACTGTATAATAAAGACAGTAATGTAAAGCAGCGGTCGCCAATTGGTGATCCGCGAGAAATGTTGGTAGTCTGCAAAGTTATTGCAGTAATTGTAAATCTAAAAATTATATTGAACACGTATCAGTAAAATCACTCTAAATATGCTGTTATAATTAAATAATTGTAAATACCATTTCATGCTATAAGAAATAACTTTTATGATAATTTTTATATAATAAATTATATACTATAAGATACAATCACGTCAGTGGTTTGCGAGATTCAAAATCGAGAGTTTAGTGGTTCGTGAGGTCCGAAAGCTTGGCAACTATTGATGTAAAGAATAGCAAAGGAACTTGTGAACTATAGGGAAGTTCTGTTATCGGGATGGTTAAAATAACATACTTTGCCAAGGCACCAACGCAGCGTGGGAAATTTTACACTTTGATTTGAATAAAAAAGATGCTTATTTTTATTATTAAAACAATATTATATAGATTACCTTTGGTACAAAAATTAGTGCCATACTGAGAAAACAGCAAAAGACCACGGCCAACGACACAAACGCAAAGCTGGCATCCTGCTGAGATGCGACCACCATGCTGACAGGCGCAGTGATAAGGCAGAGCACGACCACATTGTAAATTGACATGCCCACGTATCGGCTGTCGTTTATCTGCCGCAGCTTGATAGAGCGGGTCTCGTAAGCCAGGAATAGGCCAAAAACGAGGACTAGACCTTTGTAGCCGTACATTACACCTGGAATTCAAAAAATGTACATTCATATTGGAACATCAAACATATCGGTCAACATGGGTAAATTTTTGTCAAGAATATTATTGGACATATTTATTTGAGAATGTGATTTTTTTGTATCGTGAAAATGTAATTGCTTTTAATACGATAGAGTTATCTCCTCACTGACAGTTTTAATTGCAAATGTTGCGCATGGCAATTTGAATTGTACTTTTAGATTTGAAAAGCACTAACATTACACTGATTTAGATGTTTAATATGAAAATTTCATTGGACTCTTGGATATTTGATATCCTCTAAGTATACTATGAAAGAAGGTTACTGTTTTATCCATTTTTAATAATAATACTTGTTGTTTATGAAGTTTATCTATGTTATAAGTAAGCCAACAGCAACATTGATAAAGAGAAAGCAAGGTAAAAATCACTTTAAGAGTTCATATACTAACCGAGCCAGACTGTGTTATGTTCGCTTTCACAATGCTCAAGTTCCGGTCTGATCTTCACATCGTCAAGTGCACTAGGAGGATCCTCGAGAGGAAACAGTTCCACTCGTCTTCGTAAAGGATCTCGCAGCTGCCAGGACAGAAGGATGATGGTGTCTATCACCAACAGGCCGGATACCATAGTGTAAAGTTTCCAAGGTTCTACCTTTTTCTGGAAATATTTGATATACGGTTATTTCACAAATATATTCAATCAATATTCATCACTGTTGGTTGTAAATGTAATTACACAAACCACACAGACATTTTCAATTGTTGAGGAATATTCAAAGCATAGTTATCTAATGTAGAAGGAGTAATGGAAATTTGAATATTAGTTTTAGGTTAATGGGTATAAACTTTATGGCGGTTAATTACCTTTGGATCCACTTTAGCTTTGGTAGTGAACCGATGCACTCTCCAGACTTTACTGAACATGGCTCCATAGGCGAGCGTGAAGCCCAAACTGAGCAACCAAACTCTGGCTTGACAGACAGCTCCAAAGTTGTCTGCGGGAACAAACCTACCGTCAGCTCCGAGAGCCACAAGACCTGCTAAGCATAAGGCGCAACCGCATAGCATCAGGGTGTTGCAAACCGGATGAGATGATTGGATCACTCTGAAAAGATTTTCATATATTTACATTTTCATTGTTTGTTGTTTGATGTTATAAATTTTACAATATTTTAGTTTCATTGATTAAACAGAATTGTAATGAATATAATTTATTTGAGCTTCAAGGCTTGAATACATTTAATCTTTTTACTGTGTTGCCTAGCCTGTACCAGAGAATCCATCTGAAAAATAGAGGTTGAGCAACTGAGTAAGAGTTCTTGTAGAATAATTACTTTTACAAGTCCATATGCTCTACATTTGTAGCAGATATGGTAACAACAACAATAGATAATTATATTATTTTATCAATTTCATTATATCATTAAGTGTTATTTCCTTGGATGGATATAATATGTATATTATGACTATTACTGTTTTTGGAAACATAATTATATAGAAAAATCTACACTAAGCAAAAGACATTGGGTTATTACCTTCGATGACTGTTCCAAACATTGAAAACAACGAGTCCAGCAGCAACACATACTCCTGCGGCAGCCACGGCAGTGACGCAGGCGAACAGAGGTAAGGAAACCGTTCGGAGCTCTCTTCTGACCACTGTTCGATCCTGGGGAACTTTTCCACCTGAAAAATAAATTAAGTCGTTTCAAAACGTCACTTATGTGACAATAACAAAAGCAACAAAATAAGTGGTATAGTGATTCTGACAATGAAATATTTTTTGCGAAAATTACAAAATAGGTAGTTGGATGGAAAGGAAGAGGAAGTGGGGGGGGGGGATTATTAAAGTGACGACGGTAATAATAAGAAGCAATTATTTTGGTGATGAATTTGTGACATAATATAGAAAAAATTTGAAGTAAAATGTAACATTGAAGGGGATTGTTTATTTGCGACGTCTAATTATCGAAAAAACTCGTCAGGGAGGGGGTAAAAGTTGCGGCACAATAATATAGACATGGAATCAAAAGATTTTATGGCGAATCCTGACAAGGGCGTGGGGCGCGATATTTATGAGTGACTTCTAATTGACAAAATGGAGGTTAAAATGTGTCGTACCTTGCAAAGGTATAAGAGTTTTTTTTTGTGATGGAATGTGATAATGAGGTGGGAGTCATATATATAGATATATTGTCAAAAAATTACAAAAAAACCTAACCATATTTTATTGGAATAATTTGATTGCAGAATGCGTCATATTTATATTCCTAATTTGAAAACTAAAAAATAACCGTTTCAAAAATAATTCCATTTCAAATAGAGAAACATAACACTTACCAGCCCACTTTTCTCGATTCAGCCAGGTCAGATTGTCAGCTTGCGTATCATAATAGCCCAGCTTCACGTACTGACCTCCAATCATCTGCTCGATTTGAGTAAGAGCAATCCTATCACCTTGTGAAGAAAAGGCCACAATACCCTGGAAAAATATACCATGGTCATTTATTTCCAATTGAGTTCAGGACGCGTACACAATTTGTGTTCAATGAACATAAAATAAAACATATGAACTTTTCCAAGTTTGTACGATTACATTTACGTGCGCTTTTGTCTTATGCAAAACAAATGAATTGCAAGTCAGAGGGGCAATCAGCAATGAAATTATTTTATTCAGGATCTTTTTTGTTTAAGATTCATAATTAAAGCTAGTATGAGAAAAACTTCGAGACGTCATAATTGAAATCTTTTCATTTAGTCTTAATTTTATAGATTCGACCTTTTTTTTCAATCGACATATCTTATGATATCGATGTTGAGCAAAGTTACATTGCATAAAACGTTGGAAAAAATTGTCAACGTTCTAAATATGAATGTATAAAATCATATAATTTTCTGTCATCTGTCGGCGAGATATGTAATTATTTTGACAGCCATTTTGTTTCTTTAAAAGAAATTAAATTTCACAATACATCCCTCAAAATAAAAGGAAATGTCAGTTTCTTTTCCGGAACGTTTAGTCCTTACAACGTAGAAATCCTAGTCTGTAAAATTATCTCTTCAGATCAAGTTCTTACAATCAGTCGAAACTCCTTCAAGTGTATCCAATGGTAGTTCACAATTAACGTTCAATCAGCCACAACAAACCGATGAATCAGTGGAGTTTATCGAAGATGGCGCGGGCTAGAAACAATATAGCTAGATTGCGAACGTTTTAACGAAATCTTGGGTCGAGAGTTTGAAAACAATTTGTGTTTAATTACTGGCCAACCTTAGCCTGCTGACCCAATACTAATCTCGAGGGGGCAGAGATTAGATTAAGCTGTATTTTAGTCACTGAACGACACTTAGTTACACAATTATGCGAAAAACACTCACTTTGAAAAGATTGCACGAGAAATAAGATGGATTAATATATACAAAAAATTAATACAGCAAAATCATTCACTCACTAATTTGACTTATCTGGCATCAAATGGGAAATTTTCAACTGAATTTGGTTATTACTGTATGGATATTATCACTATACTGAAAATTGTCACAATTAACTTCGGCATAAATGCGCCACATACATACTATGTTTAGTGGTGTAGTGTTAAATTAAAAAGTGCCGAAGCCCTGACTATTTTAATTGAATTTGACGTAAATATATTAACTTTTTTTCGAAATTGAAAAATATTCATCATTAAAATAAGCAATATATAGGATTTTAATATTTATCATTCGTCATTTATCATTTCTCAGTACATTATTTGATATTAAAATATCTTTCACCTGAAATTTTCCCGTGCTATTTTTTTAATCTTGTTAACGCAAAAATAAACGCTGATACTAAAAAAAAACAATTTGTTTTATGAAAATATTTTCCGAAAGAAATTTCATAGAAAATGGATTTCGTCAAACATAATATTTAGATGTAAACAAAAAATGTAATGTTTTATGAAAAAATTACACAAATGAAAACTCAAATTCAATAAAATTTGGCATGGTAAATTTTTTGTTTCCAGAATAATATTTTGGTTGTAAAAATATTGAACCTAATTAGGTAGAAAAAGTTTCATAATTTTATTACCTTCACAATACTGGTAACTATAGTACCTTTTAAATTTGTTTATGAATAAAATTTATTATTGTTTTATGACTATTTTGTTTATACTATCCAGTAATTAGTCATGTGCTGTTACACTTGATGGTGAAATGAGATTATAAGAACATCAGTGATATCAATTCTCATATTATTGCAATAATAACATTAATGATATGCGCTGTAAGCAATTTTTCTCTAAACTTTCCGTGGTAATATGGGATTCCAATGATTCCAAGTCTGTACTGTATTAAAATGTTTGAGGGGCTCTAATCCATTTTGGTAAAATGTAAAAGGTTCCGTGTTTGAATTAAATTGAACAATGCTACTTTATGTACTTATAAATAGATAAGGTCATGCAAATTACCCATGAATGCGTATGATAACACTGGAAAATAAACATTGTTGTCTTTACACCATTATTTAATATACTATTGAATCGCTGCTGACTTATAACAAACTACTGCCAATTCATGGATGTATAATTGAGATATCATTAGCAATAAATAATTTTATCTGTACACCATTATTTAAATTATTATCGAATCGTTGCACAACATGTTACTGCCAATCCATAAATGCGTATTGGCAAAGAGGTAATATTGTTTTTACACTGTTATATAATTTAATGAGTACCAAGTTGCTGCAAATCCATGGTTGCAAAACTATGATATAATTCATTAGTTGATAATGCTCGTGATGAGCGAAACCGGTCCTGATCATTACAAATATGTGGAAGTATTACAAATGAATTGGGTTTTATTTTTTTTTAAATATGATATAATTGGCAATAAATAATCTTGTCTGTACACCGTTATTTAATTTATTATCTAATCGTTGCATATTTTATACCAAGTTACTGCCATCCATGGATACGTATGATAACATTGGCAGAGAAATAATAATATATTGTCTTTAGTCTTTAATTTATTAATGAATCGTTGCAGGCTTATAGCAAGCTACTGAAAATCCATGGACGTATAATTATGATATAATTAGCAGTAAACAATCTTGTCTTTACACCATTATTTAAAGAATATAAATAAAATTAGTTGCCACGATCTTCTTGTTTATTTACTTCGTTGTAACCCTGTACTTTTGCAGGTAAATACGATAGTGATCATATTATAAGATTTTGCAGGAGATACAATAATAATGTACAATATTATGCAAAACCCACGCGCTCTATTATCTTTAGTAGCGAATATCTATTCAGTAACTTGTTACCGAATAACGATTTACCATTTCGCCTAAGGTAAGTAACTAGGCACGCATAATATTCTATATACGAGGTGATAGCAGGGTGGAAGAGGCAATTTTAATAATCTACCAAATTTATTGGGAGAGGCACAACCTGCGGCAAATTGATAAAAGTGGGGATGAGTTATTATCGTGGCGCTCATAAGCAAGCAATGTTTATATTTGCGTAGATTTACAAAACAAATTCACATGTTAGGGTAGGGGGTGATTTGGTCGGAAATGAAGCGTTTTTAAATATGCGTGCACGCACGAGATTTTAAGGAAATGGTTTTTTCTAATATCCTTCTTAAATTAGTTCTAATACACGTGACAATTTTTGATTATTATTTTGCTGAAAATTCAAAATTTAATAAAACGCTTTACTGAATTTATGGAAAGCTCTTCAAGAATCAGTTTTAGAATTAAACAGATTTAATCGTTAAGATGATTATATTTTTCGAGTTCAAAGACGTAGGAGCATATCGACTGTGTTTTCGCCAAATGATGTAACTCTCAAAATTAAAATTCTTCAGGAGACAGTAAAAACTGTTTTTATCGACAACATTATATGATGAGTTGCGTTATGAATCTTTGAAATGCACTCCTGTAAATTCTCATGTTTGCAGATAAAGGATTATACGAAGGGAGTTTCGACATAATAGTTTTCTACATCAAGTATCCAAGTCAGAATTTTTAAACCTAAAACCAATGTAAAATGATGTTTCCCTTGCAAAAAGTGATCAATTTATTTTTATAATTTACATCGTGTGGCCGAGACCTGCTCTGTCATTTTTAAAATGAGATCCAATCATTAACTCATTTTCATATTTTTGACGGTTACATCAATTCGCCAAAACACTGTCGAAATACCTATCTATATCTATTTTTTTTTACCATGTTACCTCGTAATGTGGAGCATATGGATGGTCTTAATGGAAACATCTCCACAGACGAGAACTGCTTTTTATTCAGTACCCTAACCTAACCTCTCCTTTTGTCGGAGAGAGAGTTCAGGTAAACGACGGGTCTAAAACACGAGTAGTAATTAGGTAAAGTTAAAATTGATAACTTTGTCATTCCACTGACTGTGTTAATATGTGTGACAAGTTTTTCGTCTCGTTTAAAAGCAATTTTAGAACAACTCTATTACACGATTTTTAATTATAACATAGACATTTATTCTTATTTTATACTGAAATTATGATGGAAAAATTGACTGATACTTTTTTAATTTTACTTGGTGTGGAGAGGGGCCAGATACAAACAAAAAAATATATATAACAACGCTTGTTGAATGAACAGTCATTACATAATTTCATTTTTATACCAAATTTCTGCACGTTTGCGTTTTTTAAAACTGGTATGTCAGTTTTGAAAAAAAAGCCAAAAAAACCAAGATTACGATTTCGGTAATACCTGTATTGCAATCCCTAATAGGGACCTATCCTCCTGGTAAGCAGGGAAGCAGTTTAACGGCATTTGAGATAACGAATATTGTTAGTGAAGTTGATAATGTTAACATTATGTTAGAATATCTAAAAATATATTCACCGAACGTACAATAGAGGTCTTATACTGGCATCATTCATTGACCGTAATTTATCCAATCATGCGCGAAAACCTCAACAAGGTACGGTATTCTAATTATTATGACAATGTGTTGGGCAAAGCCGTGGAGTTAGACAGTTTGAAGATTTCATTTAGATAATTTATATAGAAACTCCGTCGAAGGTTCACATCAAAGTTTAAACATTGGTTCCGTGTTGTAATTTAAACTAAATAACAACATTAAATGTTTAAACTACCCTACGTTGGAATATATGTTAGATTATGGCATATTAAAGTAATTTTGCCATGTTAAGTTATTTGTATTTTGATTCGTGTGTATTCATAAAAGTACTATTTATTTAATAAAACCGACAACAATGTTCAACAACATAACGATGTAACTTCTTAAGAATATCACGCATAAGATTGTGTCATTGGGTAGTCCGTAATTTATAAAAGAGACGACCGAAAGGTAAAGTTAATAAAAAGTGAACAAAGACAAGAACTGGACAAATTGGACAGACCAATTCAGTACGAAAAAGAAGATTTCCAAGGTCAATTTGTTGGAAGTTTTAAGGAAAATTAAATATTAAATATCAAAGTAGGTATTCCGTTTCACAAAATTTTGCAGAACTGTGTACTTTGACAGTTTATCGTATTATGATGGAGTTCGACCAAGTAGATGCCAATTCAATCAGCTAAGAAAGTAATCGAGTAATCATATCGAGAAGTGACCGAATACGAGGTCTATGGAAAGGTCTATGGTTTGATGTTTGAATGACTTTCAAGAACAGAGATAAACGCTCGCGAATAAATACAGATGGTAAACACATAAAAACAGTGAGTAATGGCCTGCATTTATTGAGTCAGTAAGTAACTTCAGGTTAGTAAGAAATAATAAATTGTCAGTTAATTAATCGAAATTATCAGTAACTAATTCGATAAATGGTCAGTATACACGTGGACAGTTAATAAAATAAACGATCATTAATTTATATAAACGGTCGGTTTTTAAATAAAGTGGTCAGATATTTATATAAAACGCCAGTTTTTTAATTAAACCTTACCTAACCTTTATTTATTTGCCAATTATTTACTAACAAAAAATACAAAAATGAATTAACGATTGAGTCTCATTTTAAAGACGACAGAGCAGGTCTCGGCCAAATGATGTACTTTTTGGTATGAAAACATCTTTTTACATTGGTTTTATGTTTAAAAATTCTTATCTGGCCACTTGATGTAAGCCAATATTATAAGTTTGTACTCTCTCGTGAGCGATTTCAATTTTAAGGGTTACATCAATTGTCCAAAAAACCTTCGAAATTAAATATCATATTCTTTCGCCACTGTAAACCGACTCATAATGATTTGATCCTTTTATAATTTGTTTGTACTGTTTCTTTTACGTACACAAATATAAACAATATGTGTCAGTATATTTCTCCTAATTTTCAGAAAACAAATACTCAAATTACCTAGCTACTTTACTAGTAGCAGTCGTAGTTAATGTCTTGTCAATAGCGTACGTAAAATTTGTTTATTTTTTAAGTAGCCAAAAAGAAAATAAATCAATACGAACAATGCTGTGATATCGTATATTCATTTTACCAACAATCTGTTTCTTTGAAGACGTCAATTTGAGTTTGGCTGACTGAATTCACAAATAAACTGAAATTATATATCTAACCAGGAAATGAGAAAACGAATGCAAATAAAGGGAATTGTGTGTACTTACGGAGACGCCGAGAAAGGATGTGGAGTTGATTGCTGCATAAATATTGTCCGCGATGTCCTTGTCGGTGTAGGTGAAGTTTTTCAGGCTCCTTCCGGTTTTTGACAGTCGCTCCATCGTTTTGTTGAAAGCTAAAAGTAAACCGAAAAGATTCATTTATAATACGAAGTCTTAATGAATATAAATCATTAATTTGTCAATCCATCAGAAAATACAGGTATAAATCGGTCGAACTGTCTGTCCAAAACGGTGAATAGTAGCGACGTGAAATTTGCAAATATGTCATTCTGACTGCCATTTGTAGGTCAACTACTTTCAACTTTTAAAATTATATGAATTATATTTTGTGAGTGTTACATGAGATACGGTCCAGGGTGATATTTTCAACATTCATTAGCTTGCACCAAAATAACGTCATAATAACGCCAACGTCTAAGTGTTAGCGCCCTCTATCCCAGGCGAAGCTGGATAATAAATGCTAGTTTCTAACATTAACATGAAACATTGCTTAGTGAATATTATTTGAATCTGTTTTACTGAAGGGTAGAAATATTATATACATTTTAATTGTAGACTATTTAATTTCGTTTATATATTGTATAATTTTTGATTACCTGTAAATTCTTGTGTTAGTTCATGAACCCGCTGTTTTATAAATGTTCAATTTCATATAAATAACCCTGTGACAATTGTATTTTTATCAGTTGATAATGCTCGTGTTGAGTGAAACGTTCCTGATCATTATAAACATGTGGAAGTAGTACAAAAAAAATGTGTTTTTTTTTTCAAATACAATAATATCTTTAAATATTAACAAGTAATAATACATTGCGAAGAGTTATTGCTCTTAAAGAAAGCTATTATACTTTTATATGACTTTTATTACCTTTTAGAATGCGAGCTTCGAGTTGAGTTGAAGTTGAATACGTTAAGAATGATATCGACTAGAAAGCACTCTATAGTAGTCCAACGTAATAGTTATCTGTCTATTCACAATATGATTTAGCTTTTCATTATTTTGTTCTGCGAAATTGGTAAGGTATAATAATGTTTTCTGATATTTTCTGAGAATGACTCTACCCACAAGCGACACCAATTTTATCGACCTTGCCTATCTGGAAATTAATAACTAGATCCACTCGAAGTTGTGTTATGCCGTTAGAGTATCAGCTATTGAAAAAAACTATTTTTAATATGTTATGAAAATATCACACATTTTGAATCCGATTTACAAGCGAGCATTTAAAAAAACACACTCTTGGTATACCGTATTGAACTTGTAAAATAATTCCCTCGCAAACACTGTTATTTTAATCCACTCCCTCGTGTTTATATTAAGTGAATAATTGATATTAATGTCAACGTTAAGGTTAAAAATAAAGGAGACGACTTATTCATGCCACGTAAAAAAAGACAAAAAGTAAAAACTGTCAAATATATATGCGATAAAATAATTAGTTAAAAAACTTAGCCGAGATAATTAATTTTCGTTTCTAAAGCAAAAGTATCTAAGTGCCATTAGACAACTTAAAAAATTTATAAATGTTTTTTTTATAAATATAAATAAATCAAAACTATATTATATTAACCTAACGCTACGGCCCATACAGCGTCGTAGGCGAGTGGAGCTTCCTGGTATCCTTCAGGATATCTCAAGTTGTCGATGTCGTAGCCTTCATCTCTGAGGACAGCATTCAATCGTAACCTGTAAGAAAAAATACAATTGTATTGTGATTTACATTATTTTAATATTTTTCATTTGTGTGGCATATAAATCGTAAATCATCTACACCGTAGCGGAGACAGAGCGATTTCTCGTTTTTATACAAATCATAATTATTCATATAAGTAGTTATTAAGTGAAATTAGTTTATCAACCAAAAGAATGCATATCATGCTGTATTATTAAAAAAAACATTAATAACATATATTATATTATCAAAAACCAGACGAGCGAAATAATTATGAATTTAAATAACTAGGCAAACAAAAACGTGTGGTTACGGTATGTGTAATGTAGTTAAGACAAAAATGTATTTGACGTTAGAAAAAAAGCTTTCCATGACAAATGTCATTCATCTAAAACATGAAAATGAAAAACTCAACATTAGATATTCGGTTTCACCACGGATTGAATTTCATAACTTCAAATTGCTGGCTGGAGATAATCGTAAGGCTACAGAGGTCTTTGAAAGTAAATAGTCAAAGAAAACGTTTAATGAATCAAATACAATGTGCAGATTATAACGAACTGTCAACAATCTGTGGAATGACGTGATTAGGTTTAATGAAAATATATAATCCACAATTAAATACATACATATCAGGACTTGGTATCTAAGAGTCTTAATTACTTGTAAAGCGAGTAATAAACGTGTGTTTTAACATTAAATTATTTTATTTTTCTTTGTGTTTGGTAAAAATTCTATCTTAAATTGCCCTTTCTTCGTTATAATTGTGACTGAAAATGTTAACCAAACTCGGCTAGTTCATCCAGTCAACCGAACTGACGATTTTAATTTTAATCAAGCACAAACGAAGCAGGGAGAAAACTAAATGAGTATTATCTGGTTTTTAGAGACCATTTCGTGTCAGGGTTCCGAACTGGATCTTTTATGTGCCAATTTATAACTTACTCCGTCGCTCCAAGTTTTTGTGTTAGGTAATTATTTTATTTTATGCCAAAATGAAATGTTTTAAAATAGAGTAATTAGAAAAAAAGTAAATGCTGTCGTTAAAAAGTTGAACAAGGATATGCCACGTGAAAAATAGCCATCTTTCACAATTTTTATTATACTGAGTCAGGGGAGTTTAATATACCTAGGTAACTTATGTTGAAATATTATTATTTTTATCTCTCAGCAGTGGATATTTTAATAAAATAATTCAATCGTTTAATCTAATCTCTCTTTTTTTAGATGTTACGAGCTTCCTGGATACAATAAAAATATATTTAGTTATAAATCGCTCTGCATATCTTCTTTTATGATAAACACATTTTTTACCCATAAAACAGAATCTTAAAACACACAATAATAATAAATATTTTTTGGTAATCATGAAAAATTTATAAAACGTATTAGTAAATTTAATGATTTTGATAGATACAACGTTCTTCTATGGCAAACAAGCTGTTACAAGTACGATGCCATACTATTAGCGGTATTTACCACTCGTCATCATCGTCTGAAAAGTTGTTAAATGAAATGTTTGAAATTTAAATTCACAAAGAAAATCTTAGATGAAAACTAATATTTTAATTTCGCGAATTTCATTTAACCAAAATATTTACATATAAGATCAAAGTAAGCAATTAACTATTTGGACTGTTTGAAATATCTCGTTAATAGTTTAATATTTTTATAATATATCGTCAGCTATGAGTGGAAAGCTTTTAAGCATAGCACTTTATTATGAGATTTAATTAAGAAATTCAAAAATCTAAATGTTTGCTTAATATGATTTTGCGTAATTATGAGTAAAGTTTGGTTTTTCATTAAAAAAAGTGTCAAAAGGTTTTTAAAATATATTTAACAGAATATTTCGATTATGAATAAACTTTTTAAGAAGAGTTCATATCTTGTTTTTGGTATTTTGATAATAAGAACAACCATTTACATTATGACGGCAGCTCATGAAATAAATGAAAAGCAACAAACACAAAAAGGGCTCTCAAAGAATGTAAGAAACAGCGTTTTTAATTTATATGTAAAAGATATTTTATATTACCATTTATTTTTATTAAACATCAGGTTGGTATGTTTTGTGATATTATGTATACTTCTAATGTATAATATATGGAGATCACCAATATAATTATCAAATAAGAAATATTTTTCCCAAACGTGTCATACGCGTATGTTTCAAGAAGCAAGGTTTAAAGGCTTACAAATTAAGTCAATAACAACCCGGTAATGTTAGTGTCCCAAAAAAGACTCAAAGATTATGAAAAAGAAAATTAATGCGTTATTACGGTTATTAGCAATAAATTGATAATGGTTTTGATAATTCTAAAAGTTAAATAAAGTATAATGTATTAATTAGTTAATTGGGCGATAAATCAAAAATTAAAACAATGTAATTGAACTAGTCTAATTTTAAAAATGTTTAATATAATATATAACTGAAAACTGTGTCAAGAATAGTAAACAAAGCACCGAAATTTCAACAAAAGTTACTCTAACGTAAAATAGGCAAATAGAGAGCCACTATTCAAACGACGCTTTGTACTGAATGAGAATTGCAAGCAGCTAAACTTCTTCAGAAAACATTAAATTAGTTAGTGTAAATGGAAACTTAATTAGTAGTTAAATGAAAGTATTCAATTAAACGTTTATTCGCAAAAGGTATTTTTATGTACAATTCGTATTTGATTATTGAAAAAAGCAATACAACGTTATGAAATGAATAGATATTGTAAAATTTGTCTATCAATAGACAAGAGTTGATCTCAAATCATAAAAGCTATTACATTTCATATTTTCATTCACATGAGCACACACGTACGTGCACGAATTCTCAAATACTATTTGTTTCTTTTCCTGACTATTTGTAGTGCAATGTATGACACATTTATCTTGTTCCATTAACCAGAATATATCTGCCATCGGTGCTCATTTTTATTTGACTTAGAGTACCTTAAATATATTAATAACTTATTGTAAATCGGTAACATAACCTCACTCTTTCGAGCGGGAATATTTGTATATTCAATAACCCGCTGCTATGATATTTCATTTAAGACTCAAACTTTGGAAATTGTTCCCCAACCTTGTTTGAAGTCCAAACGTTGTTTTGATTATTATTCATTGAACTAATTTGGCAATATAGACATATGATGGTATGCTAAAGACATCGCAAGACCATACGTACAATGAAATGAAAAGCTTCTACTGACATTTCGATCATCCATGCAGTTTGGAGAACTCGCGCTTGAAGTTTTTTTACCGCATTTTGTTAAGATTTTTTTTCGATGAACTCGGCAGTGTAAGTGCAAAAGGAACGCATTTACGACTTATGTTGGTTTTGGGTTAAAAATATTTTGAATTCATCAAAATAGCTAACCAACATTTATGTCAAACACAGCGATCAAATTTTATGGCATACAGATGTTATGTTCTACAGTAAAATCATGTGAATTTGTTTTCTCTTCTTTAAAACTCTTGATTGAAAACGGATTAATAGAATTTGTCAGAACTTTCATATCGTAATGTATGACATCTGCTGATGATGGATCATAAATAGTGTATAGCGTGTATGCTAAAACCTTACTTATACTGATTAAACAAACCGTATTACATTTACCTCAACTAACCTAGTTCCGCTTGCTTATATAACCAACGTATTTTAAAGTCTCATAATTTTTGCTATATTTCAGTTGAACGCACCTGTTGTAGAGGCACTAATGTATTTCTCAGTTGTAAATTTGCACTTTATTATACAGTAAAGTCATATTAATTTATCCCAGGGGCACGAGCAGAGCTGGCGGGAGGGCTATATTTAAATAAAGTTTACCCTCTAACCTTCGAAGTTTGTGAGCAGGGTAGGATTTGGAAGAATGTGTCCTCACATGTGAACAGATATGTATAAATTAATAAGATATAACGAAGGGATTAGTAGTAAACAATATTAAACTTATCAATTAAAATGTTAAGTAAGTATTCTTGCTTTGTGACATTATTTGAAACGTAAACTTAACATTTAATGAAATATGTAAATTTGGTCACAAATCCTACATTATACTGATATTGTCAATAATTATGTTACACATTTAAGATACGAATTGGAAATAATTTAGTTATAAAAGGATTGCCATCACACCTATGCTTCAACATTTTTCCCTTCCTTATAATATACTTGACAATGATCGTATCCCGATCATTATAAAAATGTGGAAGTAGTACAAAAAATAGTGTTTTTCTTTAACAAAAAGCTCATCTATATTGTTGACTTTAATCTATTAATGATCAAGTTTTTCGAGGAAAGTGCTACAAATAGTGGGCTTTCAAATTGGTTTATCAATGTTTTTGTGTTCGTTAAGTCATTTCTAATTGCTCTGATGAATTTTGCCAAGAAAATGTAAACATTCGTGGAATGAACTAAACATCGTCGTTTTTCTGGAAGAAAACACTAAATCGAAAAAATGACATATTGAGTTAGTTATAACAAAATGTTCATTATTTCGAACTCTATCGAATAGAAAAACAGAAATATTTTTATAATTTACAATTTTACTTAAAAGCAAAATGAAAAAGGTATGGCATTTCAAACATTTAACAAACTTACAACTTAAGTACAATTACTAAAAACTAGTATTTTTCAGTTAGTGTCTTCATTATATTGAATTTTGAACTGTTGATATTTTGTACATTTCCATGTATTTCGTCAATAACGTCGAACTGTTCGAGTTCATTTGTGTACTCGAATGCCTGAAGGTGCCGAAAGGCGAATCCCGGGTCGTTAGTGATGAAATACATGGATATGTACAAAATCTCATCAATTCAAATTTTATATATATCGAAATTATATCAAGCATTCTAAATCGATATCTTAAATTAGACGATATTATAGTAATTATGAATCACTTTAAATGATAACTGCTTGTTATTCAATCACCAGCATAGGACAAGTTAGGCTTATCTTGTCTATTTCAGTTACAGTAAGGGTAGGGTTAATAAGGTTCTAGTAGTTAGCAAATCGCCATCTCTTGGTCCCGATTTCAGAATTGAATTGAGAAAAAGTTTGAAGTAATAAAACATTACATTTATCCATGCAGTTTGATACGAATTCAAAAATCGATTGAAAAGTCAATATGTATTATAAAGTTGTCCATTCCATAACACGCGAAACACAGTGACAAGAACACCAAAAGCGTTTACCACTTGGCTGCGTTCTTGGTATTTTTTTCTGCAATTTAAATTGAATGTTTAATGTAATTAAAACGCCGTAGTGCTGACCTGGCTGAAGCACATTAGGCTTGAAGTATGCCACCCGCTACAAAAATACACTGCTTGAAATAACCTCGACGGTACTAGCTGATCCACTAAATTATTCAATAATCTAAAGCTCCAATAATCTGAAATGGCAAACGGTGACTTGATTGGTTCTTGCTGATAACTCAGCAGAATTATTGACAAGTAGTCATTGATTGAAGCTCCTGGTATATTTATTTAAGCTTATAGGATATGCAAATTGCTCTTCCGGTGGTAACGTACGATAAAATCAAAATCAATTTACATTAAAAAGTGATAAAAATGAAAACTGTTTAATGTTACTCAAAGTAACTTAATGGTTAGTAATGAGTGTTTAAAAGAAATTAAGAGATAAGGGTTTGCCTATTTGAAAATGTTAAAACAAAGAAAACGCATTGCATATAGACACAAGTACAACTAATTCAAATTTAATATCATACGGGGCAGAAAAGATACGGGTTTATTTTTGCTGTCATATTTTCATAATTAAGTACTTCAATAAAATTTAATTATTCATTTATTTAAAAAAATAATATCGTCGGTGTTTTGGCTAATTGTAAAACCTTCATAATTGATCTTGTTCAGGAGGGAGTAAAAACTGTTTTAATCGAAAACTTTATATGGTGAGTTACGTTATGAATTTTTTAAATGCACTCCTGTAAGTTCTCATGTTTGTAGATACGGAATTATACGTAGGTAGTGTCTATATCAGTGGTTCTTAACCTTTTCGAAGTCACGGTGCACTTTATGTCATAAGAAAAAATGGCGGTGCACTAAAATGAACATGGTAAAAAACAAAGAAAAATATGCTAACATAAACTTTATTATAAATTTAGCAGATTATACAACAGCAATTCAAGAAAAAGTAGTTAATTTAGATTACGATTCGAAGACAAGATGACCAATTCTTCTGCTTGGTATGAAAATTCACAACTCGATGTATCAATCGTGGCAAATGGATTTCGTACAAAATTTTCTATATTTAAAGGAAGGAAGTAAGTATTATATTTTGAAAATATGGAGGGATACGTCCTTTTGCCTTTATACAGCTGATATTATAAATATAGTGTATTAACACGTTTTGTGTGAGTTATACACAATACTTTTAGCTGTAGATCTTTTTGCCTTTCCACAGTCGATATATATTATAGCACATATTCGACAAATAAAAAACTTTTAATAATGATACCCAATGTCAATATCTAAACAAAATAATACAGAGCTAAAAGCAAAAAATGAAAAACGTATTCGAAGATTGAGTAGTTATAAATAATAGTAAGCACCCGGCATGCCACTCAAAGATAGAAACAGTTTTTGTTTATTGAAGTGCTTTTGGATACACAATATTTTTTGTTTACGTCTGGTGTGTACGGGAAATCAAAATGTTTTCCGAGATGTCGCTGTTTGTACGTATTCGATTCTATTTTTTGAATTATTTTTTTCAAAAACCTTCACGGGTGTGCGCACAGCAACTCACCAAAGTTTCATCAAAATAGGATGAATGGTAAAACGCGAAAACAAACAAAATTTATATAGATCTATAAATTTTGCTCATTCTGTTTTCTCATTAAGTGTAATTTTAAGTCGACTTGAATACTCGTTTGATATAAGAAAACATTTTTACTATTATGTATCAACTACAATGTTTGTGTATTCATATAAAAACTTATCCATAAATCAAATACCCATAATAAGATACCTGTCAAATTTCAAGAACTGTTATTCAAATTCCCCTCTAAGTATATATGAAACACTACTTATGTGAGATTGAGCCCCAAAAATTGATAGTTTTGAGTGATAAGCATATAAAACAGTATAAAATTTCCATAATAAAAATAAATGGGCAAAGTTGTTGGTGGGGTGCCATAAAAAACTAAAAACAGTTAACCCTCAAACTGCTTCGCACCAAATAAAACGAAACGAATGGGTCGGCTGAAGCGTCTATGATGATGGATTTTATTGAAAAACAAAACTTTATTATGTGAAAAAGTATATTCGTAGGTAGTTCGACTATTACTTTTGATTGTGAGACAACCCTTTCTTTATAACGCCGGGCGCGAGCATTTTTTCTGCGGTCAAAGTTGTGTCTGGAAGTGATAGGGTTATCCAAAAAAATAATACATTTATAAACACGGTAATAAAATATTTGGTGTTGAAAATATTGTAAAATTCATTCCTGACATACCTACCGGTAATCTTAAGACAATAATAACATAATAATAATAATTCGACAGTGTTTTGGCTCTTTGCTGTAACCCTCAAAAAATAAAAAAATGAGTTAATAATTGAATCTCATTTTAAAGACGACAGACGAGGTCTCGGCCAAATGATGTAAATTAGAAAAATAAATTGAACACTTTTTGGAATGGAAAGATCATTTTACATTGGATTAGGTTCAAAAATTCTGACGGGGCCACTTGATGTAAGCCACTATTATGTCGACACTGCCTACGCATAATCCCGTGCCTGCAAATATGAGAATTTACAAGAGTACATTTCAAAGATTCATAACGGAACTCAGAATACAATGTTTTCGATAAAAACAGTACTCTCTTCTAAACAATTTCAATTTTGAGGGTTACATCAATTGACCAAAACACCTTCAATATGATCTATCATTGTTTCATAACCCTAAAATCTAAAATTTTAAATGTCGGTGCCAAATAAAAATCAATTGTACATTTAAGGTTATGTATAAAAATAAAATAAAGTTAGAAAAAACCAATACATTCAAATGACAAAGGAACAATGGTATCTCGAAAATTTAAGAATATTATTATTTTAGTTGGGTATATTTTGTTTGACACACTTTACAACGCGTTTGTAAAAGTGTTATAATTTTAATTTTTTGATACATACCTTAACGTATTTGTTTCGTTGACATAACATTATTTGTCGTCTAGGCATAGCACATATGAAATAGGCTGATCTGTTTTAATTTTCAATAAACTATTTAATTAATACTTTTGACAGCCCTAACAAAAAAATGTGACGTGAGTGAAGTATTGTGTTGGCTGAAAAAAAAGAGTAAGCCCATCTCGATTCTCAAAGGAATAAAAACTAAAAGTATCAATGTCAACAAATCGCCAACCTTAGGTTTATAAATTGAGTAATAACTTTTATTTATTTAGATACGCAATCTAAGTATAATAGTTTCCAAAATAAAATACACAACATCGTTGAGATTCAACATAAATATATTGCTGTTCTGAAATAATCAAATTAATATAGATATGAAAAAAAAAAAAAAATTACTAAGCGAAAAAAAAATGTTAACTCGTTGAAAATTTTCTATTATTTATGTCAAGTACTTTCGTATATACATACAAATAAGTCTTTGGGAATTTCCTTTGGAGATTTTTGCGAACATTTAAAACGCGCTTTACATTTTTGCACCCTGTAAGAAGGATGTGAAGCCGTAACGGGTGGTGATTGTTTGGTGATATGTACCCTTGGGATTGTTTTTTTTTTAATTGTTAAAATTAGTAATCTCATTTCGAAAGCAGCATATATTGGTGAGATCCTATAATGGCTACATATTTTCAGCGATTCTTTTTTTAGTTGTTAAATAGTATGATTAATTCATTTATAAAAAAAATTAAAAAGAAATGATTTTTTCACTTTTATAGTGACCATTGAAGTTATAAAAGATTTATCAACGAAGCAATCATACATGACTATCGTTAATTTCTACGAAACATTACACCCTATCATATAATTTTACTATAAATGGATACAAACTATTTTTAAGCAGTGTGTGAATTCAATTTTTTTAAAATAACCTAAGTTTTGAACTTTTCCTTCTAGAATTGAAAAGTGTAAACACTAACTATGCCACGGCAATCGGTGCCAAAAGTATTTTTGTTTTCTATTATATATATATATTCGCTTCCTTCCTAATGACATAATAAACAACGTCTAACAGTAAAATAAATGTAATTATTTCCACATTACACAATAACGTTCCGGACCTCTGGCGATGGAGTCATAAAATCAACCCAAAAAAGAACACCCGTAAAACATTTTCCAAACACGCAACACTCTCTTCACATTATCTTTTTTTTCTCGTATGGGCACAATTTTAGCACGGAAAAATCGATAAGTGTTGCCAATTTTCGCAAAATACTTACCTTATATTGGAAAAGTGTGCCATGTTCGAAGAATTGAAAACCACGAAAAAAAGGTAATGTAATTTGATGGCGAAACATTTGCATAAAACAATAGAAAGGTTCAAATTTAATTAAGTTTTAGTAAACAATCATATAATATAATAATAAGTAACAGTTTTCGATGTCATCGTAATGTGTTTGAATACCCAATTTTATGATCAAAAATATCATAGCATTTAAAATATTTTTTAATAACGATAAAATAAGTCATTACAGCTGATCGTCAAGGCGCCAAAGATTTGATAAAATTACTTGATTAACAATATCACTCGAGGAGAAAAACATTAGGCAACCATGGCCAAGATCTTTAATGTTGAATTAAAAAAAAATCAGCACGTGATTTTGAGCTTGCTATGATTTCATCACGAAAAAATTTGATCGCTTAATGTAGCTGTTAACTATATAGCCCCCATAAATTGAGCTGAAAGGTGTTATAATTGCTTATTATGTTGATTGAATTGGCATTATATTGGTACAACTGAATTTTAATTAAACACAATGTAAAAAAGTTCCATAAGAATTTTGCAATATAGTTTAACTGTAATATTATTAGGTATATACTTTACCGTATTAAATACGAAACCGTTTTCTATCGACTTGAATTAATAAATATTTAGAATTTTTGCCGAATTATTGAAAAATAAGTAACAGTTTTCGATGTCATCGTAATGTGTTTGAATACCCAATTTTATGATCAAAAATATCATAGCATTTAAAATATTTTTTAATAACGATAAAATAAGTCATTACAGCTGATCGTCAAGGCGCCAAAGATTTGATAAAATTACTTGATTAACAATATCACTCGAGGAGAAAAACATTAGGCAACCATGGCCAAGATCTTTAATGTTGAATTAAAAAAAAATCAGCTCGTGATTTTGAGCTTGCTATGATTTCATCACGAAAATTTTTCCATAAGAATTTTGCAATATAGTTTAACTGTAATATTATTAGGTATATACTTTTTGTGGAACAAAACACTTTTACTTTTTTCATTAATACATTGCTAAATGCGGATTGGATTTTTTTTATGTTGGCAACATTTTGTTTATTCCCACGGGATAGTATAGATATGCGACTGCGATATACATACCTATATAATACAAACATACGTCTACAACGCGGTTCTCTTGTCGATTGAAAAAAGCCTTTTTATCGACAGTAAAAAAATGCACGCTGGGGATTTTTTTAATCTACAAAAACTGTATAAACGAAAACCATGTTATATAGATGAATAAAAAGCTTCCTGTTCATTTATTTAACAGTCAAAATTTAAAGTTCATTAAGTTGCATTAGGTAATAACGTAGTAAACACTTGACAAAGCAATGTAAATAAAGGTAGAGAAAGATTCTTTTTTTGAAATTGATTAAACTGAGGTTTATAAATAATCCACAGACTTAAAAATTATTAATGCTCATAAAAATGTATTACCATCAATTTGGGTAAGTTTACTCATCGGTCTAAGATTGGCCCACAACGTGGAAAAGGGTGTTGCTGTAATACCATGATAATACTAATGCCCTATGAATATTTTTTAGTTAAGCAAAGGTATTGAGTAGCCCTTGGTTTGTAAAAATATAAATTAATGTGCATAAAAATTTGTTTTATTGTTGAATTTGTAAACTGTCAACTAGGAATGATAAAACACAATTTAAAATTTTTTCTTGAAATAAATTAATTTAGTCATATTTTCGATTTGTATTACTAATCTGTAAACCGAATGCTGTATATTTTTTCCTAACTCAATTATGTAACGAATTTATGAAAGCATAAAAAAGAGTTGCCAAGACTTTAAAATCACTGAATTTATAGTAATTAGAGTGATTATTTGTATCGTGGGACAAAGTTACCCGACTTCAATGAAAATTTAGCTCACCTTGTTTTATATATATATTTGTATATAAATTATAACAATAAATCTATGTATGTTAATTAAATTTCACCTCAAGACATTAGTTAATTTCTATGCAGAATAATGCCACACATAAATGCAATGGCGAACCATAATAATACATAAACCCTCAGAACTGGGCAAAAGTTACCCAGATTGATCGTAGCGATATTCATACAATATTATGTACAGACCTATATATTTAGACATCATTTTGAATACATGTATTTTGTACGGTAAGAAAGAACAGTCAATATTAAATATCTTTGATCTTCCAGAACATTTTGGAATCGCATATTTAAACATAGCACCTTTTGATAAACGCTTTATTACTGAATACCATATTGGATACAGTTAAAAAAGGTATTTTTAATTTTTTAATGAACTAAACTACTGCTTTATTTACGGAATCATCGATATTTTTTATATTCAACATAAAGTTGTTAATAAAATTTTATTAAAAAAGGCTTTACTAACTGATTTTCACATCAAAAAAAACTTTGCGTAAAATACAAACAACGTACCGTGTTTTTGAAAGAGCATTCACATGCCTACACATTTACTTCTGACAGGCTCTCCTGCACTTCGTCGTGTGAATGCATCTCGCTTTACTGCACAGTTTAAATATTTATATCGCTTTCCAGGATGAAGTTCAATTCATTTTTTTATATCATATAACATACTAAAAATGTTGAAAAAGTGTAAAGTGAATGAATAGCACTAAAAACAAATCGTTCTACTGCTACTTTTGTCATATGTATTATGCCGCTCCGCTGTCTTTATAAAGTTTTGGTAAAAGAATAAGTAAATAAAAACTATTAATATATACATATATACATTGTAACTTCTTATAAAGACGTGTTTCTCACAAGTTTGATGATGAATCTTTAAATTACATTTATTTTTATGCTTCTTTATTTAAATCCACGTCAGCTCCCAATGTAGAGCGTATGGCCTACTGATGGAGGTATCTCAACATAAATGTAGCTACTTGTTACTCAGTTGCTCAAACTCTTTTTTTCAAAAAGAGTAAGAATAGAAAGGTAGAGTTAAGACAAGACTACTGGTAAGCAAATCGCTCTCGCTACGCTCCGTTTGTAGGATCGGATCACAAACATCCACGCCTTCCAGACACAAATCCATTAATCCATTGAACAATCAATCATTTTATGAATCTTTCCGTACTGTGATTCGAATCCGTGAGATCCATAACCGAAGCCAACGAAGCCGACGCTGGTGCCATGTAATATATTTCTTTATTATCTGGCAAAAAAGTTTATAATGAGTTATACAGAAAAGAGTCACGCTCTACCCTATAACACTCATGCGAGCTAACAATTTCATTTCAAAGGCCAAATTATAACTACTCCGTAGGGTGTGATTTTGTTCTTACGTTTTATTTCCTCGCGAATTCATTTTTCACGCACACTTTCTATTCACATAATATAGCGTCATAGATCAAGTCAATCTTTATTTTTCATTCTTGATATTTAAGTATTTTACATATTGAGACATTTATTAACCTTGTAGAAATGTCAATGACGGAAAAACGCGATACAAACTGCTAAGTACCAATATAATTGTCATTGTTTATTTAACAGTTAAGCTTCATGTGAACATTGACCGTAATTAAACAAAATAAATTCTGATTAGAATAAAATGAAGACCTGCGATCAAAATTAGTTTCATTTTATTTATCTTAATTGCTGTTAAGTTGGTACTGGCTCACTGTTGGCAGCAATTCCAACTAGGTGTTTCGTTACGATCGTTTTGCTTAGATCAGGGTTTCACAAACGTTTTTGGTCCATTCCGCATTTCACCAATGTTTAGAAAATAATTCATCCCTTCCCAAGATACTCTAACTCGAAAGGTGCATTCTAAATATGCATATATGCGTGTAATATTGAAAATCTTTAATAAACAACAGCAATTTCCCTCTGGAACTCTAAAATTCCGCAAGGAACATGCGTCTCCTCTATGTAGTACCTCAGTGATTTTGCCTAAAAATTTTCCAAGAAACGTTTATGGTAAAGATCTTGTGTCTAATATATATATATAAACGAAGATTTGTTTGTTTGCTTGTCCTCTATGCATTCCTTTACCATTCATCCGATTTCGATCAAATGAAAAAATTAAAAATTTATTTTGAAATTTAAAACCTAAAATCTAAAAAAGAATCAAAATACGTACAACTAGCGACATCTCTGAACCAGATAAAAAACAAATTTAAAAATAATATAAGGGTAAAGAATTCAAATTTAAGCAAAATATATCGTAATATGTTCGGGTCATGAGCCAGCCATAAGACAATAGTTTTCATAACTAAAATAATTTATTTCACATGTCCTATGAATATCGTTGGAAATATGGAAACAAAAACACATATTGTTTGAAAAGTATAAATGAATTACTATATTAAAAAATAAATCGGGCTTTTTTCGAGATGAGAAAAATAAATCTGGGCTTTGGGTTGGGCTCAGGTAACAAGTGTGATATTGAAACTTGGACTCGGGCCGGGCCGCGCCAGACGATTTCGGGCTCGGACCGGGTAATTTTATGAAATTTCAGCACCTGCAGATAATTAAAACACAAACCCTTTCTTTCTTTGAGTGGCATTGCAACGCATGCCGGGTACTCAGTAGTATTAAATAAAAATGAATGTATAGTGAAATTAGAAATAAAAATTGTAAGTGTTTTTGTTTTAGAAAATAAACAACCATGTATTGTGTCTTGGAAGACTCAAAATAATGTTCGGTTATTGAAATAATTTTTTTAATATCGTTTTGAAAAGTAGCATATCAAATTTATTTCGTTACATAAGGATTATTCAACGATATATATTTATATATAGCTCTTTTGGAACCTAAAATATTGCTTTTTACCTTACTATAATGTAGTTTGACAAACGTTTCTGTTGTTAACTGTCAATTCTTGGTGGAAAGACATTATATTTAAAAAAATAAAATACAAATTGTTTTGTACAACTTCCACATGATTTAATAATGGAGACCGATTACGCTCACTGTATCCTGTTTTAGTTTAAGATCTTTTGTCAGTAAATTAATGCATCAGCATGTTTCTCAGTCATCAGAGATTCAAACCATTAATTGCTGAATGATATTGGGATGGAAGATTTCCTTTAAATATATATATAATTTTAAAAATATAAATGTTTCACTGGTTATTTTATTATTTGGACTTTTGAAACAGTATATACTATTTTAATACTGTCGGGATAATGAAACGTAATTCCGTTCTTAGGTGAGTTGGTGAGAAGAGTCGTTTCGGCGACAGGCGTTGACGCGCGCGACGCCTCATATCAAATTAACTTTTACGACTCAAAAGTGAAAAGCAATTTCTTAAAGGAAACTAATTTTAAAAGTCACAACGCTCCCAAAAGGACGTTTATTGTGTTTTAAAGTGTGCAAATATGTCGCCGGCGAACAAATGAAATTTTTATACTTCATAATATTATAGTAATGTAACCGTGGAACTAGGGATGGCAATACCAATACCGGTATCACGGTTATTCGGCTGTTTTCAATACCAGCTATTTCAGTATTACAATACATGCGATGCTGTTGATATTGAATGACTGTTCATTCAATAAACATTTAATTTGAAAGGGACTTTTTTACACTCGACTTATTTGCTTGGAAGTCCGGTCAAGATACTTAGATATTTTACATTATTATAATGGAGTTCTACCAAGTAAATGCCAATTAAATCTGTCACTTCATGTCATTATAACTTCTTATAAAGACGTGTTTTTCACAAGTTAATGTTGAATCTTTAAATAACATTTATGTTTAAGCTTGTTTTTTTAATCCACGTCTGCTCCCAATGTGGAGCAAATGGCTTCCTAATGGAGGTATCTCAACAGAAATTTTTAAGGAGAACTGCTTGTTACTCAGTTGCTTAGCCTTTCTTTTTCGAATAGAGTAGGGATAACGATAGGGTTACAGCAGTATAAGAATAATGATTAGCTAATTGCTCTCGCTACGCCGCAGTTTTAAGATCGCTTTTTATGTTAAAATGTTTTATATACCGGTATTGTATTGTTCTCCCAATTTGCCGTAATAAAAAATATTTTTTTGGCTCATTTTTTTGTAATACCGGTTTTGATATTTACAATACCGGCATCGACGTATTTATCTGGCATTGCAATCCCTACCGGTGGGGTGGTATAAGCTAAGCCATTTATTTTATGATGTACATTTTTATATCGTATTTAATATTTTAACGATGGCAAGTTACTACTACATTTGCAGCATTTGATGCACATGTGTGTATCTCTTAGTTGATTTTATTGTCTATGATAATAAACCTAGCATATTTTCGGTATCATAATATGTACATAATATACAGGGCTTCGCAAATATTAATCAACAATTGTGTTTTATTTTTAAAAAATAATGCCTTTTCACTAACAATTAACAGTTAACACCTTAAAAGTGATTTAAATACAAACAGAACCGAAAATCGAAAACCGGAACTGAACCGATGTTTTTTTTACCACACCGGAACGAAAAAAATAACGGTTAGGTCCCTGGTTAAAACATCATATGTATGCTAAATTATTGAAATATGTAGTTATATCGACTGTAGATAGGCAAAAAGACGTATCCCTCCGGTTTTTAAATTTTTTTTTGTTCGATAATCACAATGTACACAATGTTATACACGCTTTGTGTGTGTGGGTCGCAGTCGATTTCGTGATATTTTAGATTTTATTCTTAACAGTCATTACCTATCAAGTATCGTATATTCATTTTTATTGTTTAAAAAAAAATTAACATGTGATTAGAGTACAAGGTGAGAATTTTTTTTTTAATTTGTGAATCAATTTAACGTTTTACTTGTTTGAAGAATATAATAGGTATAACAACCGGATTAACCGGATGGCTGCCAATAGCATCTTAAGACGCGCAACTTACACCGTTCATACAGAAATGACGTCTTTGGACGTTCCGCTTTAAATGGGATTTTACTAACGTAAATCAATTATTCAAAACATACAAATATGTTGAACAAACAATGAAGTTATGACATTAAGATAACGATACAACGATAAAGGTAAAGCATTGAAGAGATATGTGGTGTGTTCATCGAAAAAATTTCCCGGCGTGCAAGGTACGGCCATACATACACCTACCTTCAGTTAAAAGGTTAAAGCTGTTCTTGATTTCATTAAACACAATGAGAATCAATAGCAAAGAGAGTTCTTGAGAAATCATATTCTATCTGTTCCAATTTTATGAATTTGAATAAATTGTCACCTGAAATCTTCAGAAGTCATTCCTGAGATGGTGGGCTGATTTTGATTCTGATTCCACATAAGAGCTTCAGTAGTCAGATGGCCTTCTGCAGCCAGTCTCATCTGCTCCGCAGTACATTCCACACCTTCGCGTTCTAAGTTTACTTCAAACCAGTTATCCTCGTACCAACCTAGGGAAATAAAATTTAATAATGTTGTATAAAAGAATGACGACGACGTTTTTTTTTGTTTTATATCTAAAAGATACAGTAAAATATCTTAATTCATTCATTTTACTCCCAGGAATCAATTTTTCTTTTATTATTTCATAGTAAATTTCTTTTTGTTTGTGTTTTAAACTAAAATTTTCACGAATAGCATAAGTTTGGGTAAGTTTTCCAGTCGGCCTAAGATTGGCCCACTGCATGGAAAAAGGTTTGACATTATGCTGTTATAATACCATGATAATACTAATGCCATATGAATATTTTTTAGTTAAGCAAAGGTATTGAGTAGCCCCTGGTGGTAAAATATAAAGTAATCTGTAAAATATAATTGGTTTTATTGTTGAATTTGTAAGATTTTAGTTTGGAATGATAGAACATGTCTTGAAATAAATTGAATCTACCATATTTCAAATTTATATTAGTAATTGTTAACAAAATACTGTATATTTTTCCCCGTCTCAATTATGTACAGAATATATGAAAGCGTAAAGAAAAGTTGCTAAGACTTTTAAGTCACTGAATTTGTCGTAATTAGACTAAGTATTTGTATCGTGGGCCAAAGTTATCTGATTTGAATGCAAACTAAGGCTCACCTTGTTTTGTCTATATTTATATATCAATTATAACAATAAATCTATTTGTCAAATTTGGATTATTGAGATTTTGTACACTTCCATGTATTTTGTCACTAACGACCCGGGTTTCGCCTTTCGGCATCTTCAGGCATTCGAGCTCACGAATGGACTCGAACTGACGTTAGTTGGAAGTGTACAAAATCTCAATAATCCAAATTTGATATTGAAATTCCATCAAGCACCCTCAGTCGATGTCTTAAATTAAATCTATTTGTGTTATTTCATCTTAAGACAATAGTACATTTCTATGTAGAACAATACCACACATAAATGCAATAGCGAACCATGAAAATACAAAAAATCGCCAAAACTGGGCCAAAGTTACCCAGATTCCGTACTATGTATCTGTAATTTTATGTAGATATTTTTGATGTACAGGTGTAATGTAAAATTTTTCCATGAATTATGTCATGAAAATTGATTTATGTTTAATATTTTTATGACTTCAAAGAACCCGCAGTTTTTTTGCTGTTTTGGAAATGAACACAATGGTTAAATTTATTATATGAAAAGCAATATTTAGATCCAAATTAATCTGTCGGTTATTCAATACGCATCATATTTTGAACAATTTAAAAATATGGAACATTCGAACGGTGTTTTATATAAATTGTGATGATTAGAAACATCATTCTTTATAATGTAACATTAATACGTTATTGATTTTGTTGCGTACAATTAAATTAAATTAAATTAATTTCTAAAAAGCACATAACAAAGCCATTAATAAAAAGAATAAAGTATGTTACAACATTAATCAAATTATAAAATGTATGTATTTATTTGCCTATGAAAAACCAAACGTAGGAACTTCCGTAGAGCTGATGTTTGTAGAGGTCGCAGAGAACTCTTCGCGCTGCTACGACGTAGAATAAGCCTACGATGATCCGAGCGTCTTGCCTTCTGAGATTTCTAACAGCGTCACCTGGATCTGACAGAAAAGACTGCCGCGTCACGATCTCGATTCCAGCCTCCTTGCAGCGAGCTTCGAGGTCTTCGACAGTCTATAAAAAATACGAATTTTCATATATTTAAATTTATCGAACCGTATAAATTAATTTCTATTAACTCGTGATATTTAGCTGGCGGTAAAGATTTTACAAAAATTGCAGAAACTCGCGTAAACATTACGCCACATCAATAACGATATTCTGTTGGGTCAAATTTCATTCGTAGATTTTATTAGAGTCGTAAAATGTTCGATATACTAGAGCTTTTCTCAAATAAACTATGTTATTTCTCGAAATGTTCTGGTGCCAAATCAATTAAGTTATGAATAATTTTATTACATCGGAGATATTTCTGGAAAGTAATTGGAATTTTTATATCCTTTGACCCACTTGTGGCTAGTACATACTTATATGTGTTGTAATGATTTTTATATTTAGAAAACATTTTATAATTCTTGCGCAAAATAGGTAAATTAAAAATTATGAATCGTCTGACTGCTAATTTCCACCAATATTTTATTATGCTTTTGAAAGCTGTTATTTTATTATGTTTTATACATAAGTGGATTGTTTTGCTTCTATTTTACTTTCATTGAAATGATAACGTTAGCATTTTTGTGTTCAAATATTTTGTGTATTTATAATCTCTAGAATAAATAAACTTGAAAAAACGGACAATTAATTTTTCCCCAAATGATAGAAAATTCTTTTGACTTAAAGTTTAATAGGAAATAAACAAATATATTTAAAATATCATTTCAAAGTGACAAGGTTGACAAAGTTTATAGGCGTACAACTGCAACAGGAACAGTTAAAACATCAGCTACCATCGGGTTTACGGTGTAAGACAGTGTTTCCAAACCCTTTTTACATGTGTAACAGTCGGATTGCAGATGTCTTTGTATACCAGCAAAAAATTTCGCTTGGAACACACTGGTGTAAGAAATGATAATCATGATTGAGTGAAATTTCGCCGAAACGTTGTAATTTAAGACAATTTTAATGATTTTTTTTTAATCCATGTCCGCTCCCAATATGGAGCGTCTCCTAATGGAGGTATATTAACAGAAGTTTTCTACGAAAACTGCTTGTTACTCAATCTCTCTTTCTTTCGAAGAGAGTAGGGATAGAAGGATAAGGTTAGGACAGGATTAGTGGTTAGCTAATCGCTCTCGCTACACCCCGTGAGGATGGGTGGGAGATAAGCGAACTGAAATCATGTTGAGCGGTTAAAATTTGATTATAAAATTTCAAATTTAATTTGAATACCAAATATAATAGAAAATTTTGGAAAAGTGTGAGTATTAAAATATGTAAATTCATTCATTCATTCGTTGTTTTACAATGAATTGAAAATAATTGATAAAAAATCAAATTTATTTAATTGCATGATTCAGTTTTTGTCATGACGTCAAATAGATTTTTTTACACTTTATTTTTAAACAGTCGTGGATGCGAATTTCTGCATGGTCAAAATAAGGTTTAATCTTTCGATAAAGAAAAAAATGCGAGCGTTGTAGTATTAGTGCGCAACCAATAGCCAACATAAACTCATGCGTATTTTTACTTTATCTTAAAAAAGATCTATAAAACATAATTGACAACTACTTCTAGTTACTGTTGAAATATTCAATTAGAAGTTTATGAATGGACAGGGTTACAATAAATAATTAGCTAATTATCGTGCAACATTTCTTATTGACAATATTGACGGCGACATAATAAGTGCTGCTAATTGAAAAATTCTAGTTGCCGGTTTTAAATGGAAAATTTAAAGGAGAATATGTACTGTTAACACGCATTCCAATGATTCTGACAGATATGCCAAATCGAATTCAAACGCCTGCAGTTTCCGGTGCGACTCGCATTAGCAATGGCCATCAACAAAGCACAGAGACAATCGCTACAAATGTTTGGACTAAATGTGAGCCTGATCATGGGTCGGAAAACCTTCTGATTTATTCGTGTACGTACGTGACGTTAAAAAAATAAATATTGTTTACCCAAAAACACTTTCTTTCTTTGAGTGGCGTTGACAACGCATGCCAGGTGCTTGCTGGTTATTTATAATGATACTTAATTCCTTTTTTTAAAACGTATTGTTGGATCTCTAAAACTTGCTGTTTAGTCCAATTAACGAGTAGGATGCAAAATAAAACTGTAAACAAAACAAAAACAAAACAATGTTTCAATATTATTAAAGGCAAAGGTAAAACTTCACCCTTCAAAGTTGATGTGAACAAGACTTTAAGGGTGTGGTTGTATTAGTTTTTCGAAGCCTGCTTTTTGTTACGCCGTTGTTTGTTTTGTTTTCTCTCATGTAAGTAAGTAATATTTCGCTTCTTTGCTCATTATAAATAATATTTTACTTGTTCTACTTTTACTAAAAATTATTTTTGTTTTGCAAGTAAAATTGTGTTCTGACTTAATATGAATGTACGTTAAAAAGAATTTTTTAATATTTTATATTAAAAAAGAAATTAAGTTAAACAGTATTTGGTAGACTCTTAATTAAAAGTTAATACATAATTCTTAATTACATATAAAATGTTTTAGCAATACGAACAAATATTTGAATTAAAAGGAATAAATTTACGATAAAAGAATCTCATCAAAAGGTAATTATTATTATTTCAGCGTAAATAAATACTGTTTCGTTTGCTTGCATTACGATTCAAGACCAGGGCAACCAGTCACAGACTTTGAAAACCAGAAATTTATCAGGTGAGCTTCGAGGACTGAACGTCCAATTTCAATACTGTATCAGTGAAAAAGTATGTAAATATGTAAAGCTCACTACTGCTTTGATGTCGCGATACAAAAATTATTTGGTATAGTAAGTTTATGCAAATAGGAATTGTATGCGCCGTGTATGAATAGGTTAAATATCATTTAACACGGTTCACTAGTACATAATATTTAAGTTTGAATTAAATCATGATTTTTTTGTTGAAAATGGTCTTCTAATAGTTTATTAATATTCTATCATTATAAAACCGTCACGTATAAAAAAAAAGAGACAAAAAAAGGAAAAATGACGTCGATAAAAAAAGAGTGAATATGCGTAAAGATAGATCGATTGATTCTACGTTAAAATTTAAAAAGATAGTTTAGATGAAGCAAAACAGTAAAGAGAGCAAACTGGTTTACCACCACTTTACACTGTAAGCTATCATCATTAATTTAAAAAACTAGCTCGTCGATATTCAAGGAATTACGACAATAATCTCACGGCGTGGTATGTAAGTACCCTTCTGTATTTAACAGAGATATTATTAGTTTACATGACAAAAATGCCCTAAATAAAAAAGGTTAAAAGAGCACGGGTAATTAAAAAAACTATGAATATATGTGAATGGGCGCCAGTCTGAAAACAAACTTTCAGACGAAAATTATTTTTTAATTAATAAAATACTAAGAATGGTGACAAATTAAATTTTAATATAAAAATGTATTACCACAAATTAATAAAAAAAGTTAGAGTAACCTCGTGTTTAACAAAACATAAGATTTTACATTTAAAACTTGCACTATGCACAACATATGGGATGACCATAGCTTAAGTTAATACAATAAAATAACAAAACAAAAAAATATAAATATGATACTGATAGAGATGTTGTTGCTCCATCAGGATCGGATGACTTCCATCAGTGCGCTGCTCGGTTGGGTAGTCCTTGGAGGACCACCTCTGCGGTTGAACGCCAGACCTGAAGTATCTATAACATCGTCTCTCTTATTCCGGCTTAATTATGCATTCAATTTCAAACCGACATTATTGGTTCCATCTTGTCCACCACGGCACGACTTGATTGGTCAAGCCGCGCCGTCGCAACAAACACAAAATTGCCATTGTGTGGACATTCAATTATTCAAATTTCACTCGTTATACGTCCATCCTATTCCATAGATAGATAAAATTTGTAATGTACTACATTACAACACAGAATCCTTTTTAAATCACCTCTCACCAAGGCAACTAGCAAGAAAGATAGGCAGTGATATTACAATATAACTTCATTTTGTAAAGTCGGTCATTTAAATTCAGTAATAATAACAACTCCTATTTAGGTTAACGGTTTGAAATCTGTCAGTGTTATATTGGCCAAAAGTATGTCGACTGAGCCCCCCAGTTACTTGGCAGTTTTACAAAAAGGTGACGATTTTGAAAATTTTCTAAGGTGAACAATGATTCTAATTCTCAACTTAAAAATGACAGTTGAGGTGAGTTAATTTCCTTCTACTGAACGTGATGAAGACACAAACGATTATAAAACTAATTACCATAACACTATTAATTACAAAATTAATTACTAGCGTTTGGAGGTGAAAATCACAAGGGAAATAAATTTAATAGTGTGAAGCTACCTTAGCTACCTGTTCTATTTAGAAATAAATATCTTTGCGATGTAGTTAATCTGAGGATGATTCTTAAAGAAGCGAAACATGAGTCATATTTTGTGGCACAGTCAGTGAAATAACTAAGAAATCAATTTTAATTTTATATAGAAGACTATAGATTTATTAACGTATACATAAATTTGATACTGAATATAAAACGGATAATATTGGTATACGTATTCAAATTTATATTCATAAATATCGATAAATAATTTGAAATTTGGATTGGACACGCTATCTTTTATAAATAAATTCAAACAAAAAAAATCGGCCATTATCCACAAAAGCAAAAAAACTCAAGTACGGAGTGTTATTATTTATGGTTGCTAAAAAACATATTCATTTGTAAAATAGGACGCAAAAAGTCCATCTGTTCGATAACCATACAAAAGATATACATATTTTTTTTTCATTGCCGCAAAATACCTTTTCCACTGTATGGAATGTTGAACGCCGATACGGAATATGGCTTTTCATACGTATCATAGTCGAGCGGAGAGAGCAAACTTTAATATCCGGATCGCTAAAGTCCAACATTTAGGTTTTTTTCCCACGTACATTTTCATTGGGTATTAAAGGGAAACCCCGCGGGAAAATAACCCTACAATGAGCATTTTATTATTTTTTTTATTACCACATCGAAATAAACTGGAAATATTGCTATTTAATGTTTTGTTTGTCCTTGATCAGTTTTATTGTCTATGACGTTCAGATTTGGACAAGTACCAGATTACAATAACGCATAATAAATTCATGAATATTCTTTTATGTTTTGAAGATATAAACTACAATTTAATATTTTTTATGATACATTAACCTTTTAGTTAACATTTAAAAATGGTAAACATGAATTACATTGATTTATCATCTTTCTATTCCAGATAAGTTTGCCTAGAATGTTTTAATTCCCTCCCACCAATCCGATCCTGAAAAACGAGGCAGCAATAGCCCTACCCCTCTATCCCTATTCTTTTCGAAAAAGACAGGATGAGAAACTGAATAACAGGTAGATGCCAATTCTGAACGAACCGCTGAATCTTCCAAACTCCTCGTTGCTGAATCCTGTAAATTGAATCACCTAACAGAAGCTACTAAATGTGGAATGATTGTTTACATTTATTCCGTCGAATTGAATCCCGTCGAAACCCACAATGCTATTATAATTGTGAAATCACTGGTAATTCTAATATTAGTTGGAAAGCGGCAATTCGCCACTCTGTTAATGCGATGTTTACAAAATAAAGATTAAGGCGATTCTTGAAATTTTAACTCAGGTATCAGTGTGGATCCAAGACTTAAAATATTTTATCTCGTAAATAATATTTGTCGTATTTGTATCTTTTATATAAACGTTAGACAATGTTTACTGTCTGTCAGTTCAAGTCCATTCGTGAGCTCGAATGCCTGAAGATGCCGAAAGGCGAAACCCGGGTCGTTAGTGACAAAATACATGGAAGTGTATAAAATCGCAATAATTCAAATTTGCAAAAATGTGTTAATTTCTATAAAGTTTCTCATACAAAATATGTAATCTCGAACGCCAAGTGCCAACGTAAGTTTTTCATACATGTTTTATATGTATATATATAATATAGGTATTACAGTTTTATCTTCCATTGAAGATTGGATTGATAAGATGACAGGCAAAAGAAGAGGTAAATGCAAAATTCTTTGAGAGGCTTTCATAATAAATGGCGCAAGACATCAAAGGAAAACATAATATTATATGTGTTTTTTCTGCTTTGTTTTGACAGAGCTCAGCTTCATTGTTTTCCGCATAAACATATTGTTTTATGGAAATATTTTTGGCATCCGTAAGATTTTTTACGACAAAGCTTCATGGAGCTAAATTTTCAATATCGTATTTCCTTCGATCGATTTTTTTATGACACAGAACGAAGGCTCAAACGAAGAACGAAGCAAATTTATTTGCTATTTGAATACGAGTAATTCAAATGAAAACATATCGAAAAGCAGAAGTCATTTTTTTCGTATTTGAAAAGTGTATTATGAAGGTAATCTGTCAGTATATGCGCAGCTATTTACAGATATATTTTTATAAGTCATCGCTGTTCCCAATCTAGAGCATATAGACTTCTAATGGAGCTTATATCAACATACATGTATGTTAGCCCTTCAGAAGCGTTTTCATATTTGGAATGTTTTATCGTACTGTTAACTGTTGAACCATCCTGTATTAGATTCATGTTAACCTTTTAAAAGTGAACCAGATATTTCCATTTACGAAAGTACATCTTATATAAGAAAGCAAGACATTGATGGCATTGTAACTAAAGTATCTTAATGCAGCTGTTGCATTAGATCAAATAGATTAAAATCATAGAGTAACAAACACCTTAAGATATATACAATACAAACGGCTACAACATAATTTTATTCGTCACTTACTTATTCAGCGATTACAAACCAACACCATTTATTGTCCTTGTAAGAAATATTATCCAAAATAATAACCAGTTTAATAAATCACTAGAATTATAATTGTAAACATCACCTGCTCTTCTGAACGAAATCCATTCGGTAATTATCCTGAAATAATTACCGAATATAATTAAGATGTCTGTTGCATTTAATTTTTAATAGAAAGCAAACATTCAGCTATCATTTAATCCTGTTTTAGGACCTACCATCATTCATCGAGGGACATAACACTACTTATCGTATAATGACCGAAAATAGAGTTATATTTATAAGCCATCTCACCATAGAAATACAAACCGATAAATAATTCAAAGATTTTATTGGAAGGCATCGAAATAAAATTAAGTGGGATAAGAAAACTGAATTGCAATAGGTATATCTCCCAGAGCGCTAGCAATTGTTTCATGGTGATTGGATATCTATTAATTCAACCATTGTCACATGAAAGACACTTCAATGCACGAAAAAATCTTACGTTTAAGCTTTTCTTTTAATGATTATAAAAAGAGATTTAAACACTCTATTTGTTGATCAGATCTTTCAATTTCGATCTCCACTTGGATGAAATTCCGATTTTATTAGCACTTCAATTTGATATACAATTTATAAAGTTATTTCGTCTCAGCTTGAAAAAGATTGACTTTGTTTTTTAGCATGAATGGTTTTTTTTAAATAAGAAAAACATTATTATAAATTGTAATTAGAGTATTTGTAATTTGAAGAAAGCTTGGCAAACTATTCTTCATAATTAGATGGCAATATTCCAGACATAAAATTTTGATAAATTATATTACTGGCTGTGGTGTAATGAATAAATTTTACAGAACAAGCGATAAAAACAATTTCGCAATAACACAAACAGCCGTATTTCCTCGCAATCTAATAAAACGCAACCATCTTTACATAAAAGAAATAGTACAACATATAAAGGCATGTTTTTGTTCTGGCTAGAAGCAAATAATATAACCCTTTCGTTGAAATAATATTTTCGCCGCTGGATTTGGTGTGTTTACGCAGAGGATGTTTACACATCTTGTCATTTTGAGCTTGGCAATAGATAGTAATATTGCGTATTATTGTGGGAAAAAGAAAACGGCATGGCGCGTAAGAAAATTTAGACATTAATATATCTGGAAAATAGCTGGCAAGAAAAATGTTTTTGAACTCTAGCTACAAATATTTAAAATACAATATTGTTATCTTTGTTTTATTAGAGGGGTAAAGTCAAATTTTAATGTAAATTTAAATTAAACTAACATAAATAAATATATACATATTTTTTTTTCCACTTCTACTTTCTTACCAAAACTATTATGTGAAGTCCACGAAGCAGGCTCGTAGTTTCCTGGCAAGGTTATTGTTATGGTGGCTAAAAACTAAGTTTTCATGTCTATTTTCCGCATATAAGCTAACTAAGAAATACTATCTCAATAATTCTGCCAACTGAAGGCTTTGTGTGGGGAAAACACCTAAGAAAAAGCTCTTACGATTGGTTTTGAATCAACAAAAATGACTGTTTTTGAGTTAGCAAAAATTCAATTCTTACCAAGAGTTACTCGTAATGTAGGCGTAAATTTGAAAAGTTTACTTTTCTTGTATTAGATATTACCAATTCCTAACTAAATATAGAGCCAGGCTCGTGTTGCTGGGCGCGCGTGCCCCTAACCTCACGCACTCGAGCGAACTTTAAGATTTATTTACCTAAATGAAGATTGAAAGTTACACAAACATTGATATTCAACTATGTATTTGAGAATTCAAAATTCAATTCGTATTTTCACACGCAAAGTAACCTAAACTGGGGTGCGAAATTGTAACGCGATAGCATAAAGAATAATACGATTCCGTAGCCATAACTCTGCGGTGGTGGTATCGCGATCGATCTTTTTAAGAATACAGGCTAATTAGCGCTGCTCTTCCGAGGCCTGAGTTTACGCAGGCTCTACAGGTTGGCTCGACCTGGTTTTTCTGTCAGTGATGTCCTTCGCCTTATTCGATCTTTTCTAACAGCTAAATTCAAAGTTCTTTCGTCGATTGGTAAAATACTTATTTATGAAATCAGAATAAATGGATACACTTATTTTTAGGCATATTTTCTTCCAACTAACCGAAATGAAGACTTCCTCAGCCTGCTGCAAGATGGCGACCCTAGACCATCCAAATCGTCTCATCAGCGTTATCCTGGTTGGGTTGTGGACAGTGGCAGACGGATGAGTCCTGAATAGAGTTGGAAAACGTCGTCTGTCAGAAAGTGCCGGTGAGCTCGCACCGTAGCATAGCTAGAAAAGAAACAGAAAAACAAATTAATAATCCAAACAGTGTGCGACGGGACTGTTGTCCTTATATTTAAAAAGAATTCATTACTTATGTTAATAATAACAGTAAGTAATCAGTTACGTAGTTTTATTTCTAATTTGTTTTATTGTTTTGATAAATCAAATCACAAGAAAGTATACCAAGCATCCTACAACAAAAATTGCTTTAAAAACTTACTAAGCAATATTTGAAGAGTTAAACAGTTGCATCAACAATAACATTAATAATCTACAGTAACCTATTATAACATTAAACTATGTTTTTATAATAATTTAGAAATACTCCATCCGGCGAATACTCCATACATCATTCCGGCCCATGGGGATATTATATGCAAGACAATTTTACGCAGCCCGATCCTCGACACACTTATGATCGGTCACGCGCGTGAATTTTATAAGAGACGACTTTACGAATCCCGATCCTCGACAAGGTTTTGGATCGGTCACCCACGTGAATTTTACGCATCCCGATCCTCGACACACTAACGGATCGGTCACATTTGACTGCGGTGACATGCGACCAAGTGCCACTTCGTGTTCGTTAAGAAAGACGAGCTGATTTTTTAAGGAACAGTGCTCTGATTCCATGGAGCGATCGCGATGGTCCGCGAGGGACTTACGATGGTTACGTTCTTTATGCTGTTTTGCGGATTTTGATATGAAGAGAGTTTGTAAACGAAAAGCCTAGAAATATTATTGGGAAATGAAAGTATGAACAACAGTAAATTCTTGCTTAAAATATTTTGAATTGGTCGAGATGCTCTTGTGTTTTAAATTCATTTACCTTGGAATTTCCCCCACAACATTTTTTATTCTAGTTGGCGAGTCTTCTTTTCACCCGTTCAACGGTAAAATCTACAAAATTTGAATTACTACTACATTCAAGAATTATTCATAGATTATAATCAATTACTTTTAAGGTGTTAACTGTCAATTCTTGGTGGAAAGACATTACATTTAAAAAAATAAAACACAATTTGTTTGTACCACTTCCACATATTTTGTGGAAGTAGTACAAACAAATTGTGTTTTATTTTTTAAAATATAATCAATTACCTACGATATAGAAATTTCTTCTAATGCATTTATTCTGAAGGTGCTTTTAAAAAGAACAAAATAACCCGCTAGAATTGATTACACACAAAGTCGAATATGAACATTATCAATTTTCATTGGTACAGTAAATACCTAAGAAACCATCAAAATGATTATTAAAAAAAAATTCTACAAAAAATCTAACGTGGCGAAATACATAAATGATATGAATAACTTCAAACAATTCGTAATGTTTATAAATTAATAATAAGATTTGTGTTCTATGATCACAGTTATACAATATGTTGCTAAAAACACAAATTATTCTGCCGTGGTGACAGAAATAATTTAGGCAAATCTAACGCCTTCGAATAATTAATGGCTAAGCAAAACACCTCGTTAGAGTAGTGATATTTTATTTAAATTCAGCCAAGATGCGATAAGGTAATCAACTAATGTAGCATTAGTCTTTGACGAGTCGAGGTAGTATTTCGATCAGTGTTGTTTCCCGCCCCGTCATTAATTACGCCCCGTGCGGTGTCAGACTAAACGAGGCGGTTTTCGAAGGGGTGGGTCTGTTGGCACGCACATAGCACGTGCTTTTTCGCTACTTATATGGAAATTAATGTGCGTGTGTAATTCGGGATACAAATTTTAAAGGATTAATTTAAAGTAATAAAATTAGTACACAGTACAAACACGAGGGTTTTCTAATGTTAACTTAAGGTAAGTATACCAGTAGTTGACCATGTACCAGTAGACCTTTTCAATTGAAGTACCCAAAATAAGAAACGTTCAGACAAGTGAAACCATCTTTTGTCGGATTGAAGAACTAACACATCACCATATATGTCATTCGGGAGTCGTAGCAGCCATTTAAAAACAACACCTTATGCAGTTAGTATTTTATTTTGAATTTATTAAGAGAATTGTTAAGGATATCAGTGAATGCAAGCATATACTACTTGATTCAACCAAAAGTGGTCTTACAGGAAGGTCTGATGAAAGGTTGTCATGAAAGACCCAGAAAGAGAACAGACCCCTTTCTAATTTTTGTTTTATAATATTAATTGAGACATTTGATCCATTATGAATACATTTTGTCATAGTTCGGTCGAATGCTAAACGTTTATCGTTATTTTTGTTGATTTTTTCTCTTAACGGTCAACTACTGGTACGTTTACCTTATCTTAACTTTGGATCTAAAGTGGAGTGTGAACTCCTTATTCATTATTATTGGTTCATTAATAATAAATTTTGAAATAAAATGGATAATCTCAACATGCATAGGTTTAGGAAAGAGATGGCAGTCATCTTATCACTTTTGGCGTCTGTGGTCTAGCGGTAAGAGCTTTACCCTATCAGAAAAGGATAGTTCCGATAAGTTCAATATCAAATTAAGACTTTTTAAATCCTTGATAATGGGTATTCGTGATGTTTTATCTCATCAAGTTGATTAGTAGCGTAAGCTTAAAAAATCTCTTGATTTTCTACTTTAAAAAATATTTGACACAAAATATGAAATTAGTAATTCGAATAAATTTCAAAACAAACCAATTTTTTTCTCAACCTTTTTATTAAATAAGTGACTCAGCGTTTATTTATTACATTAAATTATATTTAGTTACTGGTCAAATAATTCGTTAATTCCATCAAAGATTTATCCGGTTTTTGTCGGGTCCGTGGTGCAGTGGGCAACGTCGTAACGTCTCGGACTAAGTCCCGATACGGACAGTTTCATAAATTGATTTTATGATCGATATATGGATTTCTGTTGATGGGCATGGCTGTTTATAATGTCGAAAATTCCCTCCCACCCATACGATCCTAAAAACGGGGAGTAGCGAGAGAGATTAGCTGACTACTAGCCCTATCCTGATATCCTTATTATCTTCGAAAAACAGAGGTTGAGAAAGTGAGTAACAAGAAGTTCTCGTAGAAAAAACTTATTTTGAGGTACCTCCATTAGAAGTCCATATGCTCAACTTTGGGGGCGGACAAAATGGATGTATAGTAAAATAGATTATTTATGAACCGAAAGCAGTTTTAATTCGTAACTCTTAAAAACAAATTTCCACGCTATGAATACCACGTCAATGTTTTATATGAAGGATATCGAAAAATACAATCTCGTTCACAAATACATGCTTTATTTTTTATGATATATAATGGATGCTGACTATACTGCTCTCTAAAACAAATAGATGGCCCGATAAGATTGGATAATTATATAAATGATGTGAACAATGATGTAGAATAGTGAATATGCACGCATCGTATTACATTTTATGTGAAGTAAGTGGCCCATTTTCCTCAACAGTGAATATCATATTTAACTAAATCTGCACTCTTAATAACGCTGTTAGGTTAAGTGTAAAAATACACGCAGAATCAATAACGAATCGTAAAGTATCAAGTGATTGCCGATTTTACGTTATAATTAAAAATAATATTGCGATTATCAAACGCGGTTAGTAAAGAATATTTTGAAATTTAATACTTCGAGGTTATACTGACGAAACGCATTTAGTCATAAAAACAAGTCCTGAGATAAACGCATTAAAGCATTATTTTTCTTCAAATTGCTCTACGATTACTTGTTTAATGAAAAGATTTTTTGTACATTATAAAGAATAATCTTTTTGATTTGGTATCGACGAGTTTATAATTATAACACTTTTAAGGTGTTAACTGTCAATTCTTAGTGGAAAGACTAATGTCCTTTTAAAAATAAAACACATTTTTTTGTACTACTTCCACATGTCTATAATGGTCAGGACCGGTTTCACTCATCGAGAGCATTATCAACTGATAAAAATAAAAACATGACGGGCTATATATATATAAAATTTGATTTAAAAAAATAAAACACAATTCACATGTACTACACCAGCATTATCATCAGTTGACAATGCTCGTGATGAGCGAAACCGGTCCTGATCATTATAAACATGTGGAAGTAGTACAGGCATATTACGCCTGTATTAAAAATAACAATATGTTTTCATACTGTACCTATTTGAAAGTCATTAAATCCTGCGATTTACGTAGAACGTTAAAATGCATGCATTTTGACATTTAAAACAGAAAATCAACAAAAACTGACTTAATGCGTTCTGCCAGTACATCCTCTATTTATAAGATTGTAAATACATCATTTTTACGTCGACTATCAAAGAGCTAATAGATAAAGATTCATAAAAACTGCAAAAAAAATATTTAAAATTATACCATAGTACGATAAAATCTCCTAATGGGTACTTATCTGAAGAAACATTTTTCTCCGAAAACTGAGTCGCTCAACCCACACAGTTTGGAGAAAGTAAGTATACTAGGATATATGGATAGGGACAGGATTAGTGGTTAGCTAATTGATGTTTCGTTTTTGCAATCGGATGGGTGGAAGATAATCTCCTCGCAAGGGACACTAAAATTCTCATTGAAGTTGGCTCATGTGATATATACGAAATGAAAATATATGGAGTCTTGACTTTTATTACCTAGCTGTGATGATAAATATTTTACTTATTTTTTTTTCTTACAACATGAAAGATACAGTTTTGAAAAAGAGTACATATCCCAATTCTCAATATTGGAATGAACGCCCGCTTGTTTTCATTTATATATTTATTTGTATTTATTACCCAGCGCAATATAAATATATATAAGGGCGTTAAAATTTTAGGTGTTATTTTGGTGCAAGCTTATGTTGAAGGTTAAAAAGTAGAAAACATCAACAAAATATTCTTTTTTATCATGTCCGCTCACAATTTGGAGCATATAACGTCGTAATGGTGGTATGTCAACAGAAATTTTTCTACAAGAACTGCTTGTTACTAAGTTGCTCAACCTCACTTTTTCGAAGAAAGTGGGCATAGAAGGATGGGTGTAGGACAGGATTAGTGGTTAGCTATTCGCTTTCGCCACGCTCCCCTTTTTAGGATCGGTTGGGTGGGAGTTAATTTTAGACATCACAAACATTCATGCCTACGAAGAGAAATCCATAAATTGATAGCAGAATCAACTTTTGAAACTGTCCGTACCGGGACTTGAAACTGAGACATCCGTAACAGTAGCCAACGACATTGACCACTGCATCACGGACCCGACTATACAAAGTATATTCCATCAGTAAATAACATTGTTAAAAGTTGAATGTTGAGCATATCAACGTTGACCGTACCCCATGTAACACTCACAAAATACGGTCCATCGATTGATAACAATGACCCGGGTTTCGCCTTTCCACATCTTCAGGTATTCAGGTACACGAATGAATTCAAACCGAGTCGAATTCTTGAATATGCCGAAAGGCGGAACCCGGGTCGTTACTGACGAAATACATGGAAATGTATAGAATGTCAACAATTCAAATTTGATATTGAAATTCCGTCAAGCGACCTCACAGACAGACAGAAAGATTATGTATTTTCTGCTATAAAGAAGTGACATATAATCCATGTACCAGGTAATCAAGATCTGTTGCAGAATCAATAAATAGATTCGTATCAATTAACAAAATGTTTCTCCCTTTATGGGCTTAGTACAATCTCTTCAAAACAAGTAAGTAGGTACTCAGCAGAACGTCTTGATCAATCAAAGGCTGCATTTCACCCTCCGTCATTCAATTTGAATCTCTATCGCCTGTAAAGTGCTTTTGAGTGGGTTGGAATAGATAAATGCCAAGGGGTGACATATCAAGCATATTAAAGAACTGAAAGAACCAGTCTAAGAAGCGTAGGCAACGATTTTACGAGACTTGCAAAAGATTTTTTCACTTTATAGACCATTATTCTTGATGTCGCAGCTTATTTATGTCGTAGGATATATCTATTAAAATAATAAAAAGTGACACTAAATAACTTTATTTCGGCATCTAATTCAAGTTTGAAGAATATTAAAAAAAAAACTATTTCTTTTGTTTATTGCCTCTCATACATAATTACTATTTAAATGATTTTTAAAAAGATTTTAGTGTTTACTGTTAAGATTTGGTGCAGCATAATTGTGGAGATAAATTCAAAACGAACATACATATAATTTAAGATATCGACTGAGAGTATTTGGTAGAATTTAAATATCAGTATATATTTAAGTATTGGACATATATTACAGTTTTTTTTTTAATCATTGGTTCTGATTTCTTCATATTATCGACGGTGTCTTGGCCAATTGACGTAACCCGTAAATTTTCAATTGTTCGGGAGAAAGTATAAACTGTTTTTATTGAAAACATTATACCGTGAGTTGCGCTATGAATCTTTGAAATGCAGTTATATAAATTCTCATGATTGCAGATACGGGATTATGCGTAGGTAGTGTCGACATAATAGTGGCTTACTTCAAGTGTAAAACCAATGTAAAATGATGTTTCCCTTCCGAAAAGTGGTCAATTTATTTTTCTAATTTACATCATTCGGCCGAGACCTATTCTGTGGTCTTTAAAATGAGATCCAATCATTAACTCATTTCGTGTTTTCTGAATTATAATTTAAGACATCGACTGAGGGTGCTTGATGGAATTTCAATAACAAATTTGAATTATTGAGATTTTGTACACTTCCATGTAGTTTGTCACTAATGACCCGGGTTTCGCTTTTCGGCATCTTCAGGAATTCGAGCGCACGAATGAACTCGAACTGGCACTCGAACGTCTGAAGATGCCGAAAGGCGAAAACCGGGTCATTAGTGACAAAATACATGGAAGTGTACAAAATCCCAATAACTCAAATTTTTTATTAATGTATTGTAAAGTATTACATGTCGGGTCCGTACTGTAGTGATCAATGTCGTTGGGTTCGGTTATGGAACTCACGGGTACGAACCACGGGTCCGACAGTTTCATAAATTGATTTTTCTATCGATGTATGGATTTCTTTTTGAAGGTGAGGGTGGATATTTTTTATTTATGAAAATTAAGATCGTAAAAATGCAGCGTTGCGAAAGCGGTAAGCTAACCGCTAGTTCTGTCCTAGCCCTATACGTCTGTCCTCACTCTCTTCGAAAATAGAGAGATTGAGCAACTAAGTAACAAGCAGTTCTCGCAATCATTTTTGAGAAAACAGGTCTGATAACCTTTTATTCTCAATATATAGCGCATAACAACAGCTTTCAAAAACGTTTATATTACCAGTATTGATATTAATTCCAATATCAATGTCGTTCCAAGACAAAGTGATAATAATTATTCTTATTTTATCTTTGGCTAATGGCTGAAGATGCCGAAAGGCAAAACCCGGGTAGTTAGTTACGAAGTACATGGAAATGATCACAATTTCATTTTTAAATTCCATCAAGTACCTACAGTCAATATCTTAAACTAGTTGAATTACAAACAAAACTCATTTAATTCAACATAGAAAAATGGTGTTCATATAATTTTATTATGCAACTGACGTGAAATGGTAGAATGGGATATTGGACTTTATTATGATACCTTAATATCATTCCGTCAAGGATTAATTATTGTAGCCATTTTGATTAATTGATAAAAGTTTTGTTTTTCGCCATCATTCATCTCGCGTTTCATAAAATAACGAATTTAATACATTCGAAAACACTACTGACATCTATGTAAATTTGTACGAAATTTCACCCAAATTATCGGGACGTTGTATTTTTATATTTTGTTTGAAGTCGTGCCATCCCGAAGGCGCCCCAAAACAAAAGATCATTTATTAAAACACAAACATCCAACGGAGGCTCATCAATCGTGAACCATTCTTGTGAAGTTCATGTTCTTTTTCAGACAATGGGAGAAAAACGAAGTGTTTTAATAAAAAACGACTTTGTTTTCCTTGTTTTTTAAGTGGGAGATTTTATTCGACTTGGTTTTCCAAAACACTCTTGCATGAATAAAAAGACACCGTTAATATTATTTACTGCGTGTCAGTTTTTTTTTTATTTGCTGTTTTATGGGACACACTTTTAGTCCTGATGGTGTGTTTTAAAAGCTAATGTATATTTTATATTAAATAAATCTTTAAGGACACATAATATGTGTCAATCAAATTGATATTATAAATAAATCTGTTATTTTATGTTAGTACAACATCAGAATTATGGGTATGCGTGCGATCAGTTACTGAATTTAACATTCTTAAGTTTTAACAAAATGATCACCAACCTTACCTACCAATATGCAAACTAAATATAATTATTATTAAGTGATCGTTTATAATATTTAACCATTTCGTACCGTTTATTAAATGCCTACAAACTGTTAACGCGTGACTAAATATTATTGAAAGATATAGTTTTAAAAACGCTTAAAAGATTGACGTAATCTTGATTTAAAAAGAAAATTGATTGGATAATGAATAATAAACAGTCCACTTTTGGTAACCTCTTCCAAATTTCCTGCCGTCTCTTCTATACTCCATGGTAGCAGTTTTTTAGTTGCGGCTTTGGTACCTCATATATTTTTTTACATCGGGTATATTGGATTCACTTCCCACCTTTTTCATCTAGACCATTAGCTAGTGGATCAGATTATTAATGTGACGATGAAGTAATAGTCATGAAATCGAATCTTTTGTACGTGGACAAATCGCGTTTGATTTATTGAATGATTTAAGTGATAATTTAAAGAAGGTTTCCATTAAAAAACGTAATTTTTTAATTGTAACATTTATTATAGTAATCTAGTCTTGTTCAATTACTTCTTAGGCTTCCTGGCATCCATTTACAAGCGCTTGAAGCGGTTGTATTAAAATATACTCCCAGTAAAACGGGAATAGATGGCTGCGGGTACAGTTTTGAGTACCCTAGGACTGTAGTGGAGATTCTATTTATTCAGTCCTGAAACATGGTTACTAATTTAAATGTAGCAACCAGTGGAATAAAAACATTTTCAGCTTTAATTAAATATTAAAATAAAGGGTTAAATGTTACATGTTAGTTCTCACATAAACTATATTTATGTATTATTTACATAATTATTTATTTATGTTGTATTTCAATTTGTTATCCACCAACTATATCATATTTAAACAGTTTTGTAAAGAAGAAATATTGTTTATTTGCTAAATAAAATTTATAACTTCTATGGTTAGGTTAAGTTGGACTTGTTAACTACCACATATTAGCAAATAAATAGAACAGTGAGTCTATAAATTTGCACACAATTAAGAGGTTGTTATAATGATTTATTCAGCTTAAGCGAGACGTGATTTAACGAGGCGAAATTCTATTGTAATATTTGCATCCCTTGCAATGCACACCCTCTCATATTCAATTCTGATAATTACTATTGTTGGTTCTAAGAGCAAATAGATTTATGTACTATTCTTTAAATCTTGGCTTTCCAGTGGTGCATTTAGAAGGCAATTATTCAAGAACATTATCATGAAAGGAATAATAATTATAATAAAAGGTTCATATCCGTTGTTTAAACCCTAATAGAATTCAATAAAAAATAATTAAGCTTTTTAGATCACGCAAAAATAAGCATTTGATGTTGAAAAATAATAGCTGATCAATTATATTGTCAACGAACAAAATTTTTTTGTTTGATAAAATTATTATCAATCTATGCATTCATCGTCCAGAAATATGACTAAATGAAATAATTATATAAAGCGTATTTGAAAGAGAGTTTGTACGGATTTTATTTTATTTTGTAAAAAATAACAAAAATCGACTTGATTTTGTTCATTTATGAAATACAAAATTACATTATTTGTAAAATCAAAATTATTTCCAAATTTTCGCTTTTTATTCAAAAATTTGAAAAATTGTGAAAAATTGTATTAATTTTATTATTCATGATGGTATTTGCTTAATTATTTATTCCAGTCATTTTTAATGTATGAGAAAGAAAATTATCAAAATACTGAAATACACATCACACACCATTACAATTCAAAAATCGGCATTTTTTTAAATGAATGTATAGCTAGTTTTTAAATATCAAAACTTTCTAAAAAAACGTTATTTATATAGTTCGTCAACTCACCGCTAGAAAGCTAAAATGACACTATGACTGTGTGGCAATTTGGCGTCACTTTAATTTTGAATAGTGTCACATATTGTAACTGTTACAGTTTTATGGGAGCTTTATATGTGGAACTAATACCGAACATAAGAAAACAACCGTTACATGATGTTTGGTGACTTTTTTCGTACTTGTTACAATGAAACCAATTACACTAAATCATTAATATCTCAAAACTGACTACATTAAGTTGTGATACTTTTCCTGCGGGGGTGCGACATGATGCTATTTGGATAGTAATGGAAACTGTAGTAATGTGAATCATTTAAGGATTTACAATATAAAATTCATTGTTAACATAATTTCAATCAGTGGCAGATGTACTGGCGTATTTTGAGAAACACAAATGTAGATGGGCAGAAAATGTTTTCAGAAAAAAATCACAAGATGTTTTGGAGAGTGACTGGCAATAGATTCACCTGATAGTGGATCAACAGAGGCTGATAATGACTGCATAAAAATCACACATACTTCAAGGAATAAATGATAAAAGTTAATACAAAACTTGAAATAAAAGTTAAAATCATACTTGAATATTATTCTATAGATTAGAGATTTGAGTTCACAATTATTTACGAATAGTATTTAATAATTATTGTGATTTTTAATTAAGTGCAAACTGATTTTTTATTAGTAAAAAATATTTTAAAATGTACACAAAATGAAACGTTTATTTTACAATTAAATGAAATGCAAGTATTAATAATTTCTCGTAGAAAAAAGTAAACGAATGTGTTTAGAAACTGAAAGATACATGTCACTGTAATTTTTTTTGTTGATATGTGCTACGACGTAGCACTTACGGTTCTGGCGTAAACCCATGCCGCAGAGACAGCTATAGTTTGTATTCTCGTAGCGCCGTTAGCTCTGGCAATGTTTACAGGAAGCCTAAGGGGTAAGTCTTGTCGTCCTTTAATTACATTATTGCATACAAACACTACTTCACTCACACACTGACTCAATGTAATTTGCTGACGCAGACTATTAGGGTACGTCACTGACACAATCGTTAAAAAATCCCGCAGTGATTCGCAGGAATTTTCACTCAATATAACTTGAATAGAAATGAAAATACTTTAGTAATCATTCCTTCTATGTAGGAGAACGTGTGAAAAATTATGTTTTGTTTATTAACACACTCGTGTTGCATAGATAAGAATGGATGTTGTTAATGTAAAAAGGATGGAAATGGATTAAAACGTATTTACGGTCGTTCAATTCGATTATTTAATAGAAGGTAAATATTCAATACGTGTGAAAATCAATTATAAGTTGATTTTATTTTTCAATATATCGTCGTTTTCATTGCAAAATTGTAATCTGTGTATGAGTTTTCGACTTTGTGTATTACCAATATTGCAAAAATCACCTTTTAGCGCATGCAAAATAACACAAGTGACAAAAAATATAGTCAAGTATATTTTGACACTACCAACGTACAATATAATCAGGTGAGTGCAAAATATGTGTTTAAATGTTTTTACATTTTCATTGCCTACGCACTCAGTTCTATGAGTAGGCATCAAACAACAGGGAAAAATAGTACCACTGTCCCAATTTTGTAGAAGATACAAGTAGTCGTTACTTTATATTTGCGTTGTGAATCATTCAAATGCTCTTGATGAATGGGTGATAAAATCAGTGTCGATATTTTATGTAAATAGTATAAACTATATGTTTTTTTACTTTTGTTTTTATTCGATATGGTAATTTTCTAAATGTTTTTATGCTCTCCGGAAAATTTGAGATTTTCCAATGGAAAATAACATTAGAAAACAAAATTATATCCTTGAAGATAACGGTTTTATCACAGTTGTTTTCCACTATCGATAGGTGACATTTCGTACAACTTTCATTATTTATCGCAAAACGTAAAGAACCATTCATAGTGATGAGAAAAACAATGAATTGTTATTGTTGAAATATTATCTATTAAAATATTTCAGAATACCATATTACCGGATGTAAAAGAACAATGAAATTAATTGATTGAAATACTATACAGTGTTTAATTCATGGGGTTGGAAATATAAATTTTGTGTAAGCTGTAAATAAAAACATAAATAACATGTCTATAAAACATCACAAATGTTGCACAGTACATTTTATATAAAAGTAAACATAAAAGATGCATTATTGGAATTGATTTCATACAGCGACGTACAGCTCTGCTTTCCTGCGGTTTTCTTGTTATTGGAATAGAATATCGCTTCGAAGAGAATGATATTTATTTCATTTCGAATTGAATTCTACCGGAGCTTGTTTCTTGAAATGCTTTTACAACAAAGCGGCAGACCTGTTTGTATTATTTCGTAACACAAGAGCGACATTTTTAATGAAAACGTGTTGTCTCGTATCAAAATTGGTCAAATCCCTTTTTTACAGAAAATGAGATAAATAGATAAAAGGATTTAAAAATTAATACATGTTTAAAGAGAAGTTTGATTGATGTATTCGTCAACATTTTAATTAAAGCAACCATTATTTACATGTAAATAAATTAATGTTAATTACTTTTTGTATATTAAACAGTGATAATTTGTTTACCTTTGATACAAAGTTTTTAATCACGCACTACAAGTCATCAGCCATTACTGTTGATTACGATGAACTAAACCTTGATCTTGTGGCACTGTAAGTGAATTTGGTTGGTCGATTCAGATTAAAAATATTTCACTTGCGTTTTTCATTGAATAATGTAGGATTTGTTAAAGTTTGGTAAAATTATTTCTGTAGATGGCATACCAGAGTTTCTTTCACACTGCATACTCAGTTGAAATAAAGTTAAATATGGATTTGACCAATTATCACACCAGACAACACATATATCAATTAAGTACACGTGCCTGATATTGATGTTGTTAATTAAAACATAAAATTCGAGAAATGATTTTGTAAGCCTTGTGAGACTCATTATTGAGTATTTAAGTCATTGGAATTGAATGAGTAATTGTAAAGTTATTGTTAAGCTTCCTTTTTAACTGTTTAATAATGTGTTAAGGAGGAAGATTGTTGGCAGAATTCTTTAAGATATTTTTTCTGAATCTACTTTAGAAAAAATATCGTACGGGTATAAATGTCTATTAAAAATCTCCAATATCCGTTGCTTAGAAAGAAAAAATTATATTATTACATTGGAGAATCAAACCTTAAACCACAACACGGAAACTTTGGGTGCGTTACATTGATACATTTCTGTCATAACGATTTTGATTGAGGTATTGACGTTTCAAAACAGATACGATGTTTTGTTTTATTTTAAATTCAAACAGTTTCATCTGTTGGATTCCCTTCTTAACACAAAATGAACATATTGATGCTATAAAGTACTGATTATACATGCTCAATGACATACTGGTCTGGCCATGACTGATTGTGGCGGCCAGGTAGAGATGAATTCAATTATATCTGTATGTAAGCTATTTTGAAATAAAGATAATATGCGTTAATATAATATATGTATAAATTTTGTCCCAACTAGTTTAACACTATTATTTTTCTGTATATATTATTCTAACCCAGTAAATAAAGTTTCATAAATTGATTTTTCAATCGGTTTATGGATTTCTGTCCGCGGACATGGACGTTTGAGACGTATAAATGCCCTACTACTCATCCTATACTAAAAACCTTTGACTTCGGTTGCGGTGCTCACGAGCTCAAATCCCAGTACGGAGAGTTCATAAACAGATTTTTCAATCGATTTCTGTTTGAAAGCTATATCGACGGTGCTTTAGTCAATTGATGTAACCCTCAAAATTGTTCAGGAGAGAGTAAAAATTGTTTTTATCGAAAAAATTATATGGTGAGTTGCGTTATGAATATTTGAAATGCACTCCTGTAAAATCTCATGTTTGCAGATACGGGATTATACGTAGAGAATGTCAATATAATAGTGGCTTACACCAAGTGGCCAGGTCAGAATTTTACAATCTTAAATCAATGTAAAATAATGTTTCCCTTCGAAAAAGTGGTAAATTTATTTTTATAATTTACATCGTTTGCCCGAGATCTACTCTGTCGTCTTTAAAATGAGATCCAATCATGAACTCATTTTCGTATATTTTGAGGGTTACACCAATTGGTCAAAACAATATCGATAGGATGTCGAAAATTCCTCTCTCTTACCACTAGTTTTGTCCTAGCCATATCCTTCTATCACTACTCTCTTCGAAAAAAATCAGAGGTGAAGCAACTGAGTAACAAGAAGTTCTCGAAGAAAAAGTCTGTTGAAATAACTTCATCAGGAAACCATGTGCTCCACACTGGGAGCCGACATGGCCTAAAAAAGAATGTTCTAAATTTGGTAATTTATTTAAAAATATTTCTTTGAGAAGATTAAAACAGTTGTTGTTTTGACACAATTTTGTAGTGACAATAAATGTCTGCAAAATAAGTAATATTATTCTTAAATCTATTTAAGAAAATAAATTTATTGCAGTATTAGTCTTGTTTAATATTCATCATTAAAAATATTTTATAGCATGGTTAAACATAAAAGTAATACATTTGTCATTTGGTCATGTGTGGCATTTATTACCGGGAAGTTTATCTGTTATTTTGAATATCATAAAAGACGTCAAAATAGAAAATTTATACCACCATAAAATTATGTTAGATGAAGTGATAAGTTCCAATAATTTATTTCATTTCAATGTACATACTATGTGCTACAGTTAAATTCAGGAACTTTATCGAGATTGCCGTTATTTGGTCACGAAGAAGCAATAAATAACGACAAATCGACCGGAAAACTATATTAATATGATAAATGGAAGTAAGAGAAAAAATCCAAGTGCAAAAACGTGTTAGCTTTTTCTAAGAAAAGTCATACGAGAGAATTTACTGTAGACAATTAGATATATAAAAGCACAACACTCGACATTGTCGTGAACTATATCTAATCATTATGTCAGTTTTGTAGTGTATTTTCCCAGACAAATTTGTCGCTAATATCTTTGTTATACGGACCATGCTTGAAACGTTTGTAAAGATTATTTGCGAGAAACACTCGAAGCTTAGATTTCTTCATATTTAACACAACCAGTAGTTTTGCGACTGATTTATAACGCTGGATTGAAAAATATATTCCTTGTCGCGTTTATGGGTAGTCAATAAATATATTTATTAAAAAATTCTGTATAAAAATATTCACATGGAAAGATAAAGTGGCGTAAGAATATTTTTGGCAAAATAAGCTGAATATTCTTTAGAATGTTCGTTTATTTTGTTTTGCCAAAAAGACATCAACAAAAGTTGTTTCGAAACAGAAAAAAAACAGATTTTTGAGTAAGGAGTACGTTTCACTTTCGGCTACTTTTTGATAAAAGGAACACCGACTAATTTTCCAAATTTCTTTCCATGCTAAACTTGTTATTTTGCACAATAAAGTTATTTAAAAAGAGTTCTTTCAAAATTTTTGTAATACACAAGATTCTGAATAATAAAAGTGTGCAAGGGTTTTTATATAACAAATGTTTTTGAATTTGGATTATTGAGATTTTGTACACTTCCATGTATTTTGTCACTAACGACCCGGGTTTCGCCTTTCGGCATCTTCAAGCATTCGTGTGCTCGAATGCCTGAAGACGCCGAAAGGCGAAACCCGGGTCGTTAGTGACAAAATACATGGAAGTGTACAAAATCTCAATAATCCAAATTTAATATTGAAATTCCATCAAGCACCCTCAGTCGATGTCTTAAAATGTTTTTGAGTTAGAGTTACATTATCTTGGGGAAGGTGGAATTTTATTCTGAACATTGGTGAAAAGGTGAGTGGAACAAAAAAAGTTTGGGGACCCCTGAAACAGTTATGGTCGCAGTCTATATATTATTATTATTGACAAAACGTGTGACGATAGAGAGCGCTATAACTAAAATAACGTATGTTTTCTGTATAATTATGCGTTGAAATTCTTAGAATGAACTTAAAATTCGTCACCGTCCGCAACTCACGTTTTGGAAACCAGTTTCCCTGCGAACACTCAAAGAGCCATATAAATTAGGTTATCCGTTACTTGAGCCCATTACTAATGTGGCATAGGGTGGGTAGAGAGGGTGTCTGTTATTGAGGAACCCTTTGTGGAGGTGTGGAGTGAGGGTCGGAGGGTGCGAAATGTAAAGCTCGCTTTCGGTAATTTCATCAAGTTTATATTCTTAAGAACTTTTCAGATGTTATCTACTTTAGCTGTAAGTTTATGATTTCAATGTTTTATTCGTCACTTTGATTAGAGGAAAAATATATTTATACTGAGTTTACTTAATATATGTTTGACAAACACGAACAAAATGATTGGGAATTGAAAATGCTCATGGAAATATTTTCTTAAAAATAATATTTATATATCGCTGTTTAAACATCTGTTGAGCATATAGAGACTTTTTCAATGTAGACATTTCACTAGTACTGTATCAATCTATCGATCTTCCTTTCGACCTTTGTAGTTTTGTGCAGTGCTGCCCAAACATTGGTCCACGGACTGTTGCTGGTCTGCAAATAGCTGAAGCATATTTTAGACCACATTATTAAAAAAATATTTAGCATTATTAGCTTCACGTTAATTATTATTTTTCAATTTGTGTGTAGCATTCACACATTATCTTTAAAGAGATCATAAGCTGGTAATGTGCCTGTATGCACGGGTTATTTAAATTAAGAATATAATGTTCATATTACACATTTTTTTTCAATTACCAAACCGAGTATAGGACATATACAATGTATGATATCGTCGCTTATATTGCAAAATTGTCTATATGCATATGCGTTTTCGACTTTTTGTATTATTAATACTGCAAAGATCATCTAATATATGTATGCAAAATAGCAAAACTGACAAAAATTATCGTTAATTATACATATGTAATATAATTAAAACGCGCAATTGTACAGTTTTTCAATAAAAACGACGATAATTATATTTAAAAAAATTAAAAACAATTAATTTGTACTAATTCCACATGTTTATAATGATCAGGACCAGTTTCGCTCATCACAAGCACTATCAACTGATTCTACCAAGAATTGACAGTTAACACATTAAAAGTGATATTTATAATATATATTTGTTATCATGTAAGATTCAAAAAGAAATTCTTGAAGTCACTTACGGTCAAGTCGTGGATAAAATATATTACGAAAACTCATGTTCAGGACCTCAGATGTCAAATAGAAAAATTACTAAAATAGACCTTTCCATGGCCTGCCGAAATCCTCTAATAGCTTGCATAAAACTTTTACAGCAAGATTACAGATTCCAAATAATTTGATTTTATTCGTTGTTATTGAGTAACAGGGAAAGTATAATATATAATGTCCATGTTAAAAATAAGTAGAGAGTGAATATTTATTTAATTAAATCGATTCATATCAAGTATGGAGCAGGGTTTCCAAAACTATGTTCCACGGAGCGTGAATAGGTGTTAAACCGGAAATGTTTTTATGTACTGCAACCAATTCAAACGTGTTTGATTCACATTGATGGGAAAATCAGGGACTCTGATTTAAAAATAAATATTGTATAAAGATCAGCCATTAAATGATTTTTAGGTGAGTTTATCAGAAGAGTAGACCCGTCTGTCAAAACAAGTTATTATTGTTTTACTACTGTTTACTGCGATATATTGATGCGAAGAATGTTTTTTTAATTATGCTACAACGAAATCCAAAAACAGACTCGAGATTTGCAATTCAAGGACGCAAATTCAAACCCAAGTCAATAAAAACTTCATTAGCTTATAATTCTATGTTTTAAAAATACTTACTCAATAGATAATTAATGTTTTTATTGATTATGCATTGTTAGTCAACCTACAAAATAAACAATGTATTTCATTAAAATTAAATTTAGTGTTACATCACAGAAACAGATTGGGAAACCGTGGTATAGAGGGTATGACAGTAATACAAAATTTGAATATCTGACAATGTTTTTAAATGGAATCAATCACGATTGTCATATCGGAGTGCAGTAATGTAGTGATAAATCAAAAATAATAACAACCTTAATAACTTAGATAATTTATTTTTTGCTTGTTAATCGCGCCGATCTTATTTTGCGTTTATACACTAATAATTAGAGTGTTGGCGTGCCGCATCAGTGGATATATTATCACTTTTCTTGTTGTATCTCGTGTAATCATGCTCGCAGCACACCGACATAGCCACTCAGACCAAGACCGGGTATGTGGGGCAAATGCCAGCACGAGGGTTAAGCTAATTATTTCTTAATAAAAGGCAAAAGCTGTCGACGTGTATTTAACACGCGTACTGCTATGCGTTGTTTTCTACACTCTTGTCACCGAAAGAATTTCGATGAAGAAATTGTTTACTACCAAGATTTAAAAATGTTTGTATGTTTTACGCGTATCTGACAAACAAAAATCATGACAATAGTAAAAGTTCAATGTGATAAATATTCATAATATGACTTTATTGTAATCCGAAAAATGAATATAATGATTCGTCGGTGTTTTGTAAAAAGGCGAATAACCATAATTGTTATTTTACAGTACGGCCATTTTAAACTTTTCACGTTACTTTATTAATTATGTTATGTGGATTATAAATGGAAACTAACTAATTCTATAAATGGTCAATTAGTAATTATGTTTGGTGATTAAATAATGGCCAAATAAATAAATTTTACACTAGGTTTAATTAAAAAACTGACAATTTTGACTTTTATACAAACAGCTGACCGTTTAACTTAATAACTGACCATTTTATATAAATTACTGACGTTAACAGATCACGTGTATACTGACTACTTATATAATCAGTTACTGACCAAAAATTGAAATAGTCAGAGACCCAATAAATGCAGGCCATTATAAATTTACTAAAACATTTATAACAAAGTCCGTGGTGCAGTGGTCAACGTCGTTGGCTTCGGTTAACGATGTGTAGGGCTCAAATCCCGGTACGGACGAATTCATTAATTGATTTTTCATTCGATTTATGAATTTATGTCCGTAGGTATCATCCATTCCTCAAAACGGGGCGTAGCGAGAGCGATTAGCTAATCACTAGTGCTGTCCAGTCCGTGTCGGTATTTTCTTCAAAAAAGAGAGGTAAAGGAACTCTTTAAAAGCAATTCTCGTAGAAAAACGTCTGTTGAGAAGAAAATTACACCATTTGGTAGTTTAATTGTATTATGGGAAATAATTGCTTAAGTCGATGAAAACTTCAATAATTGGATCGGCCAATTAAATTTAGTGACCTCTGCTAACATTATTTGAATAGAAGATTATGTAATTGAAATATTTAATAAACGTCAATAATTAGCCTGGTCATATGGCCTAAGAGATAGTGGAAAATATTAATATCACAACCACTTTAGTACGTAAATATTCACGTTACTAATATTATTCCAGCAGCGTATACTTAAACATGAAACGAAAGCTGTCCAATAAAACAACCTGCATTTAAAATTTATGTTTGTGGAGATTATTTGCCAGCCATTTTTATGAAATCCGCTAAGCAGTTAAAAGGAGCTAGAATAAACTATGCTCTTTGTTGTATTGCGAGGCACTGCTACTTAAATAAATCCTGAATATATAAATACGTATCTACGCAAAAAGTGAAATATAAACGTGAAATAGTTAAAACACAAAATAAATTTACGCGTTAAATAAATTTGCGAATGAACAGTACTATTTACAAATACAGAAGATCGTTTTATCTATGGTCCGTAAATGATTTGACAATACAAATGTTTATAGTCTATTAAGTCAAATGGAAGATTTTAAAATTTGAATTGACTTTTATTTGACTGTCAACACTATGTTGACAGATTAAGCTTGATTTATTATTGTATAGTGCACACATAGTTGTAAGTGTGTATATGTAATACGGTACAATGTAATAAAATATGGGTGAAAAAATAGCGCGATATTTTTTGTCGCCGTGGGATGAGTGATACAAAATAAATCTGTCCCAATCCGATTTGTTATTCGCAAAACAAATTCAATTTTCGGCGTGCGAATACTGATATATCTATTTGTGATACCACAATACGTGAAAATATTTGTTTACCGCCGAGTTTCTTTATTTTTATGTTACACCTGTAAAAAGTGATGCTTATACTTAGCAATAAAACACAATGTTTTTGAATATCGTTTGGCGTAGGACAGAAATCTGTCACGTCCAAGGTAAAGCATAAATTGAATAAGAGTGAAATGGTTTAAAAATAAAATACAATTTGTTTTGATACGCATACACCACTCCAGTTGATAATGCTCGTAATGATCCTGGTCATTATAAAAGTGTGAAAGTAGAACAAAAAAAAATGTATTTTATCTTTAGAATATAATGCCCTTTCACTAAGTTTTTACGGTTAACACTAGGGCTTCTTATCCCAGGATCCGGGATCCCGGTCAATTATTCAATCCAGTAGTCCCGGAATTGATATTCAGACAATCATTGGATTTCGGGATTTATTGTAAATGCTAAAAAATATTTCATGTATCAAATTAAAACTTCCTGATTTACTATAATGTGTACGTTGGTTTGTTCATGTGCATAGTTTTTTCATAATACCTTAAAATTGATATAAATTTATTCTAGTCAATTTGAAATGGAGAGCAAATTAAGACCGTTTATTAAATTAATCGACAATATTTTAAAGTCAAATTGAAGGTCATGTCCTTTTTTTGGATACCATTTGGTAAAGTCTACCATAATAATGCAATAAATAAAATAAAATTCAAAATTATTTTGATCATATTTATAAAAATATTTTTCTCTTGTTTTGAAAATTGACTGTCTGATTTTAAATAAAAAAAACCATTACAATGCGTAAAAAAAATATTTAATCATACATACATTCCAATTGAAGCAATAATGGAAGCAATAGAAGAAAGAATATTCGGTTGATTTTATCTTATCTCTACTATATAGCACAAAACACATGTAGAAATCTGTATGTTTGAATGTTTGTCGGTCACAACAACTCCTCTCAATCGGCGTGCGTTAGCGACGTGAAATTTTTAAACGTAATTTTAGCTGCAATTGTTAGTTCAACGGCGCTATTTTCAACATTTAACTTTTAACCTAAAACTAAGCACACTGTATTTTCGATGTTTACAATTCGGGATAAAAAAATCAACAAAACCCGAGGAAGATCGCCTAGCAACTGCTCCATACCGAATATTCCGTGGTTTTCAATGTCTTCTTAGCATCATGTCACCTAGCAACTATAAATGTGTTATAAATTTCATAAGAGATTGTTATTATTTATCAAAAATAAACCATAAGAAGTTACGTGTCGATGAATACATTCCTTTGAAAGATGCGATTATAAATGATACCAATACATACCATCATAGAAAATTGGTAATTTTACGCTCAACCGGTGGATCATTCCTTGCAATTCTTTGCTTCCGAAGATGTTTAATGCCCACATCAATGTTGAATGCTGTGTCTACACTGTGCATTTCAGAAACTTTAACTGTTTTACCTACAAATGCTGTTGCACAATGTCAAATGTCGAACACGTTTCAAATAACCGTCAGTGGAATTAAATGTAAAACGTAGCATGGTAAATTCATACATCTTGATGTGCATCTGGAATCGCTTTGGCTAATCCTAATAGTAATCCTTTCATTTATATCTTGCGTTGAGAGAATCCTCACGTTACCTTGAATATACTAGACCGATGGCATCTACAATGAGGCACTAATCAAGAGTGAAGGTGTGGTAATTTTTATCTCTTATTATTGCTATTTTCAACTTTGAACATTATTATTAATTAATCGACTATATTTTGTGGGAGATAAAAGAGGTACGGTCCACGGTGATATTTTCAACTATCAAAAAAATTTAATATTAACTAACCTTAATAACGTCTTAATGATCTTATATAAGCGTCCTCTATCTTGGGCGAAGCCGGGCAAAAATACTAGTATTTGACAAATGTCGGCGTCCGTGGCGCAGTTGGTAGCGTCGCTGGCTACGGTTACGGATGTCTCGGGTTCAATTCCCGATGCGGACGGTTTTCATAGATTGACCTTTCAATCGGTGTTTGGATTTCTGTTCGTAGTCCTCCCTTTCACCCATCCTATCCTCACGGGGAGTAGCGAGAGCGATTAGCTTACCACTAGTCCTGTCCTCGCCATATCCTTCTATCCCTTCTCTCTTCGAAAAAGAGAGGTTGAGCAACTGAGTATCAAGCAAGCGTAGAAAAAAATCTGTTAAGATACCTCCATTAGTAGACCATATGCTCCACATTGGGAGTGAACATGGAAAAAAAAATTGATAAACATTAGAGACTTTTTATGGTTAATATTTTACGAATATTACAATCAACGAATATTCAAAAAAAACCAATAAAATGTTTATGATCGATATTTGATACTAGCACCATCGTCAGGGAAATGTATAAGTAATAATCTAGAGTAAACGTATGTCATATATCAATATTTTGAAATAATAATTGAAAGATAAATAGTCATGAAAAAATAAATAAAATCGATACTAGCGCCATCTCGTCTTGAAATGTCCGAATCAAAGTGGTGTGGTAAGAAAAATCGTATTTCCGGTGAGAAACGCTCTCGGTTAACCTCGTTACCGTTTTTTCTACTTCATCCACCTCAGACGCAAACCTAATCGAATAAGGTTCGGATGTTGGGACGTATTTTTTTGAAATATTTTATTCAATGCAATAAAAATATATACACGTTTTATGTGCGCGTGAAGTTATTTTGATATCATAATGTTTATGTAAAATCTTTAGTAGATTTTTTTACTATATATATCATTATATGGTTAAAAAATGATTATTCTATGAATACTAAAGATATAATGACACAACCAAAGCTAGTCTCAGATTTATTAGTGTCCGATGTGCAGTCAGTAAGATTCAACATCTTTACCAGCTTAATGTGTTTTCCAAATATCGCATTTGATCATGCTCACACTTGCAGACGGTGTTTTTTTAGAATCACATATTTAAGAGAATCACATTTTCTTGGAGTCTTTTTCTTAATAACCATTATCAATTCTCCTGACGTTACGTAGTGCTCTGGCATAAACAAAACTTTTCCTCGAATATCACATTTCGTAAATCTGCAGCGTCATGTCTAAAGCAAATAAAAAAGGCTGATTCATAGAAGAAAATCCACGAGGGCCATCATTCATAATTACCTGTAGTCGTATTTCACTGCACAACGCCTTAAAGTTATTTCATGACGCCATAACAATGCACACTAACTTAAAGTAGCATTGTTGTTGATCGTTGGCATAGCAACGTAAAATATAATATAGATCTCCAATATATTAAAATAGCATACCTACTAATCAAAAGACAGAGTGGATTTTTTAGCATTTAAGTAAACGAAATAAATAAAAGAAATGTTAATTACCTTACATAATAACAAATAAAAAACATGCAAGACTGTTACAAATATATCTTTACTACATAGCAGAAAATACATGTAGGAATCCGTAGGTTTGGACGTCTGTCGGTCAAAATAACTCCTTCCAAACAATATACAGCAGCGACGTAAAATTTTCACATCTCATTCTGCCTTCCACTTTTAGCCTTGACTTAACTGAAAACGTTACAGCTTTGAAGATTCAATGCGAAATGAAAAAAACATAAAAATAGTCAAATTTGGATTATTGAGATTTTGTACACTTCCATGTATTTTACATGGCAGTGTACAAAATCTGGAAATACATGGAAGTACATGGAAATACATGGAAATACATGGAAGTGTACAAAATCTCAATAATCCAAATTTGATATTGAAATTCCATCAAGCACCCTCAGTCGATGTCTTAAATTATATAAAAATAGTCACCAAATACTCCGTGATTCTCATCGTCATGTTGCTTAGCAACGAATATTCTACAGTATGAATGGCACACATAATAAGTTTTCATGCTTGAATCGTAAAATTTGTGAAAAATTAATAGATTGAGCGGAAAATTATCCATCATTTAAAATGATTAAACTTAAAACAGTGAAATCTTCATTTCGTTGGTTTTACAAGAAGTATGCCCAAAAGGAAGAGAACATTTTTAAATAATATGAACGAAATCGGGTAAAAAATACTAATAAGAATATGTATAAGACAAAATGCCCTTTAGGATTTATGTATATATGGTATATAAGTTCAATCAGTTGACAGATTAGTAGATATAGCTGTTACAGTAAACAAGCTGTCATTACAATAGCAAAATGTAGTTGTCAATACAATAACAACTATGCAAATGGATAGCGATTGTTAATATTTAGCAGATTTTTTTTCGTTACCAGTTTTTATGCACAAATATCTTTTTTGTAAATTATTTTATACAAAAAAAACAATTCTTCCGTATAGAAATGATCCGGTTCATCGTGCATGACATATTTGCTTAGTAGAACGAAACAAAGAAAGAAATAAACATGATTGATTTGAACTCTGCATTGAATAAAAAATGATATTAAGTTTGCCTTTTTGAAATATCTGCTTTCATCCTTTCAATTTTATCTCGAAAAAAAATACCACAAAATACATGGAGATATTTTTTGTTACCTTTCTAACTCAGTAAAAAGGTCATGGAATGTTAGGAACCCATATTGGTTATATTCTATTTCTGTAATGTAATATTATTATATTATAAACATTGCAGATAAGTGCTTTCCTTCTATCTTCAATAAATTCATTTTTATGTAAATAAAAATGCATTTTATTGTATAATTTGATTAAAAAATTAGAGCCTGTTTATTACATCGCAAGTATTTTCAACTGATTTTTAAATAAATTACGAATTTTAAAATAATATAAAAAGTGACTTTTAAATACCTACTGTTTTTAAAAGTCATTAAAAATAACCGTTTATTGCATTAACTAAATGGCAAGATTTTTTTGTCAATCGCCGCTACCGAATGATAACGCCGTATATATACTGTTCTACTTAGCTACTGGTTCATTCATACGTCTGAATGAATTGTATAATTTGTTTATGTAATTGATTCACGAACTCAATATGGATTTTTGTCATGTTGCCGTTCTTATTCACCGCCACGAATACTGAAGAAACGAGCAGTTGCTGTCTAAACACAAGTTTTTATTTACTCCAAACCTTAATTGGTTCGCCTGACTGTTCACTAGCTTAAAACTAGTTTTAATTTAAGACAATTTCTGTTGGAATGAGCTATTAGAGGTGTATATGATCCATAAATTCAGTGGAGCTAGTTGAAGTACAGTGTTAAATTAAATAAATTAAAATTAATCGCTGTGGTCGAATTTTGGCACTTCATTCTTCGTCAAAAATAAACCATTGTAACATAAAAACCCCTTCCCCTTTTATTATGTGACGTAATATATAGACGGACTCTATCCTAACGGCAATGTATCAACGGATTACTTAAGCAGCAATTATTTTTGAAAAGTTTTTGCTTAAAAAATATTGAATAAATGTTACTTGACCTATTGACCTAACCCATTCTGCCGGAAAAATACCGAAAACTTATTCAGTTAAATTTTTATGAAATAAATCAACTAAAGTTTTTTCCGCTGCATTTCGAAATGAAACGTGTTTACTGCATGCCAATAGATAGTACACACATGTTAACAAGCAAATATTTTGCATGTTACTGAAGTACTTTAGCCATTTGAATTTTATCAAAAAAAAAATTCATAAATTTTACAACGTATTTACAAGATTTATTATATGATGTTCATTATAATTAGGTAACAAAGCGTGTTACATAAAAAAATATAATCACAATAACAATTATTGTTGTAGTAGTCTTGTGAAAGAAAAGAAAACAGTGAAGTAACAAGACGTTACCTAACTTTGAAAAGGTTCTAACTGACATTTTGGCCTAAAATAGCCTTTTGATTGGATAATGTTTTATTAGCCACATTCTACCATATACGATAATTTCAGAGTCATATATTTTTTAATGAGGGTGTTAGCAGTATTCCGGAGTTCTATCCATACATTTTTTTTCATAAATTTGTTTTATATGGTTCTATGAACCGATAAAACTGCTTATTATCGTCTCAAAGAAAAAAAATACACTTGCTTGGAAAAAGTTTTAACGTCATGTCGAACATTCTTTGCTCGATGGTTGGTGTGTGTTTTACCCTTTACTTCTATTGTTCTATCGATGTGGTCATTGAAGAAAGTTAGCTGAGTTCATTCAAACACTCGAAGTGTATACGTATTATTATTATGTTGTATTGTAATATTACTGTTAGTTTATATGGTTCAGCAAGTCATGATGATATATAATATTGATAAATATCTCAAAAATCAGAACATTTTGTTTGATAAAATTGAAATAGCCGATAAAACCGTTTCAAACAAACTATTGTTGTCTGTTCTAATTAAGTCTTTAGATACTCATTGTTTTCTAATATAGAGGCTTTAGTTAAAGTAAGTTTTATAAAAAAAACAAGTAAAATATTTATATAAATATATAAATATTTGCCAATTCACTAATTAAAAATACATTTTTTCCTTCAAAATACAAAAAAATTTGATCAGTCAAAACGCTCATATCTCAAAACATGGTCAAGTGCAATTAGAACCTTTTCAAAGTAAGGTAACGATGAGTTATAAATAAATAATCAATAATAGTAATAATGTTGATTAATTAACTAGGTAGTACTCCATTATATTAATTTGATTTGGTAGAACTTCATTATATTGATTTACAAAAAGAATTTTGTGTTTTTTTACACGATCTCAATCCTCGTTTTACACGGTCGACGCGCTTCAAAAAAACGACAGTGTGCAAGAATATTTTATTTATTAACCGGAAGATAAAAAATAACTTAAGTTATACTTAAAACCATCATACTGTCCAAAAAAGTTTTTCTTGATATAATCAAAACTCTAAAAGCCTTCGGAAGCGTGTTTAGCGACTCAGAGAGTCAAATAATAATTTTGTAATAAATGGCAGCTTATTTAAACGAATTGCTCGACCGCCTCAGTAACAAAACACTGCGTAACGAATATCGCAGTTCGCCGGTCACATACTAAAGAATACTAGAGTGATCAATCTCTGGCAAAGAATTATTATTGGCTTGACTGTCTGACTCTGTGATGAATCTCTGGTGTATTTATTCGGGGGCCGCGGACGTGATAACAGAGAGGCGTGATCAGGTTCGCAATATCCTCCCCCACAAGCATTCATCTCTCTGTTGTCTTAGATTTAATATTCTTAGTTTGTTGAGAAATATATATCGACGTTTTTTGGTATATCTTTGTATACCTTTTTAAATTTGATTTACTGTCTTATAAACGTAGTCAATATATACAATATTATTAAGAATATAGTCGTCTTTAAGTACTAAATAGAAGAGAATTTGTATTGCAAAACAATTTAAATTTTACTGTTTTAAAATATTGATCTGCATAAGTATTAATTAGTAAACCTCTATTTTTGGTGGAAAACATTTTTTTTAAAGCCGTTAAAAATGTACAAAAACATAGAGGAAATTTCAAAAACATTACTAGTTTTGAGAAATATATATTGATGGTTTTTGATGTAAGAAAAGTTTTTAAATTTGTGTTCTATTTTTAAATTTGAATTTATTTCCCATAAAAGTGCCATGTAGTAACAGTGTGCTGTAAACTATTAATAGAAAATTGAGTCGCTGAGTCGCTAAACACGCTCCCGAAAGTTTTTAGAGTTTTGAGTAAATCACGAAAAATTGTTATGGGCAGTATGATAGTTTTAAGCATAATTCAAGTTATTTTATGTCTTCTGGTGTATAAGGAAAAGTAAAATATTCTTTTACAATGTCGTTTTTTGGAGCGCGCCGACAGTGTAAAACGAGGATCGAAATCAAGTAAAAAAATCGACATTTTGAGGTTCGGAAAAATGTAGAATTTCGAACAGGCGACGAAACAGTAAGACTTGCAAATCGTATAATTGATAAATCATACGTATATTAAAAGCCTGTTTTTATGGAAAAACCACCGGGAGCGTGTTTAGCGACTCAATTCATGAATAATTGTTAACTATTATGGTACATATCAGAGATAGTCACTAAATTTAAACAAAACGAAATGCTTCCAGATTTGTATTCTATTTTTAAATTTGAATTTATTTCACATAACTGTTGTCATTAGATTATTTTAAAATTTATCTTCAAAGTCTTCTCACAGACAATTCATATATTGAAAATGATTTTTAAATGATGATAAGTATCCGAATTGGTCATTGCAACATTTAAAAGAATTTGATTTGAATGTAAAACATACCAAACTCTATAATATTAATATTTTTTGGGAAATAAATATAAATTGATGGTTTTTGATGTTACGAAACGCTTGTAAATTTGTATTCCATTTTTGAATTTGAATTTATTTCATATAGTTACCGTCAAGATTCCACTGTTAACCCTTAAAGGCAATTCATAAATTGTAAATGACTATAATATAACGGAAGTAGGCAGAAAAAAATTTGAAAAAATGTAATGGAAGGAGGATATTGAGAAAATGCCAAAGACAGAATACCAAGCGTATAGAAAGCTCGCCGTTCTTGCTTCCGTCAGCAAATTAAATAAAATAAATTTATGCCGATCAATAATTATGTAAATATACTCAATAAACTAAAGACGTTTTAAGGCTGGTGCTATGCTTTATACCAGTGATAGCGAACCTATGACCCACGCCGGCTTTTTAAATAACCGACGCGTTGATTTTTGTGAGCATATTTTTTAAATCATAAAAGAGAGGATAGACAACCAAAACAGACGGTAGTTCAAAACTATCCTCCTCTCTCCTTTCCATGTGACGCCAATGACTTAGTGACCCACTAGCTAGTACTAAAAAAATAATGAACAAAATTTGACCCACTTCTCAAAAAGGTTCGCCATCACTGATTTATACAGATGAACGAGTAGAGAAAAAATGATAACTTAAATGTGGTATAAAATGCTTTATGTTTTTGTTCAACTTCGTAAATAACGATAAAGGTAATTCAAACTATTGAAATTATTTGACTAATGAAATGAAAGTATTAAGTTTTTTCTTTATCTATTTTTTACTATTTAGAAGAACCAATTTGTTGACCAAAAACTATAGATTTTATTTCAAAAACACCGCTGTCGCCTTATCGTTGCTATGAAGTCAAAGTGAAATAGTTGTCAAATTTGGATTATTGAGATTTTGTACACTTCCATGTATTTTGTCACTAACGACCCGGGTTTCGCCTTTCGGCATCTTCAGGCATTCGAGCACACGAATGGACTCGAACTGAGAGACAGTAAACAGTGTCTAACGTTTATATAGAAGATACAAATGCGACAAATATTATTTACGAGGTAAGACATTACACGTCTGAGAGCCACACTGATACCTGAGTTAAAATTTCGGGAATCTCCCTAATCCTTATTTTGATATTGAAATTCCATCAAACACCCTCAGTCGGTGTCTTAAATTATATGAAATAGTTGTATTAAAAACTAGAGATTTTTACCAGGTAGTAGCATCACATGTCAGCATTTGCTCAATACGCTTAGATAGAGAGATAGATTGTGTGTGTGTTCAAAGTTAACAGTTTGGGTTTTTCCTTTGCTCTTTCTTTAGTTTGTGGAGTTACGAGTTGTAAACGCTTGGTGAACCGGAATAAAATATATAATCCATACTAGGCATGAGAAACGAGTCGATTAGTCAATTGATCACGGTGATACGTTTGAAAAGATTCGTTCATTCGAGTAGCCTTATTGGGTCGATGTACTATCCAAATATTTTGTTTGCCACCCCTCATTATATCGAATGTATGTAATGTGTATGAATACGAAAGCGTATACTTCATCAAATATAATGTGAGAGTAACGTCTTTACTGCAAAACGTTTATGCATGCAAACGAAAACAGGAACAAAAAAACGTAAAAACGCTATATAAGTGACAAGATGAATATTGTTCATTTGATTCGTTCGTTCCCAAATGACGCATGTGTAGTATGACAACGATAATTTGAACGGCTCTTCTAATTCGTGATTAGATTGCGGTTCTCGCTCACTTCAAAAATTAGGTCGTTTGTATTCATTCGTTTGCGAACAAAGTTCATGAAATATGAATCGAGGACGTACCGAATTTTATTTGAAATACATTTTTGGAATAAGATTGAACTCTAATTTATCTTACAGAAAATCTTACACATTATTTGATTTTTTGTATGATACAATAAAAATAAAAAATAGCTGACAAAACTTCGATATAAACAAAAACACATACAAGCTTGCAATATCTCGTAGTAAATCATACTATATTATATTAAGTCAGCATATTTTTAGAAAACATTTCTCGTGCAGCCTTTTTCTATTGTGTCACAATTTCGAGACATAAAAATGAAACTTATCTTTATGTACGATTGAATGAAATCAAAAATAATACGACAAATGCTCTGCAAAAAATACGACGGCATGCTCAATAGCTGGGAAAAGAATTCAATCGCTTTAGAAACGCGTGGAGACGTAAATTTATATTTTTCAAACGCAAAATGATGAAAAGCTCTCGACGATATTCCATTTATTATTTATAGATCCGAATTCCATAGTAAGTGTTTCGATACGTGTCAAAGAGTATAAGAAATATTTGTTACTTAATTTTTGAATATTGGCCAAATAAATATATTATCTGGTCATATTTTGTTTTGTTTGTGATGTCTTTGTTATGGAAGAGTACATTTAAAGATTGAGCAAACAGTGTCTGGCCACTAACGGTATATTATATAATCATAATATAATATTACACAACTTTGAATAAAGAAATGATCTTTTTTTTAATCTGACAACGACTCGGCAAAACATTGCATTTCACAGCATTGCAGTTATATCAAACCTGTATTAGATAATTTCAATAATACTAGGTAATTAATTGGTTTTAAAAATTAGTCGGGGAATGCACGCTAATACATTGATAAATAAATTTGGCGGTTTTAATTGTCGCTTATATGATTTAATTTACAATATATTACCAAATGTTCGTTCATAATTTTATATTTGGTAACAAGTAAAGTGTTAAATAGTCTCTTTTGATATATCTATTCGATGGATACGGCGGTAAATTTGTGGAAATTAATTTTTGATATAAAATTGGACATGCCACTCTTCGTGTTACTAATAATTCGAAGGCTTGATGTCAAACAACTCTTTCTACAAAAGTGTAACTCTACAGATAAGTCAAAAAATGTTTTTAGTTTCCCGCAACTCGGTAAAGCAGATGTTTAATATTTTCTATGGATTCGGCGATAAATTTGTGGAAATTCATTTTTAATATAAAATAAAAATTGATAGCTTTGTTATCAAACTTGTTTTATCTCGATGCTAATGGTACAGTTAGTCTGAAGATGCTTCTTAAAGAATAAAACAAAGCAAATGGTTACTTAAAACCTAATGTTCGTATTTTACAATTTATTGTCTAAAGTAAATTTTATTCTTCTTGTAACAATAACACTAACAGTTTTTGTAATCTTTTTTAATTAAACAGGGGACAACTTTATGTAATAAACGTTAAACTTTACTGACGATTTAGGAATAAACTAGAAAAGATTGACATGACGTTGTTGATCTATTATGTAGCCGAAAATGTAAAATAACGTTATCGAAAAAAACTCATCTACGTAGATAACGTTGTTTGATTGTAAGCCCATGAATTATGACAAAATTTTCACCTCTTTGAGAAGCATCTTTAAAGTAATTGTATTTAGGTTTTTTATTATAAGATAGACATTGATTGTTTACTTATAAATTATAAAAAAACTGGCATGGCGTGGAATTATTTCTTTAACTGTCCGAGGGAATAACAGTAGTTTAGATACGAACAATAATAGTAAAATTTAAGTAGAGTTAGTCGGAAAATGCTTCTCAAAATGGCGAAGCATGTATCACAATTAATAACACCAAAAGTGGAATAACAAAGTTGTAAATTTTAATTTTATATTAGTCGCTTTTGAGATCATAGAATACATATTGAGAGACAAAATAACAAGAAAGCGTTGAACGAATAGTTCATGTTTTATAAGTTTGAATTAAACAAATGTTATATCTTTTTAGCGTACTGTAATAACCGACAAATTATATTATACATTTATAAAAATGTTTACAAACGTTGCTAAAATGAACAGCTTTATTCTTATTAAACTGCGGCAACATGAATACATAATTAATTCAGTTAAAAATAGGTAGACATTTATTATAAACGATATTATACTTGTTCAAAATAACCGTTAACATCCACGATTATTGTGTTTCCAAAACATTATTTCTTCTACGCGCATTAAGATAACGACCAACAATAAAAATAAATACACTCACCACCATGAGATTCCACATCTTGGCAGCCTCAGCGACTGTGGTACACACTGTACTGCATCCGGCCAACAGCAGCAACTTTTGCGGTGGATTGTATAAGAGATTGTACATCACACTCGCACCGAGTCCGGGCTCGCACTGCAAACAAAAGATAAACAACATGTTTTATAAATAATGGATTCATTACTTGTAATTATATCCTACACGCAATTACCACAATACTTAGTTTTCTTTCTATATTTGTTAGACACATTCGAATGCTAAGATGTCATTGATATGACATTCCGATAGGGGTAAACAATAAATTAATTAAAAAAACTCCTGAATGAAGGGCTTCCAATTACAACAAATTAGTCAAACTCTTAATCCCGGGATTTTGGGATTCATTAAAAATGTAAAAATAATTCATATTTAAAATTAAATACTTATGTATGTTTAACTACAACGTGTACCCCGGTTTGTTTACATTCATATTCTTTTTATAATACCTACATAATTAGTAAATATTTATAATATGTATTGTGGTTTCCAGAGTTACATATTTCGTAACTGCCGTAGACAGGAACAGATAATTTTTGCATTATTTAAAAAACTATGACTATAAATTACAATCTTCTCAAAAAAAGAAAATAATTCTCTATGAATAAAAAAAACCATTCCCATTCCCAATTTATATATATTTATTCCCATTGAAGCAATAATAGACATAAATAAAAATTATAATATGCAATTTAAATATGAAATTACGATTAATGACTAATCCCGGGATCATAAAAACGGAACGAGATTGGATGCCCTACTCCTAATCACAATGGACAATCTAATAAGTTGATTTTCTAATCGACTTATGGATTTGTAACGAAAGGTGTGATTTTACGTATTTTTAAAATTCCTTCCCACCCATCAATTTTTCTATCCTGAAAACGAGTCCCAGAGAGAGAGAGAGCGGTTTGCTTTTTTTATTACAGCGAATTGATCTGAATAGCAACACTATAAAAAACCAACTTTGTTTATTTTAGAACAGACAATTCTACCAAAAATCCAATTTTAACTATTGGGGTTGCCAATTCGGAAAATGAGCAAATATTTACTAAAAAATAAATACGACCCGTCACTCAACTTTCTTTTTTTTTGAAGATGGTACTGTAAGAAAGATAGGATAACGAAAAGAGTAATAGTAAGGTTATTTACTTTTAAGGTGTTAACTGTCAATTCTTGGTGGAAAGACATTATATTTTAAAAGTAAGGTTATAACCGTATTTAGACTCCATTTAAGAATAGGGCAAGAAAAAGAGTTGTAATAAGCTTATTACCGTATTTGGACTACGTTTCAAGGTAGGATAAGAGGGATTAGCGGTTTTAAAACAGTATATACAATGAATGAAGATTCAAACATTTGACCATGCATGCAACGAAGTAGGAGACAATCTTAAGAGCCATAATCACTCGGCTATGAAATTGGTAAATTAATATTATGATATATCATAATTTATTGTAATTCTAGGCAATGTTTCCTCTAATACGAGTGGTTCCCTTCGCGAAATATCTAAAGAATGAGCATTCCAAGCGCAAACAAATGCGCGGCATAATTTAAACCTTTTTGCGAACAACAATATATCTCATTTTAGTATTTGTTGTAAAATAGTGTTCTTTGTGTTACTTTACATAATTAAAATTAATATTCCTGATTAATTTATAAATTTTATACGCATCGCATAAGTATATATTTTTCTTTTTGTTTTGGAGTGCGCGCATACCTGGGATGGGTGCGCGGGGGCCCTAAAACTGCTGCATGGCCGCACACGCGCCCATCTTAGAGGGAACATTGATCCTAGGTAGCGCTCAAATAATGTTAAAATATGCTTATTTTACAGATATCAAAACGCAGTTTACACAGTTCCTTGTTCATTACACGGAATAAGGTTTTTGTTATTGACATGAGTATGCGAGAGCGTTATAATCAGCGTAACGTTAAGTGTCACTGGTTCGTTATGTCAGAGTGGCGTTAAAAGACGTCGTTATAATACGCGATTAATAGACGGCGTCGCTGTGTCTGTCGTAATTCATGACGCGGTACACAATTCGCGTCATAATCATTACTATTGTTACGATCGACTTCGGAAACAGGCGTGCATGTGCCCTGTCAGGAGGCATTTGCCACTCAGGTTTAGGGTTACTCTATTGCCAAACTGTAATTGAATTAATTAATAGTGATACGATGTAAGATGTACAGCGATGTTGTATTATAAGTGGTTTTCTGCCCTGCCAAGTAAAAACACAGTGCTTAAAGAAAATGCCGAAATTAAAGTAAGTATGATAAAGTGAAGAATTTGGAATATTTTACGTAAGAAAAACTACACAGTAAAATTTATACTTTGTACTAGGTCCGTCGTGTAAGAAGTACAAGGTGAGCTGTATAAAAGGTGACAGTCGCCATTTTTGTATTTGTTGACGTCACTACGTGCTTATCCAATTACAATGTACTATGTTTACAACGGTGTTTTGGTGACAACAAAAATTTGGTTCGTCAAAGTGACGTCACATATAATACAAAAACAACGATCCAGCTCACCTTGTACTTCTTACACCATGTACTAGGTCAAAGTGTTTTTATACTTATTGAAAATTAACACACTAAAGACTGTGTTTTTACTTGTAATTATATACATAACACTGGTTAATGGCAAAATTTGATACCGATTCCAAAATATTTAACAATAATATTATTATTAATTAGATTTGACAGGACAATTTGTCGGTTATATCGAGATTATACTGTAATGACTTTTTGAGAGTCTTTAAAATAATTTATTTTTATTATGAACCCAAATAACACGATTAACAGAACTGTTCTCCAAGTGAACTCTAAGGGAAAGCTTAATAAAACGTTTTAGAAAGATAATAATTGTACTGTTCCATTTCACTGTGTGTTTCAATAGGTTATATTTATTTATTTAGAGAATACAGTATTTTTACATACTTTTTTACTGCTAACGGAGTACTTGCAGACAAATTTGGCTTTGGATTCGAACTAAAGCCAAAATGCGCCTTTCAATAGCAATACCTACAGGTACCCGTAGTATTGGCAGTAACCAGTAATGTAGGCGTGACAGCCGAGCCTTCTCATTAACGCTAACGTCCCTGATAAGAGAAACCAAGCTGTGGTCACCTCATTTGAATACGGCTATCAACGGGTAAGCTATTCGCATTGCCCTACGCCATTCAGATCGTAACTATTAGATTGAACAATCAGTTGTTATTTTCGAGAAATATGGCAAGTGTCATTACTATTTCTGGAGTAATAAATTGTATTGAAACGGTTTTTCTTATCATTTTATAATTCAAATTAAGAGTTTAAATTGAAATCATTATTATGTTAAATTAAAATCATTATTGAGTCACACAACAAGAAAACTTTAAGCCAACAAGATCAATCGTACATTTTTGATTTTTTCGTTGATCGTGATGCTGTAATGGAAAACGAATAAAAATTGGACATAAAACGGTTTAATATAAATTTACTTAGTAAAAAGTAGTCATTAGATGTAATGTATATTAATTAAAAACCAGTTGTAAGGATCAGCATATAAAAAAAATTAATCTGTTTAATTTAAGACATCGACTGAGGGTGCTTGATGGAATTTCAATATCAAATTATATATATATATATATAAACGTTAGACACTGTTTACTGTCTGTCAGTTCGAGTCCATTCGTGTGCTCGAATGCCTGAAGATGCCGAAAGGCGAAACCCGGGTCGTTAGTGACAAAATACATGGAAGTGTACAAAATCTCAATAATCCAAATTTAATCTGTTTAGTTTGACAGTCTTCGTACACATGCATAAGCTTTGCAAGCTGATTCCTGTAATCACTGATATTTAAATCTAGATCAATTGTATTCTTTTGTTTTTATTGTCAGAGCAGAAAAGCATGTCAAAATTTACTTAAGTAATTTCAACGATAAACAATAAATCAATAAAGCAATTTTTCAAACACTTACACAGAGTGTTGGTGAGTCAAAAATTTGATTCTGTTAACTTCCATCACTTATTATTGACAATTAAAGTATGTGAGTAAATAACAATGTTGTCTTTTTCTTTTCTGCACCACAAGAGATGATCCGATGAAAGTTCTGGGCACGATTCGCACTGAATAATAATGTGTCGTGTCAAGTGATACCGAACTTTTAAGGGTGCTATATTTTTTCGTAAAATTGATAACCACTTTCGTGTATTGTTTCTTCACCCAATTTATGGATTTGCATCCGAGAGAATGGGTGTTTGTGCTTTATTATTTTTCTCACGAGGTATTTTGAATCTGAACATTGTATTGAGAGAGCCATTAGCCACTTTCAAGTATTCTCAACACCTTCTTTTGAACGCGATTTGAAAATAGACTTACGTCGACCCTGCTTTAAGACCTTTTGTTGAAATATTCTAGTAAGGCTGCTTACATTTAGCATTTCAGATAACCACAATTTTAAATAAACATGAGATACAGTCTTACTTGAATTTAAAGAATCCATATTTCATACAAACGAAGTGAGGACGTCTGATCTTCTGGTCACTAAACGATGCTCTTCTGACTAAAAACTTTTGGAAAAAACATACTAATTCATTTATCAAATATGTATGAATTACTTTTAAACTGACTATATTTTCTTTCATAATTAAAATATTTTTTCAAATTATTGAATAAAATAAACTTTGACAATTTTTGATTACAGATTCGTAGTTATTTATTTGTATGAGGTCATTCGTCATTAATATTTTAATTTCATTTATCTGTCCGTAATTTGTACGATTATTTGTTAACTCTTGTCATAGTTCTTGAACCAATTGAACCAATACCTGGTAATTATTAAAACCTAATTTTATATGGGTTATAAATAATTGCACTTTGTGTTAGATAGTATTCACTTGGTACACTTGAATTTTTATTTCGATAGTTTGCACTCTGGATTAGAAAGTATTAACTTTTAATAGTTTTCACTTAGTCACGGATTCTTTTAACAAAGTGAGTTAAGTTGTGGTAGGTTATGTTAGGGTTAGTTTGGTTTGGTTTGTGTAATGTATTCTAATGTGTGGATTAACGACAATATAGGCGGCCTAATATAGGGTAGAAGAACAGCTTCGTGCAACTATCGATCTCAAAGTGTGAGTATTTTTATTAAGTGAAAACTATTTTATCTATGTGAAAATATTTTTTCGTGTAATATATTTCTTCGATGTTAAAATATATTTTATTATGTGGGATCACTTTATTTTTAGTGAAAGAATTTGTTTTTTTTGGAATGGATTTGTTATAAGTGAAAACTATTTTTATGAAAGTAAAATAGATCTAAACAAAAGTGCATTTAATTGTAAGCCATTTTATATTAATAGCTTTGTTAAGATTTTTATTTAATCAGGTGATAATGATCGCGTTGATCGAAACCAGTCCTTATTGTTATGTCAAATTATGTTTTATTTTAAAAATATGATTTTTCAAAAACAATTGACAGTTAATACAGTGATAAAAACATAAAAAGCAGAATGACCTTTGAACGTAGTCAGACATATCTAGTAACAATAACTATGTTGGGGTCGAGTGATATTTTATTTTAAAATAAAGAACCTTCTTTGCCCTTGTAAAAATAGTATTTACTTTCTCAATTTAATGTTTTCATTGCTAATGTTATGTGTGTGAAATAAACCATGCAGCAAGACAAGTTTGTCATTTCAAAATGGCGCCGTTCGGAGTGTGTCATTTAAGCCAGAAATGATTTAGAGGCGACTATCAAAATAGGCCGCGAGCCGCCGAGTCCCAAAATTTAAACCCAACTAAATATATTTTAATTACGAACGCCATTTATATCGCTAACGAAGAAATATGAAAACGCTTTTACGAGTCTCTGACATTTAATTAAAGCGGAGGTCTGAATGCTCGACGAAATAAATTTGCAGAGCGAAATTCGTCTTGTTATATCACCACAACTGTTTTCATTACATGGTCAGCCTATTAACAACTTTACAAGTTTAAATACTTTCAAGTCTTTTTAACGTAAAAAGAATATAATAAAAGCATTCTTGCACTGAACAATTATTACTTTTTAAATTTGATTTGTTGAAGTTTTGTATTGTCGAAGTATTTCGTCACTTTTAGTGACGTTACGTTAGTGACAAAATACATGAAAATCTACAAAATTTCAACAATTCAAATTTGATATTGAATTTTCATCAAGCACCGTCAGTCGATGTGTTAAATTACATTTTAAGTCAAGCTACATTGTGCTGTAATGATTATTCTCACAAAATCTTATTATTAAATTAAGGCCTGCATTTATTGGATTAGTAAAAATTTTTGATCAATAAGAAATAATAAATGATCAGTAATGAAACAATATGTTCTGTAACTAATTCGATAAATGGTTAGTATACACGCGTTCAGTTAATAAAATAAACGGTCAGTAATTTATACAACCCGTGTCGGTTCCGCGGTGCAGTGGTTAAAGTGGTTGGCGATGGTCACGGATGTCTCGAGTTCAAGTCCCAGTGCGGACCGTTCCATGAATTGATTTTTCGATCGATTTATGGATTTCTGTTCGTAGTCACGTGATGACTAAAATTCCCTCTCACCCATCAAATACTAAAAACAAGGGATAGCGAGAGCGATTAGCTGACTACTAGTCCTATTCTTCTATCCCTACTCTCTTCGAAAAAGAGAGGTTGAGCAACTGAGTAACAAGTTCTCGTAGAAAAATTCTGTTGAGATATCTCCATTAGGAAGTCATAAGTTCCTCACTAGGAGCGGTCTCGGCCAAATGATGTAAATCAGAAAATAAAATTGACAACTTTTTGGAAGGGAAACATCATTTTACATTGGTTTTAGGTTTAAAAATTATGATCTGGCCACTTGATGTGAAAAAACTCTTATGTCAAAACTCCCTTCGTTTAATCCTGTATCTGCAGACATGAGAATTTACAGGAGTGCATTTCAAAGATTCATAACGCAACTCACCATATAATGTTTTCGATAAAATTCAGTTTTTACTCTCTACTGAATAATTTAAATTTTTAGGATTACATAAATTGGCAAAAACACCGTCGATATAAACGACATAAATCACTGTCAGTTCAAGTTCGTTCGTGTACTCGAATGCTTGAAGATTTCGAAAGGTGTAACCCGTTAGTCACGAAATACATGTAAATTTACGAAATTTGAACAATTCAAATTTGAATCTATTTTAGTCAGCGAGTAATAGTAACGTAACATAAATTTGTCAGTACTGAGTATTCGCCTTTGGGGAATATTTATATTCATACGAATAATATTCTAGGACAAACGTTTTGTGTGTAGGGCGTTTTAGACGCTGAGAAATTGTAATGATGCGCCAAGTGAAGCAAAAGAACGTAAATGATATCAAAAATGATGTGAAAACTTTATCTTAACGCTGGCAAAGGTTGAAAGTTTTCTCTGCGAGATTTTTAGCGCCGAAATTAGCGAGGGAATATTTATTTTTTGTGTTGCGGAGCCAGACCAGCAAAAGAGTCGGCTGAATTTTTGATCGGCGCGAGGAAACCAGCGGCGAGGGTCGATACAGCGTTTCCTTTTTATTAAAGGGGGTGGTATAAATACCGGTGGCGGGGTTGTAATCAAATTTTACACCGTGTCCGTACACCTGTAATTTTATCAGAGCGGGAAAATTGTAACGAATACTGCAAGGCTTTTTAACCGTATTTCAAAAAAAAACAGGTACTTTGGTTTAATATTAGTATGAAACGACACGAAAAAAAATAAGGATATTTTTTAGAAAATTGATTCAAAAACGACTTTTATAATTTCCTTCTTTCTTTAATTGATGAAAGAATTTATGAGTATGCCTGTTAGCTTATAACCAAGAAAGCAGATATTTTGAAAATTTCAAATCACGTGAGATGAGATTATATACATGTCACTCCAGATCAACTTGGACTGAAAAACCACAATAAAACCTCATGCTGAAGATCTCAAATGTTGAATTGAAAAAACTGCAATTACCAGGACTTCATACCCATTTGATTGAAGTCACGGTAATAATCGCGAAATACAAAACCACGGTATAGTGACGTATCCCATCGATAACAAGCAGTTATGAACTTTACCACCAGGCTTCATAGATTAATTGATATAAAGATGAATCCTACATTTGTGTGATTAATTTAGCCACATGTTAAATTTATTAGAACAAGTGGAAATTAATAGATATAATCAAGGCAATAATCTCTTTAATGACCAAACAAACATTAATTCATCATCCTTACTAAAGCCAATATAAGAAGCTCATGTAATTACGCATAATTAATAAAATTTCAATGAATTTATTTTAACGATTAATAACACAACATAAGCTCCTTTTCCAAACACACAGATAGTACGACGTTGAATAATTTAATTTTGTAAGTTAAATAATGATGTTGTTTTGGTCAGTTGATGTATCCCTTAAAATTGAAATTGTTCAGGAGAGAGTAAAAACTGTTTTTATCGAAAACAAATAAATGGTGGGTTGCGTTATGAATCTTTGAAAAGCTCTCCTGTAAATTCTCGTGTTTACAGATACGGGATTATACGTAAGGAGTGTCGATATAATAGTGGCTAGCATAAAGTGGACGGGTCACAATTTTTGATCCTAAAACCAATGTAAAATGATGCTTCCCTTACAAAAAGTGGTCAATTTAGTTTTCTAATTTGCATCATTTGGCCGAGACCTGCTATGTCGTCTATAAAACGATATCCAATCATTAACTCATTTTCGTATTTTTTGAGGGTTACATCACTTGGCCAAAATACTATCGAAAACACTATAGAGTTCTGACGATTGCGTTAAGCTAAATTAACTATCGACTACTTAATTAAGTTCTGTATAACTAAGAACTTTTATATTTTATCCTATTATAATAGAGTTCTACCAAGTAAATGCCAATTCAATCAAAACATGAATCCATAAAGTGTTACGTATATAACCGTACGTGTCTTCTAGCTTAAGTTATAACAATACTAAATCATAGAATGTGTTGAAGCTTCTAGGTGAAATATATGAATTATGTGATATTATACTGTCAATGTCAGATAGTTTGATAACTATACCATTCCACATCAAATATACAAGTATATTTGCATGTAAAGAGAACATTCGCTGAAACCTAATATTCCCCATTTCTCCTTCTGAATGATTAAATTAGTGATATTGATGTAGCATTTCAAATTCCTCTCACGTTTAAGATGTAACGGGTATATCATACGTTTTGTGATTGAATCTAACACTTATCAGATATATTACATATGAAGCAAAATCATGTAATTTAAATATTACAAATAGGCTTTTAATAAGTACTAGTGAGTACCCGACATGCATTGCAATGCCACTCAAAGAAAGAAAGTGTTTTCTGTCTGTTTATTGAAATGATTTTGGATTAGAAGTCACCACGGGCCGAAAATTTATAAATTCAAGCCTCAATAGCACACTTTTTACCCGAACACGACCCAAAAACCAGAATAATTTTTTTTTCAGCCCGAAAAAAGCCCGATTTTTTCAATTTAGAAATTCAGTTATGCTTTTCAAACAATATATCTTTTTTTACCATATTTCCACCGAAATTCATAACACATGTGAAATAAATTATTTCAGTTATGAATAGTATTGCCTTATGGCTGACTCATCACCCGTACATAGTCCGAAATATTTTTTTGAAAATTAAATGCTTGCAGCATAAAGTATAAAGTCTGCACGGACCAAGCTCGGGCCCATGCAGGCCTGTATTTTGGATACACAATAATTTTCAGATTAAAAAAAAAATTTTTCACACCTTCACGGGTGTGCCTACAACAACCCCCCAAAGTTTCATCGAAATCGGATGAATGGTAAAACAACACCTAGAGGACAAGCAAACAGACAAACATAGATTAATTTATATATATATATTTGGTTGATTGAAATTGATTTTTTTTATGACAAAATATAAACATGCAGGCAAGTTTGTCTAAACTACGCTGCGCTTGGACGTGTTCTTTTTAATTTCACAGCAAAAATGACCGAGAAATTAATTGAATTTGTGCGAAGTGAGCTTTGTTTATACGATAATAGAGTTCACACCGTATAACTTTGTATTCGGTCTCCAGGATTTAAGATCACAATGGAAAACTACACACAATGATGAGTTAAGTTGTAGTAGGTTGAATTTCGCATATTTTCGCGTACTTTCTGAACCGATCGCAAGCTGTCATGTCAGTCTCCATTGATTTGTGGAGTTTTGTTTGGTTAAGTCGGTACTTAAGAGACATGAAAGTTCCTCGTAACCTCGTTAAACCTTTATGCTAACGTTTCCTTTCGTGATTCACTATTAGCAGGGACAAAGCCTAAAAATGATATTTTTCTCCGAAAACCACATAAAATTAAATGTTTTAGGCTAGAATATTTTTTTATGTACCTAAATATATGGAAAATATTCGTGAATTACGTAAGGAAACGTTGGAATATAGGTTTAACGATGACATGTTGCATACTCGTCCACAGAAGTCAGAATCATCGCGATTTTCATACTGAACAGAAAAACCAACCTGACAAACAAAGTTATTTTCTGTTACTCGGGCCCCACACGCTATAACCCCACCGGGCTCGAGTAAAACACGGTATGAAAAGTAAATATTTTTTTTATGTACCAGACGTTTTTTACATCGATCACAGACTCAAATCCACGCCCGGCTCGTTCTCCGAAGCCATCCGCCATCGAAACGTTCAGCAGAACGACATGTCCGAGTTCACCAGCCAAGTCGACATCGCCGGAGCGTCGCGTCTGCTGCCAGAGAGCAACGACGTCAAATCGCAGAATCTGTCGGATTATGAATTCGAGTCCCTGCACGACCTCAAAGAAGAATTCGACCTGGACAGCGACAGGAGGAACAGTTCCGTTTCTAAATACGAAATCGTCAGCACTGACAGTCCGAACATACTCCGAGTGGAGAGCGGTTACGCTTCGAATAATTTGGAATTCGGTTCGCCCATCGGCGACTGCGAGACTTCGGAAACGTTCAGATCATGCAGAAAGCCCGTCACGAACTATGGGAGAAAGATGCCCGTGAAAACGGAGACGACCCGAATGCTGAACTTTGACATAGACTGGTTGGCTAATTCAACGTTTCAATGTACCCCGCCGCCCAGTAAATTTCCGGCGCGGCATCCCGTCACTCCGAATATGTTGGATTTCGGAATCAGAAACAAAAGCGCGTGCAAATCCGGCCCTACGTTCAATTGCGCGTCGATAAATGAAACGACACCCAACAAGAGCGGCTCTCCGTTCAGCTTCGGTATCAAGAATCTGGCCGATAAATATTCCTTCGTCGACAGCGGCATCCGGAACTGGAACGATTCGCCAAATTCCTGCGGCGCTGATAAGTCGGAGGAAGATTTCAACCACCACAGAAGAACAAGAAGAGTGCAACAAAAAAAGTGGAAAGCGTCTCGTTGTTCTCCGGAAGCATGAGCGCCAACTCGATCGAAAGCAACAGCTGCATCGGAAGTGGAAGACTGCATGCTGTTCGATATGGACACGAACGATTGCATGGACGATATCGGAGACGAAGGAGTGGACGTCAATTCCGCAATCCCGTCGAGTTTGGGCGCGTTGATTTCGTCCGAGATAAAAACTTAAGACTCCGACGAGAAGAAAGATGGCACGGCTTGCAGGGAAAGCGCCCACACATCGATGAAGACAAGGACCGTCGTTATGGTCTTACGGTTATAGTTTATTGAAACTCAGAATAAAATTTGGGCAATCTGTCTATGAATAGAATTATATATAAAATTAAAATATTTTTCAAAAGAACCTGACGATGTTTTGCAAATATCGTCAGTTATTTTTTGATTAAATATTTCTTGTTTTACTGTAACTGAAAAGACTTTTTTAGTTGTTATTTCTATGAAGAATACAAATACGTTATAAACATCGTAATTAATTTATAAATAGTTTTTCTTATTATTTATCAAAATTTAATTAAAACTCCATCAAAATGTGACAACCGTTGACTTAAATAATTATCCCTAATCATTATTATCTCTTTTACGAGACAAGGCGTCTTTCTTAGAACTGTTTTCCGCACCGATAACTTTCTCATAATTATATTCGTTCTTAAAAAGTGATTATTAAATTAAAATGAATGCTTTTAAAACGTACGAAAATTGGAAAATCGATGACTATATTAGGTATATACATATAGTAAAATTGGTGTCGCTACATTTTTGATTGAGAAAAAGTAAAATTTAAAAACTGGTTACTTGAAAACAATTTGACGGTGAATTTTTATATTCTAACGACAGATTAAAAGTTCGATTAATTTATTTCATATGCGTTATCCCATTGTCTGGTATTGAAGTAATTTCGCATAAACATAGTTACGAATAGGCCTTTATCTTTTAATATTCCTGTCGTAAAATTTAGTCATAGTTAGATGATCAACATTAATTTGATGATCAGTAACAGAAGAGAACCGAAGTCTGTCGATTTCTGACCAATCCGAATCCATGTCAAATATTATCAATCATATCAAGATTTCTACTCTACATGACTCATATAGTGTATTGTTGTTTTATCAAGAATAAAAAGAGATAACTCTTTTACAAAATATTCATTTGTGTAAATGAATGTCTTTATTAAATTCAAAAGTAAGCGCCATTTTGAATGTTCAGCATTTTGCTGTTCGAATAAATTCATTTTAAAAACGCTTGAATATTCAAAATGATCGAACTGCTAAAAGCAGTTTGTATAAGCAATTGAGAGTCTTGTTGGAACGTAGAATGCGAGAGTTCTAGTCGTAAAATAAATAAACGAAAAGCTAATTTGAACGAGTAACGAGTAAACTGAAGATGGGAGAGACATTTTGAATTTGATTCAAGAACAAAGCCCATAATAATTAAAGGCGTCCTTTCTCTTTAGAATCTTAATGACCGCTCGGTGGAAATGTGACACGTGTACATCTGCAGTTGAAATATTCTTTTTGAATTACAGCACATAAGTACTTGTTGATAATTGCCTGAATACTAAATAGTAATTCTTGTCGAATTAAAAACCGATATGTCAACTGTGCAATGTTATTAATAAACGATGTTTTTGTGTTTCACGTTTAAATTAATAGTTTATTTTTTCATCGTATTGTATTTCTAATGACTTACAATAAATGCAATTTTGTTTAAATCATATTCACTTTCATAAAAATAGTTTTCAGTTAAAACAAATACATTAGACAAAAAACTAATTCTTTCATTAAAAATAAAGTGACCCCACATAATAAAATATATTTTAACATTGATGAAATATATTACACTTACAAAAAAATATTTTCACATAGTTAAAATAGTTTTTACTCAATATAAATACTCGATTTGAAATCGATAGTTGCACGAAGCTGTAATGAAATGTCACTTATTCTTCCACACTATATTAAACCAGACCAACCCTAAAATAGCCTACTAAAACTTAACTCACTTCGTCCCAGCATAAAAAAACGCATCTTACTAACTTCTGTACTGAATGTGGGGTATTATTATACGTAACGCAGAATTAAGTTTACATATTTAGTATGTAAGAGATCAATCAATATAAATGGGTGGCAACCCAAACGAGATGGCAATACATGAACAGAAGCATAGATACACGCAGAACGCGCAATAATGTCAGCAGAAACGGTCAATAATATTTTCTCAGTGGCCATCGGCCACTAAGTTCTTAATTTAAATCTCTGTAATAATAAAAGTTATAAATACGATTCCTAAAAGTATTTTTTTTGTTCTACACAAAAAATTAACACTATCCATGATAATGTAAAGAACATGTTTATTTTTTTTTTTTCATTAAAACACAATTCATTTGTACTACTTCACGCTCATCACGAGCATTACTCGTGATGAGCGACACCGGTCCTGATCATTATAAATATGTGGAAGTAGTACAAATGAATTGTGTTTCATTTTTTAAAATATAATGTCTTTCCACCAAGAATTGACAGTTAACACCTTAAAAGTAACATGTTTAGTAGTCAAATTATTTTTCTATCGGCACAGCAAAGGTGGCAAAAATACTTCAGTCATTTTTGTTAGGTATTAAAAATACTGTGTGATTTTTTCACGACGAAAAAGAAAAACTTTTTCTGCTTGTTGTGTGTGTGCTAAAATATAAATCAAAATATCTCACCCCGCTGGTTAAAAGCCTTTCTTTGACAGTTATTGACTTTTCGCTTAACTTAAAACTTACTTACTTGACTTTAGGTGGTAAACTTCGACAGTTTTTCGCGAAAGTATATAAAAATATATCAAAGACTTTATGAAATGTCAAATTGGAAATATTGCAAGATTTTCAGAGCAGTTAATCTTTTAGGGTAAAATGACGACAATATATAATAGTTTGTATGTTATTTTTAATATATTTCTTCAAATCTATGTTTATATTTATTAATTGTGGGGCTACGCGTTGAAATCAAATGTTTGACAGTCCAAATATGCTACGACTTTTAAAAAGATGTTTAAGTTTTTATCGGAAAATAATAAACTATTTGGTCAGGAAGAAATAATAAATAGTCAGTTAATAACTATGTCTGGTCAATAAATAATTGCTAAATAAATAAAGCTTAGGTGAGGTGAGGTTTAGTTAAAAAACTAACCGTTTTATATAATATCTGAACGTTTAATTTATACGTGTATACTGGCCATTTATTTATTATCTTCTTGACCAAAAACTGTAATAGTTACTGACCTAATAAATGTTTTTAATTCGCATTTTTTCTTTCATGTAACCTTTTTTTAGAACACTAGGAAGGATTCACAAGCTAAATACTTATTGAATGCTGGCATGTCTTTTTTCGCATATCGTTTTAATAATTTTGAATGAAGCAACACTGGATTAACATATATTTTTAACTATGCATTATACACCTGGAGAATGTTTAAAGTTGAAATAGATAATAAACTAATGATTTAAAATTACGTGAAAATTACTAATAAAAATGGGATTAAAATGTACCTACATAAAACTCGATGAAAACTCACACTATTTATATATTTTAGGAGGAAAACGATGCCAGGCAGCTAGTGACTCTATTGTTTTTAAGTATATCTATAAACTACCGGTATCTCTACCATCTTACATTATATTAAACAAAACACTCATGTATCTTACCTCGCTATCATTGCTGTGAAGCCTCAGCTGGAAACCAGGCAAGATATCTTTCCTCTTATTAACATCCTCAAGTGCCAAATTAGCAGCCGGCATACATGCCTGTCCGCCCTGCCAGCCGCCCTCTCCGCCGATTGGAAAAATCCCGCCTATGTGAAGAACCTCTTCCTCTTCGGGCTCTATCGTCAGCCCACCGCGAACACCAGAAATGAACAACCCAAAAACCGACACCAACAACAACCAAGAATACACTACTTTGGATACACAGTTTTTATTTGAAAATCCAACACTTTTTGAACGAGTGTTTTTTAGTGGGGCAACATTTTTTTTCGAAATACTTTTACTACACCCTTCATTTGCGATTGTTTTTCTTGTGCCAGCTGTACTATTATTAATTTGTTTTGATAACTTACCTTTGAGCATTGAAATAGCTTCATTCATAACGGAAACGCGTTTAACGATCGTTCTGTACATAGATTGAAGTTCGATACTTTTGAATATATGAAATCGCTGCACTGTTTTTTCTACAATATTAAATAGATCATTTTTCATCGATGGTATTTTATTTAGCCAAAATTCGAAGCGGATGATTTTTGAAAGAGTTGTTTTCTTCCAATACGCGTAGAGGCAATGTTCATTCAAGCGTATTAGTCTCATAGAGATTGCATGTATAGGGCTATATAAACTGAACACAGTTGGAATAATAACATTAATAAGTCTATCCTTTTTTAAGGTTAAAAAATCGTTAATATCACTGAGATGTTTAATTTTAAAATGTGAAACTGACGCTATTAAAAATTTAAAAAATGAAGACACGGGCGATACTCTGGCGTGAGGGTGCGCATGGTTTTTCTTTTTGAACTTTATCCTCGGCGACACTCTCCTCCGGCCCATTTTCGTCTTTGCCGGATTGGGGCCGCGGTGTCGGGTAGGGTTTGTCGAGTTTGCGGGATCTAACGAATTGATTGGCGCGTGTGATATCTTTTCAGACGACGGTGCGCGTAATGACGGCGGCCAATGAAAACAGGTTCCGTTCTGGAAATAAACAAAAGAAAACTTTTGTGAGGATAATAATCATAATTAGTATACACATTTAAATAAACACATTTCGTAGGATAATACCACTATTATTTATTACTAAGCGATTAATCACCTATCAACAATGACAAATAATGTTTATCTGTCTAAACATAAAGTTTGCTTGTTGAGCATTTGAAGATTGTTTTATTGCAATAAATTATACCTGAAAAAAATATTCGTAATGTAAATTCACCAAATCTTATTTCAGGTATCAAATAATAAAATGTATCACTGCGTTCAGCAAGGGCAATTATAAGTTCAGTTTAATATGGATTCTATTTCAACATCATTTTGATATCGATTTATCAGTACTTAATATTAAAAAAAAATTCACATCGAATAATCGTTCAACGATATGTTATAAAGCATTAAAATTCCTTGCTAATTATAATACAACTTTTTCAGATGCATGTTAATATTTGCAGTGTTTGCTTCTACAATTTAAATTAGAGCATTTTTATTTATTGAACAACTGTGTCTATTCAATCATAAAAATTCAATGTATCTTTACCAAGTGTCTTGTTTTAATAATATGAAAATAAAATGTAGGGTAGATGCCTAAACTTAAGACAATGTATATTATCATTTTTAATTGAAAACACTATGTTACTTTTAAAAAAAATACTATTATGTAATATTTAGATTATTTCCAGAATTATTTGTAACAGATAGCAACTGCTTTTTTTGTTTCTACAATAGACACCTGATTGGTACAGCACAACTTAGTGCTTAAATGTTTTCTATTTGAAAGGTGATATTCCTTATATGTATATATATTTAAATTATAGGTGATTTGTAAAGGTGGATAAACATTATCTCAATAAAACTATTGTGTTTTTAAATAGTTTAACCTTTACGCAAACAGTAACACACATCTTTGTAAAGTTTAGAGTTACAAAAGCATCAAAAGCTACAATACGAAAAAATTCAAGCTTTTTCATCTAAAAGTTTATAACTTGTGTATTAGTAATTTGTAGCCTAAAAAGTCACTCAAACTCCATAGTGCTTGTACTCCCAAAAGTAGAATAGAAACCTTTTCCATTTGTCAGTGGCTGTATTAAGAGCCAATAAAACTTTGTAATGGATGAGAGATAAACTTGTGTGAACTTGCTGAAAAAAGAGATGAGTTGATATTTTTTTGCTTTTGTGAAATGAAAAACAAAACGAAGAATATCCTTGCATCTTGCATCATTATCTACTCATTTGATTAGTGAGTTACAAGAAATGTATGTGGTAATATGAATTTATTATTTAAATAAATAAAAAAATAATCTAATAAAGCTATTATCTTTTTGTGATTGTAATGAAATCACATCTTCAGATACAATAACTTTTCAGGCTATTGTAACAGGGTGACTGCTACAGTAATTGGACGGCGATAGTTATTGGACACTTCAACTTTAAACGTCCAAAATAAGGGTAGCTTAACATTCTTGATGGTGTGAAGGAGACAAATACGCCTTTCTATCTCTACGTAACTGCAGCTTTAATTTTCCACTACTGGATGACAATACTGAGAAAACTTCATTCGTATGTGATGTCGGGTCAAAATCGTGAAAAAACCTGTTTGTGTTAGCAGACCCTTTAAGAAACAGTGATATTTTAGTGACATTTACTTTATAAAAGTTTCGTGAATTTCGTAACGAAACCTCTCAAGAACGCGTGAGAGACTACAAGCTATCAATATTCATTGAGATTTTAATAGTGGTACAACAACTAACCTAAAAAGTAAATGTGTCCAATTACTATGTTTTTCCGTATTTTTCAGTCTAATACAAATATCTAAAAAAAACCTTTTGTTTTTATTACTGCTGTGTTCATTTCCTTGACGCTCATTAAATTTCTCATTTCTACATATCTTACATGTTTCCTACATATTTTTTTTTTTTGACTTATACACTGTTAAAGGAAAGTACTTCCTTAAGTGTCCAATTACTACAGCAGTCACCCTATATTCATTTATTTTTTACAAGAAAAATAAGGACGATCGAGATATTCACATATATTTTTACTGTTTACTGCATATTATAAGAAAGTTATGATATGGACTTGTCAGTTCCGCAAACGAATGATCAACGTTTTTGGGATCTCTTACGGTCACACGTTCAAATCCCAGAATGAAAACTGTAGAAAGTTTATTTATCATTCCGTTTTCAATACCTTCGAACTCACTATATATCTGATCTGATCATTATATCTATCTCACAGTCAATCTGGGTAACATTGACCCAGTTCTGAGGGTTTTTGTATTTTTATGGTTCGCCATTACATTTATGTGTGATATTAAAATAGAGATGAAGATAAAAATTTAACTAACATACATAGATTTTTTTGTTATAATTGGTATAAATATATAAATAAAACAAGGTGGGCCAAGTTTTTATCCAACTCGGGTAACTTTGGCTCACGATATAAATAATCACTGTAATTACTGTAAATTCAATGATTTTAAACTATTGGAAACTTTTATTAATGCTTTCATATATTCTGTACATAATTGAGATGGGAGAAAATATACAGCATTTGGTTTACAGATTAGTAATACACGTTGAAAATATGGCTGATTCAATTTATTTCAAGTAAAGTTTTTAAATTGTGTTTTATCATTCCAAGCTGACGGCTTATTAATTTAACAATAAAACAAAATATATTGCATATTAATTCATATTTTGACCACCAGGGGCTTCTCAATACCTTTGCTTAGCTAAAAAAATATTCATATGGCATTAGTATTATCATAATATTAAAAAAAACTTTTTTCCATCTAATGGGTCAATCTTATACTGATGGGAAAACTTACCCAAATTGATGGTACTAAAACTGAAAAATCATTTCGGAAGATAGTTAGTATACAACTAAAGAATCAGTATATAGTGAGCAATTGATAGCCAAAAATTCTGACGGAAATTGCAATTCGATATCACGTTGGTTTACCGAAGGGGAAAAATATCCAGGCATTAAATATCCCGTGGAAACTAAAGTGTGCAGACAGCCGCGTCGTTACTGTAGTGACGACGCCTTTTAGCTACGAAACGTATCACGTATCATTCATTCGTTAGCATTAAGTTTCGACATACATTTGCTTGTACGAACTTTCGAAATTCTGGAGGCACTTATAAAACGGTCTATGATCGTTAAGAGTAAATGAAACGCTGAAATTTTGTAACTATATTGACAATTAATAATTGGTTAGTGATTCTTTTCACCAATATTTGTGTAATTGATAAAATCTTACAATAATTGTTAAAACGTCCGAGTCGTTCAATATATTTATATACGACTATTCCACTAAATTTTCTTAAACAGTAAGCAATTATTTTTTATTTAACTTGTTAACTTGTTGTTTGTAAACGAGTGGTAATGCTTTAGGTTATTTATCATACTAGTTTGCTTGGTCATCTCGAACAAACATGTTAAGCGATGAGCTAGTACTGTTACTATAGTACGACTACTGTCTGATTAGTTAAACAATTGATTTACGAACAATTTACGTTAAACGAATGGTGTAATGAATTTTAACAAATTCTATCGAAAATACGAATGGTGTACTATTTAAATGCTCCATTATGGGTATACGTGCTCCATATTGGGAGTGGAGGTAGCTTAGAGAATATGTGAGATTCTATTGATTTGTATGGTTATTCTTCATCTTAGTCGTATTCCTTAAGTGGAAGGTTTGCGACCTCCGCCTACCGCAACAACTTCGGTTCCTTTGACGATCCTTCACCATTCGCCTCTGCACTCCGCTGCACTCGGTTGCTTCAGCAAGTTGGGGCCCTTCCACGTCCCATTCTGCCTTCGATCTTTCCTGTGACGAAGAGCTTGTCTAGATTGTCAGTAAGCTTGTTGGCGATGAGGCCAAAAAAGCCGAGTAGGCATCTTGTATAAGCGGCCGAGAGTCTATTCTGGATAGATGCATTTGTACGCTTGGTGATCCATGGTATACGGAGCATCTTTTTCCAGCACCACATTTTGAATGCGTCTAGCCGTTTTTGTCTGTCGCTTTTAGAGTCTATGTCTCCATGCCGTAAATGCATATAGAGTAGACCAGCGATCGTACAAAACGCATTTGTTTATTTCCTTACCTTCCGTATAGTTATTACATGTCCAAAAGCAGATTAATGAAAAGTCACGTGTTTTGCATAAAATGTTATAAACATGACAATTGTAAATTAAATCTTATAAATTTAATGCAGTTGTCAGTTTCTATTGTTTAAGAATAACAGTACTACGATACGTAGAGCATAACAAATTTGCTGCGATCGTGTTAACTACCGTAAATCTTATGGTAGCATGGTGCAGTTGTCGTCATTTAAGGCGAACGCTTCTCCGGACGTCTAATTGTCTTTAGCGCGGCGTAACTTATACCCGGCGCTCAGGGTGAATTTAATTGTTCGCCACCTGTCATTCCCACGCCAAGGGAGCGCGTGCCAGTTACGTAACATGCATTTTTGTAATGTTATCTTCATTCAAGTAAATTCATTACGATTTTAATGAATCACATGTTTCTGCACAGTTTTAATCAACATATCGTCGTTTACATTGAAAATTTGCATATCTGTAAAATGAAAAATTTTCGGGAGAGAACGAAAATATTAAATACACATAACTATTTACACTAATTAGAAGTTTTCTTATTTTGGTTTTAACTCAATAATGTTGTTTTTTAAACTGTTATGCTCTTTTGAAAAATTTTCATTTTGCAAATGTACAATTTTGCAACAGTCGACAATATGGTGTAAATCAATGTTGAGCAATTTATATAAAGGTATTTTATAAATTATTTCCTGTGTGAGATAACTAATTTCAGGTGAAATATACTTTTTTTAAAACCATATCTGTTCCAAATGTGGAGCATATATGCCATATGTTTTTCATTTTGTTTTTTTTTGTACAAAACTGTTTTTAAGTAAAAGTATAGTTTATAAATATAAATGTGTTCCGTCACACAGTAGAGTTTGAAATAAGAAACATTTTAATACAACTAACGCAATATGTCATTTTTTTGATTTAGTGTTTTCTTCCAGAACAACGACGATATAGCTAAACAAAGTTTTGTTAAAACATAGTTCCGACGACGGCATGAAACTGAAATAGCTTTCAACAAACTGATAAAATTCTCGTAGAAATGAATATTGTTTTTACCCTATTATAATCGAGTTTTACTAAATAAATGTCCATTTAAACGATTGAATTCGGGAAAACTACTTTCCAAAAAGATCGAGAAGTGTTGGGAAAAGGTTGGAAAGACTTTATTTAGCAGTGCATCGAAATTGATTGCTGATGATAGAAAGATGAAATTATTACTTCAACTATAACAACGTTTTTATATCACACGTGACAGACAAAAACGAATGTGGTACAAATCCCGTACATATCATTCTGAAACTTTTAGTTTACGACAGTAGAACTTTTAGCAATAAGCAAACAGAAGGAAAACTTTTATTCGGAATAGAAAAGAAACGCAATCTCGAGATTTTCGAAGGCGAATAAAAAGGTTAACGGGGTGAAGTGGATAGGCAAAGAAAACAGAACTTCTTGGCGCAAAGACACACACTGGCTAAAGACCAGGTTCCTAGCTCACTAAATCGCTAAAAGTTATCCACTTAAAGACGAAGAATGGACATAACACTTTTACGTTTACCAATATAAACTGTAATTAGCTGCATAGGCTATGTCATTGCAGTGAAAGAACTGTATTTTCTTTTTGTGTAGTAAATAAGTTTTTTTTAAATGTTATTTTAATGGTTGAAAACGGTAAAGTCCAAATCATTATGGGTAAAACCAATGCGCCACTTTAAGACATATTGAAATCACTTTCTTGGTGGTGTCAATTCTTGTTGGAAAGGGAGTATATTTTAAAAATAAAACACAATTTGTTTGTACTAATTTCACATGTTTATAATGAACAGGACCGGTTTCATCAGTTGATAATGCTCGTGCTGAGCGAAACAGGCCACAACAAATTGAAATATAAATCGAAAAGATGTACTTTATGTCGATATATATAAAGTTGATTTTTTTGTAATTAAATAAACATGTCAACGTATTTAGTTCCACGAAAATTATAAGGTACTAGTACAGCTTCGTCAGGGATAAACCGCGCAAACATTTAGACGCTAGTTTTATATTGGTGTAAGCTAATATTGACAGTCAAAGATATCTGGAAAGTGAAGTACAGTTGACGTATAAATGACAGCAAGAAATACATATACAAATTTCACATCGCTACTGTACACCGTTTGGGAGGAGTTCTTGTGATAGACAGATGTGTACTTTATAGTAGACTAGTATTTTACCCGGCTTCGAGAACGCTTATATTACGTTATTAAATTTAGAAGTTGGCTAGCCAATGTTGAAAATTGGTTTAAATTTGAAAAATGTTCCTCTTTTGTTACACCCACAAAATTTAGTCCACCAATCAATAATACTGTTAAGGGTGGAAACCAGCTATAATAAAAGATAAAAATTTTGCCACCTGCACTCTTGTTATGGCGCCACCTTGGGAGTAGACATGGAGAAAAGAAATTTCATATAATGTATATCTCTTTTAAGTTAATACAATATAGTGAGAGAAAGGAAACGAAAAACACGTCTTTCTCGCCGCTCGCTCGAGGAAGGTGGTGGAGAGCGGGGAGAAGCGGGGTGCGGGGTGTCAACACACTGACGCTCGCTTCCGGCGAAGGACAAAGGACAATTCAACGGTTCTTTCGTCTCGCATTAAAACCCGGTCGTATTCAGTATACTCTTTCTCGTTTATTGCAGTTAGTTTATATGATTTTCTTGAAGACAGTTACACAAACAGATTTACACATTTTTAATTTAAAACTCTGTAAGTGGTTTTACTAGCAAGCGGTGGACTAAGTCGCTGCTTCGCCGGCGGACGACTCCCTCTGGGAAAGGTCGAGAGGCGACTGAAGGCCTTGCAGGATTGCAAGCCCTTTACCCACTTCTAACTGTAAACCAACAACAGCAACCAAACAAATATGACACTACTCTTAAACGCCTCAGGAGGGGTATTACATTTTAAATTTGCATTAATAGAAAGAGTCTGCAGATTGGTTTTGAAGACCCTGTCCACCCCATAAGTACGGGGCAGTGTCAATAGATACACCAAAATACGTTTTAAACTCATCGTCTATATGATACGATAGCTATGAACTATATATTCTATATAGTACATATTTGTCTGTCACAAAAGCGTGGAGAAGTTGGGAGCGGACATTTAAATTTCATTATATTCGTATTCAAAAATAACGCTAGACCATCGATAAATTGTTGCTGCAGAGCTGTTTTAAAATATACAAATAGGGCTGTTTGAATATATTTTTCACAGCGTAAACACACCATCCATCGGCCATACTTTTTTCTTTTATTAATGGGATAAAGAGTGGCGCAAGTCGATATAAGACGCTGTACTTTGTGAAGAAGCTTTTAGTTTGCATGAAATATTAGCTGGTTCGCCACTCCACGTATACACCGTGCTTAAAAATTCATATCATTTAGTAAATAATGAATATTACATCCTTGAGGCTGATTTTGTAGCTAAAATGACAGGTGTACAGACTTAATCATTATTAACTTATAAAGCATTCGCATGAAGTAAAAAAAAAGCAGAAATATGCATTAAAGATCAAACTTAATTATTCTGTAAACAATTTATTTGCGTCATGACAGTTTTTGAAAAAAAAATGATACTCGAGAAAGTATCACAAACATTACCAAGTGACACTTTTAAGTCGTTTAATGTGGCTGTAACGTGCACAAAAGCTTTGGTTCAGTGATGGCTAAGATATAAATAAGTATGTAATAAAAAAGATCGTTAATCTTTCAATCTATGTTCACGTTTTTGGAATTCAAGATATAGTGATTGGAAAAGGATGATAACGTCACTGATTGTCCTGCCTTTGTATATACATTTATAAATCGTTTAAAATTCAGTACATTAACATACAAATTCGTAGCTTAAACTCGAATGGATTAATATTACGTATTTGAGAAATATTCTTTACGCTAAAATTTTATATCTCATAATGGAGTATTTGCGATCTGGGCTATTGTAATATTGTTTACAGTTACGAGTTTCGCCAATTTAGTCAAATACAATTCATTATTCGTGACTTTTAAATCAATGTAAACATATATTTATTTCAGAACTTACAATATAAAAATATAATACGACCTAAGATGTCGATCGTCCAGTTAACTAGTCGGACAACTTCAAAAGAATAAAATTTTAGTTAAATATGCAGTTATATGTCAAATTTTGCTCTCTATCTAATTCAGTATTCAAATAACTCAAAACACAACCAAAAAAATGCTAAGGCAGATAACATTCTAAAGAAATAAACCAAATCTTGATACTTCTCGATCAGTGAAAGAATACGTCTAAATATCCTTCTACTGACTATACTCTGAAAGTACCTAATTGTTAAGCACCTGTTTAAAATTGTATAAAGCTCGGGTATAAATCAATATTATTTGAATTATGGTGAATATCTTAATATTGCTTTTCCCATTATTTCAATATGGATTAATTGGAGATGCTGCGTAATGAACTGAACGATCGATACACAGAAAACGTCATGAAAAAATTTGTAATAATAATATAACTTTTACAGAGCGGTCTGGGCTATTATATATGAGATATTATAAATCAGAATATTATTCTAAAGTTTGCCAGTAAAACTTCATTTAAGAAAATGCACTATTTAAGTCTTCAAAATCAATTCAAAAACCTCAATTATTAATACGATAAAATACTTGTCAGCTTGCGAACACTCTGTATGTAGTATGAATTTCATACGTCAATATGGCTGACTTGCTATCTCTTCATTTTACTTCAAAGAAATTGTTTTACAATGTGAAGTACGTACATACACTCTGAGGAGTACTTACATCAGTGACGGAACACTTGTATGCTTCTCGTAGCGGAAGTTATTTTTACGTCACATTTATAAACTTACTTTAATCTACGCTAGTAAAAAGTGAAGGATATTGCAAAAATACCGAATCGTTCGAGCAGCGAAATGTACAGGGATATATTGGTGTTAGTTGACCAAAGTCATACAGATCTTATCAAGAAAGAAGCGATATTTTCAAAATTAAAACAAACTTTTCTTAAATAATGGCCGCTCGTGTAGCTAAGTAATTAACGGTCATGGGTTTTCATTTTACTCAAAAACTATTCAAATCTAAAAATAAGAACTTGATTTTCTAATCGATTTCTAGCTAAACGTATATGGATATCTGTGATATTTCCGTTTTTCCACCCACTTCTTTTATGATCATGTAAACAGAGTACTAGAATAGCAATTAACAAACTACTAGTCGTTGCCTTATGTCACCATTTTATCTTATCCTATTTGAAAGGAAGTTTTAGCGACTGACTCAATAGTAGAAATGTTCCTCTTATTAAAAATAAAATCATTATGTTTTATGTGTATTACAGACAATCAGAGAGCACACACAGATTTTTAAATTAGATCATATTGGGTTACACCTATATTTTAAAAATAAAAAGAAATTTGTCTTGCGTTCCTTCCACATTTTTGTAAGTAAGAAGTAGTACAAAACCAAAAATGTTTTATTTTAAAAACATAATGCACTTCCACCAAGAATTGACAATTAACACATTAAAAGTCATAATACCGATAATTTTTTTTTGGTTTCGACGGTCCCTTTATTGAAAATGATGATAACTTTATTTCAATAGTATAAAGTTTTAAGACTATTTCCATGACCGTAGTTTAAAAAATAGCTATGATTTCCAATGTCTAATTTAACAACAACGTATCTTACTTTTGATAATATTTATTTTGATTTGTGCACGTATGTCACTGGTTGCGTGCAACATCTTACCATGAAAATCGTTTGTAAAGAAGAATACACACGATGTTCCTTGTTGAAACATGGCTCTCATATCTTCTCATGTTCCTCTCACATCGTCTTCATTGTTTTGTTTCTTAAATAAACATTTAATTTCATGTAAAAAGCGTTATGTAAAACCGCCATTTTGGCGTTTCGCAAAATGCTTAAGAGAGCCGCATGTATGTATTTTAGTAGAGCTCAGTTAGCTTGATTCTTTGTTATTTTAAATTTCCAATTTCAAAACAATATTTGTTTAAGTAAAACTTAAAAAAAAGTAAAACTTTGCTTAGTGGTAAAACCTTCCGAATCGTAATATAAATTATCTGTTCTTCATTCACCGAGTAAAATTTTAAAATTTACATGTAATTGAATTGAATTTTAAAATGAAATACATTTTGTTATGTTAAACTCTCCGGATTTATTCTTGGATTACTTCTATTGACAACAGCTGCGTTAAATTCGGATTTTGAAACCCTTAATATATGAAATTAATATATAAATACCCTAAAATAAAAATATGAGGTGAAAGCTAGTGGATGCGAATACCATTGTGTTGATAGAATAGCTTTGTACCAATACGACCACTAAGCAACTGGAGGAAAAAAAGTATTTTTACCGTAAAAAAGATTAATTTGTATATATATTACTATTTTGACGTGACGCTGTGGATATTTTTCAATTTAATTGATACAAAAAAAACTTTTGGTACTGGTAAGCTTGCGTTTCTTTATGAAAAAATTATGTCATAGTTTTTTTTAAATTCAATCAATTTGAAGAAAAGCATAGAAAACATTAGAAAAATTAAATAAGAATCATTCACCACATTTAATATTGAAAATGGCTGTTGATAAAAGTTTTGTAAACTATAATTTTTTATAACATAAATATGAGGCTTACAATTAAGTGCACCTTTGTTTAGATCATATTCACTTTCATAAAAATAGTTTTCACTTATAACAAATACATTCCACAAAAAACAAATTCTTTCACTAAAAATAAAGTGATCCCGCATAATAAAATATATTTTAACATCGAAGAAATATATTACACGAAAAAATATTTTCACATAGATAAAATAGTAATAATATAAACACTTTGAAATCGATAGTTGTACGAAGCTGTAATGAAATTTCACTGATTCTTCTACCCTATGTTAGGCCGCCTATATTGACGTTAATCCACACATTAGAATACATTACACAAACCAAACCAGACTAGCCCTAACATAACCTACCAAAACTTAACTCACTTTGTTAAAAGAATCCGTGACTAAGTGGAAACTATTAAAATTAAAATTTGAGTGTACTAAGTTTATACTGTCTAATCCAAAGTGCAAACTATCGAAATGAAAGTTCAAGTGTACCAAGTGAATACTATCTAACACAAAGTGCAATAATTTATAGCCCTAAATATAATCTAACCGATTTTACAAAAATACACCATAGTAAGTAAACTATTTGAATCACTCGGGTGTTTATTGCTTGATATATTGCGTTGGGTTGAGCTTTCGAAGTTCTTAATAAAGCCAAGAAACTTTATAGCTTTTTCGAAAGCTCTAATACCGGTATTCATCCAGATATTTTTCACTTTACTTCAGTCGAAAACAAATAAAATTTCAACTTTGTCGTTTTCGATTCCAATTTTCATTAGCGCTAAAGCTTCTTTCCGACCGTTTTACTCTTGACAAACGAAGGTTACAAGAACTGTAGAATAGTCTAACGAAAGAATTCTTTGCAATACACTAGCTTATAGAAGATTGTAACATGGCAGGGTTCTCACTATATAATTATTTGATAAATATAAGCTGTAAATTGGCAAAAATAAAAATATATATACGTGTTGAATTTTCAGTGGAAGTATGATTTTTAGTGTTTATGATATCATCCCTTTTTTAATTAAAATCATTTAAACTAATGAGAATCATCATAATGTCATAATTGAAGCGATTTAGTAATTTGATCAGAATCACTTTTCGGAGATGGAAAGGACAGAATGATGTGGTTAAATAATTTATACTATTAATCTAGCTGTCGGGACTGTACTTCAGTGGTCAACGTTGTTTACTTGAGTTACGAATTTCACGGGCTTATATTCCAGTACGGACAGTTTCATAAATTTATTTTTCAGTCAATTTATGTTTGAAGGCATGGATGGTTATGATTAGCTAACCACTAATCCTGTCCTAGCTCTATCCGTCTATTCGTATTCTCTTCGAAAAAAAGAGAGGTTGAGCTACTACTAAGTAACAATAAATTCTCGTAGAAAAACTTCTTTAGAAATACCCCCATTAGAAAGCTGTGTGCTCGACATCGAAAACGGACATTGTTAATATATGGAACTAGTAACCGTACCCGTCATAGATGACGGTATTTAAATTAAAATACTTAATGTCTAAAGTAGCTAGTACGTTGGATCTGTGTGTGCATTGCTTATACCGCGAACGCTTACGTCATGACAAAATTTCATACCTACATGTGATAATAATAAAACGACTACAGAGTGGTCTGGGCTACTATATATAATATTATATTCTGCACTATTTTTTTCTTACTATAATGGAAATAATATTACCAAAATTTCATGTTTTTTTAAATGTCGAGAACCAGTTCGCTTATTGTATAACGATCACAGACAGTCCCGATCTTAAAATGAAATGTAATAATATTTAGAAAAATACACTAAAATTCAATATGGCATCGATAATAAGAGGTTTAGTAACTGATTAAAAAGCAGTTCTCGTAGAAAAACTTCTGCCAAAATACCTCCATCAGGAAGTCATGGTTAAAACAATGACTATTAACCCTCTATACATCCCGGCTCCAAGATCCCATACGATGGGAGGAAAGGGATGATATAACATAAATCCATTTTTTTAAATATCAACTTGTTGGAGAGTTAAGTCTTAAGGCACGTTAGCGACAGAGTTCTTCGATTCTCCTTTAATATTATTGTATTCTTTTATTCCACTTCCATCGTGGCCGATAGAAGGGTGTGATCGCTGCTGAGGTAAGCAATCCACAGTAAAGTCAGTTCACGTGGACACCATATGCATTTATATAAATATACCTCCCTGCATACCGTACCCACACATATGTACATAAAATACGTAAGAAAGTATCCCAAGGAAAGTCTCTCATATTGCAGGCTCGTGTTTCAATTGAAAAAAAAAGAAGAAAAAAACATCAATAACTTTCGACGAGAAACCAGAAATCGATTGAATTATTATTACGTAACAATGTATATTCAATAATTCAAACCGTTAATGGCAAAAACTAGTAAAGCAAAATATCTAAATCATTCGTATTATCTCAATGTATACGTATTATAAATCAATTAACAAGTAAAATACTACACCAGTCCACCAATTAACTTAACTATCAATACGTCCAATTTCAAGTTCGTGAAATGTTCTAACGTAAAACAATCATTAACTTTCTACTGTGTGTTAATCACATAGCGAAACTTTGTCAGCCGTTTAATCAATTCCACTTTTTCTTTTAAATATAGTCAATACTTGCAACGAGGCAGTGCTATGAAGGTATGTTTTATAGAAGTGTGTATGGGTACCTTAGGACTATTTCAATGATCAAAAACGACTTGGAAAAACTCTCGTTAAACTAATCGAATCGTTAGCGACATTTTGACCGACAAGCTTAGCTAGTAGTTATATGAATGTATTCAATAAAACTCACAATTTATTATCAATGATGGCTGATAATTAGGCCCGTGGTGCAGTCGTCAACGTCATTGGCTTTGGCTAGGAATGTCTTGAGTTCAAGTCTGATACGGACAGTTTCACAAATTGATTTTCCAATCGATTTGTAGTGATACATGACATTATTTGTCAGCAAGATACACGAGACTAATTGGAAAATAATATTTTATTTATTATTGCACTTGAAAATGCAGTCAGCGAGGTGGTCAAGTGGTGAACGATATACGCGATACAGATGAACGTTCTGAAAAGACAAGTCATAATGACTAAAGTAGGACACAGACAGACCACGACAATATATATGAACCAAGAAAAAAGACCGTATTCATTCTGTCATTGTCCACCGAACGGGATTTTGCCGCCATCCGTCGAACTGTTCATTCCATGGCTTAATCGCGTTACGTATAAAACTATTGGAATTATGAAGATTTCTGGCGTTGGCAAGGATGCTTGTGATGTCTAAAATTCCATCCTACCAGTTCAATCATAAAAAACGAAGCCTAGAGAAATCGTTTAGCTACACATTAGTCCTGTCCTAGCTCTATTCTTTTATCCCTACACTCTTCGAAAAAGAGCGGTTGAACAAGTAGTTCTCGTAGAAAAACTTTTGTTGAGATATCTCCATTAGGAGAGTCCATATGCTCCAAATTGCGAGCGGATATGGCAAGAAAAATATAAAATAAGACGCCATCAATTATAAAATGCACGCTTATTTTTAATACCAAAAGTTAAAAAAACACCATGGAAATGTCGTGACAATTTATCAAGTAGGTAAATTGAAAACTTACTTTTTTACCATCAGTCAGAAATTTCATCGGATTCAGTAAGTAACAAGCAGTTCTCGTAGGAAAACGTATGTTGAGATACCTTCCATTAGGAGAAACAATAAAAAAAGAAGTCTATTTTATATTTATTGGGTCAGTTATTAATCAAAAAGTACTGACCTTTTAATTCGATAAATGGTCAGTATACTCGTGGTAAGTTAATAAAATAAACGGTCAGTTATTAAATTAAGCCTAACCAAAACTTTATTTATTTTGCAATTGGTGCATGTTTATTGAAATCATAAATAAAATAAACATTTCTTAATGTACAATTTTAAAATAGTTGAATTGTTTACCACTCAAAATGACTTAATGAAATTTGCACGTATATAACCTAAATCAGATTTATATTTTATCTTTTTTACTTAGTTAACCTAACCTAACCTAACCTGACCTTCCTTTAATATTTACTGACCGTATTTTTAATATTTACTTATGATTTTTATTTTTCTACTGACCGTTTTATGAATTTGTTACTGACCGTTTCTTTATTATTTACTGACCGTTAATTGAATTAGATACTGACCAAATTATTAATTGCCTTTTATTTTACTTCGTCAAACAATTTACATGCTTAATTTTGCATTTTGAAAATTATTATTTCGCAGAAAATATATTGCCTCGTATTTGCATTATAATACATTTCAACATATCAATTAATAATATAGGTCTTATTATTAATGAGGGATAAATTTCACGTCACATAAAGTAATTGGCGCTTATTAAAGATGTTCCCAACATGAAAACTGAGCTTCTGTTCATAATGGAAATGAGCAATATTTGACAGAAGACACCAATAAACGAATTGGTTGTGAAACAGAATTGTATAATAAATTCACTGGGCCTTTCCCGTCATTTCTGTTTATTCCCGGCGTGATTTTAATTTATCTTGAAATGACAGAAGATCGACCGCGTAATTGTGTTGATTTAGAAAATGTACAAACGTACGCACAATATGTTTGCCAGTCAATTATATAAAATGTATCTAAACATATAAAGTTAATACTTTATTTGTCAAAAGAAATATTAAATTCTTTATTTGACTGCAAAACACTGAAATTATTATGTAAAATGTCTTAACGGATTCAAAACTGTTTAAAAAAAAAGAAAAATAGCATTTTAATAAACTGTTATTCTTACTGAGTAAATGTTTGCAATTATTGCTCTGATGCAGATTAAACATGGCCATATCAATAAAATATTGTTACTACAGACCAGGAGTGACCACACGTTTTTTCAAGGAGCTACTAGTTGATAAAATTATCGGTTGATTTATTTTACAAACAGATATTTTACACACCTAAAAATAACGATATAAAAGAAATTATATTGACGACGGTAACATAATTATGTATTTCAATTTTATTGAAAAAAGGTCAACTAACTACCGGTACATTTACCTTATTATGTAGTTTGAAAACAGATATTTTACTCAAATAAAAAATAACAATACAAAATAAATCGAATCAACAACGATAATATAATTATGCATTTCACTTCTAAAAGCAATTAAGTACACATTAACTATAATTTTGACATAGTTACACAACTTAAAATTTATTTTGCTGATATGTGATGGTAATGATTAATGATTGAGATGTAAAAATCACCCTGAAAAAGTGTGATTCATTAATTTTACTAGCGGAGTTTAAGAATTGGAATGTCGAGTAGTTTTGATTCATTTGAATGCCCGTGATTGACGTACTGGGCATCCCTGACTATAGACTATAGATAAAATACTTTACATTGTCATGCGTTGAAATAAATGCACAAATTGTTTGTGTATATTTTTAAATGTTCATAATTTCAAGCCGAAATGATTTTGAATTAAAGTTTGATGAAGATTTCCAGATTTGTTTTTAGGAGATTTAATTGAAATTATATATATCAATAAAAGTAAATCAATAAAATGACAGATGATGCCATATGTATTGGATAGGACACTTAATGTATTGATTTGCTAAGACAACGTGAAAGTAACTTTAACAGATTGTTTCTACTAAATTTCTATATTTTAAGCGACGTTTATTCATTGTAACATTTGAGTTATATCAGTTTTGCAGACACCTCCGGTTACATAATATCCTTACTTTAAGACAATATAGTGTTTCTGTATCACACAGAGTGAAATTGAAAATTGTTTTAATAATACTAAAAGCAATTCATTGCTGGTTGAGTTTTATTTAATCGAGTTAATTTCACATATTCGTGTGACGCCATTATACAGTATGTCCTTACTAAAACTAGAGGAAGGTCGTCTGAAGGTTTTGAAGAAATTTAGCATTATGTCATGAGACGTGTTAATAGTTATCCCTGGGAGTTGAATTAATTTGTTTTCAGCATAGTTGAAGATGAATAGTGTTGCTATGGTATTGTTTATACAACAATATTGTCACATAATCCACTTCCACAAAATGGCATGACTCCATAATATATTATTATTATAAGCGATACAGCAGTTGCGCTCAAATCCAAGACAAGCTAAAAAAACGTACAGTGAGTGAATTTGAAGTCATGAATTTTTGTACACTTCCATGTATTTCGTCACTAACGACCCGGGATTCACTTTTCGGCATTCGAGTACACGAATGAACTCGAACTAACATTAAGTAAACAGTTTATATATAAGATAAATTAGGAAAAACTATTATTACCAAGTCTAGGAAATAAATTGATATTTGAATTTATTTTAATACTGATTTGATAAAAATGACTTTTAACCTTAATTGGAAAAACAATCGCATTAACAACTATTACAAACTCATAGGACTAATCAATTGCAGGCGACCAAGAACCAATTAACATTAAATTAAAAAGATAATTGAAAAATGTATAGCTTTGATATTGAAATTCCATCAAGTACCCTCGATACACCCACAAGTCAATATTTAAAATTATACAATAAATGGATGAAAACAATGTTCATGCAACTTTTTTTTAAGGTGTTATGTCAATGCTTGTGGAAGGGCATTATAATTTAATAAATAAAACACAATTTGTTTGTACTACTTCCACATATTTATAACGATCAGGATCGGTTTCGCTCATCACGAGCGTTATCAACTGATCATTATAAACATGAGAAAGTAGTAAAAACGTTTTTGATCATGATTAATCAAATAAACAGATGTCGGTTTAATTTTAACGGTTGTAGGATTCACTCTTTTTCTACAGAAAGTGTAACGATGGAAGGATATAGCTTGGGAAAAACTAGTAGTCATTTGTTCCACTTGCCGTTTTCAGGCTCGTGTAAGGTATATGGAAAGGGATAAAGTTATCACAATCATCGACATATTGAAAAAAATAATTGATTAGAGTATCTATTCGAGAATGCGACCCCTTGGCCATAAATACGAATAGTTGAATCCTAACTGCATTGATCACTCGGCTATGCTACAGGCAAATCAATAGTCTTACAAACTTGATATAAAAATTGCGTTGTTGTTGTGGATAGACGCTCCAACAATTGTTATTAATTATCGTATTAGATGTCCTGCATTGGGCACGTTGTATTTATTGAAGTGGACTATTTTTGTTGAAACTGTGCCAGATTCATTGCTGGCTTGTTCTATACTACTAGAAAGAGAAAGCTTGAGATCGATATGTAAACAATGATTCTTGATTGTGTCTTACCCCCCAATATAATCTCAACCCAATCGTCATATTGTTTATGTTTATGTTGAGAATCAGATTCAATTAATATAATATTAAAAATCTAGTGAGACAAAGCAAAAAAGAGAATCTTATTGAACTGTAGAATTGTGTACTGTAAATTTAATAATACATCAATGTATTACTTATTATTAATATCGTTAAATATACAAAAAATGCTATTATATTGTAAATCGAAAGAAGCATGGACACAAATACGTATGAAAAATTGTATACGACGCGAAATTTTAGTTACATTAGAAACCATAAAATTACTTTCCTTGAGCTACACCATTTCTCTTGAGACACCACGTAGGTACAGTAATGAAATAGTCGCCCAATCAGGGACATAGTTTCGCATATCCTCGCCACTTTATTACCAGGAGACGGAAAATCCTTGTTCTCCTAATCAGTGACGCCACATTTATCTTTGCTAAACTCAAACCAATTTTACTCATACCTTGTTGATTCGGGATTTAGAAACACGGTTACAGCATGGCATTTATCTTGAATCAAGTAATATTTTGTCAGTATGTGCAACTAAATGGAGGCATTATATTCCGTAGACGCATCCTTATTTTCAATACCAATAATAAAAAAATATCACGAAAAAGTTGTTTTAACAAAGACGTCATATTATATTGGCAATGTAAATCATTTAACGTAGATAAAATATTAATGTTATTTCTTAACATCATCAGCCTGAAATTTAGTCGGATTCAGGGTATGATTTTTCTAAATAATTTACCGAGTAGTCTTCACAGAAAATATCTAATTTTGCATGTTTGTTAGCGATTGTAAGACGTCATAGATTATATATATTACATCGATAAGACGCACTCAGAAATTCCAAAATAGATAAAATAATGCGTCTTATTATAGAAAAAATACGGTATTTTGTCTATTGGTGGTGCCAGACCTGTAGCCAAGTGGCTAACGTGAAATTAATACGGATTCTCTGAAGTTAAAAGTATGTGATAACCCACTAATAATCACTGAATATTAAGATTTGAACTTATTTAATATATTTAGTACTTCAATGCGAATTCCGCATAGAAAAAAAAAAAACTAAAATTTTGATTTTTAGATACCGGAGAAACAAGAAAGCTAAATAAAATTTGCTGAACATACATTTAAGCTATCTTTCCAATTAACTTTGGCGAGGTCAATAATCAGTTTAGTGTAAACGGGTGTTAATCTAAAATATGGCACCCGCAGAGCACACGTCTCACGGTAGGTTCTACGCGTTACCCTTCTGCTCCGTTTAACAAAACAATTTCACCTGCCCGTTAATCAAAAAGCTATGTCAGCTCTACATCTAAGGCATTATTAAAAATTGTTCGCCAGTGGTTGAGAAATTTTTGGTTACTTCAGTTGGTATTTTAATATTAATTAGTCATACTTATATTTAGTCGATACTTTATTAAGTTTTCAAAATAACAATACAAGTATTATTTCCTTGAATGTTTTTTATTTAAAAAAAGGTTTGTTATGCATTAGTAAGAATTAGAAAATCATTTCACAAATTTAGTTTTTTTTTTTAAAAGATCATGATTATCATAGTTGAATCGTTCAAATTGTGTACACCGCTGAATTGACGTTGACAGCTTGATTTCATCCATGCCCTTGAATGGTTGAACTTATCTAAAGGCGAAACCCAGGTCGTTAGTGACAAATTTATGGAAGTGTAAAAAACCTGAACGAATCAAATTCAATATTTAAATTCCATAAATCACCCTCAGTCGATATCTTAAATCAGTCATGATAATTGATATTATGGCAGGAGATTCCCAATAGGTCAGTCAGATATTTTTCGATTTAAAATTGCTTGAGGCATACTTAAGGAAAATTAAATAGATCAACAAGAAGCGAAAACAAATATTTTAACATGTTAACATGTAAAAGTCAAAAATTGATATTTTAATTAGCGACAAATAGAAGATGTACAGCTATGTGGACGCAGGTCCACATAGCTATAAAATTATAAAACTATGTTTTGCTAACGCTATATTGGCATGAAATGATGTGATTGATGAAAAGATTTATCATCAGGTTTTTATCTTATTTCGTTTGATCTAATTTTGTAGTAAATTATTGTTATAATAACTATATGACACCTTTTCTGTTCTAGACAGTACGCGATACAAGAATTGGTCGTCTCTGCTTTATAGAATATTTATCGGGCATATTTTTCATAATATCTGGTGTCGTGGCAGGCGCTAACAGTTCGCAACATGATACCTTCATATTAATAATATTGTCTTTATAACTAACCGCTTTTATTAAATATAAGTTACAAGAAAGTGCTTTCTTTAAGGATTTGTAGATAATATATATATATTTATTTATTTATGGAATCATTTGTAACTGCTAATTATTTTTTTACACGGTAGCCATAGAGTGGCCAAGTCCGTGGTGCGATGGTCAACGTCGTTGGCTTTGACTATGGTGCTCACGAGCTCGAACCACAACACGGACAGTTTCATAAATTAAATTTTTTTACCATGTCCGCTTCCAACGTGGAGCATAAGGCCTCCTAATGGAGGTATCTCGACAGAAGTTTTTTAAGATAATTGCTTGTTATTCAGTTGCTCAACATCTCTTTTTTTAAAGAGAGTAGGAATAGAAGGATATGACTAAGACAGGACTAGTGGTTAGCTCTCGCTACGCCCCGTTTTTGATGATCGGATAGGTGGATGCGATTTTTAGACATGACAAATATTCATGACTACGAACAGAAATCCATATATCAATTAATCAATTTTCCAATCAATGAATATACTCCCTCCTACCCATACGAACATAAAAACGAAAAGGAGCGAGAGCAAATAGGTTATTACTAGTGCTGTCCTAACAATATTCGTCTATCCCTACTATCTTCAAAGGAAAGAGAGTTAAGCAACTAGGTTACAAGCAGTTATATTAGAAGGTCATGTACTCCACATTGAGAGCGGACATGGTAAAAACATAGAAGTAGTCTTTGTAATCAAACTCAGTACCGCCAAAAACTTTAACAACTGATTTACAAAAGTTTAATACGTTTCACAAAAATGTAAAAAAATCAACCGGCAAAAATAAAATACTGGAATAGAAAACTTCTGAAACTAACATTTAAAACTTTAATAGAATTTCTAAATTTCAAGACTTAAGCAATTGTTGCTGAAATTGAAAACTGTTTTTTTTTGTTTAGATTTTTCTTTAGAGCCGTCGACATCCGATACAGAAGATCCCGCGTACAGATAATATTTGAAATCTACTGCCGACATTTTGGATAAAAGTAAAGTATTTCTGTTAGTTACTTAACTATCGCTTAATTTATAATTCGAACGATGAATATATTATAATTTAAGACATCGACTGAGGGTGCTTGATGGAATTTGATGAATATATTGTTTAATGAATTTAAGATACGTAATCATTTTGTACATTATAGTATCGTGACTTGCAGCTTATTAAAATATTGAAACAATTCAGCAGACACAAAATCAACCTCTACATAAATGTGTATGAGACATTTTTGTTTCGTAATTATAAGTAAGTTTCTTTTCTTATCCTAACTATCTACTGTAAGCTTATGCGATTATATCCCCTATGGGCGCTTTTTATGTTTCCCCGACCTGTTTTTATCCTTGCGGCTTCCAAAGTTTACTTTCTGTTCCAGTTCATTTATCTCACCGCGTAATCGATGAATATGGATGTAAACTTTTACGATAGATACTCTAATGGAAAAGTTATCGGATTGTTCAATCATACGAAGATAATCTTCAAGAAAACTTAGTTGTAGTATGGATTGCTACAAAAAATGCGTTTCGATGGCTTTGCTAAACTATTCCTTCGACAATAAAGATTAAGTACATACTACAGGTTTTTCTCGACTTACGACTGAGATACGTTCATGAATGTTATGTATAAGGTATAAAAATAAAAATCAACCAAATCATATCTTTAAAAAGAATATTTGTAGTAAGTACAGCAAGTCTACTGTCTGTTACTCTCCCATTGCTTTGTCTTCCCTCGTCATACCAACATCCCATTCTTATTCGAGAATTTTATTTGAAGGTGTTATGAGACACCAGAATCTTAATGGCTTCAAGAAGAAAATCCAAGACCTGTCCATCGTCGCAGCACGCCGTAGTCCGTTGTATGGAATAAAGTATGTACAATTTACGATATAGTTGAATATCATTTGAATGCATTGGCATTTACTTAGCTGGGTATTTCGGCTTAACGCCATCTTAATTAGTTCTGATGGCGGCGTTAAGCCAAAATAGCTATCAACTACCTAATAAAATTTTGTAGAACTAAATACTTTATTATTTTATCCTATTATTAATTGAATATCAACCAGTTTCCATTAGAAATATTCTGCCCTGCAAAGTAAAAACTTAGTTATTAAGTTTTCAACTATTCGTCAGAATCAGACCTTTTACCTTTAAGTATAGTTATATTTAAATCTGGATGGTGATTTTTTGGGATAATTTATAAAAGTGTTATCATTGTATATTGTCGTTGTGTCGTTGACACTAACTGAAAAATATAGTTTTGAGTAATTAGACTTTGAAGTTTGTCAAATGTTTGGAATGCTTTACATTTTACAGTTTGTTTGCTTGTGCAAAACTGTTTAAAAGTTAATGTATAATTTATAAAAAAAAGTGTGTTCTTTCATGCGGTAGAATATGACATAAGGAACATTTTGGTATAACTAACTCAATATGTCATTTTTCGATTTAGTGTTTTCTTCCAGAACAGCGACGCGTTTGTATTCACTAAAGTCAAGTTAATTATCAATAAATACAAAAACATTTTGACCTTTCTTTAGTACAACATATGAATTTTACTGTGGATTTTCTTGCGTGAAATATTCCAAATTCTCCACATTATCATACCTCATACTTCGATTTCGACATTTTCTGTAATACTGAGTTTTTACTTAGCAGTGTAGTTAGTATTAGAGACATCAAATACTCTCAGTTTCTTTCATCTCTAATACTCCATTATCTTGCAGTGTGTTTAGTTATATTTACAGCGATTTTACTCAAGAAAGTCGATAAAATAAATATTAATTTATCATGACGACTATCGTCTATGACTTCCTGAAATAAATGTAACTATGGTAAATTTTTATTTGAAACTTTTTTATATTATACATGTGGAATTAATTTATGATTTTGCAAAGTTCCTATCGTCTCAATCTATATGAGTAGATTATAAATATTTTCATTTAAATAAAATGAATACTGAAAACTGTGTGCTAAAGGAAAAGAGCGTTTAGTCTAAAATTGGTACTTTCCAGGAGAGCCAAAAGAAAATTTGCATTTGTGTGAAATTTGTCGGCGTCCGTGGCGCAGTTGGTAGCGTCGTTGACTGTGGTAACGGATGTCTCGGGTTCAATTCAATTTCAATCGATTTATGGATTTATGTTCGTGTGCGTAGCGAGAGCGATTAGCTAACCACTAGTTCTGTAGCCCTATCCTTCTATACTTACCCTCCTAAAAAACGAAAGGTTGAGTAAAGACCATGTGCTTCACGTTGAGACATGTTCATGGAATGTTGATGTTTAAACATGAACAGCAACATTGATTCGACTCTTCCTTTTTTTCTTACATGAATGGATGTATTGTAGTTATTTTAGAATATTTTTTTTAATGAACTCGATTTAGTTCCTTTTCTTTTCGCACACAGAAAATATCTCTTATATTCAATAGCCTTCGTGACAGAAATTATAAATTGAGCTCATCTTTCATGGCTTGTTACAAAATCAATTTGTCGTACAAAGCACTGCAACGGAAGCGAATAAAAAAGCTAACCAAGCTCCAATTTCCATAACAAGTAGTTGTCAAGCAAAAGTTGAAGGAAGTCACTCAGTAAAAAGTGCCCTCATACATAAACCAACAAATTAGCAGCGGCGATATGACTAACGGGACAACATGAGCGGAAAAAAGAATGTTGGATGACGTCCAAAAATACTTTACCATCCTCCATTTGTTGCATGCTAACGATAATTTATGTTCGCATGTTTCACTTGCTGAAAAACTTGCTCTTTAATTTTTCGATAAATTATTTATTTATTTATTTATTGTAAATTTAAAAAATTGAAATTCATAGCATTACAGCGGACGCCAATGCACCATGCACTTCTTAAACATAATAACAGTAACAACAATAATAATAATAATAATTATTAAAAACAGTACTACTAATAAAAACATTTTTTTTAAATTATTAAATAAAAAAAAGACATTATTAATTTAAAAGGAAAAAATATTTAGTGAACAATACCCATAGTTTAGTGTTGAAAATATCCAGCTCTCTAGCCAGTGCATTAATCATCCGAACGGCTATTGCAACTGGTGACTCGAATGACCGACGCGAAGAACAAGTTTTAAGAATAAAAATTGTCTGGATATGGTTTCGGCCACGTAGATAACAATTAGATAAATTATGTCATTGCTATTCCTACAGTCCCGTTCAATTTGTACCAGCGCACTTGATTATTAAAATTTAAGCTCTAATTCTAATCTAATTCATGTGTTCTAATTTACGAACGTTTACTGTCATTTATTGGTTTTTAAATTGACTTTTGATCAATTATGTTAAAAAATAAAACAAAATTTGTTTGTACTACTTCCACATGTTTACAATGATCAAAACCGGATTAGCTCATCACGCGCATTATTGACTGATAAAAATACAATCATAACAGGGCTATTTATATAAAATTAAATGTCAAAATAGTCCATTTATGATTGAATTTTTATAATGCTCGTGATGAGCAAACCTGGTCCTGATTATTACGAATTTTGAAAGTAGTACAAACAAAGACCACTAAGAATTGACAGTAAACAGTCTAAAAGCAATTATGTTCAATTGCATAGATGTTTACATTATTCAATCGCACTATAATTATTTGATGACAATTAGTTCTGTGATAACTCTTTAGAAAAAGAAGAAGTGCTCCATTAGAAGTCCATTTAATAATGACGATGTTTTAAAAAAATAATCCAAAACCATTTATAAATGCATATTTTAGTGGGTCACCCAGAAAGTAAAATTTATGAAAGGAGTTTTTAATACAAACGAAGCTTTTACTTTATATAAAAAAAACAATTCATTTTTCTCTATTATTATGACTAGACTCAACTCAAATATTTGAAAGAACAACTTACAAAACTAACGCTGTTATCCTTTATAAACACGGCAATATTTCTTTTTTTTTTGGCAAAAATCAATTTATTCACAGAACATTAAATTTCACAAAGCATTCGTAAAATGAAAATGAAGAATGTGAAACAAAAAAGTTCCACTTTAGTTGAAAAATTTCAATGAACAAAAAGCACAAAAAAACACATTTAGAATTTGTATAAAAAGCTCTATTGTAATAAAAATAATGAATTCGCCGAGGCGATTCGCCCGGAGCCCCGCGAATCAACATATTTTATTTTATTTTATTCCATGTTATTTGACGGGGGAATAATTAAAAGCGTAATTGTTTTTTAATGATGTTCTACGAGAGAGAAGGTTTTTAAACTTTCCACTCTTACCACAGACATTAAAAAAACCTTTCATCCTGTCCACAAAAATGTGTACATAATTAAAGCTTTTTTTGTCAATCCTCGGAAGAACGTCATAATGAATTTATAAATAATTTTGGCATTGTGCTTTGCTTCGAAAACCACTGAAGGGTGAAAGAGTTTCAAAGAATCTATTCATAATATTACAAAAGTAAAATAAACAAATCAGAAATAAATATTATTCGAGTTCACGTAATGCCTTTTTAAAAAAATCCCTTAATTCATTTTACAACGTTTAATTATTAGAGGGACTCCGAAGCTTTTTTTAAATTAATTAAACCATGCTGCCTCGCAATTATCAGAATATCGATGGTGATAAGTTGGATGGGAATAAGTTAACAACTCGTAGCCCGGTTCCGGGTTAAAGATGACAACTTGTAACAATTTGTTTTTGAAAAATGACCAAAGTATGCTGAATTGTCAACAATTTCTATGTTGAAATGAATATGTTATGTACTATTTTCCAATAAACTGAAAGATCGTTTCACTATTTCAACAAAGTGTGGTTTTTGGGTTTGCAATAATATCAATACTTTTCGTTTTATTAAGTTTTAACTTTACCCTTGTAAAGTACTGGAAATGGTGTTTACAAGTAGCCAAATTAAGCACACAATTGGTGGACGAGTAATCAATTTTTCACCATAGAAATGAACTACTAATGGAGCTTATCTCAACAGGAGTTTTTAAGAAGATTTGCTTGTTACTCAGTTACACAACCTCTCTTTTTCGAGTAGTAAGTAATATTAGGATAGGGCTAGTACAAGACTTATGGTTAGCGAATCGCTCTCGCTACGCCCTGTCTTTAGGATTAGACGAATGGGAGGAATTTCTGATATAGCATACAGCTGTTCGTACTGAGATTAGAGCTCGTGAGCACCGCAACCGAAGCCAATTACGTTGACCACTCGATCACGGATTCGACATCCACGTATCCAGACGTACATGACTGATACAATGGGTTTTTTCAGCTCAATTTATCACAACATTTAAACTGAATAAAGGTATTTTGACTACGTCGTATTTGGTATTTATTTATCTTTAATTCCTTTAGTAAGTTATTAAGTTTACTCATATCGGCTTAATTATATTGTACTAGTGAGTACCCGGCATGCGTTGCAATGCCACTCAAAGAAAGAAAGGGGTTGTGTTTTAATTCTGTTTATTGAACTGCTTTTGGATTAGAGGTCTGCACAGGCCGAAATTTCAGACTTACCCGGTTCGAGTCCATCATCTTCAGGTCTGGCCTGACCCGAACCCGAGTTTCAATATCACACTTGTTATAACACAATATTTTTGTTTTTGGTCTGGTGCGTACACGAATAAATCAGAAGGTTTTTCCTAGATGTCGCTGTATGTACGTATTTGATTCTTTTTTTCAATTTTAGATTTTCACTTTTTTTTCTTCAGAACCCTTCACGGGTGTGTGTACAACAAATCACCGAAGTTTCATTGAAATCGTATGAATGGTAAAGGAACGCGTAAAGGACAATCAGAAATTTATTTTATATAATATTTCCCGGCATGATCACCATAAGTCCTTCCTGAAAGTTTCGTCGCGATCGGTTGAGTAGTGTAGGCGCCTATAAGATCCGGACAAACCAACAAACCAACAAACAGACATTCATTTTTATAAATATAGATATTGAAAAGATGATGTTAAAATACTTTGACTTAATAAACTGAATGGCTTTAGATACTGAGCTAAGAAATTATTATGTATAGATATCATTTAAAAATTTAAAAGGATATTTCGCATTCTAGCTGACAGCAAGTGCTCCAAATATTTAAAAAAAAAAATGGAAAATCATACTAGATAACCTCGACGAGAATTTTTATAAGTCACTCATATTCACAATCACAAATTTAAATTGAAAAAACGTTACTGGACAAACCTGATCGTTAGGGAAAAGCTTTTGCCACTAGACCATATAGGCCGATATTTATAGTATTTATAACGTAGCAAAAATCTTTTAGGTGTAATGACACAAAACTGTAAATGATTTAATTATAAGATGTTGTAAATGACTTGAGGTTTTTAAATCATTAAACACTGTTTATCGTTGCTACATAAATATATGTATATATATACTTTGATAATGAATACTTATAGTTTTGAGTGATTTGGTAAAAAGAGTATGATTTTATGCGATATCAATTTCAAATCAAGTATGTGTTTATGAACTATTAATTTTGATAGATGAATATTGAATGACCATCATTAACGTGGTGATTGTATAGTAAATGGAAAGTAAGCAAAGTTTAGTTTTAGCTATTAAACTTAAGTAAAACGCAAAATTTTGTCGTTGGTTGGTTAGTGCCCTGGTTTTGTCGTTCCAAACAAGCAATACCCTTTTATTTCAAAGGCACATTTATAACCCGCTGACAATATAAAAAAGGGTTCACAAGTTGTACGTAGCTTCTACTTGAACTTCTAGAAAGAGTAGTATCTAGCTGGTTTCCAGTTTGTCGCAGGTTACACGTTTCATTTAAATTGGTTGCAATAGACACACCGTATTTCAGTAGTGCGTATTATATCCATCAATTGCCAGGTTAGCTTGTATTTTGAGGCAGGTGAAGTCAGCAAAAAAAACATTTGATGAAACAAACAAATGAATGATGATTTATACGCGTACGTTTATTGGTACTGTTATGACGAAACCAATATCAATGCGTCATCAAACTTACATTAATATGGCAACTCATTGACCTTATTACTTCAATTTAAATAATTTGTTTGTATTTAGTTTTCACGCTTAGTACATTGTTTGTTTAAAAATAAGCCTCAATTTGAATTTTATATGGTACTGAAATTCCAGATTGATTAAAAATTTACCAGATCTGGAGAGATGTTTTTAATTTGTGGTGCGACAGCAGAATGTCGGTCCTTTCCTATGGTTGTCCATTTATACTGTTGTCGGCCGTATTGTTTGTACTTTTATTGATGACCACTTTTCCTGTGCATTTATCATTACGTATGCAGAATTGGCGTCGTCTATTTCAGTCATCGCTTGAATTCGCTGATAGCTTTGCATGGGCGTTATTATTTATAAATATTATGCCAAATTTGCACAGTCTATGTTGATTACTAGCCACGAAAATAAGGTGTCATGACACTTTTTTAGAAAGCCAATATAACTAATAAAAAAAAAAAAAAAAAAATGAACATTGATAAAAGCATATTACTTTGACTAATAATAAATCTACGTAAGTGACTTAATGTTAAAGAAATTGGTGATCAAATATGACTAAGCCGGTTATGCCGTTTATTCTTTGATAGAATAAGACACCCAAAGAACAATACAAAAATTCAATATAATTATAAAATTAAATTTGAAAACTTTTTATTTCATGCCTTTTTGAGAAGCACATTTGTATTAACTATATCGTAAGGTTATTTATTTATTTCGAAGATAAATAATCTGTGGGGATCGCATCAGTACATATGGCAATACTGTAACAGAAGAATAGACACGGGCAAAAGCTGTACTACCTTACACCCGGACGGACGACAATACTGTTTCAGGTGGATGTTAGCTCAATTCTTAAATTAAATCTCAGTAATAATACAAGTTAGGAATACGATTCCTAGATTCTAACTCTTGACTTAAAAATTAATGGTAGGGTGGGACTATTTCTTCTTACTGGAAATTTATTTCCCGTGAGATTTTCACCTCCAAACACTAGTAATTGATTTTGTGATTAGTAGTGTTATGGTAATTAGTACTATTATCGTTTGTGTCTTAACCCTATCGAATACTATAGGATGTACTCGGTGGAGCTGAGGCATGTCATGGGAGGAAGCAAAGCGATTGCCGGGTGACAGGGAATTATGGAGACACCGCATTGTGGCCATATGCTCCACATAGGAAGCGAATACGGTCAAAAAAGAAGAACAAGAAGAAGTCTTTACCCTTTCCTTTGACCAGTTCTATACTCCCTAGACTTGGGACCTAGTGATTACAATTTATTCAGATCACTACAAACTTTTCTTAATGGTAAAAAAAGATTTTGATGGGGATGGAATAAATAAATTGATTAATAGGTGATAGATAGTCATACTTAACAATGTGCATTATATATTAGACTAGTGAGTACCCGGAACGCGTTGAAATGCCACTCAAAGAAAGAAAGTGTTTTAATTCTGTTTATTGAAGTGCTTTTGGATTAGAAGTCTGCACGGGCCGAAATTTCATAAAATTAGCCGGTCCGAGCCCGTCATCTTTAAGGTCGGCCCAGACCGAGCCCTAGTCTCAATATCACACTTATTACCCAAACCCAACCCGGAGCCAAGATTTATTTTCTCAACCCGAAAAAGCCCAATTTATTTTTTAATATAGTAATTCGTTTATACTTTTCAAACAATATATGTTATTGTTTCCATATTTCCAACGATATTCAAAGCACACGTGAAATAAATTATTTAAGTTATGAAAATTATTGGCTTATGGCTGACTCATGACCCGAACATAGTACGAAACGTTTTTCTTACATTTGAATTCCTTACCCCGACCCGGCCCGAGCCCGAATCCGAATTGTGTCGTATGCACACCTTTATTTTGAATATAAAATAGTTTTGTTTTTCCGTGTGGCTCAGACTTGTCGCTAGTTGTACGTATTTGATTCTTTTTTAAGATTTGTTTTTTAGATTCTAGATTTAAAATATCTTTTTTCAGAAACCTTCACGGGTGTGCGCACAACAACTGACCTACGTTTCATCGAAATCGGATGAATGGTGAAGGAATGCATAGATGACAAACAAACTAATGAGTACCCGGCATGCGTTGCATTGCCACTTAGAGAAAGAAAAGGTTTGTGTTTTAATTCTGTTTATTGAAGTGTTTTTGGATTATAGGTCTGCAGGGGCCGAAATTTCATAAAATTACCCGGCCCGAGCGTCCCGAAGCCCAGATTTATTTTTCTCATCCCGAAAAAAGCCCCATTTTTTTCAATATAGTAATTTATTCATACTTTTCAAACAATATATGTTATTTTTACACGAAGATATCAGAAGATTTTTCCAAGATATCGCTCTTTGTACGTATTTGATTTTTCTTTTCAGATTTTAGATTTAATTTTTTTTTCTTCAGAAACCTTCATGGGTGTGCCCACAACAACTCATCAAATTTTCATCGACATCGGATGAATTGCAAAAGGATGCATAGAGGACAAACAAAAAAACAAACATTCATTTTTATATGTATAGATAGATTGAATAAACGTGGACTGTTTAAAAAATAAAGTCATAAAGCGTTAAGAAATTGAAAAACTTTTGCATCAACCTAATAGTTTAAAATGATCGTTAAATATTTTTATAATACATTGAACTATGCTTTCTGATAACAAGATTTAATAAATGACATTTTTCATTGTAAGCCATTGATTTTTTTACCAGGGTAAGCACTGCTTGCACCTGATTTAAAGTCAACTATTTTCATGGCAGGGTAAACAAAACGCTCAATTCTCTTGAAATATTAGCCTTTTATGTTTGCCAAGATAGGAAAACGTCGCGGAAAATTTTCAAAATTGAGACAGTAATTTTATTATTTTGTGGTTTGTGGCGTTTTTGGATACGTAGTCCCTTTGAATCTCCGCTTCTTTGATGCTTTCACAGATTCAACGATATTTTGTTTCAAGAAATAAGTGAACCGTAAAAAAATTCCAATGCTATAATATTTCACATGACGTATTTATAAATAACTCAGCCAATCTATTTTTTACATTTAAAACGGCTGTTAAATTATTTGTGAAATAAAACATCCATGCTGACGAACAGAAATGCATAAATCGATTGAACAATCAATTTATGAAACTGTGTGTACCAGGATTTGAACCCAAGACATCCGTAACCGAAGTGAAAGACGTTGACCCCTGCACTTTTTTCCATGTCCGATCCCGACGTGGAGCATATGGTCACCTCATGGAGGTATCTTTACAGAATTCTTCTATGAGAACTGCTTGTTACTCAGTTGCTTAACCTCTCTTTTTTGGTAGAGAGTAGGGATAGAAGGATAGGGTTAGTAAAGGACTAGTGGCCAGCTCATTGCTCTCGCTACACCCCGTGAGGATCGGTGAGTGGGAGGGAGTTTTTGACATCACAAACACTCAGACTACAAACAGAAATCCATTAATCGATTGAAAGATCTATTTACGAAAACCTTCCGCACCGGGAATTGTACCCGAGACATCCGTGACCGTAGCCAACGACGCTACCAACTGCGCCACGGCCGCCACCCAATGTATTATATAGGAGTCAATATACTATACAGACTGATTAACAACTGATGTACAACAAGCTCTTTCATTCTATCCATAACCTATCTCAAAAAAAGGTTTGAGCGAATGGTGCACAAACGGTTATAACATGTTGAAATTTTAAAAATTGTGTCGGATTGCTTATGAGAAATCTGAATAGTCTAAATTGAAACATTTTGTCACCGTACTGGCAGAAGTTGTTAAGTAATAATATTGACGGAAACTAGGTAAGTGGACGATATAATTTTTGGATATCAATTCTTTGTCTGGAACAACTCGGTAGGTGCATTAATTATTTACACTCGTTATAATACTATTAATGCCCATACATCCATATATATTTTGGTATTATAATTACACATAATAATATAAAATACCAATGCTAAAGACTTTATCGTAGGAGTTTAAGTTTTCACTTGGTGTTTACTCTACTAAAATTGTCAATTTGTCACTTACCAACTTCTAGTAAGATGATGTGGAAATAATATTTCTTATCTCCGGTGAAAAACAATTTTTTTCCCCATGTTCGCTTCCAATGTGGAGCATATGGTCTCCTAATGGAGGTATCTTAACAGAATTTCTAGGAGAACTGCTTGTTACTCAGTTGCTCAACCTCTCTCTCTCTCTCTTCGAAGAGATTAGGGATAGAAGGATAGGGCTAGGACAGGACTAGTGGTTAGATAATCGCTCTCGCCACGCCCCGTGAGGATGAGATGGTTGGGAGGGAGGACTCACACTACGAACAGGAATCCATAAATCGATTGAAAAATCAATCTACGAAAACCGTCCGCACCGGGAATTGAACCCGAGACATCCGTAACCGTAGCCAGCAACGCTACCAACTGCGCCACGGACGCTTTTTTACATGACGAAAATCTGATTGAATTCGGCTTTATCTTATTTCCGAGATATTGACCACGAAAAACAAATTTCTCTTCCACTGGCGGCCCGAATAATTAATCGGTATTGTTATTCAAAATATTTTCCAATATTCTGTTTTTTTTTTTTTTGCAAAAATTTTTACTCCATTAATTTTAAATCGAGCCCGACGGCGTTGTGCGGAAGACAATGCTGTTTTTTTTATATTAACTAAATTTGTAGAAAAAAAACTTATCTTTTGTGACGAGGCTTTGATTAATTTTCAAATGGGGCAGAAGAACATAAAAAAGACACAACAACATGAAACACAGCAGTGATTTGAAGCGTGTCGTAGGTTTTATTGAAAAAAATAACATTTTGAGAGTTTATCTTGTATGGTAACATTTTCAAGGCGTGATTTTCATTATACAGTGTCACATAAGCTTTACACAGGTCATTACGCTGTAAGAGAAGACTAACGTGACCCTTTTTATGATATTATACAATATAAGCAGGCCTACCGTAATCCTACTAAATACAATTTAGTTACCAGTATAGTTTTCATTAAATATTTAATAAAAAGCTCATTCATTTTTTTTCTAAATTCTCATCGTCTTTTTTAATGTGAAAATTATTTTTTTACTATGACCGTTAATAATGTGGAGCATGTGGACTCCTAATAGAGGTATCTCGACACAAGTTTTTCCAACGAAAACTGCCTGTTACTCAGTTGTTACTGTTACTCAACGACTTCTCTACTTAGCTGACAATTATATGAGCAACTAAATAATAATTGTCGTATCGCTTTTTTACATATGAGGTGTCTAAAAAAGCGTCTGATACATCGATGAGTCATTTAACATAATAAATATGTAATGGCATATAATTTCCCAAGTCCGACAAAATCATACGATAAAAAATGTATTTAAAAATCTCGTATGTCATATCCTAAAAATCACACGCAGAAACCAGCATGTCCAATTTTATTTCGCTGATGTCGTTTTAAAAATGAAAAATTAAAATATTCGTATTTTCTTCATTTTACAAGTTTAATTACAATATATATTTTCCTTCATTTTCTATGACCTTCTTCTACCTTTTTGGTAAGGTTTTAATGCATTTTACAAAAAATGTAATGGGCTTTGATTCAAAATATTCATTTATTCCCTTTTTCACATCATCATAGTTAGTGTAATTTTTTCCTTCAAAGAGATGTTGCATTGAACGAAACAGGTGGTTATCAGAAGGAGCGATGTCCGGAGAGTATGGTGGATGTCTTAACAATTTTCCATGCATTTAATTTTTCTTTTGTGATTTTCGTTGGTTCGTGAGTTTCGTTATTAGACCAGTCTTAGGAATAGGTATTGCTGTTTGGCCTTTAGATAACCATTGTCTTTTACGTTGTTTCGTAGAATACAGCACCCATTTTTTGTCAGAAGTGATTAAATCATTTAGAAAAAGGTGTTTCTGATTGTATTTGTAACAGCTCTTCGCACGCGTTTACACGGCCACTGAGATTCTCTTCACTTAGTTCATGCGGTATTCATTTAGCCTGTCTCCACGCTTTGCCGATTGTTTTAATAATCAGTTGAACGCTTGACCATGAATATATGAGTGTGTTTGCAAGTTTTTCGATAGAATGAGTTCCATTGTTTTCAATTCCAGCAGCCATTATGGCGTCATCCATCTTCCACATCTAGGGCTATTTTTCAAATCGAAATCTCCCAATGAAAATTTACAAAACCATCTCTGACACTTACGAACGTCTAGAATATCCCTCAGAACATCTCAAATGTTTTTAGTGGCAACTGTTGCTGTCTCTTTCTACAAAAAATGATATAGCATCAAATTTCTCGGTTGAAATTGATTCATTTCAAATTGGGTTATGGAATCTGAATTTTATGGACTAAAGTCTACTCCTAGTAACTTTGGGTATAAGGTTAACACAATAAACGACTGATAGGTACCGCGGTCGGAGAGCAGCTGGCCGTTGAAAATGGATGACGCAATAAACGATTTCGTGTACCCCTATTATTTATTGCAATTAGCGGTTGACTGGCTATCAAAAATAAGCAGATTTTTTGTCTTAATTGAAAATCGTTTACTGCTGACATATCGGTTTTTGCTTTTAGACTCTTCATATCAAATATCGTTTTCCTAAAAACAATGAAAATGTTAATGCCACATTGTATAATGATATTTGCATCAATGCACCAATTTTATCTTAAAGCGGTTCTTTGATATTTGCGATAACGACACGTGATATATCAAAACATGATCTATCGAGCGAAAAATGCCGTTGTCATCGAAAGGCCGTCCATTGAAAACCATTGACAGAGTACTGCCCCCTGCCGCTGTCACAGACATCGAAGAGTTAACGTTATGTGTTGTGAAATTCCCAAAATATCTGACGACTTGGTTATTATTTACTGTAATGTCAAATAAACTTTCACCGGTAATATTTTTACGCCTTAAATAGTCAAGTAACAGTATGTTAAACCTTCAAGAATGTAAATGATTTTTTTAAATATGCATTCAATTATTTTTTATTTGTATATCGGTAAATCTAAAATTGCTACATATTGTAAGAGCGTAATATACAGCAATTTTCAATACAATCAGACAAAAGGAGGCATAATTTATTTTAACAAAGGAACGAAAGAAAACAACAAACATTCAGCTAAAACGAAAATTTGTCAAAATGTTTCTCACAAAAATACGTAATATATGACATGTAAATATATTGTTTCAAACAAAAAAAGCAATGGCGTCACGTTTAGGAATTTCTGACAATCGATCACTGGCAGAGTAAAACATACACAAGTACTAGGCGAGCAGAAAGGGTAGAGAGTGAAAGGAATATGAGGCAGAAAATGCGTTATCCGGGCCACTAAATGAAATGTGTTGGAGCCACTAAATAAAGATGTCGCATCGACTTATTGACATCTCTGCCAGCTTGCTTTCCACCGACGCTTTCATTTTATTTTCAGGCAGGGCTGTTGAATTTAGATTGCTATCAGCTATTTGGTATATCTTCACCAATGGGCGACGCGGTTATTCTTTTGATAGAATTCGTATGAGTAAGAAAGTGGCATTGTTACTATTTTTTCTCCATGTTTTGCTGATGAAATTTAGCAGTATCGTTCATAAAAAAAAACAACGCAAGAAACAACAGCTTCGAGTATAAGTACATAAAAGAATTTCGCGGTTTCGACACTCTATCGTTATTTTTAAATTGTTTCGTCGATAGTGGAGAATGATAAATATGGAGTTGACAAATACAATAAAAAAGTTTATGAATTGTACCGTTGTGAAGTTTCATTCTCCATTTTTTTTTATTGGTTGGAGCCTATTTAATTCTCTCCTACGACCCATTGGATTGAGGATGCTACATAAAACGTTTCAAGAATATTATTTGTACTGTCCAATTTAAAAAAAATCCTTTTTGAAATAAGACATTACCGATACGCTTTGAATATCAATTGCATTGAGACAAATCAAAGAAAAATAACCTCGTAAATAAACGAAATGGTAGTTATTCAATCAAATATTTAACATTTTTTTTTCATTCAGGAACTAAATATTCTGATAGCTAAGCAGAGGTTGCCAAATTGAAGAGATCAAAAATTTCAATGGAGTATTCGATCTATGTATTAAATTAAAGAAATTTAGAGTCACAAAGCTAAAGCATTATAATATTTTTATTGAAACGCAATACCTATATAATTATCTAAAACTATTGAGTGGAGCGTAAAAAAATGTTAGTATCGATATCGACTGTAGAAACGCAAAATGACATAAACCACACAACATGTATTGAAAACACTGAGGGTTGTGTCATTTTTCCTTTATAAATTCAGTCAATTAACCGTTTATTGCATAGTCTTAAATTTAAAAAAAGAAAAATATTGTGATTTTAATAAAAAAAAACATTTATTTTTATAGATTTGCCTATTTAGAATATTATAAAACAAAAAAACTGTTCCACTTTCAAGCAACGAATCGAACTAAGATTGTGTAGAAATTAAGTGAAGTGATTATTTGAGAAAAAAGTGTTAATTAAAATAATATTGAACTGCTTTCGTAATGAATATTTAGCAAAATATTATGTTGACTTTCTATTTAACATGATCATGTAATTATGCATAATCAATAAAATTTCAATGTATTTGCTTAAGCGACTGTTTATTAATACTTCGTAATTTCGTCTTCCAAAAACACAATAATTACGTTAAATATTTTAATTTTAAATAAAAGTTATGATGTGGAAGTTAGGAATACGTGACATGACATCATATTATTGTGCATCTCTTCTAAACAGTATATATAGCTAAGCTAAAATAAGTTTAAGCATTGTTTTGACAATGGCGTTAAGGCAAAATAGTTATCAATTAACTATTAAAATGTTGTAGAACTAAATATTTTGACATTTCATCCTATAATAATGTCCGCATTACTTAATTTTTCAATCAAAGCTAATTTGATAAAGTGTTATTTTGTGATTGATGAACTAGGTTTTTTAGTTTAAAAAATATTTTATTATTTAAACACTGAATAGTAAATATGTATCACACTATATTTGGGAAATACAAAGCAGTTAATATTAAAAAATACAATTTTGCAAGACATTACGTGTAGTTTTCCAAATTGGGTTAAGAGGTTTCCTTTATAATAATGATTCAATTTATATCACAACTATTGTAAAGAATTGAATTTCGAGGAGTCGGTTGACTTTGAAAAAACAACCATTTAAAAATATTGAAACAAAATTGAAAAATAATATGAAAAAGCGTAAAAGAAAAAAATACTTTCATATATTTTCAACAGGAAAAACATTCGCAAGAAATATAAATATAAAACATATTTCCCACATACTGTGTAGCGTTATCGCACAGCAAACAAATAATGTTTCTGCCATCCCTACCTGAACTAGATTTGTCTCCTTTAAAAGAAAAAAAGCACTCCAAGTACCAGAGGTATCTATTGGAATGGAAACACTAAAGAAAAAGTGTGGAAATGTCCTTTAAAATATTCAATAAAGCCGACAGAACGCTCCCGTTCATTCAGAGTCGGGGGACCCCCGTTTCTCGTTTTCGTGTTTTTTTTTTTGCTTTCTGTGGGAAAGTGTTTTATGGGTAGGGTTGCCAGAGGTATTTTTCTTCAGTGATCTATGGGAGGGAATACAATTCAGTGCAGTAAGCATTAGGCGTGCATATTAAGAACCATGTTGGTTTAATTCTAACTGCTGCATTTTGTAGATTGGTTATTTACGTATACATGTATTTTTGTATGTTTGATTATAACATCTATTGTACAGCCCACTTTATCGTAGTTTGCAGCAAAGTGGATCCATCTCTATTTCGTGGCCGAAAGATTCAGGTAAAATTGAAGCTTTGGTAAAATATTAAACGTTGTACTACTTTCACATGTTTATAATGATCAGGACCAGTTTCGCTCATCACGACCATTATCAACTGATGATTAGAATGAGTAAAAGTTTTTAATTTGTTTTCAGTTTATATTAATAGATTAAAAAACCCCAAGTATTTAAAGCAATCGCCGATATTTAGAGTACATATTATGTAATACGTGGCCTAGTGGTTGTCTTACAATTATTGCCGATAATAGAAAATCAGAAAAAGAGCTTTCTCTTTAATTCAAATCATTTATAAGATAACGCTATTAATAATTTACTGTTATAACGAAAAAATATGCCTTTACATTCTACGATAATATTGAAATGAAATTTATTGCCAAGAGTAGTTTTTCTTTACGTCTAGCAAAGACTCGGAAAATAAAAACTATTATTTATATAACTTGTTGCAGTCACGTTTGGTATTAATATCTTTGCCAGCACCTTCTTTGAAAAGATTTTAAGCTTCTAGGTACTGCAAGTAGATTGATAAAGAGTATACTAAACTATTGCTTGTATATATTACATATTGTATGATTGTTTACGCTTAATACAGTTAAACTGACGCTTGAAAATCGTACATAATATCTTATATAATCAATGTAATTTTATGAATTTATAATGATAGTTTTATAGCGTTTATTTGGAACACTACTGTTGAGCCAAATATAATTTTTTATAAACGCGCAATGATTTCTAGGTGTACATATGTTAATATGTTCTTTTTTACAACTTGGACTGAATACATATATTTAAAAACAACTATCAAACATTATATAAAACGTAACAATTTGGGAAATACATAAAGTATTTGAGAACCATGATATATTGTGGGTATAAGAAATACATCTTTAAAAGGGATAAGCTCGAAGTCAAAATTTCTATTATATGGAAGTTTTGAGGTGATATCTTTCGAATTTATTTACTAACACAAATACGTCGGATACAAAATTGTGTTTACGTTGATAGAAATTTCATCGAATAATAAAAAAAATATTCAAAATTCTTACTTGACTTACCGTTTCTACTTTAAAATCAAAATGTTATGCTGAATAGTTTTTTTATTGAAACAAATACAATATCATCCTCTGCAACATTTTTTAAATTGATTGTTTTATTGCAATGAACGTCAGCCAAACTAATATTTAACCCTAACGCTTAAAAAAGCTATCCTCTAATCCTATTTTGTCCCCAACACGAACATTGATGTGACATTTAAAGTGATATCCGTCTTCCGTCGACTTCTGATTGATCATGGATTCAGTATCAGGATTATAGGGGTGCATCACAAGGCGAAGTTTATCTGGATAAGATCCAACAGTGTCAATCTTGGCATCGAATATAAAGAACGAATGTTTCTTTACGTTGAAATGTTTGGTTTGTTTAACTTCATACAACAAGCATCTTTGTTAAATCAAAACTTTCAATGATCACTTTGCTTGATCAATACGTAAGTTATCAAAAAAAAAATAGATAAATTACTGATATTTTAATTGTTTTCATGACATCAATTTATAACTTAAAGTATTTTATATAAAAATATAAATAAACCATATTTTATGGAAGTAAAGATGTATTTAAATACAAAGGTGATTTACCAGAATTGAGGCAGAAGAATTATTGCTTCAAGAAAATTTATCATTAATACTGCACTAATTGTTGGATACTTTTTTCAAGCATGTCTTTTTTCTTCTGATATATTCCTGTCGATTGATCGAAAGCGATAGCCCAGTATAAATAGGCTGCATATCTTTCTTGGGATCGGTTCAGCGTTGTATACCATAGAAAAATTCAGTTTCGGGTAGTATATATATATATATATATATATGTGTATGCATGTCTATATATATATACACATATACACATATATATATATATATATATGTGTATGCATGTACATTTTAAATGAAACAAAAAATCATAAAAAATAATTAAGTTTTTTTTAATATTATTATATGAGTGTTTTTATTTTATGTTAAGTACCAACGAATCGTGAAATTCTTGTGTTTTAAACTTATAACTTATTACCGTTTAGAATTCTTGTTTTAATCTAATATCACAGATTTTAAAAACTAAAACACAATTCATTTGTTCTACTTCCACATATTTATAATGATCAGCACAGGGTTCGCTCATCACGACAATTATCAACTGATAAAAATACAAACATACCAGGCTTATTTATATAAAATTGAGTGTAAAAATGAAGGTATATAAAACTGATGGTTCATGAACTAAGACAAGAAAATACTGATTAGCTAACAAATTATACATAAATCAAATAAAAGAGTCTACAAATAAAATGTTATGGACCTCTTACAAGTCAATAAATACTCATCTGAAATCACAAATATAGCCACATTAAAAGTCCATTAGCTGAGCAAAAAAATTGTTTTTAGTGACATTACTAATGCATCAAGAAATAAAGAATCAGGAAAATTATAAGAAAAAATTAGTGAACCGTTTAAAAACAATCAAATATTAAGTATGTAATTAATATTAACAATAAACAGCCATCTTAAGTGGAGAAAGCCTGATCATTATAAATATGTGGAAGTAGTACAAATGAATTGTGTTTTATTTTTTAAAATATAATGTCTTTCCAACGAAGAATTGACAGTTAACACCTTAAAAGTGAAATATCACAGAATTGATACTGAATTTACACACGACTCCATGTTGGAATTGTTATACTGAATAATAAAAATATAATTAACGTGGAATTTATATGACTCGAATTTTAAGGAAAATAATGTTGTCATGTTAAGAAACGAAAGTGGCAGCCCTGTTGTCAGGGTCGATTTATTTATACGTGGCACTTTTTCTTTGTGGCTGTTACAAACGAGGGTATTATTAACTCTTTAGGTACTAAACGCACAGACCGCACACAGCATAGTACGCCACCTTTCCTTCGCCACACTTTTGAATAAATTCAATCTAAAAGCATCCGAACAGATGAAATTTATTAGTTTTCTTGCTAGGCTGATTTTCAATCATTGTGTTTTCGCAACTCAATTATTGGTTGTCTGAATTAAAAGGTGAATTAATTTCGTTTCCAATATATATATTCAAACTGAAACTATTCAGTGTAGATTGCCAAGTTATTATTATTAGTTCTCTAATCTCCGAGTTCCTCACGAAGTCAAACCACCTCACTCCTAGTATCCAACGCAAGCATCACCACCCGAAACTCAGTATACGGTTTTTCAAAGTCTTTGCCAAGGGCTATGATTCGCTACCGTAAAGCAGTACATGCCATTTGCTCAAATGTGGCAGCGGCTAATTCTAATTGGATAGCGAGCTCCTTCTTTGAGTTACCGTCGGAGATTAGGTACGGAAGAAGCAGCGCCCTGTAACATCATCGGTCATGGAGAGAAGTTGGAACTAGCTGCTTCACATACTGTGGATGCCTCCGGAGAGCCTCAATTCTGCTTTCCTTTTCTTCCAACTTTTCTAATTTCGTTTATATATATATTTGGTTTTATTACCTGTAAATTATTGTCTTAGTTCATAAACCAACTGTTTTATATACCTTTTAACTGTTAACATTCAATTTTATATAAATAGCTATGTTATGATTGTATTTTTATCAGTTGATAATACTCAAGATTAGCGAAAACTGTCCTGATCATTTTAAACATGTGGAAGTAGTTCAAACAAATTGTGTCTTATTTTTAAAATAAACTGAATAAATATTACTTTATAAAACTTATTATACTAATATCATTTTTTGACATTAAATATTTTATGCCTGGCATGGCGAGTTAATTATACCGGATCCATTAAATATTCCGATAAACGTCAATAAAAAAAACTTGAGACATGTCCCTGTGATCAGTTCTGATTGACAAAAATTTTCAATCTAAATAAAATTGGCTCCTCAAAATATGAAAAGTTTGATCTGAAGTAGGAAATTTGGCTGAAGATTCACTACCCTTCAGACATCACCGCGAAATTGGCTCAGGTCTTCTTAGACTTTATTAATATTAAAATATTTGAAAAAAGTTCATTTTGTTATACCTATTTGAAAGAAGTCAAGCTAAGGGTTGGATCGACATTATTTTTTTATACTTTTCATTATTATTATTTTGTCCATCATGTTTGATGTATTATTTAACGTTTGAAATTTTACTTATTTAAACGAGAATCATTTACACAGTGAATTAATTGTGTTTAATGTATTTCCATTTCACTCTAATGAACAATGTATACAATGTTTGTAAGCTTATTAGAAATCAGTAACCAATCAAATAAGAGCTGTCCGGCTCCCAATCGAATGGAACATAATATTTGAATCACATAATCGAAGTTCAGTTGTTTTTAATATTTGACAGTTTTCTAAACATGCTTCATACATCCAATATTTCAAATTAGACAGTGTTTTTCTCTGCCATAATTACGTAAAATTAGTCAGTGACGTTACTCAAACTATGACGACAATTATTACCTACCATAACTGTACCCGTCATAGTTGACTGTTTTGAAATTGAAATACTGAATGTCTAAAGCAGCTAGTATATCGAAACTGTGGGTGCATTGCATAATATTCCATTACCGAAATGATATGTCAGCCCACGTAGCCTAGTGTTAAAAGCTTTATCTTAGAAATCAGGTGGGTCTGTTCAAGTTCCGAAAGGGTAAAAATCAAATTTCAGTGAAGTTTGTTTCAGTTAAAATTTGAGATTTTCGATTTGGGTGTTTGTGGTGTCTTTTCTCCCCGAGTTGATCTCTAGTGACTTCTTATTTGATTTAAAAATTTGAAAATACCTGACGCCTTGGTTTTTCGCAGTAATTCCAGATATTTTTTTATTTGTAGAAAACGAAACATTAAAATTAAAATTATTAGAAAACTTATTTAAAAAAAAGCTTCAATTGTGTACTGCTATTCGAAGTACTTCGCGGTTAATATGAATAATATAGCTTAAATGGACTTCGCTGAGTCGCTAAACACGCTCCTGGAGATATTTCAATAAAATAAGTTTTTAATTTACATACGTGCTCTATCGATAGATATATCAATTTTTCCATTTGAATGTCTAAAATTTCTACTTATTTTGTTTCTATTTCGAAAAAAAAGACAGTGTAAAAGAATATTTTACGTGTCCTTATACACTAGAAGAAACAAAAAACTTAAAACTATCATACTGCCCATAACAGTTTGTCCTGACTCAAAACTCTTTAAACCAGCGTGCTTAGTGACTCAGCGACTAATATGAAAATGAGCCAATATCACGTGTCTGTCGAATAAACTGTTTTTTTTCCACAAACCTTGATGTACGCCACTTTTTTGTAACATATAGGTATTTGTGTCATACCGGAAAATTGATACTATACCAAAACAAACACCAATTTATCAAATCAGATTGTCACGCATAATCCAAAATATGTTTATAATACTATAATTAACCATAATAATTATAGAATATGTGACAACCAATCAGTGAAACGCTTTAACCGAATATTAGCGCTTATGAATATTGTACCTGTCATCATCGAAATAGTAATAACATATTGATTGATAATGTTGTGAAAATTACTGGAATAAAGCAGCGAGTTGTTGGTTCAGGTGTCTAATTGGTGTTGAAATCACTTCCTAACTATATTGTAACTGTATATTTGATACCGTACTGTTGATCACGTCAACAAACATTTAATTTGAATCAATGGTTTGCAAATATTCCACTTACAAAAATAATACTGTATTATTAATTTGTATACTAAATACTACCGTTATTACATCATACTGTAAGTGATTGTTTGATCTAATATAAAGTTTTAAAAACACTAGCCAAACTATTTTTAAATGTGTCATCTTCATCGCTTTGTCGTATGAAAACAAATTTTAGATCAGTAACCGAAAGCACACACGATTTTGTACAAGAAAGCTTATAAAACATGGGAAAAAATCTGTTTGTTAAGTTAATCGATGTTGTCATGTTCAATAATTAAAACCTTGTAAATTGGTTAGTGGCAAGTCAGTATCTGTGTACTTCTCATGAATAATAATTTATCAAAAGATTAATATTTAAAATAATGAAAGTAGTACAACAAACGATCGTTATCGAAAAACCACAAATGATTGAAAATGTCGTTAGTTAGCTTAACACACTGATTTTAATTAGTATCTACTAAAATTTCAATGATAATATGATAAAATTTGGATTATTGAGATTTTGTACACTTCCATGTATTTTGTCACTAACGAACCGGGCTACGCCTTTCGGCATCTTCAGGCATTCGAGCGCACGAATGGACTCGAACTGACAGACAGTAAACAGTGTCTAACGTTTATACAGAAGATACAAATACGACAAATATTATTTACGAGATAATATATTATACGTCTAGGATCCACACTGATACCTGAGTTAACATTTCGAGAATCGCCTTAATCTTTATTTTATTAACAACACATTAACAGAGTGGCGAATTGCCGCTTTCCAACTAATATTAGAATTACCAGTGATTTTACAATTATAATATCATTGTGGGTTTCGACGGGATGCAATTCGACTCTCAATTCTTGGTGGAAAGGCATTGTATTTAATAAAATAAAACACAATTTGAATTGTACTACTTCCGCATGCATTTTGCATTTACTTCAATCGTAACGCGTTTCGTTGTTATGTTGCTTCAGATATAAAACAATGAAAACAATATTATATCTTAGATTTCTACATAAAAAAATACATTACACCCTATAAATGAATGGAAAGCCCACCATAAACCACTGGTTTTGACTGTCGATCACAAAACAATACAAAAACGACATGGCATTCAGTGATCGGACACGACATTTATACACAATATCGGTTCGGTTTGGTTTTGGTGTCGATTTTTCCAATCCACGCAAACCAGACATGCAATGGAGAATATCGGATAGACAATAAAATATCAGATAGCAAAGTGCTACATATCAAGTAAATAGTATCTTTGTTCACGCAATTTGTAACTAATGTGCATGTGGAACGAGGATCGCGAAGAAAAATGGACTATATCGATTGATAAAGACGTGCTATGATTTGATGAACGTTGTAATATGAATAGTAATACAATCAACTGTGAAAGTAAAGTAAAAATTATCCTTTATTGTAAAAGCCGCACAAATAAATCGATGGTTTATATGACTCGGATGCTACGGGCATTTCTTTAACCCTCTCTAGTAAAAATTCATTTCGCAAAGTTTATATGATTATTGTTTCGGTTTATATATGTTTTATTAAGGTTTATATAAATTATTTTGCAAGGTTTAAATATTAGATCATCAAGAATATCAAAATAAAAAAGTTTTTCAATTAAAGTGGGCAAATCCATGCTAATAGAGTGTTTTAGTTCATTAACCAACGGTTTTATTTAATCTTGCGATTATTGACATTCAATTTTATATAAATATCCCCTTTTTGATTCTATTTTTATCAGTTGTAAATGATTGTGATGAGAGAAACCGGTCCTGATCATTATAAACAAGTAGTACAAGCGAAGTGTGTACAATTATTTTTACGAATTATATAGCCATTATTTAAAAAAAACAGCAGATTATACGAGAATTGGTGAATCTCTATTTTGAAAAGGGTTGAATGGGGTAAGATGGTTTTGGAAAGAATTTTTGTTAGCCTTTGCTTCAGTCGTAACGTAATGGTAGAAGGAACCCAGACAAGTTTTAATTTTGTGTATTGATACGTTTGTCAATCTAAGAATTATGAATATATCGATACTTGCATGTATCATTTTTAGAGATGTAGAGAAAAAATATACCAGCAGATTTACAGCTAATTTCACTATAATTTTACCCGGTTTCTACGATATCTTGCTAAAGCAATAATTGTAATAATTTTCTCTCAAATACTAAGCAAGCCATTCTTGTATATCTACCGTGAAGAGAGTCACTGAAATATGCTGTGTAACAACTGAACTAAAATTATAAATGTACGTTAAAAGATACAGATAAGAAGTAAATACAAAGACCTTTGAAGGCATACTGTTTTGATTCAAGATGATGGTTACATAACAAAATGAAAAATTACCCCTGCAAAAACAGATGATAAAATATAATTCAGGTATGTTCTTTTTATATCTATCTATATGTATAAAAATGAATGTTTGTTTGTTTGTTTGTCTCGTATGCGTTCCTATACTGTTCATCCGATTGCGATGAAACTTTGGTGAGCTGTTGTGCGCACACCAGCAAAGGGTTGTAAAAAAAAATTAGTTAGTGTGTGACATAACAAGTGTTGTTAATAGTTAAATTCCAATTGCCGGTCTTATATGGAAAATTTAAATGGGCAGATGTACTATTGCCACACATCCCAATGATTCCGACAGATATGCCAGTCGAATTCCAACGTCTGCAGTTTTCGGTGTGACTCGCATTTGCAATGACAATCAACAGAACAGAGGGACAATCGCTAAAAGTATGTGGACTAAATTTGGAAAATCCACAATTCTCACATGGACAGCTGTATGTGGACTGCTCACGCGTCGGAAAACCTTCTGATTTAATCGTGTACGCACCAAACGGGAAACAAAAAATATTGTGTATCCAAAAGCACTTCAATACACATAATTAAAAGGCAAACATTTAATTTTTTTCAGTGGCATTGCAACCCATGCCGGGTATTCACTAGTATTATATATATTAAAGTTGATGTGTAAAGCTTTTAGTATTAAGTAATTGACTATAAAAGTGGGTCTGTTTGAAATCATTTTCTACCACTCTATTTGAGTAGATGAATTACAAAGTTGAGCCGAAATCGTTATGATAATATATGTTGAATATAGCGCAAATCACATAGTTGCTTGTTTTGCGTAAAACAAACTTTCACGGAGTATTAAATAACATGAAAGGATCGTTACTCTTACTCTATGGCAAATGGGAGACCACAAAGGACATGATTCGGGAATTACACTGTGTTTCGTGATACATGAGCTATCAATTATTTGTTTAATACATACAATGCTAAATCATTCACTGTATAATAAATATTGTATTCAAAAGTAAAAATGTATGTGTTGGCATTTTGAAATTTATTCAGTTGAATAAGAAGTCAAACTAAAAAAAAAAATAGTGAGGTGTTTAAAAGCAAAAACCGATATGTCCACTTTACAATATAGGTAATAAACGACGTTTTTGTGTATCACGCATTTTTTTTCCATCGTATTGTATGAATATTTTCTAACTTTGTGGTAGTTCATTTTTAATATAAAATTAAATTAAAAATTGACAACTTAGTTATTCCACTTGGTTTAACACTAAAGTAACGCATTTCGCCTCTTTAAGAAGCATATTCAGATTTTTGTATAATCCCGGACAAACATTTGGACAATCCCGGTATTAACCAATCGACCGGTATTTTGGGATCCCAGATTCTACGAAAGAAGCAATAGTACTAATTAATTTGGATTTGAGTAAGCAGTAGCCTGACTTTTTTAATAGAAAATGAATTAATCTGTTCCCATAGGCCACATCTTCGTTTTCGGTTACGCGACTAAGGGCTAGCATTCATAAACGAACATTTTCGGATGTTGTATTTTTATTTGACTTTGTAATAGTATCCAAAAGCATAAATGACTTTGATGTTTTTATGACTTCCCACCCAACCCCTTCTTACATTTGAAAACTAAGAATATTCACATACGGAGTCCATCCTTAGTTTCACTTTTGATCATTCCCATCCTGATCATCTTTTTTTGAATACGGATTGACTGACATGACTTGAAACCAGTTGTTGTTGTAACATTCAATTAGAAGTCCGTCCTCTATATTGCAAGCGAATAAAAAGCAGAAATATGTATGGAACTAAATAACAATAATATGTGAAGTTAAAAATGAAATAAACCACAGTCAATTCTGAGAAATTATATCATATAAAATTTACTGTAAAAAGGGCATAATTTTCAAACAAATGTTCACAGTGCGGAATATAAATGGTTGTGTGTATCATCACTTCACTTTGCCCGCGGGAAGTGTGGAGAGGGAGCTTGGTTTCACCACACACATTAGGGATGAGAGAGCGGCGAGGGATAGGGAGGTAGTTATCGTTTTGAATAACGCACATCATTCGTACACACAGAAGAATAAAAAGTAATGTTGACTGCTTATAGAGATTGGAAATTTCCGATGTGTAAAATTGTGTAATAAAATGTAACGATAATTGACACAGTGACGATTTGGCGTAAGTCTAAACGACAATATTTTGAGTTGAAGTGATTAAATTTGACTTACAATCGTACAATGTTATATTGTACACGATTTTTCATCAGGTGACATTGCATGTAATTAAAAATGACGAATGCTAAATATATCGTCGGCTTAACTAGCAAAATGCGTATTTACCTTTCATGAAAATGTTCAGAACAATTTTAAAACTCAATAAATTCAGTTTTAACCAATGTCATTCTACGAATTTAATATGTTATAGGAATAATGCTAAATCATTATTCATATAACATATATTATGTGAAATTTAAAAATAACATTGGTTAAAACTGAATTTATTGAATTTTAAAACTCTTCTGACTATTTTGCTGAAATGTTGAGACGCAGTCTGCTAGTGAGGACGTCGATATATTTTTACTATCATATCCGCTCTCAATGTAAAGCAAGTGGACACCTAATGGAACGTTTTCAAAGAAGTAATTTTTAAGCTGACTAGTTTTTATTTATTCACTTAATTGCACTTTTTTTGGAGAAATTAGGCATATGCGAAAGTCTTAAATTAATCGCTCTCGTTACACTCAGATCAGACAATTGAAAAGAAATCTTAACATCAAAGGCATCCATGCCATTGAATATAATCATTTGAAAAATTAATTTATGAAACTGCATTTTTAACAAATTTGTCGTGAGAAATTTCTGCTATTAAAATTATTTTAAATTATGTGAAATTTTCTAAATAACTACTTCAATGATGGACACGTGTAGTTCATGATTAATTTAAAATTCTATCTCTTTAAGTAAATCAGTCAAAAATGTGGAATAACTACAGCTTGATTTCGTTTCTTTTTTGTGAAATCCTTTTCTATTTTTCCCCCATACTTATTTGCAAGTCAAACCTTAATACCATACTGTTAATTAATCCACGAATACATTATTTATAATAACATCATTAAAGTAATTAGAATTATCATACAAATAGTCTTGAAATACGTTATCAAAGAAATCTTCGTTAATGGTACCGGAGGTCGACTTTTACAGGGTTGAGAGAAGTAAGTGACTCACAACGACAAAAGCTTAGCCGAGTAGGAAAGCGTGCAGTCATGTATGAAATGACATTACCGTGGCTTTGTTTGTGACTACGGAAAAGAACAAGCGGAAAAGCTCGAAGGTGTAGGGTTCCCAAGAGTTTCACTTTTCGACGATTGATTGGGAAAGCGTTTTACAATCAATATTAAATTTAAAACAAATAAGTTAAACGTGGTGTACAAATATTTTTGTTTCGTTTATTATTTATGCGTATCCGATATTTACTAGAAAAAAACATTGTCTTGATATCGATTTTGACACATTGCTATCATGTAAATTATTCATAAACATTTAACCGGAAATCTGTTTAGTATTAGATCTATTACTGACATTGGTGTGATACTGAAAAAGCTATAGACAATAATGCAATACAATTCTTACACAAATAAATTAAATGCTATTTGTTCAGTGTTTTAAAAAGACCATGTCCATTGAGAATGTGGATATGATCTAGTGATGGAATAATCTCAAACAACAGTTGATTAACCGCTCTAAAAAGATAGAGTTAGAACTGGACAAGTGGTTTCTTAATTGTTATCGCTGCGACCTGTTTTTAGTAACGGATTGGTTCGGGGGAATTTACGACATAACAAACATCATTGCCTTCAAATAGAAATTCGTAAATCGATTTAAAAATCAATGGATGAAACTGTTCGTATAGGAATTCGAGCCAGTGAGATCCGTAACCGAAGCCAACGACGTTGACTACTCCACCACGGATCCTGTATGTAGACACTAATTAAAAAAAAGTAAAGAAAGTTACTAAAAATACTTTATTACAGTGGAGTACACTTATTAATTTGTGCGATTTTGTTAAATACATCCTAATTTTATTCTGTGAATATTTTGTTACCATTTAAATTTAGGATTCAATTATTTTATGCTGTTTACTTATAATTTCATCACGTGGGGTACAAAAGACAGTGTCAATCTTTTCCAATTGAATTTGAACAATTTATAGTAGTAGTATTGTTTTTGTACTGCTGTGCCGCTGGAATTTCTACCAAATATGAACAAAATTTTACAAATATTACTCAAAAATAATAACAAAAAATGCTTTAAATATACAATGTATGTGATAAGAGTTTTCTTTTTTTTAACCAACATATAAAATACAATACGATACAATTTTTTCCTTTAAGCAATACTATATAAATGTATATCATTCAAGAATAAATATATTTTTAAAATACTTACTGTTTGAAATATAAGATGAAATACAAATATCGTCGTTGTTCTGGAAGAAGATACTAACTGAAAAATACTAGTTTTGAGTAATTGAACTTTGTCAAATGTTGGAAATGCTATACCTTTTTTATTTTGTTTGTTTGTACTGTTTTTAAGTGAAAGTGTAATTTATAAAAATATGTCTGTTGTTGTTACGATAGAGCTTAAAATAAGGAACATTTAAGTATGACTAACTCAATACGTAATTTTTCCATTTAGTGTTTTCTTCCAGAACATCGACGATACATAAAATACAAAATACAAAAAAATACCAGATGGCAGAACCACTTGACAAAATTTGAGCAATAGATAGTGTGTGTGTATGTGTGATTTATTGTGTTACGATGTGCATAATCTTGGCGCTAAAGACAGAGGGGTAAATGGGTAAATCAAGACCAACACACGTAATACTTTTTTGTTGAATTTATTTTGTGCTACTCTGACATTTTTGTAATGATCATTGTCAACTAAATCAGTTGATAATGCTCGCGATGAGCGTAACCGGTTCTGATCATTATAAAAATGTAGAAGTAGTACAAAACAATGTCTGTTTTATTTTTCTCGATCCCGAGGATTTTCACCTTCAAACACTTGAGAAGACCCGAATTGAAGAGAGGCAAATGGTTGGTTATCAACGTCCTGGAAGGTCTGAGATCTCAAGCAAACACCATTTCAAATCCGGTTATCTCTTATTTATTTTAATCAAAGATGCAGTGGTTTAAAATATACAAACATAATACTAACACATAAAATTGAGTCTACATTTACATTTACTTAACACATGAATTTACGTGTAAGTTATAATGCAAGCGACACGACAAACGATTTTAAATTAAGTCCAATTTCAAAACAAAAACACACAATCCACAACGTCAACGGTGCCGGCAGCTCTCCTTGACTCTAAGGCTGGCAATCGACTGCCCGCAAAAATAAAAAATCGGACTTCCCGCACCGTCGGAGCCACCCCTTTCCGTCAAAAATGGACTCGTCTAGCGAACGTGTCCGCCAACGATTAGCCGATCACTCTTCACGGCAAAAATCAGGTCGACTTCCACGAATCATTGCCATTAACGCTGGGCGCTGTCAGTTACTGACCCTAATAAAACTTAAACTTAACAAAAAAACCAGGGTGTGTCACATTAGTATTTACTATTGTAACTTTTTAGTCTTATAGTAATTAGTACTATTACCGTTTGTGTCTTATCCCCTCCCCACGTCCATTATTAGAAAAAAAATCCAACCCACCCTTCATTATTTAAGTTTATCTGAAGATGCTTCTTAAAGCATTTCATTATCGAAAGAAAAAAAGCAATTAAATAAAAATGCTAGTATCACAAACGTAAAATTAAGTACTACAAACCCTTTTTCTGTATTTTAATTCTCATAAACGAGACCCTTTCTATTCTTCGGGTCATATTTAACGTCAATTATTTTGGTAGTCTCAATAAAAGGATATTTGGTCACCCTAGCGGAATTCGGAGAAGAGGGACGATGAAAATGAAGAAGTTAGTAGGTATAATAGAGTCGGAGGGAAAAGAGATGGGAGGGAGAGCCGCGACAGTTGAAGCCTAAAGGAAAACCAGCGATCAAAGTCAAAGGAGGTCTCCCTTCGTTTTGAAGACCTCTCAAACAGTGTCGGGATTAATTATTTAAGATGTATATTAATAACAAAACCAGAGAGAAATTATAAATAACCTGTCAGTTATGTTTGGTTACAAAAATATGTAGTCAGAAAATTCAAAATCGTTAAAAAAAATACATTGTGTTCTGTTTGTTTTGAAATATTATACAGAGAATTTCGAAGTTTATGTTTTCCAGCTTTTTAAGTGTCCCGTTTCACTGTAATAAATTTAAAACCGAGTTTTATGTATCAAATACTTTGAATTACAGCTTATATTTTGATATATTTAAATCACTCGAGCAGAAAATAAATACCAAATACCCAAGCACAAAACCTCATATTATATTAAATTGAAAAATCTGAATTTGTCGAAATCCGGAAACATCTGAACAGTAATGCAAAACTTTTATTGCTAGACCACAAAAGACAATGGCATTGAAAATTTTTGATGGATTTGATGGTTTATTTGTAGAAATTTATTTTATATTTAAAAAAAATAATGTAGAAATAAACATTGAGAGAACACTTCTTAAAGAAATTTAATACATATTGAATCGAGTACATAATTCTATGTACTCAGCTGTTGTCAGAAATTTCTTAGCCAAATGTCTGTGTTAAAAGTAACATTAATAAATCCATATCCGTTAGCCACATTTTTGGCTCTCGTCCCCCTCGGTTACACGGTCAAGGGCTCGAAGTTACAAAACGGATCTTCACGAGCATTAACTTTGTTTTTTTTTTAAATTTTATTTCTGAATTTTTTTATGTAATAATTACTTCCCACTTATAAATCTTGAAAACGGAGAAAATTTGAATACGTGTATCTTCTGATAGATATGCAAAACCTATTGTATTGAATGTATCGTAACCGTAGAGCTAGAAGTTGGTAAGTTTAGTAACAAAATTCTCAAAAATGGGTAGGGTATCAAATCTTCGTATGGAATAAATAACTTGGTAGATTCATTTATTATTTCAGTTCGACAGAAAAAGTAATTCATTTTATTGATAAGCAATTTAATGTAGATTAAACAGGTTGCAAACCACACCACCACCCGCCACGGTCGCACGTTTTGGTATTAGCAGACGTCTTCCCGTGGCGTAAACAACGCGAAGCGTGTTATTCCAGCTTTTGTGCTGGGATTGTTTCGGTAGCAGCTGGTCAAGACCAGGCGGGTTGCATTTCAGTGTGCTGATTGCACCTAGTTAAAGAAATGTAGATTATAGACAGGAATTTGTTGGTATAGTCCAGTGGTGACGAACCTGCAGCCTTAAGGCCACATGCGGCCTTTTGAATGAAATAAACAAATAAATAAATTTCATTGTTTTCCTTCATTTGCTAATGTACATACATTTTTATGTATGTTTCTTAAATGCGACCTTATTGGATTTTAAGACCCCTGATCGTGATTTAAGTCACCCCTGGTATAGTCACTTCCTCTTAAAAGCTTAACTATAAATAATATTGACTTGAATAAAATGGTAAGTGTGCATTTACTGATTTATCCCTGTAAACAATCTGTCAAATGTCAATCTTGCGTATTTTTTGTCAGTTCGTCGTCAACTATAATTTTGAAGTGATCGTTTCATTCGTCTATTGCATTAATATTTTGTTGTGTTATAACACATATATTATAATGTTATGAGCTCAGCTGTTGTCAAAATTATCAGTGTTAAAGGACTCCAGAGTGGTTTTGGTTTACCCTACAAGTAAACCAGCATCATTGACGTAAGTCAGATGAATATTTTAGCGAGGGCATCAAAGAAGCGCGAGATAATGGCCGATTATTTGAATCTTACCAGGGGTGGAAGGGGGGGGCGGTGCGTGTTAGGAATCGTAATCATTATCGAGAAAAAGAAATTGTTACGAAAATAATCGTAATATAAATTGCTATTTGAACTCTGATAATATTCAATATTTTTTTGGGGCGAATAAACGCCGAGGTAAAATTTTATGGACTTATGAATCGATTACAAGTATTAAAAGGATTCGTTTGATCAGATAGAGGGGTACTCTGTTAAAGTAATTGAAGATTTTATCTTTGACTATAAACTTAACGTTATCTCCTCGCATTAAATAACTAAAGGTTTATATATATATCAGTGATAAGAATGATAAGGTATAATAAATTCGGGAATGTTTGTTGATAAGAATCATATAATATAACTAAGGGTGGCCTGCTTGCATATTGTAATGCTAACTTTAATTCTCTAATTTTTATTATTAATACATAGATATAAAATATTATTGAAATATTTATTACAGTGTAAATAAGTAGCCTAGAACCATAACTCATGCATTCAACAATTGAGTTTTGAAAAAACCACAAAAACACTCGGTTTTTTGTAATTAGACAAGTTTTATTAAAGTCATTTTCTGATACAATATATGCCATTACACTCTGATGAGTATTGACCACTGATTGATTCTTTCTAGTCAACTAACAATATCCTTTGAATAATTAACAGTGATCTTTGGTCATCATTTCTACATGATTTAAAGTATTTTTTCATACTCAACTAAATTTTTACACAATTATTAATGCGCTTAGAATCTCTTGGCAAATTTAACTCAACAATGCAAAACGAGTTTTGATTCTAGGTTACTCAAATGCTGCCTTTTTATTTATTACTAATTGAGGTAGGGGGATTGGTTTATTTTTAAACATGACCGCTCAACAATATGGACCATATTGTTGACTCCTAATAGAGTTAGCAGAAGTTTTTCTATGTGAAGTGGTTGTTACTTAGTTGCTCGCCCTATCTTTTTCGAAGAAAGCAAGGATATAAGGATATTGCTAAGACTAGTGGTTAGCTAATTGATCTCAGAGGTGAAATTCATTTTCTTAAATAAATAATACTTGCAAATTGTAATAGAATATTTAAAATATGATACTATTACCATTTTACAAAAACACATTTATACCAAATTTGGATTATTGAGATTTTGTACACTTCCATGTATTAAATACATGGAAAATACATGGAAGTGTACAAAATCTCAATAATCCAAATTTAATATTGAAATTCCATCAAGCACCCTCAGTCGATGTCTTAAATTACATTTATACCAAATTTAAAAAAAATCTCGAGTCACACTATTATTATTTTAAGTTAAACAAATATAATTATAATTTAAGATATAATTTAAGACATCGACTGAGGGTACTTGATGGAATTTCAATATCAAATTTGGATTGTTGAGATTTTGTACACTTCCATGTATTTTGTCACTAACGACCCGGGTTTCGCCTTTCGGCATCTTCAGGCATTCGTGTGCTCGAGTGCCTGAAGATGCCGAAAGGCGAAAACCGGGTCGTTAGTGACAAAATATATGGAAGTGTACAAAATCTCAATAAATATAATTATGTTGGTGTATATTAAAGATTCCTCGGACTGATCATTTAAACAATGCATAGGTTTTAATTCAAGACATCTTAACGTGGCCAAAGTATCGGTCATATTTTTTGCAATAAAACATACGAGTGAATAAGGATTTACGTAAAAAGATAACAAACGTCAAAAACCTATTCACCTTTCAAGCATTGTATTGTTGATTTATTACAAAAACTAAACAAAAAAACTCGTAAATATTGTTCGCTACAGTATAAATAAGCTTCACTAAAAGCTTAGTGCATTTTTGTTTGTTATAGACCATATTAAAATAGGGGCTTACTTTTTGTCTGGCATGAGTGTTTAACAATTTTCACCCGCATGACAAAAAGCAACGTGTTATTTTTGATTGAAGTTTAAAGCGTTGCAAGACTAAATTGAATGAATTTGTTTTTTATTCGAGCTATATAGGGGCAGAGGCCGAAAAGAGCCAATTACTTCAAATATCTTCATTTTTTAATACTAATACTGTCAGTAATTCACTGTTTTTTAATATATAATATTACGGAAATTATGGTTAGTATGAACGTATAAAAATAAAACTGTTTTTGTTAAGAATAAGTTTAGTGGTTAAAATGGGATAAACTAATATTACAGTGATAATTAAAATATTTTGAACGTGTCTTAACGTGTCATGTATAAACTTATTTTTCCATACATTTGCAGTTACACCACAATTAGATTAAATGGTGATGCATTTCAAGAGTCTCCAGTTTACTGATGTTTCATTCAAATAAATAAAATACTAATGAAGTCATACGGAGTTCTAACCATCAGCTGTATATCAAAATGTAATATTTTTGGAAGGCGAATTTTTCAATAATATATATCGCCCTTCCATATCAACCCGGGATATTCAATACAGTGATCCGATATTATCTTGAAACTCAGTATCCCTTTGAAAACAGCTTCAGTCAATAATCATTAACTGTTGATGTTTACAAGAGCTTAAAACATTATTTAATATACATATATTTTTCTTCTCAAACGAGCAAGCAAAAAGACGAGAAAAGCAAAAACTAGTTTCGCTATAACTCAACTACGATATAATAGAATTAACTGCATCGAGTAAATAATAATTTAGTTGGAGCGCAGTGTCACACACATTTCAAAAATAAATCTTTACTGCTTTTTCGTTCTGCTTGGGAAATAAATGACGTTTATATTTGCTTTAGAAAATGCTGGTTCAGTAATAGGACAAAAATAGCAGAACTCTATTTAATACTGAGTGTTTCATTTAGTGGTGAATTAAAACATATGGAAATTGAAAGCTTTGCAAATTGTTTTTATATTTATATAAACTAAACGCATCTTAGTAATAATATTGCAGAGGACACACTGTCATTGTGTCTTCTTAAAAGCTTAGGAGGTGACGTCAGTTAACTGAGCAATATTTAGATTGAATAATATGTACTGCTCATACTTCGTAGTATTAAATAGTTATAACATATATTTTTTTCCATGTCCGCTCCTAATGTGGAGCATATGGTCTCACAATGGAGTTATCTTAACAGAATTTTTATACTAAAACTGCTTGTTCCTCAGTTGCTCAACCTCTCTTTTTTCCAAGAGAGTAGGGATAGAAGGATACGGCTAGGACAGGACTAGTGGTTAGCTAATCGCTCTCTCTGCGCCCCGTTAGGATGTGATGGGTGGAAGGGAGGACTCAGACTACGAACAGAAATCTATAAATCGATTGAAAGATTAATATATAAAAACTGTCCGCACCGAGAAATTTTCATACGTCATTTTGGTTGCAATTGTTAGTTCAACTGCGCTATTTTCAACATTCAACGCTCAAAATTTAACTTTTAACCTAAAACTGAAAACGCTATATGTTTGACGTTTCAATTCGGGGTGAAAAAGAATAATAACAGTCGCCTAGCAACAGTTCAATACTAATATATTCTGCAAGTGACAGCTGAGATAGTAATGCGAACGTAGATATTTGTGTTAAATATTAAGTTTCATATATGTGATTTGGTAGAAAGTGAGTGGTAAATTCGTACAACTTGGTGTGCATCTGGAATCGTCATAGAGAGTTAGTGTATGAGTCTGATCGTATGTTTATATTGTGGCGCTGCAGGAGCCATTATTAAATGCAGTTAAACAAGACGACTATCGAGAAGTTCTGCGGCGCCATAATAAGAGTCAGGTGACAAAATTGTCATCTTTTATTATTGCCTGATTTCAGCTTTTGACAATATCATTAATTGGTGGACTATATTTTGTTTGTGTAACAAAAGAGGTAAGTTTGACGGTGATATTTTCAAATTTCAACATTAGCTAGCCAACGTCTAAATTTAATAACCATCTTGGGCAAAGCCAGGTACAAAATACTAGTATAACATAAATAAGTTTAAACGGCTATTAAATATAATCTCGTACTTCACTTGAATTTCGAAACAATCCTTACAATATAATCCTTTAAGCTTTTTGCATTACTGATTCTTAAATAAATTACATAAAATGCCACCAGTTAGGTAGCGACGCTAGTAGAAAAACCACTTGAGTACTTATTGTAGAGGGTTGTATATAGAGCCTTAACGTTACGGTTCGTAAAAGAATCTTTGAAATCACTTACTTGAAGTACGCAATATCCCATGGGCAAACCACTTCGTTGTCACATTTTTTTTGCGCTGCTTTGAAAATAATATACGTAGGTCGGTGAAAGCTCAAGCCGTAGAATTAACGTAAACATTCGCAAGCTTTTTCGTTATCGAGAAGGCATATACAGCGTAAAAGAATCACTATTTCGTTAATATCATTAATTTATTACAATCGATGGCGTAATATTATTTCCAATATTAATGCCATATCGATCGCTCAGTTTATAAGTTAAAAAATATGCACTTATAAATAAAACTTTGCGCTGAATGTGATTTTGTACCCAGATAACTCAAAAATGCCAACAAAAATGCTTGGGGAGATAACCTTCTAAAGCAGTGCTACGCAACCTTTTGTCACCCACGGCATACCAAAGTACTCATAAATATTTTGCGGCACACTATAAGCCAAAATATGTAATTTCATAAACAAAACTAACAATTTATCGATTTGTTTTTATTTGATGAATTTGAAATAGTGGCTCATGTATTTTTTAATATATATATATGTTTGGCCAAATCCAAAATAACCTTTCAGTTTTGTCGCCCGGGCGATCCTTGAGTTTGCCGCTACCCGCACTTTTCCTTACAAAATTTTTATGTATAAATATAATTTATTGAAAAATATGTATTATATTTTTACAATCCTTACATTTAATATTAAATAGAAACTATTTATGTACAGTACATAAATAGAAATAAATATATTATACATAAAAACGAGAATAATTTAAACGGAGATTTTAGCAACTGAGTGTTTTAATTTTTTTCTGATACATATAAAAATACTCGATTTTTTCTCATTTTGGACGCACTGTGCCGCGGCACACCCGGGATCGTCTCGTGGCTTACCGGTTGCGGAGTATTGTTCTAAAGAATTAAAAAATATGTTGATATTTCTGACTTTACTCGAAAAGTACCTAATCTTTTAACATCTGTTTATAAAATGTATTTAGCAAGGATACTATTTGACTTATGGTGACCATTTGAATATTGCTTTTCCAATTATCTCAATATGGATTATTTGGAGATATCTAAGTTATGAACTGGACGATCGATATGGGAGGAAAAACGTTGTTTTGTAATGTTTTCAAATTTTATTTATAAAACTGATGTATTAATAAAAACATTCGATTGTGTTTGATATAATAAATTTATTAATTACCGTCTGATACTATCAACAGTGTATAATCAGTGAAATTGAAAGATGCTGGCATGTGATGAAAGGAAGCATAGCTATTGGTAAGTCTCAATGAATTTTGTAGGTGCAGTTATGATTTAAGGCAGTGGTCTCCAAACTCAATAAGGATGTGAGCTTCCTTCAGAAATTTAAATTATCTGGTCAGCTACTTATACATATTCCTTCTTAATAATATTTTTATCATCGTTGTTTATCGTACCATACATAATATTATTATATTACTTCCAATAAATTAGGACATTAGATTTCCAATAAAACGTAAAAGGTGTACTTTAATTATGTATTTATAAAAAATGTAAAACTCTAAATAAGTGTGAGTAAAAGTAAAAATAATTAGTGAAAAGAATAGCATTCACTTTCCAACACATTTTTTTCAAATTTTGGTGAGTAACTTGTAACTCACATCCGAATGAAATTATCAAGATGTGCATCTTGTCTGAGTCTGTTTTCATATTTATTTTTAACCACCTTCATAGTGGAAAACCTTGATTCACATACATAGGTAGAACAAAAAAATGCCTTCATTTTGAGTGCAATTCAAACTAAAAATGGATACTTTTCTGAAATTCATATATCTACGGCAACTTGTTAAGCATTTCATTTAAATTTAGTTCGAAAAATATTTCATTTCAGAGTCCAAATATAAAATTTGATAGGCAAATTTATAAATATGATAAAAAATCCTACGCGAGCTACCGAAAATGCCACCGCGAGCTACCGGTAGCTCGCGAGCGACCGTTTGGCAATCACTGATTTGGGGCCATTTCATTTTAATATTCTTTCAGGGTTTTACATCAAATATTAAAATGAATTTATATCAAACGTCTTCGATCAAAAGTACTATTTTATATAGGATTATAAATCACTCAGCAGTAGTTTGACATTATAGTTATTCTTAATACATTTTAAAAGGATATTTTTTTCAAAATTTTATGTTAAAATTTGACAATTTTAATTTAATTCGCATACTCGCCGGGCATTTCTTCCAGACATCTATTTTTTCCGTTTATTAATTTTTTTGTAAAATACTGAAAGAAAGATGGACAGCTGTCACGCATACAAACTGATTAAAATAAAAATTACTTAAAAATAAATAAGTTCGTTTCATTCTTTATCCACTGACACGACTTAGGGCTCAACTTAATTAATTAATTACACTTTCTTTTGCGTCAAAAGATAAATTAAAAGAAAATGGTTAAGCGAGAGATATTTTAGATACATTTATAATATACGTTTACTTTATTATAGTATAATATAGTAACGACCTGAGATGCATGACCGTACCCTATGCACCGTTTTGTTTCAAACGGCACTGAAACACGTCTAGAGCCTGTTTTGCTGTGAAGAATTTAGTTTAGTGCGTCTTTCGAAAATTTATTTCAGGTTTTACAAAATATGACGTAAAATAATTACTAAATACTACATAAAACCATATTTTACTATTTGCAATTGTCATTTTGTTTTATAAATACGTTTATATGATAAAACCTACACGGTAAAGCAATGTGCAAGCATGAGATCCAAAGGGATTTTTTTAACATGAAAAAGGGAAGGTTGATATTAAAAGATTGTATATTATGAGCTGTAAGCGTTGTTGTCAAAAGAAAAATCAAATGCACAGTCCATAATAAATTATTAAATATGAACATTAGGCTTAAAATTAACACATACTTTGTTGAGTTACAAAAAACTAAAAAACATTTTTTTAGTTTTCCTGTACAGTAACACTTTTGTAGATAGTTTTGTTTGACACTAAGCCCTATATTAGTATACTAATAAACATTCCAATGACTGCTGGTCACTATGTATGTGGACAGTGGATAGAAATAAAGCAGCCATACGGAGTGATAAAGCAGTAAGTTCTACAGTTTTTTGATTGAGAATCTTTTGCGATTAATTTAATATTGAAATCCTGTGTGTTAAGCTACAAAAATCTATTTACTATTTCATTATAAACATAGGCTATTTGCTCTCTTATAGTTGTGTAAGTATTATGTTATATATCAACATGTAAGTTAAGACGTTATCTCAATTATGGGGTAAGAAAAGTTAGTAAAATAAAGTGTAACAAACTAGGTCAAAAGAAAAACACTATAAAAACTGTTTTATCTTGAATAATCGTATTTTAATCTTAGCGTTAGTGTCGAAGTTTTTACGGGAGTTGGTGTAAGAAACGACAGTCCAATAAACTGAAGACGATTTTCATTGAGCTGTACAGATTAAGGAAAAAAACTAAATCTAATATCAAATTTGAATTATTGAGATTTTGTACACTTCCATGCATTTTGTCACTAACAACCTGGGTTTCGCCTTTCGGCATATTCAGGCATTCGAGCGCACGAATGGACTCGAATTGACTAACAGGTAACAGTGTCTAACGTATTTATATTTTAACACTAATTTACTGTAGAGTTTAGTCGATCTTGCTGTACTGGCAATATTGATAAAATTTAATCATATTTGAACGCCGCTCTTCTACAGTTTCACAAAAATACAGCTTGTAAAATGTACAAGTTTTCTCTCAAAAAGCAGATATTTGCATATGGAAATCAGCAAAGTTAAATAATTTCTCAGTTCCATATATATACATATCGAAATATCTTATTGTGGAGATATATTTTTGCGAATTGTGGCGTTCCATAAACAACCAACCTTTAATATAAAACTATAAACTATTGACCACTTATTTTAATAAAAAAGTAATACAAATAATAAGCCATCACTTTTTACGAGTCAGTTTAGATGAGTCAAAACTTACATCGGCTATATCTCAAAACTACCAATTTCTAGTTGAATCGAACTGGGTATACTACCATCGATATTATAAACATGGTATTTGTAGCCCAACAACGATATCTCATACATAACGGATAAATGAAAAGGAAATAATTGGTTTTTGTTCGAAAAACTGTTGGAATAGCTGAAAATGCTCGCTAGAAATTCTACTTGTTAAATTATTGGTATATTAAAAATGTTTTTATGAAATAATAAGTATTTAACGATTTTTTAACGAAATTTGATTACTAACTCGATTGACAATTGAAGGGCTTTTTGACAGAACCCCATTCGTCAAATTTACCGATATTTCAGAAAAGCCAGACAACGTCTTCGCGGGTATAATTTGCCGAATCTTGACGCCTAAAGTTAACAGCTAGAGAGACACTATTTTGAATGACAATATTTTTTTAGTTTTTCAACACAATCCAAGATGTCATCGAAAAATGGGCTGGTATTGGAAAATTAGTGGTATTTTATCAGAATCAATGTTTTTTAATTTCCTTATATTCCAGGATATTTGATATTCTATCAAATATCTGTCAATGTAGAAATGTGCTCAATAATTCAATCTGTATTATTAGTTAGCTTAACAATCTTTTCGGCGAACGGGAAAATACTTTCAATTTGAAAATTACTGTAATTTTATTAATTCAAAGCAGTTTAAAATACATTGTTAAAAGGAATTATATCAAACTATTAGTAAAAGATCAAACAGAAATATTATATTATTTAACGAATAAATTATATGATAGTAATATGATTTAATGTAACGAAATATGTATAGTTATACGTTGACCCTTATCATCGGAGCTTTGTTACACAATAAGAGAAAATCCGAGCTCTAGTAAATGCGTACAATAATTTAAAACTAATGGCAAAATCCTGTGTTTTTGATTCCATTTAATTATTTTACCTTTTCAGGTAGGATTTCAAATCATTAAAATATTTAATTAAAAGTTTTGCTTGCATAATACCTATTCAAAGCTTTATTAATTAATTAATTACATAATTTTGAGTTATTGAAATAAACCGTCATACAATTTTGTCGACTATATTGTTAAATAGTTACCGTTTAATAAAAGTTTTCTTTTACCAGTTTTATGGAAGTTAGAGTATTTTTTGGAAAGATTTATTGTTTTAAAGACGTTCAATGTTCTAAGATGCTACATTTTGGGTAAATATTTGATTTTTTGTTGCCACGTCTCGTATCTGGTGCTATGTCAACAATGAGTGATATTAATCTAGACCTAGATTGATTCTAATATGATCATCATAGTACAATCACAAGCCTCCAATCGCGGAATCCGGGTCAATTATTCAATTCCGTAATTCCGGGATTGTCTAATTACCGATTCCAAGATTTTGGGATTTGCTGTAAATGTTAAGAAAATATTCATACTTAAAATTAAATATTTCCTGATCAACTACACTTCAACGTGTTTATCAGTTTGTTCATTATATAGTTTTTTTTATAATAGCAGCTAGTATTTTTTACGCGGCTTCACCCAAGATGACGAACGCTTATATTAGGTTATTAAATTTAGACGTTGGCTAGCTAATGTTGAAATTTGAAAATATCACCATCAACCGTACCTGTTTTGTTACACCCACAAAATATAGTCCACCAATTAATAATAATTTTAAGAGTTGAAACCAGCTAAAATAAAAGGTGGCAATTTTGCCAGCTGCACTCTTGTTATGGCGCCGCAGAACTTCCCGATAAAAACTTGTTGATCTGCATTTAATATTGACTCCTGCAGCACCATACATTAAATATACGATCATACGCTAATTCTCGATGACGTTTTCAGATGCACACTAAGTTGTACGAATTTACCACTCAATTTCTACTAAATCACAAACATGAAACTCAATATTTAACACAAATATCTACGTTCGCGTTACTATCTCAACTGCCACTTGTAGAATATATTAGTATTAAGCTGTTGCTAGGCGACTGTTATTATTACTTTTTTCATCCCACATTAAAACGTCAAAAATATAGTGTTTTCAGTTTTAGGTTAAAAGTTAAATGTTGAGTGTGAAAATTTCACGTCGCTAATGTACGTCGTTTGGGAAGAGTTGTTGTGGCCGACAAACATAGAAACATACAGATTTCTACATGTATTTTGTGCTATATAGAAGAGATATAATTATTATAACTGTATTCTGATATTCCTTCACTTCATATTTCAAACAACCGTTTTTAGACAATTTTAAATGAAAGACATTGCTTATATGGATAGAGAACAATATTGTATAGTTGAATTGAAGGATATGTCCTCTTTTTGGATATCATCTGGTAAAACATGCAACAATGCAATTAAGAAAATATAAAACTACTTCGGTCATTACGTCTATTTTTATTTTTCTGATTACCTGTTAATAAAAAAAAACCATTCCAATGGCCAATTTTATTAAAATCATATACACATTCATTGCACTCCATTTATGGCAACATTGGACACAAATAAAATTTGAAATATACAATTCAAAACATAAAATTACACTTAATGAATAATCCCAGGATTAAGAAAATGTGAATTCCGAAATCCCGGGATCATTAAGAAGGTCCGGGATTGTATACCCTAATTATCATAGCATGACCCTGCATACTCTCTTTATTACTTAATACTAAAATTGTAAATTGTTTCCGAACTTCACAATTAGCCTATTGCGCAATGATTGTTGTTAACTATACATCAAAATTCAGAAATTATCGTGTTGTTTGAGGGGTGTTTTTTCGTTCTCGTTTCATTTCAAAACATTTAAAGCATGTAGAATTACATGGGAACTAATACGGAAATTAAATCGACGACAGCCGTTAGTTGTCTGTTTCATTTTGCTTCAGCACGCGATTTTTGTTAATTATTAGCGTCTCTTTTTCCACCGGTTAAAAAAATATGTGCATATCAATGACGTAAAGCGGTATTTCTATGAGAAAACATGTGGTACATTATTTAAAATATAATTGTTGATACATGTACATAGTGTATTGGCCAATTAATGATTGAATCTCATTTTAAAGACGATAAAGCAGGCCTCGACCAAATGAAGAAAATTAGAAAAATAAATTGACCACCTTTTGGAAGGGAAACATCATTTTATATTGGTTTTATGTTTAAAATTTGGACCAGGCCACTTGATGTAAGCAACTATTTTATCGATACTCCGTACGTATAATCCCGTATCTGAAGTATGATAATTTACAGGATTGAATTTCAAAGATTAATAACGCTTTTTTCTCTCTTCTGAACACTTTAAAATTTAAGGGTTACAGAAATTGGCCAAAACGCCGTCGATATATTTTAGTAATTTGCTGGCTCTATAGTCGAGTGGTTAATAACACACCTGGGAATTCGCATTTTATATAGTTGTTTTTAAATACTATATCTGTGTTTTGTACTTTTTACGTCCATCCAAACGATACTCAAATGGAACTTTAGAAGAGCTATTGGTTTACTTCTAACCTTTCACTAGCCTCACTCATATTTCTTTAACTTTTTTGGAAAATAGAGCCAAGGCGACTGAATAGCAAGACTTTTTTTTATTAAAATAACGTTTTTTGACATGCTTCATTTAGAGTGAACATGAAAAGTTTATATTTTGTCGTCAATTACATAACTTTAAATGACTCGTTCGGACAACACTGATTGAAGATGAATTGTTTTGGGCTGCACATTTGATATTTTATAGTGAGAATGAATATACATAATTAAGATTCGTATGTTTTCGTATAAATTTTATAAAATAACTAGTGAGTACCCGGCTTACGTTGCCATGCCACATAGAGAAAGAAAGGGTTTGTGTTTTAATTCTGTTTATTGAAATGCTTTTGGATTAGAGGTCTGCACGGGTCGAAATTGCATAAAATTACCTATTCCGAGTCCGAGTCTCAATATAACACTTGTTACCCGAACCCGAACCGTAGCACATGTGAAATAAATTATTTAAGTTGTGAATACTATTGTCTTATGGCTGACTCATGACCCGAACATAGTCTGATGCACACACGAATAAATCAGAAGGTTTTTCCGAGATGTCGCTCGTTTTACGTATTTGATTTTAGATGTAATTTTTTTTCAGAAACCTTCACAACAACTCACCAAAGTTTCATCAAAATCGGCTGAATGGTAAAGGAACGCATAGAGGACAAACAAAATAAACAAAATTCATTTTTATATATAAAGATTAATAGAGTTCAAGACAATACCAATAGAATATTTGACTTTGATTGTCTGAAATTAATAATTGGTTACAATGGAGTTTTGTTGTTAGTCAAAACTGTTGCTTCTAATTTGACTTTTTGTGCACTTTTTTAGAAAATAATCGCATATAAATAACGTCGGTAGCAGGATATTTTTCTCTGCGAAGATAGTGATGGATCTGATTACAAATCTATAGAATATGATATTTATAGGTTTAAAAGTAATATAGATTGACTAAAAATATAGTCGAAAATATATGAAGGTGTTAAAAGCAAAGAACGTCATTGTCCACAATAGGTTAAAAATGATATGAATGCACAAATATTCCCTTTATTCTTTTGTACGTATACAACTTACCAGATCAATTGCAATATCCACAGAAAACTGTGAAAAATGGATTTATAAAATGAGTTTACATTCAAAATATATGTAATGACATTATCGTAGTATCAGTTTTATTTGATTTCTTTTGATATGAGTTTGGTGGATCCTGCTGTTTTTGTTTTTAATATATTTATAAAAATATGTTGATGATTTTTGGGCCACGTTGTTTTCTGTCATGGGCCCCGCGTTGGACACGCCTGCTTTAAGTCATGAATAAAGTTTCAGGAATTTACTAAATAACGTTTTTTTATTCAGTTGACTCGAAGTTGTGACATCTCAAAACAAAGCTCACTGACAAATTTACATGGCGTTGAATTGTTTAGAAATAAAGCTCAACTTTGATTCAAATTTGAATTTTAGCATAATTAAAAATGAGATGTGACGAATAAACCTCGCTGCCATCAGTTGTATTGTGCTCACATGCTATTGTGCGCAAGAGAAGATTTATATGGCCGAAAATTTGAATAATCGCCTTGATATAACTCGGTTACAGTGCCACATAATTCCGCACACATTACAGTCAAATAAAAAGTTATTCCCGGTGACGTCACACATTACAAACACATCAACGTGTAATCTTTATTCTCACACACACACCCTCGCTTGCGCTGGCCCTTGGGGCACGTTCAAAATGTGATGACGATGTGTTCACAATTTATTTCTGCGCCCGAGGTTGTACATGCTTCGCCTCTTGAGGGTCACCCTGAAAAATGGCGCTTTGCAAGTTTGAGACCAAATTTTCAATAATGAAATACTGTTATTGTTATATTACCTTTGTTACGCTCAATTTTTTACTGATTAGTCTTTCTGTTTTGCGAGGATGATACTTTTTAGAATAAAACCTGTAAACCACTGTAATGCCCCTTAAAGAAAACGGCCCTAATATAAAATCGTAGAAAATGTGGTCTCCTGAAACAGTATTAATACTTCTTTAAATATCAGTGAGATTATTTTAATATACCGTATTAGCCCGACTATAACATGAAGTTTTTATTAAAAAAAAACGACACGAAAATAGGGGGGTCACCTTATATTCGAGTCTCAAACAACTTTTTACATATTTTTTACACCCATCATGAGTGACCATACTAAATAAAACACGAGAAGCCCGAAAAAATGAAATCAGTCAAGGATTTCTTTTTCCCAAAAGGGAGGTTAAAAAAATAGGGGTCGCCTTAGAGTCGGTATCGCCATATAGAAGGGCCAATGCAGTAATTGTAATATTAATTTATATTATATTTCGTAGTCACCAGTGAAAATTAAGAAATGTGTTATAGACAAATACGTTCAATTCAAACACGATGATATGGCTAACACAGGACTAACGATTAGCTAATCGCTCGTAGATTGAAAAATCAATTTATGATCTGTCCGTACTTGAACTTGAGATATCCGTAACGGTAGACAACGACATTGACCATTGCACCGCGGACCAGTCAGGGTAGTTTCATTAAGCAATAATATATCATTATTTCTATGGTTTCATTAATTGGCATTTATTCATGACACCTTCAAATAACAAACAAGCAAATGCCAGAACCAAATACGACCCCTTGTCGCCAAGAATCACCCTCAAAAATAATAACACGATATACAAACTCGGGCGGTTTGTGAGTGTATGGATATGTACTGGCCTGTCAAAACCAACAAAGCCTGGCCCGGGGACTCTAGGCCCTCATAAAAAAAACACGCTGACAGCTTAAACGAGCGCGGACAAAAGGGGTCACGGCCCTGCGCTTGGCGACAGCTGCCACTGTAGCGTCATACATGTGAATTTAATACTTGCCGATTTGAAAAGATTTTTTCTGGGCATCGCCGATAGCGTAGATATTACGACCACTTAAGATAGACCGCAATGTCAACACATACATATGAAACTTTTGATTGAAATTTTGTATGTAAATAAATACTGTTTCTGAGGGATGAAATGAAAATAAATAAACAGATAGTTTTCTATACATTAAGTATAAAATAATAATATGTAATTAAATTTATTACTTCGTTTATAAATAAATTATTTTTGTTCTCTATTATATTTTCTCAATTCTTAAAAATGTTTTAATTATTATTATTTGCTAAATTTAGTTTAAGTGCACGGAGCATTGGAGTCAGCTGTAATGCCATATATTGTAATTTTCATTTAAAAATAAATAAATAAATAGTATTTGAATCAATAAACAATCATTTTATAAAATATAGATACTTTTGACAGTTATATTCATTAAACTTTAAAATGTCTTTCCTCTAAGAGCTAAATTAAGTTTAATCATAGTTCTGACGACGGCGTGATGCCGAAATAGCTATAAACGAACTAATGAAATTTTGTAGAACTGAATACTTGTAATTGTTAACATTCAATTTTATATAAACATCATTGTATTTTTATCAGTTGATAATGCTCGTGATGAGAAAAACCGGTCTTGATCATTATAAACATGTGGAAGTAGTACAAATAAATTGTGTTTTATTTAAAAATAATATGTCTTTCCACCAAGAATGTGGTTTTAGTGTTTAAAATACTTTGTTATTTTTATCGTATTATTATTCAATGTAACCTCATATTTACTAAGTGCATTTTTTCTTAAGCATGGTGCTAGATACTGGTATATGGCAAATCTTTTCAGCGACAGAACACAAATGGTTCAACTCCGAAATAAAATCAATGAAATTGCAGCATGCAGCAATCCGGTGCACAATACGGAGCACACAGGCAAAGAGAACAGATGGGGATTCGCATTTTTCACTCGGCGACGCTTTTCAATTGAACGATAGAGCCTCCGGTGAATGGGGATGGAAAGCTCCTACAGCCCCTTGTTGATTCCGATTTTTGCACCGGGTGCCGTAATTTTTCGAGCAATCATGCATTCTGACAACGGCTTTACAGCTCAGGTTTGACTGGTCATAAAATTTACGACTATTCTCGCCGTTTTTAATCAACCATGCCTACTGTAGCTCTTGCTTTAGGCTATAATTTAGTGCTAATATAAAATCACTCTACTGCCGATTTTCGTGCATTATGATTACATGTTTTAAAATTATAAAATAAGTGAAATTTCAAAACTGACAAAAATATTACAAAGTCATTCCTTTTTTTTTAAATAAAACACATTTGTTTTGTACTATAGATGTAGCAATTTAACTTGGCCGCTAGTGAGGGTGCCACCGTCGCGTTAAAAATCTTGCCATACTCAACCGGAATTGAAATTTCAATATATTTCAACTCTGATAATATAGCGACGGTTATTAAAAGTAGACAACATATTTATTTTGAATAAAATGGTAATTGGAGAAATTTATTCTAGACTAACACTTCTAGTTCCAAATTCAGCGGCGGCCAAGTGATGTTGGTAATATACATTTTTATAATGATCATGATACCGGTTTCGCCATCAACTGTATCACGTAGTAGTACAAAACAAATTGTGCTTTATTTTAAAATATGCATAATGCCTTTCCACCAAGAATTGACAGATAGCACTTTAAAAGTTTTATATTCTTTAATCAATCAGTAGACAATGCTCGAGATGAGCGAAACTGCTCTTGATAATTATACAGAATTGAAAGTAGTGCATAATAACTTTTGTTTTATTTTTTAAAAGTTATATTCTCTGTTTATCTACAACGCAGCATAGTAGCACACACCCTCTCTGTGTGTATGTGTGATAAAAAGAAAGATAGTGTCCATTTTTCCTTGTATTGACTTAAGTTGATTGATGAAATTTCTACATCAAATTTGAATAGTTCAAATTTTAAACATTTACATAAATACGTCTTGTCACTAATGAACTGACAGTTTAGGTTCATCCGTACACTAGAATTTATAAGAAACCCGAGTCATTAGTGAAAAAACGTACGCAAATGTACACAATTTGACAATGATAATAATGAGTAAGTTTGTGATTATAAATTGCTTAAATGTTGAAATTTATTATTTTCGTCTGAAACCTAACACCTTATTACAATTAATATAAGATTTTTATCCTTTTGTCTCAGAATGAAGGATTCATCGAGTTATGGAAAATGGAAAAAGCAGTTTCTGCTGGGTGAGCAGTTTTTCAACCAAACGTGACATCGCAACTGTCAGATAAGTAAGACTCAATTTTTCATGCTCACTGAATTTATCGTAGAAGTGCATTTTTGTTTTCAACTGAAGCGAGTAAATGAAAAAAGTAATATCTATCAATCTAACAGAGATTCATAATTTCATTTTGTTCTTTCGTACAATTTTACAAACGTCAGAACTTACTGATATGCTAGCAGACAATGAAAATGTTTGTGATTGATGAGAATGATGTGCATCGAAAATTATTTCAAAGGTTTTGTAGCGCGAAAAATCCGACCGGTTAATTGCTTCGTTTGCCTGCCAACAGTGGTAGCTATTGACAAAAGAGGGGGCCTGCAATTTTGAGTTGTTAATTTTGAATTCTGCAGGCAGTCTATTTTCGAAGGTGTCGGCCGGTGAGTGTGCTGGTCGAGGCGTCCGCCGCATTGCAGGCATTATAAATTGTTTTTGTTTGTTTTGAAATTGGATTTAATTTAAATTTAAAATCGTTTGTTGTGTAAATTGTATTATAACTTAAAGGTAAATTTATGTGTTAAGTTAACGTAAATGTAGACTCAATTTTATATTGTACTGGTAATTTTTGTGTATTAAACCACTGCATCTTCAATAAATAAAAGATTATCCAAAGTAGAGCGGTGTTCTGATTGAGATCCTATACATCCTGGATGGTGATAGCCAAGCATTCGCTCCTCTTTGACCGGGCTTTCTCACTTAGTTAAATGAATAACATAATAAAAAAACACATGTTTGATGGTATATAGGACCTACAACGTAAGAGAAACGTTTCTGGTTAAATCTTGTCAAACAAAATATTACTAGCATTCTTAGGAAATGAAAAATAAATATATTTTATAAATTACCTTCCATAATACAAGTACAAAAGTTTATTTTCTGTCACAGTTTCTGAGAATATTCCACAAAACAATCCCCTCTGTTATATCATTTTCCACAATTTCCATATTTCTTCCATTCCAATAAATCGAATGACATCTCTCGCAAAGAAAATAAATATTGAAGTATTTTTCTTCGCATTTTCATCTTACTGCAGTGGCTGAAACTGCGTTTCCCATTTAGTGGGTCGCGTCATCTTCATTCTTGGTGAGCGTAAAAAATACTGTGTATCAAAAACATTTCAAAAACAAGTTAATATTGGTAATTAATATTGTTTCATATACGTATTAACATATTCGTTTATGTAGCTAAGATATGCTACTTAATAACTAACATTTATATGAATATTTTAACAGAGTCCACATTCACTTGTAATCTTACTGGCATGATTAAAAAGCATTAAATAAGTTGTCTCAAGTTTTAAATGAATATTTTTGTTGTAATCTGAGAGCTTTAATTTAATATAAAAATGGATAATTTATTACACGAAGTACTGTTTTTTAATATTATATTATAATTTATAAGCAATAACATTATCAAGTTGTTGCTGTATCTATGATTTTTTAACTGAATACTTATACACAAATGTGAAATTTACATTAAAATGATTTTTGTTTCTTGCGTTAGCGTTATCATTAATGAATTAAAATAAGAGTAAAAATATTAATTAGCATATATTTAATATAAAGTTTTTGTGATGTATTATAATCTAATAAACATGTTTAAATTTGGATATGTAAACCTATAATACTACGAATATTATTGAACGTTTTAAGCATGTGCATAACTTAATAGACAAAATAGTGGTGCATAAAAATTAAGTCATGTCATGTTTGAAAACACTGGAATAAAGAATGAGTTATTTTGTAGCTGCACACAGAGAGATAAAGAAGACACAACCGAGTCCGCGTAAGGGGCTTATGGTTTGATTCCTGCCAAACCAAAGGCGTTATTGGATAGCAAAGAAGAGAATTCAATATTCTCAGACTCTTTTGTGACGCAAAGGAATAAATTTAAAGACATTTTAAATAATTGTACAAAATAACAACGTGCACTTTGTGGACATTCAACGGAAAATCCCTTTTCACTTTTCAAAAAGTCACTTTTGTATTCTGATCTAACAATGTAAGTCGATGGCGTTTTATGCTGCATAAATAAAACAAACCAATAAAGATAAATAAGCTTTCTAGAAGCTGCAAATCATGTTTTTGTTTATTTATTTTAACTCTATTTAAATTCTTATAATGACGATATTTGTATTTCATGTCTTTATTCTTTATGACAGTTACTAAGGTAAATGTACGGGTTAAAGTAGTTGACCTTTTTCAATAAATGTGCCTAAAATAAGAAACGTATACGTGGGATTGCTTTAAATTGTAGAGTTCAGACAAGTGAAATTATCTTTTGTCGGATTGAGGAACTTATCACAATATATGTCATTCGGGTGTCATAGCGGCCATTTTAAAACATTTTATGCAGTAAGTATTTTGAATGGCTATTGAAAACTTCTGACACAAAAACATGGTTGTTAAAGATTGAACACATTTTTTTTATAATAACAGACCCTTTTCTAATTTTTGTCTTATCATATTAATTTAGACATTTGATCCATTATAAATACACTTGCTTTGTCATTATTCGGTCAAAGCTTAACGTTAATCGTAATTTTTGTTGAATTTTTCTTTTAAACGGCCAACTACTGGTACGTTTATCTTAATGCTTTTTTATCGATTTAATGGGTAATACCGGAACTTTATTTATCTTTTATTATCCCGTAATGTTAATATTAATAACATTGTTATGCTCGCAGGTAACGCGATCGAAAATATCATCAGCTGTAGAACTGCGGAATTATCGTTTAAAACTATGATTGTGTAAATCGTGAAAGCGTTTTATTTCCAATCTATCTTAAATTTCAATATTTTAAAATTTAAAAAAATCAATGATTTTGCACAAATTATATTTTAGTTTAGACAACCTTTAGAAGGACCTTTTTATACAACGATTTTTTAAGCGATCAACTGCACATTTGTATAAACAATGAATGTTTATACTTTATTTCATCCTGGTAAAAATGGGGCATAATGATAAAAATATGCTATTTGTACTCTAACTGAAAAGGGAGGTAAACCGACTAAATATCATCACTATCAGTTATAATTAAAAATATCAACTTTTAAATAAATCTGAGGTAGCGTTCATATTCTCAGATTTGTAAGCGTCTGGACACTAAAAGTGATAATACTTAATACCGTGATGATTTTGATCGAATAAATTCAAGTGTGTTATTTAAATTATATGTATATCAAATTTGGATTATTGAGACTTTTTACACTTCCATGTATTTTGTCACTAACGACCCGGGTTTCGCCTTTCGGCATCTTCAGGCATTCGAGCACACGAATGGAATCGAACTGACAGACAGTAAACAGTGTCTAACGTTTATATAGGAGATACAAATGTGACAAATATTATTTACGAGGTAAAATATAATACGTCTGAGAGCCACACTGATACCTGAGTTAACATTTCGAGAATCGCCTTAATCCTTATTTTGTAAACAACACATTAACAGAGTGGCGAATTACCTCTTTCCAACTACTTTTAGAATTACCAGCGATTTTACAATTATAATAGCATTGTGGGTTTCGACGGGAAGCAATACGACGAAAGGGTAAATATATACAATCATTCCACATTTAGTGACATCTGTTGGGTGTTTCAACGTATAGGATACAATAATGGAGAATTAGGAAGGTTCAGCTGCTCATTCAGAATTGGCAAGGAATTTAACTGGGCTCTATTGATTTCCAAAATTTCTTGATAAAGAAAATGCAGTTATCTTATTTATACCATAATACGTTATATAATTTTGTTGAAAAGAATCACTTCATATACAGACTTCAATAAGGGTGTGAAAAACTTTCACTTACTTAATGTAGTAAGCACCAAGTGTATATGAAAAAGCTTTTTTAAAGAAATTTTTCTTTTCTTCCCGACATCACTCGGTAAATAGTATACAATACATTTTTGCGAAAGGGTAAGATTTTTTGGGGACAATCTACGTGGTTTGGCTATATTGTCAACAGTCAAACGCCAAATGGCCTTAAATTCAATCGATATAATACTTAACCAGGTATTTTTAATACAATTTATTTTTAGTATTTGATCTAAACATTTTATTTTATAAGATTTTGTTACCAAATGTATCTGTTTACTGTTTTCTTGACGTGAATTTTTCTTGAAAGACTTCATACGTGGTTCAGTAAAAAATGTCTCAGATTTTTGAAAGAAACACAAGTTTTTTTACTTTCATTTAAATGTTTATATAATTCCTATTAACAAAACATTGAATGTTAATATAATTATTTTCGTGATCATTTTGTGTGTGTTTTTTTTGGCTAGGAAGAAATATTTTCGCTTTTCCAATAATATTTTAATTCATTTATTACGAATGGCCAAACGTTTTGGATGCAGCTTAATTTTTCTTTCGAACGTTCTAAATACAGTTTAAAGCTTTAAAAAATAATTTTTTTTTGTACCACTTTCACATTTTTATAATGATCAGAACAAGTTCAGTTGTTTTCATAAATAATATTTTCAAATGTGGAATACGTGTGTTTTCGTTTCATCGTATAAAAATAAAGCAATACCAATCTGATAAATAAACAAATATTAATCGACTTATTATGTGTTATTCCGTCTTTCAAATAAAAAGAAAATAAGTCAATAAATAAATTATTCTTACAAACACCCCTTTCCTGGGATGTTTATCACATTCGGCATCCAGCCACGTCTTCCGGGATTAGGATCGCAGAATGACATGGGAGATGTATAAATACAGAGGGAGAATTATTATTGAGAATGGGTTGGCTGTTCTACGTCCAGGTCTTACTGAGGGATTACAAAGGGCTGAAGATAAGACCTGGGGATGCATGCGAGGATTTGGTGATGCGGAAAAACATGCCGCGATGACTTTAGCCGAGATGATTATTCTATTAAGTGGAGTTAGTGTAGGAAGTTAAGTTGTTCAGTAAAAGTTAACCGAATGAAGATGTAGCTCATTAAAAAGCTACGATGTATTATTTGTGTCGCTACTTTTCAAAAGCAGCCATATGCAAAATGGATTAACTCGAGAAAAACCACTTTTTTGATTCTTCGTGTACACAGTCACAGATGTTGAAAGATTATATAAATACTGATTTACTTGGTTTTTAATAGCGTTTCAACCATTCTTTAAATACAGAATTATTAAAAGCAAGTAGGTCGATAGTAGTTGACAAAAAAAACGAAAATACCTAAACATGGAGATGCCTACTTTTGAAAAGTAGCGACACATTTGTTGGTTAAATATTGTTAACTATAAAATCTCTGAAAAATAACCTTTAATATCTTCGGCTTAACTAGCAAACTGCTTATCTAAATTTCAGTAAAATTTTTAGAAGAGTTTAAATTGATTCACTTTTAAGGTGTTGGCTGTTAATTCTTGGCGGAAAGATTTTATATTTTAAAAATGAAATATTTTTGAATTCCACATGTGTTATATGAATAATGATGAAACATTCAATGAGTCACATAACATATGTAAATTTTACTTTATAATATTACATTGGTTAAAACTGAATTTATTCAGTTTTTAAGCTGTCCTGAAAATTTTGCTGAAATGTAGATAAACAGTTTGATAATTAAGCCAACGAAACGTAATTATAACATATCATCGCTGTAGAATTGGTTACACCAATATCCTGTATGAAAAGATTGATTTTTTTGTAATAGTTTTATTTCTTAACGCAAACAATTTTTTTATGAATAATATGTTTATACTAATGTGGAGCATATCGACACTCCCTACGTATAACCCTGTATATACAAACATAACATTTCACAGAAGAGAATTCCATAGATTCATAGCGCGATTGCAATGTAATCAATGCATGTATCTTCTTCAAAATTGGGACAGTGCTACTATTTGAAATCTAATTTTCCCTGTTGTTTGATGTCTACCCATATAACTGAGTGCTTAGACAACGAGAATGCAAAATACATATAATCACATATTTGGCACTTAAGTGATTATACGTAGTAAGTGTTGATATGATCTCCTTGTGGAAGCATGTTAACAGAAGTTGTTCAACGAAAACCACTCGTTATTTAATCACTCGATCTTTCTTTTTTAGAACAGGATTAGAGCAGAAATAGTAGTTGGCTAATCGTCTTCACTACAGACCGTTTGTAATATTTCTTAACCATCATTGTAATCTTTCTCAAAGTTCTTTTGTTTATTTAATTATTATTAGGTATATAACAAAGTTTTTTTTTATACGATTTGAATGATTAATTTTCAAAACGACCTAAAATGTATTATACCATAATCAATTTGAAAGAATACAAATTCCAGAGTTAAATTTACTTTCTAAATTAATACTTAAAAAAAATACGCTTTGTATTTTTATAAATAGTATTTCAATGTATTTACTTGATTAGTTAATAATACTATGTGTGTTCCTTTTCCTAGAACAACTCAAAAACTGAATTAGTAAGGGAAATATTTTATTTTAAATTAAAGTTATGGATGTTTGGAATACGTGAGGTGATATAATATTGCACATCTCTTCTAAAACAGTATATGTAGATACGCTGAATTAAGTTTAAATATAGTTCTGATGATGGCGTAAAGCCAAAATATCTATCAACAAACTGATAAAATTCTTATAGGATTATTAACAAATAACAAAATCATACTATAAAATACACTGTTAATTAGTGTTTGCGTTAAAAAATTTTCCGCCATTAAAATCTATTGATATAACGGGTGTGTAATGCTTCTTGAAAGCTGCGAAGACAAATTATTAATGTTGTATGACAAAACTATACAAAGTTTTCCAGCTCTAGGATTTAGGATCACGAGTATCATACACGGCTCTAGGACCTGTAATGATATATACACGGGATCCATACACTACTCTAGGATGACGAGATTAAACTGACACGCTCTGTATATTATACAGAAAATGTATCAGTGTAGTAAAAAGTTCTAAGGTGTATACTTTACACATTGCAGTTCATTTAAAATTACTTTTACGCACACAAATCTGCTGTGTACGTAAATTGCGATGCGATTGCTGCAAACATTCCTGGCAACCATTTAAAAAGGATAACTCGAAAGCGGGAAAAAGGCGTTCAGTCGTACCTTTGGTATACCAGATATTCAATTGACAACTGGGTGGCAAAAATAGTTCAACTAAATAGTGTCTTTTAATCGGCCAAAAACAAGTAAATGTTTATTTTGTATGCTGATATGATGCCTGTAGTTAGAATAAAACTACGGGATTGTTAAATATACTTTCTATACAATCTAAGTAATATATATAAGCTTAGACTTACTTATACATGAAATAGAAATTTCTTAATGTAATATGTCAAAACAGTCTGACCATTATCGCTGAAAGCAGCCTTGGTTGTCGTCATGTAGTCCATATTATACTTGCACAGGCTCTCCATCTAGAGTAGGGTTTGCAAAACAAGTATTACCGATACCAGGGTACCGGTATTTTGACAATTTTTCAATATTGAATACCGGTTTTAAAAATTAAAACTATTAAGTATTTAAAATACGTATTTTTATAATATGTCCGCTCCTAAATGTGAACTAAATGGCCTCCTAATGGAGATATTTCAACAGAATTTTTTTACGCGTTAAGTTAGTAACAAAACCAGTGGAATAACAAAGCTAACAATTTTAAATTTATATAAAAAATATTTTTTACAGAGTTACCGCCGAACCCATCATAGCAAATATATGCTTGCTACTCAAACTCAGTTGCTCGATTTCTCCTTTTCAAAGAAAGTAGGGCTATTAGAATAGAGGTAAGAAAATAATAGTGGTTACCTAATTGCTCTCCGCTCTTGCTGCTACGGCCCGCTTTTTAGGATCGAATAGGTCGGAAGGGAATTTTAGACATCACAAACATGCATCAATAAATTCGATTTAAAAATCAATTTACGAAATTTTCCGTAACGGGACTTGAAAACAAGACATCCGTAACCGTAACCAATGACGTTGACCACTGCACCATAGACCCGAAAGTATGATTTAACTTGATTTCACATTTACAGTTAAGAGAGCGGGACATTTTTAATGTCATGCTTTCAGTCTTACGGTGCACCTGTTATCGAATACGCGATAACAGCTGTAATTTCTCAGTACACCAAATTATCTTTTTGCCCGGATTCGAAATACCACGGTCCAAGAAAAAAAACCGATAATTTTTTACATTGTTTTTTCACTTTAACATGGCTTAAACCAAAGAAAAAATCACACGTAACACTATGTAACATAATGTGCACCATGTGCAATTCCAGCGTGATTTAATAATGAAAATGGCACTTTTAAAGAATCATAATATAAAGAACTTAAAATAATGAAATCACAGCATTTAACAACAAAATTTTTATTTAAAATCAATGAAAAGATGATAGAGATTTTATTCACGATAAAAATTTTCAGTGACGAGTGATTTTTCACCACTAAAAAACAACAACAAAAACGTACAGTAGAATTTGGTGAATAAATATTTCGACTATTTATTGAATTTGGTTGTATGACGCTCATCCTATGTTGAACAATTTATTTTATTATTTATTCGACTGGTATTACAACCTCACTTGGACATTTATTAATTTTTATAATTTTTGTAAACCCAGTATTGAAAATTGAAATACCAGTATTAAATATGAAATACCGATATCGATATAGTCGTCCAGTTTTGCAATCCCTAATCTAGAGTACGTATTGAATATTAATATTACACATTGTCTACGAGCTTGTATTCTGTATTAATATCAGATAACCGAGGCGATCTTGCAACCCAAATTTGGCTTGTTAGTCTTCTGGATGTTAATTAGATTTTGACTGTGTACATTGCAGGTTGTTAAAATGTAGCTCAATTTTGTGCAGTTGCTCTTGAATAGGTCCGACATGTAAAATTGCATATTATTTGAGTTGCGCAATGTTTTGACGTGGAAATGGATTCTATGGTATTTGATTCAGTGATTTTGAAAAACGTTATATTAGTCGTCACAATTCAAACAGTTTTTGATCATTTACTTACATTTTTTTTTTGAAATTTATTATCTATCTCTATATAAATATAAACGAATGTTTGTAAGAGTCAAATACGTACAATCAGTGACATCTCGGAAAACCTTCTGATTTATTCGTGTATGCACGAGATGGAAAAAAAACATTATGTATCCAAAAGTACTTCAATAAATGGAATTAAAAGACATACACTTTCTTTTTTTGAGTGATATTGCAACGCATGCCGGTTACTCGCTAGTTATATATAAAAATAGTCTGGTCAATTTAAAAATTTAATAATTCTTTTAGAACAATAGATCGTACATTTTTCTACAATTCTTTTCATCACATAAGCAATTTTAATTGACAAAATATAATTAAGCAGAGGATGTTTTAAAGTAGTAGTAAATTAGTCGGGTCCGTTGCGCAGTGGTAAACGTCGTTGACTTCGGTTACGGATGTCTCCAGTTCAAACCACGGTACGGACAGTTTCATAAATGGGTTTTTGAATTTCTGTCCGTAGAAATGGATGTTTGCGATGTCTAGAATTTCATTGCACCCATCTGAATCTATAACCGGGGCGTGGCGAGAGTTATACCAAGCTTTTTGCGAGAATAAAAAATACAATTATGAATTAATACTGTCTTTTGAAGCTTTTATATCCTATGACTTCATGCATTCTATCAGTACATAAAGCGTTTAATTGCCTAAATTTTGACATTCGAATTATGAAATCATCAAAAACTGACTTAATGTGTTCTGTCAGTATAACCTCGATTTAATGATTAAAATTGGCCTCTCCTTGAAGAATTGACTGTTATTTATGTCATATTAATATTATTATGAACCAAAAAACCCTTTTTATAACATTAATTCAGCTTCCTAATAGGCAATGCATACAGATTTCGTATCGTAGCCGCAATTCAACAAGCCACGAAGTACATCCATCAAGTGACCGAGTCACATGTCAGTCTACGCTCAACGCCTCTCTACGGCTCTACAACCCGACGACTTTGCACCAAAAGGCAGCCGTGTTAGTAGAACAAATTGGTTTTGTTTCCGAGACGGCAAGTGCCGAAGCTTTTTTGCCGATTCAGCAAAATCTCGTCAGCGAACAAAGCACTCGAACGGGTTTCAATTAAAAGCACTTCATTGTTTAATCAGAGTAGACATTTTTTCCGCTTATTTTCAGTTTTTAAATACTTCTGCGGTATTGGCTTTGAAAATGCAGATTGGATATTTAATGACCGATGAAAAAACAACGATTTTGAAATCGTCTGCTTTTGAATTACTGTAGACACTGTTTTTATCGAAAACATTATATAGTGAGTTGCGTTATGAACTTTTGAAATTCACTCCTGTAAATTCTCATGTTTGCAGATACAGGATTATACATAGGAAGTTTTGATATGATAGTGGCTTACATCAAGTGACCGGATCAGAATTTTTAAACCTAAAACCGATCTAAAATGACGTTTCTCTTCCAAAAAGTGGTCAATTTAATTTTCTAATTTACATCATTTGGCTGAGACCTGCTCTGTTGTCTTTAAAATGAAATTCAATCAGTAACTCATTTTCGTATTTTTTGAGGGTTACATCAATTGGTCAAAACACCGTTGCCTTTCATCAAGAATTGACTGCTAATACCTTAAAATTCATCAATATTTTTTTACTTTTTGGAAAGAGCATATTATATAATTATTCGATTCGCTTTAATGAGGATAAGTTTCTATTTAAATACTTCAAAACTATAATATTATAATAGCATTCGATTTGTTTTAAAAATTTTTGATAAAATTTTCATACCACCACATAAGATGCTCCCAATTTATTGAAAGTCAAGCAGCTACATTGGTCAGGCAACCTAAGCAAAACCCTACCTGCCTCTTCATTACAAAGGCAGAAATCGAGCCAAATGGTCATACAATATCCATCAGACGTATAAGACAGAATTAAATAATTATGTTTGACAGTGGGTGATTGTGCATTCATATTTAATTTATTTATGATAAACTTAATTAGATCGTAATAAAGTTTTAATTAAGTACAGTGACCAAGTAAAGTATTGTGCATATTTTTTTAATATAAAATAAATGAATTCACAATTCATCAAACGTTGAAAAGATATAAATGAAAATGTAGAATAATGGACAAATGACACAAGTTTATTATTTGTTAAAGATAAAACATTACTATACTTCTTTTAAAATAATTATCGATCTTTTTGAATTGTTCGTTTTATTTTGAATTAATCAAACTCACAGAACGAAATTTAAAAAAATACGTTGTAGATAGATAAAATCACAAAAATATCACCGATAACGCTATTTATTTTATTTCAATAAACAATGACTTTGTCTGGTTTTTGTCTAGCTCAGCGGCATTTGAACATTCGAACTTATATAATAATATTATAGACGTAACTGCTCTCGTTCGATTCAACCGCCGTTTGACAAAGGTATTTCCGAAATTGATACTGTTCAATCAGCGTTGGAGCCAACAGGATTGTTGGAACTGAACGGATTTGTGAAACATTCCTCAGTCGATTGGTCAAAGGATTGGAAACATTTGAGAATTACAGAGTTAATCACTTTGAAACGTGACCAGTCATCGCCTTGATCAATAAATTAATCCCAGCATACCTTGTCTGAGTTACAATACATTTAAATCGAGTAACTGCTTAGCCATAATGCCAGGCTTAAAACTATTTGATTACGAATTCTCGTAACAACTAATCATGAATTACTACAGATGACATAATATAAAGCTCGACATTCCACAGTTTCTTTTGAAATTTGAACAAATACTGTAAGTAGCACAAAGAAATTTTGCGTAAATATAATACTTTGTCCTGCTGAGTCTGAATGTGATTCTCAAAGAGGCGAAACATGTTGTCAATTTTAACGTTATATAAAGAATGAATGTACAATTTTACATACGATTTACAAAATAATACGATTTTATTATTAAAAAGAAACCTTATGTTTCTTTTAAGTAAATGAAAATAAAGTTCTACCTTTTGATTTATGCTGTAGCATCTCAAATAGAATTGATTTGAATCAATGTATTGATGGAACCTAAACGTAAATCGACTTACGTTGATAAATCTTTAAGCTTTCTTATTTTCTCATGAAAGTTTGTTACGTCAATAGATAATCGGGGAGGAGGTTGAAGCGCGGGTATTTTCGGGATGAATACGACTTGGGGTCAACTTGAAAACTTTTCCAGATTTTTGGTAAACTTTATTCTTCTTTTCGATACGACTATCGTCGAGATTCATATCCCTGAGGCATGGACTTGACGATGTGTGCTCGATTTGTAACTCATACTTTGATATTTGTAGAAGTATTTACTTTTAAAATACGGCACAAAACAATGAGTAGAAAATTAATTAAATTTTAAACATTAATATAGGAAAAGTACGATTAGGTCATTAAAACAAGAATAATATTTGCCCCCAAAGTGGATTATGTAGGCAAACAGTTATTTGGATTTGGATTTGTTTTTTCAACCATGTCCTTTATTAATATTCAGAATTTTTAGCCATATCCGCTCCTAATGTGACATCTCAATATAAGTTTTCTTCGAGAACTGCTTGTTACTCAGTTGCTCAAGTTAGTCAAAAGCAGGGGTGACGAAGTGCGACCTTATAGGGTCTCGAATGCGGCATTTTGACTGAAATAAACAAATACATACACAAATAAATTTCATTCTTTTCCTTCATTAACAAAATACTGTACATATATTTTTAAGTATTTTTTTTAAATGGGGCCTTATTTGATTTAAAGAATGCAGTCTTCCGGCAGGAAAAGGTTCGTCACCCCTGGCTCAAAAGATAACACTGTTTCTTTAGCCAAATAAATATTTGGTGAGCAACTAATTCAATAAATGGTCAGTAAGAAATAATAAATGGTAAGTTAATAATTATGTTTGGTGACTTGATTTCCAAATGGTCAGGTTAGGTTAGGTTAGGCTTAATAAAAAAACTGACTATTTAATTCAATAACCAACCATATTATATAAATTACCGACCGTTTATTTTATTAACTTAGTTACTGACCACCATTAATCATTTATTGAATTAGTTACTGACCACCTTGATAAATTACTGACCAGAAATTGAAATATTTACTGACCGAATAAATGCAGGCCGTTTCTTTATTGCAGGTATTCATTATTGAATAATGGACACACATTTATGGTGTGAGTCTTAGATCCCCAACTTGGATTATTAAAAACCTTATTAATAATTGTGTCACTATGGAAACAAATATGATATCATCGTTTAAAAAGCTCGAATAAAATATTTAAACGCTATACATTTCAAAAATTACGATAAATTGTATGATAAAACAAAAATTCTATTGAATTCACTGAAAGATTTTTGAGTCACATGTTTTACGCTTTAGCCACCAAAACGAATATAAATACGTATATAATTACATTTAAGGGATAAGAGGTGTTTAAAAATAATGTGTTGAAACTTCAAGCGAAAACCTTTTACGAGTGGGTTTGCTAAAGAAGATTTCCTGTCAAAGAGGGAGCAAACAATGATGATCCACTCCTTCCGGCGGAAACGAAGTTCGCTCGTCCTCTAAATCTCTCCCCTAATCTACTTATCCAAATCAAGGACTAAGCCTACAAATTTGCCTCAATAGATGTCGCGCTGAATTTCGCCGGCGTGTTTTTTGAAGAGGCGGGAAAATGTTCCCGCCGAAACTTTGCCCGACACGTCATCTCGTTAGTGGAATTGTGCGGAGGTAAAAAGGGCGCGAAACCCTCATCCCTGTTTACGATTTGCGCGCCAAAAACTCAGGATATTGTCGTCATGGAGTGGTGTTTTTTTGTCGTACGCGAGATGAGTAAGCTGGAGTTATGTTAAGCTTGTATTACACTGTTATAAAGCGCATCGGTTACAAAATCTCTCAATATATTTTCATTGATATATATTACAATATTTATTTTGTTTCCAGAATGAATCATCTTGATTGTTTGCCTAGCCAATTAAAAACAGTTTGTATTTTCCTATCTTGCCGCGTCCATGGTGCAGTGGTACTCCAACCTGGTATTTATTTTTCAATCAATTTATGGATTTCTAATGGAATGCATGGATGTTTTTAATGTCTAAAACTTTCCTCTTACCCATCCGATATTAATAACTTGGAATAGTGAGAGCGATTGACTAATCATTACAACAAATAGTTATCATGGAAAAACGTCTGTTAAGATACCTTCATTAGGAAGCCATATGCTCCATATTGCGAACGTAAATGGTTTTTAAAAATCTGATATTTTATAAAAATACCCCAGTTCGAATGAAATACGTTGATATATTGATTTTTAAAATATAATTGAATATTCTACACTATTTGGTTGTACATTTTCAGATATTTGCATTACGATAAATTAACAATAAGCCAAACAGGGATATACCATATATTTTTTTAAATAAACATCGTTTTTATGTCCGCATAACGAGATTAAATAAAAACGATTTGGAAATTTTAATGGGTTATAAATAATTGCACTTTGTGTTAGATAATACTCACTTGGTACAATTGAACTTTTATTTCGATAGTTTGCACTTTAGATTAGATATCTAAATTTAGTTAATTAGGTTAGTATTAACTTAGTACACTCAAACTTTGATTTTAATAGTCTCCACTTAGTCACCGATTCCTTTAACAAAGTGAGTTAAGCTGTAGTAGGTTACGTTAGGGTTGGTCTAGTTTGGTTTGTGTAATTTATTCTATTGCGTAGAACAAAGACAATATAAGGTAATGAAGAGTAAGTGTCATTTCATTACAGCTTCGTGCAATTATCGATTTCAAAAAGCGAGTTTTTATATTGAGTGAAAACTATTTAATCTATGTGAAAGTGTAATATATTTCTTCAAAGTCAAAATATATTTTATTATGTGGGATCACTTTATTTTTAGTGAAAGAATTTGTTTTTTTGGAATGTATTTGTTATAAGTGAAAACTATTTTTATAAAAGTGAATATTATCTAACCAAAAGTGCATTTAATTGTCAGACCACTTTGATTGACATTTTAAATTTTACTCATTTCAAAATAAAAATTCTCTATTGTTGCACTCAGTACAAAAAGCTAGTGTTGAATATGAAACTAACGTGATAAATAATCCAAAGATAAGAGAAACATATGCACTTTTAATATTTTCACCACTGTAGTCATGTGAATACGTCTTTAACCAAATTTGACAGTGGGGAAATGGTTGACATGCCATATTTTCATATATGGCAGAATAATTATTAATGATTTTTATATTTTAGAGAGACGAAACAATGAATTTTGTATATTTTCATTGTAGTTTTATTCAGAAAATATATTTATTAAATATGAACAATAACAAAATTATTATACTGAGTACTGGCTGTGTCGTGGAGCCTTTACTGTGCAATGACGAAATATTTTGAAAGGTGTAATACGGGCTTCAAGCAGACAAGGAAAAGTGGATTGATTGTGTGTGTCGTACTCATGGAAAAGTTTGATGTGAAAAGTTTTTGCGGTAGTTAGTAAACCCTACCTAGCGCGGCGGTAAACACACCAAAATTTACTCTCATGTAGACGCATTTGTGTTTCGAGTTTTAACGTGTTTATTTAACCTTATTATGAACTTTTAAGAGTACAATTTTATCATATATAATATGACACCAAGGTATATTCCGCTATTTACTCTAACGTTGTGCAAAATACATCTTTTTAAAACCATATCCGCTCTTCACTCGAAGCATATACCCACCACACGATTCCTCCAAGATAGATTATCTATCCCCAGCCAGTCTTTTTTCTTCCTCCCTGGTCATACCAGTGTTCCGTAGCTCTACCGAGTACATTCTATGGATGGTCTTCAACGGTTTTCCAGGGTGGCGGAATTGATCCGGTTGGTAGAACAGACGGGCAGGATTCGGGCTTCTTTGGGTTATCCGCAGCACATATCCAAGCCAGATCCATCGTCGCTTTTTTACTTTTGACGAAATAAGCCGATAGTTTGTCTGCTCTTTTACCTACTAGTTTCTGACAAATTCGAACCAGTTTACCCCTAGTAGCCGCCGAAAGCATCTGTTTTCGAAGTACAGTATTCGGTTACCTTGTGTAATAGGTGATAATTAGTTCTGATCGAGTACAGTCATTAGTGACATTAGTCCTAGACTTTCCGCGTTGAGTTGAAAGTTGCTCAAACTATTTCCAATCGGATCGTGAGCCGATCGGAAAATATTTCCACCTTAAAAAATCCCCAACGCATGTGTATTGCTTTGTATCAGATCTCTCAAGTGAATTCTGAATCTTTAATTTCGTGAATGAATGATATTCGACTATCCCTCAAGAAAACGGAATCCTATTGACGGTACCAAAAGAAATGTTACATTGCTGATCAAACGTGTTAGGCTCAATTCATATATTATCCCTTTCAAACATCCCGAACAAATATATTGTGTGTCATATTATTTATATCAAAAAGCTTATTTCTTCAAGTCCTACAAACGATTTAAAGAAGAAAAAAAATATTATTCCCTTTTAATGTTACGTCTTTGAAATGTACAATTAACACTTATCAATTACGCATTTTCAAACAAGCATTATTATTATATGTGATAGTGTATTACTACATGATTGCATTTAATAAAAGTATTAACACAAAACAGTAAAATTGGTGAATCTATTAACACTTATTTTTTACTAAGAGTATTTTTTAAGTAAATAAAATGTTCGGAAACACTGATTTTGATTACTTTAAAAAAAAGAAACATAACAAAAAAAAATTTTTTTTACATTTATTATAAGCAATTTTAAGTCCCGGGATGTGTATTCAAACAATATTAACTCATTAATCAAAGGATTAAGACGCACACGTTTTTCAATACAAAAAATAAAAATTGCTTTAACAAAGAAGTCATAAAATGGCAATATAAACCATTAAAATTGAGTATACCATGTACGTACTTCGTTACCATCAGTCTTCATCAATCTTTTGTTTAATTTTTTTGAATCATTGCTAGTCTTTCCCAGAAAATATATTCCTTCACATTTTTGACATTGATTGTAAGGCGTCAGCGCTTATAGGCCGAACTTCAAATTCATAAATTATAAAATAGGTAAAAACGTGCGCCTTAAAATCAAGGAAAGTATTAAAATTTATCGGATAAACAGGCTTGTAATCAAACCACCAAAATAGCTCAGAAACAGCGAATAGTTAACTAATGTTTATCAGTAATAAGAGTCTATTCTCTGTTAAAAATACATTGAAATAATTCTCGATTAAGAGTGCATTTACTCTACATTATAAGTATACATATATTAAAAAAAAATGGTAACTTAAAGACTAATTTATAAATGTTATGGATACTTGTAAACAATTTCTGAAACATAATTTACATCATTAAAAGGCAATATACTTAATATATATTTATTGAAAATAAAGCTATTATTATCACGATCTTTGGCCAAGGGTAATCTAGTTTCGCCATTGAAATCATTCATGGATGGTCAAGCAGGCGCCATTATCCTAAGTTTGCTGATAACGAGCTTCCGTCTATCCCAAAATAGCTTTGGCCTGCAGTTTTCTCGTCAAACTAATTTGACCGTTGGAGTGTTGGAGCGTCACGGCGTGGTCATAAAATAGATATGCAGGTCACTCTTCACTGCCGCGATCATGTATTCACGATTTCCCGTGATATACGTCACCGAAGTAATCAGTAAAAGACATTGACGTTTTATTTGAAAAAATGGTAGAGTAATATTTTAGTCTTGACAAAAATCTTACCTTATATTTATTTTCTTTTTAAGGTAAACAGAATACTTTGAGAGGGTTTGTTCTGTAGCCGGACTAATTTGTACGAAGATCCGATCAAGATTAACAGATTTCAGAATTGAAGCATTAGATTTTAAAATGTCATATTCAAATTAAATTGATGGTTTTTGATAAAACCAATATTTTGTATGATATGATAGTTTTTTTTATATTACTATTACTATGGTAGGCGAACTTAAGTCTAAAAAGATGATTTTACATGAAAGCAAAAATAAGTAAGTAATTCCTTTAGCAATAATGATTATATTCTGCATACGATAATCATTTTTACTATTCTTTTCCGCAGTGTTTAAATATATAACAAAATGTCATTAAAACAAGAATTAATAGACCTGTATGACCTTAAAAATATTTATTTTATGAGAAAACGTGTACTATTGCTGCCAGAAAATAACAATAATTACATAGCATTTGTTTCAGGTGTAAGAAGACGTAATAGACGGCTAAATTTACTGTTTGTCCCTCCGAAGAGTTCTTATATTTGTAATGTTTTTTCGTACCTATTGTAAAATTACCAAAAATAGTCGACCAATCATGATTTAATACCGATGTTGATTAATTTTCCAGGTATTGCGATTTTAATTTAGCTAATTTTTGGTTTATTTTTTAAAATACCGCTATATTGTATGAAACACCGAAATCCCGACCTTAATATATTCGTTCAGTTTTTCAATCCTCACATATGCGATTTGAAATTTTATATGGATGCATTTAGAACTTTCAATCCCGGGGTACCGTTCAATTAGTCAACTCTGTAATCCCGGGATTTCGGGATTCATTTTAAATATTAAAAAAACAATTCATATTTCAAATTTAATACTTCCAGATTAACTACAACGTGTACCTTGGTTTGTTTATGAGCACACTCTTTTACTTAATACATAATTATATGCAGGGCTTTAAAAAAATTGCCGGAACTCACTTCTTGTCAAGCTTTTTATTAACGAAAATAATGGTATTTTTTTTAATTTAGACATGCCAAATCTGAATTAATTTAAATGACTGATAATTTTCACAAAAAAATTATTTATAATTTAAGACATCGACTGAGGGTGCTTGATGGAATTTCAATATTAAATTTGGATTATTGAGATTTTGTACACTTCCATGTATTTTGTCACTAACGACCCGGGTTTCGCCTTTCGGCATCTTCAGGCATTCGAGCACACGAATGGACTCGAACTGAGAGACAGTAAACAGTTTCTAACGCTTATATAGAAGATACAAATGCGACAAATATCATTTACGAGGCAATACATTATACGTCTGAGAGCCACACCGATACCTGAGTTAAAATTTCGGAAATCGTCCTAATCCTTATTTTGTAAACACCATATTACCAGAGTGGCAAATTGCCGAAGGCGATTGCCGCTTTTCAACTTCTTTTAGAAATACCAGTGATTTTACAATTATAATAGTATTGTGGGTTTTGACGGGATGTAATTCGACGAATGGGTAAATATATACAATCATTCCACATTTAGTGAAATCTGTTAGGTGTTTCAACGTATCGGATATAATAGCGGAGAATTAGGAAGGTTCAGCTGCTCAACCTTGCTATAGATTTAGAAATTGCATTGCATAAAGATTTAACCAGCAAACATATTTGTTCTCGCATCCTTAAGAAAGATTACTTAAACAGCAACAAAAATTACAATAAGTTTAATGAGGAGTTGGCTACTCTTAAAAATATTAAAACTAAAATTAAAGATAATGATATCATTGTCACAAAGGCGGACAAAGGAAATACCACGGTTCTGTTAACGCGAAAAGACTATGTTGATAAGTTTAATAACTTTCTCGATAATAACGATATAGTCGAATTGAAAAAAGATCCTACATTAAAATTTAATAAAAATATTAAAGAGGTTATAAATAGTTGTAGCATTACAATCAACCCTAAGGATTTGTCCTTTTTATCCACTAGAAATCCACAAGCCCCCAAATTTTATGGGCTACCGAAAATTCACAAGGATTCAATACCAATCCGCCCGGTAGTTTCATATATGAATGCTCCAGCGTATAAACTTTCCAAAAGAGCTAACTCTCTCATCCGCAATCACAGTAAATTCAAGCCATTGTATAGTATTAAAAATTCATTAGAGTTAGTAGATAAAATTAAAAATTATAACATTCCGTTAAACGCCAAATTAATTTCTTTTGACGTTGTTAGCTTATTCACTAATGTACCTGTAAACAAATGTAAACAAATCATCAAAGATACCCTTAATACGCGTAGAGTTAATCCTGTCATTACTACGGAATTACTTAATATATTAGACGTTTGCGTTGACCAGAACTATTTTCAATTTGATAATAGATTCTATGAACAAACCGAAGGCCTTGCAATGGGAAGTTGTTTGTCACCACTATTAGCAGAATTTTACATGAACCATTTAGAAAACCTTATTTTCAGCAATAAAACAGAAGTTAGAAACGTAGTTTATTGGTTCCGTTACGTAGATGACATCCTTTGTCTATTCAATGGAACTGAGAGACAAGTTTCTAACCTTCATAATTTTCTTAACTCACTAGATGATAAAATTCAATTCACTTTAGAAGTAGGGGGCAAGAATATAAATTTCCTTGACCTTAATATTGATATTAAAAACTCCATTCATGAATTTAAAATTTACCGAAAACAGACGTTTTCAGAAGCCACGATCCATTTTAAGTCAGACCATCCTTTCTCATATAAATTGGCTGCTTTCCATTCTCAGGTTCACAGATTAGTCACTATACCTCTAAATAAATTTAATTTTGAAAACGAACTAAACATTATTAAACAAATTGCCATTAATAATGGCTATGAGGCGTCTCTTATAGATAGTCTTGTATCAAAAAACAACGTAAATTAGCAGAAAAGATGCTATATTTCGGGAACTTGTCTAAAGACATAGACCGCCCTAGAATCTGGCATAGAATAAGTTATTTAGGTTGCACAAGCTTTAAAATTAAAAAACAACTCGCTGATAGTGTTAGACCGGCGTTCCATTGCAAAAACTCTCTAGGCAAATTACTTATTAACAATAAAGATAGAGTAAACTTTAAGAACAAATCTGGTATTTATAAATTACAATGCAATGTTGCCAACATTTCTATGTGGGTAAAACCACAGGTACATTAGATATAAGGGTATCAGAACATTTAGCTGCCTTTAGATTAAAAAAAGAAACTTCGACATTCGCAAATCACTTGCTAATGGAGAACCATACGTTTAATGCGGATGATGGGGTTAAACTGTTGCATAAAAACATGGGGGATCATAAATTATTTTATCAGGAAATTTTAGAAATTAATAGAGGCCAGTTATACTCCTTACCAATCTTGAATGAGCAGCTGAACCTTCCTAATTCTCCGCTATTATATCCGATACGTTGAAACACCTAACAGATTTCACTAAATGTGGAATGATTGTATATATTTACCCATTCGTCGAATTACATCCCGTCAAAACCCACAATACTATTATAATTGTAAAATCACTGGTATTTCTAAAAGAAGTTGAAAAGCGGCAATCGCCTTCGGCAATTTGCCACTCTGGTAATATGGTGTTTACAAAATAAGGATTAGGACGATTTCCGAAATTTTAACTCAGGTATCGGTGTGGCTCTCAGACGTATAATGTATTGCCTCGTAAATGATATTTGTCGCATTTGTATCTTCTATATAAGCGTTAGAAACTGTTTACTGTCTCTCAGTTCGAGTCCATTCGTGTGCTCGAATGCCTGAAGATGCCGAAAGGCGAAACCCGGGTCGTTAGTGACAAAATACATGGAAGTGTACAAAATCTCAATAATCCAAATTTAAAAAAAAAAAAAAAAAATATTTAATAAAAAAAAACAATTCCATCTATAAATAAAATCTTCCTTATAAATAAAAAAAATAAAGTCTGGTTCTCAGTACTTAAAAAAAACTATTCCAATGACCAAAAACAATATAAGAACACATGTTTTATTCACTCCAGCTGAAGGAATAATGGACACAACTTTAATTTAAAACGTAAAATTACGACTAATGACCGATAACTGGGATTCCAGGATTGAAAAGTTGGTCACACTGACCGTAGATCAAGATAGATCAAGCTTTGCATAACAGATTGAATGAGTCTACTACAATCTACAACCGTTGTCTGTATATATAAATCCAATAGCAAGAAACTATCTGTCCACGACTGGGATAGTGGCGTGCAGTTTTCTTGGCAAACTAACTTATCCAGTGCGCCGTCACGATACGGTCATAAAATAGTGAGGCCACTCTACATCTGTGCGACCAGGGCTACATATTTAAACACAAGAGCCGGTAAAGAGACTCTTAGAGAAACTTCGGTAAGAAACTACGTCTTTTATTTCTTTTCCTGTGCTCCTGATATTATGCCGTGCATATTATACTGCTTGAACTTTTTAAACTTCGAAACGCGATCATGGAATTTTATATCCAGCTCGTTTTCTGTGCTCCGGGTAAATAATTGACATTTTTATCTAAAGATTTTTATTCTTTGATATTTTTCTCGCTCATTGAGTTTTCTAGGATTTTAATAACTAAGCAGTTTTCATAATTTCGATGGATTCGGCTGTAATAAATACTTTTCAAAATCATATTCAATTACAATAATTAAAGATCGATATATTGTGCGTTCAACTTTTTGTATGTTCAACACTTTTTTGGATTACCCGTTCTCTGTTGAGCCGTTTAAAGGATATTTAAATACCAAATGTCGCAAAAATGAATTCAGTTCTGTTGATGTTAACCAAAATTATGGAGAATATGAGGAAAAATCAGGTTATTATATGTTAACTTGCACAAAAAAGTTTTAACACTGTCAACACTTTTATTTTTTTTGAGTATCACCTAACAACACACTGAAATCTGCCGTCTCAACAGTTGAGACGTTAGCATTCAGTGGGTTAATATGATTTTCAGTAAACAATTAAATAGTAGAAAGGCATTAAATTTAATGAAAAAAAATAAAACAATATTAATTTTTGTTAGGATTAGAATAATAATTTATTATTAACGTTTTCGCTATAGTGGTGAGTAGAGAACCTAATACCAAAATACATGACTATTAATGTAAAATCATAAACGAATTGTAAAATAAAAATGATGTTATTGTTTTTTTTTAATAATTTTCAAAATAATCAGTTTTCATAATAATGATTCGATAACTTTTAATTTTGAAAATTTGTCGATAAAAGATTATCATAATGGAGTGAAAACGAAAACAAGCGAAGTACAATATTATCTTGATCAAAAATATCTTCAATTGTCGAATTAAGTGGAAAATTCAATAAACCGATTAAACTTTCCGAAAGTGAGAAGTGAAACGAACTTAAAAGAAAATAATACAATAAAATATAAATCTTTATGAGGGCTTACGCATACTTTGGAAACAATAAAGACTTGTAATGAACACCCAATTCGGCTACATTATTTATAATTATTCTAGCAATGGACTTAGAACGTTTTTAATTAAATTTATTAAGTGAAAAGTTTTTTTAACGCTGTATTGAAAAGAAATTAGTATTAAAGCGAACAATTTAACAGCAAATGAAATATTAACCAGGCTTTACATGCATACTTTTTTTTATCATGTCCGTTCCCAACGTGGAGGATATGTTCTCCTAATGGATTTATCTCAACAGAAGTTTTGTATGAGAACTGCTTATTACTCAGTTGCTCAACCTCTCTTTTTCGAAAAGAAGTTAATCCCTCTCGCTACGCCTAATATTTGAGGCTTAATATACATTACATTTAATCACAAATTTTGCTTTGTTTTACATATTTTGTTACTTAATTTTATCAATCATTTGTCTCCTTTTTTCTACTTAACGATAGTTTTTTCCTATGATTTAAAATGCCAGCGTTCACAAACTCTGATCAACAAAATGGATATTACTGCAGATTCCAAACACTAAGTATCTTATTATTATCCAAGTTTAAACAAAAATTTTAAACATACACTACTATTTTTATATTTATTTCATGCGATGGAATTATTGAAATAAGGGTCAATTATTATCATAAAGTATATTTATCGTGTACAGATGCGTGTCCCAGACGGATTTCATCGAGTTAAATGTGGCTCCGGTTATTCCTAATCGAATATTGTCTATACTATACATAGAAATAGGTTGTACTTGGCGGAGCTGAGGGACTCATTGGTAGATGAAAGAGAATCATAGAGACGTCGCGTGATAGCCATATGCTCCACATAAGAAAGTGAATATGGAAGAATAACGAGAATATTTATACAGAAAAACTCTCATACACTGACACAAAAAAGAACATCTCACGAAGATTAAAATATATGATTGCATGGGTTGCTTGGATTGCAGCAGTGTATTCCCAAATGCTAAAGACATTAAAAATGGCTGTTAATTGTTAATATTAATAACATACTTAATATATGATTGTTTTTAAATGGTTCACTAATTGTTTCTTATAATATTCCTGATCCACTATTGCTTATTGCATTAGTAATGTCATTAAAATTTTTGGCTCAGCTAATGAACTTTTAATGTAGCTATATTTGTGATTATAGATTAGTATTTATTGATTTGTAAGAAGTCCATAACATTTTAATTGTAGACTCTTTTATTTGATTCATGTATAATTGGTTTGCTAATCAGTATTTTCTTGTCTTAGTTCATGAAACATCAGTTTTATATACCTTCATTTTAACACTCAATTTTACATAAATAAGCCTGTTATGTTTTATTTTTATCAGTTGATAATGCTCGTGATTATCGAAACCGGTCCTGATCATTATAAATATGTCGAAGTAGTACAAATGAATTGTGTTTTATTTTAAAAAAATAAAATGTCACGAAGGTTTATCGACCGCCGCACGTAATTCAATAACCGCCTCTGAACGTGACTTCTGTCGTCACTTGCCGACCGAACTCTGAACTGCACTTGTCATCAGCATCATCATAAGCATCCGTCATACTGTCTTAATTACGGCAAGCAACAACGTTGGAATCATATTCCTAAATGCTTATGGATATTTTCTAGACAAAGTTAAATTATCTCAATCGATGATTTTTCTACGTTCTACACCAGTGACTATATAAAAGACAAAAAAAGAACAAATTATTCTTGGCTTAAATAAATTTGATTTTTTTTTATTGAAATACTTCCAAAGCCTTATTTTTCCGAAAAAAATCAAATTCAATTTATTAATAATAACCAGAGTATATATTTGAATACTTATAATATCGAAATCGAATTACAGCGATCGTATTCATATTTTTTAATAAAAATAATACGATTTGTATCGCCTTTTTCATGCGAAGACGGTACCGGTTCGAGAAAATAAATTAAAAACGACAGCTGGGTATATTAAAATACGGCAGTGTGTGTAAGCGAAACAACAGAGAGAACCAGAAATGAATGATTACATGATAAATTTGAATAAAACTTTTGGAGCGTGAAATATATGCGATAATTTTGAAAAGAGCAGAAATACATGAATCATGCTTTGTTATATGTACTTTATTAACGTGGACTAGGTGTACTGAAAATTCATTAAAGAGAGATATAAATTATATCTTATACGTAGTGTTTACTTTGTTTATCACCAACGTTTAAAAAGCGTGACGCAATTTTTATTTTATTTATGTTTTTTTTGCCATTTCGGCTCCCAATGTGGAGCATATGGACTCCTAATGGCGGTATCTCAACATAAGTTTTTTCTACAACAACTGCTTATTACTCAGTTGCTCAACCTCTCTCTTTAGAAGAGGGTAGGTATAAGAAGATAGGGCTAGGATAGGGCTGGTGTTTAACTAATCAGGATGTTTTCAGTATGAGATGGGTGGGAGGGGAATTTTAGACATCGGAAATATCGATTGAAAAACTAATTTATGAAACTGACCCTACCGGAATTTGAAACCCTAGACATACATAACTGAAGCCGAAAACCAATAATGTTGACCACTGCTCTACGTAGACATTTATATATATATTATATTTAACCAAACTTATACCAATAGAATTATTCATATATCATGAAATCTTCAATATCTGTAGTAAACAGAAAATCGGATTTCATACCACTGTTAGTATTCGCATAAGTGATGTATTATTATATCTAGAGTATACTGACTGAACGCAAGTAAGTCAGTTTTTTTATGACTTTCTGTTATAAATGTCAAAATGTATGCAATTTAGCGCTTTATATACTGGTACAACGCACGAAACCATAGAATATAATGGCTTTGAAAAAAAAACAAAAGTCATATTGTTATTTATTTTTCTGGCGGAGAGCATAATAATGTCACAACTCATCGATACCAAATCTTATGATTTGATTATTCTTTATAATGAACAAAAAAGCTTTTTAAATCACAAACAATTGTATTTGGGAGAGAGACAAATTTGAAAACAAAATAAAGTTTTAAATGCGAATGTCAGAACTTGTTTTTATGATTAATTACTTCTGTCAGTACATCCTCGATAAATGATAATTTTTAATCAACTAATATTACTCTGTCTTTTATTTAATGTATATGAAAAATAAATATGACCATTTTAAAATCAATACATTATTATTTAATATCAAAACCGTTGTGGTTTATACGAAGCCGTCGTTGATTTGTAATAGAATAATAAGTGCAATTTTTGAGACACTCTATATACGTATTCTCGTTGCCCCGGAGATATTAGAAGAGCACATTCCCATTACTCAGCAAACGCACTTATCCCTACATCCGTCGATAAGAATGTTAGGTTTCCCATTTTCCTTGTTACGCTTTGTACTACGTTCGTGAATATCCCCAGCGGCTCGAAAATTCGGAATTTTCTCTTATGGCATTATGCTATCAGTGTATTCCAAAATATTGATTGGTGTTTGAGATAGGTTCTGTAAGACTACTCAATAATTTGACATTTTAAATGCTCGAGGGATTTACGTGAATTTGAAGTGGGTTTTGTGTGGAGTTTTTTTCTTCTGTGAACATTATTCACTCTTTATACTAAAAAAAAATAATTGACACTATTATAACATCAGTGTCATTCATTATATCGATGGTATTTTGGCCAATTGATGTAACCTTCAAAAATATAAAAATGAGTTGATAATTTGATCTCATTTTAAAGACGACAGTGCGGATCTCGGCCGAATGAAGTAAATTAGAAAAATAAATTTACCAGGAAGGGAAACATCAATTGACATTGGTTTTAGGTTTAAAAATTCTGATCCCCAGCTTGATGTAATCCACTATTATACCAAAACTCCATACATATTATCCCGTATCTGCAAACATGAGAATTTACAGGAGTGCATTTCAAAGATTAATAACGCAACTCACTATATAATGTTTTCGATAAAAACCGTTTTTGCACTCTCCTGAACAATCTCAATTTTGACGGTCACATCAATTGACCAAAATACCATCGATATTAAGAGTGTGGAATATTTGATATATTTTTTAAACCACATTCATTCTCACTATGGAACACATGGCCTTCTAATCTCTAAAGTATCTCAACAGAATTTTTTCTACAATAACTGCTTATTACACAGTTACTCAATCTCGAAGACAGTAGGAATAGAAGGAGAGGCCTAAAGAAGACTAGTGATTAGCTAATCACTCTCGCTCTACCCTGTTTTTAGGTTCGGATAGGTGGAAGAGATTTTTCGACATCACAGACATATGTATGTCTGTGATGTCGAAAATTCTACTACCAAAAAAAATGTGTAGTTGGATTCAAATCTATGAACTGAATGAATACTCAAACTTAAACCAATGGCGTTGACCACTCGACGACGGTCTCGTTACCGGAGCATTTAGATGTTATGAAACAGTAATACTTTATCTGCTAGGTGGGTTAAATATCCTTGATTTATATGTAAAATTTGTCTTTATTCATAAAACTTTAATATTTCTTTATTCAAAAAATTGTGTTAAGCTTTTATTAAATATGTCATGTAATAAATTTAAAATTTTTCACCTTACAATCAAACGAAACCCTTAAAATAAAAACATATGAACAATTTTGATAATGGTCTAAGATTAGATGCAAATCGATTCAAATCCCAAGTAATGATGGTAGGATTTGAAGAAAAATAACTAGCTCCTGCAGAAAGCAATCTAGAAGAACGTTCAATGAAAGAAAATCTTCCTAGAGGCAACTTTTAAAAACAATACAATTCACAAGAAAATATAATGTAAAATTATTCTATATATTTTTATACCACCTAGAAACAGTTTCAAGGCCCATTATTTTTATAGTTCACAAAAAACATACTTTTATTTTATAAAACATATCTGGCGTTCTCACTCTCGGGTTATTGGAATAAAATCCACAGCTTATGTCAGTTTTCCACATTCCACAAACAAGATCGTTAGAAATAACAAGGCGATCGAAATACGCTGCTATTTGCCATTCGTTAGTTCTCGGCTTGTAGAGGTGTGTGGCTTATTTGTTCCACAAACCAGTGGATTTAAACTATACCATTATAGCGCACTAACATAAATGTTAAGGAACACTAAATGTACCTATTATATATTTTGTATAATTTCTTTCGACGGATCTTGCCATGTAAACAAATATCATATTTTATCTAAGAAAATGGAAGTTTGTAGGTCACCGTCTTATATAAATTATTATCCCGAAACTAAACTAGCTTCTCATAATCGTAGTATATATGTATAGTTTTCGTCATTAAGTATAAGTAGGTTATTCCCTTCAGTGTATGTTTTGACTGCAAGATGCCGAAATAGCTATTAAATTTATCTTATTGTTCGTTTGGGAGTAAATACTTAAATATTTTTATCGTTCTATAATGGAGTTCTTCTTAAACATTTTTATTTTTTTAACATCACGTCTGCTTCCAATGTGGAGCATTGAGATGTAGGTATCTGTATCTTAATACATATTTTTCTACAAAAACTGCTTATTACTCTTAGTACTTAGTTGTTAAATCTCTTTTTAGTAGTTGATAGTTAATATATAGATAATAGTTAACCAATCGCTCTCACACGCCCCGTTTTTAGAATCAGATAAGTGGAAAGGAAATTTAAACATCACAAACATTCATGCCTTCAAACAGGAATCTATCAGTCACTTGAAAAACTAAAATGTGAAACTGTCCGTACTGGGATTCGAGCCCGTAGACACCGCGACCGAAGCCATGAGACCATGGACCTGAAAAACGTAACAATCTATAATCATAAAACAGAAAATGTACGTATAAATCTATCTGTCTGTCACTAGAACTACTCTCAAACGGTGCATAGTAGCGACGTGAAATTTGTACATGTCATTCTGGCTGCGATTTCTAGGTCAACTATACTAAGTATTTAAAATTTTAAACATTCAACTATTAACATTATTGTTAATTGACGGACTGTATCCTTGTGCGTTGAGATAAGGTCGATGTTTTTTTTCAACGTTAAACATTAGCTAGCACCAACATGATGGCATAATAACGCCAACAGTCAATTTTTCAGGGGAGAATAAAAACGACTTTTAAAGTGTTAACTGCCAACTCTTGGTGAAAAGGCATTATATTTTAAAAATAAAACACAATTGTTTTGTACTATTTCCAAATGTTAATAATGATCAGGACCGGTTTCGCTCATCGCGAGTATTATCAACTGAGTGAATAAAAACAGTTTGAAAAAATGAAAAACACTAATTAGAATTATTGAGATTTTGTACACTTCCATGTATTTTGTCACTAATGACCCGGGTTTCGAGCGCACGAATGGACTCAAACTGACTCGAGTCCATCCGTGCTCTCGAATGCCTGAAGATGCAGAAAGGCGAAACCCGGGTCGTTAGTGACAAAATATATGGAAGTGTACAAAATCTCAATAATTCTAATTTGATATTGAAATTCCATCAAGCACCCTCAGTCGATGTCTTAAATTAAAAAAAAGATACTAAATTAATATTAAATATATCATGGTTGTTATGGAATTGAAAAATACTAGTTTTGAGTAATTGGACTTTGTTTGAAATGCCATACCTTTTTCAATTTGTTTGTTTGTACTAAACTGTTTTTAAGCAAAAGTGTAATCTATAAAAATAAGTATGTTCTTCTATACGGTAGAGTTTGAAATGAGGAACATTTTGGTATAACTAACGCAATATGTAATTTTTTCGACTTGGTGTTTTCTTCCAGAACAGCGACAATATATATTTAATCATAATTGTTGTCAGTTGTGCTATTTAGCATGTACTTTAGGGTGATTTTTGCAGTATTATTAATACAGAAATACTAAAATGCATATGCAAATATAAAAACTTTGCAATGGAAATGATTGGTTGAACATCCCTTTATTTGGTGATACTACTTCTAGAGAATTACATATTCTGTACCTATTATTTGTTGACGCAATACTTCTATCACAGCTACTCAGACAAAAAATAAGTTCAGAATATAGCTGCCGTCAATACGCGACTATTTTTAACCAGAATTTCTATTCTGTTTGCTCTTCCTTATATAATACATAACTTTTCTACTTATATTTGTATTCAAATCTTTTTATTGGTATAATATATTATAATCATTTTTATTACGCAAACTATTCATTTTTACCGTAATCAATGGTAGAAATTCAAAAGAAAAGTCTTAAAAATGTTTTTTTATCATTGAATCTTTTGTTTTTCGATGCAGAAAGTTTTTTATTATTTTTTTAAAATAAATCTGAGAGCACATACAATTTAAAATATATATACATACTGAAAAATATATTTTTTTACCATGTCCGCTTCCAATGTGAAGAATATGGACTCCTAATAGAGGTTTCTCGACACAATTTTTTCCTACGCCTGTTACTCAGTTGATCAAGGTTTCGAGTAGTTAGAGTAGATATAGAAGGATAGGGCTAGGTCAACACTATTGGTTGACTAATCGCTTTCGCTACGCCCTGTTTTTAGGATCGAATGGGTGAGAGAGAATTTCAAACATCACAAACATTCGTGCCTACGAACAGGAATCCATAAATCAATTATGAAACTGTCCGCATCGGAACTTGAACCCGAGCCATTCGTAGCCGTAGCCAACGACGTTAACCACTGCAGGATGAAGCCGATAAATTGTACTGGTGCTATACCACGGAGAAGGATACGATTAGTGGTTAGTTAATCGCTCTCGTTAAGTCCCGTTTTTAGGATCAAATGAATAGGAGAAGATTCTATAAAAAAATATTAGACATTTTTAAAATTAATTATTGTACTTAAATTGATCAAAATAAACAGATGAGTTTAGGTTCCCCTCTTCTTCTACAACCATGTTTTTAAAGAAACATAAAATCAAGAAACGATTTCATTGTAAATATCGGCACGAGTGTAAACTGTTTAAAGAAGCCATCTCATGCCAATCATTCGCGGAAATACAAGTGGTGGTTATTATAATTAAGATTATCATGTACAACATTAACAGAATGTTCACACAAGTTACACGTTTGACGGATGTGAGTGGTAATTCCGAAATCCGTTATAAGTAGATGTTACAGCATAGGCTAGATGTAGATGGATAGAATAGAATTTATCACTAGGTCATCTGAGGAGTTTTTCAAGAATTTACTGAGTCATATTATTTATCAAAATATATTCACGTACATTTGTAAAAGCTTCAATTGCTATTTTTTTCTCAAAGATATTGCTTTAATTGAAGATTACGTCACTTCCCTGGCATCTATCTACATTTTGAATTAAAGATGGTGGCACTGTCTTTATGCGCTTTTATCCAGCGTTATATTAAAACCAGATAATACGCTAAGATTCTTTAAAAGTATACTGCGTAATTAAAACCGGGAGTTTTCTTTTCCTTTTTTTTGATTAAAAAATGCGTCAATTGAGCAGTAAAAAAATAAAAACACGCATAAAAGAAGTTTGCAGCGCGTAAAAGAAGTCGAACGCTTTATTGCGAGAAACTTTCCTCCTAAATTTAACTTATATTTTTCCCCGCGATACAACTCTGTCAAAGTTTACCGTTTTAAATTGAAGCAAGTACTAACTAATTTAGAAAGAGGTACTTTCGGCGAAGCAAGAAATAATGTGATTCTTAACCGTGGAGTTTGTTGCAGAAATGGCCGAAGTTGGATATTAAAAATAATGTGATTTCAGTCATTTCATAAAAAATACTCTAAAACTCACAAAATATCGTTGAAATTTGTAAAGCTATTAGAATGAGGTATTTTCTCATCCGATTATAATACAAAGTTACAAATAATCATAAAATAACGTAAAAAACTAAAATAATTTAAGAAATATTAATTTGTCTCGATGAATTACTTATAATATTGTCGCTAAACGTCTCTTTTCTATATGTGCTGAAAATATGGGGTTCACTAATTATTTCTACAGTTAAATCCAAAAAGTTGATTTTACTATTACCTAGCTCCATTGTAAATTTTAAGTCTCAATTTTATATTAATTGGCCTGTTATGTTTGTATTTTTATCAGTTGATAATGCTCGTGATGAGTAAAAGCGATCCTGATCATTATAAACATGTGAAATTAGTACAAAAAAATTCAAAAGTCAGTTCGAGTCCATTCGTGAGCTCGAATGCCTGAAGATGCCGAAAGGCAAAACCCGGGTCGTTAGTGACAAAATACATGGAAGTGTACAAAATCTCATTAATCCAAAATTCAAAAAAATTGTGTTTTATTTTTTAAAATATAATGTCTTTCCACCAAGAATTGACAGTAAACACAGTAATAAAAGAGTGAATTGATTGAATTAGAAATCTTGTAGTAGAACTTCATTATATTAATGTTAAATAATAAACAAAATAGCTGCCATATATATAGCAATTTTGCAATTTTGATTGACAAATATTTGTCAATCAAAATTCAAAATCGGGTTCAATTTCTCCAAAAACTCTGTCAGAATTTAATTTTTTTATTTAGATTTTGTTGATTTACAGTTTTTTCATACAGATTATAATTTAATTCAAGGCTACATTAACGGTACTGAACTCAAATGGTTTGTTCCTTTCGGTTACGGTGTCCAAAGGAAGGAATCAAAGTATGGACGCTTTCATTTAATTGATTTTTCAAAAGATTTATGTTTCAAGGCATATATAGCATTTCCTCAATCCTATTCGATCCTTAGAACGAGGTATAGAGAGATTGATAAGCTTAATTTTTATTTTGTCCAATTCTTTATTCTTACTCTTTCTGAAAATGAGAGCTGGAGAGAATTAATAACATACAGTATACTTATGTAATGATCCGTCATTATGAGTCCATATATTTGACATTGCAAACGGACACTGTTGGAAAAAAGACTTTAAACTTGTCATCCATGTCGAAGTTTCTGTGGATAATTAAACTGTTAAGCTATTTTCGCATCTAAATGTCTAAAATTAAAAACTGTTGAGGAAAATATAATTAAAACGACACTGACTAAAGTTTAGTTTCGAAAGCAGGCCGCTGAGCGTCATAGATTTATGCTTTGGATGTTTTGCGAATAAATAGACCCCTCCAAAATGTAAATGAAAACATAAATCCTCCAATTATGACATGAATTATGGAAGGCAGATACTCTTTTTAATTAAGATAAAATACTTTTAGCATACGAATTATTCCCTATAATCATTTTTTGTTATGCTGGCAATATGAAAAATGAAGCAGGCTTTAAGCTGACAACATGCAATAAAATTAAAAGTATCCATTGTCTAAACCAGGGGTGGCCAAAGTGTAGACCGCGGTCGATTGGTCGATCGCGTGTATCTATTTAGTCGCCCGCCTGTCGATATGTACACATCTCTGACGCCAGTACCCACACAGCTGTTGAGACAAGCCGTGCGACAGAGACAACGGTCTACAATCTCGAAGTTAGCCGATTATCGATGACAGTCTCTCTCTAAAACCCGACGGGTAAAACAAGAGTTGACTTGTAATTTCACTAATTCCCTAATTCCAAGTTTCACCAACTATCATTGCATTATTCATCAGCAGGCATTGTGCTGAAAAATATTAAACTCTGATGATGTGATGAATTTAGCATTTAAAATAGTTAATTCTATTCGTGGAAGCAGTTTACAAAGACCCAGATTCAGAGCATTACTAGAGGAATACGAATGTGACATCGGGGAGCTACTATTATACACTGATGTAAGACGTGCAAAGTTTTTAAAAAGAATATTGGATCTTTTGTCTGAAATAAAAGAATTGATGTCAACTGCTAATAAATCATATCCTCAATTGGAAGATGATAAGTGGGTGCGTGATCTTGCTTTTCTCTTTGACATTATAGGAAAAAATCATTTATTTTCTCTAATTAGAACTTGATATTGAATATGTATTATTATTATTTATTTTTATTTTTAAATTTAAACATACTTTTGGCTTTATATTACTATTTTTCTTATGATCACCTAACACATACGATGTTGGTAGACCGCCGCCTATAATTTAAAAAATAGTCGATCGTAGTGGTCAAAAGTCTGGCTACCCTTGGTCTAAACAACGTATAAACAACCTTTTTTTTAATTAGTATGGTTATAATTTTATTGTTTATAATCCAGTCGCGATAATTTGACTTTCACAGTAAGAACATGGTTTTGAAAGAAATACTCGATTGTATGTACAAATAGACTACGCGACAACACGGTAGAGAAGAAGTGAGCTATCTGTAAGCGAGCTATCGAGGCTACCATACTCATACAAAATGAGAGGATACGCATGCGGCGTAGGACTATTTTAACGTGTAATCAAGAAGCTGTCGCAAATTTTAATAGAAAACGAGTCGTGTTATTGGGGGGTCTACTGTATATCGTTCAAAGTTACTGAAATATTTTTTATGTTCTTTTAAAACCAATCTGAATGAAAAAAATGTAAAAATATTATTAAAAAACATGTAGAGTGCATACGTAAAAATATGTTTGTCTCTCTTTCCAATGGGAATCGTGTGGTTGTTTTTATTTTGGGTTTTCATCAGTCAGAGGCGTGTTTTTTTTAAGATACATAGGAGAAAATATTTACTTACAAATGTATGTTCTCCCGAATGCGAGAATCGTCTCTTTTGTAACTCTGCCTACTCTTTCAAGCTTTTGAAATTTAAAACGGAATTTAAAAAACATACTGTAACAAAAATACGGGAAATAAGCTGTATTATTACACAAGTACGGTGAACCTTTTATGAGACGTCAGACCAAAAGTAATGGTGGCTTTATTTCAGTTATTTTATTAAAAAACTCAACGTTTATTTGACGATATAAAACTACGCATCTGTTAAAAAAACAGCGGCAAGTGTCAAATATGTAATATCTATGAACTTTTATACACTTTTTACTTTTACAGTATAGTATGGATTAGGGCATTCAATCCCTGACCAGTTTTCTGATCCCGGGATTCCGGGATTGAACAAAAGCCAGGATTTCATGCTTGAAATTGTCAACAATTTTTTTTCTTTAGATAATATGTACCACGATAAACCGTGTAAATGAAACCCGGAAAAAGTACGCATCATACAAAATAAAAATAATACCCCGTGAAAAGACATTTGCAGTTCATACGAAATAGAAGGATAGCTATGTATGGTTCTAAAACGCATAAAAGAACATAATACCTAGGTAAAGGATGATTTTATCTATTTACTATCAGACTATAAAATAAAAAAAAAAATTATAAAAAAAACACGTGCAATTACATAAAAAATGTTTGCTTATTTTTAAAATATGTGGGCACCTAGGTATCATCATAATTATGCAAAAAGTATCTCCAAGCAGAATTTTTGTATTTTTATTAGTAATTGAAGACATGTTACAGTTTGAGATGACAAAAGCTTCACACGTGCGCATCTAAAAATAGTATAGTGGTCAACTGATTTTTGTAGATAATGATGCAAAAAAAACAATAATTTGTCTGTCCCTGTCTACAGCAGGCACGAAATATGAGCTAAAAGGAGAATACTATACATATATTATACTCGGCTCCGGAAACGTATAGTTCATCGGATAGTAATTTGCATTTTATATTTCATAGTTCATCACATAAGAATTTGCATTTCAATAAAAATTATTTTTTACTATTTTAAAGTGAATCCCGAAATCCCGGTATTGGTATTGAGTCAATTGCGGGATTACGAGATTGCCTAATTGCTCGGTATCCCGAGATTAGAAGCCCTTGTATGAATATTACATTTTCATTATCTTTCGTATGTTATTAGAAATGAGATGAACTTCTTTTCAAAAGTTATTGTTGTGTCATATTTTTTTGACGGTTATTTACGTCTTCACGGTTGCATACATTAAGTAAATTAATTTTCAACTCACCAATTTCAAAGTCTCCATTTCAATATCCTGAAAGAAAAAAAAACGAGCCGTTATCGATATATTCAATTAAGTACATATTTAAGACATCGACTGAGGGTGCTTGATGGAACTTCAATATCAAATTTATTTATTGTGATTTTGTACACTTCTCAATTCGAGTCAGTTCGAGTTCATTCGTGTGCTCCAATGCCTGATGATGCCGAAAGGCGAATCCCGGGTCGTTAGTGACAAAATACATGGAAGTGTACAAAATCTCAATAACTCAAATTTAAGAACATATTGTTTAGATTTAAAATATTAAAAACTTAAGTAATTTATTAACAAATTGTATTTCCTAAAAAAAATTGATAAAAAAATCAGCCGAAAATTTGTATAATAATAATTTAAATTTACATTTGTGTTAGTATAACTTTAAGTTATTCTGTACTTTACGTTTAAGATTACTTTTAAGTATAAATATGTATTTAAACATAAAAACAATAATGTTTGAAAAATGTATCACAGATGATAATGGCCAAGGCGCCAGACGTTTTGAATAATCTCAATCAATTTTTCTCCAACGGTAGTTCGTAGAAGTTGTTTGGTGGTTCGCAAATAGTAAGTGTTGACAAACATTGTTTTATCAAAATTTATACTGATTGACATTTGATTATTTCAATTTACCACAGTTTTTCAGTTATACATTTTTTTTGTACTTATTCGTTCTGTTCATCTGATTTTGTATTGTTTTATATAATAATAATATAAAAATAATAAACAAAAAATACATTTTTTTATTTTTGCGTTGATGGTTCACAAAATATTTATTCTGTTGTTAGTAGTCCACATTAGTAAAAAGGATTAGAAACACTGATCTGACTGACTCACAAAAGATAAACTCAATAAAAATTCTTGTTCTCACTGGAGATCAACTCAAGGAGAAAAGACATCACGCTCTCAAACGTCTAAGATATCAAATATTTAATTGAAAAAATCTTAATTTGGTATTGTCATTGCCAGGATTTGTCCTGATACCTACAAGAGATCAACAATATAAGTCTGTAACGATTGGTAAGTAGGGAAAATAGAGGAACTTTCTTAATTTTTTTTTAATCAATCTTATTAAATATGACAGCAACAAATCCTTTTATCAATTGAGTTCGATAAACAGATTTGATCGACAATAAATTCCACCTTATAAGAAATACTAAAATATTAAACATAAATCAAATCAAATGCGAGAAGATATTAAAATTGCTACAAAAATATTAGCTCTGATGTATTAAGATGAATTGGTAGATTTATCTAAGAGACGAAGGTATATTTTCTTAGTGTTGGAATTTTGCATTACAAAGCGAAAGACAAACTCAATTGACAAAGACGTTGTAGGAGATCAGAATAGGGAGTGTAATTAAAATTTTGCTTGCGTTTTGAGAGCAATTTATCATTTAAACATTGTTTTAAGTAATAAATAAATTAATCCGTTTGTTAAGAGACTGTAAACTTGTTTTGTATCAGATAAACAAATTTTAAGTTACAGTTAATTTATTGATTTACAAAGTAAATATCTTTATTCTTGTAGTATCTTTATATTTTCAAAATAAAACACAAATTTTTTGTACTGCCCCCACATGTTTATAAGGCTCAAGACCGGTTTCACACATCGCGAGCATAATCAACTGATGAAAATAAAATCATAACAGTGATATTTATATAAAATTGAATGTCAACATTCTTTTACCATGTCCGCTCCCAACATGGAGCATATGCCCTACTAATGAAGGTATCTCAACAGAAGTTTTTCTAGGAGAACTGCTTGTTATTTAGTTTCTCAAACATTTTTTTTTCAAGAAGAGAGAAGGGATATAAGGATAGGGCTAGGACAGGACTAGTGGTTAACTAATCGCTCTCGCTACGCCCCGTTTTTTAGAATCGTGTGGGAGGGAATTTAACATATCACAAACATTCATGACTACGAACTGAAACTCATAAATCGATTGAAAAATCAATTTATGAAATAACCTTACATCCGTAACCGTAGCCAAAGACGTTGATCACTGCACCACGGAGCCGGCAATTACAAAGTATGTAAGACAGTTGGTTGAACTTAAATTAAAAAAAACTATGACAAGAATTTACAAGTAATCAGACTAATTATATATAAACGACATAGTTTACAATTAAAATGTTAAGAACTTCTTACAATTCAATAAATATTGACTTAAATTTATAACTAAAGCTATATTAAAAACCATTTTTGTGAGTTAAACATAATGAGTTTAAAAATGATTCGTAAATATTCATTAGCCAAAATAGCAAATGGAAAATTTTCAAAGGAAGTTGTGAAACACTTAAAAATAATGAAAAGTTTTGTCAATTACTTGATAATGCTTCAAATTTAAAATTAAATAATAAGTTAATACATATCTTAAATATGTTCCTTATTCAAATTAAATTGAAATATGCTGTTAATTTTTAGTTTACTGCTTAGTTTTTAGTATCTACCTTTATCTTGTACAATTAAATACATAACATGTTATTCGCATATCAAAAATTACCATATAAAGTTGCCCATATAGTGCATGCTAAACATCTACCGCGACAAGACTTAGGCGTCCTACCAACTTGCATTCAAATAGACTTTTCTTCAGGTCTTATCTTCCGCGGTGAAATGCTTCCAACTTAGAAGGCGAGGCAAAATAATGCCTTTACTTTAAGCTGCCGAGTTCTATAATACCATTGTGCATTTCAAGCCTTAACAATGGAACTAACAAACGAAGAATTTCTTTCGACATTCATGTATCGTGCTTTAATTTTGTTGAGGCTAATGAAGAAGTTTTACTTTAATATTAAAACAGTTTGATATTTAATGATAAAAAAGTATTTTTTTTCTTCTTTCGATCATATTAATTCTTCAAACCATGTCCGCTCCCAATGTGGAGCATGTGAGTGTCTAACGGATGTATTTGAACATAAGTTTTTCTGAGAGGATTTATTAATTGAGCCCATTTGCGAAAAACAGCGTTGTCCTACAAAAACTGATCATAGATAATAGCGGTTGGTTGTTATGGAGATACCCTTGTGGAAAATATTTATTTTTTGCGAATGAAGATGGTTTGAGTAATTATATTGAGAGCACGGTTTATTGATCAAAAAATCTTTTACTGGATAAATGTGTTGAAAACAAAAACAAATATTGACTAACGCTATTTTTCCGCATACGGGCTCAATTGCTAAAAATATGTGATTTCCCCATTTAAAAGCAAAAACTAAATTTTGGATTTACTTATATTGCTTTGTAACTTCAAAGCATCAATGGTGTAAATGGAATAACTAGATAGAAGTTTTCTAGGAGAACTGCTTGTTATTCAGTTTCTCAACCATGGTTTTTCGAAGAGAGTAGGAATAGAAGGATATTGCTGGGACAGGATTAGTGGTAAACTAAACACTGTTACGCACCGTTTTTAGGATTGGATAGATGAAAGTAAATTTTAGTCATGTAGAAATACATGACGCTGCTTATCGGTAAAATGTGATATTTCAAGTGTTTTTCCAGCGCGTACGACGAGTCATCATTTCATACAATAGCAGTTATGAAATGTGATATTACTGAGAGCAAATATAAGTAAATAAGTGATTGTACAAAGAGACCGTCTGCACGCGTGAGATTCGTCGAATGCCATATATAAAACGCAATACAACGAGGAAAGAATATGGAAAAGTGACTGCAGTCTTTCGCCATACTTCGATCGTGTAATATCTACTACGGACTGTATTACTATCATCATCATCATCCGTATCCAGTTTTAATCACGTCAAGCAACATACAACATTGGAAGCACGCATTCCTAAAGACATCACATACATCCATGCTTTCGAAAAGAAATCCATAAATTGATTGAGACATCAATTTATGAATCTTTTCGTACTGGGAATCGAACCACTCCGTAACCGAAGCCAACGGCAACGGCGTTGACTACAGCACCACGGACCCGACGATATTATTAAGACAATTAAATAAATCAAATTTTCAAATACTATAAGTAAAACAATTTGATAACTTTGTATAACGCATGCATTTTGTAGGAAGTAAAATTATTAATCTTCCATTTTTCATTCTATAACAATCAAATCCCAATTCATTGAATTAATAAACTTAGTTGTCATCAATTTCGTTTCTACGCAATACGCCAAAAATTGTTCGGCAATTAAAAAAGTCATAATTTTTATCATTCATAATTGAATCGAATCCAGTATTACAAGGAAGTATACTGAAGAATCCTTGTCAAAATTTAAATTTGATAATTACAAAGAAAATGTGCAAATTGATTTCAATTCTCATCGAAAATCATAAAAAGTTCAATCAAAGTCAATCAAGCGCGATTAATTTAGTTTAATTCGTTCTTTTTAACATTTTTATGACATCTAATGGTTTGACTTCTTATCTTAATTGGTTCAATTATAAATTCGAAGTATTTACAACTGCCTACAAATTCGATAATTGCTAGATTATTTTTTTTTCTGTATAAAATGATTATGCTAACGAGCTAAAACATAATTAATAATATGATGAAAATAGCGATGAACTGATCTACAAGGATTGTGAAATAGGGAAAAAATCTTGATTCAACAATTGATGTTAAGGTCTTCGTTTTTAAAGATAGTTATTTTATACTTTTAAAAACATATCCGCTTTAAATTCTTAATGGAGCTTATCTCAAACACATGTTTTTCTACCAGATCTGCTTGTAACCCAGTCGCTTAACCTTAGTTTTCGAAGTAAGTAGGGATACAAAGATAGGGATATTACAGGACTAGTTGGTTTGCTACATCGGTTTCGTGGTGCAGTGGTCAACGTCGCACGTTACGGTTACGGATGTTACGGATGACAGTTTCACAAATTGATTTTTAAATCAATTTGTGAATTTTTGTTCGTAGGCATGAATGTTTGTGATATGTAAAAAATTTCCTTCGACCCATCCAATCCTAAAGACGAGAGCGATTAGCGAACCGCTACTCCTGTCCTGGCCCTATACTTCTATTCATACTCTCTTTGAAAACGACAGATTGTGCAACTGAGTAACTAGTAGTTTTTGTAGAAAAAACTTCCGTTGAGATACCTCTCTACGGAAGAAGATAGAAGCCTACATGCTCCATTTTGGGAGCGGACATGATAAAAAATATATATAGATGTGTTAAAAATTGCGTCATGCTTTTTAAACGATGATGATAAACAAAGTAAACACTGTATATAACATATAATTCATATATCTCTGTAATTATTTTTCAGTACACCTAGTCCACGTTAGAGAAGTACAATATATAAAAAAGAGAGGTTGAGCAACTGACATACAAGCAATTCTCATAGAAAGCTTATGTTGAGATACCTCCATCAGGAGGTCATATGCTCCACACTAGGAACGGAGACATTGTAAAAATAAATTGCTACTCACCGTGTTAAGGATTGTATAAATGGGAGAGAATTTTAGACACAACATACATCAATGCCTGCGAAAATAGATGCAATAATCAATTTATGAAACTGTTCGTAATGTGATTATAAACCTTGAACAGCGCAACCGAAGGCATCGATTTTAACCATTCGACTATGGACTCAGAATTTTATCAACTAGTTATAACAAGAATATGACAAACAACAGTGTTCACATTACTAATATCTTATCTTCAGATAGTTTTAGGTTTCATTCGTTTTGTATTAGTTACTAGTAAACGTTAATTAGCTATCGATTAAACCGTTAGTTCGACATAGCGGTAATAACAAAGATATCGTTATGTTTAATATAGTACTCAGCAAAATTCTCAAAACTAATCGACGTTTATGCTCCATTTAAGCTTAACTTTCCTTTACAACAAAAACATACAATCAATTAGCACAACTGTTATGTTTGGATAAATAAACACAATTTGAAACACTGTTGATGTGTGGGTCTACATTTTTTCCTACAAATTTCACAATTTTTATATCGATCAGGACCAGTTTCATTAATCACGAACATTAACAAATATCACTTTTAAGGTGTTAACTGTCAATTCTTGGTGGAAAGACATTATATTTTAAAAAATAAAACACAATTCATTTGTACTAATTTCACATATTTATAATGATCAGGACCTGTTTCGCTCATCACGAGCATTATCAACTCGTGATGAGCGAAACCGGTCCTGATCATTATAAATATGTGAAATTAGTACAAATGAAGTTCGGTTCTTGCGTCTTTCGATAATTTCGCATATTTGATATGTATTTCAGGTTTTACACACAAAATATGACGTAAAATAATTACTTAATACTACATAAAACCATATTTCACTTTTTGAAATTGTCATTTCGCTTTATAAATGCGTTTATATGACAAAACCCACACAGTAACGCAATGTGACTGCATGAGATCCGAAGGGATTTTTTAAGCATGAATATAGGAAGATTAAACGTAATTTATCCATTACTAAACAAAAATGATGACAAAAATCATGGTCTTAATTGGACAGAATTAGGTGAGATTCCATACACGAAGGGAAAAATTTTCTATCAACATAATGCAATTCAATTAAAAATTCAGTTTAAGTAATATTTATTGCTAATATTGAATGATATCTGTGGCGAGTAGAATTTTGTACCTAATATTCTTATGATAAGCAATGCTAGATAAAGTACTAGATCCTATACAAAAAAACGTGTTTTCGCTTAGCAAATTCTCTGGTCGACAAAGCACTTACGTTATTAAGCCGTCGAAAAGCTAAGGCAGGCTATGTCTCTGGAAATGTTATAGATTGAACATTGTTTTTGAGAAAATTCTAGAGATAAGTTTTTATAATCATGTCTTACGTTTAAGCCTTAAAAGCTTATGTAGGGAGACTAGTAAGTGACAACACCGAGAAAGGATTTTAGTTCGGTAAAAGCAACATGGCCGTTATGCTGACAACACTTCGTTTAGTTACGTATTTATATATGAATATATTATAAGAGAAATCAACAGTTTGTTCAAAAGAAATAACTTTGAAGCACACTTTTGAAAAAATGAAATATAATTAAACTATTTGTTTGTTATATTTACAATTTAATACATGACGATTCAAATAAAAAGCGATATATTTTGTTATTTTTACACGGTCTAAGACAGGGGTCTCCAAACTTTTTAGCCTAAGAGCCATACTGACTCCTCCGCTAAGTTTCAAGGGCCAATACCTATCTAGTTCATCAAATTTTCGTATTGGGACTAGTCGGTGAGTGAGATATCTATGCCTCAGGGTGCGGGTGTGGACTAACTTCAGCCGTAGTTTGGAGACCTCTGGTCTAAGAAAACGTAACAACTGTTTTTCATACACTGTTTTTTTTTGTTAATACACAGTTACAAAAAACATTATTAAATACAATATGCATATATTTATAAACACTGAGTATTGGAATCGTCATTGTTGCCATTTGGTGTATTTTAAGATCCAGATGTTCACAACTCATCCGTAACTTGATATTGTTTGGACACAATTAAGTTTAGTATTTTAAGTTTTGATTTTATTCCTTCTCCGGTTTTTATTTCTATATGGCTAATGTATAATTTAAATCTCATGTCAATTTATAACTTATCATGTACGTATCTTATAAAACTATTTTTATATATAAATAAAAATTAAGTTCTAATTATTTTTTAATTCAAGAATTTAAATTTTTTGGTGTATTTAAAATAATTGGACTTATCTCCGATTTTTATTTAAAAAAATAAAACACAATTCGTTCGTACTACTTCCACGTGTTTATAATGATCAGGACCGGTTTCGATCATCACGAACATTATCAATTGAATCCGTTTTTATATTAATACATACATTTTTATATAAATATATACACCGAATATTTTTTTACACGGTAGTATCTGGGACGTAGTCGCCGTGCAAAAGAGGATCGAGCGTATACAAAATCATAATCATTATCCCTGACCACAAATGAGTAATGCTATAATAGAAAATAATTTTTGAACTAAGCGAATAATACAAAATATAGAGATTGATTGTTTACAGACGAAATCTTAAAATATTTTCTGACCCTTCTTTCTCATGCGCTTAGATTTGGATGAAAATAAAACATGAGAAAGTAATACAAAAGCAAAACTTGTAGATATAGATTTTTTATAAATTTGTACTTAATATAGAATTGGCACAAAACTACTCTTTTGAATTTTCTCTAACGAAGTCATTATGATTTAGAATAATTAGCTTCTAATTGGAGTTAAGTTAATACCCTGCATGTTCCTTTTCCTAGAAAAACCCAAACGGAAATTATCACATTGAATACAGTAAATCTCTCGCGTATTTTTGTACGAAAAATGTAATTACAATTGAAATACACAAAATACAATTGAAAGAATCTAAGTCACAAATTTGGTATGGGTGCCCTAATTTCTACTCTAAAGGGGGGATCGATTGTATACATTTTTTAATCAAATGTAGAATGATATCTTATCGTTCCAAATAGAAAGAAAAACCAAATTCAGTTTAAGCATAGTCCTGACGATGGCGTGAAGCTGAAATAACAATCGTCCCATTCATATAATTCATGTAGAAAGAAATACTTTCATACTTTTACTGCGTTATATCACCTAATATTGTTATTAGATATCATTATAATACGAGTTTATTGAAAGAAATGTGTACGATGTTTATTTGATAAAAAAAGGATGGCTAATAAATGATAAATCCCAGCAAAAACTAGTACTGTATTCATTGTAAATTGATCCACTTTAATTTGCATACAAAAATGTTAGGCTTTATTGTACAGCAAAATAAATACCCTGTAATCCTCTATAAAGAGTTTTCTCGAGATGCCTCATTTCCTGTGTTTTCCGAAATTTTCCCTGTGCGAACATATTTTTTATCGGGCCAATGGGCTCACGTTTATTATTCTGACGTCATAATGGCGCATCTGTAACGACTATATTAAGGTAAACGCCGCGCGTAGAAACGGGCTCCGTGACGTCATCAGATCACGGTCGCCACGGCAACCACTGTAAACAGACATTATTAATTCAGGCCTTTTGCCTTGGCCCGCGCAGTCTTCCGCTGGGGGAGACTTGTGAAAGGGAAAATTATTCCAAGCAAAGAAAATGTGCTGACTTGACAGCTTAAACACATATATACAAATTTACGCACATGTACGCGAAGAATTTTATTGGCACTTGTTATAAAAGCGAAGTTTACTTTTAAAAGGTTGTTCTAAATCATCTAAATTTTTCATCATATCATATATTATATAGTTCTGAAGACTTTTGAATGCTTGGGAATTCTGTCTTTCTTTTGAAATCACACAACATATATATGTTTAGTAAATTTTAACCCGTTAACTGTCAATTCTTGGCGGCAAGGCATTATACTTTAAAAAATAAAATACAATTTGTTTTTTTCTTGCTTTGTACTACTTCGACATTTTTGTAATGATGAGGAAATATTTCACTCATCGCAAGCATTATTAACTGATAAAATATAAGTCTTTATTAGGTGATTTATATAAAATGTAGTGTTAATAATTACAAGATATAAAAAACAATTGGTTCAAGAACTATGACAGAAATTTATAAATAATCAATCAAATTATAAGGATCTCTTATAATTTTTTTGATTTCAGATTAGTAGGGAAAACTTAAATTTATGTAAATAACCATATTAAGATTGAGATTTCATCAATATCAAAACATAAATTATCATTATTTGCTTCTTATTAAACTATTTATGATTAGCACTATCTCTGTTTTAAATAACAATGATTTTTTTTAAAAAAACGGAACACAATTTAATAAAATAGATAGCCTTGCTATGATTTATATTTCAACAGTTGATAATGCTTGTAATGAACGAAAACGGTCGTGATCATTTTAACAATGTGGAAGTAGTACAGAACAAATATTGTTTTATTTTAAAAATGTAATGTCTTTCCGCTAAGAATTGACAGAACACCCTGAAAGTGAGCAATGGAAAAGTTAAAGACTGTTAAACTAATGATGGTTATATCCTGCAAAAAGAAGAATATATTCAATGCGTTATTAAAGCTTAAAATCGCAAAATTTTCGCATTGATTTTTAGAATCTGCCGACAGATAAAAGTTATTTTACCGAAACTAAATTTCTTCTTAATTTAATCTAATCTTTCTGAGCCGAATTAACGAAATCCATTAAAATTTTCTAATTTAAATTTAGGTATCCTATAAGCAGCTTTACTCGATAAAATCCAAAGAGATAATAACTAACAACTTATTGTGAACGCTGCTTCTTCAACTTCAAAAATACCTGTTAAAGATTTATTCTTTATCCGACCAAAGTTTAAGGAACTAAGCCAACAAGAACAACAACAAGCAAACTGTTTTCCTCAAAGTTGAACGATTTTAATCAGAACTTAACCGCCTTTTGTGCAAAGTTCGCTGTACTTGCCTACTGCAGCCGTAGTTTTCTTGTATGAAAAGTCCTTTTCTACACAATAAGCCTGGGCAGGCGGCTAACGAGCGGACAAACGTGCCACATTTTGCCGGTGTGTATTCTGTAGATTGAAAGCGGTAAATTGCTAGGCTAGACTCACATTACTATGTAATTCTTTCACTAAAGTAATGAATATAATTTCAACAATGTAAAAATATCATATTTTCCCGCAGTGGCAGTATAGTGATAATAATTAAGATTCTGACGGTCGCGTATAACCGAAATCGTAATCAACCAGTTCATATAATTCTTGCAGATACTTTGATGTTTTTATGTTTATGTAGCGGAGTTCTGCTAAGTAAATGCTACAGACAGACAAGACAACATAAATGTATAATTTTTAGCCATTTTTGGTATTTGTCTGCTCCGTAGAACAGTTGGTAACGTCGTTGGCTACGGTTACGGATGTCTCTGGGATTACTGTTCGTAGTCATGAATGTTTGTGATATCTAAAACTCCGTCCCACCCATCCGATCCTAAAAACGGTGCGTTACGAGAGCGATTAGCTTAACCACTAGTCTTGTCCTATACCTATCGTTCAATCCCTACTCTCTTAGAAAACAGAGGTTGAGCCACTGAGTAACAAGCAGTTATCATAGGAAACTTTTGTTGAGATACCTCCATTTGGAGGCTATATACTTCATGCTGGGAGTGGACATGGTAAAAAAAAACTGTGCATTGAATTATTGAGACTTTGTACACTTCCATGTATTTTGTCACTAACGACAAGGCTATATATATATTTTTTTTACGAAATCATTCACGTATAGGATACAGCAACGGGGAGTTTGGAAGATTCAGCTGTTCGTTCAGAATTGGTAAAGAATTTAACCATTCGTGCGCTCGAGTGCCTGGAGATGCCGAAAGGCGAAACCCGGGTCGTTAGTGACAAAATACATGGAAGTGTACAAAACCAATTTATTTATCTTAGTTTTTAAATAAAGATTGCGCATTTGAGTAAACGTGGTCTTAGAAAAAGTCATAATTCAAATGCGTCTTAGAGAGTGGCTTGTGGCAAATTCCTCCCCTATTTTAAGAATAGTCGCCGTGTCGTCTTTAATTATTGAATTTTGTAAATAATGAAGGTTTACGAGACCTACTCTACGTCTTTAAAGAATCATTTACTCATTTTCGTATTCTTTGTGGGTTGCATAAATTGACCAAAACACCATTGAATTATTAATGTGGATATTAAGAGTTTATGGAGACCTGAATTGAATTGAAATTGTCTCTCAGTCAGCGTGAATTATATGACATATCTATATTACTTTCAATACTTCTGTTCGACTATTCGAAATTACAATATGAGTATGAAATAAAGTATCTAGCCTCAAAAGTCTCGCAGTATGTTACACGCCGCATACTTTCAAATCAATAACCGAATACCAGACTGATATCGCAAAGTTTCTTCGCCAAACTAATATTTCATCAAATACATTTAGCTTTGTTCCATACTAAAACCATTATTCAACCACTAAATTGCGTTTGAGCTCAACTTAGTTCCTTCATATGGTTTACATTTTTGTATAAATCACCAAACTGAAGTTAGACGAAATCGATTTATATTGGTTTATACAATTAAATAATGTGTACGATTGATTTATTTAATTTAATTTAAGACACCGACTGAAGGTGCTTGATGGAATTTCAATATCAAATTTGGATTATTGAGATTTTGTACACTTCCATGTATTTTGTCACTAACGACCCGGGTTTCGCCTTTCGGCATCTTCAGGCATTCGAGCACACGAATGGACTCGAACTGAGAGACAGTAAACAGTGTCTAACGTTTATATAGAAGATACAAATGCGACAAATATTATTTACGAGGTAAGAAGGTCTAAAGACATAGACCACCCTAGAATCTGGCATAGAATTAGTTATTTAGGTTGCACAAGCTTTAAAATTAAAAAACAACTCGCTGATAGTGTTAGACCGGCGTTCTATTGCAAAAACTCTCTAGGCAAATTACTTATTAACAATAAAGATAGAGTAAACTTTAAGAACAAATCTGGTATTTATAAATTACAATGCAATGATTGCCAACATTTCTATGTGGGTAAAACCACACGTACATTAGATATAAGGGTATCAGAACATTTAGCTGCCTTTAGATTAAAAAAAGAAACTTCGACATTCGCAAATCTCTTGCTAATGGAGAACCATACGTTTAATGCGGATGATGGGGTTAAACTGTTGCATAAAAACATGGGGGATCATAAATTATTTTATCAAGAAATTTTGGAAATTAATAGAGCCCAGTTAAATTCCTTGCCGATATTGAATGAGCAGCTGAACCTTCCTAATTCTCCGCTATTATATCCGATACGTTGAAACACCTAACAGATGTCACTAAATGTGGAATGATTGTGTATATTTACCCATTCGTCGAATTACATCCCGTCAAAACCCACAATACTATTATAATTGTAAAATCACTGGTATTTCTAAAAGAAATTGAAAAGCGGCAATTCGCCACTCTGTTAATATGGTGTTTACAAAATAAGGATTAGGGAGATTCCCGAAATTTTAACTCAGGTATCAGTGTGGCTCTCAGACGTATAATATCTTACCTCGTAAATAATATTTGTCACATTTGTATCTTCTATATAAACGTTAGACACTGTTTACTGTCTCTCAGTTCGAGTCCATTCGTGTGCTCGAATGCCTGAAGATGCCGAAAGGCGAAACCCGGGTCGTTAGTGACAAAATACATGGAAGTGTACAAAATCTCAATAATCCAAATTTGATTGATTTATTATTTTTCACAGACAAATTTGATAATTAAAACAAAATATATATATATATCTAAGCAATGCCATCTATATGTGGGGAACGAATCAATACTAGAACAGAAGAATAGCCATGGCAGAAGCCAAACTACCCAACACGTGGACGGACGACAATACTACTTTATCAGCCTTCACCACGGGTCCACCTGAGCTTCTGGACAAGTTGATGCTATTCTGAAATTAAATCTCTTTAACTATACAAGCTAAAAACAAGATTCCTAAATGGATAGAAATAATTTAAAATAAAAAAATATATATCTGGCATTATAGCTGACAACCAATGCGCCGAATATTTTGAAAATTGGAAAAAAATTATACGAGATAAAATTCCATGAGAGTTTTTATAAGTCACTCATGTCCAACCACAGATTTAAATTGAAAAAATCTAAATTTGTTATCAACCTTGCTAAAACATGAACTAAGGTACACAAGCTCTAGTTAAAGTCAACGGCCAATATATTTTGTAATTAAATCAATGTAATTATACAAGCTAGAAACACGATTCATAAATATGTCATATTTTAAAACGTTTATCCACCTGGATTCTTGTAATACATTGAAAACCCCTTACTTTTATTCTCAGGCGATTTTTGATGCAAAAAATGAATTTTCGATCCATTAACTTAATGGGAATGTATAACCGGCAAAATGCGTCAAGCCATATTTAAAATTTTAGGGCAGCCATAGTTTTCTTGCATATATACAAAAAGATTTTTTTTCATTTCCATTCAGTACATTTCAACGGTTTTTCAATTTTTGGCCCAAGCAAATTTTTAATTTATAACAGAGGCTGAAGGAAATCAATTAAACCGTAATGGAAAAAAGCTTTAAATATCAATGAAGCTTTCAAAAAATAATAAGTTTTTTTTTAAATTCATAATGCATATGTTTAAATAAATAATTTTTTTTATAAAAAAAAAACACGATCTTTTGTACTAATTTCACAACTTTTTCAAATTTTAATAAATATAATGCTTTTATAGTGCGAATCAAGAATTTACACCATAAAAGCGATTCAGGCGTTTGTCATGATTTGGCACTACAAAAACTTTGTTGTATGTTTGGCTTTGTGCAACGAGAGTCGCATGTAAAAACAATCGAAGTTTCTGGGGTGCAATGTTTAGACACGACACACAGACAAATTTATACATGTATTTTCTGCTATAAAGTGGAGATAAAATAATAATACATTACAAATCAAATGTTGAGTTTTCTAAAAGGCAATCAATTAATATAAAGTTCATTATGTTGATAGGATAAAAGTGGACTAATAATAATACCCGTTCGATTATGTCAGGAATCTTTAATTAGCACCAAAATTTTATTTCCATCTATGTTCATGTCTAAAAATCACTCTACCACGGAAGATGGATAAAAAGAACAGGTGAGCAGTTGGTACCTTCGCTTTTAATCCTTATCAGAAGGGCTTTAAACGTGTTTAAGTCTTATATCGAGAGGATAAACAAACGCGTGCGAGCATAAGTAACTGAGAATTGCTTCTAATCCTTCACAAAGGTGCGATCTCTGATAAACACGATGGTTAGGAATCAGTTTCGCTACGGCGCATGGTATATTATCATACATAAAATACCACTCTATTTAGAACAGTGTACCTTAATGGGGTTGTTTTTATATTTCTATCATTTTGATTTTGGAAGTGCTACTGAAATTCAAGTGGGCAATTCCATTTTACATATTGCTATGGTGCTAATATTGTCGATATTTGTGGGACGGGTTTGTTCATTTCTTTGCGTCAGTGTATCTTACTTCTGCATCAAAATTATTATTATTTATAAATCTGCCCTTATTTCAACACACTAATTCAAACGCATCAAAATTATTATTATTTATAAATTTGCCCTTATTTCAACACACTAATTTAAACGTGTTTTCGTTTTTATTTGGGGGTTAAAGAAGAGTAATTTTCCATAATTTTAAAATAATTGATATTTTATTTAAAAATACTGCGTCAATTAAATCATAATGTTTGGAAAATGAATAACCTATCTATTTATCTATTGGACGGCGTTTATATCAGTAAGTTTATGGTAAAGAGTGTTAAAAAATGGGTAGTTTTCCCTTTAAAAGTCGTTTTAATTAATTATTATTAATGTGAATTGGAGTCTTTCCCTTCTAAATACTCGACCACCAGTTTGATCTGCTGATACTAACCAAAGAAGCAGATCACGAGATATTTAGTTATAACTCATTTTTTTAAAGAAAGCTATCAATTTTAATTAAATATTGAATTATATCGATCGTCCAGTTCATTACTCAGAGTTCTCCAAATAACTTATATTAATACAATGGGAGAAAGCAATATTCAAATAGTAACAATAAATCAAATATTATTGATTTGTACTCGAATTTTATACATTTTTTAAAGAGTTACTTAACACTGATGTACTTTATAGGTATAGTCAGTAGGAGGATATTTAAAAATATCCTTTTATTGACCTAGAAATATTAACATTTATTTGAATTCTTTAGAAGTTTATCTGCCTTACCATTTTTTTTTTGGCGTATTTGACTAATTTGAGTACGAAATCAGATAAATCGAAAAATTTTACTTATAACTGCATTTTTATTTAACTCAAATTTATTTTTTTCGGAATTGTCTGAATAGTGAACCATACGATTGATATTTATACAAATTTAATACAAAATTTCACGATGACCTGGTTTCGTTTACGACGCTTGAAATCGTGATATTTTTTTTATATTAATTAAGACACTAAGCTATAAAGCCGACATTTTTTTTGTTAAAATATCATTCATAAAAAATTACCCTTATCGACGAAATGAATTTATCGCCTGTCCCCCGGCTCGCGTCAAAAAGGCTTACATATTATTTTTAATATGAAAGGGCGAAATGAGATTAAACTGAGAGGTATTTTTTTGCGCAAACGTTTTTTTCCATGTCGAAAATAATTTCCGACTTTTCCCGGAGCTTTGGGAAATCAAGTCGCCTAACATGCCAACTTATTTAGAGAATCAAAACTCAATTTATTACTTCTTGATGTTTTAGAATTTTTATTTTCTCTCGGGCTAGTAATGAATCGTTGAATGAACTGATTTGATAAATGGTACAGGGTATATAAAAATGTTTTAGTCTGTGGCAACACGTCATGAAAGAAGAAAATTTTTGTACAAAAGATTTTTTCTTTTTTAATATTTTTCTTTACTTCCATTGACATTTCTAGTAAATAACTACTATATTTCTATAAAACAATAAGTTGTACAGTAAACTCCTTATATCAGAGGTGGCGAACCTAAGACACGCGTGCCCCAAATGACACGTTCACCAATTTAGCTGGCACGTAACAATTAACAGATTTTTAAAATATATTACTCATAGACAAGACACACTTAGTTTTTTTATTTTATAATTATATAATTTCGTTTTTTCGGGTAGCGTCTTGGTCATTATTATCAAAAAGATTTTTTTTTAAATGTAGTAAAAAAAAGTAGCTTGACCGATGAATACAGTTGGGCGTGAGCGTCACTGAAAGTGGTGACATATGAACCGGTTATAAAGTATTTGTCATCGAATGTACAGCAAAAAAATCTCATAAATTCTAATAACTTTTTTTCATTTTTTCCCTATTAAAAATTGCTTGGAAGGGTGAATGAACCCATTTTATCGTATCGTACCTTGCTGTTAAATGATGACACTGTCTTCACGTTATGTTTTTGAGTAAACGAAAACAACTTTATTGCATAATTATTAATTGTAATTATTTAGATAAATAATTTTACAAAAAAAACTACTCGGCACGTCAGACAGTCGATATATATTATTTATGGATTTTGTTTCACCACTCCTGGACTATATCGTAGCGTATTTTAATACAAAATATCGGAAAAATGTTTGATTTAATGATTTTTATTTCAATTCACAACATACAATTGAAAGAACCTAACCTCAAACTGTCTATGTGTACCTAGTCTTCTATAGCGTAACGTAGTCCCAACCTCCACACTATAAATGGTTCACTATATAAATCAACAATTTAAATTCATTGACAATGAGCATGTTGTTCAATTTTAAAGTGCTAACAAATGTCAATTCTTGGTGGAAAGACTGGAAAGGCATTATATTTTGAAAATAAAATACAACTTTTGTTGTACTACTTCCTACATGGTTATAATTATCAAGACCGGTTTTGCTCATCGTGAGCATTATCAACTGTTAAAATATAAATCATGGCAATGCTGCTTATATAAAATTTAATGCTGATAATTACAATGCACATCAAATAATTGATTCAAGAACTATGACAAAAATTTACAGGTATAGACAAATTATATATAAATGAAAGTATAAATAGTCTACACTTAAAATGTTAAAGACTTCAAATCAAAAAAACACTAATCTGAAATCAAAAACTGTGTCTTATTTTAAAAAGCATACTGTTTTTTTAAATGCAAATAAAAAGTTGGCCTACCAAATGAAAAACAGATAAATACCTTATTGGTCGCCAATTCTCAGTCTAAACTTCACGGTGGCTTAGTATAGTGCAACTAGTGACCGTACCCGTCATAGATGATGGTATTGAAATTGAAATACTGAATGTCTAAAGTAACTAGTACATCGGAACTGTATGTGCATTGCATAACATTTTATTTTATATATACAACTCGAACGCTTCGGTCATGAGAAAATTTCATACCTACATGTGATATCTGATAATTATAAAACGTCTACAGAGCGGTCTGGGCTATTACATATAAGATGATTTTTTCGTTCCGAAAATATTATTGTCGATATCTTTACCCTACTTAGCATATTTTGAATATTGTTCACAGAATCGTTGACTCCGTTACGTATGTGTTGGGTTCAAGTCCCGGTGCAGACAGATTCATAAATTGATCTTTTAACCGATTTATGGATCCTTGTGTCTTCTAAAACTCACTCTCACCTATCCTATCCTATAAACGGAGCAGAGCGAGAGCTATTAGCTAACCACTTGTCCTGTCCTGGCCCTTTTTCCTTCTACCCCGACTCTCTTCGAAAAAGAGGGGTTGAGCAACTGAGTAACAAGCAGTTCTCGTAGAAAAACTTATCCTGTGATACCTCCATAAGAAGGCCATATGCGACAACATTTTTGTGAATTTTTAACAGTATCAGAGCAGCATTTAAACTAGATATAACAAGAATATGATAAACAACATTATTTATATAAATAATAGATTGTCAACTGGTAGTTACAGGTTTTATTCGTTTTGTATTAGCTACTAGTAAACCTTAATTGGCTATCGATTAGAACGTTAGTTCAACATAGCGTTAATAACTGCGATAACGTTATCTTTAGTATTCCCTCCATTAGGAGGCCATATGTTCCACACTGGCACCAGACATGGCAAAAAAAGAATGGTTCTCTAGCTAATTATGTTTTCTGTTGAAAAATTCATCTCGTAAATCGTATATGATTCAATATATTTATGTCTCCATTGCAGAATTATGGGATTAACAATTCTTTTAAAATTGTCATACTTAGTTGTATAACACACGAAATAGCAAAGTTATCAATTTAATGTTTAAAGTAATGATTAATCGCACACATATTTTTTAATGACCACTCTCAATGTGGAGCATATGCAATATTAATGTTTCACGACAACTTTAATTGTTTTTACGAGGACTGATTGCTATTAAGTTACTAAACTTTTATTTTTCGAATAGGGTAGAAATAGAGGTATATGACTAGAAATGGAAAATTGTAAAGTAGATGGTATCCTTGTCGAAATAAATAATGTATTTTGCTTATATTATTACTTTATTAAATTATTTTAATTGAAAAAAGGTAAAATAGAGTCAATGATTGTCATCAAACGTTCGTAAGCTACCTAAACTAATTCGAATAATTAATTTTAATGTAGCTCTTGTCAAAACGAAATATTAAACACATGCATTACTTTCTAACGCAAAAGATACTTGTTTACAACAAATGTATTGATATTTTGAAAATCTGTTTAAATTTAATTACTTTAAGTGAAGCAGGAGTAAATTTTTTTGTTTTAAATTGTTTAAAAACTTTTTAACACATACGGAATGGTAAAAAATATAACAGACGGATTATTAACCTTTTTGCATACCGGCAGAAAATTTCGGCGGACCATCGATTGGGAAATACTGATGATAAAAAAATATTTAAAAATAAGTTGCCTTACCATATTTAAGCCGTTAGAGATAGCTGTTTCTCTCATCACCTTAGTTTCCTGGAACAAAAAATAGAAAATTTTCATTTAGGATACAGTGTATAAAATATATTAATTTTATTGTATAAAACTAAAAACGAATTAAAAATTCACTTAATTTTTCTGTATTTCCTGAAGACGATGGTTTAGCGCTCTTAGACGTTCATCTTGTTCGTTTGCGGTGTCCATGGGGACATATAGTCTAACGGACATTATTTTATATGGACTTTTCAATCGACGCATTTGTAACATTTGATGTTTAAATCCTTATTAACTCACCGGATCCTAAATCGTTGAGTAGGGGAAGCAATCAGAAAACTACTAGTCCATTTCTAGTTATATTCCTCTATTTTTCCCTATTCGAAAAATAAAAGTTGAGTAACTTAATAGCAATCAGTCCTCGTAAAAACAATTAAAGTTGACGTGAACCATTAATATTGCATATGCTCCACATTGAGAGTGGTCATTAAAAAATATGTGTGCAATGAATGATTACTTTTAATATTAAATTGATAACTTTGCTATTTCATGACATGCAACTAAGTATGACAAGTGTTTCGACACTTTGAAAATAATTTATTAATAAACTGAATTTAAAAAAAAACTAAGCCTAATCCATCAGCATTATTTTCAATGAGATAATTCACGTAAATGAATTCTTTTCTGTTTACTCAATAAACAAAAGAAAAAATAATCATTAGCTGTGATACGCAGTTATTCATGATAACATCTTTCTTTCTATGCCGTGCTGAAAAGAGTGATAAAAGACTTAATAGTAATACAATAGTAAAGTATTAATAGTAAATACAAAGATATTCTTTTGGTTGATATACTATGAAAGTTTCTTAAAAAAACGTTGCGATATTCCATATTATACGCAACGATTTGACAGCACAATAACAGCGTCAACATACATAAGACTCCATATTGGGTTTTGACAAGATGATCAAAGTTGATTTACCATTATTAAGAAAATAATATGAAAAAGCATACATATAAATAAATAAATAAGGAAAACATAGCGAAGTTATGAGTCAAACACAAATTATGTAAAAGCTTTTAAGGCGTCACGTCATTGTCAGAACTCAGAACTATCTACGAAACGATGACGTGATGTTATCAACTATAATTAAATAAAAATTGTTTTCTTTGTTCTTTTTGATCCTAATTCACAAAAATGTTATGAACTATAATTATTATTACACATTACAAAATTCTTGTTAAAAGAGCAAGTTTCAACAACGCAATTAATTTCCAATTCAATCAATAACGCGCAATATATTCGTGTGAGAAGACCCAAATCGAAGAGAGGCGAATGGTCGGTTATCGACGTCCTGGAAGGTCTGGGATCTCAAACAAACACTATTTCAAATCCGGCTCAACTCTTATTTATTTTAATCGAAGATGCAGTGGTTTAAAATACACAAAAATAATTCTAACATATAAAATTGAGTCTACATTTACATTTACTTAAAACATGAATTTACCTTTACGTTATAAAGCAAGTGACACGACAAACGATTTTAAATTAAGTTCAATTTCAAAACAAACACAAACAATCTACAATGTCAACGATGCTGGCCCCGTGGCCGGCAGTTCTCTTTGGCTCAAAGACTGGCAATCGACTCCCCGCAAAAATAAAAAATTGGACTACTCGCACCGTCGGAGCCACCCTTTTCCGTCAAAAATGGACTCGTCCAGAGAACGTGTCCGACGGCGATTGGCCTATCGCCCTTCACGACAAGAATCAGGTCGGACTTCCACGAATCATTGCCATTAACGCTGGGCGCTCTCCGTTACGGACCCTAACAAAACTTAAACTTAACAAAAAACCAGGGTGTTTCACGTGTTATTATTGTAAAAGTAATCTTCGTTAGATGCCTCACGTTTCATTTATAACTAGTGAGTACTCCGGAATGCGTTGCAATGCCACTCAAAGAAAGAAATACTTTGTGTTTTAATTCTGTTTATTTTAAAGTACTTTTGGATAAACAATATTTTTATTTTCCGTCTGGTGCGTACACAAATAAATCAGAAGGTTTTTCCGAGATGTCTCTGTTAGTGCGTATTTGATTATTTTTTTTCTTCACGAGTGTGCACACAACGACTCACCAAAGTTTCATCGAAATCGGATGAATCGTAAAAGAACGCATAGAGGACAAACAAACACACAAACAAACATTCATTTATATATATATATATATGGATTAAACATATTATGATATGTAACGTGAGATGTCAGAAACTTCTAATGCTATGACGTTTGACTTTAGCTATAAGTACAGTAGACAGAAAGTCTAGCTTCGATTGACATGCAAACAATGCTCGGAAATAATACCATTGATTTTTCTTCCAAAGGAAAGAAAACGATAGCTTATCAATAACGAGTAGAAAAACAGTATAATGTTATATTCCCGTGAATATATATGAATACACAGGTAGTCCTCGACTTAACATGGTTTGCACTTACAACCAAAATTAAAAAAAACCATTTTTTTTGTGCTATTGCATCACGAAGCATTATTGCCAACGCTGGATCCATACGGAAAGGAAAATCAGTAACAGCATTTTCAAATTTACTTATATAAATATACATATGTACCATCGGCGTGAGGTAGGTTTACCTGTATTTTAATTTTTTTTATTCCTGAAATAAAGCAATACTGTAATCACAAAGTAATTTTAACGCAATTCTTGCAGGCATAACCCTTTTTCATCCACTTGCATTATAAAGCAAATTTTAGTTTTCAATGAAGTTCTTTCAGCCAAACCTTATACGAGGCAAATAATAAAGATGTGTTCACAAGCTTTTATTCTGTGTTTTATGTATTAAAAACAGAGGAGCGGTGGGCCAATTTGCAATAAAATTGTGATTGTCTTTTGACAGCTACAATATAAGATTTCAAAGAAGCGCGCTCTAACATGTTAAAATTTTTGGTTGCAGCTACTTTATAACCTTGAATGTTAGAATGAATTTATTGAATTTGGATTATTGAGATTTTGTACACTTCCATGTATTTTGTCACTAACGACCCGGGTTTCGCCTTTCGGCATCTTCAGGCATTCGAGCACACGAATGGACTCGAACTGAGAGACAGTAAACAGTGTCTAACGCTTATATAGAAGATAAAAATGCGACAAATATCATTTACGAGGCAATACATTAATACGTCTGAGAGCCACACCGATACCTGAGTTAAAAATTTCGGAAATCGCCCTAATCCTTATTTTGTAAACACCATATTAACAGAGTAACGAATTGCCGAAGGCGAATTACCGCTTTTCAACTTCTTTTAGAAATACCAGTGATTTTACAATTATAATAGTATTGTGGGTTTTGACGGGATGTAATTCGACGAATGGGGTAAATATATACAATCATTCCACATTTGGTGACATCTGTTAGGTGTTTCAACGTATCGGATATAATAGCGGAGAATTAGGAAGGTTCAGCTGCTCATTCAAGATTGGTAATGAGTTTAACTGGGCTCTATTAATTTCTAAAATTTCCTGATAAAATAATTTATGATCCCCCATGTTTTTATGCAACAGTTTAACCCCATCATCCGCATTAAACGTATGGTTCTCCATTAGCAAGTGATTTGCGAATGTCGAAGTTTCTTTTTTAATCTAAAGGCAGCTAAATGTTCTGATACCCTTATATCTAATGTACGTGTGGTTTTACCCACATAGAAATGTTGGCAATCATTGCATTGTAATTTATAAATACCAGATTTGTTCTTAAAGTTTACTCTATCTTTATTGTTAATAAGTAATTTGCCTAGAGAGTTTTTGCAATAGAACGCCGGTCTAACACTATCAGCGAGTTGTTTTTTTAATTTTAAAGCTTGTACAACCTAAATAACTAATTCTATGCCAGATTCTGGGGCGGTCTATGTCTTTAGACAAGTTCCCAAAATATAGCATCTTTTCTGCTAATTTACGTTGTTTTTTTGATACAAGACTATCTATAAGAGACGCCTCATAGCCATTATTAATGGCAATTTGTTTAATAATGTTTAGTTCGTTTTCAAAATTAAATTTATTTAGAGGTATAGTGACTAATCTGTGAACCTGAGAATGGAAAGCAGCCAATTTATATGAGAAAGGATGGTCTGACTTAAAATGGATCGTGGCTTCTGAAAACGTCTGTTTTCGGTAAATTTTAAATTCATGAATGGAGTTTTTAATATCAATATTAAGGTCAAGGAAATTTATATTCTTGCCCCCTACTTCTAAAGTGAATTGAATTTTATCATCTAGTGAGTTAAGAAAATTATGAAGGTTAGAAACTTGTCTCTCAGTTCCATTGAATAGACAAAGGATGTCATCTACGTAACGGAACCAATAAACTACGTTTCTAACTTCTGTTTTATTGCTGAAAATAAGGTTTTCTAAATGGTTCATGTAAAATTCTGCTAATAGTGGTGACAAACAACTTCCCATTGCAAGGCCTTCGGTTTGTTCATAGAATCTATTATCAAATTGAAAATAGTTCTGGTCAACGCAAACGTCTAATATATTAAGTAATTCCGTAGTAATGACAGGATTAACTCTACGCGTATTAAGGGTATCTTTGATGATTTGTTTACATTTGTTTACAGGTACATTAGTGAATAAGCTAACAACGTCAAAAGAAATTAATTTGGCGTTTAACGGAATGTTATAATTTTTAATTTTATCTACTAACTCTAATGAATTTTTAATACTATACAATGGCTTGAATTTACTGTGATTGCGGATGAGAGAGTTAGCTCTTTTGGAAAGTTTATACGCTGGAGCATTCATATATGAAACTACCGGGCGGATTGGTATTGAATCCTTGTGAATTTTCGGTAGCCCATAAAATTTGGGGGCTTGTGGATTTCTAGTGGATAAAAAGGACAAATCCTTAGGGTTGATTGTAATGCTACAACTATTTATAACCTCTTTAATATTTTTATTAAATTTTAATGTAGGATCTTTTTTCAATTCGACTATATCGTTATTATCGAGAAAGTTATTAAACTTATCAACATAGTCTTTTCGCGTTAACAGGACCGTGGTATTTCCTTTGTCCGCCTTTGTGACAATGATATCATTATCTTTAATTTTAGTTTTAATATTTTTAAGAGTAGCCAACTCCTCATTAAACTTATTGTAATTTTTGTTGCTGTTTAAGTAATCTTTCTTAAGGATGCGAGAACAAATATGTTTGCTGGTTAAATCTTTATGCAATGCAATTTCTAAATCTATAGCAAGGTTTTCATAATCCGATTTTCTATTTGGCAAAGGCGGACAATATTTAAGACCTTTTGATAAAAGGCTCTGCTCGTCTTTTTTTAAATTGACGTTAGACAAATTTACAACTCTATCAAAAAAATTTATAGGTGTTTCCTCATTTATAACTAGATTAGATTTATCAGCTAGACTTTTATTTTTATTTTTCTCTTCGATCAATTTCTTGAGTTTATAAGTTTGTTTTTCATATTTGCGTTGTATGATTTCGGAAACATTATATCTAATATCACGGTCTAATATATCAAATTCTACAGGATGAAGTTTCTGTGCGAGAGAACAATGAATTATTTTAAGGTATTGGCTAATATTGTCGCGAGCTGCGTACCACTGACCTGTCTCCGTCTTCAACCAAGCTGCTTTAGCTTTTTGCAAAGCTTTCACTGCTGGCCTCGAACCATTGATAATTTTAACATTTCTCGATATGAACTTGGGAGTCACTTTATTTTTAAAACAACTGATATTAAACCATAAATTTTGACAAACAACACGATATTTTAACACTAATTTACTGTAGAGTTCAGTCAATCTTGCTGTACTGGCAATATTGATATAATTTAAGACATCGACTGAGGGTGCTTGATGGAATTTCAATATTAAATTTGGATTATTGAGATTTTGTACACTTCCATGTATTTTGTCACTAACGACCCGGGTTTCGCCTTTCGGCTATATAAGCGTTAGACACTGTTTACTGTCTCTCAGTTCGAGTCCATTCGTGTGCTCGAATGCCTGAAGATGCCGAAAGGCGAAACCCGGGTCGTTAGTGACAAAATACATGGAAGTGTACAAAATCTCAATAATCCAAATTTAATATTGAAATTCCATCAAGCACCCTCAGTCGATGTCTTAAATTATCTTAAATTATCTTAAATTAAAATGAATTTATTGACTTGAACTGAACAATATTTAATTTTAATATTTTGTATGGAATTCGACGTACGACCGATAGAATTTACGACCAAAGTTCAGGAACGTATCTTGATCGTAAGTCGAGGACAACCTGTAGTTATGCATATGTTACGCCGAATGTGTGAAATTTGCAAGCCCATTGCCTCGTTTGTGAAGAAGGCAAATTATCTCCCGAATGCATGAATACGGCATTAATTTTTCTGTCTAGCTCATGCATTGAGTAAAATAGATAGTACAGCTCCGGTGGTGTTGTTTTGCAACTAAACCAAATGTCATTGATTATATAAAAATATGTCAATCAACAACTAAAAAGACGTTTGTTTCTATTTACCATGCCCAAAAAATCTAGAACTATAATATAGAGGTCTTTTCACGATTCGCGTCGTTCGTTACGTTAGGTTAGGTATAATTAGTGCAGATTTACTTAAATAACACAAAATTCAGCAAATTTACTAAAATTGTTACATGTCCAATAAGTTACACAACGTAAACCCGGAACTGTCCCGCAGCTTAATAACAATCTTTAATAAATCAAGCTAAATTAATTAAAATTACTTTTTTACCATCATGTTGACTCTTTGTACCCTCCCGTATTCACACACTTAGCAGGTAATTTGCCTAATTCATAAATGAGGTAATGGGCTTGCTATTTTCATAAGAAATTTTGTCGATTTAATGTAATAAGCAATTTCACACATTCTGCGTAACACATACAAAAACCACAACCCGATAAATAGTGCTTGTTTCTTATTACTTCAAAAAATCCAAATTGCACACTGGTGATTTTCTGTACAAATTCTTTACTATAAAGCAACTCCGAGAAAGCTTCGCGGCTGCGATATTCCAATAACTGACACACAAAATTCGATGGTCCGTTTCCACTCCGTCGCCTAGCGGAATGTTTTCTTTAGTGATAAAATTTTTATTCAATATGTCGTCACAAGCCAAATCCGTTCGGTTTAGTAAACAAAAACAGATTCAAACTTCACGATGTTGTGACGATTTTGCAGATTTATTAATACTAAAATACAATAATTTGTGCTTATCGAAATATTTAAAATATTCAACAATACATTATTATTGAGTAATCAATATTTTACTTAGTTAAGAAAATCCGTCAAAACTTTGTAATATAACTTATTATATTACAAAGTTTTGTTTAAATATTAAATTTATATTGATTGCTCTGTTATTCTTTTGCTGTCGTAACTAAATGTAGCAGATAAAAAGGAAAGACAATTTTGGTTTACAGGCCGATTTTATTTTAATATTCTTTTTCTTTAATATAATATGAATATAATCGAAAAACACAGTTATACTATTCGTTTGACACAAGTGTTAACTATTTTAGAACCATCTATATATATATTGAGGAATATTATTCCAATTGTTGAATGTTTGACGCGATTAAATGGTAACAAGGATGATGATGATGATGGCAGTTATGCAGTTCAGAGTTGTTCAGCAAGTGACAATAGAGACCCGCTCGGTGGGCGATTACAGATTGAATCCGGTTCTTCCTTTTATGTTCATTTATACTGTCGCGTTGACTGTCTGTGTCCTACTTTAATCCGCATGACTTGCTTTCTCAGTGTCTACATGTATGGTAGCGTCTGCAGAATCTGTGTCGAATATCGGTCTAATAAAATATTATTTGCCAATAAAGCTGACTAAAATGAAAAGCATAATGTTTCGTGATGTATCGCTACATATGTATAATATGTATTTATTAGACCAACAATGATTTATAATCATTCACATATGACTCTTTAAGTCATACTATCTTAAAATACATGGATAGTAAAAATATATCTCATTCCATTTTTAGTCAGAAAACAAAGAATATTTTCTTTTATTTTATATTACTGTCTTTGTTACAATTGCTTGGTATATGTAAATATAAAAATATTTCTTACTGAAAGAAAGCCATACAAACACAAAATAAATATTGGAAGTTTGTTTTTTTTTATATGAGTCTTATCGGAGTCGTATAGAAAACAAAACATTTCAGTTTTCCTTACATCAAACAGTTTATTTTTTAGAGACATCTCTCTCACGCATTTTATTTTTTCTTGGGACATCTCACTCACTCGCGATGTTTTTTCTTCTGGAAAGCGTTATCATTTTATGTTTTTTTTTTATAAGTATCTATCGTGGTTTTTTATTATCATGAACGTACGCATGCGTGTCTGCATCCTACCGGAATGAACAAGAATGTTTTCTTATGATTTTTATGATTTCATCTTTTCTTACGCAGTTCAATAACCCACGTTTATCATCAAAATGTTTGTCAGAATTTACATATAATAATTGCAATAAATGTAAATATTTTAGTCCTGTAGACAAGTTAACAATTTTGTCAAGAGTTAAAATCCTCGCTTATAAAAAGCGCTTTCATACAGCGAATCGTTCTTTACCAGGACAGTAGCAAAAAAATTTGATACCTGGTATTTTGTATATATATGATTTTACTCTCAAAAAAATAAGACACCAATGATATTCATTGATTAGTTTGTAGGTTCCGTAGAGAAGTGTTCTTCATTCTGGATTCCGCAAAAGATTTGAAAGGTACCTTCACATTTTATTAATGAAACAAATACCCATAACTGTCGATAACACAACTTTCCGTAATGACAGGCTGCTGCCTGCATGTCAAAATGGCATCAACTGTTTGAGTTCCTTCAAGAATATTTTCGAAAGACTGTGGAAAGTTGAAGAATCCTGCCGTACAGGAAAAATACTGAACAGGTGACGTTTGACTATTGTTTGGCCGAATTAATACTTTGTGATTAAGAGTTTGTATTTAGAAGAATGAACGAAGTAAGACAGAGCGCTATAAAACAGTGCCATCGTTGAATGTCTCAGTTATTGGCGAAGGAATAATTAAATGAACGGGACCAAGCTTCAATCAGGACTGTAGCGACAGAGACAAAGAAAGCATTGATGTATGTGATGTATTCATTCATTCAGATCAAAATAATTGTATTATTTTACTTGGATAATAATTATTCTTAATGTGTTTCTGGTTCAAATATTCCTTTATTTCTCTCAAACGATGAATCATCACTGTGTTCTTTCTCTCTGTAAGAATTACGAAAATAGTTTTATGATTATTCTAGATTTTCGTTTGTAGTTGGTTTAATCGGTAACGAACCCAATTAATTATTTCGCGACAATTTTTTTATATCAATAGATTCCAATTTGCATAATGTATTACAAAGAAATTCTGCGGCATGTATTAATAAAGAACGTAATCACGGAATGTCATTTGAGCCGAGGACGATAAACACCGCCGGACAAAAGGCAGAATCTTCCATTATCTCGCACAAAGGCGCATTGTTTCAAAGAAGACAAGAAAAATCTCGCTTTTTTCCTCAGTCAAGGTAAACACAGGGCTGAAATTTTCCATCTACCTATGTGGGTACAGTATTTTCTTCTACTTGTCAGTTCTATGACCTCGGACGTGTGTTTTTGGCTGTTATAATACTCTGAAGATAAACATAATAATAATATTCCCACTGTGAGGTTTTATTTTCTATTTAAACATTAAAATTATAAACTAGATAGTGTCCAGATTAGTTGTGTTAAATAAATTTTAGCATCTGTTCATTTCCAACCATCATTGTAATTATATCAATGCCCACCATATTTTAGATCGAGAACAACTTTGTAATTTTCATGGCGATAACATTCTTATAAGAAGAAGTAAGACGGTATTACACTTTTATAATTTTTGTTTAAGAATGCTTGTTTGAACAGCCATTCTTTCGTTAAAAAAATAGGTGACATTATTATTCTTTCTCTCAATCCACTTTCAAAAATAAAAATAAATGCCTCCTTGTTCCCGTATATATAAAATGATATTTATTGGATTAATATTTTAACTAATTAAATTTACCATTATCCATTATTACAATTTATTAATTTTTAATTTTTTAAAGCATTTCCAAACACAGTGTTGAGTTATAATGAAAAAATCCATAAATTGATTTATAAAACAGTCAGAACTAGAATTCGAGCCCGTGACATCTTTAACTGAAGCCAACGCTGTTGAACACTGCACCACGGACCTGACTCACAATCAAAAGTTAGTCCTGATGTATACTTAAGTAGATAAATAAATCACTATAGCACACAAGTAAGCACCGAGGCAAAGAAATGGTGCCATTATGATTTCGTCGAAGTATTTTGATGAAATTCCAACAAATTGCCAGCAAATTGAAGACATTATTCCGGACAATGGTTCACGGTTTGTTGGTATTTTTTTTGAACGGTATTTACACAATATATTGAAAAACATTTCGTGGATTAAATGTATATTTATAAGCAATATTTAAACTACAAAACATGAGAAAATTTACTATTGCAACTTTTTTGTGTTAAAAACAACAATATAACAAAGTACATATTAATAAACGATATATTTACATTTAAAATTTTAATCTCATGAAAAACAGAATTAAACATGGCTATCTACAACATTACTGCATTATCAAGAGCCTTGGGTATTTAACGTTGAAATCAGGGGTGTATTTCGCAGAGTAACAAAATTGTTCATAATGTTTTGTGGAAATTCATTTTTGGCATAAAATTAACCAGTGAAATAATAAAGTCATCAATTTTAGTTTTAATATTTTCCAAGAATGTTCGACGAAAATTCAAAATTTGGATGCGTGCACTATTTGGTGTGCAAAACATAAAATAGGAGAGTAAAATAATGTTTCAAACTACATTCAAACCGTTCTTTATAGGACACGGTGAACTATTTAAATACCTCGTAATTTTCCCTAAATGCAATTATGTCAGTACGTCTGACGAGGCTGACAGTTCTGACTGATAATCCTTAAGACTTATGTGAATAACCAAGAATATACCATCAACAATGCAGCAAAAATTCGCTTTGGTTGAAAAGATTATTCGATAGTGTTTTGGTAGCCCTCAAAAAAATACGAAAATAAGTAAATGATTGGATATCATTTTAAAGATGACAGAGCAAGTTTCGGCCAAATAATGTAAATTAAAAAAATAAATTGACGAGTTTTAAGGATGGAAACATCAATTTATATTGGTTTCATCATTTTATAATTCTAACCCGTCCACTTGATGTAAGCCACTATCATACTATAATCCCGTATATGCAAACATGATAATTTAAAGAAGTGCATTTCAAAGCTTTATAACGGTACTGACTGTATAATGTTTTCGATAAAAACAGTTTTTACTCTCTCCTAAACAATTTCAATATTAAGGGTTACTTCAATTGGCCAAAATAACGTCGATATAACGTGCGCACTTTTATATAAGATTATAAATATCGTAATTATTATAAAAAGTTGCATCAAATTCCATTACTACATTAAAAATAAATAGATGCTTAAAAAATGGTTTATATTACTGTGTTTCTACGAAAACTTTAATCATCGTTATAAATAGAGTATTACGAATTATTCACGTCCATTGAAGATAAGATAAAAAAAAAAACACTCAACAGGGGAATTGAGCAACATTTTTCACTCGCTTCCGTAAATCTTATTTTCAAGGGGTATTTTTTAATAGGTAAGGTATCGGATATAGCGGCATCCGTTAATTAAGCAACGATTTAACTCGCACCGAAAAAGAAAAAAGGAGGTTTTATCTTTCAAGTGAAAGTAAACATTAAAATGGAACGATGATAATAACAGTAATTCCTTTTTAATTCTGCTGCTCAGCAAAGTCTATTCATTTCAATAGAAGAAAATGTATAAGATGTAAAACGAAGAAGTATTTTAAGTGTACAAAAATTAAGAGAAGGGAGGGGGGAGCGCAGAGTGAGGGAAGAAAACATGTTCACTTGGGGGATGAAAAAATACACGCTTCGGAGAGTAATGGGTAAAAATTCCAATAATTAAAGAGAGTTTTGATACGATAATGACCCGTTTAATGCAGTCGCCCTAAAAAAACGCAACCCCGATTATGATTCCAACTTCGATTGCAACTCAGAATACGACTTAAAAAATTTTTTTTTGTGTTATTGGTCTTGAAATTAAACACCAACCAACCAATCCGGCAAATAGCAAAATTTTAATATTATACGTATAATATATACACTTATATGTATATTGCAAGATAAGAAGATGTAGTAAGAATAAATAGAAATGAAACAAGTACATTAATACACGCAAAAATGCACTTCATAGAAAAAGTGGCCGAAATCGCTCGTTTTTAAAACTCCGACTACAGCTAAAACTCGGCAGCCCTGGTTTAAAAATGTAATTATTGTATATATAATTTTATCTTTCATAAGAATGATTTTGTTGAGCAAATTAGTATTTCAATATCTATATAAGTTTGAGTGAAACGTGCATACTAAAATTACAGATCTATTTGTTTCCAATGAATTTATTGATTCGTCGGGAGTGAAATATTTCATGTTACTCGTAACAACATTCAGAAATTTCAATTGAATGCACATATTGTTGACCACTAAAGCGAAATTTCTAAGTAACTTAAAAATATGAATGTAATATATTTGAATGAAAGTTTAATATTGCAGAGATTTTGAGATTCAATGATTTATTTTTAAGTCTTGTAAACTAACATTCGTTGAAAACAAGAGGCCATAGGTTTTTTTCTACGGATCAAGCACCTCTACTAATTGTATGGTAGTTTCACTATTCATTCAAATGACATATTTCACGACAGCTAGTGGTAGAAATGATGCAGTTTTTTTTTGGTATGATGTTAATTCATTCCTGAAAAATAAGTATATATAATGGTCAATCCAACTTTACTTTCTACACCGAAGACAAGTTTTACCATATGAAACTTATGTATACGATATCATTTACGTTATTGTGAGTTTTTCTGACAATATTCTCTAATTATAATTTATCTTTTGACGAATCGCTTCTGAAATGATTTTACTATTAATGACATATTCATTCCAACATAATTTGAATATTTACCTGCGATACCTATATAATATCGTTGAAGAAAGCGCTTAGTAAAAAACACGTTTGTTTTGAGAAAATCGATTTTTAAGAAAGTCGTGAAATTAATTTAAGCTTCTCTGTTTAATCATTTAAGAATTCGATTAAAGTATAAGAAATCCTTTTTTATTGTTTTTTGACATTAATACCGTGAATGAACCATCAGTTGATAATACTCGTGATGAGGGAAACCAGTCCTGACCATTATTAATATGTGGAAGTAGTACAAATGAATTGTGTTTTATTTTTTAAAATATAATGTCTTTCCACCAAGAATTAACAGTTGAAACCTTAAAAGTAAACTGTGAATGAAATTGACTTAATTCGTATTGATTAATTCAAATTTCGTAAAAAATACATAGAATATGGCTGAGCTTGTTTTTTTAGACGATAGACAGTCTTAAAATCTATCGTACTGCAGTTATAACGCAAAAAGGTAGATTTTTGATCACCTTTTTTCGCTTTACTGACGATATGAATATTAAATATTATTAACATTCGTTAAATCAACGCTTATAAATTAAATACAAAATAAAAATTATTAATATCTCAGTGGTCGAAACAGCGATTAATCGAAAACTTACTATTTAAAAAAATTAGGTTTTTTTTTCAAAAATACCAAATCATTGTTGACGTTTTATTTATTATTGTTAAAATCTGGAGTAATTTATGTAATAGAGCGTAACGATCCTTGAACAGCATTGAAAAAGCTCCAATGAAATCTTTGAAATTAAAAGTTTCTCCCGGAAGCTTTCATTTGGGATACGGGTAATAATTCCTCTCATAGAAGCTTCGTGCACAAACGATTCGCCCAAACTTTTCGCTTTATTAATATTTCTAAAATTTATGAATAATTCCACTCAGTGTTCTCATCACGAATTTATTTCACGATTGCTAAATGTTTTCTTCTTTAATTTTTACACAATAAATCTTGTAATTTAAACATAATATACACATTGCTTACAAAACAATAATGTATACAAATCTGAATTATTGAGATTTTGTACACTTTCATGTATTCTGTCTCTAACGACCCGGGTTTCGCCTTTCGGCATCTTCTGGCATTCGAGCGCACGAATGGACTCGAACTACCCGGGTCGTTAGTGATAAAATACATGGAAGTGTACAAAATCTCAATAATTCAAATTCAAATTTGATATTGAAATTCTATCAAGTAACCCTCAGTCGATGTCTTAAATAATGTATACGTTCTTTCATTACAATTATAATGTTTTCTTCAAAATATAGGATTGTTATTTGATAAAATAAATCCATTTCCGCCCCCAATGTGGAGCATATGGCTTTCTAATGGAGGTTAACTAACCGCTAGTCCTGCCTTTGCCTTACCTTTCTATCCCTACTCTCATCGAAAACTAAAGGTTGAGCAATTGAACAAACAAGCGCTTCTCGTAGAAAAACTTCTGTTTATATTCCTTCATACCTCCTATTCTTCGTCGGGGATGAGTTTATAATCCTGAAATTCTCAAGAATATTAACTTACATGGTCCCAATTTTTATCTACGTGGCCGAAACCATAACCAAAAAAGATTTATTTTCTTAAAACTTCGCGTCGGTCATCTCAGTCGCCAGTTACAAAGGGTCGTTCAATGCATTGCCTAAAGAGGTGGACATTTTCAGAAATGGACTTTCAGTATTGTTTTCTAAATATTGTTTTCTTATATGTTAATAATATTACATATTCTTTTTCTAATTTTAAAAATGTTTGTATTATCATTATTGTTGTTACTATTATTTTTGTACTTTATAAATGTATGGCGCATTGGCGTCAACTGTAATGGCATATATTTTAATATTTTAATTAACAAAATAATAAATAAATAAGGTGCCATATGCTTCACATTGGGAGTCGACATGGTGAAAACAAAAACATATATTATAAATATGGTAGTGCGGGCACAGTTAAAAAAATACATGAATGAGGGAAAACATCTTTCTATTTATGAATTTGTTTGAAACATATACTATTAAATCAAACATCAAACTAATTTTCTATCAGTATGTCGTTATACAAAAGACCACAAGATTTGTTTAATTATACTAAGATTATAAAATTTGCTGTCGTAATATACGAATGAATTAAGAATAAGATGTACCACTTTTTTAATACCCAGTTTCTGGCGAGCCAACTGTATGAAGAAATCACATTCTGGCCTTTTGCCATAACCATAACTAAAATTTTACAAAATGAAAATAAACACAGCAGCAACTGGTGACCATCGCCATTTTTAAAACAAACATGACGAGGTTCGCCCACGATTTGAAAACGTCGTTGCCTTTTTTGGTGACCCCCCCGAATGTCACCCTCATGGTCGCAACTGTTTCACCATTCAACGCCACAATAATGACTATCAGCATGCCGCAGTGTTCTCGTTGGATGATGAGCGAGCCGAGGTAAGTGCTGCGACCCTGTGCTTTTCCTATGCTTCAATTAGGAGTGCACAGAGTGAAGAAAAAGACAAATAATAATAATAATAAATCAACATTGAAAAGGATGGCTTTAATAAAACCAACAGTAATGATAACGAAATACATTTTCAAAATAACGTTTTTGCAAACAGGTATTTCATAACACTATATAATATGCTATTATTACAATGGAATTGAATTGTGTTTTGATTGTATCCCACTTATTAATTTAAAAATACATTTAGTCGAACTATTATTACATACGTATAAATGTACGTGTTTTTTCACCATGTCCTCTCCCAACGTGGATCATATGGCCTCTTGATGGAGGTATCTCAACAGAAGTTTTCTATGAGAACTGCTTGTTACTCAATTCCTCAACCTTTGTTTTCTCGAAGAGAGTAGGGATAGAATGATATGGCTAGGACAGGACTAGTGGTTAGCTAATCGCTCTCCCTACACCCCGTTTTTGAGGATCGGCTCGGTGGAAGGGTGTTTAAGACATCGCAGACATTCATGATTATGAACAGAAATCCATAAATCGATTGAAAGATCAATTTATGAAACTGTCGAATCTGTGAACCCGAGACGTCCGTAACCGTAGCAAACGACGTTACCAACTGCGCCACGGAGCCGACAATTTATGTATAGGTTTATTAAAAGGGCATCATAAGCCAAAAAAGCGTCTCGTTCGATACTTTAAAAGGGATGAGTTGTCAAGGGTAACACGTTGACTCTTTGAAGGGTTGAAGAGTGGGAAGGAGAGGTGGGCCTGTGTAAGTAGGCGGTTCGAAATTTGGGGGTTGTTTTCTTAAATTGGAATTATATATTCATAGAAAAATCCTCCCTTTGCTTTTGAAGAGAGGCAACATGCCTGAAGTGAGACGGCAAACGAAATGCTATTTGATTCTTGCCAAATTTTCTTTCACTTTCTATTCAATTGATAGTAGGCTTTTACAGTGGAGGTACCGTAGTTAAGATTAGCGAAAGAAAATTGGTGAAAATTTTTTTCACTTGAAACATTTTTTATAAGTCGATATATTTAATGATATCGTATTTATTCTGGTTTCGTAAGTGTTTGGCTTCAGTTATTGAAACTTTCAAAACATATTTTGCACCTTTTTAGAAACAAAAAATGAATTTTTAATTTTTTCATTAGCGGCGTATCCGATCCAAACACGAGAGTATAATGAAAAAGGCAAATTACTGAATATACGCGAACCCTTAATTTTTATTGAATTGTTAATTAACCGTGAAAAAAATATTATGTTTATATATGGTAATACTTTTGGGTTTTCATCCTATTCGATGGTGCAGCCATTGGTTCTGATCCTCTAATAGAAATTTTTCAACATTCATTTTTTCGTCATTCATTGATTTGTGATTCACAAACATGGATTTCTGTAATAGTTTACATGATTCGCCACCTACCTTCTATAAGATCCTGAATATAATATAAATAAAAAACGATGAGTACTTTCCCAACACGATATTTATTTTCTGGCCCCCTTTTGAAAAGGGAAGTTCTTTGACCTTTAAATTGCTTATATTGAATGAGCTGTCTGACAACCTTTCAGTTAACTTATTATAAGTGATTAAAAATTTAAAATTGATAACTTAACTTTTGTTATAACACTGGTTTTGTTATTAACTATGACCTATGAAAGACATCCTCAGAATCACACCTACATCGCAAGTGCATTTATTTATATTATATTATATTATAGTTTTTAACTTGAGTGAGGTGGGGCTACTTCTTTCTACGGGACGCGAAGAGGGAGTTAGACACAAACAATAATAGTGCTACTTATAAAAGTAATTGCTTGTGCTTGGAGGTCAAAATCTTAAGAGAAATAAACAAGTGACAAACCACCTGTCAATTTAAATTTTATGTTAAAAATGAATCTCCAAGAAAATTGCTGATGAAGCCATCAATATTTATAAGTGGTTTTCCTGTTCAAAAGATACCAATCTATATGCCAATTAGAAATTACAACAAATCTGTGAATACTATTAGATAAAGACAGAAAATTTAACAAATATAACAGAAGTGGCGAGAGGATTAAAGTAAATAGCAGACCATGGTAAAAGGTTTAGAACACACTTTCAACAAAATGACTTCTCATCAGTTGGCCGGTGCGTTGGAAGGCTTATATTACTACAGTTTGACTATTTGGAACCATCATTAATGTGGTCGAAGAACAGTTGAGTTGATGCAGATACTAGACGGAATACTTCCTGGAAGTTTCCATGATATATAATGGTGAAAACGACGATGGTGTTATTTTGGAACACTTTAATAATCTATTTAGGTACTCTATTTCGTTATTCAAAAATATTGTAAATATTCATTCGACACAACTAAATATCAACACATACCTAAATTGAATTTCGCAGCCATTTCTTCCTTTGTAACCCGATTAAAAGGACTATTTTGCCAATTGAATCGAGGAATTTATAGATAATTAATTAGAAATAAGTAATGAAATGATACAATAGACCGAAGCGATGACAGTTATTTATCACCGGGGGTTTCTTTGTTGGATTTCTTTACATGGATTGATAATATTATCTATGTCTTCCGATAGACAAGAAACCCTACTTCGATAGAATTTTCTTATACACCGTTTGTAATAATAATATAATTTATTGCATAGAACTAAGCTCCAGATTTAATTTAATTTCTACAATCACTGAAAGCCTTTATCAATTCACTATTAGATGGAGACCTCCCTACGCCCTAATACATCTGGTTTATCATTATTATTGATGTATATAAATTAAACAATCCTGTATTGTATGATTTCGTAATAATTTAAAATTTTATCTTGTAAAAATTTATTATTTATTTCAGAAAATTGTAAAAAAACGGTAAAATATTAATTTTTAATGCAAAATTATACAAGCTTCTTTACAGTAATTTCGAGAAAAGCTATTAATAATTTTTATATTTAATTAAAATATGTACTCTCTAAAAAGTTTTTTTTGAAAAACATAACTTCTTAGTCTTGTTAAAGCTGTTTTTCGCCATTGAAATAATATATTTATTTATCTGACTTGCAATGCAAAACTTAAAAATTTAAATATTAGGATAGAAAACTCAAATACGAATTCCTTATTCGCGGCCTAATTTTACTGGAGAGAATTTGAATTACTAAACTTTATCAAAGCGGTAAATTTAGATTTACTTCTGTATTAATTTTTTTCAGTGGTATTTGAAATAAAAATATTCTCAAATAAGAGATATGATGTTTTGCCATTAAATCGACGGTTTTTGCATTTCTATTTTGTCAATTATCAAAATCAATTTGTTTCAACATTCTTGAAGACACGTTATCTATTTATTTTTGTTTATAACCACACTTTTATTTTGTTACTGTAAAAATTTACCAGTAAAATTCGTTTCACCCAAAATAAAAAAAGTGGTATTTTACAATTTTGTGTTTGGTTTATTTCCGGATCACTAGCATAGTAGTCAACATTTTCCTCTTGGATTGCAATTCCTACTGTTTCAAGACCCAATATATACACTATGTTCAATATATGCTTAATTCAAATTACGGATTTAAGTTCAAATATATTTGTAATGCTTACATTCCTTCCAATTCATCCAATTCTAAAAACGTAGGGATAAATTATAAGCTCATTAATTATTTCTAAGCCCTATTCTAATATACTTAACTCCTCCAAAAAATAGAGGTTAAGAGCCCGTATAACAGACAATTCGTATTTAAACAACATCTGCTGAATGCCTCATTAGGAGTTCATATGTTTCACATTGTGATTTAACATTACCATAAAACAATACGTAATATACACACGTGCGATACATTATGCATGTCATTTTTGTCAGCATTAATGACTAAACATAATTAATTGGCAAATAACATTTTATTTCATCGATATTCGACATGGACTCTGCAGACGCTGCGATTCAGATAAAAATTCATCAAAGCAAGTCATGACGAATAAAATAGGTCAAAGCGACAGTATAAATAAACAAAGAAGAAAGAATCGGATTCATCCTGTAAACGCCACAGATCGCTAATTCTGTCGCCGAAAAAATTCAGAACTGTATAATCGTCACCATCAATCATCATCCGATCCACTGTCAAATTGCATCACGCAACAACAAAAGAAATCATATTCCTAAACATACTTGAAGAGTATTATAGTATTTATAAAAAAACCTGTTTACCGAAAAAAAATCCCTTAAAAGAAGTGATGGAAAAAAACGAAAAAGTCGCATCTTTAAGACGGATAGCTAGCAATTAAAATGAACAACAAAAAACTGACAGTATTGGAGTGGGGGAACCAAAAAAGTTGACATTTTCATAAATCGGTCATTTTTTGAGTGATATTGAAACTCTCGTGGCGTGATTTGGCGCGCGCCGATAAGAAAGAATCGAAAAGAAGAAATTCGAGGTGGAGAATTTTTTGGGGGTGATGGGGAGTGGAATGGGTGGTCGGGTGGCAACCCAAAAATAAGTGAAGTGATCAATCAAGGCGGCGTTGTTTGGGTACACGCGCACCTTCATATGACAGAGCGTCGGGTCTCAAATTTGATTTGGGGAAATATATAACGAATCAATCTTTTGTGTAACCTATTCAAGTAATGAAAACCATATCTTATTTACCGACTATTTTTTCGCCAGAATATCCAGTGAAACCTTGAAGCAATTGCGTAAAGTTTACTAATTTTATTATTGGATTCATTGTATGATATGGCAATCTCAATTAGGTGAAAATGCCACCTGTCAGCATTCGCTCAATACCCGTGATGCGAGAGATGCGTAGACAAAGAGGAAGAGTGTGTGAGCTGTGAATACAGAATCACTGGACTGTAAAAAAATTACGCTCAGACACACACTCTCTCTCCGCGCATTCAGTGAAAAAGAGAGAGAATGAGTGTTGAGTTGAAATTAATAAGCGAAGATATTTTAAGGAGATATAATAAATATCGATATCTTAGTTCTAAACTATAACAAGTAAAACATCTTCAGTTTTGAGTTAAGTACGAGGAAACGAATAGAATATCGACATCTATGTAGCAACTATGAAAATTCTGTGAAAACCTCTGAAAACTCATATTATTAATATTATTAAAAAATAAAATTACGTTAAAAATATTTTTTAGATAATCCTAGAGTTAAATTAAAATTTACAAAAATTGGATGTATAGTAGAAGATTAAACATGCCCAAAATCTTGATACCTTATTATTTCAGAACTACGCTTTTTGAGTTGTTACACTTTTATCAAGTCGAGAAAACGTACCTTCATATGTGAAACTGTACAAATTTTATTGTCATACTGTCGTAGTAATATCAACAGATAGCAGCACAAGTTTGGAAACAAACCAAAATGGTGGTTTTCTTGACAGCGCAATGGTTTATTGTAATGGGTTATTGAAACTAAAAAAACTTTATTAAGCTTTTTTAATTCTGATATGAGAAACAGTACCATCAATTGGGGTAAGTTTGCCCATCGTTCTAAGGTTGGCCCTCTACATGGAAAATGTGCTGTTATAATCCAATGATCATTGGATTATAACAGCACATTTTCCATGTAAGGCATTAGTATTAATGCCGTATGAATATTTTTTAGTTAAGCAAAGGTATTGAGTAGCCCCTGGTGGTTAAAATATGAATAATTCTGAAACATAATTTGTTTTATTATTGAATTTGTAAGCTGTCAGCTTGGAATGATGAAACACAATTTAGGTAAACTAGTGAGTAATGAAATTCTTCCGACCTTGTTTTGTAAATATTTACATAAAAAATATAACAATAAATCTATGTATGTTAATTAGATTTCATCTTAAGACATTAGTTCATTTCTGTGTAGACCAATATCACACATAAATGCAATTGCGAACAATACAAATTCAAAAACCATCAGAACTGGGCCAAAGTTACCCAGATTAACTATATGTGTTTGTGTAACAATACACAAAGTTTTAGTTATTCTTTCTTTCGACACGTATCCAGATTATAATTAATACCTTAACACAACAAATTTAATGCAGTAGAATTTATTCCAACATTCTAATAAAACTCGCTGTTTCTCAAAATAAGCAATGTGACTTATATCCCTGTGGCTTTAACCGGTTCATATTAGTCATTCGGGGAATGGATTTGGCTAAAAAAAGGCAATCGTTTCAAGATTATTCTTTGACTTTTTTATTTCAAACGCGAATCGATTGATCGAGCAATGAATAAAACATCACACTCAGTTGGATGAGTTCGGGTTCAGAGGGATCTGAAGAGGTTCACGGGAGTGTTCTGGAAGTGGTGGCATTGCAGGTCTAACGGGAAGACAGATAGATGGAATTACTAGAAGGCAGCTGATAGATGGATTGAGGCTAGAGCAGAGGTTGGAATTATTTCCGCGACTCATTCAGGAGTCTTAAACTTTACAAACATTTTTTTCGTATATTTATATATTTTAGTCTTTATTTTGTAGTAAAAAACTTGTTAAATTAGTTGTAACTATCCCTACTACCTTCAAAAAAGAAAGGTTAAGCAACTAAGTAACACACAGTTTTACTAGAAAAACTTCTATTTAGGTACCTCCATTAGAAGGCCATATACTCCACATTGGGAGTGAAAAATGAAAAAATGATGTCATCAAAAAGTGCATCTTATAATTAACTCATTTACACCTTTATGGATTTACAATAATTTTCTTTATAAAATAAATACAAGAAGGTAAAATCAACTTTTCGAAGCTCTTTGTCTCTTAAATGATTACTAGAATTTTCTCAGTAGCAATTTCCCAGCACAAGTGACAAATTATAATATAACGCTTCTATCAGTAAACATTTACTTCCCGTACGACGCTGCAATCGTATTAAATGCAATTTTATTCGTCTTCGTAGACAGCAAGTCTGCCGAGTAGAAATGAATTGGAAAATTCGAGTTGACAATGATCACGCTTACATGTTGAAACGAATTTTTCTATTCCAAGGTAAATAAATATGTCGACATATTTGTATGGCAGACTGTCAGACCGTTTGCGTGCACGACTTTTTTTTTTAAATATCGATTTTAAAAGTAAACGAATGACACGCGGAAATGTTTTACTGACTGTTCCGTCAATTTCGCGACAAAGATGTTCAGTAATTCGAATTGAATTTTAGACGTCACAGAAATAGTAAATGTCTACAAGTCCATAAATCGAAAACTGTCCGTACTGGGAAGACATTTTAGATTTGCAACTGGAAAAATTGATAGAGCACATAAGTACATTAAAAACTTTTTTTTCTGAACTGGAGTGTGTTTAGCGACTCAGTGACTCAAATATCTTATTTTAATAGTTAAAAATGTTTTCTTTGAGTGAACCTAAATAAGGGTTATTGTATATAAAAAAAATACTTTACTACATGTTATTTATTTCCAACAAGACTTGACGTCCGTTACCACTGAAGTAAATAGTTAATAGTATTTATTTTTTTCTTCATTATTACGTATAAAACTATTTAATGTATATTTAATCTCAAGCTTTTACAAGCATTTGTATATACAAAATCCCTCGTATTGCGGCATGGCACTTTTTTCTTGAATTGAGTTTCCCTGGTTAGGGGCTGGATTGAATTCTCAACTATTGACACTTGGAGGTTAGGGCATTTAATGAAATGGATAGTGGAAACTGATAGGTCAAATGGAAAACTTTCAACCATGTTTTAAGTCCATTACGTCTTTCGCCGATGACGAAAAGAAAAATCAAAGAACATTCTTTATTCACTACTAAGTTTGTTAAAGTTAGAACTAGTTCAATAATTAGCAACTTGGTCAACCATTTGATATATAAAATAACACCTTTCTACTGAAATAAATAGCTATTTGAAATATAACACGATTCAATCAGCTGAAATTCAACAATAAAAAAAGATACTTTACAATTGGCATTGTACCAGCAAAAAAACATTTAGTCAGGGAAATACTTGCTTTAGGAAAAATCGGCAACGTCAAAATTCCCGTCTCTTAAAATTTAGTTGTTCTAAATACGTTTAAGATTTTTAAAATCTAACTACATATTTAGATTTTCTCAAAATTTTGAAACACAATTTACATCTAGTTACTTGACAAGTAAAATAACACAGTTAGAAATTTTATTGAGTTATAAATGAGTACAGATTTACAAAGGAACTTTCGAATACATCGACAAAAACATTAAAAATTAAATATTATGTTAATATAAAATGAAATTAAAAATTGATAACTTAGTAATTATTATATATAAAAATGAACTTCCACATATCTACCGCCGAATCCATAGAAAAAATACATATTATGTTAGCTACGCCGCTACGCCCCATTTTTAAGATCGAGTTCTTGGGAGTAAAATCAGACATCGCAAACATCTATGCCATAAATCGATTGAAAACTCAATTTATGAAACTGTCCGTACCGGAATTCAAACCCAGTGATATCCGTTACTGAAGCCAACGACGTTGACCACTTCACTACGGAACTAACCAAGTTGAGCAACTGAGAAGCTTTAAAAACAGACATTGAGCAATGAGTAACAAGCAGTTCTGGTAGAAAAAAACTTCTGTTGGGATACCTCCATAAGGACGCCATATGCTCCAAATTCGAGGCGGACGTGAAAAATATAAGCGTACTAACAAGAGAAAAACGAGAGATAGAACTATACGTATACTTATATTAAATAATATAAGCATACCAACTTTTGCTTTTGTAACAATCAGATCGACCAGCTAAAAACGAAGTATTCGTCACATTTAACAAATTTTTTTTTGGTTTCGGTCACATCAATATGATGTCGCATTGCCCGGGGCTAGAATTGATTTTGGGAAACCAATGCCGCCCATCATTTATTGTCTTCTGCATGTGTAGCTCGCCCGCCAAATATTAATGCTCGTAGTAATTGAATCCCGCACTTCCGCTTGCTCGGTCACAACAATATGGATTTACTATAACTAACTAATTAACGCGGAGAGGATAGTAATATCAGAGCTTCTACAACACAAAATTATTGTACAGCGACAAAAAATGTAGTCATTTTTAAAGAATACACTGTCAATTGATAGAAAGGCGTTACAATTAAAATACTATATGTTTTTTTTATACTGATTCTTAATAAAATTATAAATATCAGGACCGTTTTAGCATTGTTGTGTTTGAAGTTAAAAAAGTGTAATATTATAAGTAAAAAATACCACAAAAATACAAATTGAGTTTTAAAATAACCAATACTACATTTGTAAGATTTATTAACTGTTAATATCGTACAATCTTGAATAGTTAACTAATTAAATTTGATTTGATTAATGTTAACCTTTTGATAGAAAACTTAAAAAGATAACATTAATAAAAATGAGATTGTTTTTTTTAACTCACTGACAATGGTAAATTTTAACAGATGTTGTTTTTATGTAAACTGCTTATTACTCAGTCGTTCTTTTTGGGGCATGTTAGGGTAATAAATGGGGCTAAAGATAAGTTTATCGCTTTTTTACATTTTGTTTTTAATTATCGCATGAAAATTGTATGATTAGGAATGGTTATAATAATGTTAAAAATAAATTGATTGAAAATTAGTTCTGTTCGGACCCATGGTTATAACGGAATAAAAATGACGATAAATACTGTTGTTTAGGTTTGAACCTGTTTCGTTGTGCTAATGAGCATTTTTAACTAAAAAAAACATAAATCACGGGGTCAAAATGTAATGGTGACATCAGCTACAAATATATCACGAAGATACAGTCGACTCCCCGATAACGCGGTAGAAAAAAGGCTAGGAGCTATCTGGAAACGGGCTATCGGGGCTACCATACTCATACAAAATCAGAGGATACGCATGCGACGCAGGAGTATTGTAATGAAGAAGCAGCCGCAAATTTTAATAAAAATCGAGTTGTCGGCAACCGTATTATCAGAGGGTCTACTGTAATAACTTTGATTTAAATTACAAGCCAATTTGATTATAGATAAAATTAAAACGTTAAGGAATTGCGTTATAAATATATACGTAATAATTAAAGAACAATCTAATATAAAAAAATCAGTGCGGGTTTGTTCGTATTTTATGAACTGCCATACCGTTCATCTGATTCCGATTAAACTTTGTCAAGTTATTGCTTGCACTTGCACCCGAGCCCGACTCTCAACTTTTTAATTTTAACTTACGGTAGGTCTTATTATATATTATAATCAATCTCACAAACCAGATATATCTAAAATCTAAAATAAAGAATCAAATTCGTACAAATAGTCACATCTCGTAAAATCTTCTGATTTATTCGTGTACGCACCAGATAGAAAACAAAAAATATTGTGTGTCCAAAAGCACTTCAATAAACAGAATTAAAACAAAAACACTTTCTTTCTTTGAGTGGCATTGCAACGCATGCCGGGTACTCACTAGTAACTAATAAATGAAAATACACCGCAAAGTGTTTCACAATAATGTCACTTTTATCAATTTAACAGTTTGAGAAATACTGCACTGATCACGACCATCACACGTTGATGGTTGAAAAGCGCATTCTAACCGCATGTTCGACACCGGTGAACTCACAAGCGGAGCTCGGAATGTGAAAGTTTAGTACGCCATACGCCTCAATCTAACTAGTATCCCTGTTAATGTTTTTGATTAACGTTTAATCCTGTTTTTGTTTTCCGGCTAAACTGTCGGAAAAATCGCGGCCCAGTTTGGGAAATAGGCCTTAATTGATTTGTGATTTTTTTAAATTACTTTTGCCTTTTATGCTCATGGATTTATATAGATATAATTTTCACTTCTTGATTTTTCCGCCTGTTTTTTATTGTTTACATCTGGTGCCTAATTCTACAAGCGCCTATGTCATATTTATCATTAACTCGGTATAGGCGAATGTGAATTTCTTAGTAAGAATAGAGTGACTGCTATAGTAATTAGACAGTTAAGGAAGTATTTTCCTTTAACAGTGTATAAGTCAAAAAAATAAGTATGTAGGAAACATGTAAGATATGTAGAGATTAGAAATTTAATGAGCTTCAAGGAAATGAACACAACAGTAATAAAAATAAAAGGTTTTTTTAGATATTTGTATTAGACTGAAAAATATAGAAAAACATAGTAATTTGACACATTTACTTTTTATGTTAGTTGTTGTACCACTATTAAAATCTCAATGAATATTGACAGCTTGTAGTCTCTCACTCTTTCCTGAGAAGTTTCGTAATGAAATTCATGAAATTTTTATAAAGTATATGTCACTAAAATATCACTGTTTCTTAAAGGGTCTGCTAACACGTTTTTTCACGATTTTGACCTGACATCACATAAATGAAGTTTTCTCAGTATTGTAATCTAGTAGTGGATAGTTAAAGCTGCAGTTACATAGAAATAGAAAGACTAGATATATTTGTCTCCTTCACACCAACAAGAATGCTTAGCTACTCTTATTTTGGACGTTTAAAGTTGAAGTGTCCAATAACTATAGCAGTCACTCTATATATCATTATCTTTCACATTACTGTTGCAAAATTGGTAGGATTTTTTGTGCTGGAGCTGCCCATGTGAAGATAGTCACTTCATGTAATAGTAAATCCAAACATCTGAATTGTTCATATCAACATAGACATTTCTTGGTGTAAAACATTTTACATGACTCACATGCGACATTTTGACATACACTATAGATTTTCTCTAATTTCATTCATTTTAAATCGGCTAACCTTAGGACTTCTATCATTAAAATAATGAACATTTAAAAGTACTTTCTGATACTTAAGTCAAAATGGTCAAAATCTGACATCGCCACTTCTAGCATTAAGCCCCAAATATAATACATACTTAAAATCAGGTAAGTTGCCGAGAGGTCAACGATTTTAGGCTCGTTGTACTTAATAGTTGACAGCGTAATAAGTTTTTATGTCTTTATTATTATTGCTGTATGGTCTATATATATATATATATATATATATAACGACTTTGGAAAGGCAAAATGACGTAACACACACTAAAAAAATATTATATATAACTCACACAAAACGTGTCAATACAATATATTTATTTATGTATATATGTATTCCTCTGTTTTTTCAAAATACTATTTTTAGATAATCACAATGTGTACAATTTAATTCAGGTTTTGTGTGGGTTATACACAATATTTTTTGTGTGTGGGCTACATCATTTTGCCTTTCTACAGTCGATATATAATGAATATAAAAAAAAACAAAACACTGATTATATATTAACTGTTGATACTTGTCTGAAAGATGTACACAAATAAAATAATCTCTTCTTAAAATAAGTTCCAACGAACGACTTATGTAGATAAATAAATAACCAGTAAATTTAAAAAAATCAGGCATTCCCGAGCTCGGAGCTGGTAGTTTTATTAAATTCCGGCCCGTACAGAACACTAAGAAAACACTAAATCGAAAAAATTACATATTGAGTTAGTTTTATCAAAATGTTCCTTATTTCAAACTCTACCGTTTGGAGGAATACACTTATTTTTATAAATTACACTTTTACTTAAAAACCGTTTTGTACAATCAAACAAAATGAAAAAGTTATATAATTTCAAACATTTGACAAACTTTAAAGTCCAATAACTCAAAACTACTATTTTTCAGTTAGTGTCTTCTTTCAGAACAACGACGATATATAGACACCGAAAAAAAATATTCAAATTCAATAAAATAATCAAAAATTGTTGTCAATTTTTTATTTATTGTACACAAAAATAGTTAATATCTTTGCTATTTTATTAAATTTTCATGAATTAAATAAATATAAGAAGCTCAGAATTTACAATATTTACATCGTAAATTTTATTATAGGAACGCTTCTATGCAGTTGAATATCCTTAAACAAAGACTTTAGGAAGACGTATATTCAAAGCTATAAATCCATCGTACATCCGTTAAAATAAAATGGTCCATATAAGCAAGTAGGCGGCGTTTCCTCTGTTTGTCATTCTTGAAATTATTGCTGCTGCTCTATCTAGGCTCGGGGATATATGAGAGAAGACAGACAATGTACTCCCATTGCGATCTTGTTCCGCTTCATTTAGTACGGGGCGTAAATTCTCATTTTCTCTACATCAAAAAGGTTCCATGGCAGTGGCGGATCTGACATAAGCCCAGGAATTACAATATATTTATATCAGTTTTAATTTATCTGTCAGTTTACCTGTAACGTATTAATATTTCAAGTATAAAAACGTGAAATATGCTGCATAGTTCCGATCTATTTAATCTACAAGTTTGTTATGTTTACTGAAAGATTTGACTGTGTTTTGACCAATTGATGTAACGCTCAAAAAACACGAAAATAAGTTAATGATTGTATCTCATTTTAAAGACGAAAGAGTAGGTCTCGGTCAAAAGATGTAAATTAGAAAAATAAATTGATCACTTTTTGGAAGGGAAACATCATTTTACTTTGGTTTTAGGTTTAAAAAATCTGATCCCCCGCTATTATATCGATACTACCTACGTATAATTCCGTATCTGCAAACATGATAATTTACAGGAGTGCATATCAAAGATTCATAACGCATCTCACCATATAATGTGTTCGATAAAAACAGTTTTTACTCTCCTGAACAATTTCAATTTTGAGGGTTGCAAATCAATTAGCCAAAAGACCGTCAATATAAAGTTTTTCTTGAACGACAAACGCTATGTGTTATAACTTGCATTCGTTCCGTGGTGATATTTAATTGTAATGTGAATAAATATAATAAATCAGATTCAATCACTCACCATCAGACACTTGACTATATCTGCGCATCATGCATCGATCAAAAGTGCAGTGTTGTGCTGTACGATACAAGATACAGGCAAATGGATAAATTATCAATATAAAAATATATATATATATTATCTTGTATGAATTACTGTTACCCTGATGTACCATTTTATGAAGGAAGAATTCTAAGATGTGCTAAATAAATTAATTTAAATGAAATAAAACTTACGTCAAGAATCGTGTGGTTTATTTGTTGCCTTAATTAATGATTTAAAAAAATACTTTTTTAATTTTTACATACTTTTAAGCGTGTCATGATAATTTCCCAGGGCTGCCTATGCTCTATTATATTAAAGGGTAAAAGGGGACTTTGGAAATGGGACCGCTCGCAATCAAACCTCTTTCGTAGATATATTTAAATGGTCTCCAAAAACTGCTGGGGAAATAATTTACATTTTGTTTTATTTTTTTTATCTTCACGGTTCAATTAGGGACGCTAACGATACGGCAAAGGGTTCTAATTACAGCTCTTTACGTCTGTCGAATTTTGTTGCGAATTAAGTTCATTTGGGTTTTAGTGGATTTTGCGCCGGTTAAACGTTTTATTTTAATGCTTTCCAATTCAGAATGAGTACCGCTTTTCAAGTGAGTGAGATCTTTATCTAGATCACTGTTTTAATAGTTAACTAGATTACAAATTTAAGTGAGTCAACTGTGCTTTGTTAAATATTAAAAAATATCTACAGTTTACGCATTACTTAATTTATATTAGTTAATGTTGCAGTAAGTACTAAACTAAAACATTAGAAATAATAGTGGTGTCAAGCCACGACTCATTTAAAAGCACATAAACAAAAAAAAACCAGCCATTCCCAATGCAGAGTATATGGACTCCAAAAATAATTACAAAACAACGTATATAAATGTACCCTTTTCATTCTCAATAATCTCATTTTTTTTACCATGTCCGTTTTCCAATGTAGAGCATATGAACTTCTAATGGAGGTATCTCAAAAGATTTTTTCGAAGAGAGTATGGATAGAAAGATATGGCTAGGACACAACAAGTGTTTAGCTTATCGCTCTCACTACACCCCATTTTTAGGATTGAATGGGTGGGAGGGAATTATAGATATATATACATCCATACCTACGAACAGAAATCCATAAATTGATTGAAAATTCAATTTGATGAAACTATTCGTACCGGAATTTGAACACGAGACATCCATAGCCGAAGCCAACGACGTTGACCACTGCACCACGCACCTGACACATAATTTTTACTCAGATCATTTTTGCTTACATATGACTCAATTTATATCAGCTAGCGTTGCAGTAATTACTAAACTAACACACTAGAAATAATACCGGAGTCAAGTCACGACTCATTAAAAAACACACATTAAAAACCTTGTGTATAAATAAATATTCATGTTAAGAAATTATCAATTTTTACTCCTCGATACAATAACTAACGATTTCTTATTGAAATAGTCATTTTTATAATAGGCTGTGTGATTCCCGGGTAGTAGTTGCGAGCGGTTTTGAGCAAGACTGTTTGGTATGTTCCGTCACCTTACTAAGCCAATAGGTCACGCGTTTCGATTGATTGATTTTATTTCAAATGTGTTTAAGAACTTAATGATAATTTAAAATAGTTTGTAGCGATTTTGTTACAACATTTATGATAGTAGCTGATATTAATTAAAATTCGAAATCTTAAGCATTTAACTAAATTTCCATTTTACGAACAAATTCGGAATGCTAATCTAAATTTCACAAAGACATTTCACAAGTCACGAAACTAATTCCGATCAAGTTTCCGCATGGATCGGCCAGAGTACAGTCACCAGCCGCTCTTGGTCAGGCATTTCCTGTTTGGTCGCCATTTGCCGCGCTTAATTTGGCGCGAGAATTTGGCGAGAAGTGGCGCCATCTCTTGACGCTCTGGCAGCGTTCGCCGCTTGGATGCCAAACTGCATTTCCATCTGGCGAAATTCAAAGTGCATACATCAAAGGGATCGCCAACCAAACCTTACAACAACTTTACTATAACTGTACCAAAGATCCAATTTTCAAAGACCGCATTACTTTGTTGATGCAGCTGTTTGAGGATGGTAAATACCTCATATCCTTATGCTGACGTAATACTATTATTATCTTTAACTTTCAAAGTGAATTAGAAAAAACTCTTTATGCTATAAAATATTAATTTTCTTAATGCTAACATTTCAAATGAAAGTTTAATATGCAAACCCCACCAGTGAAGACGGTTATAAGTTTATTAGTTATTAAATTAATATAATTGCTTAATATGAATTTAAATTTATAACTTAGTTATTACACTGACTGTGCTACTAAATGTGACACGTGTTTTGCTTCTATGAGGAGCATTTTCAGACTGAAACAACTAAGTTTATTCTATATATATAAATGAATGTTTGTTTTGTCCCTTATGCGTTAATATACCATTGATCCGAATTCGATGATTTTGCGCGCACGTCCTTGAAGGTTTCTGAAAAAAATCTAAAAAAAAGGATCAAATTCGTACAAACAGAGAAATCTCGGAAAACCGTCTGGTTTATTCGTATACGCACCACATATCCTACCAAAAAATATTCTGTATCCAAAAGCATTTCAATAAACAGAATTAAATCACAAACACTTTCTTAGAGTGGCATTGCAAGACATGCAGGGTACTCGCTAATTTTTCATTGTTTTTTTATTTTATTTAAATTCAAAAGAACATAGTAAACAATTATACAACACTCCGTTTGCAAAGAATGCTGTATGTACCTTTGTAGAAATTTTAATTTAAGTACATTTTTAAGGTGCAGCTTCCAAGATAGTTTGTCGATTCTTTATTTGAATACATAATATATTTCAACTGTGCCTGTCAACCGGCTTTTAATATGACAGTATTAATTATTATTACTAATGAAAGAAGCTTAATTATAATGAAACAAAACAGTCTTACATCTGGAAAAACACACACTATTTTTTAAATATACATAACGTTAAAAGCATGAAAGAATAATAATGCATTTCCACTGAAATACAAAAAAAGAGTCGTACAACGTACAACTCAATTCACGTTGATTGAACGATACAGAGTAACTATTGTTTGTTATTGTGTACACAAATATTCAACACCAATTTGCTCAAAACAACTTCACTGTTTCAGACATAAGTTGTATGCCAAAACTACGACGATTTTGTTATATTCTGCGTGAACATTGTATGCCAAAATATCTATAAACTATTTTGTAAACTTATTAAGATGTCTAAGTAGTTAGTTTGACGTTTTAAAGTTCTGAGTGACATAACAGTTATGAATAAACGCAATGCACAGGAAAATGAAGAACTTAAAACTAAACAAGGTGGTCGTGATGCTTACATCTAAAATCTAAATGAAGCCAAACTGCATACATAAGCAGTGATATCGTGCATAAGGGGGCAATATTTAAAAGTTAAACAGTACAAGTTTTTATCACTGCTGGTGAATGTGTAAAGACTTAATATGACAGTTAATCTAAAGCTTAGCTTGACTTTACATCAGTCAATATCATTGAGATTGTAAGCATTACTTTACTGAGAATTAATGTTGTATTTATTTTTAATATAATAAATGGTAAGCAGCATCATGTAGCATTTTTTATGTAAATAGTTCCTGAATAAAGTCTGGGTCTACTGGATACTATCTTGAATAAAATTATACATAATGGATTCTGATGAGAATTTATATACTGGATGACAATTGCTATATATTAAGTGACACCCTGGTTTTTTTTTTTTGTTAAGTTTTATTAGGGTCCATAACTGAAAACGTACAGCGTTGTTGACAATGATTGCTAGAAATCGGCCCGACTCTTGTCGTGAAGGGCGCTCGGTCAACAGCCGACGGACACATTCGCTGGACGAATCCATTTTTGACGGAAAGGGGTGGCTCCGACGGTGCGGGAGTCCGATTTTTGATTTTTACGAGAGTCGTTTGCCAACCTTCGAGCCGAGGAGAGCGGTCAGCCCCCGTGGCCAGCACCGTCGACGTTGTGGATTGTTTGTGTTTGTTTTGAATTGGACTTAATTTAAAATCGTTTGTCGTGTCACTTGCATTATAACCTAAAAGTCAATTCATGTGTTAAGTAAATGTAAATGTAGACTCAATTTTATGTGTTAGGAATTATTTTTGTGTATTTTAGCCCACTGCATCTTTGATTAAAAATAAATAAAGAGTTAAACCGGATTTGAAATGGTGTTTGTTTGAGAACCCACACCTTCCAGGACGCCGATAACCGACCATTCGCCTCTCTTCGATTCGGGTCTTTTCATAAGATATATATTTTTAGACGGTAAACAAAAAAAAAATTAAGGTTAACGTAGACAAATAATTATAAATGATTTATTATGTAACTCAAGAACGTACTTATAATGGAATAACTACATTGTATCAAATATTTTGTTACGAATATTGTACGCTCTTATTAGACACTTGCCTAATAAATCCATGAACACCACTGGAGTTTATAAATAGTTAGGGTAAGAAGGTATGAAAGCATCATAGACATACATGTCTTTGGATGCAGATGTCCGTTCAGGGATTAGAACTCTTGGTCGCAAAACGGCACTTGAGTGGAAGCTTTTGCCTCTTTATAGCGTAACAGCTGGTTTTGCTCGCAGTCTGTACTATCGACACTTGCAAGAACTTGCAAACATTAGTGGCGATACCAATACTAAACTTTCTCGAAACCAACAAATGTTTTTGATTATCAAAAGTAGTAATAATTTCAATATGTATCATGTAAGCATTGTAAGCATACGAATAATACATTTCGATTTAAATAACTTTTTATTCTTTGAATTTTTTTACGAACTAAACTAAACCAACTGAATTGACATTTAGTTTTTAGAACTCCATTATTCTAGGATAAAAATGAAAAAAAAGGACTTAGTTAAACTTTTTTTTTCAGTTTGTTGATAGCTATTTCGGCTTCGCGCCATTGTCAGAACTTCTAATTCTGGTACGGTATGTCAACATTTTTGCAGCAAAAGTCATAGCCAACAATTGTCTCGAACAGTTAGAAATTAATAGATATAATCAAGGTAATAACCTTTTTAATGCCCAAACAAACATTAATTCATCACACTAATTAAACCATTACAAAAAAACTCACATAGTTACGCCTAACTATTAAGATTTCAAAGTATTTACTTTAAAGATTATAATATAATACCGCTTACGTTCCTTTTTTTAGAACAACTCATTGCATAACTATTACATTGAACATCGCAATTTCATCTGTTTTTATATAAATGTTATGGTAATTTTTTGGGTGTAACTGTCAGTTCTTAGTGGAAAGGCGTTACATTTTAAAAATAAAACACAATTCGTTTAGACTACTTAAAAATGTAAATGTAGTAATAACAAATTGTGTTTTATCAAAAAAAGAAACTTTTCAAAGTAGCATACATAGCTAAGCTAAATTAATGTGATCTAATTTTACTTTCTTCGCAGTGTTATAGTGCAGCGGACGGCAAACGTTTTGGCTTACGTACCACTAAATTCATAATTTTAATCCAGCGGACTAATAATGGGGCTTTAGTGTTAAATATTATGTATTGAAAAAAAAGTGATCAAAGATGACATAAAATGCCCCGAGTTCATAAAATAATACTATTAATTATAATTAAATTATAAAAGCTTTATTAATTGAAAAAAAAATTGTTACAGCAAAACGATAAAAAAAGGTTTAAATACAATGTATAGACTTTAAGCTTTTCGCATAAAACATTTCTAATGTGATGGATGTTTCGGCTTGTTTGAAATAATAAAAATTGGCTCCAATGGTCTAACTGCAAGACGTATGTATTTCAAGTCGAGATCGATACCGTGTTTTGATTGCTGTGACAGATTAAAATGACTTTTTATTGTTCAGTTTGTGGTTTTTTCAGCTCCATATTAGAAAATTCGAATAATATCAGATTTCTCTGCGGAACACCGAAATTTTATTGTGGACCACCACTTTGGCTACCGCTGTTATAGTGTATGACACCATATCTTGAGTAAGTTTTTGAACTACAATAAATTTTAAACATGACTTACGTTGCTACGATAGAGAATACAGCATATCCGAAGTAGCGGATGGTGGTGAAAACAACGTTATGGACCCTAATGTAGAATGTAGTAATTTATTGAAATAACGAATCAACTAATTGGTGTTGGATCGAACAGTGTGAATTTGGTGATAAATGTTACGAATATTGCTTTTAGAGAATAAATTAATAACTATGGAGCTCACTTGACCAGCCTAAGTAACCCATTAGAGCTATAACAACTGTGATTGACACGTTGTCATAATTCCACTCGGCCCGGCGCACTGAAGCATTGGAAAGCCACTGGGAAATTAACAAAAGCTGCGCCATAATTAGAGTTTATTCGGTGCGTTTTGACACTGCAGATATTCTGGTTTGATTGACGTTTTGATCACCGCATGTTGATGAGAGCGCTGGTTGTGTGAGCTTAACAAACATTTTGCGTTATACAACTTGACTGCTAGTACGGTTTCACGTGCTTTATATCGGTCACAAAGCTGCTACATAATTATCAGAACCGTTTCAAGAGAGTTTACTGTCAATTTTACCAATAAAACATAGTTATACAGTAAAGCCCCGATAACTCATTAACAGGTATGAAGTTTGTGTTTTCCCGCTAACTGAGTATCATTTATGCAGTCCCACTTATTTTAAGTAAATTTTATACTCAATTTTACGTTTTTATTTCCAGCAATTCACGCCTGAAATATTCAAAATTCAATTTAATTTACAAACATTTTAAGGTAAAGCTTTGATGACGTACATGATCAAACCTTTAAATCAATTTATTGAATCAAATGAGTTTCATATAAACAACAGAGAAATATGAACCAAACCAATGTTCACGAGTTTTTAGATAAATAATATTTTTAGTTAAAAAAAATTGTCCCCCCCCCAATCTTGGATTTCCCTTTATTTACATTTTGTTAGTCAGTTTCTTCAGAAACGTAACATATTTCGTTCATTCGAGTCGTATCGCTACATAACGAAAACAATGTAGTAAATTGTTTTGTAACACTGCCTACTGTTACTGGTGCAGTAGGAAAATAAAAAACTACCAAAGAGTCTAATATTGCGAAAGATTGACTCTCGTTTATTACTAAGATAATGAGTAAAATAAGCTTTGCTGGGTTCACTAGCATGCGGACTGATGAACAAGTTGTAGATTTAAAAATATAACAAAACGGAAAAAATTCTATGCCGTGTTCTAAGATAAAATGATTTTGCCGCAAAAATTTCTAATATTTATCGATTTTTGGGAAAATTTAAAAAGAAATATATTTTTAAAAAGCCAAATCTGCTTATTATGTAGATTAATCACATCGACACCGCAGTTCCAAAGTGTGACAACTCAAAAATCATAGTTCTGAGATAATAAGGAAACAAGATTTTGGGTAGGTTTAATTTTTACTGTGCATCTAATTTTTGTATATTTTAATGAAATTCTAGGATTATCATATTAATATTCGTCCAGACGCAGAGATTTGTTCTTTGTATTGTATTGTTCTCTCTGCACAGGACTTTTGTTTAATTGAATAATAATAATGAGATTTTTCAAAGGTTCTCACATGACTTTAGTAGTTGTTACAGTTTGAATCTAAATTAACAATAACCACTGTAATTCTAAAGTAATCACAGATTACCAATAGTTATCACATTTTGAAACTAATGGATATCGATAGTCTAAGCATTTTCTCATACTCAACTCAAAATTTTGACTTATTATAGCTTGGAACCGAGGTATCGATATAACACATTAAAACAGTATTCCTTTTTTCAATATATAGGTGTAAGGTGGGAATGATTTAAGGATGGTGTTAGGGTAGAACTAGTTATTGCTAGTTTATTTTATCTTTTCGTTCGTTTTTCAAACTAAATCGATTTCACGATTACCTCTGATCGCGAAATGCATTTGTGTGATAGCCGTATATCACTACCAATCGGCTGCGGTGATAAAGGAAGTAAATACATATTCTTTTAATTCGCAAAATGTCGCGCTGTTTGAATTTAGATACATTCATTTATACAGAAACACTTAAAAGCATTATTATTATTCAGAGCTATTGTGTAATATTGTTATTTTTTTCACAAACAAAAAAGTGTATTTGCTTTTTATGCGTAAAAATAATAAATTCACGTTTCGGCTTAATTCGAATAGATATGAAAGAATGAGTTTCAGTATTTAATAAGCCCACAGCTCGATAAACAAAAGAATTTTTAACGCGCTAGATTAATAGCTGGTTAAAACAATACATATATATTTATATGTAATAAACATTTAACTGTTTTTAATTATGGACTGAATAATCATTTTAATCTCGCTTTATGATTTTGTTAAAATTCTTCTCGCAAGCATTAGACGTTTGCCCGGTAGTAAATTTCGGTTTTACGAAATTGAAAAAAAAATGAATTAATTACAATGGAATTAAGAAAGTTTAACGAAAATGAAGTACGATAAAAACTCAAATATTAACATAGTATGCTTTATTAGAAACCTCGGGAATTTAATTATTACTTTCATTTAAAATTCTAATACCTGCTAATAGAATTTCTAAGCCAGGTAGTAACTTGTATAACGCATTCGGGGCCTGCTGGTAGTTTAATGAAAAAATATGTAAAATTAAAATCCACCCTGACGCAGAAAATGATTTTGTTTGACTTGGAATCGAATCGAAAAATACCAGTTGAAGTTTCTTTAATGCGGCCATATGAAACGAAAAGTTTCCCCACTATGTTGCATTGGTTTTTTTATGTTGCTCTTTTGACGGGAAATAAATCCGATGGAATTGTGGTCAACGTCGTTGGCTTCGGTTACGGATCTCACGGGCTCGAATCTCAGTACGGACAGTTTTATAAAATGATTTTTCGATCGATTTATGGGTTTCTGTGTGAAGGCATGGATGTTTGTGATGCCTGAAGTTCCCTCCCAGCTATTCAACCCTAAAAACGGAGCGAATCTAGTGCGATTAGCTTACCATTACTGCTAGATGTCCTAGTCTTATCTTTCTATCCCTACTTTGTTCGAAAAAAAGGTTAAGTTGAGATACCTCCATTAGGAGGCCATATGCTCCAAGTTGGGAGGTGACATGGTTAAAAAAAATTATGAATATCACAAAATGCCTTCGGATACAAACAAATTAATCGATTTAAAATCAACGTATTTAAATGTTGATTCAGGTAGTCTAACCATTGAATCGGGAAATAGGTAATATTAATGTCCCACATCTGGTTGGGAAACCTGCGGCCATTGGAATTCTTAAATATGACTTTTTATCTGAATCTAAATTTAATTTTTTTTTATTTAGATTCATTTACTGTTCATTTAATGAACACGGAAGTATTTTTAATCGGTTTTTCTTGAATGCGGACTTTTTGATTACAGATAAGTCAATGCGACCTTCTGTACACGGGGAAAGGTTCCCTTCCCTGTAATCCGATAGTTCTTTCAGCCGGAAGTCAATACAAATAAATCAAGTCAAATTACAACATTTATACTTTCGGATATACATGCATAAATCAATAGAAAATTAATGTATATTGTATATAATTATGTATAAGTTTAGTTTTAATTCGAACCTTTTATCTACCTAACAACCGAGTAAGACAAAGTTCCTACAGCCTTTCCGTTCGGCAGTAAAGCCCGAAAAAACGTTTAGCCTAGTAAATAAAGTAAGTACTTACAATCACAATTCTAGACTAGATTATTTTCTTCAGGAGAATATTCATAAATCTGAAGCTTAACTAGAGAGCCAATATCAAATACTTAGAGGGATGTTATCTGAAAGCTAGAAGCTATTTATCTTTCGTTATAGCTTTCAAAAAGGGGAAGGGTACACTTTTCTCTATTAGGCTCTAGATTTGTAAAGGTTTCAACGTCGGCTACGTAGCATTGTAAAAATGTAAAAGGTTGGAAGACAGCTAGTGAAAAAACGGGTGACTGTGTCAACAGATCCAGCATTTAATACGGTGGATCCCTTTCTAAATGTTCAATCTTGTAATCTAGATAAACATGCATCCCTTTTTTTCTGCCGTTGTAGTTTTTTGTCGACTGACAGTTTTCGGGTATATATTATTTAAAACTTTAATGTTGGCAGTCCCGTAGCTGAGTGGACTGTTGGATTTTCCTCGATTCGAAATGATATATACATTGATCCTTCAATCAATTTATGGATTTGTAATCAAAGACATGCATGCATGTGAGGTTTAAATTCCTCTCCACCTACCCCCTATACAATCCAAGAAAAAGGGAAAGCAACTAATTAACACGAATCCTTGAAACCTTAATATGTAAACCCCATCAGTAAAAATGCTTACATGTTTCACTTTTAAAGTGTTAATTGTCAATGATGGAAAAGGATTATATTTTAAAAATAAAACAAATTTTGTTTTCACTACACAATTTTTCACAAACATTCTTTCTTGACTAGCTCTGAAGAGTACGGTTGTGCGGTTCATTTACAACTAGACTCTCATTAAAAATACAAGAAAAACGTGTCACACTCAGAAATACAACTAATATAATGACAACATTTTATATTAAAATACCTAAGTTTTCCTTCACTGTTATTTTTGTTCTGTTCATTGAAACGGGAAAAGCTATTAACTAACTACCTACTAAATAGTTCCTTTTCCTAATTCAATTCGTCTTTCTTTACTTGCTCAAAAAAGTAGGGTTGTGCGGTTTATTTCTAACCAGTTATCATAAAAAATACAAAAAGACTCGTGTCACAACACTGTAACACAACTAGTGGAATGACTGAACTTTAATTTCAAATTAAAATATCTTAATTTTCATTAACCCTTCTTTTTTTTCAAAGTTATAAAACAAATTTCACATTTACGAAATTTTATTAACTCTTTTGTGGCTTCTTTTTGATCGATTGTTTCTTGAATGCCATGCAAACAGAATTGTGGGTATTTATATTTTTAAATATTGAAAATAAGACGCCAATTGTTTTTTCAGTATCGTATGAGTTGAACACGGTTAAATGAAATCGTCAAAGTTAATCTGAAGTGGGAAACCTCTCTACCTTCGCCAATACCTCGTCTTGTGTTTGAGTTCTGTCTTCGTGTTTGTGTTGGCTGGAAATCTCTCTCTACCAAGTTTGAATCGTCTACAGGAAAGATGGCGGTCGTAAAGGATAAAACTTTTTACTACAGGTGTACCCAACCAGTTTTTTTTTATGATTTATATGACTAGAAAAAAGCTTAGTGAAACTATCGCATAAAACTACATAGATAGTTTTTTTACTGCGGCCACTGAATAGCTAGAGCACCTGCACATATTTTCTTGTACTACACATTTTCAATATTATAAATTGAAGCTTCTAAAATGGAATACATTAAAGAAGTACAATTAACTTCAATGACACAAAAATCTAAAGTATAGGGTCAAGTTGGGTTGTCCAACTTATTGAATGAAAAAATTTCAATGTTGTAATTGAAATAGACTCAAAAAATATCAATATGTTTAAACATTAATTTGTTTTTTTCAGCTACTGACAACATAATTATTCTACGCTAGATTGAGAGTAGAGATAATTTACGCTTTTGGAATATTATTATTAACGAAGCAATGCTAATTTTACTGAAATGATATCATTTTCTACGTCGAATCTGCTGTCTAATTGCTTTTAGTGGATTGATCTAAATTGTGTGAACAACAAAAATGGGATTTTAGAGATAAATAATGTATGATTTTTATGTTGGTACTCATATAAATATACCTTTTCTATTTTACGGAGCTATCAACATTTGGTCTACACGGGCTGCTGTGTTTATGGGTCAACTATGATTCGTTCGAAACAGGTAAAAAATATTATTTATTTATTTAATCGAATATAAAAGACAAAATAAAAATATGTAATTTCTCTTACTAACAAAGAACAATGGACGGCATGGCTATGCAAGTAAACATGTATAACTGAAGCTCATTCACTAAGCAAAATCGTTTGGAATGCCTGTAGCGAGTCATCAATGTAGATATTGCAAATTCCGTATAATATTTATAAACGTTAACGTCGATGCAAATACAGTCAGAGAATTCAAGCGATGACCGATATCGACGACGCTAATTCTGAATACGTAATGATAAATTAAACACCATGAAAAAGCAAGTAATAATCAAGGCAGCAAACGATACGGCCAACGACGGTATAAATGGACAAACAAAGGAAAGGACCCAGATTCTGTCGCATCGCGACGAGCTGAAAACATCTCTTCGGATCCACATAATCGTCACTTTAAATGACCATCCTTAGATCTCGTCAATCATACGACATTTTTAATTCTGTGTACAGTTAAACAAATGGGGCCTAGAATATAAGATGTCAGTACCTGTATTGAAGACAAATTTTCGGTATTTCTTCGCTTTCTGATTTATTTGTCAAATGTGGGGAATTTCAAAGAGAAGTATTTTTTGTATAAAAAAAAACACTTATTCCTTTGAAGTTAGTAAACACATGTCATAATGAGTTATGTCTGTGTTTACTAACTACAAAGAATGTTTGCTAATCAGTAATTTCTTGTCTTAGTTCATGCATCATCAGTTTTATATACCTTCATTTTTACACTCAATTTTATATAAATAGGCCTGTAATGTTTGTATTTTTATCATTTGACTTTGCTCGTGATGAGCGAAACCGGTCCCGATCATTATAAATATGTGGAAGTAGCACAAATGAATTATGTTTTATTTTTTAAAATATAATGTCTTTCCACCAAGAATTGACAGCTAAAACCTTAAAAGTGATTATGTCTGTGTGTTTATTATAATTAAACTAATTGTATCAAACTATTAATCTCGTCAAAACGAATATTCGAGGAGCAACACAATGTATTGTAGTTACGTTTAGTATATAATCAAAAGAATATGCATTGCTAGTGGGTTGCCGACCAATGAGGTAATAGATAACCAATTCAGGGTAAAGTTTTGTGAGGGTTTTATGGACGGTTTCTGTGATAGCGATTAAACGTTTTCAATATCCTGTGCGGGATATTGATGGTTTTCTAAATAAACAATACTAAGGCAAAGATGTTTGTGTTTTGGCTACATATTTTACTAAGCGAGTCTTTATTTAGAAACTAAAAGCTCAGATGAGAATAAACAATCACTTGACAATATATATGCTTCTAGGAAAACTTATACGGCTCTAATAAATACACATTTACTATTATGTAATATACTACAGTACGCTCGTCGAATATTGGTATTTTATGAAGACTAATTTGTTTATAATTTAAGACATCGACTAATTTGTTTATGTTTATTTTCTCATGATATATATTTGACAACATTGAATAAGAATAAAATATAAAACAGAAAGATGCTAGGTATAATCTTCTTTCGGTTAAATCAGTCTGCATTTATTTAACTGGTGGTGCATTACTACTTCTGTCGATGATAAAAATACATATTAAATATTTTCAACGGATTATTTATCCTAAGCCCTGAAAGAGTCTTGATATAATCGAATTAATTAGTAGGTGTGAATATTAATATGGTAAATTACAAAACGTACAGAGATCTGGATGGTCGCGAGAAATCTATACAAATAAATGAAAGAATACTGAACCACCTTCAAAGGATAAGACTGGATAGCATCAAAAAACGATAAAAAAAGACTTAAATATCAAGACTTGAAATTAAATCAACAATAGCGTTAAAAAACAACAAAAAATACATTTTCGCTGAAATATCTTTCATTTATTTGAAATGTCCTTTTTCTACGTCATCCGGCAACTTTATGAAAGAATTTATAATTCAATAAAGCTTTTCTGTTTAAAATGACTCAACATTTCACTTAACATATATAAGTGGCTTTGAACCAAACCAGCCTATACAACGAATATGTTCAAATTAGATGAATGGAAGTTCATGGATAATTATTGAAGTGCTTACCTATAAAAACTGGTAATAAGTGTGAATAAAAAGTGAAATTTTGAACTCGTCTATTTTATATCACAAAATCGAATACACGCGTTCATTTCAAAACGTGTCTAGATTATTTTAACTATAATAAAACTGTACCAACAAACTTGTGTCCGAAAAGATTATTTTTTTAGAGCGGCATAAAAAATTGATAGCCTTACCCTGGTATACGGCAATAGCAACAACTCATAATGTGTTTATTTTTATATTTAACCACCTACAGGAAAGTATTATTAAATGGACTCGGCCTCCGCGAGCACGCTGCTTCGTTTACTCAACAGTTATCTGCAGAATTCCAGCGTCGAAACGAAAACACAAACGTAATAATGATACTTAAAAATGGTTTTATGAGGAAAACGTGTCACGGAAATTGGACACACTCAGCGTTTAGTTAACAGTTTATTTTAATTTAATTTTGATTTTGTAAACTACATACTGAGTTGAACACATAATTAATATTTTTTTTATAAATACATTTAAACAAGAAATATTGAGTTAAAATTAACGTGTAATAATCAAATTCGTCACCTGAATGTTTATTTGACTATATACGTAAGAGAAATTCATAAATTTATTATCAAATATAACTCACTCAAAGATAAAACAAATGAGCTCTCAAGAAATGAAGTGAACCAAGTCACAGAATGATGAAACTTATTTATTGAATGTTTTACTTTAATGAACTTCTTATATTAATTTACACTTTATTTCATTTAACTTTCTTGTGTAATGAAATACTTTTGCAGTCTGTATTTACTGAGTAATTCAATATAGGCGTTAGAGATACTGATAACTATATTGTCGAATGTCTTACTGAACAATTAAACAAATGAGCTCTCGAGAAGCGAAATGGGCCAAGTGACAAAATTATGAAACTTGTTTATTGTATGTTTTACTTTAATGAATTAATCTACACTTTATTTCATTTAACTTCTTACGTAAGGAAATACTTTTGCAGTTCTTATTTACTTAGATCATTTCATTTTATGATACTTTATGACGTTATAAAGAATACCAAAACACACCTAACTCATTTTTTTCCAAAATATTAGTTGGTTCACTTCAATTCTCATTGGTTCATATTTGCATGGAGCGAGTCATCAATATGACGATGCAGATTTACAAAACACGATATTTACCAAATAAATAAATAAACAAATATAATGATAAAAAAGATTCTGTCGTCGCGCGCCGAACTGAAAACATACACACATAGACCGACTCTATGGAGCTGCATAATCGTCACACGTCATCATCATACTATACCTGCAACCAAATCATAAAATAATACGAACTATATATGTAAATGTATGTACGACAATTTATTAAAACCATTAGTGGATTATTGCATTTACATAGATATCGACTATGCATACTAAAAATTACCATTGAATACGCAATTTTCATCAAGCAAAATTATATGATTGTTTTTCGTTTTACTGGCAACTAAAATAATTAATTTATATTCGGGTTCACACAAATTATTTCACTTGGCATCATAAGGAGTTTTATGGAAGAGATATATAGACACACGTATTTATTTTGCAGTAGCTTTAAACAAAGTAAAAGAATACAGTTTTAGTACAACATTGAAAGAGGAATATCAGTACATCAGAGGATAATAGTCCTATGTCCAAAAATAATGACATTGTGTTATAAATGTCAAATTATTTGTAATTTGAAAATCTATAGATGGCTAAATAAATTTTGGCGTATTTGGGCTGGTTACCGAAAACCCCTATGCAAAATCAGTCCGACGTCAGACTACATTTACGGGGTAAACAATTATGTAACAAACAATGTAAACAAACATGTCCATTAAACAATAAAAAATGTTAAGATTTCACTTGTAAATGAAACTCTCCAAGCCCCTTATCTATCAACTGCATAAGAACAAAATAAGTAAGAGAACAGCTATGCTAATTGATATGAAATAAAAACTGTTTTAGAAACACGTTTTTGCTCCTCCTGTAATGTTAATAAAGTGGACATAGGACTGTTAACCTCTCAGGTACAGATATAGAAAACACAAAAATACCACATTTACTCGTGTCATTGATTGGACAGACAGTATTTATTATTCATTTTCAAGCATCCTGCATATATTTTGCCTGTATTTGGGATAATTTATAATGAAAAGGCTATATTTATATCTAGATTGAAACCGTTTGTTTTTAATTGGTTTACAATTATTTCTTTCGTCAAATAAAACAATATGGTACACTGTATTATTATCCATATTATGTCAGTTTAAATCTTTTGAAACAAAATAATTGAGTTTTCTTTTCATTACTAAACGACTTGTTCTTGGGAAAACATTTATCTTGTCGCTGGTCAGTCAGAAAAAGGGTCATGTTTGTACAGCGAAAATGTTTGTTATGTTATCACCCCTGTCGTTGTGCTGAGAAGTTCTTAGTACAGCTTAGCACGTGTCGGGGCACTTAATTTTGATGATACGGCTCTATTTTCGATATAAATAATATTCTTTTGCCCCTATGACCACAGCAGACTTTTATATTATTGTAATACATTTCTCAGACAACGGTCCGTGGTGATTTTGAAAAGCTTTTTTGCATTTGTAATACTTTCGTGTGAAATAATAATACAATAAAGATATATATATGTACATGTATATTAGGTATATATTCATATTTTCGCTAGATTCGATTTGTATATACCACTTGTATGTGTGAGTGAAAGATCCCGCTCTTTTTATCTTTTATTATTGCTATTTGCAACTTTGAACATTATTATCAATTAATGGACTATGTTTTGTTGGTGATACAAGAGGTTCAGTTCACGGTGATATTTTCAACTTTCAACCAAATTTCGATATAGCTAGCTTACGTCTAAATGACCTAATATAAGCGTTCTCTATCTTGGGCGAAGCCGGGTAAAAAATACTAGTTATTTTATATACGCCAATTAAAATTTGAGACCTCTTCTACATATTACAATAACTTTTAAACTAACATAAAGATGCATAAAACTGTAATTGGTATTTTGTTTTAAAACCAATTATAAAACAGAGTGCGTTGAAAATGATATTTTCCGCAAAAGAATAATTTTAATGTGATAAATCGAATTAAACATCTTGATTTAATCGTTTTTTCGAGATGATCGCATTCAAATTAATTGTTCTCCGATTATTTAAGTACCGATATCGCAAGAAACATTACATTCAAATTTACCAAGTTAATTTAATTTATCGATAATTTGGCAAGTTCGGTTGTTAAATTTTAATAAATACGAAGCCGGGTACCTAATTATAATCCGAGATTAACCCTGGCTCAACACACCTTCATTATTTCATTTGCATACGTTTAATACATTTCTCACTTCTTAGCGCAGTCTTATCCACCACCCGCGCATGCCATGTGTTAGAAACCTTTCTAATTAGCTAACTAGCACAACATAATATATTATTTAACTTTTATTTGAAGGTACCATTTATACTCATATTAACAAATCATTTGTGTAATGTGCGATACATATTAACAATACTAATGCAACTTTCTTTTTTAGTATAAAAAAAATTTTTATTTAACTACTTTATATTTACTTTTTCTTACTGGACCGTACCCGTCATAGATGACGGAATTCAAATTGAAATACTGAATTTCCAAAGAAGCTAGTACGTCGGAACTGCGTGTCCATTGCATAACATTTTATTTTCTACTAGTGAGTACCCGGCATGCGTTGCAATGACACTCAAAGAAAGTAAGGGTTTGTGTTTTAATTCTCTGCACGGGATGAATTTTCATAAAATTAGCCGGTACGAGCCCGTCATCTTCAGGCCCGGCCCGCGCCCGAGTCTCAATACCGCACTTGTTACCCGACCGCGACAAACCCAGATTTTTTTCTAAGCCAGAAAAAAACCCGATTTTTTTAAATAAAAGTAATTCATTTATACTTTTCAAACAATATATGTCATGGTTTCCATATGTCCAACGATATTCATAGTACGTGTGAAATAAATTATTTAAGCATAGTCTTATGGCTGACTCATGACCCGAACATAGTACGAAATATTTTTCTTGAATCAGGAGGTTTTTCCGATATGTCGCTAGTTGTAGGTATTTGATTTTTTTTTTTGGATTTTTTTGATTTTGAATTTTTCTCTTTAGAAATTGCCCAGTGTTCTGCCTTCACTATGAAACTTCATAAATATCGCAAAATAATTTACTGACAGTAGAAAGAACAATAAAAAACATAATGATGCAAAGCGTGACAATATAAAGTATATTTTGTTAGCGATCCCCATACAAGATGAATTTGTCGAAACTTGCGAAGTAAAAATGTCCTTTTTTTAAATTGCATATTGCATTATATAAGTCAGTATAGTGCAGATATACATTGGCAAGTGGTAAAACTAACTACACGAATTTAAAAAAATCTGTTTTTTTTAATGTATCCACTATTATTTAAGCTTTAAGGTCAAAGGGCCGACCATTGGCGACGGCCGACTTTAAGAACACTCGCCCTATTCAATGATGTATTAATACGCCATGTTAGGAATTTTGTTTTATAAACATTTGAATTGGAGTGTTTCTGTGTCTGCACTTGGAGTTGGATCCTGACTATTGATCCGTGAAGCCCAATTCCTTAAAATTACGTATGTATATAAATATATTATATGTACGTGACGTCATGAAGTAAAATGCTGAAGGCATAAGTTAAAGTGAAAGCAAAATAATTAAGCGAAAACGTGTCTCGAGCACTTTGCGTGTCGCGAAAGGACCAACAGAGCTAGATCACCAAACGAATTCGTATCATTTGCAAAAAATCTGTTAAATGTAAATAAATAGCTACATAAGTGTCTTCGAATCAAAACATAAACAATTTTACAGAATCATATTCTTTGAAGAGAGCATTAAATTGTATTGAATCGTAGTAAAGTACCATTTCAAAGAAAGTAAATGTAAATTGTTAGTATTCGAAAATTATTTTTATTTCATTAACGTTCGAGATTTAACCGGATGAATTAATCTTAAATTTACAATCTGATTCTTAGCTCTAATGCTATAATGGAAATGGGTAAGAATCTAAAAGAATGAAGGTATTTAATTTGTAACTTAAATCTTAATTAATAATTTTAAAAAAACTCTCTTCTAATATCAAAAAATTCTATGACGCTTTAAATAAACTATATTAGAATCTACCAAATCCGTGTCTTTCCAGGGCATTCAACGTTGTTCCCATCACCAACTACTACGAATTTGCAGCCCTTAGGAGAAATTGGAGCAGCTGTATTACCAGATATATTAGTAGATAAATATATGAACTGTATCTATGAGAAGAATTTCCTACGAATTGATTTTAACAAAATACTTTTAAATCAATGAAATTATTAAATACCCATATTTTATAGCTATAAAAATTTATACTGTATTATTTTACTTGACTCGCAGATTAAAACCGATATCAAAATATATCATTTGGTATGTATTTTAGAGAGAAATACGTTTATGTTTTTTGCCATTTGGTTTTTTCCCCACTTATTTTGTAATTCTTACGCGCGTTATCACTATCCAAATTTTAATTAAGAAGAAATCATAATACGATTAAAAACGTTTTCATTTCATTCATAAGTTTATTAAGTGTTCATTGTTTTTTCACACAAAAGGTTGGCCGCCATTCCAATAAGCCCTAAGACGGCAAAGCCTTTGAAGATTAGGGTGCGCACACGTCGTGAATAGAACGTGGAACTCTTTGATAAATCCATGTAGTTTATTCGGTTGATTGTAGATTTCGACTGATAGTCTTTGTTTATTTCAACAATGAAAGTACGTACGTGCGCTGTGTTTAAGCACTCGCAATTATTCATTTAACAAAAGCATTACGGATAAGTAGTTAACACTGATTTAAAACCGTGAAATAGCCTACGATTGATACCGGAATGGCACCGTGGTAACATGCATATAACCCCAAGACAAGAACATGTTTACGAAAATCAGACTGTAAAAAATTAATAAATGTTGTAAAGTACACATGTGTAACGTGATATTTTATAGATATACTACCGCTACCCTTAAGGATCCCATTCCATTAAGTTATATCGTATTTCTCTAGTTATAGACACTTCGGATTATTCTAATTCAACACTATAAAACCAATAATAGGATAAAATATCAAAGTGTTTAGTTCTACAACATTTTATTAGGTAGTTGATAACAATTTCGGCTTAAAGCCATCGTCAGAACTATACAACCATCTTGTAGGGGACCGACTAGGTCTTTGATTGTAGCCTGCCTTCTCCAATGCCAATTGTTTTACTATGCGCGACTCATGCATCCTATCCATGTAGTTATCTAAGACAGCTCAGATTGATGGGCCTTTGTGGGCTGCTGTACAAAGTGTGCAATTCGTTTTAGTATTTTCAATTGTACGTCATTTGTAGGTCTAAAGATTCCATGCGGCACACTTCACTAAATCTCTTCTTTAAGTGCTATTTATTGATCGTGTACATCATGCTTCCGACGAAGGTGGATTTCAGATGAAGGCGGACACTATATGAAGTTTATTACTATTTAGTTTTCTACTGAAAGCATTGCATTTGAATTAAACGTTTTTGAAACCATATATTTATCTTAACTTAGAACGTACCTCTTTAGTAACTTAAAATTTCATTGAGAATCACCTCACCTGAAAATAAGAAAAATCTAATTAGTTCATCAGTAAATTGACAATACTTTTTGGGGATCAATAAATGGGTCATTTCATTCTGATCCACAATACACCTCGATAAACTTGTATTCATGTTCTCGAAATAAAAAAATGTCTCTTTAATACAGTAATCACCACATTCAATGACTATATAAAAATGTGTTTCTTATTTTTTTACAGTTTCAAAAAATCAAAAAACTTTCAAAATGATTTTTTTTCTATTTTATCATCGTTTTAATATAAAAGTTAGCATAAAAAAGTCATGGACCCCCTTATTTCAAGAAAGTGACTTATTTTAAAGGCAAAATTAAAACGATCTTAATTAAAATGAATTAATAATATAATAATTGCATTGGGGCTCGGTGTTTTGTATCGGAGGATTGCTTTATTACAAAATAATTACATTTTCAGGCGCTTGAGATTATCAGAAAGGATAATCTAATTAATTTATAATTTAATTTGTTACGTAAGTGAGTACAACCAAAAATTCCATAGACACATAATCATGTGAAACCATAATATAATTATCCAAAGATTGTACAGGAATCTTCAAAAGCTAAAATAAATCAATGTTTACTTTATATTCTACAATAGATATTTAAATTTAATTTAATAAAGATTTTTCTGATGATTTTTAGGATAAAGCAACTCAGCTGGTACTGAATATCCGAATTGTACAAACATGAGTTTCATGATGCAATTGATATTACAGACCAATAGATCCGTCAAGGATCGGAAGGCTTCAAACAATGCAATATCCATTTAATGTCAATTCAATACGTGTGATACGATCGTGGATAAAATTCTCAATGAAAAAATGTCAGTAATCAACGGACCATGGTAATTTTTCACTCTAGTTGAGCTCTCTGATTGATCACTTTGGATTTTCGTTTGTGCCGTAATGTTTTTTAGGTAAAATTTTAAAATTGTATAATTTTGCGAGTTATCAAATGTCACCGGCTTTCGTCCAGTCGGTTACGTTGTCAAGATTACGAAACCCCCCACGAAAACATCTATTAATTCATCCATTTTTTTAATCATGTCCGCTCCCAATATTCATATGGACTCTTAATGGAAGTATCTCTACAGATACGTTGTTCTACGAGAACTACGAACAGAAACCAATAAACCGACCGAAAAATCAGTTGATACGAGACTGTTCGTAATCTGATTCGAACCCGCGAGATCCATAACCAAAGGCAACACGCCACGGATCCTGCAATGAACTCCATTATAACAAGGTAAAATTGACAACGTACTGAGTTCCACAAGAATTTTATCAGTTTGTTAATAAAAAAATGTTATTGCGGCTTTACGCTATTGTCATATTTGATAATATTCTTTTGGAACTCAATAAGTTGTTTTAATTATTTGTTATATATATACCTTATGAATTTATAATTCATGGATTCATGGATTGGTATACAAAAAAGGCATGGATTATTTGTGCTGTTTATATCATTTCCCAACTATACACTCTGACCTGAACATAAAATACATATACTTACACACTGCGAAGGAAGGATAAATAATTTACTTACAACCATCATCGACAAAAATCTTATCTTATGACTCTCGATTAAGATTCTCTACATTGGTTACTTTATTTTATCTTGTCTTTTCATTCAGGTTTTATTTTTACTGGCAACGTTTCAGTTAAAGCAATTCATTTGTAGCGTTTCATAATTGTATAAATAATTATAAACATGACTAAGTGCAGTCATCAAAAAATTGTCATGCGACGTCAACATGATAAAATAACAACGAGTGCCATTTAAAAATGGGCCGACATGGAAACGATCTCATTAGCAAAATTAAACACGGGTAAAATGGCAGCCACTTCAATCCCCTAGTGATTTCACAAATGCAGAAAAACATAATTAAATTAAAACAACATCCACTTAAATGCGATACGACTAGCTCCACCCTTAGATCACAACCCTCGTGGGATCTTCGTTGTCTATATCTCATGACCAATGGGTAGTTAATGTAACGATGATTACTAATTTATCTTATACGGACGGATTGTGAAGATTTTTGTTATAATTTTAAATGTTATATTTGATTCTAATTCTATCTTAAAAGTGCACGAACTTGTTAGGCGGTCTAAGAAAACCTACTCTCTTCGAAAAAAGAGAGGTTAAGCTACTGAGTAACAAACAGTTCTCATGTTTCTATCGAAAACATTATATTGTGAGTTGCGTTATGAATCTTTTAAATGCGCTCTAGTAAATTATCATGTTTGCAGATACGGGATTATACGTAAGGAGTGTGAATATAATAGTGGCTTATCAAGTGGCCGGGTCAGAATTTGCATACCTAAAACAAATGTAAAATGATATTTCCCTTCCAAAAAGTGGTCAGTTTATTTTTCAAATTTACATCGCTTGCCGAGACCTACTCTGTCGTCTTTAAAATGAGATGCAATCATTAACTCATTTTCGTATTTTTTGAGGGTTACATCAATTGGCCAAAACACACTCGATATTATATGACACAAGTTTCACCGTATTGCGAGCATTATCAACTGATCAATTTATAATGCTCGTGACGAACAGAACCAGTTCTGATAATTATAACAAAGTGGAATCAGTATAAAACCAATTGTATTTTATTTTTAAAACATAATACCTTATTACCAAGAATTGGCAGTTAACACTTTAAATGTGATTAAACCGTATCAATTTGCTGATATCGGAGAGCGATGACTTATCTAAAGATTTATTATAATTGATGAAATGGATACCGAAAACAATGTTTATCAATTATAAGGTACTAGCGAGTACCCGACATGCGTTGCAATGCCACTCAAAGAATAAAAGTGTTTTAATTCTGTTGATTGAAGTGCTTTTGGGTACACAATATTTTTGTTTTTCCGGCAACAGTAGATCTTCTATTTCTTTAATTGAAATATAACAATTAGCACCACCTGTTATGTCACACACGAACTGAAATGTCACTGTTTGTATCTGTATCTGTTCGATTTTTTTTTATTGTACTGTTCGCGAGTGTGCGCAAAACAATTCACACAAAGTTTTATCGCAATCGGATGAATAGTATAGGAGCGCATACACGACAAACAAGCAAACATTATCTACAATTTTTGAATTCGACAAGAGCTCGCAAATCTCTTTTCGAAATAATTATAGGTTTATTTTTTAGAAATTTTCATAATGTTTGAATCGTTCAGATTTTATCTTTCTGCACCTTGGGGAATTCAAGTACGCTGATAAATTCGAGCTGGAGTTTATAAAATTACAGAATATAAATAAAAAACGTTTTTATTTCTTATTAATATAGCAAATCATTAAAATCTTACAATGAGAGGTCAAACAGTATTAAATTTCATAATATGTAATTATTAATAACCGAGTAATATAAAAAAAAAACATCTTTGGGATAACAAAAGTGTTTATTCTACCACATTTTTATTTAATTTTTTACTAATGAACGATAATAAAGAAGGTTAATTAATTTCTTTGGAGAGTTCGCGGTTCGCTCTAACACTTTGCAACCGGGTCACTCTTATATTCACTAAAAGAGAGTAAAATTACACTCCCCTTACTTTACTTTTCAAAAAAGGCGCTTTCTAGAGTTAATTAAAACAGAAAAAGCGGGATCATCATTAAAAACGGAGGGCTCGCGGGTCCTTTTCCTTTTTTGCTTCGATGTCACGTCAAAATTGTACGCACATACAGGGATGATTGATTGAAGCCATATCAACACTGTTACGCCGGGAAAAAAATTCATCACATATTATTTAGCCTGCTAAATTATTTGTGTTATAAATCAAACTATATTTTTAGCAACGATGCGTTGATTACAGCACTAATTGATGTCTAATGAATTGAAATATATGTAGGATACATGACGCTGCAGATTACGAAACGTAATATTCGCAAGTACGAAAAATTATGCTTATCATTTTCGTCAGCATTATTGACTAAGCATTGTCAATTGGCAAATAATATTTTATTTGATCAATATTCGACATGGATTCTGCAGACGCTGCGATGCAGGTCTGCTTTCATCAAAGCAAGTCGTGATGATTAAAGAAGATCGACACGACAGTATACATAAACAAAGAAGAAAGAACCGGATTCATTTTGTAACCGCCCTCTGAACGTGATTTTTTTCGCCACTGTGAGCTGCATAATCATCATCATCATTATCTACTATTTAATCGCGTCACGAATTCAACATTGAAATCAAATTCCTAAATATGTTATATTGATAATTGAATTACACGTTTCTTCTGCTTGACAAACGATTTGTACAGTTTTATTCAGTCATCCTTAAATCATCATCCATCGCTTGTACGACAACGATCTAAAATAGATAATGTAGAAATTACAATGGATGTGGCGAAGGGTAATGCAATGGTACCACGGAAGTTGCTTGCATCTGCATGTGACCTATACTCAAGCTAGAGAAAATAAATGAAAAGATAATAAAAATAATATGCTCTTCACTTGGTGTAAACATGGTTTGTTTACATATAATATCGTCAGAATATTTTGTGCTAGGAATGTAGATAAATAGATTTCAACGCGCTTTACCTTTCTGAAAAACAAACTCAGTCATATTCCGTGTATTTTTTACGTAATGTTAAGAAGTAATTATATATCTACATTAAATCACTTCCGTTCAAAGTTATTTGTGACCAAAAACTTTGAATAAATATGCGATCGAATTCGAAAGAAAAATGGTTAAAGTGTGACTTAACTCTTATTCTTTAGTCGTATTTCTCACGTGTGAGGGTCGCAATCTGCTGCTCTTAGGGTCATCGGTAAGGAGAGGTCTGTGGCGTCCTTCAGTCGGTCGTTAGTAAGTTAGCTGCTTAAATTTCATGTTAATCGAAAATGTCGATTAATTCAAAACAAGGCTTTCAGTTATACATTTTCTACCACCATATAGACCATATCGAGTGTATCTATATATATATAAATGAATGTCTGTTTGTTGTTTTTTTGGTTTGTCCGGATCTTATAGGCTCCTAAACTACTCAACCGATCGCGACAAAACTTTCAGGAAGGACTTATTGTGATCATGCTGGGAAATATTATATAAAATAAATGTTTGTTTGTCCTTTACGCGTTCCTTTACCATTCATACGATTTCGATGAAACGTCGGTGGGTTGTTGTGCACACACCCGTGAAGGGTTCTGAAGAAAAAAATTGAAATTCTAAAATTGAAAAAAATAATCAAATACGTACATACAGCGACATCTAGGAAAAACCTTCTGATTTATTCATGTGCGCACCAGACAAAAAACAGAAATATTGTGTTATAACAAGTGTGATATTGAACTCGGGTTAGGGTCGGGCCAGACCTGAAGATGATGGGCTCGAACCGGGTAAGTCTATGAAATTTCGGCCTGTGCAGACCTCTAATCCAAAAGCAGTTCAATAAACAGAATTAAAACACAAACCCTTTCTTTCTTTGAGTGACATTGCAACGCATGCCGGGTACTCACTAGTACTGAATAAAAGCATTAAGTGTTAAAAATAAGTTCTTAGATAATCGTATTTGAAGCATTTTTATGTACTCTCTCATCCAAGTACATTTGTTTTTGGTTTAAAAAGATTTTTTCTACATCATAAAGAATAATGTTTTCGGAATACTAATCATATGATTTGGTATCAATATATATTATAGTCATATCATGCTTTCTACCCGAATAAAAAAATAGCAATATAACTTAATACTGTTTTTTTTTAAAGCCATTATATCCCATGACTTCATGCGTTCTACCATTACTTAGAGCGTTAAATTAAATAAATTTTGACATTTAAAACAGAAAACCATCACAAACTAACAAAATGCGTTCTGTCAGTATAACCTTGGTATAATGTTATCAAATATCTATAATATACTGCCTTGTTTAGCTCGATGAAGGTATCCGATACTTGCGAGAAATCAGCAATGTGAGGAAGAAGAAAATTAGAAAGTATTGAAATATATTTTTTCATCAATTATGTAAATAAATAAAAATAAGCTTAATGATTACTGTGAACGGTTTATAAGTTAGTGCACCTTTGTTTTAAGACGATTCAACTGTAATAAAATTAGGCAATTGTTTCACAAATTATTTTATTTCCTTTGTGAATTGATCATTCCATTTTTTGTTACAATATTGTTTGTTGCCTTTGGGTTCAGTGTGTTAATTTTATTTAAACCGAGAAGGGTTTCAACGTGCTATAATTTCAACGTACCCACACACGCAACGTAAAATTAAATTCAAAAACATTTTTTTTTATTTCCTAAAAGCAAAGGTCGCACGTTGCGATTATTATTTCGCAACAGCGATAATTACTCATGAAAAGGAGACTTTCGAATAAAAGTTTACGGCCAGCCTCATAGCAAATTATCAATCTAATTTACGACAAAAAATGTCTTGGTGAAACAATAAGTTTTCGTTTTCATATCGCTTCGTGACTTTTATGTTATGGAGCTTAATTTCCTTCATACTCAGGGTTAGCCGGGCATGGATCCCATTGTTTAAAGAAAGTCATTTTTTATTGATTTTAAGTATTATTATATTCGTATTTTACATGGAGTCAGTCAAGAGAAGAACTTTTTTTTTAAATTCTTAAAAGTATACCTGCCGCGCTAGTGAGCTTCACGTCATTTTTTTTTGCTTAATCAATTACTTATTTTAGATAAAATATAAAATTGGTAGATTTCAGCGCTACTTTATTTTGTTGTAATGATACTTTTTATTTATTGAATAAGTTAATGATAAAATTATTTAGTTTCACAAAACTTATACTATAAAGTTAAAAGCTATTTCATGTTCGTGCCATCTTTAGTTGTATCTACTGATAATTGTGTTGATTGATATCAAACGCCGTTATGTTAACATTTTGACAAAAAATACATTTTATATGCGTTTTATAGAATACACAAAACTGTATATGATGGTGTAGGTAATTCAAATCAATAAAAGTCCTCTATTTACACATGAACTCGCGTCCAGAAATCACAAAATCACACAACTGCTTTTCTATCCTTTGTTTTATCTAAATTTCTTGATATAATTTAAGACATCGACTGAGGGTGCTTGATGGAATTTCAATATTAAATTTGGATTATTGAGATTTTGTACACTTCCATGTGTTTTGTCACTAACGACCCGGGTTTCGCCTTTCGGCATCTTCAGGCATTCGAGCTCACGAATGGACTCGAACTGACAGACAGTAAACAGTGTCTAACGTTTATATGGAAGATACAAATATGACAAATATTATTTACGAGATAAAATATTATACGTCTAGGATCCACACTGATACCTGAGTCAACATTTCGAGAATCGCCTTAATCCTTATTTTGTAAACAACACTTTAACAGAGTGACGAATTGCCGCTTTCCAACTACTATTGGAATGTAATTCGACGAAAGGATAAATATATACAATCATTCCACATTTAGTGACATCTGTTAGGTGTTTCAACGGATAGGATACAGCAGCGGGGAGTTTGGAAGGTTCAACTGTTCGTTCAGAATTGGCAAGGAATTTAACTGGGCTCTATTAATTTCCAAAATTTCTTGATAAAATAATTTATGATCCCCCATGTTTTTATGCAACAATTTAACCCTATCATCCGCATTAAACGTATGGTTCTCCAATAGCAAGTGATTTGCGAATGTCGAAGTTTCTTTTTTTAATCTAAAGGCAGCTAAATGTTCTGATACCCTTATATCTAATGTACGTGTGGTTTTACCTACATAAAAATGTTGGCAGTCACTGCATTGTATTTTAAATTTCTTGAGTCTAAAATAAAAATGTAAATGTTTAATGTTTCACCAAAGGAATACCTTTGTACCCTTTTTATAGCCATCATGCGTATTATATTTTAATATTTTAATCAATCATTTTAAAAAATCCCACATTATTATTAAAATATTTCTTTAACCCACGTTTTCATTTATCTTAAATTCTCATTTTATTTTTGCCTTTGTGTGATAGTATGGCCAAAAAAGAATTATCCTTTCAAAGGAAACATAATCCAAAAATACTAGTAGATATTCCAAATAATCGAATAACGCACGTCCCGTATTATGATTATTCCCATCGTATATGTATACATAAATGATATCCAAATATATAAATACTATTTCACAATGCAAATTGTGTGGAATCTGAATAATTTATTCTCATAAATTAATCCCAAATTGATATATTCCATATTTGAAGTAACGAAGTATGTAATTAAACCAAATTAAATTTCAGAATATGATATTGAAATGCGACCGTATTTCGACCTCTATGTTTAAAATTTTGAATACATTACAGCTAGGGTTTGCAATACCGGACGATATATTTATCAAAACCGGTATTACAAAAATTAGTAAAAATCATAACAATAATCACAGCTTATTAGGGTCGGAGGAACGGTCAAAAATGCATAAAAATGCATTCTTCAACTTAAAATGAGTGTCACATACCCAATTTCATAAATAATCAAAATATGTAAGCAGTGAAATTACAACTTCAATCGTGAATTCGATCATATGTGTAACTTTTGCAAGGATTAACGCGTTAATGAACGCAAGTTTTGAAAAGTCGACTAATTATATGATTTGTTATTAGTTCCATAAATGGTTAGTAACTAATTCCATAAATGGTTTGTAAGAATTAATAAATGGCCAGTTAATAACTAGGTGTGGTCATTAAATAAGTACCAAATAAATAAAGGTGCGGTTAGCTTAGGTTTATTGAAAAAAACCGTTCGTTTTGTACAAATACTTCACTTTTTTACAGACCGTTTATTGTATTAACAGACTATTTTTATTGATAATTGACCATTTATTTTTTCTAACTTACCAAAAATTGAAATGGTTTCTGACCCAATAAACGCTGGCCGATTAATAAATGTGGCACTCCCTTCACTTCATGTGTCGCTTAATTTTTATAACCAGTATTTTGGCATCGAAAAAACAGCCAAAGTTAGATAAACCGGTATTGCCATCCCTAATTACAGCAAATCACTGTAACGAATACGAGTTTATTTTTCAGACTCCGATCTTGATTAAAGGCATGCAAAATAAATTCTATTTCATGAGCTCTGAATTATGATTTATTATCCATAGAGGTCGAATAATAATAAGAAACAAAAGGAGAGCAACAGAGTGATGATGCACATTTTCGTCAGCGATAAAATAGTATTGTCAGAATGAAAATCTGAAATTGGCAAGATAATTCTTGCGATTTTAAGAAAATCGTTATAGACTTAAGACCAGTGCTTTTCAAATTTTTTCATTCCACGTCTCACAAAATTTCAAAAAATAAATCCCAGCCTTCTAGCATTAATTATTTACCATCAGATATATATATAATATACTTGTACATACACCTGCATTCTACAATCGCCTCAAACACAAAATTTTAATAAAATCACGAATAATGTGTGTTCTAAAACAAAGAATGTATTAATATGTAAAACGAAAAAATGCATAATTAAAAATACTTGTAGCTCTACTGGAACATTTTGCCGCCACCCGCAGAAAGTCTATGGCCTCCCAGGGGGCACTATGTTTGTTGTCGGTTCTGTTCATCGCATGGCATCGGAATGACAAATAATTAGGATATATAAGTAATAGAAAGAATGTCTTTTACATTGATAAAGGCGTAGGGTACCCTTTTAAGATTAATACTATCAATACATATACATGAATTTAAACATTCATGCTACCTATATATAGGAGCAGGATATCCAATAACTTGACATAACATATAAATGTTACTCAGTTGTTTAGATGACATGATTTTTCAAATAGATTTCTCACCAACGACTTTGGGTACAATATTGTTTGTCGGTTCTGAAATGAGGCATATTTTAAGGAATATATTTTCGGTTTTCAACGGTAACCTGACAATATAATACTAATGCCATAAAATGATGCGGGGACCTTGCAAAATGATTCCTTTATAATCAATTTATGTTGAACAACTTAAATATATATATATTTCAGTAACCCCCCCAGAGTGACCCATAGTTTGTGAAGCACTGTTTGGCCACTTGACTGAACTGTTTTATTTTATCATTATTACTAGGTACACGAAGTTAAAATGACAATTTCTATACTAATAAATCTAAATATTACTCATGAATATCTGAAGGGTTGGTGGATATCTTCGTTTATTTCTCCATATATGTGCGTCAAAAGTATGACCATTTTTTAACTGTATTGTGCTTCACAACTCATTATTTGCTATACAGACAATGTTTTATAACTTCTATCGCATAGAAGACATCGATTTGTTTGCAACTTTCTTGCTGTAAGTACTCCTGATTATCTTCTTGTCGTGTCCGTGGGCGTGTGGTCAATGTGGCTTCGGTTACGGTGCTCACGGGTTCGAATCTTAATACACGGACAGTTTCATAAATTGATTGCTCAATCGTTTTATTGATTTATGTTCGAAGGCAACGATCTATATGATGTCAAACATTACCTCCCGCTTATCCGCGTAGGGAAAGCGATTAAATAACCACTACTTTTGTCCTAACCCAATCATTCTATTCCTAAAAACGGAGGTTGACTGAGTAAAAAACAGGTCTCGTAGAAAAAATACGTTCAATGGAACATCGTGCGAAAACAAGACGGTGTAAAAATGATATTTATTCTTACATCGTGTTTTCTCAACATTTTTTATTTAAATTGTGTTGTAAATGTATTTAATTCATAATCATTATATACATAAGTCAGACAAAATATTATTTGATTTATTTTCCCATGTGTTGCTTCATTACTGTTCTGACTTATCCGGTTACCGCTATTATTTCAAAACCATGCAAAAAGCCGTTGAAAGATATTCAGATATATGAATTTCAATTTGATTAATAAATTATTATAATGTTTTTAATGATTGTATTTGCCAAACATATGTTAAATATTATAATCCTTTTAAATCAGTTATAGTATTAAACTTTTAATACAATTATGTCCAGAAGTAATCAAGAGCCCTCCGCCATTTCGTGAACGAACTCACTGCTAATTAATTCCCGCCATTTTGTAAGTAGCCAACCATCTGATGACGTCACGTCGTGTCTGCGTTGCAATAACGTTTCGAGTGCTAATTGAGAACATCCGCATCGCTTCCGAATAGCCACTGCCGAGCAGGAAGCGTTTGGAGTGTGCCCCAATTTAAGTAATACAGTGTGGTTTCTATAAACAGATTGTTTCAAAATAATGTAATTAAGAAATCTAAGTTTAAATAAGTATGTTTTACTTTGAGGAACGAATATAATTACCTTAAAGAATAATTATTTTTTGTTTTGGGGAAACGCCATTTAAAATCTGAAATTTATTTCTGAATAACAAACAACCAGTATTTTGTACCATTAGTAATTTAGTGAAGATATTAAATGTTCAAAAATAAAATTTAACCATAAAGCTGCTTAAAAACACTTTGGCGTGAATTTACTAAGTCTTTTTAAATAACTGATATTATGACAAATGGTAATAACATATTTTTATTTTCTTACCATATCCGCTTTCAAATCATTTAAAAAATAATTCATGAATTTGGGATTCGAGCCAGTGAACACTACAAACGAAGCCAATGACGGTCGTCACTCGTCAGTCGTTCGTTAAGCATCGCTACTCGTTGCTAGCTGTGTTGCTAAGACAGACTCTCCGAGAGCTTTTTCTTTGCCGAAGGCTGATAAATTTATCCGTAAACTGAAACCTGTATCATCTGTAACCTGACCCAAATAACCAACCGTAATAAAGAGTTTCATTGAGCGATAGTCTTGGAATAGAACCACCCCAACCACAACGAAGAATAATTCTTCATAATCATCTACAGCCCTGCTGCTTTACGAGCTTCTCAAATGAACACAAACAACAATGACAGATCACAAAATATACATACGATAATTCAATATATTTCTGATGAAAAAAAGAGTATTTTTAAAAATTGTTCTACATTTTTTCGTGGCCTTTCGAGCAAGCTACCCCAACCCACGCCCAGTGGGTTGCAACCTTCTGGCTATAATTTATAACCATTAACATTGTATATATTACAATTTATTGTGAAAATTGATAAAACTGGCAACGATAGAATAGATTCAACAATTTAACAAAAGTCTAATGCATGTATTTTTTTATAAAACATTGCAAGCCAACAGCACATGCAACTTAAAATCGATCGGCTTATAATTCCTTTTATGCACCACGTTACGAGTAATAAAAGTTAGTAAAATTAATTGAAACTGAATTACGAGAACGTCTCTTGGGACGCACTGCACTTAAGTTAAGCTCTACCAAGCACGCCATTAAAAATATAAATAACCCTTTAATGGGTGAACCACATTTAGCGTATATTCTCTGCTCTAAGTATTTGAAAGTGATACCGAAGTGGTAAAGTAGCTTTAAAGTGCATTTGAAGTATGCGTTATCAGTTCAAGAGTATTTTATAAATAGTACAAATAAATAAAAAATAAAGAGCTTTATTTAATTTAATAGCAGAAAATGATTCAATTCTTTTGTCAGTGACTAATCTATGGTAGTTCTTATTGCAAAACTATAATCTGTCGAGGATATATTAACAGAAGCATTATTTTTTTAAATCATCATTACTCTTTCTCTCTAGTAGTACAATTGTTCATTTTTTAAAAATACATTATCAAGAATAATCTTTTTGGCATACAAATCATAAGATTTGGTATCGATAAGTTATAATTACATCGCGATTTTTGCCAGAATAAAAAAATAGCAGTACGGTTTGATACTGTTTTTTTCTCAAAGCCATTATATCCTATGTCTTCATGCGTTCATTTTTTGACATTTAAAACAGAAAATCATCAAACACTGACTCAATACGTTCTGTCGGTATACCCTCGATATTATAATATATTTTTAAATCAATAAAACAAAGGTTTTAAGACATCTAGATGCAATTATTTTATGAAAAAGCACTTTTCTGCAGCTTAATGCGTAAACACAAGCATCATACAGCTTTTTGCACGTTCGACTTGATGATATAGAATATAGATCAGACATCCAAACTCTTTATTTCGTTACAAACTCAAACATAACTTCGAATTTTTTTAACAATTATATATTGATAAAAATATTTATAAGTGTTATTATTTATCGTAATATACCCATGAGTCTCTACAGATTTCACACAGGCTTATAAATGCGTCACTTACGACGTTTCAGAAAGCCAAATTCAACTGTCAGTATACTTTAAAATAATATAGATCACTATTATTAAGGATTAAGTTCATTTTTAATATAAAATTAAAATTGGTTACTTGGTTATTCCACTTGGTTTATCACTAACGTGACGCGTTTCTCCTCTTTAAGAAGCATCTTCAGACTAACCATATTGCAAGGTTATTTATTTCTACAAAAGTATTAAAATGGTAACAATGGTAACAAAGGTAAAATGAATTGTTTAGAGTTTTTAGAAATTAATAAAACCATTAACATTTTAAATAGAACAGGCGACTCATCATTATTACGTGTATTTCCCTTGGGTTTTTCACCTCCAAGTACCAGTAATTGATTTGTAAATAGTTTTATGTCTTACACCCCTCCCCGCCAAAAGTAGAATGAGTTAAAGCCCACCCCACCCTTTCATTTTTAATGTAAGAATTAGAATCATTGTTTACCGTAGAAATAAATACCCTTGTGATATGGTTAGTCTGAAGATGCTTCTTAAAGAGGCGAAACGCGTCACGTTAGTGATAATCTAGTGGAATAACTAAGTTATCAATTTTATATTAATATACACCACCTTTCACTGTTCCACTAGTAAAAATATCATGTTTAAAAAATCTGTAAAACAGCTGTAGGAGCTTTCGTTTAATCGTTTTACATATTATTTAAATACATTATTAAAAGCATCATTTTATTAATTCAATACCATTAATTAAAGTCTTCAATGACAAACTGTCGTTTTACTTGTAAATTTTACTACAATCTAGATTAATGATTTTATAAAGGTCCCTGCAAATTAATCTCCGTTTATTAAAATGTCGGAGCAGGACGCGCGCATTTTCATAATAAATAGGTACATAAAAATTATTGACATGCGGAATATTGAAAAAAATAATAAACATACTATGCAGAAAGAAAGCTTTTGTCTAAAGTTGTATTTTAAAAGCTTTGTAAGTTTATTTTAAATAATTTGTCTAATATTTACGTATGTACAATTAAAACTGGTAAGACAGGAATATTTTAAAGAATTTTAAATTAAAATATCTGGCGTTACAGCGATGCGCCAAATAATTGTAATATCATACGAGATAGGCTCGATGAGAATTTTTAAAATTCAATCATGTCGAAGATTACAAATTTAAATTTGATATTGGCATTGCTTCGACTTGAGCTAGCACCCACCTGATTGTTAGGGCAAAGCTCTTACCACAAACGCTGACAGGAATATTGCTTCAAAGTAAAATAATTTTAGTCTAATGCTTATAATAAACAGAATAGCTATATCGTAATAGTATAATTTAATACGCTGTTTCTATAGTTTATAGCAGAAAATAAGTGTATAAATCTGTCTGTCTGTTACAAGAACTCCTCCCAAACGGTGAACAGTAGCGACGTTTAGCGAAATTTTCTAGGTCAACTGTGCTATTTTCAAATTTCAACCTTTAGTTTTATTATAAAATCATAGACTATATTTTTTTGTTGTGTTACATGAGATGCGGTCAACGTTGGTATTTTTAGTATTCAACTTAAACATTTGTTTGCAACAAAAAAAACGCCAGCGTCTAAATGCTAGCAAACTCCATCCCGGGTGAAGCTGGGTAATAAATACTAGTAAAGTATCAATTAAGTTAAATAAAACTTGAAATAAATAAAAGCTAAGTCCGGATATCAACTATTTTATTATAAACCATTTAAAAATAATATATTTGACTAGACAGTAACAATACAAACAGTATAATATTCGTATTTAAATGTTTATTGTTCCATTTCTAATATTTTGTTGAAAACTCCATATTGTTTTGTCGGTTTCTTATTTTAATAAAAAATGATATTCACATGTTACTCTATCAAAAGTCTTAATGTATGTATATAAATATTTATATGAGCAAAAGTATTTCATTTCGTTTCAAACGGTTTAAAAAAACAAAAAATAAAAAATCAGTATTAAGATAATAGTAGAATTATGTTCAAATTATTCAATTAAAAAAAAATATTATTATATATAGTTCAGCTTCTCTGTTGTGAAAAATTTATCAACGGCCCGTGTCCAAACTCAAATGTCAGGGGTCGCAAACCGTCGGCAAGAGACGAAAAATCGTTTAAATTATTTTTAGACTTCTGACCTTTCCGCTTTTGAAATTACAATCTCACAGCCACAAATCAAATCAAATCTAATTTACGTTCACTCTTCGGAGTGAATTTCGGACAGATTTATTTCGGCCGTTTTGATTTTGTGAAAGAGGGAAATCAGCATTGAGTACAAAGCTCAGTTCAACCAGCCGTAAAGCATTAAACAAAATTAAGAAGTCGGATGATTTGAAAATTATAATTGCGTTAAAAAAAGATTGATTTTTAATGGTACAATAAATTAATTTACTCATTGTTTTATACAATAAACCAAAGTTATGAATGCTATAGCTATCTCTGAAGAAGATTATGAATAGTTAGTTGACCCATCACCACTCGATGTATGTCAACGATCATTGACATTTATAATGATCATCAAAAACATTTTTGTTCATTTGAAAAGTATCACGTCATGATTATAATATTATTTAGTGTCCGTTTTGTTTACCGTGGGAGCATTTTCAGACGATCAATTGAAAATTGTTTTCGGTTAGTGGTACCGGTCGTGGTAATACAATAAATTTATCTTAACTATACAGCACAAAATGCATGTAGAAATTTGTATGTATGTCTGTCGGTCACAAGAACACCTCTCAAACGCTGTACAGTATCGACGTGCTATTTTCGTATGTCATTTTGGCCGCCATTTCTAGATCAACTGTGCTATTTTCAAATGTCATCATTTAACTTTCAACCTTAAACTGAAAACGATATATCTTTAACGTCTCAATGAAAAGCAACAGAAAAAATAACAATTGCTTAGCAGCCGCTCCATACTAAAATAAACCGTCATGTCGTCATAGCAACTCAATCTGTGTTGAATTTGCTTAGCGACTATAAATTTGTTGTAACATAAATGTCAAAAATAATAAATTTTCATGCGAATCCTAAAATTTGTAAAAAATCGAAAGATTGAGCGGAAAATTATCTATCATTTAAAATTTAAAACAGTGAAATCCTCATTTCATGGGTTTTACAAAAAGTATGCCCAAAAAGAAGAAAAAAGTGTTAAATGAACTATTGCGACCCATATCTTAGGCGACGCCGGGTAAAAAATACTGTATATTTTATAATTCTAATTTGTGTTTTACTTTATTTTTTTTAAAAAAAATTTTAACATTATTTGGCGACGTAGAGATGCACAGATTCAATTGTCAACCATTCAATATTGTGCCGAGACATAAATCGAGTACGTGACGATTACATACCAGAAATTAAGATCACGCTATCGGAGGCATCCAAACTTTGGCACCCTTCAGACATCTACTTGTGCAACCTCTGATAATGTTTATAAACTATAAATAAATGTACTACATAGCAAAATATTTCTGCGGTAAACGTCAACCGAATCTTAGATATTGCCTTAAAATCTAAAGCGACCTGAGACATAATTGTTATCATGAGGTTTTTGATTAATTAATTAAGTTATCTCGACTTTTCGGTTGCTATTGAAATGGCAGGTGTCCGAAATAAACCGACCAGCGACATCTTACGTGACGTGGCAAAAGTAACTGTCGAGTCCGGTGTATTAATGAACACTCTGAAACCTGTAAGAGGGTTAGACCAACCGGAAAAGGGTGTGTGACCTGGGCCCAGGATTAATGTCGATTTGAATATTCAGCATAATAAATAGACATCTTTGATTTTCTTCGACAACATTGTCAAACTTAAGTTTCAATCATGAAACAAAACCAGTCCTGTCCATTATAAAAACTGTAGAGTTTATACAAAAAAGTTGTTAAGTTTAAAACCTTTATGGAACATTAAATTTTCATTGAAATATTTCTACAAAAGGTGTTTAAATATAGCTGGTAGTTAATTATGTACTTAACTTTTCTTTTCAGAGAGGTAAGATTACAACGATGGTGCTAGGAAAGGTTTAGTTTTCAACATTTTATAGTATCCACGTAAGAGATAAAAACATTCCAGAAAATTGATAAATTAATTATCTATGAATGTATCAATTTGGAGATTGGAACTTTTGAAAGTGGAATCAAGTACAGTAAAAGCAATTTTTTTCACCCTAAATTTATTATTTTTTTCAAAATAAATATTATTTTTCCCTGAAATCCGTTCAAATATAAAAATGTTATTTTTTAAATTGATAATTTCGCTATTCCACTAGTTGTATTACTTAAAAAAATAATTATATAGGAATACTCCATCGAGTAAATAATAAAGGAATTAAAATGAACAGTTTTCATAAATTAAAAAAAAAAAAACAATTATTGTAATTACAGTAATCAATGATAAATAACATTCTCAATAGAATAGATGGCTCACCACTGTTGCATTAATTTCCGTTGGGATTTTCCCCTCCAAACGCTAATAATTAATTTTATAATTAGCAATATTATCTTTCGTCTTACCCTCTCCCCACGCCTAGTAGAAGGAAATAGTGACACACCAACTTTAAATTTTAAGTTAAAAATTACAATCTAATCATGAAATGTTTATTTTGGAAATGAAGAGGTGGAAATCGTATCACATTCTGTGAAAAAATCAGTGGAATAACAAAGACATCAATTTTATAACTTAAGACATCGACTGAGGGTGCTTGATGGAATTTCAATATCAAATTTGGATTATTGAGATTTTGTACACTTCCATGTATTTTGTCACTAACGACCCGGGTTTCGCCTTTCGGCATCTTCAGGCATTCGAGCACACGAATGGACTCGAACTGACAGACAGTAAACAGTGTCTAACGTTTAAATAGAACTAACGTGGAATGATTGTACTACTGATCCACTAAACGTGGAATGATTGTATATATTTACCCTTTCGTCGAATTGCATCCCGTCGAAACCCACAATGCTATTATAATTGTAAAATCACTGACATTTCTAAAAGAAGTTGGAAAGCGGCAATTTGCCACTCTGCTAATGGGTTGTTTACAAAATAAGGATTAAAGCAATTTTCGAAATGTTAACTCAGGTATCAGTGTGGCTCTCAGACGTATAATATCTTACCTCGTAAATAATATTTGTCGTATTTGTATCTTCTATATAAACGTTAGACACTGTTTACTGTATGTCAGTTCGAGTCCATTCGTGTGCTCGAATGCCTGAAGATGCCGAAAGGCGAAACCCTGGTCGTTAGTGACAAAATACATGGAAGTGTACAAAATCTCAATAATCCAAATTTGACATCAATTTTAATTTTATAATAATGGAAATTATTCTTTCAGAGAAATTTTCATTACGCATATCGTGTTTCGACAGATTTTTATTCATTAAAGATATGCTTATTGAAATAAAATTATCTTAAAGTGTGTGAAGCTCTTCCGTAGTAGGAAATCTTGAATAGGGCTTAGTAATAGGGTGATTACAAACGGGGGTGAAAGCCTGAGATCCAGGCTGCACCATTGCGAATCGAAATTATCTAGGAACCGTAGAGTCAACAGTACGTCGGCCTGTAAGACGGTCATGAATATTTACGATGTGGGAAGGGGACCGCCCCAAAGTCAGGTGGGGCCTGACCCGGGGTGGCTGCGAGCTTAGTGAAATCTCAAAGGATAATCCTGTTTCAATTTTGCAAAGGATTCAAACAAAAATATTTATGTTGTTTATTAGATCGCGAGAATTGAAAGGCAGAAAACTCGTGCACTTCTCAATTGATCCTGATAAAGCAAGAGACTGATTCAATTATGAGACTGTGATTTGATCGATGCTCGTTTTAATTGATTAATCTTAGGCTGTTTAAAAATAAATTATTAGCTTCAATTTATCACTTTTATTTTATTATAAAACAAATGACACTTCCAATAATCGAATTAAAATAAATTCGCATATTCTTCGTGAATTTTACTTCCAAGAAATGCTTATTAGATAACTTTAATTGAACTTTTTTGTTTGCGTCACCTCAAAGAATCTATTTCTTACATTTGTACTCTCTTGTACCTTTTTATGTATAGCCTACTCTATTGAATGATTTAAAATTCGATCAATTATTATTAAATTTATAGCGCTTTTTCAATAATTATTAAAATGTTGCTAGCGATTTAATTTTTGGACACACTAACAATTATCTTAGGAACTTTTAAAATATTTAATATTTTAACCATTCCCTCCAATGACCTATCAAAATCATTATTTATATCGATACCTTAGTTCAAGCTTTATGAAACAGAAGTTATGTTTTTTTCGTTATAAATTATAACGTTTTTCTATCATGAATAAAAAATATTAATCTTCTCAATTCATTTATATTTAACGCCACAAAATAAGATCAATATAGTGCATGTGACATGACTGCACTACACTTTATTTGAATGACGGTTTCTAATTACTATTGATTCTTAAATTTACATAATCTACATATATTTTAATGAACAATGTGAGGATTTTCAACTCAAAAAATAAGTTCTAAAGTGCAACAAGTCAAAAATTGCAGTTTTGAGTTTTGAGTGCGACGAAATTTTTAGAACACTAATATCTACTACTAAAAACTTATTAATATTAGACAAAATATAAACTAGTAATCCTAGAATTTCATGAACATCTACAAAAAACAGTTGTACAGTGAATGATTAAATCTGCCAAAAAATCTTGTTTCCCAACTATCTCATAAATATGCTTTTTGAGTTATTACACTTTGGAACTGAGTTATAGATATCATAAATGATGTTTTTATTAACATAAATTATTTCAAAAGCCCGATTTAATTTAACGAATACGGAATAAATTTTCTAGTAAGATGCATCAAATGATTACTAATAATTTATTTGCAATAACTTTATTTTTGAATTTCGCAACCGTTATGGTTTAAAAAGTGATGCTATTGTTATTCCTGATACATTTATATACAAAAAGTTATTTACGAAAACTTTCACTTTACTTTACATTTTGAAACTATTACATCCAATTCCTTAACGTTAGAGATTATGTTTGTTTATCTTTCTGAAAATATCGGAAAGGGATCTGACTTCTGAAAGACGCTGAATGCTTTCAAAGTTGAATTCACGGTTAGATTAGTTTTTTTCTAGAAATCAATTCGATTCCTCCTTCAGTTCAATCGGGCGAGATAAAACACATCTTTATAAAAGCGACATGTAAAGTTATTTTAAGTAAAAAACGGATCACTTTGGATGATTTATGACCTTAATGGAGAATATTGCTAGATTTCGTTAAGTACAAAATAAAATTGTTCTATAATAATATTTCTCACTTTTAAGGTTTTAACTGTCAATTCTTGGTGGAAAGACTTGGTGGAAAGCTATTTTACTGTATATAAATTAGTTTAGAGAAAAATTCTAAAACGATTATAATAATGACTTAAATTTGCTAACAAGCATTCGTAAAGTTGTCGGCGTCCGTGGCGCAGTTGGTAGCATCGTTGGCTACGGGTACTGATGTCTCAGGTTCAATTCCCGGTGCGGACAATTTCATAAATTGATCTTTCAATATATTTATTTCAGTAAAGTTTTTGTAATGTCTAAAACGATCTCCCAACCACCCATCCGATCCTCAGGGGACGTAGCGAGAGCGATTAGTTAACCACTCCTGTCCTAGCACTATCCTTCTATTTCAACCCTCTTCGGAAAAAACTGGGTAACAAAAATATAAAACTTTGTATACAATTTAGTTGTAATGCTCATATTATTTAATTTCAAAAGTTTTAATTATTACGGAAAGTTATCTTAGAATGATGTACTTAATAGTAATGTCAAGATAACATTTTAAATGCTACATATGCTTCAAATATGTAAATTAAATTATCCTCATAGAAAAGTAACTGTTTAATTTAATATTTATTCTGGAATAACGAATCAGGACTATAATTTTTCATTGGGTACGTAATACTTCTTTTGTAATTTTGTGATCTGATCACAATTTCAGGAAGGATGTTATTCTGATAAAAAAAAGATGACCTGGTTGTTGATATTCTGTTATCAAAAGAAATTTTTAATGTTTTTGTTTATGAGCTAGTTAAAACGTGATAACTTTTAGTATGTTTGCAACCGATTCACAGCTTTATTGATTATACCACTAGAGCTCGTTTATTTTGAATGATTTTTATGCACTTATCACAAAAATACCGAATTTAGATTTATTGTCATAAGTCTTCCAATGTATACGAAAGTTTGTAGTTATTGGAATATTTATTTTGCATGCATATTTTTCCAACGAATCTTGATTGTCAACGTAAAAAGTAACACACGCTTAGGATCATACATGGACTGACGCATCATGGGCGGCTGATGACGAGGTGATAAAATCTCAATATTTTGAACTTATCACAAAAATATATCCAATTATCTTTTTGCAAGATCTAAGAAAACGAACCAATTATTACTCTGTGCAAAAATAGAATTGCGTGTATCAAATTAATTGTAGGTACAATACGAAAATTTGTAACTATTTAAATATTCATTTAGACAGAATCTTGACTGTCACCCTAAAAAGCAACAAACGCTAAAAATTATATAGAGTCAGCCTGAGTATGTACGGTTGATGACGAGGTGATCAAATTTTAAATTAAAAGTAACGCGTTACTATTGCAGTTTCAAATATGTGTGAAATTGTTTATTTGAGTCTGTGCCTGAAAAAATAACGCTGAGTCGCCTTTAATTTGCGTGCCGCAAAGGTCCAACCCTCCGGTGGCCAAAATTTAACGTGCGTACCTCTGTTGAACCCTTTAAATACCAAAACATGAAATTAACGTTTCATATTACTGAGCCGAAGTCCAAATAAATTACTGCGACGCGCTGTTATGAAAGGCAGTGATAAATAACTCAAATATATTATTTCATTATGCAGGCAAATATGTTATTGCCAAAATCACAGTTAAGAAAAAACGTTTTATTTTATGGTTATGTCGATTATGAAAATACTCAATACAATATCCTCAACGCTCAACTCTGTATTAAGCTATATTTGACCTGCAATGATTACAAAATTAGATAATTGAATGCGTTTAAATTTTCTCTAAAACAATTACTAAATTATTGATTATTTCTTAAAAGTCTAAAATATTTTTGAAAAGGATATAAAAGCAGAATTTTTAAGATTTAAACACAAAAAACTTTTGCATTATTGAATAAGAGGAATTTCATTTTTATTTTAACATGAGCATATGGCCTTTTGCAAGTTGCCTTTCTTTTGTGGAGAGAGTAGGGATAGAAGAATTGGGGACAGGAAGATGCTATCTAATCGCTCTCACTACGCCCCATTTTAGAATGGGATAGGGGGAAGGAATTTTAGAGGTCATAAACATCCATGCCTTCGAACATAAATTCATTAATCAATCGTACTAGGATTTGACCCCGTGAGCACCGCTACTAAAACCAATGACGTTAACCACTCAACCATAGACCCACAATACACCATTGTCTGACACATATACCATCAACAAAATGTATACTTTTATAACATATTTTTAATATCAAATTTATTAAAAAGAAAGCTTGTCTTCGAAAGCAAAAAAAAGCACGACCCACACTGAATTTAAGCGAAAATTAGTGGAATTCAAATATGTCTTCAATGTTTTCAAGATTAAAAACATAATTACGTTATCAATTCTTGTTGAATAGGCATTTTAATTTTTAAAAATGATTTATGGCTGAACAAAATTTGAAAATGTTCGCAATGATTAAAACTGATCCTGGTCCGTTGATAAAATAGAGTTAGTGAAAAAAAAATATTAATGCAGTAAGTAGTTTGCTTGGTAAATTCCATAATAAAAATTGTTGTATATTCGCCACAAATATATATTTATTAACCATGAGACTTTGCTTCATTTGTTGTTGATAATAATGGTAAAACATTGCCTATTTTAAATTATTACCCAATATTTTATTTTAAAATCGTGCTAGCAACATGATGTGCCAACTTTTTGACGTGCTGCGTAACCCAATTTTGATTTAATATACTATGGGATCGGAGTAATGACAACGTGTCACCACAATAAAAGTTTTCGATCCACTGTAACAAAGGGTCAAACATACCCAAGCATCAAAAAAGCCCTTTCCCCACTTCCTGGAGGGTTTATTTATAAGTTCCGCATGAACGGGGGTCACCAGGCGAACCGGATTTTCCGGTACGGCCCTGAATGTTCATTCGGCATTATCTAAACGGACCAAAAAAGCATTGAGAATTTCATTTCCCTGATGTCTCTACTAATTCACCATGAATTTCACGTTTATTTGCGTTACGAAAAAGAGGTTACATATAAATCTAAATAATGTAGCATTACTATTAATTACCGAACAAATATAGTTTATGAAAAAGAATATTTTCAAATATTTGGATGGTACGAATTTCACAAATATTTATATTTTAAGATCACTTTTAACGTGTTAATTATCTAAAATTTTCACAATTATCAGGTCCAGTTTCACTTATTGCAAGTAAAACCGGTCGTTAGCATTACATAGAAAAATGGAGTAAGCAGAATTTTTTTTAGTTTTAATTTTTAGATATTTGTCAGATGAACGATTTTTAAAATATGACTTAACAAAAATCATACTTAAAAAACACAAAACAGTAAGTTGCCATTCTATTGATATATGGATCTCACTTTTAAGGTGTTAACTGTCAATTCTTGGTGGAAAGATATTATATTTCAAAAAATAAAACACAATTCATTTGTACTACTTCCACATATTTATAATGATCAGGACCTGTTTTGCTCATCACGAGCATTATCAACTGATAAAAATACAAACATAACAGGCTTATTTATATAAAATTGAGAGTAAAAATGAAGGTATATAAAACTGATGGTTCATGAACAGAGACAAGAAAATACTGATTAACAAACAAATTATACATAAATCAAATGAAAGAGTCTACAATTAAAATGTTATGGACCTCTTGCAAATCATTAAATACTAATCTGAAATCACAAATATAGCTAAATTAAACGTCCATTTAGCTAAACAAAATTTTTAATGACGTTTTTTAATATTTGGATCTATTTATTGAGAACCGCAATTTAGTTACAACAAACATCTGAAGTACTCCGCTATGATGTATTTGCACTTCATTGGAAGAGGATATGATATGGCTTCAAGATTGCTCTCCATATAGATCATATAATATACCAAATGAAGATTTTTCAGAGATTAATAAATGGCTGGTTTTTGATCAATCACTCTACTCTCTTCGCGTAGGTAAGTAATCAGACAAGCTTCTGTATATAAATGAATTAACATACTCATTTGGGCTATTCAAACGACGAGTCTTAGATCAGTACTTTTATCTTCTTCCTCTTTGACTACATTCGCTCCCATGTTGAGCATATGGCCACCATGCGGCACATTCATGATTCTTGTCACTCGCCAATTGATTTGCTTCCTCCCATGACATTTCAGAATTCCTCAGCTACGCCGAGTAAATTCTGTGGACAGTACACGACGGTCGTCCAGGACGACGGTGGGATAACGTTCGGAAGAAGAGGTTAAGCTAGGTTGAGGCTCTCCGGAAACATCCGCAGCACGTGACCCAGCCAGTTTCAACGACTCTCCATGACTATTGACGTGACAAAAACTCAGAAAAACCGTATACTAAGTTACGAGAATAAATGATTACGTTGTATACTGCAGGTGAGATGATTTGTCTCCATGTGGAACTGAGAACATACCAGGTAGCGCTTTTATCACCAGTATAATAATATGTGGGGGACTAATAAATACGGATGGCAACACAGCTGGCATCGCAATACTGATAAGCGCAAAGACAAGTCTCAGAACGCGCATTACCATACGGACAAACAGACGTCGATACTATTTCACTGGCCGTCGGCCGCACAGGTCTAAAAGAAAATTCTTAAAGTAAATCTCTGTAATTATACAAATTTGGAACACGATTCCTATAAATATATATTATCATCAAATAAAAACTTTTTTTTATTTTATTGAATTAAAAATAGTGTTTAACGATAAAATATTTCATATTTAACCTACAGCTTTAAAATTCATATTATGTGTCATTTCTATTATTCTCCAGACTTTCAATGTTTTCAAAGAAAATTATATGTAAATTTTCATCGCAAAAGTTTTACGATTACTGCTCATTTATAGAAGTTGATACGTCTTTTCTCGCAACCATCGCAATAAAAAGGCAATGAACAAATTATCAAAGAGGGGTTGATATATAACCATAAAGCCAAAATTCAGACTGACAGAATGTGTTGAAGTGTTCTAGAGGATGCTTATTTTCGCAAATATTAATTTCATTCTGAATTGGTTTCGTTGCAAAATGTGCGAATAATATCTTCTATGGATGCTTTAACACAGAGGTATCTTTTGAATGCTGTAATTTGAACGGTTTGAATCCCACAAAGCTGTTTTAATCTTTATGGGTACCTATCATCAGGTATCTAATCAAAATGGCAGCCTAGATATGAGCTCAGTATTACATTATTTTTTAAATGGTTAATGGAATAAATCGACCCATTAGTGGAGAGAATGAGGAAAGACCAGAAACACCTTACATAGGGATGCCATATTTTAACGGTGTCTTTAAAATGAGACGTTCGTATAATAATTCGAAAAAGTATCTAATATATAAGCTGAAATAAAAAAAAACCGTCGCGGGTTGGTGTAGTCGGCAGGAGAAAGAAGACACTCAACCAGTAGCAGTCAAGATGTGGACGTCGAAAAATAATTTAAATACGTATCTACATTAATGATTAGTTATTTTTGTTATTCGCAAATGGTTTTTATATATAAAAAAAACTATTTTCCATTTATTCAGCGGTTACTTTGTGGAAGATCATTGTCAATATAAAATAGTCTGTCTAAAGATGCTTCTTATAGAAGCGAAACTTGTTGCATTTAGGAACACAGCCAGTGTAATAACTAAATTATCAATTTCAATTTTATATTAATAAAAAAAATATTTGTACTACTTCAACACTTTGCTCATCGCGAGCATTCATCAAATGATGGTGAGCGAAAAGGCCCTGATAATTATAAAAATATGGAAGTAGTACAAAACAAATTGTTTTTTATATGTAAATTGTGTTTATTTTATTAAATACAATACCTTTTCACTATGAATGTGACCGTTAGCACTTTAAAAGTGATCGCAAATTATTATTAAAGCATTTAATTATCCGTAACGACCTACTAATATGTTGTCATGATTCCGAAGATATTTCCTATTTTAGATTTTAAACTATAATTGCATAGCTCAAAGTACCTACAGGGAATCAATAATATATCTTGTATATAGGAACGTTAAATTTAGTTGATAAATAGTCGGCTGAAAAGCTCTATACATATGCAGTTCAAATCTTCCAAATAGACTTTTAAAATACAAGATTGTTAGAACGTGATGTAATATAAGCAGTACGTGGTATGTAACAAGAGCTATACAAATGGCAATGGGATTAAGAGATCCGGTGAAAAAAATAGCAAGAAAATACTTGTATAAAAGCGAAAACTCCACTGTCATTCATAGGCATATGGTAAAAAATCAAATATAACCGATACTGCAGTAATTCCTAAACTTTGTGTAAATTATTACTTATTTACTATTAACCCCAACAGCGCAAACCGTTTTCCAACGAATTTATTTTCAGTCAATTGATATGTTAAAGCGCTCACTATGGTTAAAAATAGATTAGTTTTAAGAACAAAAAATTAAGAATTATGTGAGATACACATTAGTCATCCCAAATGCATCAAGAAGTAAACTAAACTCGTTGCATTCTCGCTAAAATAAATCAAATAAAATGGAGACGCTGAAAAATATGTAATCTACAAAATGGTTGCGACCAGTCTTTATATACACCGCCAACACTCACACAGGTAAGCGCGTAGCCTCAATACATAGGGCTGAGGATTGCTGCGTATCAAGAGCTATTTTCAAAAGTATATTTCTTTGTGTTCTAGTTGACATTTTCATGATCTGTTCTTTAATAATAATTTCTCTACCTAAAGGTTTCAACTATTTTTTAAAGCATATATCCACGAGTGTTTCCTTTTAGTTTGGCCGGAAATACGAGATAAATTGTTGGACATTTAAACATGTCCAGCGGGTTCATCGTGTTAATATAATCCAAGTGACTTCATTTAATGATTTTAAAATGCACAGTGGTGAGTTTGCATAAAAATGCAATTTTTACGGTTTTCCGGTGATATTGCATTTGATCTGTTCAGTTGTACACTTACACAAAAAATATGGAGAATATTTGTGCATTCATGTCATTTTCAATTTTTTGTAGAAAGTGACGTTTTTGCTTACACACAGCTCAATTGTACCGAACCACTTTTCTATTTGAACTCAATCTATACTTTAATGTCGTATATTCAAAATCGTACTTATTTTAGTATTCATATTTTTTTAAAAACATGTTGGCTCTAAAATTGGTGTAAATGTAGCCTTAATTGACTTATTCAGTCACACAAGATAAAGATAGAGCTAGGACAGCACTAGCAGTTAGTGAATTTTTTTCGCTACGACCTATTTTTACAATCGGATGAATCGCAGGGAATGCTAACATGACTTACGTGCATTATTTAAACAGAGCTCCATAAAACGATTGACTGTCAATTTGTGAACAAGTAAGTACAGAATATCGGACCCGTGAACACCTCAATTGTTAATGACAAACGCCCAAGTTTACACCTCTATAGAACATATTCATGGCACTTTTAAGATGTTAACTGTCAATTGTTCTTGGTGGAAAGGCGTTATATTTTTTTAAATAAGACACAATTTGTTTTGTACTGCTTGTTAAGATTTATATTTTATCAGTTGATAATGATCGTGATGAGCAAAGCCGGTCATTATCGTTATAAAAATGTAGAAGTTGTATAAAACATTCTGTGTATATTTTTTAAAATATTCACGGCATACTTTCTTTTATAGAAATAAGACCAACGAGTTACTTCTTCCCAGTTTCTTGAGCACATTCATTTATGAATATTTTAGTTTTTTAGTTTTTTCAATTTATATTCGAGTACCATCAATTTGGTTAAGTTTGCCCTTCGGTCTAAGATTGGCCCACTACATGAAAAAGGAACTGTTATAATACCATTATAATACTAACGCCATATGAATATTTTTAAGTTAATCAAAGGTATTGAGTAGCCCTTGGTGGTAAAAATATGAATGAATGTGCCACATATTTTGTTTCATTGTTGAATTTGTAAGCTGTCAGCTTTGAATTATAAAACGAAATTTAAAAACTTTTAATATAAAATTAAATTAAAAATTGATAACTTAGTTATTCCACTTGATTTATCACTAACGTGACGCGTTTCACCTCTTTAAGAAGCATCTTTAGACTAACCTTTAGTCTGTTAGTTTGTCTGAACATGCTTCTTAAAGAGGCGAAACGCGTCACGTTAGCAATAAACCAAGTGGAATAACTAAGTTATCAATTTTTAATTTAATTTTATATTAAAAATGAACTTCCACAAAGCTACCGCCGAATCCATAGAAAGTATTAAAAACTTTTCTTTAAATAAATTGTATTAGCCATATTTTCAACTTGTGTTACTACTACAGCTTAGAGAGAAAATTGATCCAGTTCCAAAAACTGTTTTATTCCATACAAGTTTTGGGTAAGTTAGCCCATCGGTCTAAGATTGCAACAATAAATCTATTCATGTGAATTGAATTTCATCTTAAGGCATTAGTTCATTTCTATGTAGAACAATACCACACATAAATGCAATCGTGAACCATAAAAATACAAAAACCCTCTGAACTGGTCAAAGATACGCAGATTGACTGTAATTTAAATATCTATATCGGTGGGAAAGCTTTTATAGAAGTAGTTATTTAACGTTTACTTTGACTGTTTAAATTTTTTTAATACCTAGATGTCTTGATCATCTTATTTCTTGTTTGAAACGTATTGAAATAAATTTACATCCATTCAAGTAACGTCTGCGTGCTAAAACGAAATACTCAATTAGTATTCAACATCAAATATTGTAATATTATAATATCACTATAAGCGACCGTAGAGAAAACTTTTGAAGCTTGAAAGCTACTCTAATGGATTAGAAAGCTTATAAATACTAGCTTATCGTAGCTATTTAGTAAATTGAGCTTCTGTTTTAAGTGGGAATATGCCTTTTGCCATTACATGGCTTTTCACTTATATAAGCGGCATGATAGATTAATTGTGAATGACATTTTTTAATGAGCAAAAAAAATAGCGACAGACTTAAATTGCGACTAAATACGTAAGCTTAAATTAACAAACTGTGACGATAAAAGCGGTATTTTCGTTGACCTAATTATACTTGTTTGTTCAACAGATATTTTGATTTCACAATAAATTGATATTCCACATTATTCGATTGACACACGATCGATAAAAAATTAAAGCTTTTCTTACATAACAATTGTTCGTAGGATTTTTATCTGCAAAAACGAACTAATCATATAAACAAATGACACCACTTATATATTATATTCGATTATCTAACGATAAAAAATAATATTCAATTTCAAATGCATTATATTATAAATATGTTGGATGTGTCGGTTTCATGCCATATAGCCACGAAGTATTTCAGAATACAATTATGAAGAAAATTAACCTTTTCTAAAGCGTTAACTGTCAATTGAAAGGCATTGTATTTTAAAAATAAAACACCATTTATTTGTACTACTTCAACATGTTAAAACTCAACTGATAAAAATACAATCAAAACACGGCTATTTATATAAACCACACAATTTTATGTAAATAGCCCTGTTTTCATTGAATTTTTATCATTTGATAATGTTTGTGATGAGCGAAAGCAGTCCTGATCATTATAAACACGTGGAAGTAGCACAAACAAATTGTGTTGTATTTTTAAAAAAGTAATATTATATGTAGCTTACAATAGAATATGGCGGAGGTGATTGCGCACTGGGAATAATTTTAATATGACAGTGATCAGTCCTTTCAGTTCGCTTTCCTATAATATATTAGCGCTAACACGTTTTGTAAATATCAATATTGTTTATAAGTAAAAAGCTGGTTATTTATAAGTGAGATGATTTCTATATATATATAATAAAGTGGGAGGAATAATCTCTCTCCTGATTTGATTAGTAAAGCCACGCTTTGTCGGATACTAACTATAGGTCGCAAGAGTAGTTGGCAGCCCATCCAAGTGAGACGCAATGTTGCAAGACTTCAAAAGAAAAATGTTTCTAACGCGGCGGCGGCAAGGGAGCGCTTTCAACCGCAAAAGCTTTCATATTAAAATAATGGCAACTTTTGATTCGACAAAGCGATGCTACAGAGTCCATAAACGGGGGGGAAATGTTTTATGCGTTTGATTATTATGGTCGTATACGTGTAAAGCAACACCATTTTGCCGAGATTAAATCATACCGCACACACTTACCAATAAAATTACACACTTACATACACATTAACGAAAAAAAATCTCATACTTTATTCAATTTATAAAACTTTTATTATACTAGATTTAATCAATATTTTTTATCTATTGGCAACACGGTTTTATAACCGGGTATTCAAAGCTCATGTACGTTCATGATATTCGATTATTAATTTCATAAATTGATTTTTCTATCGATTTATGGTTTTGTGTTTAAGCACTTCTACCCTGAAAGAGCTCCAAATACAGGACTTACTCTCAGACGCTTATCCAGCTTTTTTGGCTACATCATAGGAATGGCAGAAGGGGACGTGGATGGGACCAAATTTGCTGGATCGACTAAGTGAAGGGCGCCACAGCTCTGTACAAACCGTCTTAGGTGGACGAAGTCTTCGCGAACGTGAGACGGCGCGGTATACCTATAAAATATCAATCGTTCTCCGCCAATGGAAGTGTCATACGAGATAGGTGAAGAAGAGATGCGGCGCGCCCCTTCTTGGACGCGATCAGTTCATTTGATATTTTTATACGAAGTGGGTGCAGCGGTGTGTGTTTTTCATTATCTCGCGCGGTGGCACACTTGCACGTAAGACAGCGTTGCTATTTCGCCACTTTTTGTCTTATATCAATTCAAATCGCACCGACATCGCCGCGAACTGACTTCTTCCAGATAACACACGGTGTCACCGGTGGCTATCAGAGCAGCGGACCGTAAGAGCGAGTGATGAAGAATCATCAAAGGCAATGGAGTTGTTGTTTTAGACGGAGGTCTTACAATTACATAAAAATAAATTGCGCAACTACTATTACATGTGTAATAACATTATTAAGTGTGTGTGATTTTTATACGTTTTAAAGTCTGTGTCACTGCTAAACGTATTACAGGTAAATGCAATTGAGTAAAAACAATCTAAGACAAAAGTGTTGGAGCGGAGGCAGTTGAAGCTCGGAGCAGTGCAGCAAAGTGGTTTTACCTGAAAAGGAGCCAAAACGTAGCACGCAAAATTTACAGTGCTACACTGCTCCGGAAATTCTTTATTTATATCTGAAAAAAATCTGCGAGAAACGCTTGTTACTCAGAAGAAAAACCTTTCTTTCTTCCGAATAGAGTAAGGATAGAAGAATAGGGTCACGACTGAACTGGTGGTTAGCTAATTGCTCACGCTACGTCTCATTTTTAGGATTGCAATGGTGCAAGGGAATTTTTAGACCTTACGAACATGTATGTTTGACATAAATCTATAATCCGATTGAACAAAAAATTTTTGACAATATCCATACTGGGATTTGAGCCCGAAAAACGTTGATCACACCATCACGGACCCTGCACAAATATAATTGTATTTACTTCACCAAGATTGCCACATTTGATTAGAGCTTATTTATGCTGTATGTATATTTCGACGAGCTCATCTTTCGTCAGCTAAATGTCATGCATTTAGTAATAATAGATCATCCATTTGTTGTATCACGATGATTGTCAGTTTACACATAAATATACTACGCTAATGAATGACTATGCATAAACCGGATGAAAATAGCGACGAAATTCTTCATTATACATTTTGTAAACATTTTCCTTTGTAACATAACAAAGCTACTTCGCAGGAGTCAACTACCTTTTACACAGAAGCTTTGCACTTATTTTCACAAATTTTAATGACCTTATTACATTCTTCACAGCAGGCACCTGATAGGGTGACCGTTTTTTCACATTTTTTTAGAAGACTATACTATTACAATTAGGGTATCGAATCCCGGACTCTTATTAAGATCCCGGGATCGTGATTATTAAGAGTAATAACATCTGCAAAATTTCATTTGCGTCCATTATTGCTTCAATTGGAATGTATGTTTTAAAAAACAAAACACAATTTGTTTGTACTACTTACTACTTCCTCGTGTTTATAATGATCAGGACCGGTTTCGACTGATGATAATGCTCGTTATGAGCGAAACCGGTCCTGATCATTATAAGCATGTGAAAATATTACAAACAAATTATGTTTTTTATTTTAAAAATATAATGCTTTTCCACTAAGAATTGACAGTTAACACCTTAAAAGTGGAATATATGTGATTAAATATTTCTCTGGGCATTGGAATGGTTTTTTTGTTGATTTAAAATCAGAAATACAATTTACAAAAAAAGAGAAAAATATTTTTAAAAAGTGACATTTTATTTAATTTATTGCATTATTATCGTATGTTTCGCCAAATGGTATCCAATTTGACTTTACAATACTGTCGTCCATTCATTTACGAAGCGGTCCTCATTTGTCCTCCATTTCAAAAAGGTTAAGAACGGCTGTTATATTACGAAGTATGATACTACAATAAATTTATATTAATTTTATAGGTATTATAAAAAAACTATGTATGTGAACAAACCGAGTTACTCGTTGTAGTTAATCAGGAAGTTTTTATTTGATATATGGATGACATGTTTTAGCATTTATAGTGAATCCCCAAATCCCGGGATTGTCTGATTATCAAACCAGGGATTACGGGATTGAATAATTTATGGAGATCCTGGGATTGGAAACCCTAGTCAACACTATTTATGACTGGTTTCGGTTAAAAGATAACATAACAAGTAACAATCTTGTATTTAAGGATAACAATTGCGTTTTTTATTATTTTACTTGAACTCGATTGCGATCGCTTTGTGAAAACTAATTTTTGATTTAAAATTAAAATGTATAACTTTCTTTTGACGCGTGTGACGTTTTTTTGAGATGCGTTTTTAGATTGTAGAATATCTTTATGGTAAGGTAGTAGATCTATCCAACTAAAACAAAAGAAAATTAAAGGAACAAAAGTTTTCATTTGATGTATGTATAATTATCATAGTATATATAATTATCGACAGTATAAGTATTTGTCGGCGTCCGTGGCGCAGTTGGTAGCGTCGTTGGCTACGGTTACGGAAGTCTTGGGTTCAATTCGCGGTGGGGACGGTTTTTATAAATTGATCTTTCAACCGATTTATGGATTTCTGTTCGTAGTCTGAGTGTTGTGATATCTAAAACTCCCTGCCAACTATCCGATCCTCCCGGGGCGTAGCAAAAGCGATTACCTTACCACTAGTCCTGTCCTAGCCCTATCATTCTATCCCTACTCTCTTCGAAAAAAGAGAGGTTGAGCAACTAAGTAACAAGCAGTTCTCATAGAAAAATTCTATTGAAACACCTTCATTAGGAGACCATATGCTCCACGTTGGGAGCGGACATTTAAAAAAAATGTATAATATTTTTTAGCATTTATAGTGAATCCCAAAATCCCGGTATTGTCTGATTATCAATCTAAGTATTACGGGATTGAATAATTGACCAGGATCCCGGGATTGGAAACCCTAATTACAATCCAGTATAAAACGGATCGTTTGAAGAACGCGATTTTACTGGATGGATGGAGTGTTACAAAACCTACGATTGCGGGAGATCGTAGAAAGGTGAAAAGCTGAGCTGTGTGAATGATATTGATTGAGGTGGTCAAGGTTCACCGTAATGAATGTCAGACCAGGAAAAGAAAAAATTATTCAATAAAGCACGATAAGTATTATGGTCGAGTGGTTGAATCGGATTTTGTTCCATTTTTCAGAAAGGCGATTGTGTTGGCCACATTCTCTATGTCTACAATTGCAGTGAATAGAGCTGTAGTGTTGAGGTAAAACAAGCTTATGAGATTCCTGAGCCAAGTCATTTTTCTTCTACAGGTGTCTTGCTTGTCGGAAATATTCACTTGAATACTAAAATGCAGAAATTGATTTTGGAAAACACATATTGTAACACGAACACATTTGTTGGAATTACATCATGAGATTTTTATACATTGTATTATCATCAATTTACAGATCGTGTGTATGTACTATGTATATAATATAATATTTTATGCATATTAGAGTGGCGTCGCTTTTTTTTAAACTTAAACACGGTGCTGTAAAATTTTAGCTTGCAAACAGTAGTCAGGCAATAGATATACAGACGTAAATAATCAATTATTATGAAATACGTGTTTTCAATAATCTCAACTCTCGATTTTTGAAAAATAAAAAAAAGGTTTTTTTAAACTGTGATTCACAATAGAATAAGAAAATATTACTAAAATATATTAAGTACCCACTAAGTGAATTCGTTACTTGGCATTTTGATTATTTTTTTACTGAAAGAATATTTTCTTAATAATGTAATGTCATAATTGGTTGGTTATTGACATGCATATTTATTTTTTGTCACTGAGCTAGTTTATATATATAATGTCAAACATACGGATACGAATGTCTCGGGTTCAAGTCCCGGTGCGGACAGTTTCATAAATTGATCTTTCAATCGATTTATGGATTTCTGTTCGTAGTCATGAATGTTTGTGATGTCTAGAACTCCCACCCAATCATCCGATTCTCAAAAACGAGAAGTAGCGAGAGCGATTAGCTATCCACTAATCATATATTAGTAATATCCTTCTATCCCTACTCTCTTCGAAAATAGAAAGGTTGAGAAACTGAGTAACAAACAGTTCTCATAGAAAAAATTCTATTGAGATACCTGCTTAGGAGGCCATATGCTCCACATTGGAAGCGGGCATGGTAAAAAAACATAATATAATATAACAGGTAAAAGTGGATTAATGTTCAGCATATTTGCATTATTCTAAGCAATTGAGTTGGCACTCGATTCCCGGCCGAAACAGTCACTAAGTGTTTCCTAATTTTTTTTTTGTGACAGTAATAATTTAAATCTTTTGATAATGGCATATTATTAAGAACAGAAATTCGATTCGTTAAATTAATTTAAATAATAAGAATATTAGACCGTAAATAGTAACTCTATCCCAGAATGTATTTTTAGACAGCGACAGTGAAGTTATAAAAATATTTTTTCATTTGAGGTTAAAAACTCTTTATTAAAAATATTCTGATTCGCAGCTTCAAAAGTGATAAAGATATAACCATGCTGCGGTCACCCTACTTGTAGGGCTTAAATTAATTTTTGTGTTTAATTTATAATTCAACATAAACAGTCGTTAGTCGAGCAATTAAAACGGCCCTAATACAAAGTTTAGCGTGCACTTACCTCCCTTTGCTGAAACCTAGGGCGGGAAATTATTTGTTGAGGTCTAACAATATTAACACCAGGTAATTGTTGTTACCTGAATACACGAGAGCTGTTATTAAAAACTATATTTGTTGTACATCAAACATAATGTCTTCAGGCTTCGTTTAATTGAATTATAAATCAATACTATTTATGAAACCTTTTAGAATTATGGTGCTTTTAAAATGTAAGAGCCTAAAGAAAACTTTAAATTTTAATCAAATTGAAAGTAAAGTTACTTAGAAATTTTGGTAATAATAATAAATATGTTAGTGTTCCTTTCAGAAAATGTCTAGAACAGAGGTCGACAACTGATACAATTATGATTGCTATGAATTGAACATAGTTATGCAGAAAGTAGCTAATCTTCAAAAAAAAGATACTATAGATCGGGTGCGCAAAGGTCAACTTTAGGTTCTGCTAAAAATATCTTGGCTGAAAAAATATTTTGCTTGAATAAAAACACTGGAAATATTTTGCTGATCATATAAACCAGGCACTCGAGTAACAATCACACTAGTCTTTATACAATTAAAAGAAACTGAATGTTTTTATATTCAATCAGAATCTAACGCAGTCAGTCAGTTGGTCATATTCTACATTTAATAGAAATACGAATAAAATATCGCTATATATCATATAAATAATAACTCAGAGCTGCAACAAAAAAGGTATACAAAGAAATTATATTATGTTATATTTTTCATTTGATAAATACACATGATAAAATAATTATATGCGTGGGCAGAGTGTTCGATATAAGTGATAAATTATTTGATTTTTCTTCAATGAAGCAATGCGCCACTGCACACCTAGCATCACTCACGGCTCACGGCTCATGGCACAGTGGTTACATAGCACTGATATAGACGAAGAAGAAGGTTTCAGAATGTATGATTTTCAACGATGAAATTAAAAAATCCTTTTTCAGCGATGAATAGACAGATTCGGATATTGTTTGTTCTCTTTTCTTTTTTGTTAATAACAAGATGTACTTTGTATTGATTTAAATACATAAATATCTATGCACAATTAATATTTTAAAGTATACAGAAATGAAAACTAAGCTATACGGCGTTTTTACAGAACTAATCTATCGTGTAAATTGAAGGATGATTTAAGTGTTTAGTGTGTATGAAAGGTTGTTCAATATTGAGAAATGAATATGAAGAAATATCGCTATTCATAATATATCTTAATGATACCATGATTGTAAGATGTCGTTAAAAGTATCCTGTATAATTCTTAGCAATAAACAAAATAAAATGCTCATTAAGCTACATGACATCAGGTTTATTCGTTCAAAATAATGATCGCAAAAGGCCTAAGTTTCCTAATGGCCGACATACTAAAATCCGTAGAGGCTGTTTCAAAATTTAATGAATACTGAAACACATAAAAAGCATCACATTTCCTAATTAAATTCCCCTTTCTCAGTCAGTCTCAGTAGGAATAAAAATGAAATGGTACAAAATTTTGCTTTCAAAGTGAAATAAAGTTTTGAGGTCAGAATATTAAGGTGGTAACGATGAAACATTGAATACCTACGAATTTTAATTAAATATGTTTAATAAAATTACGTGATAACGTTGTAAATTAACCATAATAAGTGAATCTACTGAAGCTTGTAGCTTAAAAGTAAAGAATCCTTGCTTCAATCGTATTCGAATAGTCACGAGAAAGGATTAGATCATAAAAGCGTGTTCGTAGATAATCACATTTAAAGCATTATTTTTTTCAAAGTACTCTCTCTTTCTCAATTACAATTGTTTGTTTTTTAAAAAGATTTTTTCACATTATAAAGAATAATCTTTTTGGCATACAACGGATACATTTGACATACATAAGATTTGATAACGTTGAGTAATAGTTATGTCGATGTTTTGGCCAATTGATGTAACCCTCAAAATTGAAATTGTTCAAGAGAGAGTAAAAACTGTTTTTATCGAAAACAGTATATGGTGAGTTGCGTTATGAATCTTTGAAATGCACTCCTATAAATTCTCATCATGTTTGCTGATACGGAATCATACGTAGGGAGTGTTGATATAATAGTGACTTACATCAAGTGGCCGGGACAGAACTTTTATACCTAAAACCAATGTAAAATGATGTTTCCCTTCCAAAAAGTGGTCAATTTATTTCTTATTTACATAGTTTGGCCTGCTATGAACTGCTATGTCGTCTTTAAAATGAGATTCAATCATTAATTCATTTTCGTATTTTTTGAGGGTTAGATCAACTGGCCAAAACGCCGTCGATATTATGCTTTTTGTCAGTATAAAAAAACATTATGACTTAATACTGTTTTTTGTTTCAATAACTATTCTATAACTTTATACGTTTTAATAGTACATAGAACGTAAAGTTGCATACATTTTGAAAACAAAAAATGCCTTTCTGTTCGTCAGTACTCTTGATATGTCAATAATAAATACGAATAGCGCTGTACATGATCAAACAAGAGGAAGAATATACTTTTTTAAAAACACGGTTTCACTCAAAAATAATCAAAAGTAATGCTATAACGTTTTTATTTAAATTTGGTAATGATTTGAACGACAAAATCTATTAACAAACAATTTTTACATACATACATAATTGACTAATTGACGGTTCGAAATTTATTTTAGGCAAAGCAAATATGGTTGTTCGTTTATCTATAAAAAACTGAAGGTCAAGCCAATTGTACAATAATATTGATACTACACTGGAAATTTTTATCACAAAACTTTGTTACAATAAATATTTTTATAGATTAAGTATAGCTTAATAATTCCAAAAGATTAAATATGTAATATAACTGTTAGCCTGACTCAATTGGCGTACTAAATAATAACAAAATATTTGGTATTATATCATCAAATATAAAATGGTTATTAACTTTGACAACTACAAGTAGATAAATCTAATATATTTTCGATATAATACAGTTCTCACCCTTTGTTGATCCTGCCACAAAGGGCTAAGTACTTTTTATATACTTACACCGTACGAGATTTTTTTGAGTATAATAATAATTTCGCAAACCTTTTCAACAAATTCTTCAACTGTAATTATTATTATAGCCTTAGAATGTCTAAAAAATAGTACGCAACCCTTGCTTTTTATTATTTTCTATTTTATTTCTATGCATTCTACTAAAAGCGTGTGGGCTGACAATGTCTCGTAATGTTGACATAAAAGTCAGTATAATGACTAGACTTTTACAGTTTTTGGTTTATCTTGACTTAATTTGGCACTTGTGTTTCTTGTACTCAGACGTAATGAAGATACCTTTAAAATGAGCCGAAATATAAAATTCAAATAAATATCTTGATTGTTGACTAGGAGACAACTTAAAAATTGTAAATATAATTTTAGTAATCTAGCAAATAGTGGCGTCTACAAAATTCCATGTGGTATTTGCGACTCATCATATACAGAAAAGACAGAGAGGACTATTTCGCTCAATTGAAATGACAGTACCCGTGTGCCTACACTGTAATAAAAAAGGACCAAGATTAAATATCCGATAACAATAATTATGAGAGATGAACAAAGTAATATTAATAAAATACCAATACCTTAACCACTATAAAAAGTTTACTTAATTAGCCATTATTATTATATTTTGAATGAATTCTCTTCTGATAACAATTAAAAATATCGCGTTTGTAATTTTTTTTTTAAATTTTATCACATGAAATTACTTATATTTAAAAAACAAATTATCACGTATAATTGTCAGATGATGCAGTGTCAACTGCTTCTAAGTTAGTATATCGACTGTGAAAAGGAAAAAAGACGTAACCCACACCAAAAATATGGTGTATAACTCACACAAAACGTGTTAATACACTATACTTATATACGTATATATAATATATCGAATTTAGAAAGGCAAAATGACATATCCATCTGTCTTTTAAAAATATATTTTCCTCGATAATCACAATGTATACAATTTACAATTTTGTCGATATTAATATTACATATATTAATTCGTCTCAACGTGGTTTTGACGGTGGCGTGCAGCCGAAATAGCTTTTAAGTATACCTCAAACTAATTTTAGAATTTTATTATCAATAAATGTAACCGTTGAACCAACCAGGTGAAAAACTGATGACATTTTGAGCAATCAAAAGCTGATCCTGGTTTTAACCTTCTAGCTTCTGATGATGCATGTAAACACCTGCCCCTGTTGTGCACACAATATATGTGGAGAAAAGAATGGCTTCTTGAAAACAAGATAGTAAAATGGCCCAGCAAGTGCTTCGAGTGGACTGCCTGTATCTATGGATCGGTCCTTTCACAGGCAGCTCGTAAAATCTTACGAAATATCTATACTCGAAACTGTTTTTATGTGGCCAAGAATATAGTTATATAATATACAAGTTTCACACAGTGTGTTTCGGGATTAAATATTTTAACAAAATAAAGGATGTAGAAATACTACATTGACTTAATAGTTTAGGATTAAAACTTTACCTTAAAGGCATCGATTTGTTAGCGCCTTAGTATATATCAATTACTATAATTGAACCCATATGTAGAAAAACAGCGTTATTCTTTATTTGGTTTTTTTATCAACACATTTATCCAGTAAAAGATTTTTCGATCAATAAACCGTGTTTTCAATAAAATTACTCAAACCATCTTCATTCATCAAAGATAAATATGTTCGATAAAGAGTATCTCCACAACAACCAACCGCTATTATCTCTGATCAATGTTTTTAGGACAACGCTGTTTTTCCCCATACGGGCTCAATTCGTAAATAACATTTGAAATAGGACGATTGACTCTCCGCTTTCAAATTTATTTCCGATGAGATTTTTACTTCTAAACATAAGTAATTAATACAGTTTTAAGTACTGTTATTGTTCGTATCGCGCCCAGTAGAAAAATCACACGTTTCATTTTTTGCATCTATAAATAAAGAATCGCCATTATTTATTTAAACCATAAATAAGGGAATGATAATTCGGAATGGTTGGTACTGAGATACTCCCAATCACAAAAAGTACCACTGACAACTGACTGAAACGACACTGGTCGCTGCTTTTGAATCCGTAATAAGGGCGAGAAAAAGATAGACGTACAACTTTATACTTTTCTGAAACCGTTCCTTCGGAAATTAACCACCGAGCCCATCTTGCAAATTCGTTTGCAAAAGTTCGTCTCTTTTGAAAATAAATGCTGTGCATTCATAACACTCGGGTCAGGTTGTAGCTGAAATTCGTGAAGTGGCATTTCAGGGTCTCTCTTCTTCGGATGTTCGGTTAACCCTCTTGAGAAAAGTTACGTCGACAGACGTCTTTTTCGCTATGCGATAGCTACACTACCGTCTTGCATAATTTCGAGTTTTAAAAACGGTAATACGTTTCGTTACTCGTGCTTGGAAAAACATTTTAACTTTTGAGTGAACGATATTATATACATAATTGCAAGAGGTTAATCTATTTTAAAAGCGAAAATTTTAAATATTTATTCTTTATTCCGTTTCTCCTTAATATGTTATGACCGTTTTTATCGAAGGTTTAAGACATGAATTGTTTGTTTTTTAAAAGTATAGAACCAGCCTGCAAATGTGGATACCCCGTGGAAAAAGCTTTAATGTTCAACGGTATCATTTGGGATGTCGACGTATTCTGCATGGACGTGAGTGAATTCAGACGAGTACGTTTTTTATATTGCAAAAGCAATAAGCTTATAATTTGTGTAATATAGTGAGAATGCCCGGTAGAATAGAGGCGAATGCTTGGTTATCACCATTTAGGATGTATAGGATCTCAATCAGAACACCACTCCAGTCCGGTTAATCTCTTATTTATTGAAGATGCAGTGGTTTAATACATACAAATTATCAGTACAACATAAAATTGAGTCTACGTTTACGTTTACTTAACACATGAATTTAACCTTTAGTTGTAATACAATTGACACCACAAACTATTTTTAATTTAAATTAAATCCAATTTCAAAACAAACCAAAACAATTTATAATGACTGCGATGCGTCGGACGCCTCGGCCAGCTCACCCACTAGCCGAGGCCTCCGAAAACAGACTAACTGCCAAAATAAAAATTAAAACCTTAAACAATGTAGGCCTCTCTTTTTTGTCAATGGCTGTCGTCCGGCGGACGAGGCTATTAACAAGCTTGTTTCTTTCTAATTTCAGCTTAGCCCAGGTCGGTCATCAGCCGATTTATTTTTAACGGCCATAAACCGGTTCGGCTAAATAATTAGAAACCAAGAATAATTGTCATGTTCTGGATCCTTTTAAAACTTAAATCTGGATCCTTTTAAAAGCAAAATCAGGGTGTCAATAGATTTATTAATCTATGTCCGCTCCCAATGTGGAGGCCATATTCTAATGGATGTAGCAAATAACTGCATGTTAATCAGTTGCTGGATCTCTCGTTTTTAACCTCTTGAAGCCAACGACTGTGTATTATACACAAAGCGTATCATTTTAGTGTAAAGTTATAAAGCGTATGCCAGGATGTTGCTATTTGATCATGTGATTTTTTGGTACTGAAAAAACCGCTCCACCCAGGCGGTGCTTTATTTCAGTTATAATTTAAAAAAATATCCTTACTGCCTGATAAATGGGTAAATTAATATAAACTTAAATTATGATGACATAACTTACAACTCTTGATATCAGTGATTCACAATATTCAATAAAATACAGCAATTATTTACAAAACTCATTACATATTATATAAATACTAAGGAGCCAATAGTATGGCGTATTCTAAATAAGTATTTTACGTTTTTAAAAGAAAGAGTTCTGAGAAAAAGTTTTAATTCTGGTTTCATCTTGTAAATTGTTAAGCATGTTTACTCTATAATATATTTTCACTTTTGAGGTGTTAACTGTCAATTCTTGGTGGAAAGACATTATATTTTAAAAAATAACACACAATTCATCTGTACTACTTCCCCATGTTTATAATGATCAGGACCGGTTTTTCTCATCACGAGCATTATCAACTGATAATGAAACCGGTCCTGATCATTATAAACATGTGGAAGTAGTACAATTATGTTTTATTTTTTTAAATTTATTTTCAAATATATTAAAAATGATGTAACTACAAAAACTGTTCTCAGAAATGAAATTACGAAATATTTTCTCCGTGTAATAAATAACAAGAAATAAACTAAGAAATTTTTGTTTAGCTGATATTGCTTGAATTGGACACAGTTATTATAAAAATTCAGTTTTTCTTCATTTAGGCGTACAGTAAGAAGGAGAACTCATGTGTAGCAGTAATTTAGAATAAAAGGGGATGAAATTTCTCGATTCTATCCCTCGAGTATAATTCTAAATACACATCGGTTTCATGGACGAGGGTTTCATTAAATGTCGCTTCTCAAACCACGTATCTTCAATTTGAAAGTAATTATTTCAAAAAACGTAATACGCGAATTTTATTTTGAATTCGTTCGGCTCAGTTAATTTATACAATAACATAGAAATGATGGAAGAGGAAAAATATTTATTATTATAGTACTGCGAGTAAAAAATGTTCTGACATAAACAGAAAATTAAAGTTTATTTCATAAAAATAATGGCATTTAAGTAAGCTAATTGAATATTTGACATCAAATCAAATTAAAATTATTTTAAAAATATAATACCATTCCACCAAGAATTGACAGTTAAGACCTTTAAAGTGAAATTAATCTTAGGCAGAGTTAATCAATTCGTGAAATACAGACAGTACAAACAAATGTACAAAATGTTATTTGATATTTGAACATTTCATGTTTTTAGTCTGTAACCTTCTAATATAATTAGCAAGAAGATCTTGTGTCAATAAGTTTCAGTATATATTTCATAATCTGAAAATCCTAAAAATTACGAGCGATATATAAGTATATATCACAATAAATCTATTAGTAAAAACTATCATCAAATTTCTCAATATCTATTACACAAAACATGTTTGCTTTAATCTGTCCATCTCAATTAACTGTAAATGGATATTTTTTATGGTTTTTATTTCAAATTAAAATGAATTTTTCTTTATATAAAAAGGTTGAGAAGCTTTCCCAAGGACCAGTGTCCATTACGAGAGTAGTTTGCAATCATCCCTAGCTCTCTTTAAATGCTGTAAAATGTGAAAATACGAGTATAAAATTTTGTTACCTTGCCTATACACAAGAGATACGAAAACGGTTGCTGATAAATAGAATATATCACGTTACCTTTTTAAGAGTAGAATAACGGATAAGAGTCTCATGACGAGAGATGGGTTGGTCTCTTACCTGTAAATAATGAAAACTTATTATCATAAATACATACACAATTTTAAGAGCGTAAATTAAGTATAACCCTTATTCTATTTAAACTTTTTCGTTGTAAATATTATGTCGCATTTTTGTGAATATAATACAACGTGAGATATGTAAATCAAATCTTATGTATTAGAACTCTGTAGACGTTTTAGTATCTGACCAGATTAATAAAGCCGTTTTACCAGTTGTGAAATTTTTCTGACAGTCTTTTTTTAAACAATCAAATTGTTGAATATATTATATTAGTATATCTGTATTTTTATTTGATTGGTACGCTTAGAATATCTTTTAAAACCTTTAATCAGGCAGTGGCAATATCCTTCCCTCATACAACGTATCAAATATTTAAAACAATTAACTGTCAAAGTGGCGGATGCATTCCTAATGCTACTTCATCGGGTTCGAATCATAGACGATATATTAGTGGTCGAATTTTCACAGATTTTGGGGAATAATTTGTATGCTAAAAAACAGCCAAATTGCATGAAGGAAGCATATGACCGCCCACCTGATTAAGTGTTGAGAAATCTTTGATGTTTCCTATTCGATACATTTTTGTCTGATATGGTTTTTTTCTGAATTAAATATACTAAGAAGAAAATATTTCTTTACTAGTATAACCGTACCCGTCATACATGACAGTATTGAAATTGAAATACTGAATGTCTTAAGTAGCTAGTTTGTCGGAACTGTGTGTCCATTGCATATCATTTTATTTTATATTATACACCGTGAACCACGACGCTTAGGTCATGAGAAAATTTATTTATTTTTTTAATTTTTTATTTACACGATGGAGTATTTCTACGTTATTATTTTTATTAAAAGTATGATCATTTTCAATTAAATTATTCGCAAACTTTGAAAAATTATTACTTTTGGGACATCTGATATGTTCTAAACTCTAATATTAAAGTTTCTACCTGTCTGTCCTATATAGGAAGCTTGACAGTCTTCACAAGAGAGGCGGTATTTTCCACACTGTGACAATGATTCTATTGTATCTTTATTGTTCAATAAGATTTTACCTAAGGTGTTAACTGTATAAAAAGATGCCTGCAAGTTATCCAGTAAGAGCTTTGACATTTTTAATGATGTCTCTCCAAAATAAATGAAAAAAAAAAGTTCTATCATGTGTTTGGTCTTTATAAAGATAATCTAGTATTAATTTATATGATTGTTTTCGTTTTAATATATTATTAACTAACTCGGTGCTATAACCGTTATTGAAGGCAATTTGCTTTATGGTATTTAATTCTATTTCAAAATTTATCTGCGTTAAGGGGATGTTAATTAGTTTATTTATCATCGAGTGAAATGATGAAAGTTTTTGTGACCACGGATGCAATGACTCCGCAGGAATAATCACGTCGGTATACGTAGGTTTTCTATTAATAGGAAATTCTAATTTGAATACTATATGGTAAAAGCTACAATAATAATGCAATGAATAAAATAAAATATAAAATTATTGTGATCATTATTTTTATTTTGAAATATTTTTTACTTTCAGCAAAAAAAACCAGTTTAATGCCCAAAAAAAATATTAAATCTCGTACATTCCAATTGAAGCAATAACGGATACATATATTAACATACAATTTAACTTACACTTAACGACCAATCCCGGGATCGTAAAAAGGTTCCGGGACTGGATACCCTAGTGTTGAATACTAAAACACGATGGATTTATAGAACTTCTTTTTATTATGTTATAATATTGATATCAAACATAAGAATTTAAACAATGAACCGTACATCTATTGAAAACATTAATTATTTTCTGAAAAGCAAAGCTTCACTTGATAATGTTCGCTGAAACGAATAACTTGATCAGCGAACTGAATTGTTACTATTAGTTGGAAAAATCTTCTTCTAAATACTTTATCGAAAATAATGCGCGGGTAACAGAAAAATCTCGACTCAAATAATAATAATAACATCAGTGTTGTTGTATGAAAAAGTATTTCTCAATTATTATTTTATTATCGCTGATGGGTAATTTATTTTTTGCGCACTTTTTTCGTTTTCTTCTGTTCAAATTTTTAGAAAATCCGTCGGGAATTTATTCGTTCGCATTTCAGAGAAATCTTTTGATATCATTATTTCACCCGTGTTTATGTTATTTTGAAAAAAATGAATATACGTTCACCGTAGTCCTATATGGTTTTATGTGTGATTTTCTTGCATCATAAGACTCATTCAAAACTTAACCGTAAATGTAAAATAGCAGTCTTTTTAAACTTTTTTAACTGATAGGAAACGTCATATTGTTTACACCCAGGATCAATAATAATTGATAACAGAGTTTAGTCTTGTATATTATCAACAACATACTGACGTTTTCTTTGTTCATTTTACATACGTGTCTTCAGAATATTTTAAATACGTTTAATGATTATACTACATATCGTCGTTTCCATTGCAAATTTGTATGTCTTCATAAGTTTTTTCAACTGTTTGTATTATTAATGCGAAAATCTTACTCAAGTGAATTCAAACTACCGCAACTGACAAAATTAATTACGTGTTTAATATTTTTGTTTTAAATCGAAAAAAATATTTTTTTAACTGTTTTTATGCTCCTCAAAAAAATTGAGATTTTTAGGATTTATAATTTTGCAATAGAAACGACGAAATGCGCCACATTGTGAGCGGATATGGATGAAATATTAAAGTTGAGAAATACAGAATTTGACATATTATTTTTGCTTGATCAATTCGTCATTAATTGCTTTGATTTACCAGTTGTTTGAAGCTGTTACATAATAACTAAATACATAGAGTCACCTGTCAATATGCGTTTAATGCGCTTTGTGCACACGATGTGCAGACAGAGATAAAGAAAGAGAGTTTATGTGTGTATGTGTTTCAAGTGTTTTACTCTCGCTAGGTATAAATAATGTTTTAATACTGAATAAATATTATCAATTAAATTGTTCCCAATCTTGCACGTTGGTTCGTGGAAAAGGTACAGGCAATAATATTATATTATAAGATTTCATAAAAGGAGGTCGTCCAATCAAGAATGAAAACATAACACAGATAAATGAATTATTATGCAAAGCATGAATTTTGATTGGACGAGCAGCGAAAGACGAGAAGATGTATTATTTTAAAGGAGCAAAATAACACGAAAGACTCCCGTCTTGAAGCAATTAATGAAAGCGTACGCTCATTCTGAACATTCGTTTTGGTTCATTTTTTTAAACAAAGACAACATCATCAATGTTGGTACGCTAATGAAATGTTATTGTATTTCATAATAAAATTTTCCTAAATATATTTTATCCTACTGAAAATATAATGTAATCCTGAGTAGGCACTCAGTTTGTTGGCTAATTAATTTGTAGGATTGGTACTGAACAATTTAAATATTTATATCTTTTCTGCGCGTCTGTTCTGGATAAGTACTGCCAAACTAAAGATTTTATTAGCTAACGGATTTGTAAGGAGGAAAACAAAGAAAGGTATCTTACGAATTCTAACTGTAACGTTGGATGTTTATAGTATTATTACTTTTTTAACCATGCTCGCTCCCAATGTGGAGCATTTGAACTCCTAATGGAGGTATCTAAACAGTCATTATTCTACGAGAAATGCTTGTTCATTTGTTTGCTCAAGCTATCTTTTTCGAAGAGAGTAGGGATAAAGAAATACGGTTAGGACAGGACTAGTGGTTAGCTCTCGCTATGCCCCGTTTTTGGGATCAGGTGGGTGGAACGGAATTCATGACATCGCGAACAACCATATCTACAAACAGAAAGCCATAAATCGTTTGAATAATCAATTTACGAAACTGTCCATGCCGGGATTTTAACTCGTGATATCTTGAACTGAAACCAAAGACTTTGACCATTGCACGACAGAACCAACAAATTAACAATCTTTCATTCTTACTTGAATCGCTTTTACGGGTTTAAATGTCAATTCCTGTTAGAAAGCCAATACTATTTCCACAATTTGTTTTGTGGAATTAAAATGTGTTTTTATATTGATATATTTTATTATTTTGCCATGTTAAGTTCATAAAGAGCATGTACATAACTTAATGGTAAATTTGTCGTTGACTGGTTGTCAGTCACCTAACCATCTTTTTAAATAATGATAAAGATAGACAAAGGAAATTTGGTGACAATTTTACGAGCCAATTACCATCGGTTGGTTCCATTTTGAAGATTGTATGGTCATAAGAAAGGATGCAGAAATTAAAAATAGAAAAAAATAAATATAAGAGTTTAGACTCCTGGACAAAAGGATAAAACTTTATCTATCACTCAGTATTTAATAAACAACGTTAATATTAATACACCCGACAAGTATTTAACTCAGTCAATTATATTATTATCTTCGCAGTCAGTAAATTTTAGTTTAAGTTAAGTTCCACTAGCTGCATAACTTTGTCAGAATTTCAAACGCGAGCGTGCTGTACCAAATCCAAGTCTGATTATTATACATAACGCCTCTGAGTTTATCACCTAGCGGTATTAACCCTTGAGGGAAATAATATTCTTATGGAGTTACCTACGTTTGAAATTTTGAAGCTACAACTCTAAGCCATGGCTTATCGTAAAATTTTGTAATATCTTTGTCATAAATCAATTCGTATTAATTGAATAAAATTACGTTAAGATGTAAGATACTTAAAAGGACCCGAGACCCAAATTCTATCACAGATGCGGGTAGGCTTTTTGTGTCAGAATATTATTAAGAGGCAGGGGTTTTTAACTGCGGGTATAATAACGAAAGCATTATATCCTTCATTTGTTTCAAACACATTATTTTAATTTTGATTAATGTTATTTATGGTAACCATTTTAAATAATTCAGAACAAAACATTTATTTTTTTTCTATGTCTGCTCCCAGTGTGGAGTATATAACCTTCTAACGGAGGTATCTCAACAGAATTTTTCTATGAGAACTGCTTGTTACTCAGTTGCTAAAACTCTTTTTTTTTTCGAAGAAATAGAGGAATAGAAGGATAGAGCTAGGATCGGACTAGTGGTTAACTAATTGCTCTCGCTAAGCCCCGTTTTTGAGGATCAGATGGGTGGGAGGGAGATTTTATACATCACGAACATTCAGACTACGAACAGAAATCGATAAATCGATTCCGATGATCAACTTATGAAACTATCCGCACCGGGAATTGAACCCGAGACATCCGTTACCGTAGCCAACAACGCTATCGACTACGCCACGAACGCCGGCAATGATAAAGGATATTAAATAGTCTACAATAAAAATGTCACGGACCTCTTACAAATCAATAAATATCTACTAATTTGAAATAAAAATTTGAAACACCTATAGCTGCACAAATTCAATCTCGTTTCATAACTGATTTTATAGATATCAAAGTGCTTACAATGTTTATACACAAAGCATTTGCAAACACTTTGAGATTTATAAAATACTCTTAAGATGTTAACTATCAATTCTTGATGGAAAGGAGTTATATTAAAAAATAAAAGACAATTTGTTTGTACTACTTCCACATGTTTAGAATGATAAGGACCTGTTTCACTCATCACGAGCATTATCAACCGATAACAATACAATCATAACAGGGCCATTTATATAATGATTACAAGGTATATAAAACAGCTGGTTCATGAACTAATACAAGAATTTACAGATCATCAAACAAATAATAAATAGTATACAATTAAAACGTTAATAACAAATCAATAAATGCTAACCTGAAATAAAAAATAAAGGTACATTAAAAGTCCATTAACTGTCCATTAACTGAGCAAAATTTCTTTTTTCATGAACCAAATGTTTTATAAATATAAGCTTGTAATTAATAATATTCAGTTTTATATAAATAACCCTGTTATTATTGTATTTTTATCAGTTGATAATGTTGGTAATAATGTGGAAGTAGTACAAACAATTTATGTTTTTTTTTAAAATCTATAAAACAACCAAAATAATTGATTATAATTATTATTTCCCATATCGATTATCATATATACAGCATATTTATATACTTAAAGTAAACTGTCAAATCTCAGGGGACGAAGAAAGAAAGTCATCGCATTTCCCTTTCGTTTGAGCCGTCAGCATCTTAAATTGGAGAGCCCACGTACGCTCAAACTAACGAAACTACTTTTAAACGCTTAATATTATATAATGTCTTTTATTTTCACCGAACTAAATGTCTACTTAACTATAATAGTCAAGTGAAATAGCGGCAAAATTGTTTTTTAGAACATTATTTATTCTGGATATCTTATTGGGAACTGTAATTAAAATAAGGAACGATTTCAAGGGTAAATCAATCTCGACACATACAATTATAAATAGTTGAATTCGCTTTTTTACCTCTACTATCTTACAAAATCTACGTGTGGAGTCTGCAAAGCTCTTAGTTTCCTGTCTTAATTTATTGCCAAGATGGGTACAGAGATTTATTATCAGAAGTTCTATTCCAATAATCATCATTAAGAATGAATTCTGACATTTTTTAATGTCAGTTAATACGAATAATATTTTTATTTCAATTAACTTTCGTTATATACGTACTTTATCACATTCAATGTAGAGCGTATGGACTCATAATGGAGGTATCTCAACAGACTCATTTTCCACGATAACTGCATGGTACTCAGTTGCTTAACTTATAAATAAAAGGATAGGACAGATCTAGTGGTTAGCTAATCGCTCTCACTACGCTCCGTTTTAAGAATTGAATGAGTGGGTGGGAGGAAGGGAATTCCAGACATCACAAAGATCCATGCCTACCAACAGAAATCCATAAATTGATTGAAAAATCAATTTATGAAACTGTCCGTACCGGGATATGAACCCCATACATCCGGAACTGAAGCCAACGACATATTATTTGTAATATATTAATTTTCTTTCCATTGGTAAAACATATCACATTCAGGTTAACTAAAGGTTTATTGAAACTGCAAGGAATAATATCAACTAAATAAAGTGATACACGTTATTATCCCCCAAGACAAATCTGACATAAACAACGTTCTAGACCGCACTTGACCGATTACGGTTAGTTACCCCTGCGTTTAACCCTAAAGTTATAAATCAACTGGTGTGTCTGGGGTCAGAGAAAGCGTGTGGGAAAATGAAAATTTCTCAAATATAATAGACGCAGTACATGTTTTTAATGGGAAATTCCACGGTGACCCATTGTCAAAAATAACTTTTGCGACAAAGGAATAATATGTGGATAAAAATTTTGCCTGTATCCCTTTAGCCGTTCGCCCAAGGCGCCGAGGTTATAGCAATATTTTGTCCAGTTATTCGATAATGTATGGAAATGGCAAGTGTACTACGACCGCAAAACTACGGTTACAATTATTTACAATACAACGTGACACCAAAGGCAAACGCCATCTGAAAATTTACGAGGATTTAAACTATGTGTTCTTTGTTTGGTATTGTGAACAAATATTTTTTTTAATTATTACGAAAAATGAACACAAATAAAATATTTTACGCTTAAAAAAAACTTGCTTGGATTACATTTATACCAATATAATCAATATATTTTTTTCAACATAATACCAAAATGGTTTTGAACGAACTTTAATGTAAAATTTGTATTGATAACTTTGGTATACCGCTAGTAGTGTAACTAGGTGTTACATGTGCTTTTCATCTTTGAGTATCATTTTTAAGAAAGTAAAAATCATTCTTTTCGTTTGTAAGTAATAATTAGAATCAATGTCTTAGCTTTTAATAAAAATTTAGTGATAAAGTTAGTCTGCAGATGCTTCTTACAGAGGCGAAACACGTTTCAGAACTAATTAAACAAAACCAGTGGAATTATCAATTCAAGTTGTATATTAAAAATAAATTTCCACCTTGAGTCAAATAATATTGATCTCGATTCCATTTGGGTATTATTTTAATGCAAATTTAATTCTTAGTACAAAAATGAACTGGTTGAAACAAATACACCTCCATTTTGGTTATAGGAGTAGTTTTCAAATATTTTATTTTTTAACTAAATTTTTGTCGGTTTTTTCAAACTATTATTATACGCATATTAACGATTTAAATGATGATTTGTTCGAATTTATTTTCACAATTCGTTTAAAAAGTGGTTCCTACGGGCCCCCAGTGGTCCTTGTGACCGCTAAGGGAGTCTGTGGAAAATTAAAAATAATTTGAGGGTTTGCGTGGACAACGTCGGGGAGTCCGCGAAAGGCCTAATATAAAAAAATATTTGTGACACATTTTCATTATTATGAAATAATAAATAGCAATAAATAAATTGAAAACGATTTGTTGGGTTTTGGACCGTTTCGCTAGCGGACCCAAATACTCAGATGAATCCATACTAATACAGGAGAAATTTATTGAATTACTCACAAATGAGCTGAAACCCATGATTGAACAACGATACCAGTAAATCTGGTTACAAAACAGATAATTCTATATCTTGCATTTCAATTAATTTTTACAGCCACTGTTTCTTGCTGCCACTTCCTATTTAGTAAAACGTGGATTTAGTGCAGTTATGAACTTCAGCAGACGGATGCAACTACCAAATACCAAATTGTTCAGAAGAGCCTAAAAACAGTATATTTTTTGGATAAATACTCATATCTTCACTTTAAAGGTGTTAACTGTCAATTCTTAGTGAAAAGACATTATATTTTAAAAAATAAAACACAATTCATTTGTACTACTTCCACATATTTATAATGATCAGGACCGGTTTCGCTTATCACGAGCATTATCAACTGATAAAAAGACAAACAGAACAGACTTATTTATATAAAATTGAGTGTAAAAATAATGGTATATAAAACTGATGGTTCATGAACTAAGACAAGAAAATACTGATTAGCAAACAAATTATACATAAATCAAATAAAAGAGTTTACAATTAAAATGTTATGGACCTCTTGCAAATCAATAAATACTAATCTGAAATCACAAATATAGCTACATTAAAAGTTCATTTAGCTGAGCAAAAATTTTTAATGACATTACTAATGTAATAAGCAATAATGTATCAGGAAAATTAGTGAACCATTTAAAAACAATCAAATATTGAGTCTGTAATTAATATTAACAATAATATTATAATATTAATAATATAACAATAATAATATCATAATATTAAAAAAAAAACTCATAACTTCCAATAAAATCTACAGATTGCGATTATTATTTTTTTATATTCTAATTCAATTAAAGTTCTTCTCTAATATGTAATAAATAGATAAATTTAATTCCATTTTTATATAAAAATATATAAATAAAAAAGTAGTGTAGATTTGTATCTTTCTGCTTCTAAAGACATTTGTCACTGTGGATTTGTATCTAATTTTTCTTTTTGTATTAAAGTCAAAATAAAACAAATTATCTGTATAAATAAAAAAAAATACATATAACATTTAAAAATTCTATATATTAGTGTACCCATAAAAATAAAGTTATTGCGAGACAGAGAGATGCAAAGGAAGTTGTATCCTTATGCATTAATTTCAATAAAAAGCTATTTAGATGCAACTCCACTTGGATCTTTCTGCTTCTATTATAGATAATATAACACTTGCATCTTTATGTTGCCGAAATTTAAGACACGAAAATTAAATTTATATTTTTTCTATTATGCAGTTATTTCATTGGGGGTTCTTGGTAAGGTTTTTGCTAAATAAAGGGTTCTTGGGCATTATAAGTTTGGAACCCACCAGCTTAGAATGACATGCATTCTATTAATATTCATTTTAAACACAGTGGTGGATTGAATTGGAGGCAAACAATATCTTTTTAGTGACTTTAAACCTGAATAATAGAGATCGGTATGTAGCTAATCAGTCAACTCGCCGTTTCCATGAGTAGCTTTCATTTAAAACCAACCCTCGCGAGAAACTAAACAAGTATATATTATGTACCAACATTTGAAGAAGCTGCTACTCTATCCTTACAACATAAGCATGAGTGATGAGTATGAAGTGTTCTCTTGCGGAAACAATGTTTACATAATACAAATATGAATAAAACATTCTGAAGATTATGAAATGCGGAGATGGATGAATAAAATTTGGATACTAAAGGTAACTATTCAGTGAATATGGTCCTTCGCAAGCGAGAAATGCAGAGACCATGGGTGGTGAACCTAGGGCACGCGTGTCAGGAATAGCACGTTCGACAATTTAGCTGGCACGTAAGAATTACTAGATTTTTTTAAAAAGTTAACTCATGGATGAGATATCTGCACTTTATTTTAAACTTATTTTTTTAATTACTTAATTTAACTGGCGACGGCAATATTATCAATTTTCTCTTCCAAATTGTCATTATATTCCGAAATTAATTTTATAAAATGTAGTGCACGAAGTAGTTTGACCAATGAATCCAGTTGGGCGTGCATTTTAATAAAAGTGACTACATAATATGAACCGGATATGAAGTATTTGAAATACTTAAGGTGTATTTTTTAAACTTTTTTAATAAAATTTTGAAAAACTATTTATTGTCATTTTCCCCCATTTTTGAAAGAGTGAATAAACCCATTCTATCTTATCAGACCATGTTGTTAAATGATGACACGGTCTTTGCGTTATGTTTTTAAATAAAAAAAAAATATAGCATAATTGTTACAAGTAAGTAATCATTCAAATAAATAATTTTACAAAAAACTGCTCGGCACGTTAAATAGTCGATGTATATTATTTTGGGGAATTTTGGCATATACATGTAAAAAGGTTCGCCACCCCTGGCATAGACGGTGTAAAAATCTACACAATTTATTTCGACCTAAAATTGTGTCTTCTTTTCGAAAAATGTTCAGTGCAATATTTTAGCCCGTATCACGATATTATTAACACATCTCTATTATAAACGTAAGCCTTGTAGATTTTCTGCTGGATTAAGTCTGCTTATTTAATTTTTGTCTATTTTATTTGAAAATTATAAGTTGAACTGAGCTGAACTCAGTTCGAGTCCATTCGTGTGCTCGAATGCCTGAAGATGCCGAAAGGCGAAACCCGGGTCGTTAATGACAAAATACATGGAAGTGTACAAAATCTCAATAATCCAAATTTGATATTGAAATTCCATTAAGCACTCTCAGTCGATGTCTTAAATTACATACATATAATATTGTTAAATACATATTTTCCTTTTAATAAATTTAAATATAGTATGTCGATAATAAACACTAAAACAAGATTATACCGAATGTGATTTGGCCAATTGATGAAACCTTCAAAAAATACGAAAATGAGTTAATGATTAATGATCATTTTAAAGACAACTGAGCAGGTCTCAACCAATTGATGTAAATTAGGAAAAACAAATTGACCAATTTTTGGAAGGGAAACATCATTTTACATTGGTTTTAGATTTAAAATTTTGACCCGGCCACTTGATGTAAATCACTATTATATCGACACTCTTTACGAGTAATCGCGTATCTGCAAACATGGAGTGCATTTCAAAGATTCATAACTCAACTGACCATATAACGGTTTCGATAAAAAACTCTCCCCTGAACAATTTAAATTTTCAGGGTTACATCGAATGGCCAAAACACCGTCAATATTTTGAAAACTAAGATCTTAATTAAATTTATTGTCTATACAACTTGCAGTTACTATATTTAATTAAATATATCTTTAAAATTGTCTTGTATAGATACGACAACAAAATAACACGTGTTTTATTAGTCAAATTTGTTGTTTTTTCACTGTTTTGTTTTACCACCGTCCTGATTTGTTCGGGTATCGAAAATTCAGGAATCAAGAATCCAGAGCTTTAGAATGTTGCAACTCTATCACAATGATTAAATCTCTTTCTTACCAATCCTTTAACCCAATAACAGTTTTATTATAAAGAAGTAATACGAATAATGTGTTCCGTTTTGATGTTAAAAAATTTGTCAGAAAAAATAAAAATTCAATAGAAAATGAATATTATTTATTATAATATTCTAACGTCGAAATGGGAAGACAAAATAAAAAAAAATCAACCGAGCAATGAGTGTGCTATGTGCGTCATACGTACATCCGCGATATTTGCATATTCCTGCCATTCGCAAATTTCTGTCCAAAGTTATGTGATTTTTGCGAAGTAAGTCGATCAAACCTCCCTTCGCTCTTCATGTCAGCCACTCCGAGTTAACTACCCTACGCCGCCCTGCCATCCTCTTTCACTCTACCGAAATACTTGAGCAATAAAATTTCTCATTTACATAATGCTGTAAAATTACGCCAAATTTTTCGCCCGGCATTCTGTCAACGGGGTAAATCAGAATGGGCCAACCAACGGCATGAACGATTTTCAATTCTTTATAAAATTTAACTGAAATTGAATTAATGTGCACTTGTTCAATGTACACCCAATTCACTTTTAGCACTGTTTTAATACAACACGGTGTAATAAAACACACTGATTCTCTGTTATCTCTAACAAGTCAAAATAATAACAAGACATTATTAGCGGTTGAGTGACAAGTGAAAATAAGCATACTGTTTTTAATTGAAAATATAATACGATGGAAAAAATAAACTATCGATAAAACTAATAAATTAATCTTGAAATACAAACGTCGTTTACTGCCGATATGGCAAAGTGGACATATCAGTTTTTGCTTTTAGATGCCTTAAATTTTTGGAGTGGAGCATTTTAACATTTTTTTATAATACGAATTTGATGAGAATTGAATGTAATGAGTGACTTACTTTTAACCTCAACATTAAGTAGTAGTAAGTAGGTAAGAAAGAAGAATGGATCTCGAAATAGGCCAGTTGTTATGTTATGGCTCTCTCTACACCATGTTTTTATAAATAAAAAATGTGAGTGAGTAGGGATGAAAACATCATATACAAAAATATGAGTCAACGACTAGCAAATTTCTGAATGTTAATATCAAATATTTCAACGATCAAACACGTTGTCAACCGCTGCACTTTAAGTGGGCTAATGCGAAAATGACAGAGAGCGTTGCGCGGTGTTTGAATTTCATACTTATTTGAATAAAATAGATATCAGATTTAGTACAGGGGCTGTAAATTTTATTAGCAATCGCTTAAGCAAGCATATATTAATGGCCACGTTAAATTATTTTAAAAGTACTTCAATTTGAACAGGTAATTGGTTTTAGAGTGTCAAACAAAATTCAGCTCAGCTATTCAAAATCAGGGGAAAAAACAAGAATTTTTTTTTTCGATTCATCAATCATATATGACATTTTATTTTAACTATACCACTTCAAATGGCATGTGATCGACTTTGAATTCAATATTTAAGGGAAATTTTTAACGAAAACTGGCTTTAATTCAGTCACCGAAACACCCTATTCAGACATAGTATGGTAAGAAAAATGAAGTTTGGACGTCCCACTAATACTCAGTACTTTATCCAAACGTTTTCCACCTGCCGTAACGCAATAACGATCATGTTATTGGCCTGATACAGAGCTGTTCATGACCAATCTTTCAAACATACACTGAAAAAGATAAAAAAGATATTGTGACTTGCTCGGCCAAAAGAAAGTGATATTAAGCACCATGCGTATAGTAACAAGTAACAACTAGTATTTAACGAATAGTGCTCTCTAAAGATCCGGTTCATCGACGACGTCGTGCATATACATAAACTTACGCAAATTATTTCAGCGTTATAAATTCATTAGTAAAACCATTTTTTTGATCGAATCTATTTTTTGTTTGAATGTTGCATTGCTTTCAACTTTGGGACAGTTATATAATTATGATAATTGTGATAAACAGAAATGGTAAACATCCATTCCAATAATATTCAAGATATATTATGTGATTCGGAAAGTACAAAAAATATGGTGTAGTCGTTTGGCATGATCAGCGAATAATGGAGACATCCAATGCAGAATACAAAACACCAACGGCGTTCGAGATATTCAGATTTGTATATACATGTAAATATCTCCAACTTAAGGACTAAAATCATTAAAAGTGGTAAAAATAAAAATATTGACATGACGTACTTAAATGAGATATAAAAAAACTAGACCTAGAAAAATCTACACGATTACAATCCAAAAATAGTCACAGTACTGGACAAAAATTGGCGGGGAAGGACTGGATGACAGATTTTTTTTTAAGATAACAATTCACATCCTAATGCCGGTGAAATCCTCCTGATTAATTACAATTATCAAATTTCACTGCTTATTCAAATAAAAACATCACTAAAAGACTAAATTTTCTACATAAAAATAGAACAGTGTTTTCTTTCAATATTAAAATACCCAAATTCTTGGCGTATTTTCAACAGTTTTATTTTCCATACAGTGCCACAGTAAAAGTTTCTATTCAAGGATTCTTTAAGAGCTTCATAAAATAGGTGGTATGTTGTAGTCGAGAGCTTTGAGCCCACCTTCAGTAGCTTTTGTTAGTAGAAGGACCTGTCGCTTAAATATTAATGAGTATCGATTTTGTTTCAAGTAGGTACTGCCCGCTCAAGGTTTTGAATACGTAGGGCTATCACACACTATCTCATTTATTTCTTTAGTAGTAAATTGATTATAGAATCGGTGATGAGTTTTTTAAATAATAGGAACACATATCATAATCATATTAGGATCAACCATAATTGAACTATTTTCGATGAATTCGGCGGTATCATTGAAGAAATATATTTTCATTATTAAATTAAAATTAAAATAATGAATGTGTTATTACACTGCTTATGCTATCGTCCGTTGTCAAGCTAGTTCTCACAGTTGTCGTCGCAGTATGGTAGACCAAATAGACAGCATCTTCCAAAGGCCGTCAAAAATATCAGTTTTTATCAGATGTTTCCTGAAGGCTGGCATTAAAACCACTAGCACGATTTCAATAGAGTGACTAATTTATTTGGGGATCGCCATAACGTTGATTCCTCACTAGAGTCAATAAACTCACCTTAAATGAAGAACTCTCACTATACGGATTATGCACAGGATACTAAATATCAATTCGAGTTAAATAGCTAAGCTAGTGACACATTTTTTTTAATTAATTTATTTTCTATTTTCCCATGCAGCTTTGATCGAGCCATAAATGTGAAAGGTACACTTCTTTCTTCTTTCGATGTGAGACATTGGCTGCGCATACACAACAGGTGGTAGTAGAACAAACTAACCTGTGACAAGTGGTTCACCTCTTTGACAACCATCTTTCATAGATATTTTATTCATGATGTAGACATTGATTCTAATTCGTAACTTATAAGTAACAAAATGAAGGGTGGAGCTCTTTATTTCCACTGAAAACTTTCTACTTTCAAATCTAGATTAAAACATCCATATCAATCAGATCACTAAGCAGACTTTTCTCGTAAAAATCCGTCAATCGTATAAAGGAACTTAGTTTATTAAGAATTGTTTTTAAAATATAATGGTCTTCTTTCTTTAAACTATTCATCACTTAAAAGTATACATAACACAGCAGCCCTGTTTGCATGTGAGAAAGAAAGCATGTCAGTTGAAAATTTACATTAACGGGTATAAAGAGGGCATCGAGAAATGTAGGCCAATCAGAATATTACATTCTGTATTGTTTTTAAATGTCATAGCGTAACAGTGCTTCTGTATTTTTTTCCCAATAAAACGGATAAGTTATTTCATTCCATCGATTTAACTGTCACGGAATTGAAAAGAATTCATGAAAGGCATTCAATTATTTCTGTATTGAAATAATACGGAAATATCGCTGCGTTGTGTGTATTTAGATACTTCAAAAAATAAAAAAAAACACCACAATAATAATTAACGTGAAATATGTTAAGTGTCGTTCTATTGTATTATCACTTATATTCAAACGAACAACTGAATATAACATTAATTTTTGACAAGTGAAAAAACTATTAATTGTCTTCAACCATTTTCATTGAGGGAAATTGTTTATCATTAACACATAGTTAATGGGATATATATGTATCTGTTGTGACATCTCGTTACCTTATTTTGAAAAAGTTCTAATTGCACTTGACTATGTTTTGAGATACGAGCGTTTGAAGTTTTGACTGATCATACTTTGTATTTTGAAGGAAATAATGTATTTTTTACTCGTTTATATTTTAACTAAAGTCTTTATATTATTAAATAACGAGTATCTAAAACTTCAATTAGAACTGACAACAAAAGTTTGTTTGAAAAGGTTTTATCGGATATTTCAATTTTATCAAACAAAATTTTCTGATTTTTGAGATATTTATTAATATTATATATTATGATGACTTTCTGAACCATATAAGCTAACAATAATATTATAATACAACAGAATAGTAATACATATATACTTTGAATGTTTAAACGAACTCAGCTAACTTTTTTCAAATAGAAGTAAAGGATAAAACACACACCAACCATCGTGCGAAGAATGTTCGACATGACGCTAAAACCTTTTCTAAAAAACTGTGATGTGTATATTCTTTTCTGTGATATAATAATTAGTTATATCAATTCATTGAACTGTATGAAACAAATTTATGAAAAAAAATGTGTGAATAGAACTCCGAAATAGTCGTAACTCCCTCATTGAACAATATATGACTCTGAAATCAACGTATATGGCTAATACAACATTTTCCAATCAATAGGTCATTATAGGCCAAAATGACAGTTGGAACCTTTTCAAAGTAAGGTAACGATCTTGTAACGAGAATAATAATTATTTGTTAAAATTAGCATAATTATTATTTTGATTGCTTCAGACCATAGGCTCGCTTGAATGTTGCTAATCTGTTGATAACAGTATAACTAGTTCATTATTTATGTAAAAAAATGCACCTTAGAATGGTGATTTTTAGGTTACTTGAAGAATTAGAACATGACAAAAATGTACAGTGATCAAAAAAAGATATTTTTAAATTTTGCAATTTGTCCTTTAATACATTTATTTTTCATACTAAATTTAAATATGATATGTCGATCATAAATAAGTATTTATTATTTTTTTAATTAATTTGGTTATCTATACAACCTACAGTTATTATTTAATATAAGACATTTCTTTGAAATCGTATTGTATATATCAACGGTGTTTTGGCCAATTGATGTAACAACTCAAAATTGAAATTGTTCAAGAGAGAGTATAAACTGTTTTTATCGAAAACATTATATAGTGAGTTGCGTTATGAATCTTTTAAATGCACCCCTGTAAATTCTTATGTTTGCAGATACAGGATTATACGGATTTCTATCTGTCACAATATAAGATCAAAAAATATTACAAAAATCCATTTTTATTTAAATATTAATGGTCCGCGAAAAAAAAAATTTTTACCGGTTCGCAGATGTAAAAGGGTTGGGGAACAATAGTCTAAGTCATTTACCAGCCACACATTTTTATCCTTACTCTCTCCGAAAAAGAGAGATTGATTTACTGTACAACAACCAGGTGTTGTAAGACAATTTGTATTGAGGTGTTCTTTAAGGAGTTTTTCATTTTCGGTAGTGAAGATGGGTTGAAATATTTTCTTTATATATATAACAGGTTTTCTAAGCAACCTGACAATATGTTTGAAGTAGACACAATGAAAAAATATGTTTTATCGTAAGTTCAATGAAGTCTTCCAAATGCTCTACATAAATATAAAAAATATACATCTATACAAAAATCTTAAACGACTTCTTTGCAATTTTATGTTACATTTTAAGTAACCGCTATGTTAAGTTTCATTGCTTTGTTTATAAACATTATTTTATATGGCAACATACAAAAGTATTGTTTTATACAAACGGTAAAGCATAAATATTTACGATTCCTTTGGTCCCAAAAGGGTTTCTTTTTTGTTTGCCATATGAATACATCGAAGCTTAGTATTGTATGTTATGACACAAATCTAAATAATGGAAGGTATCGACGAAAATAAAGCGGTTAAAATCAATGTTTTTTCTATTCTCCAAGTCTTAAACGCCCCGAATTTATCCTGCCTTTTGGCGTATTATTTCCGCTACAGATGACAAATCCGGCGATTCACTGCTTTTATCTGTTTTGTTCGACTAATCTTTCGGAACGAACGTCTACCCAATTTTAAGCAACGTGTAAACAACATTTATTATACACAACCTATATGACACCACACTGATAATATTTTGCCAGGCATATCGACCATGGAAAGTTAAAAGGATACATCCCACACTGTATGTACCTAAATGTATAAAAGATACATTTTTAATACAACATATTATTCGGTTATGATATTTTATTTATTCAGAGAACATAAACAATATATATTCATTGTAAATTAAATTTCACTTATGTCCCGACTTTCATAATTTGCAGAATTTTATTGATAATATAGTAAATCTGAAATAGAATACTTTACGTAGAAACTGTCTAAATATGAATAAACCAACGAATTAAATAAGAGGACATTATGCAACACGGTGATTTATTGAAAACTAGTATTGATTTCCCATATTCGCCTGGGATTAGAAGAGTTAACATCCACAAAATTCATATAGTCCTTGAATTAATTATAATATTAAATTTGAATTGTTAAGATTTTGTACATTTCTTTGAAATATTAAATACATGGAAATGTACAAAATCTGAGCAATTCAAACGTGATATTGAAATTTCATCAAACAGTTGAACGTTGAAAATAGCACAGCAGACCTAGAAATGACAACCAGAATGACATGAGCAAATTCAACATCGCTACTGTTCACCGTTTGGGAGGAACTCCTGTGACAGACACACAGAATTGTACATGTATTTTCTGCTATATATTAGAGATAATACACAACTATGTGTATGTTTCTTAATTATTTTAAAAGTATATTATTTTTTTTACTTGATAAGAGGGTAGTGAAATGTCAATCAGGTCTGCTAGTTCTCATATAGATACATTCAAATGATATCTATTTGCTGTATTACACATGAATATAAAATTAATTGCATGTCTTTCATAGACAAGCGGTCGCCAAACCATCTAATTTTAGCTAACGATAGATGTCTCACAGAAACATTTTTTATTCGTGCACCTTGTTAATTAATTTATAATGTATGTATATTATGTTAATATGGATTGTTATCGTTGAAAAAGTTACTCATTTTAATTGAATCGCCTTTTGATTTCGTTTTTTTTTATTTCTTGAATTTAGCATTTCATAATTCTGATCTATAAAATAAAACTCAATTGACAAAACTGTTTGATCAGTAAGGGTTTAAACGTTATTTTTGAAACAAGCATGATTCCGAAAGAAATATTATAAAATAAAAGCATTTTAAAAATATTAAAATACTTTAATTAACTGAAACTAAACTTAAATAAACTATACATTTACTTTATCAGTTACTAATTTATGATTGCCAATTTATTGTTCTATTGTCTTTTATTGTATACATATATTATCTCATATTTCATTATTTACCAGCAAGAAATGAAATTATATAAAATATTTATGCGGCGAGTAATAAAAAATATAGACGATGCAAATTCTGCATAATGTACATAAAGGTTAACGCACCAGCAAAGCTGTCGGCAAATTCAAGTGATAACCGATGCAGAATCTTCAGAAACTAATCACTTTAGGCGACGACATTTCGCAGTTGGTAGCGTCGCTGTTTACGGTTACTCTCAGTGTCTCGGGATCAATTCCCGGTGCAGACGGTTTTCATAGATTGACCTTTCAATCGATTTATGGCTTTCTGTTCGTAGTCTGAGTCCTCCCTCTCACTTATCCCATCCTCACGGGGCGTAGCGAGAGCGATCAGCTAACCACTAGTCCTGTCCTAGCCCTATCCTTCTATCCCTACTCTCTTCGAAAAAAGACAGGTTGAGCAACTGAGTAACAAGCAGTTCTCGTTGAAAAATTCTGTTAAGATACCTCCATTAGGAGACCATATTCTGTACATTGGGAGCGGACATGGAAAAAAAAATACAAAATAACGACAGTTGAAACTAAACCGAACTGAAAACATTTCTCCGTGTCTACATAACTGTATCTTTAAAATACCATATATACCTAAAGTAAAGTTCTAAATATACATATGTCACTTAGAATAGTAGTGGTGTAACTCCAGTTTTCAAGTTTTGAGAAAATCAAAGTTTTGTAAAATATTCTCAGGATCAAATAACAACCATTAATAACTGTTTGTCAATCAACTGAAGAACTTAAACGTTAAGGTAGTAGTGAAGTCTGTCCGGAAACTTCACTCTTATTCTGATATTGCAAGTACTTCACTATTATTCTGAAAAATATCATTAAATATGGGAATATAAAAACAAAAAACAGTTTTTGAAAGAAATTAGAAGTATATATGGAAGTGCACCATTATTATACTAATAGAATAACATCTTTTGAACATGTTTGAGGTATAAACTCATTTTTCATGATTTTTGAGTTACACCATTACTATTCAAAGTGACACGTATATGAATTTAGTTATTTTAGATAAATAAAAAAAGAGTTTTAATGATTGGTATTAGACAATACGTGAACCATAGATTTCCCAGCTATGCTCAGTAAAACGCAATCTAGGGAGAAAATGGAAAATACTTCTTGACCCCGTTCTACTGTAACGTTTTCATTCCATTTAACTTGAGTAAGAATCGTTGTGCTCTATTTTAATTCGATTCTCTAGTTCAAATTGTTATTAAAATGGTCTGGTTATTGCTTACAGACAACCGTATTACCGATAAATCCAATTTAATGGCAATAAATTGTCGGATAACGCCGCATCTTGGTTCAGTCAAAACATCCGAATGCTGTAAACACATTTAAATCAATGGCTTGTGGAACATTATGTCTTAATCTGTTTTAGAGTAAAAAGTTCCACCGACAACTGTACAAAATTAAAGAATTATTTTTATTAAAATACTTTCGACTGATATATCGTAATGAGCGATACTTTTTAACGTTTCGTAAAATTGCGGAATACAAACAAAAAAATATGTTTTTTTGTTTATAAATATGATGCGTTTATACAAAGAATTGACAGTTATTTTAACTGTAAACATATTAAAAGTAAAAAAAATATAGAAATTCAATAATTTCGCAAATTACTAAAGCTTGCATTTAAAAACATTCAAGATATTATCTGTGTGCGAAAGAAATAGGGAGTTACGTTTTAAATTTAGTACTTTTCAGGAGAATCAAAACCAGATGTGCGTGTGTATGAAATATGTCGATAGTGTAATCAGTAAAAAAAAACAGTTTAGAGTTAAGTATGAGGAAATGCTAAGAATACCGATATCTGTGGTAAAGTGGTAAACTATGGCTATTTTAGATTGACAGTGGACTTTAGATTCAAACTGTTACAACTACGAAAATCATGTGAAAACTTCTGAAAAAATGAAATATTGACTAATACATATTTCAGGTAATCCTATAATTTCATTAAAATCTACAAAAAAAGATGCAAGTAAAATCAAAAATTAAGTCTGCTGAAAATCTTGTTTCCTTAATTGTCACAGAACTATGCTTTTTAAGTTGTTACACTATGCAACTGAGGTATAGATGTGATGCTGTAAATTTTACTAATTTAGCAGCATTGATTCGACTTGTCATTTTTATATTACATCTTTATGTTATTTTGGCATATTCAATTTATTTTTCAATTTAAGACTCTTTTCACACACAATTATATACCATGGGCGTGCGGTGGATGTATTTCTATCTTTATCACACAACTTCACTTGTGTCCAAGCAAGTAGGATAGAAGAGCAAACACCAGCATGCCTTTATATCGCCTTTGCATATTTCATTTTATATGTGATTCAGTGAGAGAGAGAGAGAAAGAGAAATTCACAGCTTACGCCTTATTTATCTGTATAAATAAAATTAATCAACGTATCCAATAAGACTCAAAAATGAACGAACGTAATCAAGAAAATGATATTATACTAAGTATGTAATTTCAAGTCATATTTCGGAGGGCAAACAAAACGGAAAACGGCACATCTACAAAATTCTAGATTTTGAATTGCGCTTATGCACCTACAATATATTATATCAGCACACATATATTTCGGCACCGTGATGCAGTGATTAACGCCGTTGGCTGTGGTTACGGATGTCTCGGGTTCAAATCCCAGCACGGACAGTTTTATAAATTGATTTTTCAATCGATTTGAGAAATTCTGTTTGTAGGCATGAATGTTTGTGGTGTCCAAAATTTCCTCCCATCCATAATATCCGATCCTTAAACAGGGGCGAGAACGATTACCTAAAACCAGTCCTGTCCCAGCCCTATCTTTCCATCCCTACTCTGTTCGAAAAAGCGTGGTTGAGCAACTCAGTAACAAGCAATTCTAGTAGAAAAAACTTCTGTTATCTACCTCCACTAGGAGGCTATATGCTCCATATTGAAAGTGGAAATGGTAAACAATATATATACATAAATTATATATATAGAATATATGGCATAGATATACTATTTTATTTCTTTGTCAAAAAATACAAAATTTATATTGAATCATGCTACAGGCGATTTAATTTTATTTAAACATAGTATAGTTACTGAAGACCTGTGACAAACGAATTTTAATGTCCAATGAATAAAAACAAATTTATAGTTTTATTCCTTCATTAACTATAGTACTACAACTGCTTGTTAATTAATTATTTAACACAGCGTTTATTGTTATATGATAAAAATAAAATTTTACTTTTTTCATCTTTACCATATTCTGAAAATATTTTCAACAATAGTTCCAATCTTTCAATGTTGATTAAAATAAAAATGACACCGCTCAATAAATTTGCTTTGGGTATCGATACATTTTCCACTGACATAATTTAACTGATTCTCTGCAATAAATTCACGACTCAATTACATCATTGACAAAAAAATACTTCCGAACGAAAATGGTTGTTTTTGCTCGCTGCCCCCAACCCCGAGTTCTTGATTTATTTTTTGCTTGGCTCGATTTTTTCAACACAACACAACTGATTCCGGAATCGCGTCTTGCCAGTCGTGAAAACATTTTTTCCTTACGCAGCCATCGCGAATAGACGCGGGAATCTATTTTCGCGAGTGAAAAATGATAATTCTCGAAAAGCCCAAAATAGTATGTCGTATACGAAGAGAAAGACATTTTTAATCGAATCATAGTAATATGAAATGGTGTCTTTTTCAGTATCTGATTTTTATTTAAGATATACCAACTCACAACGTGGAGCATTTTGTGCAATGTATTAGCTTTATTAAAAAAAATATTGGTCAATACAGTAGTCCATATAATGAACGAATACATTTATATAGTATATATAGGACGCTTTTGTATCAATCCAATGCAATGTGTCAATTACCAGGGTCAATTCTTTTAACTCAGTAACTTGTCACCTTTTCCAAATTCAAAATTCGATTTATGAGTACAGTGTTGAATTTTTTTGATAACAGCGCTATTATTAAAATTAATTTGACTGTCCAACAAATCACTTTTAAGGCGTTAACTGTCAATTCTTGGTGAAAAGACATTTTATTTTAAAAAATAAAACACAATTCATTTTTACTCGCTCATCACGAGCATTATCATCAGATCAGATGATAATGCTCGTGATGAGCGAAACAAATATCTAAAAATAAAATATGTATCCCCAAATTTACTCCCATCATTTTATTGTTAAAAAATGGCTTGCATTTATTTTGGTCAGTAACTATTTTAATTTTCAGTCAGTAAATTTAAAAAATGGTCAAGAACTCATTCGATAAATGGTCAGTTAGTAAAATAAACGATGATTCATTTATTCGAAATGACCAATTATTAAATTAAGCGGTCTGATATTTATATAAAACTGTCAGTTTTTTTAATTAAGCCACGTCGGCGTCCGTGGCGCAATTGGTAGCCTCGCTGGCTACGGTTACGGATGTCTCGGGTCCAATTCCCGGTGTGGATGGTTTTCATAAATTGATATTTCAATCGATTTATGAATTTCTGTTCGTAGTCTGATTGTTTGTGATGTGTAAAACTCCCTCCCACTCATCTGATCCTCACGGGGAGTAGCGAAAGCGATTAGCTAACCACTTGTCCTGTTCTAGCCTTATCCTTATATCCCTACTGTCTTCGAAAAAAGAGAGGTTGAGAAAAAGTGAGCAACTGAGTAACAAGCAGTTCTCATAGAAAAATTCTATTGAGACACCTCCATTAGGAGGCTTATGCTCCACTTTGGGAGCGGACATGGAAAAACCCTAAGCGAAGCTTTTTTTTTTGGCAATTATTTCCTGGCCAAATAATAAGTTGCCTTAAAAATTCAGTGAATTCTGGTTGTAAGTAATTTTCCAAACTTCTTTTTGAAAAATGGTAAGAATAGAAATATACTATTAGAAATGGACTAGTTGTAAACCTATCGCTCTCTTTAATAGCTATGAAAATATCACAGACATATTTATTTATGCAAATATTTTGCAAAATTATTTTTAAAAAAAATATCCGGCATTACAGCTGACAGCCAATGCGCCAAATATTTTGAAAATTAGAAAATCATACGAGATAAACTCGATGAGAATTTTTTAGAAGTCATTCATGTCGAAGATCACAAATTAAAATTTAAAAAATATAAATTCGATATTGACCTTGCTGAGAATTGAACCAGGACCCACCTGCTCGCTAGGGCAAACACTTACCACTAGACCACAGAGACCGACTATGAATTTAGGGACTCAAACCTCTAATTATAGTATAGTACGGAAACGCGTATATATTTTAGTACCATGGCTATGGTGATAATAAAACTAAAAGTATCGTTATTAAATAATTATATTAATATTATATTATATCTATTTTAACAAAATATTAAACTGCCTCTAAACTCTAAAATGATTAGTGCATGCTACTCACAACTAACTACTCAAAGCTTTTCTATTATTTTCTGAAAATGTAGAATAAAACAAATTGGTTACCACCCAGTGACCTTTGTCTTATTTCATTTCTATTTACTTTAAATTGAATATTAAATACGAAAATAGTCTAAATTGCTACTGTGAAAAGAATCCATTAGAACTATTAAATAATAATTATTATATGTATTGCTATATTTTATTGCGTTTTACGAGTAAATGAATACAAGAATATGTAATATATATATACGGTTTTCCATTGTAAATAAGTTGATTTTCCCATCGGATTTAAGGGTGATTTGGTATCAATTTTCTAAGTGGAAAGTCTATGTCATCAATAGAGAAGTCGTAAACCTTTTCCAGTGATCTAATTCAATATAGCGTTGTAGATTATAAAAATAGTTCTAAAACAATAACACTATCTGCTAATATGCAATACGATTGTTATTACACACAATTTCTTTACTTATATTTATGATATGATCTATATATTCGGCCACAGATTTCAAAGATTGATATATTATACACAAAAACCGTATCTGTGAGTACTATGCAATATAATAAGATTTGAATCATGTATTTCGATAATTACCAGTATCACTAGTGCGCAAAAGCTATTCGCTATTGATTAGCAGATTCATTAGTATTTCAATACACGCATAGTTTAATAGAATGCATAATAAGCCACTGGAATACTGGTAGTTGAAATCAAAGAATTAAAAGCCTTCCTAAAGAGTGAAGATTGATTCTTAAGAACTGGCATGTGAGAATTGCGATACTTCGATTAAGAATTTACAAAACAAATTATTTTCAATTTGGAAAGGCTTAAAAGAACAAGTTTAGACAATTTTTATTTATAAATAAAAACATCACAATTTTCTATCTTTTTTTACAAGAAAAGTGATTCATATTTATTATTAATTATATTACTTTAATAGTTTAACATATGCGTATGTCGATCGCAGAAACATTTCTATTTAAAACGTTTATTCTATGTTTTAAAAAATAAAACACAATTCATTTGTACTACTTCCACATATTTATAATGATCAGGACCGGTTTCGCTCATCACGAGCATTATCAACTGATAAAAATACAAACATAACAGGCCTATTTATATAAATGTATTTTTATCAGTTGATAATGCTCGTGATGAGCGAAACCGGTCCTGATCATTATAAATATGTGGAAGTAGTACAAATGAATTGTGTTTTATTTTTTAAAATATAATGTCTTCCCACCAACAATTGACAGTTAACACCTTAAAAGTGTTTATTCTATGATAAAATACACATTTATAGCAGAAAACCAAAGGAAAACTTTAAATGAGGTATACAAGTTTCAAAAAATATTTCACGTATTATGACTTCTAATGCTTCATTTGCCAAAAATCCATCACCTAAATGCAAAAATAGCTTCCTTAAAATTTCGTAAACTATTTAAAGATTTATCTTTTCAATATCTCTCGATGTAAAATATTTCGGTTCAACAGTGAAAATCAATCGGAATATTAAAAACAGTTTAGTAAAAGCCTTTTAATTTAAAAAAAAAAGACGAAAGCTCTAATCAAAAAATGCTACTTAAACTAGTTCTGCGTCCAACTGACAAGCCGCACTGAGAAATTAACAGTTAAGCAATTAAAATGGATAGTTTTTTCTGAACCATTTCCGGAAGTTGTCGACGGACGACTATTCCCTTAGGCGCCGGCTAGGTAAACGAAGATCGATACGCGAAAAAAACAGGCAAATAAAATTTTACGACCTGCGTATAAACACAAATACACACTTGTGCAAGTCGATATATTATACTTGATCTATAACCAAGCAATTACTTTCGGATGAATGAGAAAAAAAGATCATAAAACTAGTTTTATGTGAAAATTTTACACTGTAGACGTCTGACAGGAAGGCTGTTAGAAATAAATAAGTAATTGAAAAAATGATACTATTTTTAAATTAGCTAGGTAATGAATGTTTCAATGAAATATCTTCGTACAAAAGGGTATAAGAAAACGCGATGTTTTTAGTTTTCTTTTGCCGACTATGAAAAACGAACTACAATTTTCACTATTGATTATTTAGTTTGAAATACCTTAAGGAATACATAATATAGAATAGTTTTGGCCAATTGATGTAACCCTCAAAAAGTACGAAATGAGTTGATGATCGGATTTCATTTTAAAGACGACAGAGCAGGCCTCGGCCAAATGATGTAAATAAGAAAAATAAACTGACCAATTTTTCTAACGGAAACATCATTTGTTTTAGGTTTTAAAGTTCTGACACCCCCACTTGATATAAGCCACTATTATATCGACACTCCTTGCGTATAATCCTGTATCTGCAAACGTGATAATTTAGTGGATTTAGTATATAGTACAATCAGTGCATTTCAAAGATTCATAACGCAACTCACCATATAATGTTTTCGATAAAGGCAGTTTTTACTCTCTTCTGAACAATTTCAGTTTTGAGGGTCAATTCAATTGGTCGAAACACTGTCGATATATAAATTTATTCAAATTCAGATTTTGTCTTGCGACTATTTAGTTTATCAATGACTTTTATGTTAAGTATAAAAGCTCGTAAAAATATTTGAAGATAAAATATCAATGTATTTAATTCTACAAAATTTTGGTAGTTAATAGCTATTTCGGCTTAGCGCCATCGTCAGAACCAAACGATGACGTTAAGCCGAAAGAGCTATCAAATTCCAAATAAAATGATGCATGCTTTGATATTGTATCTTATTATAATGGAGCTGTACCACGTAAACGGCAATTCAATCAGTTGCTTGACGTCATAGAGTTTACAATGTTACAATGATGTCACAGAGTTTCATTTATTTTAATTTTTTAATAAGGCGACTCTCAAATATAAAAATGTAAATACTAGTAAAATATATAATTAGTTTTATGACATCAACTGTCAATTCGTATAAAACACAATTTATTTTGTACTGCTGAATCATATAAAATGGAAAACATTTTACGCCACTTGCCGTACAAATAAATTTGAAAAACATCCGCAAACTGACCATATAATTATTATATCTTCTTAATTTATTAATTGGCAGCTAATTATTTGGTCAGTATCTAATTCAATTAACGGTCAGTAAATATTAAAGAAACGGTCAGTAACAAATGGATAAAACGATCAGTAGAAAAATAAAAATGGTAAGTAAATATTAAAGATACGGTCAGTAAATATTAAAGGAAGGTTAGGTTAGGTAAGGTAAGGTTAGATTAAATAAGTAAAAAAGATAAAATAATAAATTAAGTTTAATTTAATAACTGACCATTTTATATAAGACCTTTTATTTTATTAACTGACCACGTGTACACTGGCCATTTATTGTATTAATTACTGACATTTTTGATTAATTACTGACCCAAATAATACAGGCCTTACTAATTTAAAATTTACATTGATTAAAAAATTCAATTTTTGCCACCGAATTCATCGAAAATGTATTTATATAAATTTAATTTCAGTAATGAATACATATGTTTGAAATGCAATTGCAAAACTTGGAAGCGCTCGATTTGACTTCTAAGCTGGATTCAATTTAAAATTAAACATGAAAATTTAACACGAATTTTAGAAACAGAATATTTTTGAATTTACATATTGACGGTATTTTGGCCAATTGATCTACCCCTCAAAATTGAAATAATTCAAGAGAGAGAAAAACTATTTTTGTCTAAAACATTATATGGTGAGTTGCGCTATGAATATTCGAATTGTACTTCCTGTAAGTTCTCATGTTTGTAGATTCGAGATTATACGTGTTGATATAATAGTGGTTTACATCAAGTGGCTGGGTCAGAATTTTGAAAGCTAAAACCGATTTAAAATGATGTTTCCGTTCCAAAAAGTGGTCAATTTATTTTTTCAATTTACATCATTTGGCCGAGACCTGCTCTGTCTTTAAAATGAGAATCATTAACTCATTTTTGTATTTTTTGAGGGTTGTATCAATTGGCCAACACACCGTCGATATGTTTTATATTTCAAATGTGTAAAATAATTCAATTTGATTTATTAATTATGCCATATCCCGTTTAGAGCTATATTATTAATTATTAGATAATATTAGTTACGGAATTTTAGAGAGAAGTTAAAATATTTTAATCGGTCAGGTTTTGCGATTTTCCTGCGAAGCATATTGACATCCGGGAAAGCAAATAATAAATTTGAAAAAAGTGGGGTCCAAAGCAGTTTTTGCAGGAACACTTTTGACAGAGAAGGAAATAAAACACGAACAGGCATAAGAACACCTTTTGTTTTGGCCGATTACTTGTTAGGGCTTTCGGTGTAACATCCTTAAAGACATGTTCACACGGACCCTCGAACACTTGGATTCTTCAAGTACCTTCGTAAAAATATAATAAGAGACGATATTTTATTAAAGGTTTTCAAGGTCTTTCGCATCGCTTTGTAGCGTTTTCATATAAAAAATATTTTGGAAATAAAGAAAGTTCTTTTTTTATATCAATCACATACATATTCAAGATTGAATTCCCAGTTTTTTAGGGCAATAACTTTTATATATTAATATAAAATATAAATTACTCATATAACAAACTTGTATATCTAAACATATAAAAATGAATGTTTGTTTGTCCTGTATGCATTCCTATACCATTCATCCGTTTGCTATGAAATAGTTGTACACCCACCCGCGAAGGTGTCTGAAAAAAAAATCTAAAATCTACAAACAAAAAAAGGATCAAATAGGTAATAACAGCGACATTTCAGTTCGTATATGACATAAGTGTTCATTTTGAAATTCCAATCGCCGCATTTGCAATGACCATCAACAAATCGAATGGACAAACGCTACAAGTGAGTCGACTACATTTGGAAAATCCATGCTTCTCACACGGACAGCTGTATATGGCCTGGTCACACGTCGGAAAATCTTTTTTATTTATTCGTGTACGCACCAGACGGGAAAAACAAAAAATATTGTGTATCCAAAAACACTTAAAAAAACAGAATTAAACACTTTCTTTCTTTGATTGACACTGCAACGCATGCCGGGTACTGGCTAGTTTAAAATGAAACTCGACGCTACTTATCGCTATCTATGGATGCATTTTGTTCATTATTGATAATCCTACAAATTGATTCCTCACATTTTAATGGTATTTTTAAAAAAAATAAAAATAGAGAAAATAAAATAAAAAATTGATATACAATAAATACGGTTAAAAACCGAAATTAAGATCGCGTACATCAATGCGAAAAGAAGATTCAATAAACTTATTTTTTTTAAATGAATTCGAAAAGTACACCGATGGAATGAAAATAATTTATAAGGCAAACCGCATCATGAAAATAATGTCAATGGATAGTCATAAGTAAAAAAAAATCAATTATTTTTTTAAAAATAATACAAAATCTGTTTGTATTATCAACTGATTATCATCAGTGATGAGCAAAATCGGTCTTTATCATTATAAACATATCAAAGTAGTGCAAGCAAATTGTGTTTATTCTTAAAATATAATGTTTTCCAAGAAAAATCAACAATCTACATCTTAAAAGTGATTAAATCAATTAATTAATGTAGTAAATATAATTAGGTGTATATAATATATCGATCGTACAGTTCACTACTCAGATATCTCCAAGAAACCTGTATTGAAATAATTGGAAAAGCAATATTCAAATGGTCAATATAAAACAAATATTATTGAATTGTACCAGAGCTTCTTATTTATATTTTATACACAGGTGTTGAATAATTATGTACTTTCCGAGTAATGTCAGTAGAAACATATTTAGAAGTACCCTTTTACTGACCAAGAAATATCAACATTTTGTTTATTCTTTACAATTTTATCTAAGAATTTTTACATAGCGCAACACTTTACACATACCGGCGTATTTAACTCAAATTTATTTTTTTGGAGTTTTCTGACTGATCGTTAAGTAAAAATTGTATCAGCACTATTAAAGTAAATGAAAATTACACAATAATAATAGTAGACATAACAACCGGCGACCTGCTTTTTCAATTATTGGCGACGGTCTACTAACACTAAACGTGGTAATTTAAAGCCACAAATAAGTTTGAATTGTACATAATCAGAAATAAAACCAATACTAATTCAATATCTATTTTAATAACAGCAATTAATGACAACTTTACACATGCATAAAAACAGTATGTAAATAAAACAAGATGTTCTTGTAATTTAGTTTCATTAACACAAGAAAAATGCTTACTATTATTATTGTAGTATCAGAGGTCGCGTTGGAAACTTGATAATGCATATTTTATTTGAAAAAATAAAAAACAATTTGTTTGTACTACTTCCACATATGTATAATGATCAGGACCGGTTTCGTTCATCACGAGCATTATCAACTGATCATCATCAGTTGATAAGCGAAACCGGTCCTGATCATTATAAATATGTGGAAGTAGTACAAACAAATTGTGTTTTATTTTTTAAAATATAATGTCTTTCCACCAAGAATTGACAGTTAACACCTTAAAAGTAATGCATATTTTCACTAAGCTTATCAAAATTAAGTTCATAGCTACTTATAGCTATTCGTAAACATACTGCTAAATGGGCATCTGTCAAACGAGAGCGATGTTTTTTGTTTTGACGGCAATCATTGTAGAAAATAAAGATTTGCAGAGGAAAGTGGATCCAAAAAAAGTTATCAAAAATTACTTTATGAACAAATTTTTAATTTTAAAAATATATCGCACTTTAATTAAAGGAGTTTGTGTAGGGGTGCGATGGTGCTTTAGAGTTTACATTTTTAAACAATCTCTAATAGGGGGGGTTGGACAAAACTATAATGAAGTAACTGATATGTAAGGGAGACAAATGGATAACCTTTAGTAAATTTACCGCAGAAAAAATGAAACCGAAAGAGTTGGTTTATATTTCGAAGCCTCAGACAAGCAGGCGACTAGGAATGGCTACGCGGTCGACCGGTCGACTCTAAGGCTTCCCTGTTATACACAATATATTCCTCAACAATGTGTTAAACAAAACTTTTCATTGTAATATCCACAACGCATAGTAACGTATAATCAATTCTGAGACCCTACGCAAGTCCTCTATCATTAAAACATGATATATGATACCCTTTCATAGTTTCTTATTAAAATCATGAAATTCCACTGTAGGCGCGACGGAAGTGCGACAACGTGATGTTAAATTTCATAGAAATGCGGTTATTAACACCTTCGGGTGGGATATTAAAATTTACTACCACCCTTCTTAGAGTGACTTAATAATGTTGAATTTAATATAAAATTATGACTCATGAAGGTGACTTTGTTTGTGTAACAAAAATAGTTAAATTATCATCATCAGATCATACTGAAACAAAAGTTTTTAGTATTAATTAAGTACCTGGTAGGGTTTTGCATAGAAGGAAAGTGGCCAGATTTCCAAAATCATATATCGAGACATTCGCTACACATCACTATAACTAAATTATAATATATATATATATGAATGTAAAAAATTACATATGTATACATAAAACAATTTAAAAATAGTCACATAATAATCCGCATGAATCACAGTTATTAAAATATATTTTATATTATGTACAATTACAGGAATTACATTTTAATCTAAATGCCAAAATATATAAAATCATAATAGTTTTATTAAAAGATTTTTTCCGAACTTTCAGCTTGTTTCAAAAAGGCTATAAATAATTGCACTTTCTGTTAGATAGTATTCACTTGGTACTCCTGAACTTTTATTTTGATATTTTGCACTTTGGATTAGATAGTATTAACTTAGTGCGCTCAAACTTTGATTTTAATAGTTTTCACTTAGTCACGAATTCTTTTAACAAAGTGAGTCATGTTGTAGTAGGTTATGTTAGGGTTGGTCTGGTTTGGTTTGTGTAATGTATTCAAATGCGTGGAGCAAAGAAAATATAGGTGGTCTAATATAGGATAGAGTAGTTGCGACAAGTATTTTCATTTCATTACAGCTTCGTGCAACTGTCGATTTCAAAGTGTGAGTATTTATATTGAGTGAAAACTATTTTATCTATGTGAAAATATTTTTTCGTAAGTTAAAAAAATACATTTTATTAAATAAGATCACTTTATTTTTAGTGAAATAATTTGTTTTTTGTGGGTGCATTTGTTAAAAGTGAAAACTGTTTTTAGGAAAGTGAATATGATCTAAACAAAAGTGTATTCAATTGTAAGCCGTTTCAAAATATGTTCTTCATCTTTGTTCGATGAAAATTACATTTTTATAGACAAAAAAAACTTGTCATGTCGGAATTTTCAGAGGCAATGCAAGACTCGGGATTTGCCTATTGAACTTGGTACAGTCCCGTTCGAATAGGGATGACTGACAACACTACATATAAGTAAGAAGTGACATGCTATGATACGAAATGCACTCAACTCTAATCCTAGGTATCATAATTGACCGTTTTTTTTCTGCTCAATCAAATATTTGAGACGTATTCAAAAATAGTGAATGCATTTGATGGTCTTTTTTCCTTTAAATATTAACTGGAATTCCTAATATAGTAGTGTAGTTGTAACGATATTTTAGTGACAAGATATTGTAAGTCTGGTTTTGCTTAGTATAAAATTAAATGAAAAATTGATAACTTAGTTATTCCACTTGTTCAGTGGAACCATATCAATTTTTATAGCTTACACCCTTCCACACGTCCAGTAGAATGTAATAAAAATCCACCCCCACCCTTTTAAGAATAAAATCATCGTTTACCTTAGAAATAAATAACCTTACGATACGGTTAGTCTGAAGATGCTTCTTAAAGAGGCGAAACCAAGTGGATTAACTAAGTTATCAATTTTTAATTTAATTTTATATTAAAAATGAACTTCCACAAAGTTACCACCGTACCCATAGAAAACTAGTTTTGCTTGTTGTGAGAAAATCGAATTTGAAGACTTAAGATGCATGAAAAATTTTGGTGAAATGGACATTCTAATTGTACAATATCTCCTCAAATACCCTATTTGGACTACACAATTTTTACAACATAAACATACAACGCAGACGAACGTTTTTTTTTATGTTAAAACAATTTTCGCAAAATCTTTTCACTGAAACGTTATCGATTAATAAACTAAAAATGGCCACAAAGACTTGTTTGATACTAAAACTAACAATGGCGTTCTATTGTGAAACAGCATACTCAAGAAAGTGATTAAAATGACACGGATGAAATAGTTGGTTGATATCTTTTTATGTATGCTTTACTGTTTGAAACGTTTTCAAGTAATTTAACCTCTTGTGAAGAGGTTAAATTACTTGAAAACGTTTCGTGTCAAGGCCTCTCAAATAATTGTTAAATTTACTACATTAAATTGACTTCTTGTTGAGAAACATATCGTTTACGTAAAAACTATACGTATATTTTCAAACAACTGTCAAAAAAACGTAACATTAACCCTTGCGTATTCATAGTGTAACAACGAGTTACTTCGGTCTTTAAACCTTTAAATTATCTGTGAAATAGGCAATTTGTAAATAAAATAGTTCCACATATAATTAAACATACATTATAGTTCACGCCTTCTTTGTATAATAGATCCTAATTTGAAAACTTCGTCAATTTTACCATTGAAAAAATACAAAATTATAGTATAGTAACAATCCGAGATGCATGATGTACAGTATGCAACCGTTTTGTTTCAAACGTCTCGAGCTTGTTCTGCTATGAAGAATTTCGATTCTTGCATCTTTCAATAATTTCGCATAGTTTGATATGTATTTTATGTTTATACAAACAAAATATGACTTAAAATAATTACTTGATACTACATAAAACCATATTTCACCATTTCGCTTGATAAATGCGTTTATATGACAAAACGAAATGTGACTGCATGAGATTCGAATGTATTTTTTTAGCATGAAAAAGGAAATGTTAATAAATGACATTATTTATTTTATCAAAGTTATAAAGCATACATATGTCACCAAGTAATAATACTTATGTTAAAAGGTCAGCTTGCATGTAATATTAAAACAAGCAAATGCATACATAAATATAGACAACAGAAAGAAACCAAAATTACTTTCAGATTACCCGAACCTTTACTCGTTAGCTGTACATCCCATTGTTTGTGAGCTACATAGCCTTACAGCACACCCTAAATACTTCCCCACTAAACTAAACACTCTTCCTATCAGTTTCACCCGAATATTAGCGAGCAAAAACTCGAACGGATACTAAGGCACTCTTGATGTAATAAGCGTAAGGACTTAATTCGGAAATATTTCTTGTTGTTATAACAGATAAGAAAATAACCCTTGATCTTTTTTTGGGAAATTTTCTGATAGAATCGATTATAAACATCATTTATCCTTTTTTTTACTACTTTCACATGTTTATAGTGATCAGAGCCGGCTTCGCTCATCCCGAGCATTATCAACTGATAACAAGGCTAATATAAAATTGAAATCGATAGCTTAGTTATTACACCTGTTGAAGTTATCAAATTTAATTCTATAGCAAAAACGATTTTCTTTAAAAAATAAAACACAATTCATGTGTACTACTTCAACATGTATATAATGGTCAGTACCAGATTGTTTCATCAGGAGAATTATCAACTGATGATAAAAATGAATTTCCACAAAGTTACCACTGAGTCCATCGATCACATAACAAGGCTATATAGAATTGAATTTTAAATACTACAAGGTGCATCAAACGGTTGGTTCAAGAACTATGACAAGAATTTACAGGTAAATAAACAAATTATATTGATTGAATTGGCATTTACTAGGTAGAACTCCATTATAATAGGATAAAATAACAAATTGTTAAGTTATACAAAATTTTTATCAGGTAATTGATAGCTATTTCGGCTTTACGCCATCGTGAGAACTATACTTAAACTTGTTTTTTCTTGTATAATACGTGAGATGACATGATATTATCTATCTCTTCCAAACAATATATATAACTAATCAAAAATATGTTTAAGTATAGTTCCGACGATGGGGTAAAGCCGAAATAGCTATTAACTACCGGATAAAAATTTTGTAGAACTAAATACTTTGACATTTTATCCTATTAAACAAATTATATATAAACGCAATTAAAAAGTTAAGGACCTCTTAAAAATCAATAAATTAATACTAATCGGAAATCAAAAAAAAGTCAATTATATGAGAAAAATATAATTAGTTTTAAAACAATTCATAAATATTCATTAACCGTAATAGCAAATTGAAAATTTTAAAAGAAAGTAGTGAACGGCTTTAATATTCTAATATCAATAATCAATCAAATATTCAATCATTATACATACATAAATGGAATTAGACAAAAAAACTTGTGCTTTATTTTTAAAAATAATGCCTTTACATCGAGAATTGACAATATATAAAACCTTAAAAGTGATCATTTTGTGCATATTATTCATTGTAAAAACGATAAAAAGTTGGAAATCAAAGTTAACCCAGATACTCTGTCAACCCTTACAAAATTTCAAGTAGTATTGCTTCTTGTCTTCAACATTCTTTTTCAATACATTTTTAGAGAAAATATACGAATGAGTTACAAAATAAAAAATAACTTTGACCAAATGGTATCTATCATTATATTAATCAGTGATTCCCAAAGTCGTTCCTACGGACCCCAGAGGGTCTTTCTGACCACAGAGAGGGTCTGTGGCAAATTAAAAATAATTTAGGGGTGCGTGGAAACGTTGGAGGGTCCGTGAAAGGTTTAATATAAAAAAAACATTTGTGACATATTTTCATTATAATGAAAGTTGAAATAAATAGCAATAAATAAATTGGTAGCAATTCGTTGGGTGTTGGACACTTTTGCAAGCAGACCAACAAACTCAGATTTATTCAAACCAATGTTTGAATAAGGATACTACAAATTCTTGTTACAAAAACAGATACCAATTTTATATCCTCCATTATATTATGGGTCACTGTACAGAGGCTGTTGATTACTTACCGTCTTTCTATTTAGTATAACGTGGATTTAGTGCAGCTGTGTACCTCATTATACTCTATCACTATTTACCATTCAAGACATCAAAATTAAATTTATAATTTTTCTATTATGCAGTTACATAAAATTATTTTACTTGGAGAGTTCATGGTCAGGTTTTTGCTTTAAGACGGGAGCCGTGGACATAAAATTTTTGAAAACTACTGATGTCAATGAAAACATTTATACTTTTAAGGTGTTATTTGTCAATTCTTGGTGGAAAGGCATTATGTTTAAAGAAATTAAGCACAATTTGATTTGTACTACTACCACATTTTTTTAGAACAATCAGGACAGATTTTACTCATCGCGAGTATTATCAACTGATGATCAGTATTAAAAATGTGGAAGAAGAGCAAATCTAATTGTGTTTTACTTTTTAAAATATTTATTACACACATGAAACAATTCAACATTGTTATAATGAAGATTTGGTCTTATTTAGTTTATTTTTGGTTATTTTTGGTTTAATGATAAGCCATAAATATATATATAAATGATCCATCTTCACTGTTTTTCAAACCACCTTCTTGCGATTGATAAAAATCATCGAGTGTTATTTCCAACCGTGACCAGTTTGATTCTAATAGAACGATCAAAAACGTTATGTCTCCTTAATAACACCGTAAAACTTCACAGACAATAAATTATAGATGCAAAATTTATTGAGACAATATAAAATCTCAGAATTTGGTGGTTTGAAAATGTTCTGAAATAATTGATAAACATACTTGTGGCATGTTTCTTTGAAGTTATCGTCCCTTGGGAAAAAACGTTTAAGTCGGTAATAGCATTTTACGAGTTAAAAATTAAATGTGTCTTTTCAGACTCCACTTATTTAATTGACTATATTTCATTGAAATTTGCATTGTATTATATGTAATACAATGCCAATACACACCTGGAAATGCAAAAAATGATCTTATCACAAGGTTGTTTTGTAATTATTATTCAATTGATATTATCTTAAGGTTAACATATTAAACTATTTAGCTCTAGTAATTGGTTAATATCAATTTTGGCTCCACGACATGATCAGAACTATTGTCAGCCTTTGTGGTCTACTGGTAAGTGTTTGCCCTAGCTATCAGGTGGGCGCTGGTTCAATTCCTAGCAAGGTCAATATCAAATTTAGATTTTTTTCAATTTAAATTTGTTATCTTGGACATGAATGACTTCAATTAATTAAAAATTCTCATCGAGTTTACCTCGTATGATTTTCTAATTTTCAAAATATTTGGCGCATTGGCTGTCATCTGTAATGGCAAATATAAAAAAAATCCAGTTTAAGCTGTTATTTAGTTTATCTATACATAGACACTATTGCATCATACTTATTCTCACATATAAAATTTTATTTTATTCTTGTAGAACTAAATACTCTGATATTATTATAATGGCGTCTACCGACTGCATATCAATTCAATCAACTAAGTTATTATATTTCAACCATACATTGCTCCACAATTGTGTGTAATCAAATGAAAAATAAGGAATGTCAATTTTTTCAAAACTAAAGGCAATATTTAAGTTCAATAAAACAGTTAAAAAATATGTTTCAGCTTTTTAGTATACTGCACGTTCTAGTTTTTTTTCTTTTGTGGAAATCAATTGGCCTTAAACGATACTATATTACCTTTATAAATTACATTAGTTAATACATACTTTTAAAACAAAAGTTGTTCTTAGTATGAAGCGTAATACAAAATATCAAAAATAAAACTCTTAACGGTGAAATTCTAACAACCTTTAAAAGTAACCCCTTAGAAACACTCCTCCAGTGAAAATAAATAAAACCACAACACAGTAGGTAACATTAAACTAAAGGCAGGCAGTTATTTTTCCATTAGTATTTTTTCCAGGTGCCGTGTTTATATGGGAACTCCCAACTCTCCCCATAGACTCACACCCCTATGCGCACCCTCTGGCGTGGAAATTTATTACTACCATTTTGAAAAAAAAAGTGGGAGAAAAACAGCGGAACGACGATGGGAGATAAAATTTTAATGACGTTACTTAAGGTGTCATTTTTTTATTTATATTTTTTGGTGATGTACGCATTTTTATTATATTGCTCTTTTGGTTTTTTACGACAATCTTGTTGTATAAGAATCTTAAACTAAATATAAATGGCCGTGTATACGGAGCGAAGAAATATATACGACACTGTGGTGAAGTATTTTGCTCGTTTTGACGTAGAGCCAAGTTTCTGCGTTGTTTCATTCATTGTAGTCATGCGTATAACGCACACCTTGCATTGTGCATTTATAGTTATTGTTTTGAAATATGTTCAGTCTGATAAAAATTGAAGGGCATAAAAACAGCGAAAATCACAAAACTTATTTTGTTCATAAAAAACCTTTATTGTTTCCATACAAAATGGCCCTGACTATTGTGCGTTTTAAGAAAAAGCAGCGTATTTTTGAGAGCTGATTTAAGGGATTTTTATTTTCATATATCTTTACAGAGTTTGTTGCATGGAAGTATAGACAGGAAATCGAGAAATGTAATAAATTTAAAATGAAAACAATTAGATATTTCTTGTTTTTGTGATTGAGTAGATTACAATAGGGTATAATACAAAATATACTACGCATCGATACATTTCAAAAGCATTCGACTTTATGTCAATAATGTACGAAAAAAATATAAAAATGTACCAATACTCGTACAGTCCATTAATGTCAAATTTTAAAAAGCAAAGACTTAAGTGATCTTCAGGAGAAAATGCTTATTCGAACGTTGTTCTTCATAGTAATAATAAAAAACAAACGATCAAAAAATATGCGATCAATAATTCAATCATTTGATCGACGATGTAGTATAAATCTTTGCAAGCAGTGAGTTCACTTGTCTTTTGTCTCCTTGTTTTTTCAAGGTTATACAATTTGCGTACAATGAATATAAAAAGTTTTAATTAAGATAAATTTCATCTTAAGATGCTTCTAAAAGAATCAAAACACGTGTCGCACTTGTTTAATATTTTGTTGAATTTTTTTTTTTTAAATAAAACACAATTCATTTTTACTACTTGTACTACTTGGCGAAACCGGTTTCGCTCATCACGAGCACACGAGTCCTGATCATTATAAACACGTGGAAGTACTACAAATAAATTGTATGTTATTTTTTTTAAATATAATGTCTTTCCACCAACAATTGGCAGTTAACATCTTAAAAGAGATTTTATTGAATGTCTTAAATATTTCTAAATTAAAATTAAGGCAGGGAGAAAAATTTTTGAAAGCCTATTTATAAATTGTTTTTGTTTTAGTACGTCCGCTGCAATTTTGTCACGGCACGAATTCATTTTGAAAATACGGGTAGTTTCGAGGCGGATAAAAGGCGGGAAGTTCGTTCACCGGATCAAGAAGCAGATATGAATAAACTGAATAGATTTGAAATATATCGACATTATTTATAGGCATTCAAAATTAACAAACCAGCTATTATAAAATGATTTATTTTATTCTACAATAACATTTTTTTTATCTTTAATATTGACAGTTACCTTTCAAGTGTTGAGCTAGTAGACTATAATAGTACTCGAAGAAAAACTGGCTTACCTGAAAGAAAAGAAAGATGAATTATATTTTTGTTTAACACAATATACTATGCACATTGTTATACAAATTGAAATTTTATGTTTAATTTTACTTGCAACATTTTCGTTGGAACGCAAACTTTTTATAGAAAGTTTTTTCAATCAAATATGGATGTAAATATGCTTAAATGCATACATAGCTGTATGAAATACTTATATTCTCTTCGTGAAAGTGCTTAACTACTAGTATATACCTAATCCGGTATTGTGTCCTTTTCTTTTACGAAAAAGAGAAGTTAAACGACTGCATAATCACTTCGTAAAAACACCATAATATTGATCGTCCTGTTCAATAGTCAGACAGCAACAAAAAATAAAGTTTGAGTTAAATATGCACTTACATGTAATATGCTGCGCTCTATCTGATTCAATAATGAGATAACTCAAAAATGCCACAAAAAAAAAGCTGAAGTAGATAACCTTCTAGAAAAATAAACAACATCTTGATATTTCTGGGTGCCTTCAAACATAAATCCATAAATCGACTGAAAAATTAATTTATGAAACTGATTTGAACGCGTGAGATCCGTAAACCAAGCCAATGACGTTGACCATTGTACCAGGAAACTTTCCGTTGGATTAAAGTTAAATTTTTTAAATATTATTTCTTCACTAACGCCACGGGTTTCGCCTTTCAACATCGTCAGGTATTCGAGCACAATAATGAACTCAAAATTTGAAAAATAATTCTTAAATGTATAAAATCTAATGGAAAACAATAATATTGTATCTCAAAATGGGTTATTTGGAGATGTCTGTGCAATGAACTGGATGATCGACGCTCTACATTTAGAGCTGATATCGTCGAAAAAATAATTGTTGGTATCTAACATGCTTCGCAAAGTTGCCCAATGCGCGAATAGTTAATTGTAGACTAGCTTTAGAGAAATTTTACAATATAATTGCGTAGAGAATTATTATAGAAGAAAAAAATATAAAAAAACCTTGCATTTTTTTGCCAAATTTAGAAGCATAAAAAATTTGCATATCCCGCAGGTATTCTTTCGGACTTATATTACAGACACGATACATAATATATATTTACATATGAGTGTTAATAGAGTTATGTCAGATTTCAGGCAGAACTGACTACTGAGCGTGTGTTCTCATGGCTGGTTTTTTTTTTTATATACAGCCTGCAATAAAATTCAAATTCTTTCCACCAACACTCGGCGATGAAAGCGCACATATTTTAAGCAGTCGTAAACATTATTCAAAACATTTTTTTTCTGTTGTGCTTTCCTTTTTACCCAAAATAGCTGTAACTTTTATGTGACGTTATTTAGAGGTCAAATTTGTTTTACGAATAAAATTCTTATATTTTTTTACACGAATGTAAGTATTATTAATTTTCACGGTACTTTTTTTAAATATTTAAGAGCCGTAGTATATTTTTTATTTTTATTTTATTTTGCGGTATTGTAATTGTATATAATATTTAAATTACTGCTTGGTATTAATAAATAATACTTGATCAATAAATACAACTGTCAAATTTGAATTATTGAGATTTTGTACACTTCCATGTATATTGTCACTAACGACCCGGGTTTCGCCTTTCGGCTCAAATGCCTGAAGATGCCGAAATGACAAAATAATGACAAAATACATGGAAGGGTACAAAATCTCAATAATTCAAGTTTGATATTGAAATTCCATCAAGCAGTCGATGTCTTAAATTTAATACCACTGTGCTATAAATAATATGTTCAAGTATCAACAAATATCTGTCAAGTTTTGACAGATATATCAGTATCTTTTTTTGTAAAACAGTATTTGCCGTAAAAACATACCATTTTTTTAATAATATTTCGATTTTACTACTAACTGTCTAATCACTTTGTATATTTTAAGAGAGTCCATTCGTGTGCTCGAATGCCTGAAGATGCCGAAAGGCGAAACCCAGGTGGTTAGTGACAAAATTCATGGAAATATACGTAAAAGGCGTATTTCTTACAATATATAAATAAATCTGTAATAATATAAAAATAAAATTGATAACTTAGTTATTCCACTTGGTTTATCACTAACGTGACGCGTTTCGCCTCTTTAAGAAGCATCTTCAGACTAACCATATCACAAGGCTATTTATTTCTAAGGTAAACAATGATTCTAATTCTTACATTAAAAATAAAGAGCGGGGTGGATTTTATTTTATTCTACTGCACGTGGGGAGGAGGTAAGTAAGACATAAACACTGATAGACTAATTACAAATCAATTACTGGTACTTGAAGGTGAAAAACTCAAAGGAAATAAATTTAATAATGGAGAGCCGCCTGTTCTATTTAAAATGTTATTTACTAATCCTTCATTACTGTTAATGGTTTTATTAATTTCTAAAAAGTCTAAGCTATTCATTTTAATGCCTTTTTTATTTACTTTGAAGTATTTATACTTTATCAGATTTAATTTTGTATTAAAAATGAACTTCCACAAAGTTACCGCCGTATCCATAGGAAATCTGTAATAGTTTCTCCCATTTCAAATGAGTTTTCAGAAATATCACCTTCACCAATAAAATATTTCCAAAATATATACCAACAATGTTTTATTTTGATTAAATTTTCATCCCTAACCTACATAAAAGCTGACTGATAAAAATCTGTCAACTGCTCTGTCATTTATTTCAAGTTAAGTTAATCTATTTCATAAAGAAAGTGATCTATCGGTACCAAATAGAGTGTTAAAAGGAATTAGTAAGTTTTTTTGCCATTTTGTTAATCATATTTCGTTGCCTAAAAAATATGAAACCTCGAAATTAAAAAAAAATCATTTAATAATTTCACTTTCAGAATATTTGTTTACACTACTGCACTTTTATTTAAATGGAAATAGTAAAGTTTTCAAGCCTGTCTGGCAAATAGTTTGACACCTATTTTTCAGATATGCTTTTATTTGATTTAGGCCGTGATTAGGGTTTATTGTACGTAATCGAGATTCGATGTCTGAAACAAAATTCTAGAACAAAGTATATTACAGAAAGTGATCGTTATGAAACTTGCAATTTATTGAACATAACTATATACGATTCTATAAAGATTTTTCAAATGTACCAAAGAGTTCATTTTTAACACTTTTTCTGACTGATATTTACAGTAGAATTATAATGAATATATTTTTTTTTAAATAAGGCAACAAGAAATTCTATTGTATACGTTTGTTAACAAAACAATCTCTAAAAACAGCTATTAATCTATTTCGAAGAAAAAAAAACGCTTTAAACTTAAATTGTATTCTGATTATTTCACAAACTATTTAGATAATGATAAATAATACATGAGGGTATGACTTTACTCTTAAAGCCAAGAAGTAAGTAACGGATTTCACTTTTTTTAATTCTTTAATTTGTTCTTCTAATTCGCGCTGTAATGGAAAATATTAAACTAACATTAATAACATATTAGAGGGTCCATTTTAAGAGATGCATTATTTTTATTCCGTATGTGCTTTCAACGCGATGAATATGATAATAAATTTAGAGATTTTTACCTTTTTGGCAGCAAAAATACTTTAAATATGATCAAAGTAAAATTTTGAGGGAAAACTAGCGTTGAGTCTCAATTTGGTGAAATATTATATTATAAGCGAGTCCACTTTTCTCGTTAGTAAAGCTGTATTTTAAACAATTGTATCACGTGAAAGTAGTGAAAACGTTTCGTTTCATATTTATTTTATATGACAAATTTACTAGTAAGAATGTGCGCCGAATTCTGATATAGTTTATTTTTACGGGATTTGTTATATTACTTGGTTAAATTACAGATAGCTCAATGATTTATTATGTCGAACAAAACTGCATTTCCGTTTATAAGTCGAAGCATAAATTTGATTCCTAATACGGGTTGCTTTGTGGGACCATTGACCCAAGAATAACAAGTGACATGAAACAGTCTACTTGTGATATTGCCTCATAAGATATTCATCGTCCAATTACCGTTCGCCGCCAACTCCACAGAGTTCCTCCGAGCTTCGTTCTCTCTTTATTGCCCTTGCATATGATTCTGATACCCTTTCATTTACGGTATAACATAAGTCCACCTTTTATAAACTATTGTTATGGTTATTTTTACGCGAACACAAACCTGTTGACTGACTAAACACAAAATCTATTATTAAAAAGAATGTGAAAACTGAACAAACCAAGATGTAGTTGCACTGTTGTTAATATCTAGTGCGGCTAATACAACTCATGAAAGTGTACAAGTAACACTAAGTGAACATTCGTTATATTGGCTAAAATGAATTTCAGCACATTTTCTTTTAGAATTTTACGTATATTAGCCCCTTCCACAGAAGTCACGAGTGAAACTGTAGCCGAATAAATGAGCATATTTGTCAACCACAAGCTTATTCAATTAATTTTTATATTACTAATAATTAAAGAGTATAAAATGACTTGATAAAAATTTATTCTCAGTAGAAAGGGCTCATTATTATAATACGATTCTCATCTTTTAAGGTAAAGAGTAAAAATATACAGAACAGTAAAAAATACTTTAATATTTTTCTTTCCGGTGATATAACTATTTTTTTATACTGGTTTACACAGTATAATATTAGGTCTTTTGCTTTTTTACATGCCATACACAATCTATATGATTTAGACCATCTACTACTGCCATGTTATTTGCCGCTTCGCGAAAATATGCACAATGCGAAAAGCTTTGGAACTTTTTTAATTCATTACTGGCCCGAATGTGTTGCATATGACCTCCTATTGAAGTATTTCAACAGAGTATTGCAACAGTGTTAAACAATAATTTGTTGTACATCAGTTATTTAAGGATATAAGTATGGGGCTAATTCTTCTTAAAACACTTAAAGAAAACTAATCGGTCCATCTATGCCCTGTTTTTAGAAACTAAACACAGTAAATAAAATGAAAATATATACATATTAATTTTAATTTAAAAGTCAATGTATGAAAGAATCCATTCTGAAATTTGAATTCTTCATGGCGTAAAATTGAAGAACAAAATCGTTAGTGCTTCACTACTGGACTACAGGACTAGCATTTATATATTTAAAAAAACACACTCAACAATTCATTTAAGATCTGTTTAAAGGATTAAATTTTAAAAAATTTGTAGGCTACAAAATTTACGAGCAAAAATTTTTAAGTAATTTTTTAACAGGTTATATTAAAACTTGACACTGTAGAACACTCTTCTACGACTACACTCTCATACATAGGTATAACACCCAGTATTTTGTAATCATCAATGGCTTGGTAACTAAAACAATGATTATTTAATGGGGCATAGCACACCTAATGTTCTTTTTCTTGCTTCGCTAATGCCTTGGAAAACAATTTGCGAGCCGCAACTTGGGCTGAGGCATAAATTAGCAACTCCCTTGTTTTTCAACCCCACACTGCTGTCATTCTAATTAGTGGTCGGTCAATTTGTACACTTAACATCGAAACACAAAAAAATATACAAACATATACTGTCTTAATTAATTCTTTTTAAACGTAAGTATAGAAAAAATATTTAAGTAAGTTTCTCTCAAATTGCCTACGACGCAAACTAAGTATATGGAAATATGATGAAAAAAGCTGTGTAAAATGAATACTTTCAGTACAAATACCTTTATCTAGAAAAAGTTACGGCGAATTTTATTTTTCTCTTTTGGAATTAGATTGTTTCGTATATATTTTTAGCATTGTGAAGCGCATGGTCTTTTTATATAGTTTATCTGAACAGAAATTGATTGTCAAGAACGTTTGTTATTCAGTTTTTTGAAGAGAGTAGTGATAGAAGGATATGATTAGTGGTTAACCAATTTCAGATCAGATATTTGGGAGGGAATTTTACAAGTCACAGACGGAAGATGACAACGCTGACTACTAAACCACAAACCATCATATAGATATATATGTAGCACACATTTGAGATATTAAACATTAATCTATATAGGCTTTTAAATGTATATTGACGTTTAGGTGTTTATTAACGGTATAATCTTTACGAGATTTGATTATTTACTTCTTGTTGTCAATGTATTTGGATTCTTTTTTACAAAAATCAATATATAAAAATGATACTAAATGCAAATTATCTCGGACAGTTCCGGATGTTTTTTATCCATTTGAGAAAACAACAACCTATTTTGCGTGAGTCAGTCACGTCTCCGCCTTCCCAATTATCCCGGCTCATTTGGTGGTATTAGTACTGACCTACAGCCATTTACATGAAAAAGAAATAACATTAATTAAGCTCGATTTACCGTATACGCTATCCCTCTACGCCAGCCTTCTACGAAGTGGTCTACGAAGAGCCGTATTAATATTAGTCTACAAAGACCTATTTGCAGAGAGGGGAAAAATAAAACTACGAAATACACCTGAGCTTAGCTCGACTGCTCAATTAGTAGTTTCTCAAACTTTTTCAGTAACTATTATTCTTCATTAGAAACGAAAACTCATTTACGTTTCTGTGAATTTCAGACAAGAAAAACTATCAAAATTAGAAACCTTTTATAAATTAGTTAAGTGATAACGGTTGAGATATCATTAAAAAAACTTAGCGATAAAGCTGCCAGTTAACCTTTTTATAGCTTAATATGCAAACATGATTTTTTTCACTCTTAATTATAGAATAACTTCAAATAAAGAATTTCCACAAAGTTCCATTTCGATAGAGAGTAAGTAGAGAATTATTGAGTCATAATGGGCTTAAGAGTAACCTAATTGCTGTCTCTACTACCTGTTTTCTGGATGTAATAGAATGACTAGATTAGGATGAAAAATTCATGCCTTTATAGCTGGCATAGATCTGTAAAATCAATATATTTACGAAAGTGCTCGTTTATGAAATTCTGACCACGCAGGTGGGCAGGACACAAACTAATCTGTAACAACGACAGCATTTATATCTTTTGGAATTGTATTCCAAACGTTGTATAATTAACGAGATCTAACGTTAGGTATAGGATGGTAATTTAAAGTGACGATTGTGTGGATCCGTAGAGATGTTTTCAGTTTGGGACGTGATGACAGAATATTGGTCCTATGGCGGGACCTAACGCTGCAGGTTTCGAAATATAAATCCTCGCCGACATCAAAACATGATGCTTATTAGTAATCATTATTAATTGGCAGTACTTATGACAAGACAAGACGTTCCAGATTAAGGAATGCTTCCAATAATATTTGACTGATATCTGTCATTCTGCTTACACCGCGTGAGAGGTGAACGACCATCAATGTGTGTCTAAACAAAACAAAAACTGGATCACAAAACACAGTAAAAATAGACAAGCAAATGACAACTGAAATAATTCTGTGTCGACCACCGTCCTCGACACAATAACCGTCCCATCGTAATACCTGTTGTCAACCCACTGACTGAACTCTGGACAGCATCAATCGTCATCATCACCAGCATCCGTCTCTACCGCTTAATCACGTCAAACAATAGCTTTGTAATCGTATTCTTACAGTCCTTTCCTATGGTTGTCCATTTATACGATCATCGGTCGTATTGTTTTCGACCTTAGTCATTAATTGCATTTTTAGTGCGTTCACATTTATCATAACGTATGCAGAATTAGTGTCGTTTATATCCGTCATCGCTTGAATTTGCTGACTGCATTTCCATCGTCATTAACTTTTATAAACATTATGTGGTATTTTCATTGGCTATATTGGTGACTCGCCACAAATCAACCAAACATATTTTCGGGTTAAATTATAAGTAATGAAATACTTTTTATTTAATTTTATGTCACCAACTTCTGAGAGACTTCTTTTAAGGCTTAACTTCATTGTATTCAGACAAATATTTATGAACACTTATTTAGCGAAGTTATCAGCTAAATAAATATATCTTCAACTTGTTTTAAATTAAAAATAATCTGGTTTCACAAAATAATTCATAAATTGAAAATACATACAACCTAGTTGATTTCCACCAAATAATTAATTTAAAAAATAAATATACTTTCACACTTCATCAAAATTTCAAAAAAATATCCATGGCTTTAAAAATTTATGATCAATAATCAAGCAAGAATTAGTGCCAAAGCTGTTTAAGAAGCATTTAGGCGGAACTTTCTGACATTTTTTTCTGACCGATCAATTAGTTTAAAGTTCCAATTTCACAGCAGAAATGGAATTTTAAAAGCATTCCTTGCTGAAACCAAGACAAGCGACAATTCGATAGCTTTCAACTTTTTTTTCGAAAAATGCAGCACTTAGGTAAGGCAGTTAAAACTTTGACAGTTACGAAGTTTTCAGATTAGAAATATTGATAAAATATTTTAACCCCTTTTGAATTTTTACGTTACGACTACCCATTATGACAAAGAAAAACTTTTATTTACTTTTAAACTGTAGAATAAAACTACATTAAATACAACTAGGTTACTAATTTCCCCAATCGTAAAAGTAATAAAGTCTCGTTTGAAGCAAAAAAAAAACAAATTTGAATTCAATCAAGCTTTAAGTCAGTGATGCACAGCCCGCAGCCCGTGGACCGCATGTGGCCTCAAGATTAAATACTTAGGTATCGAGTAACAAAACTAATTTTCAATATTAGCTAATGAGAAATTGATAATTGTTTAATTCGATATCAACACCGGTTTAAGTCCCAAAAATGAGAAATAATATATGTCACACTGTCTGCATTACAAGTGTAGTCTATTTTTTTATGAATTTTAGTTTTGATATTCAATAAGTTGTGGAAGTCGTTTCGGAAACAATTACCATTCATTTGCTTACAAATTATATGCACGATGTTTAAAATAGATAAAGCTGTAAGTATCTGGTATATTGGAGTATATTAAATTGAAAATAATTCGATGTTTGTCCAGACTCAGGAGAGATTATATCTAATCTTCCAAATCCTATGTGTGTCTCCGTGGCCAGCAAACTATTGGAAAATGGATAAATTGGCCATACCGTTCAATAAGCTGTGCATCAATGGTCTTCATCAAAGTTCAACATTTGACGAGCCAATAACTGAGTTTCAATACCATATAATTATTGTCGTTGTTCTGGAAGAAAACACTAAATCGAAAAAATGAAAATGAGTTAGATATACCAAAATGTTTCTTATTTCAAACTCTATCTGTATACAGAAGAAGAAACTTATTTTTATAAATTACACTTTTACTTGAAAACTATTCTGTACAAACAAACAAAATGAAAAAAGTATGGCATTTCAAACATTTGACAAACTTCAAAGTCCAATTTCTCTAAACTAGTATTTTTCAGTTAGTGTCATATTCTAAAACAACAACGATATGATTAAAAAAAAAATATCTTGCACATTGTCAATTCGTTTTTTTATTTAACATAACATCAACCAAATAATATTCGTTAGAAAAAAAACTCCACACAACAAAACAGAATTGAATACAAATCCTTTGTCGAATTCAAATGGAATTAATCATTTGGATCTCCTATTGCACATTATTTGAATCTTTTTATCAACAATACATTATCCTTGACATTTTTTCTTTCAAATCGCATTCCATGTTTTCCTTTTTTTTTGCAAAAATGACAAATTTTCCAAATCACAAAACATTTAGTCCGAACATTGATTGATCGTTCTCATTGAAGGGATAAATCATTATTACAATATTTCATATGAAAGTCGTTATACAACAAAACGAAACATACAGAATGCCTCCCTTGATGTTTGTGGATGTATTCCTTATCTTAATTTATATTTTTTGTATGTATTTATTTATTATTTCAGAGATATTTTAAAAGAAGACAATTTTCCTTTCGCTGTAGAACAGACATAATGAGATACTGTTTTCAGAACAATCACTATTTCGTGCAGTGATATGAAAGCTGGTTTATGAATCTGAGATTCCGAATTGTATTTATAGGAAAATCAAAATACGTAAATAACATTACAATTCGGAAGCATTTGCATAAAATTCCATGAATTTTTTTAAGTAAACAAACATGTAAGAGTTCTATTATTCGGTTGAAAGCATTTCTATCATTTTTTGGTATTGTAAGAAATTATTTGTTTACATGTACAACAATGTTTCAAATACAATGTTTTTCTACCTATTAAATCCCTGTCTTGCTACAAACAATATAAAAATAAACATTAAAGACCTATGTGGTCTAGTTGTAAAAGTTTTATCATAGTCTGAGTTCAAGTTCTGGCAAGGTCAATATCAAATTATATTTTTTCCAGTTGAAATTCTAGATCAGCTATGTCTAACACGTGGCCCACGGGTCGCATGCGACCCATTTTAAAGTTTTTTGCGGATCAAGCATCGAGTTAAAATGCATGTTTGAAGGAAATAAACGTAAATTTTATCAAAAATATATCCTCGAGGATAAATTTCCGAAATTAAAAAAGTTGGCAATGTACATTACAGCTGCATTTGGGACCACATATTGCTGCGAATCGTTTTTTCAAAATTGAAAAAAGTGAAAACGGAGTGTCACAACAGGTTGGCGGATGAAAACTTGACAAATCAACTGCGATGTGCATCGAATAAGTTACCAGTCGATATAAAAAAAAAACATCAAATAGTATAAAAAACAAGGGTCACATAAGTATTAAATAAATAAAATATCTTGATAGGTTGTTTGTCTTTTTTTAAAATAAAAAAAATAGATGTCTTGGTAATTATTTATTAATAAAGTGTCTTTATTACGTTTGTTTGATTGCTTGTTTTTTATACGACCCACCATATACCGGTAATATTTTATTTGGCCCACCAAACGATTTCTGTTGGACAACGCTGTTCTAGATCATAGACATGAGTGTTTGTGATGTCTTTTATCCTCGAGTTGATTTCGAGTGACTTATTTATTTTATGCATTGGCAACTATAAATTGTAATGTAAAAAAATATGTGTACAATATTTTCATTATCTATATTATTTACAGGACAAAACAATTTTTCATAAATCTTGACCTTCACAACGGTTATATGAGACGCCTGTTGTAAGGCCTGACTAGCTGATAAGAACATTGCTCAGATAGGAAGGTATATTCAGCTCTTCAGCTTTATGTCCTTTTTTCTTATTTGAATTAATTTCTTTTTCTCTGTTTTGTTCTCCTCAATTCTATTGAATTGATTTTTTGTTTAATTAACTTTTTACATTTCAGTCATCAAATGCATGGCGCATTGCGTTAGCTGTTATTTCATGAATTATGCTTTTCTTTTTAAAATCAAAAATACGGCAATACATAGTTTGCATTATTGCAATAAATTTTCAAACGTCATACATATTTCAAATAAAGAATAACATAAAAAGATAGAATGAAAAGTAAGCTAAGTGTTATATTTATATAATTTAATTTAAGACATCGACTGAGGGTGCTTGATGGAATTTCAATATCAAATTTTAATTATTTAGACTTTGTTCACTTTCATGTATTTTGACCCTAGCGACCCGGGTTTCGCCTATCGACATCTTCAGGCATTCGGGCGCACGAATGGACTCGAACTGACAGACAGTAAACATTGTCTAACGTTTATATAGAAGATACAAATACGACAAATATTATTTACGAGATAAAATATTATAAGTCTAGGATCCACACTGATACCTGAGTTAAAATTTCGAGAATCGCCTTAATCCATATTTTGAAACAACTCATTAACAGAAGTGTACAAAATCTCAATAATTCAAATTCAAAGTTATATTTATAATTGGTATAGTGACAATTTTAGTCCCATATTAGGCGGCGGCCAAGTAATGTTGGTAATACTATAGTTATACACATCGTACTGTACAATAGCTATGTGTATAAGTAGTGTGTCATGGTGTATAAAACAGCTAATTGTATGTTATAGACTCTCTCAGTGTAAACACACAAACTGACGTTACTTTAAACAAGCAGGTGGCGTAAAAGAGCCACAGGGAGTGTCCGAACAGTTTTTTACTTCTACAAGTATACGCCGGGGTAAAAATCAACTTATCTCCCGGGCGTAACTTCCCGCATATCGCGTCGTATATTTTACGCCGCATCAGAGCTTTTCAAGCGATTAATTTCGTGTACATTATAATCTCTTTCATGTGTGAATAAATACGTTAACATGATTAAATTAAATGAAGATTTATATTTAGATAAAATACTGTTATCTAGGGGTTAAATTTTTTCACCTTTTTAGTTAAGCAACCGGTAATTTGGTAAAATTACAACCAGGGTCGTTTTTAATTTATTAAAAACTAGCACTGTATTTGATTGTACATAGCTTCTTAAGCATGACTCCATTTTTATGGACTTTACTTGCAAACTTATTAATATTTTTTTATAAAACTCATGTAATATATCAGATTAATAACAGACAACTCTGCAGCCTATCGGCAAGAGCTTTACTTAGCGATGAGTAGTTCCGGGTTGAAACCCTGTAAAGTTCAATATATATAATACTACATTTTTCAATTTAACAAATTGGTATTATGGGCATTGATATTTATAGTGTCTTTTCTCCTCGAGTTGATATCCAGGAAAAAAAACTTGGCAATTACGTTACTTAAACATTGATTTAGGAATATTATTTTAATTACTCCGTCAACCAACCAATAACTTTTCTACTTTACCAAACTCTAACAAAAGTTTTTCTGATCAAAATATTTTTTTTTTAATTAATGCAGAACTATTTTCAATGATTTCGCTCAATAAATTTTCAAAATTAAATTTAAATGTGTTACCAAAAAATAGAAACCCACAAAAAAATACTTTTAAAATTTTAAAAATTAATCAAAAGCAGATATCTATTATAAATAACCCGTTTTATTTATAAATCTTTTCAAACAGACAGTTTTCTTAAATAAGTGAATCAGTATTATTATTTTTTTCACGCAAAGTTTGCAGACCACTGCCGCAAAAGCACCCACACAAGGCCTAATTTATGACAATCCCCCTTCACAATTTAGCGCCATGCCCTACACCCGATAATAGTCCTTACCCTTTCCACTAGATATGGCTAGGGACGAAACCTTTCCGGCTCACTTTGGCCGATTTCGACCGCTGTACAGCGGTGAGTAGATAAACAAGAAGCTTTGAATAAGTTTTACGAAATCGGCCTTTTGAGGATGGTAATTGATGGCGGATGTCATTGCAAAAGAGGCTCGTTTCCATCCCCTTTCATTCCAACCTGATTAAATTCAGACGTAAAGATTTTAAGACTAAATATTTTATCAAATTTAGATATATAACGCCGAATGTGTGAGATTACTTATTTCATGAAATGTGCAACATTGCGCCTGATTCATGAAATAACTAAGCCAATTGCCTCGTTCAAGAATTAGACAATGGGCTCTTTTCTACTTAGTTCAAGCGTTTAACAAAATAGATAGTAGCGCTCCGGTGGTGTTTTTTGCAATTAAACCAAATATCATTGATTATGTAAAAATGTATCAATCAATTACTATAATGACGTTCATTTCCATTTACCAAACCCAAAATATCTGGAACTATAATATTACTAACCTGCGATTTTTTATTAAAAGTTGTTTTCAAGTCATTTGACACCACATTCAGTAATTGTGTTGGTGTAGTGTTCAACGACGTTGGCTTCGGTTACGGATTTTTCGTGCTCAAATCCCGCTACAGACAGTTTCATAAAGTGATGTCTATAATTTCCTGACACCCATCCGATCCCGAAAACGGAGTGTAGCGAGAGCGATTAGCTAACTACTGGTCCTATCTTAGTCATATTCTTCTACCCCCACTCTCTCCGAAAATAATAGGTTGAGCCACTGAGTAACAATCAGTTTTTGTTGGACAACTTCTGTTGAGATAAACTTCATTAGAAGTTCATATGCTCCACATTGGAAGCGGAACTGGTACAAAAAAACTTAGTGCTGGTTAATCGGCATATCATAATTCAATATGTATTCAATATTTTTGTTAATAAATTGAGTAAAGGTACCTCAAATTAATTTTGCGAAGAAAAAGATTATCTTAGAAGTAAATAAAAATAAAAATCAGCTTTTCACTTCATCGGCGATGTTTTTTGCGTTAATGTATTTTTCAGAAACATAAAATAAAATATTTTTGGCCAATCACTCTCCGTATTGATTATACGCACCCGGTTTTCGTTAATTATTCCGAAATTCTTTTATGTTAATGTACATTTTTTCCCTTCCCGGCCGAAAGCTCTGGAGTCAATTATTTTTCGAAAGCTTTTAATATTCACTTACCCTTAAAATAATCCAAAGTAGGTAGTTAGTTAGGTACTGCTAGTAGGAACAGATTTGACCCAATCATTAATAAAGGTTGAGCCGTCTGTCGGATTACGAGTTTAATTTTTTACAAAGCTCTTACTGAAAATAGCTTTATCTTTTTAGGTCATTTAATTTTGAGCTTATAAAAAAGAGTAGTTTTCTCAAATATTCCAACGAATTCATCGAAATTATTTAATTTACAATTGAGATTTTATCAAAATCCCTGCAATAATACACTTCGAAATCCAAAGTTAATTTTAATAAGCACTTTAAAAAACGCATTATTTAATTAATGACAACTATAAATAGTAATGGTTGTTTCTGCGTGTTCAATTAAAAACTTTTCCCTGCTAACTGTAAAAACACACTTTCAATACAAGAGTTTTCAACATTAATTCCCATTATAAAAAAGCATAATAAGACCATAAAAGCTATGGGTAGTTGGAAAATAGTTGAGATATAAAAGCTGTAATTTATTGTTATCATAAATGCTAAACGAAACAATAAAATAACAATGGTGGTGATAGAGGCCGTAAATTATTTCAATGCTTGAAGATATTACATTATTAATATTAAATTTATACGGTAAATATTAAATTTTACCGCTGGATATATAAAGGTGTTGTCAGAGATTGGATAAATTTTCAACAAACGGGTCACCCCCCACAAAAGATTTTTTTTTCAATTGTATTAAAACAGTCCAAATGATACTCAATTCAGTACCCAACACCTCCTATTGCGACTTTATATTTTTAACTTGGCTACCAACAACATTGTCACCAAGGGCTGCTGATGAGGATAGTCACTCAAATATTGTTTATAATTGTTTAAGTATTGGAGTGCGGACTCCAACATATTCTTATTGCAACAAAATTTATTTTTTCTTTATATTTTTATTGTTTTTACTATGTCCACCGATAATGTGGAGCATATGGCTTTCTAATGGAGGTATTTCAACAGAGGTTTTTTCTACAAGAATTTCTTGCTACTCAGTTGCTCACTTGTGGTGAGCTAATCGCTCTAAACATGCCCCGTTTTGTAGGACCGGGTGGGAGGGAATCAGTTTTAGACATCACAAACATTCTATATTTAAAAATATCTCTCGTGAATAATGATCTTGTTTATACACGCAGTCAGAAATATCACAATTTCTTTAGATCCATACTGTAACAACTACGAAAATCGTGTGAAAGCTTTTGAATTAAAAAAAAAATGTTAATACTACAAATATATATTCAGATCATCCTAGAATTTCAAAATCTACAAAAGAATCTACAAAAATTAGGTTTACAGTAGATAATTAAGCCTGCCCAAAATCTTGTTTACTAATTATCTCATAACTAAGCAGTTTGAGTTGTTACACTTTGGAACTGGGATATCGATATGGTGAATTCCGCATCGTAACAACGTAAAGCAAGTCTAAAATTCTAACAAGGAATGACTTAGAAAAAATCCTCAAATTTTGGTTTCATGAAAAATAGTGTCTTGAAAGAAAAATAATTCATTAATAATAGAAGAGAGATCGAAAACGTTTATTGACATTCCTAAACACAACAAAGTCAGCGTTACATACTGTAAAACACCTATGCTCCTGGTAAATGGTGACACAGTTTTCATGAACGACTTAAGCTCCTCCACTGGGCTAATCCGGTAACCGTGAAGAGGAAATACCCGGCTGGTGTCACTATGATATATAAATGTGTTGTGGTACTAGTAAGGTTCAAAATATTTATATATAATACCTTTGGGTATTAAATATATAATGGAACCAAATCATCATTATTATACTTTCTTTATCACTTAAAATGTAATCTATATTTTTTTTTGTTAAAACTGACTAATTTTAAGATGTTTGGGACGGAATATTTTCGACCTTACTACACATATGTGTAAAGTGCTGTATTATTTTATACAGTATAGTAAGCTTGGAAATATATCAGGCGTAGTGATGATGTCACCTACTCTCGCTCCGTTCACGAGAGTCCAACTGACAAAAGAATTTCAAATTACAGGCTTTTTTTGTAAAACTTTCGAGTATACGAAGGGGTCGGTTCTTAATACCTTCCACCGATATACCACTGACCGCTTTCGAAATACTCTTAAATGGGGCTGTTGTTAAAATCGAATATGAAATGAACAAGTCTTTCTCGATAATTGTTTTAGTGAGAGATGATTCGAGTCTAGTTCTGGGCACAGTTCGTGACTGAGTCGTACCAAACACGATTGGGTCATGTCAAGTGCTGTGTATACAAATATACAGTTTATACATACATATTCAAATACTAACAAATTTTATTACTCATGGCTATCCGTATAATCTAACTGTTTGGCTAAACTATATATGATAACTTTTACTACAACATCGTCATTAAATTGTTGGTAAAATAAACAGTATAGAAGCATTGACATTTAGAAACATTTAACGAGAGATACAAATCCACACTTTCACTCACTGGCACGTGACCACGATTTGTCTCGTTTTCTGACAAAGGCAAGAACGACACATGGAAACAAGGTAGATTGCACGTATTTCACGGTACGGATATATGTAAACATTGCAAACCCTCTTTTAGTTATCTTCTTTTACCTACATAAATAATATTTCACCGTTTTTCTCTACAAAACTAACCACAATAGTACTGAGTATATTTTTGTGCGACTTCTTAGCCTGCAAACCGTCTAATTCCACATGGGAAAGATTTTCAGGGTATAGGAAAAACTTAATAATTTAATAAGCATCACTTTTTTGACGTGTATTTTTTGATAGCTTATTTCCCCTTGACGGTTAAGTTATAATAAATTTATAACATAAATACAGTTTACGTAATAATATAAATATTTTTTTCTTCAAAGGACCTCTATGCGGTGGTCAACGTCGTTGGATTCGGTTAAGGATCTTGGGGGCACAGATCTCAGTTTCATAGATTGATTTTTTTATTTCTGTTCGAGGCCACCGACGTATGCTATGTCTAAAATTTCCTCACACCCATTCTTTACCAAAAAATGAGTGAAGCAAGAGCGATCAGCTAACCACTAGTCCTATACTAACCCGATTTCCTTCGAAACAGAGAAGTTTGAATGACTAAGTAACAAGCAGTTATTTGATAAGACTGTATGTTGACATACCTGCATTAGAAGGTATATGCTCTTTATTGAAAGCAAAAATGGTTGAATATTAATAAAGAGTAATGTGTTCGTTGCAATGAAGGTTTCGTTGTCACTGATTGATAATTTAATCATTGATTATGTCCATCACAATAAAATTACAAATAATTCAACTACACACAAACTAGTATTTCGGTAAACCACTCCGCTGATGAAAAATATGCAATTTAACCGTAAAAGGACAAAGGACCGGTAGTTGATGACAGGTGTAAACTAGCTAAATCCCACCACTATACATTTGAATATTACGTTTGTAAATTTTCGGCGGGCACGATAAATAATTTGCAAACAATATACGCCAGTTGAACTAACTAATTCATTGCGCTGTGATTATTTTATCGCTGGAATATAAAGTTAAGACTACATTGTAGTGTTAAATTGAAAACAAGTATTAAATACAATTTACGATGTCGAGATTTGGATGATTTATCAATTGGGCAGTCAGTGAATTACAGGGTAATTGCTTATTTCAATGATATTCATCTTCTCAGTAATGATGTGGCGAAGTGTGGCTTGAATTTTGATACCTGAAAGCGATTTACACACTTGAATAATCATAACGTACGTGTATATGTTGAAATAACTGTGTGCTTTGTATGGTTCGGTGATGAAACAATACAGGAAAAATAAAACATATAATATTTTTGTCGTATCCATTTATGAATTTAATAAAATATATGAATGTACGGATGTATTTCATATACAACACAATTTCAAAAATATATTTAACATAATAATAACTGGAGGTTTTATGCACAATAAATTTAATTATCATATATATTCCGAAATTGAATCGCGTGGCAACTAATTATTTGGTCAGTATCTAATTCAATTAACGGTCAGTAAATATTAAAGAAACGGTCAGTAACAAATGCATAAAACGGTCGGTAAAAATATAAAAATGGTAAAAAAATAATAAAGATACGGTTATTAAATATTAAATAAAGGTTAGGTTAGGTTAGGTTAACTAAGTAAAAAAGATAAAATAATAAATTAGGTTTAATTTAATAACTGACCAGTTTATATAAATTACTGACCGTTTATTTTATTAACTGACCACGTGTATACTGACCATTTATCGAATTAATTACTGACCCTTTTGACTGACCCAAATAAATAGTGTCTAAAATTTTCAAATATAACTTCATTTATAATCGACAAGTTTTACATGATAAGTTTAGAACAGTGATAAAACTACATGCTGTCACTATTCTGAATTTTCATGTTCTGACTTGATCTGACAATATATTTATTTGAGCAGTTATAGAATATAGTTATTTTAATTTCAAAAAAATTGATGCATGATAATATTTACTCTCTATAAAATAATTAAAACTAATATTAAAGCCCTTTTTTAAATATGTCCGCTTACATTGTGGATCATATAGACATAATGGAGGTATCTCACCAGAAGTTTTCTAAGACAATAGCTTGTTACTCAGTCGCTCAAGCGGGTGGAGGGAGCGGCTAATCAACAACTAGTCATTTTTCATCCCCATCCTTCCATCTATACCATAGGTTCCCAAAAACGGTCTGGCAGGGGGTCCGAGGGGGAAAGAAAAAAAAGGGGGTCCACGAAATGTAAATGGGGGTCCACAGTTCGGAGTCCATTTAGATTGCACGCATAGTAACGCAGCGCAGTAAGTTTCGCTCGACGACCCTACTCCAACAAATATCGAATCGCATGGCTTCAGAAAGATATTCCTGTTGCTTATCCTACATTATGGGCTACCGCAAGAAAGTTTTTGATAGCATTTCCTTCTTCATACCTCGTGGAAAGAGGTTTTAGTGCAGTTACTCATCTTCTTTCGAAAGAAAAAATCGGTTGCAAACCACTTAGCGTGGAAATTTACGACTAATTTGAAGCCAAATATTGACCAATTGACATCGGAGCATCAGGTTTATCCCTCTCAATAACAATATTTATTCATGCACTTATGTAAGAATTTAACTAGGTTTTGATTTGTTTCGTTCCAAATCCAATTGTTTCCTTGTGTTTTATTTTCATTAAATAAATTATTTTTTCAATAAAGATAAGAATAAAAATTATCCATGTTTTTTTACAATTGACAACTATACAAAAAAACCTATCACAGCGAGCAGCATTGTGTTCAATATTACTTCAATAATAGGCATCATGGAGGGGGGTCCACGGAAAATAAAAAGACCGGGTAAGGGGTCCACGGGGGAAATAAGTGTGGGTACCTATGATCTATACCCTCTCAGAAGATAGAGGATTAGGCAACTGACTTCAAATTGGTTCTCGTTAAAGCATTTTCTTCTGAGATGCTTCATTGTGAGTTCAAAATCTCTACATTGGAAGTGAACATGGGTTAAAAAAGATTCCAATTAATTTAAGTTAGTCTTAATTATTTTAATTGGGAGGCAGTAAATATTATCATTCATCAAATTTTTGTTATTTCAATAACTGTATTCTGTCACTGCTCAAATAAACGTGTTGTAAATTGTTGGGGTCGCAGTTTTATAAAGAGTTACCAAACAAATCAGAATATGACAAAACAAAACTAATTACTCCATATTATATGCTTCAACCGCAAAAGAAAGTATAAAAACACTAAATCTTATCTTTAATTTAGAGGCTCATATTTTATTCAAAGGGAAAAGCAACACTAGCGGAAAATATTATCCACAGCATGAAAGTAATAAAATTGTACTTCTAATTTTCTCGATTCACTATCCGCACACAATATATCTCTCATCCGTAAATTTCCCTGAAACTCTCTGTAGATTTATCCCAAAGATTCGACATCTACAGGGAACATTCAATGGTTCCAGCGCATGGATCCCCCTTGCAAATAATAATCGTCCTATTTTATGAGGCTATCCAAAGCAAGTGGGGTCCTTGGAAAAGCAAATTATTTCAATCAGATATAGAAAAGGACAAACGGAGGGGGTCAACTATGAATGTATCATGACGAAACCATTTCTCTCAAATATTCTAGAGTCTATTTTGTATTTATATCAAACGTCACTTTTATCATTAAAATTTTAGATTATTTAAAAGAATTTTGGTGAAAATCTAGCTCTTTTTTAATTTTGATATTTTCAATAAATTATACTTTCGGGTAACGTTAAGCTTTCATAAAATGAAAATCAGTAAAAACCGAAATCCAGTTTTTGTGTGAAATCAAATTTAAATAAATTTTCGAAGACGTCAATGGAAGTATTTTATCTAAATCTGTGTGCAAAAGGAAAAGAATGTTAAGTCAAAAATTGGTACTCTTCAGTAGAGCCAAAACAAAATTTCTATTTATACGAAATTTGTTGTAAAGTGTGATGTTTAATTGTGAATTTTACTATTTCAGCGACATTAATTCAAACTCCCTTTTTCTTTCGCTCACAGAATTATACTGTTTAGAGACGGTAAGTGTAATTAATATTACTTTGGGTACTCAATAAAATCCGGGGGAAAATTCTGAAGACTTAGCTTCATTCACTTAAGCTTGCAGAATGCTAAATAAAGAAGGGTATGGAAAATTTATATCAGGGGAGATCCACTCACTCTCCAGAGAACACTATGAACTCTCTGAATGTCTTGTAATTTTCCATAGATGTAACCAAGTCGGCATGACTGATGAGGCTGACGGATCCGACTAATCGTATCGTCTTGAGCGATTTTTACCCTTCTTTGTCCATATATGAACTTTCCAAAAGAACAGAATCACCATCCTAAATCATATTGCCTCATTTACATTTTGAAAACTATGACGATAAAAGTACAAGAATGAGATACATATGAAAAATTGGTCGTAAGCCAATCCATATACGCCACTCACTTAGCTATTAACGATTTGTAGTGATATCTACTGGCATTAAATTATTCAGATACTTATTGATCTTTCACTAAATAATGCTCAGAGAAAATGAATACGTCGTGTTTAGAATTGATCCAGACATTTTCAGGTAATGTGACCAGCATCCTACACTTTATTTTCACATTAACAGTCTGGCCTTTTAGCGAGCCGGCCAATATGAAATACCTTGGCATTGAAATCTGTAATGAATTAGCTGAATTGAAAATTCAAAATCAGAACATCGACTATTACCTTACCACGGGAGATATCAATCATCTTTCCCATTATTACATTAATTAATGTAGACATTGATTTTAATTACACAAATTATTAGCTAACCACGATGAAATATGAAATATTTCATTGAGAAACAAATATATACAACGGTCAGAAACTAAGCTTCATAATTGTTTCATCCAATAAACTAGACCCTTTTCCATTGAGTGTGGTCTAATTCTGTGGCCACCGAATGGTTTTCGGATAAACATCGGGAGACCCGACAATTTAAACGAATAGTTTTCTCGACTCTGATATATTATATGGCATTCATGGAATAACTACAGCCTTAAAGTTGTTGCTAGTTAATTAATTAAAGGCTACGAGAAGTACGCTTTACTTTAAAAAGGTATATCACATAACTTTAACGGTGAATATTTCTCAAAACTACGGAAAAACATTGTGAGATGCTGTAATTTTTTGGAAATATGTTTTTATGAATTCAATATCTTCCATTACATATACCTTAAAGTGGTATATGTAATGGAAGCGGCCATTTGAAAACAACACGTTGTGCATTAAGTATTTTATCTTGAATTTCTTAAGAGAATCGTTAAAGATATCAGTGAATGTAAGTATATGCTACTTGATTCAACCAAGAGTGGTGTTACAGGGAGCTCTGATGAAAGGTTGTTATGAAACCCTCTGATTATGCATCGTCAACTACTGAAAAACTTCTGGAACTTTCAAATTTTTAGCTTGTCAACTACTGAAACAAAAACATCGTTATTGAAAATTGAACATAATCTTTTTGAAACAGACTCTTTTCTAATTTTTGTCTTGTCATATTAATTAAGACATTTGATTCATTATGAATACACTTGCTTTGTCATCATTCGGTCTAATGCTATACGTTAATCGTTATTTTTATTGAATTCTTATCTTAAACGGTCAACCACTGATATGTTCACCTTATGTGTTTAAGTCGAAAGGTACACATTCTATATCCGGAAACAGGATAAAAATATAAACTTGGCCACATTTTTCATTTTTCCAAAACAAATGTTTCCTGTAAATAACTGTTTTTTTTTACAGGAACGTAATTTATGCTTTTAATAAAAAGCCGAGACTTTAAGAAATTCAATGGAAGTTGAATATAAGTATGTTATATAGTTATTTAATCAAATTGATAAACAAAGATTCCTTATTAATTATTGATAGCATTTACTCGCGAAGCAAAACTAACCCATGCCTTTTTTAGTATTCAAAATAGCTTGGGCAAAAATCTTAGATAACACTTTATCAATTACTTTTAAGGTGAATAAACACAAACTATTTTATTTATTTAATAATTGTGAAATTGATTAATTATCGAAGCAGCGTGATTTTAATAATATGTATTCATTACAATTCCAAATTATTTTGGTTTGTCAGTATTCACTTACTCGATATATGATTATAATTATATCTACCGTAGCATTACGAATTTCTTGTTCTCTTATAATCTTCTGCGCGCAACTTTCCTATCACTCCGACAATTAATTACGACTTAACTTTACTTCCCAAAGATTATTTGGCTTCCCGAGATAGCGTTCAGGTTACCAAAAAGCCTCAAGAAACCTCAGAAATGGGGGAATATAATGATTATTGAATGTTAACGAAGTTTAATATGAAATATGAATAAACAGCATTAGGTTTCAAAGTTGACATTTAATTTAGAACTGTCGGAACCCTGTGAAGAGTATTGCCATACAGGTTGTGTCCTCTTTTATCTAGTGCCGTTATCATGTTTTTTTAGTGAATTATTATTTATTTAGATATGGGTATAACACAAATCAATACACACATTTCCTGCTTCAATGAAATTGAATAAAATAAACAGTAAGAATTTTTCCGAAACCCAATTTATAACAATTTTTATTGCATCATAAAAACGTGTTTTATTATACGTTACAAGTGGGTATATACGAAATAACTTCCTCGAGAAAAAGGATCTCATATAAAACGGTTATTAGTAAGCCTCATGAAAAACCATGAAGGCAGTTTTATTAATAAGTTGAGAAGCAAAAGAGAGCTCCTAATTCTTCCTCGAAGAAAAAAAACACTTGACAGCTCGGTGATTTGTCGATCTCGAGAGGTTGAGGGTGTCCATATATATCGTATAGGGAATAAAAAAACAGCTTATTATTTCTCTCGTAAGAAAAACAATATTTAAATATAATAAACAAAAACTATTATGTTGGTAAGCAATGTAATAAAAACTTTTTCACGTTATGATTGTGTCACGTTGTGTCATAAAATTTCCGGTCGTATAACCAAGGTGTCTTGTGCTTTCGTATAATTCGGTTATGGTGTAGAGCACTGTTTGTTAACCATTTTACATTTTTACCAAAAAAATCAAAAAATATTTTGCGGACCATCAACATTGGAATAAAATAATAAATATTTATATATTTGATTTTTTATTCAAAACAATTAATTTTGCAATACTGTATGCCGATATAACAATATTTAAGTATATTAAAACAGACAGTAACAAATTTTTGCGGTCTATCCAAAAATTTTCGTGAACCACATGTTAAGAAACTGTATAGTGTAGAGCAGTGGTTCTCACTGAAAATTTCTCCGTGGCCGCATAATGAACATCAGTGGTCTTTTGGAAATGTCTCGTGGTCGCACCAAATTTTAAAAGGTGATTTAAAATATTAGGCCTATGCATTTAAGGGATTCATTACCTACCTGAATTTTTTTAACCATAAACTAATGCCAGACAAGTTTGCGCCGCAAGCAGAAAATTTGTATGTATTAATATAATTTCTTTAAAAATATGTACTATATTTTCACAATACTGTCATTTACAAATGTTATATTTAACATTACACAGCCCTGCAGGTTTGTTTTTCAAATATGTCTAAATATCTATGAGTTATTAGATTTTTACTGTTTCATCCTTCTGAATGTTTGTTTATAGATAATTTCTTATATCCATTTTAACTCGGGGATTGTATCAAACTCCCTTAAAAATTAGAAAAATAAAGAATAACATAATATACAGATGCTTCCATACATGCAAAAAAAATCAGAAGATAATCAATTTCACACTTTATATATTTAGAAAATCTTTCGTCAATGATAATTACACCATTGTAAGATAAACAGCGTTAGTTATCGTACAATAGACCGAATTACTTAATGCACTGCAGCACAAATTAACCCGATGAGGTTACCATACTGATCCCGATTAATTTTTATGTAAAAAGGGATCCCTTTTTTATTAAAAATATTCATTCATATCAAATACTTTTCGAGCGGCATACGTACGCAATACGAATAAACAAATGTCGAATTTATTTTATAATATCAATATTTATTACTATAGAACCGTTGGTGGCCCCAGAAATATCCTCTGGTGGCCACACATGAGAACCACTGGTAGAGGGTCTTCAATCCCGATACGAACACTCTCATAAATGGATTTCGCAAATGTTTGTGATGTTTATATTCCTTCCCACGCGTTCAGCACTACAAAAAGAGAGAGTAGCAAGAGAAGTTTCCAGTATTATATTAGTAGTAATATATTAGAATATACGCTTTATATCTTCGCACTGTTTAGTATACTGATATGCTTTGTATATAATACACAGAGTGTGTCAGTGTATTAGTATGTATGGATAGTAATCCTAGATCCTATAACAGGAGTGCAAAGTTATAAAGGGTAGGTAGTTGAAGTCTTCTTTGACCATATTCGCTTTCTATGTGGATTATATGGCCACCATGCGGCGCCTCCATGATTCTGTGTCACCCGCCAATCAATTTACTTCCTCCCATGACATGCCACAGTCTCTCAGCTCTGCTTAGTACATCCTGTGAATAGTTCTCGACGGTTGTCCGGGCTGCCGGAATCCCACCTATCAAAAGAAGAGGCAAGCAGGTTTGAGGCTTTCCGGAGCACGTCACCCAACCAGTTCCCACGTCTCTACATGACCACTGACGTAATAGGGCGCTCCCTAATCAAATCGTAGTAGTTGTAACCCAAAACCAAGTATTCGTTTTCCAGCCTCATTCTTCCATACGTATACTCTCCAAAATTGGCAGTTTAAGCAACTTATTAACAAGACTTCTCTTAAATTGAAATCTATTGAGATGCCTACATTATGATTCAATATACTCCACATTACAAACGTACATGATTAAAGAAATGTAAACAAAACAAATAATTTTAAATTATCAATGAAAAATTAACATCATAAGTCATCTTATATATGAACTTGGAAACCCAGGATTAATGTTTTTCTGGATAATTTCCGATAAATACCCAAAAAATATAGATTTTGAAGTTTTTTAATAATGAAATCTAAAAAAATATGAGACGTCCTCGTCACCCTATTTTCACGCGGTCATAAATTCTCTGTTCTACGGCGTAAAGCGAGGCATAAGTATTGCATCGTGAAAATGAACACACTTTTTGGGCCACTCAATTCTAGAAAAGTAGTGCAAAAAAAGTCACTTCAAATGAGGTAAGCTGGAGTATTTTCTTATTAATTATACTCATTCTAAAGAATAAAATAAAGATACATTTTAATATAGAACCTACTGATTTAATTGCTAGTTATGTTTTCATTTGTTATAACATATATATATATAATATCATAAGATAACATTACTAGTACCGTAGCCGAGTAATAAACGCTCTTGGAGTTCTTCCTATTTAAAAATTGATCTCTTAATAGTTATGAACTTTTGTTCGAATTTTGAACGAATGGATATCTTTCTGTTTACAATCAAAATTGAATCGTTCAATTTTATTTATTTCCATACCTTTGTCACTCAGCGACACGGGATTCAATTTTCGGCATCTTCAGGTATTCGAATACACGTTAGTAAATAGTTTATATCATGTACTTATAACACAAATCAAGAAAAAAAATAGTGACGAAATACATCATTCATTAAACTACATTTCAGCAAAATTATCAGGAAAGTTTTAAAACTTTAATATATTTAATATACCAAGCTTATTCTACGAATTTTACAATATTTTAAATCATTATTTATATGACAACATTGGTTAAAACTGAATTTATTGAGGATTATATTATTAATAAAAAAATCTGTTTAAACTTTTAAAATATAGGCTGTTACGCCAAATATTGATTTAATATATATATTACGAACTTTTGTATGGATACATCTACCTATAATATATTTTGCAAAATAATAATACAACTCGATTAGCATCATAAAACCTAGCCTTGGCGGTATTTTTTTTCTCCATCGTATTGCTAATACGTAAAATGCCTTTCAATATCTCCCTTTGACGTCGTACGAAAACTTTTTCTATTTACATTTATTTTTTCTTCACCAAGCAAACATTTTTCGTGATTCTCCATAGTCACGTGAATTAATTCAGTTTTATATTGAAAACCACAAAAGCCTACCAGTAATTACTGTAAGTTTACTCTACGAAGCAAAAGATGATGGATTAGTCCAAAGGCGTCCTAGGGATTCTTTTGATAAGATAAAGCTTTAATGAAGTATTTATGTTACGTAAGCACCCGCGCACACACGTTAACTGACAGTTCAGTAAATTGATGTTTCAATCGATTTATATTTATATTCGAGAGTATGGATGTCTGTTATGCCTAATTTTTTTTCTCACTTACGATACTATAAATAAAAGCAGGAATCTTGAAAGTAAGACATATCGAGAGTAATAAACTAGTCCTTTTCTCTAAAAAAGAAAGTTTTATCGATTTAGTAATAAAAAATTCTTGTATAATTGAGATAAGCCACATTAAAAGTCTATATGCTCTACGTTGACAGAGGACATAGTTATAAAAGAAGTATTTTTGGCAATGTGTGCGTTTTATTATTCTGGAAATATTGGGTTCTAATATCAGTCATACAATTTAAATATAAATGTGTGGCAACTTTTTAAAATGCAACTTGTGAATCTTGTTAAGATGTTCGATTTATGATTATTCGGTTTCTTTGAATGGTTATTAATAATAACTGATCTTCTATTGAACGGGACGGAAGATGAAAAACCAAAATACTCCAACTAAATTGTTTTCTTAATAGAATCTGAAGAAATCTGTAAATGGAATAATAAGAATCATTATTCACAAAGGAATATGTTGAGGGATCCAACATTTTTCTCTGACTATGATTCTGGAAGATAAGAAAATTAATTGAATAATAATCGCTTCAAGACATAATTAAATCTATTGATTAAAAAATATAGTTTCATACATAATAGTGTAATATAAATAAATAGCGCTGTTTTAATATATTTTTCGACAGTTGAAAATTCTTCTGTTGATCATAAAAACTTGTATTTTATTTTTATAAATAAAAAAAATAATACAATAGGGTTCCAATAAACATTTCATACAAGTATTTATAAGACTTTAAATTACTTTTTATTAGTAATAAGTTTTGACAAGCACTCCACTGACTTATTCAATATTCCCAACAAAGTATCGACAGTAATATATGTAGATGAGAAAAATTAATGAAGCAATCACCTTACTACGTAAGATGAAATTTTCATCAACACTCAATCATATTACTGACTTATATATTTTATTAATTTCAGTAAACTAATCACAAATATATTATTTAATTACATTATAAAAATTTAGTACCCAAGTTACCATATAAATCACCTTAGATGGAAATATATTGCTTAACAAACGTGAACAACTTATTTCACAATATTGAAATATATGAAATAATATTTTTGAGCCCCAACACATCCGTTTATTTCAAGATTGATTAAATGCAACTGAATATTACCTATTGTATTTTAATAAATAAAACACAATGCATTTGTACTACTTTCACATATTTATAATGATCAAGACCGGTTTCGCTCATCAGTTGATAATGTTCGTGATGAACAAATCCGGTCCTGATCATTATAAATATATGAAAGTAGTACAAATGAATTGTGTTTTTTCTTTTAAGTACAATACATTAATTTATAGGTACGTCGGTAGGTACACGATCAGCCACGGTATATTGTACTTATATCATATTTGAGCTCCTTGTATCTACTATCTATAAATATTTATAATTCTGTACATTAATCAAACAAAAATAAAATATTCGTGTGATATAACATACTTCGAATGAATGTATCCAATTGAAGACTATATTTAGATAAATTTAGTCTTAGATTGGATACATTCATTCCACAAAGGTGGATGATAGGGTTTGGGTTTTAGTCCGATACATGTTAATAGTATTACTAAAGATAGAATGATTGATTTAATTCGAAGTGCCCAAAGTTTTTATGACTCGTTCAGAAAAAGCCTTCGTTTGTAATCATGTTCTATGTAGATATATCTAGAATCATTTTCTCTTCGCTATATTCCTTGTTCTCTCGGGAAAAGTACAACATCATCAGTTTTCACTTTCCCACTTCCACATTCCACTTTCTTGTTCTACATTCACCCGTATATGAAGTTCCACAGCACATATTCTACGTTCTGAATATCAAAACACGTTTCGTGTTCGTGTTTTTCAAACTATTTTCTTGGTTTCTTTGGTGGTAACATTAGCGTAACGAATGATACAGGATGTTAGCTTAAATATACTGCTATTTCATTTATAAGAATAGTTTTATTTTGAAATATATTCTAGTGACGTTTATAATTATTCAATACTAGTGAATACCCGGCATGCGTTGCATTGCCACTCAAAGAAAAAAAGTGTTTTTGTTTTAATTTTGTTTTTTGAAATGCTTTTGGATTAGAGGTCTGCACGGGCCAAAAACTTATAAAATTACCCCACCCGATTCTGGCATTTTCAGGCCCAACCTGGCATGAGCTCGAGCTTCTATTTTGGATACACAATAATTTTCCATGTTGATACACGAATAAACCAGAAGGTTTTCTGAGATGTCGCTGTATGTACGTATTTGATTATTTTTTTAGTTTTTAGATTTTAATTTTTTTTTTCAAAAACCTTCACGGATTGGGTACAACTCGCCAAAGTTTCATCAAATGGTAAAAGAACGCATAGAGGACAAACAAACAAACATCGAAAGTAAAAAGCGAGAAATTGTGTTTTATTTTCATTAATTTATATATTTAAACAATAAAACACAATTTCTAGCTTTTTACTTTCGATGGATTCTGTGGTTTTGTGGAAATTTAATTTTAATACAAAATTAAAATTGATAACTTAACTATTCCACTGCCTATGCTACTAAATGTGATGTATTTAGCTTTTTCAAGAAGCGTCTAAAGTCTATATGTCTAATTAAGGGTGGGATGGGTCTAATTCCTTCTACTGGACGTAGGGAGAGGGTAAGTTCAATCATGAATAATTGTTTACCTTATAAATAAATAACCTTGCAATATAATTAGTCTGAAGATACTTATTAAACGCGTGTAACATTTAGATACACAGCCAGCGAAATAACTTAGTTACCAATGTTGATTTTATATTATAATTTCTCGTTCTCATTAAAATTTTATGCTACTCGTGACGTGAGTTCATGAAATGATATTTTTAAATATAATTTTGTACGTGTTATTCGTTGTTTAAGTATATTTTGTGCATTCTTAACTTTTATTGCTAACCACAGTCAAACTAAGAACTGTAGCCTTTGGCAAACGACTTAAATTAATATATAGATTCCTACTTAATAATAATTATAAACATCACCACATAGAATCTTCCTTTAAACATTCTGTTTAATATTTACAATAAATGTCAGGCTGTTATTGGCAAAGGAACGCAAGTTATGTTATAGTCATAGCAAGGTAATATGTAAATATACTTTATAATCAAACACCATAATATATTAACATCGTTAATTTTTTTAATATTATTTCTTGTCAGTTATAATTCCACCAAATTAATATGTGGCGTAGTAATATTTTCTTTAATCTGGAATATTGATAATAAAAAGGAGCGCTCAACCTCACCGATATAAACTTCAACTTTCGGCAAATAGACTTAACACTTTTTTTAATAACAAGCTTCACTTCAAATCTACTTTACTTGATTAACATTATTTCTTATCATGTAAAACATTGTAAAAAATTTCATGTGACCTATTTCGTGTGTAAGACATCTTAGCAAACAGAGGAGTTATTAAATGTTTAATTATATATTATTTTCGATAACAGTATAGAGTTATAGTATAAATGTATTCACCTGAATATGTAAACAGCCTTTATTTAAAGGCGTGTACTTAAAATCAAATACATAAATAATTCATGAGCCACTGCTTTTTACAATTCACTTTTTGACGCGAATAAAGGGAAGAAAATATAACATAAGAATACGGGAAAAGAAACTTGTTCGTCTGTACGGGAATATTACCGTAAAAACAGATACCATTTGAATGTTTAGCTAATCGTAGGTATGGTATGATAACATCATATAACCGGAAATATTTAGGTAAAGTAGGTTTTGCTTTTTATGGATGACTGGACATTTTTATCTGTATAAGCGAACAAGTTTTATCATTTAACAAACTTAAATGGTTTTAATATAAAACTAATGTGATTTTAACTCGAAGAGTTTGTGGAAGTAATAACTACATCTAGAAGCATTATTTTTATTGTATAAAAATATCATAATGTATGGTATTATTAAAAAGATTTATGGCCCAAATCCCATTAAGCAATATTCAATGTAACCGTATATTACGTAAAAATAGCGCACGTATTCTTATAAATCATTGTTTATCTAATGTGTAGTGTAATAAAGAAAATATATTCAAATCTATGTTGCCGTATTATTCCGAGCCAGCGCCCAATTAGACATCCTCGACTCACAGACCGTATTCAAAGCGACTCCGGTTTTTGGCATGGCTCCAGCGCAATATCACTACACCATCTCAAAAACGACAATCTATAGGAAGTCGCCGGCAATTTAGGCTGTGTTTGTCGCTTAAGAGGATTTAAGCTTAGAATTCGCTTTGGAAACTTTTTATTTTCCAAAGATACTACAGAAGAGGGGAAACATTTCCCATTACAATTTGGAAAGTACTGGTTGCAAACAGAAAAGGCTTTTGTAGCATTATACCAAATGACATTATGAGGGAACGAGCTTGAATTTTTTGAGGTAGATTAAGTTCAATGACTTTATCCTGCCATCATCAGTTCTAAATGTTATGCAGGCATAGAAAGTCTTGCCATTTTAAACTTCCGCAACGGTTTGATCTTTAACGGACTGTGTTATCTACTGTTTTCAAAAATATTCTGAATTTATGTAAAACACCATCTTCTAATCGTCACTTGCTTCGTAAAATTGTATATATCTAAAATCGACATTTTTCAGAGTAACGTAAAAACAGTTTAAAAAATAACTTTTTCAAATTAAAACAAAAAAAACTTAATTAATATTAAATATGTATACTTAACATACTTTTGTTAGTTGTGTGTATTTCACATACAAATAAGGGCAAGAAAACGCATATTTTTTTTTTTAAATATAATGCATTCCCACCAAGACTTTACATTTAACACCTTTAAAGCATACTTATACAGATATACAATTTCGCAATGGAAACGACTTTACTTTTTTCGAATAGTTGGTATTATAACCAGAGTCTTCTAAAATTTGACAATTTCAAGTGTAAAGATTGTTTTAATACGTTTTTCTATCACCAAATTCGATTCAATAAATGTGAAAAATTAGATCACAGGCACAGCTAAAAATAACTATATTAAAGCTTCTTACTAGACATTTTAAATTATGATCAAGTTCCCTCTACAAAAAAAAACATTTTCAAAAAGATAAGAGCAATCGAAAACTTTCAAGTAAATGTGAATTCAATTTTCAAGTGGAACTGCTAGAATTGTATTCAATCAACCATTGCAACTTATAACCGAAGAATATTGGAATTGTAATCTTTTATTAAAAAAAATGTATTTTATTTTTAAAATTGATATATAAAGTTTAAAGTGATTTTTTCGTCTCGTCAATTTTTTTTTAAATCTTGGGGCTAACTAGCATTTTTAAAAACTCTTTTCCCTTTTGGCACGATTGAATTTCGTATTGCGTAAATTCATTTAGCTACGAACCGTGTTTCGGAAAATTTTTCGCACAACAACAATTGTTTGTTTGGTATGTAATTTAAAGCCAGGGAGGAATAATTATAAATTACAATAAAACTGTCTAAACAATACGTTTCTAATTGAAAACATTCCGTTACAAATGATTTGCTTTAAAAGCGAAATAATAATAATTGAAATTCAGCATAGGTAGGTATTGCATATTAAATTCAATTTAATATTACAAACGTTTTAGGCGAACGTCCGAAAACTGGGTTAAAATTTAATTCCATTGATAATATTTCATATTTATTTTATACAGTTTGTTTAAGTTACAATCTTCCGTTATATACAATAGATAGTTTAAGCAACGAGCTATTTTTAATAGGCCTGCATTTATTTGGTCAGCAATTAATCAAAATTTTCGGTAACTTATTCGATAAATCGTTGTAAATTAATAAAATAAACGGTCAGTTATTTATACAAAATGGCGAGTTTTTAATTAACCTTAACTAAGCTTTACTTATTTGACAAATATTTACTGACCAAACATAATTATTAACCGACCATTTATGGAATTAGTCACTGACCATTTATAGAATTAGTTACTGACCAAATAATTAATTGTCTTTCTAATATTGAATTATTTTATAACATTTAAAGTTGTAATGAAACAAATATGTACAGTATATGTTCCATAAATTTAATTTTGGTTATAAACTGGTCTTAAAATTACATAAAATTTCAACCAAATTGATTGGTGGAAATTAATTGTATTTAACTTATAACAATTACACAATTATGAAATGTCAACATGAATTATTTCTCTAATCAAATGAACATTTTTCACTGATCTCCTCTCAAGTAATTTATGTAATAGTCTAATTGAGATTTTCTGTTTTGATTGACAGATAATTCACAGCATACATAAGTCTCATAAAAAAAACGATACTCGTCTTGAAATGTCAGAACAACAATTATCATTATAATAAATGAAATTGTTTCTTTTGGAATACAGTGTAAAACCGGATGAAACAATAATCACCGAAAACGATTTTACATATTCAGATTAATTGAAAGTCTTATTAAAAACAATAACTTGAATAAAATAATAATTAAATACTGTAAAATACTTTTTTAAGCATAACTGAATGATTCTCGTTTGTTAAAACAAGCAAAATAAATAATCTCACGATAAATTTACACGCCATCATCATTTTAGATAAACAAACATTCTTGCTTAGATTATTGTATCTTGGAATAGGTAAGCAGAAGCCTTCAGGGGGTTGGCAATCAAAATATAAATGATTATATGATTAATCAAGCATCTTTTTTGCGGCAAAGATATCACAACTAACTTCTCTTCTTCTAATTAAATGTGAATCGGTAAAAACGTTCCAAAATTGAAACCTTTTTTGGGTTCGAATGTAGAAAATGTAATCTATTATTATAGATTATAATTACTTCAAGAAGAAACGTCGTGAAAACGATTGTCACAGACGAACTTAACGACAAATATTAAGCAATTAACCTTTTGGCAGATTTAAAGACGTAGAAAACGTAAACAAATACTTAAATTACGAAGTTTTTTTCACCAACAACACGACTCGTAAGATAATATTTGCTTAATATAATGATTTCGTCTAACACGCTTGTAAAATATAAGTTATATTATTAATCGCAGGATCATTTCGAATAAATGAGAGCTATAGTATTATAACTCATAATCTCCAGCATATGCAAAAAAAGAATTATGAATACAGCATTGTTCTTCGTGTTCTCAAGCTTACAAAATCCCATCTAAAATGAATGTGAATTTTTTTCTCGTATTGGCTTATTCCCTATAATTTTCAAAACTAATTGTCTCTATTGCAGCTAATGAGAGTGCAGCATTGTACTGCCATGGCCACCAACGTTTGTTTTCATATAATGGTGTAAGCGTCTGTTCTATGCATTTGTAACTGTAGCATAAAAACAGTATTTTTGGATTTGCCAAAACCAAGCATTGGTTGAGATTTTGAGTTATGATACTAGAACCCTCACATAAGAAAAAATATTTTTATGTGGCCTACGTTTAATAAATATAATTAATATTGGAAAATGCTGGTTTAAATTTCATCCATTTTGTCATTTTAATAATATGATATATTATGGTTGATTGCTAAGATTATACCTTCAAAGATTATATCTTTACAAGCAATATCATCAACGTCATTATTAAAATTAAACATAATATGTAGAGCTCAGTTAGCACTTAAGCAATTGGTTCCCTCACTCTCCTGTCTCCCGCTTTCCCGACGCCAACATGACAGTTATTTGACAATAGCGCTCACTTTGGTCATGCGATTGATTGTTTGGGCGTGGGCCAGTAATTCCAACTCTTTCCACAAATTTTCTATTTTAAAATAGAGATTTAATCTATACATTAAATTGTTATGTTTTCCGAAAACTCCACAAAAATATTCTGGACGATTTAAGAAAAGATTTGATAAATAGTAAAAAACTAAAATTTATTTATATAATTTAACTTGATTCTGGTCTCTTTAAATTTGTTTTCAGGCTAATCTTCATTCCCCATTTAGCATGGCTGTTAAGTGTTAATGTTAATTACATATTTAATGTTTCATTGTTTTTAATTGGTTCACTAAATTCTTTTAAAAATTTCTCAATCTGCTATTTCGTTTAATGAATATTTACGCATTACTTAAAAAAGGAATATTTCGATTCAAGAGTGAAAATCAATTAAAATATTAAAATTACTGCGTAATCTTAAAAATAAACTGATTGCCCAGGTGCTAGAAAATTTGCTAGTTAACCTAGTTCTGCATCCAACCCACGAAGTATAATATAAGAGATTTAATGTTTTACTGTTTTGCTCTGTAAACCATGCCATCCTGAAAACGGTATAATTTTATTTAAAACACACGATGATGTTCGGTCATATAAAATGGTTTCTTGGTCATCGTTAATCTTGGCTCGGTGTTAAAATAATTGGGACAAGTGTTTCAATTTGAAAACACCTAAGTCATGAGCAGAACAAGTGTCTAAATTAAGGAGCGACCGTCCTCCTAAAGTTCAAACTAAAAAAGTAGCAGGTTCAAACAGAGCTATTCCGCCTCGCAGAGCCAAACTTTAATCATTAGCAGAGTAATTCGGTCTTTTACTTTGGAAACTCAACTTAAGTTTTATTGCAGAGAGAGAGTTGTGAAGGAAATAAACGGATTAAGACAAACAGATGTGATTTAGGAGGGGAAAATTTGTACGGCACCAAATTCGGCACTGTTCTTTAGATAAGCGAAGACTTTTGCTATTATAATAGTGTTTTAGTTTCGTCTCTTAGTTTTTACGTTTATTCCGCTCTCAAATATTGGGAATTGTTCAGCCAAGCATTTTCGATTATTAAATGTCGGTGACCTAGTTTTAATGGATTCGGCGGTAACTTTTTTTATTCAACTGGATTTTCTACAAGATGTGACACGTGTTTACCTATTTGAGAATCTTTTTCAAACGAACTATAATATTTTTTTACATAACGTAGACATATATTTTATTATTTACTTTTACAGTTTCTCAATAAAAACATGTATCCACGATATATAAATTATTTTGTATCCACATTTTTAAATTTACCTAATCGGAAATTGAATCAATTTTAGTTTGTATCAATGCTTATAATAAAATATTGATTGAATTGGCATTTACTTGGCAGAACTTCAGGTTGACAGGAATTTCGGCTTTGGGATATCGTCAGAAATATAATTCGGACGATGGCGTTAAGCCGAAATAGAAATAATTAACCAATAAAATTTTATCCTATTTTCACTTTTCAATGGGTATTTCAACTTTGTTGTCATGATAATTTAAGACATCGACTGAGAGTACTTGATGAAATTTTAATATCAAATATGAATTGACGTTTTGTACAAAATCTCAACAATTCAAATTTTTTTTCATCGTCATTGCATGATAGTGGTGGATAAGCGGAATTAATTCTATTTTTTTTTATATAGATCTTGTTGGTTATATTTAATTTAAAAAAGCACATTTTTTTAAATAAAAACAAAAATATTTTGCTTAAAGCGTTCCAAAGTTTTTGTCTCCTCTAAAATGGCGACAACAACCAATATGATAATTTAATAATCCTCGGAAAAAGGGCACACTCACTCGATAAAAAGACGTAAATTTTTTTGTCGAAAGAATACGAGAAACACAATTCCGATGTGTTTTTAGTAGTATCAGTAAAGCGGGAAAAATCCCAAACACAGTCAAGATGGCGTTGCCCGCAATCCGGTATTTGCATTATGAACATAATGTAAGCTTATTTCGCAGTGCTACTCAAAGCATGACACGCGAATCTGAGGGATTTACACGAAAGCTCGTCAGGAGAATCTGATTTTGTCGTAAAAGAACGTATTAAAACAAAAAAGGCCGAATCTGATTTAGCCTTTGAAATAATCTTCGCCAGCCATCACATGAAATGTATTATTTTACTTTTTCGTTGAAATGGGTTGAAAAAAATGGTTTGTGATAAGAAAATTTTGTTACAGTTAGTTTATTTTGAAATCTGTGATATTAAGATAATAGCAGCACAATGAATTATTCATTACTTTAAAACGATGTCAAATTAATCATATCTTCCAGTTCAGTTGTTCCCAAAGTGTTTCCTACGGACTACCCAGTGGTTTTTGTGACCACTGAGAGGTTCTGTGGCAATTTAAAAATAATTTATGGGGCGTGGACCGCATCGGGGGGTCCACGAATGTTTTAATATAAAAAAATATTTGTGACGCATTTTCATTATTATGAAAGTGTAAATAAATAAATTGGTAGCGATTTATTAGGTATTACACCCTTTTGCAAGCAATTCACAAACTCAAATGAATCCATACTTATCACTATTAACCATTCAAGACATCCAAACTAATTTTATAATTATTCTATTATGTAGTTTTATAGAACTATTTTACTTGGGGTTTCATAGTCAAGTTTTTGCTTAAAGAAGGGGTGCATGGGCATAGCAAGCTTAGGAACCGCTGTTCTTGTTGGAAAACGTAATAAATTTTTGTGTTACTCTGGTTTTGCAGCCATACAAGTCTTAAATGAACCAACTGTCCAGATCACCGAGAAACCTATCATATGTAAGATCCTCTTCGCTTGTACAAACTTGCGTTGTGGGAACGTCTCATGTTTAGCCATTCGTGAAGTGATATGTATGTAATCCCAACGATCCGTGCTTCACTAGGATATTTTCACGTCATCTCATAAACTTTAATTATTATACTTATGCTCAATCTTAAATCTAATCAAACAATTTAAAAATTACAAAATATTTACTATACTGATCAGAAATAGAATAAAGTTATACGGTATGAATCCAATTTTAACACAATAGACACAAAAACATCTGAATAAAACATGACACTTCCATAATGTAACATATAAATACCTTCAATGGATGTTTAACACAAATATAACCAAAATATTGGTTGAAAGGCATTATATTTTAAACATAAAACAGAATTTGTTTGTACTACCTCCACATGTTTATAATGATCAATACCGGTTTTGCTATATAAATAGCCCTGTTATGATTTTATTTTTATCAGTTGATAATGCTCGTGATGAGCGAAAACGGTCCAGATCATTATTAACATGTGGTAGTAGTACAAACATATTGTATTTTATTTTTAAAATAAAGACATAAAATATACATTCATCGCCATTCTATTTTCTATTCAGAAATTATGAAAACAGGAAAACTGCTTTTAAAGATATTTTTTTTTGTACAATCATCAAATCAACATAAATCAGCAAATGGCATAATACATTAGAGAAAGATTTGATTATAAACATCATTGAACGATTTCAAGATTATCAAATTACAAACATTCTAAAATACTTTTTATAATATAAAAAATTTTACACTCTTACACTATTTGTGAAATGATAAATTATTTTTATTCATCATTAAATCAAACAATCATTACAGAGCACATTTAAGTTGACTAAATACAACGCAAATAATAAATAAACACATGGAGCAAACACATTCAAATCGCATTTAATTGTCATTTTTTCGTTATAAATAATCTCATATGCCTGATATACTATTTTTTTAATTGAAACCTTTTTATGAAATTTATATGAACACGTTATCCCATTCTAAAAATGGTCAAAAATAACGTTTTCGAAAAATTTTAATGGAACAATTGGAATAATTAATCATTTTATTTCAACGGCCTGGAATAAACTCTCTTACGCAGGAAACATATTAAAACATAGATTTTGAGATGCGAACATTACCTGTTTTTTGTAAGAATAAAATATATTCCACAAGAATAGCATTCAGTACGCATATTCGTTTACTCGGAAGTAGAAATATTTGTATGGAAAACTTGAGAATCACTTTTTTACGTTGTAGTATAGTATAAATACCTACAAGGTGAGGTGTATATTGGTGCTTTGCAGTCTCGCATAAAAAAAGCGGCACTCTTTCCCTTCCAATTCCCGCGGGGATTTCCATTCACCACCGCATAAGTTTATTTTCAATTTATTTCTTTACGTGTGTGGGTTCACTTGGTGCTCCTATAGCGTTGTGCTCTTAAATATTTTTAGAAGTTCAATTATCTGAAACCAGAGGGTATCACGCGATACACTCGTCAATGGATCGCAAAAATTTTAAACACTTTAAATTCATTTGATGCCATTCAGACGTTGCGCAAAATGATTTGATGTTGTTTGCCAAATTTATGAGGGGATTTTCTTTCTGAACAATTTTAGGCAACAGTTTGTTTTTTTTTTTTGCTAAATGTCAAACATTCTTTAAAAAATTGTTACTGATTTTAGCAGTAAACCAAAAGAACACAATCGCATAAAATTAAGAGATGTACAAACTTTATTTTAAGTTGTTCACTGTCTCAATTCTTGATGAAAAGGTGATTTAAAAAAAAAACACACAATTTATTTTTACTTATTCTACATTTTTATAATATAGACCGGTTTCACTAATCGCCTCCAATTCAATTTCACATGCAACTAAGAAAAGGTGTTATGAAATGAAATGATATCGTCTGTGGAAAGGAAAAAGGACGTAACCCACACTTATAGCCCAAACAAAACGTGTATAAAATCGTACGCATTGTGATTAGCGAAAAAAAAATATTTTTAAAAGGCCGCGAGATAAGTCCTTTTGCCTTTCTACAGTGGATATATTATAAATTTTTGTATAAATATAGTTTATTAGCACGTTTTGTGTGAGTTATACACAATATTTTTGGGTGTGGGTTACGTCCTTTTTTCTTCCCATAATCGATACGATATATGGATATGAAAGTAATTTTTCCAAAAAATGAGCAATGTCATAAATTTATGAAAAGAGAAACCGGTCGTGCTCTCTTTCAATTGAAAACTTTTACACTCAACTTATTTTTTCTATATACAGCAAATATCACTAATTTTGACAAATATATAAATTCAGTTCAAAAAAATATTCATCATGGCATGAAATTTACAAAATATTATAGAAACATTTCTTGATCATTACAAAAGCGTGGAAGTAGTACAAAAAAATACATATGTATTATTTTCAAAGTATAATTAATGCCTTTCCACCAAGAATTGACAGGTAACACTTTAAAAGTGATTCTAAATATGATCACAAAAAAGGGTAAATATGTTTCTCTTTTTAAGCCTGAAATACTGCTTGATGCTGCTAAAAAAATTCCATTTTCTAGGAAATATAATTGCGGAAAATCAAAAAAAAAAGCGAAAATAGTGCTTAATACGAAATATTATTCTGAAAATATTTTTTATTTGCTCTATGGTTTGTTCTAAGAACTTTCATTTGACACAGTATGATTACTTTTTTGTGCTGATATTATTTTCGTATTTCACGTATATCATCATTTTCCCTCATTATATTTCCTATTTAACTGCACTGGTGTTGGCGACAGTTACGCAACAATGAAAATCTATAGATTTCATTTCCTTTGAAATAGCACACAGTAAAAAAAATCTTTTACTATCATACCCGACTGCACATGCCATCAATAAATAATAAATTGGCTGCAGCTTATTACTTCAATATCCACTATTCAACATTTTTCCCTTCTGCAAAACGGCTCGTTGCCCACTTTATATGATATATGTGGCCCATCAAATCCTCTCCTCTTAGCTGCAGGCATTTGAGACAGCGCCCTTAACCCTCCTGGATTTTTTTAACACTCGTAGCGCAGTTTCGTTTCCCCAGAGGAGTGAGAAAGTGCGGATCTATTTTTCTTTCGTTGAATCATCTATGGCAAATTTTTTTTGACAGATCAGCAACGATTGTTACATGATTGATTTTATTTGTACGTTCTACCATATACAGTGTGTTTTCATATTAAACATATATTAATATTATTTATAATTGTTTTATTTTTAGCTTTACAAGTCGAAATTTGTATAAATTGACTCTATATAGACAACCTTAACACAACTTTAGAAATTGGGTTCTACATTTTGTATAATTAGAGAAATTCACTTTAAATATTAGTGTAAAATTTCAAAGTATTTAGTAAGCCCCTTTTCCAAAAACACAAGTAGTACATTAAATATTTTAATTTAAAATAAATGTTATGATGTTGGAATACTTGAGATTTCATGATATTGTCTATCTGTTCTAAACAGTATATATAACAAAGCTAAAATAAGTTAAAGTATAGTTTTGGCGTTAAGCCAAAATAGCTACCAACTACCTTGTTTTTGTAATCGATTAATGCTCTTCTGTTTGATGACATGGATATTTGTGATAGGTATTCTACAATTCACGAGAGCTATAGGCTAACCACTTATCCAACTCTACCATTATCATTATATTACTAACCACTTCGCAAAAGAAAGGTTGAGCTACTGAGTAATTCCATATGTTCCCCATTGAGAGCAAACATGGTTAAAAATGTAAATAAGACTGTACTTTTATGGCTTAGAGAAAGAGTAACGCATCAAAAAATCACCAACCACTAATTAGTTGTATGTCAAAGCGCCTAGCAGAGTTGGCGCTCCAGCGTCGCCAATTTTCATAATTATATAGCAAGAAAAACATTAAATATTACACTAATATATCAGATCTGCTAACCTTGACAAGACAGGACAAGAAAGGACGGTCTCAGCGCCCTGGTGAATAAGCGCTGTGAGCTTAAGATGGTTAAGTTGCCTCTTTTTCTCCATTTTGCTTTTATCAATCTTTTAAAATCACACGAATACTGCATTATTAACAATCAATAGCCATCATTCCAAGCAACTCGTCCATTATTAATGTTATTTTATCACGTCCGCTCTCAACGTAAGAAAACATACGTTTTCTACTGCTTGTAATTCAGTTGCTCAGCCTCTCTTTTTCGAAGAGAGTAGTGATAGAAGCTACACCCCGGTTTTGGGATCGATTGCAAAATCAATTTATGAAACTGTCCGTACCGGGACTTCCCAACGACATTGACCATTGCACCACGGACCACACATTGTACCATCTAATGTGAAGTGATTTAATGATTTATTTAACCGTGTCCGCTCCTAATGTAGCAAATGTCATCCTTATGAATTTGATAATACTGGCCCACTACCATATCACATTAAACATAAATTCACTTATATGTTTTTAACTTATTTTATAGTGAATATTTGACGATTATTAAGAGCTTTTAAAGATAACCGCTTTTCGAATATAATTTTCATTTATTAAATATACAAGAAGACTTGTTACTTTGACACTATTAAATAAAAGTGACAAACAGCTTCCTAAAAATTTGCTTCTAATTAATTACAACTTTGACGGCTAAGTTGTTGGTCATCTGTCACAACTATTTTTGGCAAGGAACCCAATTACTCAAAGATATCGAGCTTTCATGTTTCAAGAAAAACTTTTCGACCTTTTGAAATCTTTCTGTACATTTTTTTTACTCAGACAAAAAATCAATTCAATCTGAAAGAAATTGAAATTCACTGACAAAAACGTTTTCACAAGAAGCTTTTCATTATAAAGGCTTTAATGTGTTTAAAAAAACCATCATCACTAACGACTTCGATTTTATATGATAGTTCATACTTACTATTAAAAATTTTGTTGAAACGAGACTAGTTTGTAAAAGTCGTATTTTTGATACATTTATCTTAAAATTTAAGAAGAAAATATATTATTTTTAACGACAGTTTCATGTTATCTCACCTTTCACATATTTTATTTTTATATCGATCCGTTATAGGTAGAAGGGAGTAAGTCTCGGAACAATTTTTACAGGAGGCACGAAAAAATCTGTTTAATGATTTTGAGCTAAAGTCAAAATAACTTAACACAAACCAGAGGTGCATGATGACCAGTAAATTGGTGTATGATTTTTATGATTCGATAATTATTAAACAAGTCATTGAAGATAACTTTCTATATTTAAGTGTTAATGCTTTATCCTTGTCGAAAATTGTCAACACTGTTAGAATTTTATCAAATTTAAAACCTGAATGTTGAAAATAATTTGGCGGTTGCGGCTTAATTCCTTATTTGGTTGTTTAAATTCTCATAATCAAATAAAAACACTTTTGAAAAAACTGAGAGACAAAATGAGACATTTATTTTTTTGTTTTTTGAAACAGCTACTGTTGAGATACCTCCATTGGGAATACAATATACATGCTCCACATTGGGAACGAACATGGTAAAATAAATTAATCACACAATGATTGTCAGAACTATAATATGACAATGAACAAGATTATCCTGAAGACGGTGTGGTATTAAGAAAGGCTAGTAGCAAAATTAAATTCTTCATGTTTAATTCAATACATTGCTGCTGTTTACCATGTTTTTAAAGAGTACCTTAGTTGGTTAATGTCAATTTAGTTAATTTATTAATGTTTTTAAATGGTTCAATAATTTTTTCTTATAATTTTCCCAATCGGCTATTTGCTTAATGCATCAGTAATGTCATTAAAATTTTTGGTTCAGTTAATGGACTTCTAATGAAACTATATTTGTGATTTCAGATGAGTATTTATTGATTTGTAAGAGGTCCATAACATTTTAATTGTAGACTATTTTATTTGATTTATATATTTATGTCGGCGTCTGTGGCGCAGTTGGTAGCGTCGATGGCTACGGTAACGGATGTCTTGGGTTCAATTCCCGGTGCGGACGGTTTTCATAGATTGATTTTTCAATTGATTTATGGATTTCTGTTCGTAATCTGAGTCCTCCCTCCCATCCATTCCATCCTCACAGGGGGTAGCGAGAGCGATAAGCTAACCACGAGTTCTGTCATAGCTCTATCCTTCTATCCCTACTGTCTTCGAAAAAAGAGAGATTGAGCAACTGAGTAACAAGCAGTTCTCGTAGAAAAATTCTGTCAAGATATCTCCATTAGGAGACCATATGCTCCACATTGGGAGCGGACATGGATAAAAATATATATATATATATATATATATATATGTAAATATATAGTTTGTTTGAAAATTAGTAATTTCTTGTCTTAGTTCATAAACCATCTGTTTTATATACCTTAATTTGAACACTCAATTTTGTATAAATAGGCCTGTTATGTTTGTATTTTTATCAGTTGATAATGCTCGTAATGTGTGAAACTGGTCCTGATCATTATAAACATGTGAAAGTAGTACAAGTTAATTGTGTTTTAGTTTTTAAAATTATTAATGAGAATCATAATTATTATTGTAACCAAGATTCTTGAATGTTTTGAAAGTCACGCCACTCGCGCTTCACTGGATGTAGATTTAAAGCCATATATTTATTTATACATGTAAAATAAATGTTAATGCAAGAACAGGGCTAGTATTTTGTATCTAGCTTCTGCCAATGTTGTCGTATAATAGTTCTATCAGATATAGTTTTATGAATAAATTTGTATAATTTTGGACCATTGTGCGTAAACATCTATTTTTAGTTGAGCCATTGAAAAAATATATGGAACCCAGAAAAACTCGAACAATTTCCCATTTTATACTATATAGCAGTGACAGCGAACCTTTTTATCTTTTGAAAAAAATCAAATGCTATTTATCAAATTTCCAACATACCAGGCAAACATTGATATGTCTTACATAAATAATATATTCTGATAGTAAAAATTTTAATAGAATTAGAAACATGCAATTATTTGAGAAGGTCCGGTCGAAGAGGGGTGAATGGTTGGGTATGGGAGGTCTGGGATCTCAAGCAAACACCATTTCAAACCAGTTCATGTATTATTTAATTAATGAAGATGCAGTGGTTTATTACACAAAAATTAACAGCAAAACATAAAATTGAGTCTACATTTACGTTTACTTAACAACATGAATTTACCTTTAAGTTATAATACAATTGACACAACAAACGATTTTAAATTTAAATTAAACAGACAAAAACAATTTATAATGACTGCAATGCCGGCTGGTTCCGCCGCTTTAGCCGAAAGCGTCAAAGAGCTGACTATACGCAAAAATAAAAATTAAACTCCAAACACTGTCAGCTCTTCACTTTTTGGTTAATAATAGACTCGTCCGGCGGACGAGTTCATTAACAGCAACTGCTTTATAATTTTTAGCTATTGCCTATGGGTCGGTCAGCAAACGATTGCTTTTAACAACAATAACTCGGTTCAACTACCAAGAATCATTGCCATTAAAGCTGTGCGCTGTCAGTTATGGACCCTAATAAAACTCAAACTTAACAAACAAAATCAGGGTGTGTCATATTATTGAGGTTTTTGCTGTCGTACATTCGATAGATGTCAAATGCATTAAAACTATTGTAGTTGATATTTCATCGTTTTTTGTAATTCATATTTATCAGTCATTGCATTTATTGAATTACAATTTATAAAAATCATTTCAGAAAGTATTAACTCACAAGCATAGTTCGACGGTGTTTTGGCTTCAAAATTGAAATTGTTAAGGCGAAAGTAAAAACTGTTTTTATCGAAAATATTATATGATGAGTTGCGTTTTGAACCTTTGAAATGCACTCTTGTAAATTGTCATGTTTGCAGATACGGGATTATACGTAGGGAGTGTTGATGTAATAGTGGCGTACATCAAGTAGCCGGGTCAGATTTTTTAGCCCAAAACTAATGTAAAATGATGTTTCCCTTCCAAACATTGGTTAATTTATTTTCATAATTTACATCTTTTGGCCGAGACCTACTCTGTAGTCTTTAAAATGAGATCCAATCATATACTAATTTTCGTATTTTTAGAGGGTTACAAGATCAATTGACGTCGATATTATCTAGAAGAGAAAATTGCTATTATCTACGTCGCATTTTTTTACAGCACATATCTAGTGCCACAAAATGTTTACATATAATACGTTATCATGTCTTTTCAAAATTCAAAACTAATTACAAATTTAATATTTGCATAACATTCTTGTGTTAATTTAATATAATTTGGGTTTTATTCTGCAAAAAGATGAATCTACGAATTGCACACGTGTCAGCTAAATTTTCGTACGTGCCACCTTTGGCAGACGTGTCCTAGGTTTTCCAACTCTGATATATATACTATCAAGATGGATATATCGAGACTTTGTTAGGAAAACAAGAACGCTTTGTAATATAATCCGAGTGGCAGCTTCGCCAACTAAAAGATAACCGATCTTAAATATGTTTTCTCTCCCTCCACCTGATCCTCTTTCTTTTAGCCACTTTAACTGAAGACTTACTCAAGGATATTAAGGATTCTGATGGCTTTTGCGAGAATATAGTTCATACAGTGATCTTCAACGCAAAAATTTCAATGCTAAAGTCTAAATTTGAATTGTTGAGATTTTGTACATTTCCATGTATTTCGTCACCAACGAAGCGAGTTTCGCCTTTCGGCATCTTCGGGCATTTGAGCACACAAATTAACTCGAACTGACAAACAGAAAACAGCATACATCGCTTATATACAAGATAAAATACGACAAATTCTTATTTCTATGTATAGGAACTAAATTTACACCTGGATTGATCACAACAGTGAACCCCAATACCAGTTGGGACAACAAACGCATTATGGGTGGAATGGAGGTTTTTAAAATGCAATTCGAAGAACTACCTACTTATTCTACACGAATGGACCCATTCAGGGTAACCATGGAATGATGTATTGATATGAGAATTTCATTATTTTATTTCACTCATAATGTGTTTGTTTTCCCAACTGGGGTCGGGGGTCATTGTTGTGATAGTTCCTAGACTTAGTGATACGAATTTATCGCATTTTGTCTTGTATATAAGCGATGAAAACTCTTTACTGTCTGTTAGCTCGAGTTCATACGTGTGATCAAATACCTGACGATGCCGAAAGGCGAAACCCGGGTCGTTAGTGATGAAATATATGGAAATGTACGAAATCTCAACAATTCAAGTTTGACATTGAAATTCCATCAATCACCCTCAGTTGATATCTTAAATTGCTAAGCTCTAACGTTCAAAATATGCCTTTTTTGGGAGTTGATTGATATGTCATGGTCATATGATATTTTTTAATTGTTAAAAGCTAACATTATTTTTTCAGTGTTACCAAACATGATATTTCGCGTTACTTAAAAAATCATATACCATATTGTAATGTAGAACATTACAACTTTATATACAACTATTAAAATGAAAGAAGTACTCCCTACAATTATTGAAAAAAGGAAATAGTTACTTAATAATGTCGGTACAGTGGCATTGTTATGTGATTTACGACAACGCGGATAGACCAATCAAAAGTCATGCCGAGGAATGCGAAAGTGAGCCCTGTGAAAGAAGAGAATTAAACAGACACTTCAGGTCTGGCGTTCAACCGTGAAGTTGGTCCTTGATGAACTACCCAACCGAGCAGCGCATTGATGGAAGTCACCCGATCCTGATGAAGCGGCAACATCTTTAATCAGTATTGTATTTATGTATTTTGTTTTGTATTTAGATGTTTTAAATTTAGCTATCGTCATCCCATGTGCTGTGCGGCTTGCAATATTTAAATGTAAATTCATTCTTTGGTCAGACACGTGTTTCTTTAACTTTCTACTTGTGTCTTTGTATTTGTGGTTAATCATTCTATATTAAAAATGATTTGTTATTCGTCATTTAGTGTTTTTATTTAAAACTATTTATTTTCTTAAACCATGTTTTCAGACCGGTGCCCATTCTTTTACTCCTATTTTATTGAATAACTGTGTTCTTGTTTACCATCATCAACATTTTTTATTACGGTATTTTAGTTATGTCAACCTAGTAATATCTCTGGTAAGTGCAGAAGGGTACCTACTATCGGCGTGCGGTGGTCTTATCACTATCTCTATCGCACAACCTAATTTGGGCATGAGCAAGAAAGATACAAGAGCATGCGCCGCATGCCCTTGCATCTCGCTTGCACCTTCATTTTTCATGTGATTGATCGAGAAAGAGATAAAGCCACCGCACGCACCTGGTACCTACATAACTACGCTGTAAGTTTATTGTCACAATTTCTTGCGTATTGATGAGCAAGCTTTTATATAATTAATGATAGCTTACAGTGCGAAGAGATATGAAACCTTTGCTTTATCTATTCTAATCAAACATAAATTCAACTACCTTCTTTATTTATATAAGACATTTGATTATTGAATTTACATAACTTTATTTCTTTTATTTATACATGAAAATATCCCAAACTTGAATGCTCGCCCTGTACAGCTGACACTTTGGACATAATAGCTTCTGGCTCTTTGCCAACGAACTTTTATCTGTCTTCGTTACCTTCTCGTGACGAATTCAAAACAATTTAAATTTTAATAAGAAAATGAGAAAAATTATTTTATAAAGAGGTCATTCATTATATCAAATGAAAAGAAGTAACTTGGAAGCAATAAAAGCCTTAATATCATTAGTTTCCTAGTAAATATTTTTTCCCAGTACGAGTAGGTCCTTCTCTTCAATTTATTTTTCTATTTTCCCCAAATCGAAACAAGGAATAAGTAAACATGATGGTGAATTTTTTTTCCTCGTATAATCAACGGTAAACTAAACACTCCACACCGTTTATTTCTAGTAAGTCTAATAATTAATGAATTAGAAGTAATACCTACGGTTTTCTTGATAGAATTATTCTGTAGATACTTTTCAAACAATAAAACCATGTGCTATAAAAATTGAATTGGAAAAAAGTTATCAACTTAAAATTTACTGTGAAAATAAAGTAACCGACGAAACCATGGAAATATGAAATGAAATTTTGCCACATTCATGATCAATCACGTAACTTGAATGATAAAAAACGTATATATCAAACAGAACATAAATAAGTAAAACGCTTAGCTTTTACAAAACATAATTATTTCAAAAAAATACTAACTTTACTTTAAAATTTACTGCCAACGTATATCACATTGTCTTCTTATGAAGGTCTCTCAAAAGAATTTTTCCTACAATAACTGCTTGTAACTCAATTCCCAATTCGTCCTCCTTTTTTTGAAATGAGTAGGTATATAAAGATAGATTAAGGACAAGTCTAAGGGTTCGTTAACTGCTCTCGCGACGCCTCGTTTTTAGGATCGAATGGGTGGGAGGAAGATTTAGATATCACAAACCGAAATCCATAAATAGATAGAAAAATTAATTAATGAAACTGTCGGTACTGGGAGTCGAGCCCTCGAGATCCCTAAACGAAGCCAACTACCTTGACCACTGTGCCTCGTACCTGGCGGTAAAACGACAAACAAATAATAAATAAAATGCAAAAGTACGATCTTAAAATGCATTGGTATTGTGAAAAACATTTTAATTTTGTTTGAAACTTAAAAAAAAATTATATTTCTATTGTTTAACATTAATATTCTTCTCTATATTTTTTTAATTGATCTTTTCTCAGACTAAAATTTTATACTCGATAAGCTATTGAAAGTTTCCTACTAAATATGTAGTCATAATTATTGAAGTTCTCGCAAAGTAAAACTGAAAAGAGGCCAAATTGAATACTGTTCCTTTAATCTGCACTCTTAAACTACAAAATTCCCAAAAGAGATGTCACCTGGTCGACCTATAAGCCCGCTAATCGTCTAACTCTGTCAGACTTGGCCAAAAACAGCGATATTCTAATCCGCCGAGATTCCATTGGGGCTGATAAGGTGAGAGATAAAGGAGAGGCGAACCCGAAACTGGGTGCTCAGGGGGTTGCACCCCAAACACGGGCGGGCCTAATAAACTGATGTGGTTCTAAGGTGGGAAGAACCATAATAATTAAGGGTCTCAAATTGTCATGCGTGTAATAAGTTTAACTTTGCCAACCAAATTTAGTTTTATGAGTCAACAAATAATGAAACTCCCCAAGCGAATTATTCAACGAAAATATTGATAGTATTAAGGGCTGTAGATGCGGCTTAAGGGTGATGAGACATTACAATGGGCTTTGTGTTTGTATTAAATAGCTTCATCATATGGTTTAAATCTAGTAACTCAAAGGTAGGAGAGAGTTAAAACGTTATAAATTTATTGCAAGCTTTCTATAAGAACGTCTAAACTTTAACATCATAATTTTAGCTTATGTAATTATTAAATTATTTATTATTATACGTCATCTATGAATGTATGTGATGTGTAAACTCTCTCCCACCTATTTGATCCAACCACTAACTAGTCCAGTCCTATGCCCATCATTCTTTTCTATCTATCTTCGAAAAGATAGATTGTTCTACTGAGTAACAAGCCGTTCTCGTAAACCAGTGACTTTTGTTACCATAATCACCTTTATAAATCAATATTCTCCATTGGGAGTGAACATGATTACGTATAAAAATAGTTTGTAGTCGTGGTGGAAAAAAAATCGTATATCAAAGGTAAGTTTTACCTGTGGAAACACTTTTAAGGTTAACCAATTATGGTAATAATCCTTTTAATAGTAAACCGTATTATTCCTCCTTCATCAACTCATCATTGTATCCGCTACCACCCCTATGAATTTACAGCCTGTTACATTGGGCGTATCTCGTAACACAGCAGCTGTAGGTAGGTGTCAAATAAACACAAGGAATGTCACAATATTAATCAATCAATGCTTAGTTGCTATGCAAAACAACAAAAATAGAATAGATAATGAAAGGGAATTATGATTTGACATTAATGAATTAAGATTTAATTCTCTGAATTTCGGTAAGATTTGACTCTCTGAACGACATAATATTGAAAGGGAATTAACATTTTCAATTTGAATTAAGATTCGAATCTCTGAATGTCACTGCATAATTATTAAATGCAATATAATTTATGAGTGAAAAATATTAAAGTATTTAGTTCTGGAAGAAGTATTATGAAGAAATATTACCAAGCAAACATGAATTCAATAAAAACACAATTCTTGTATATTTGTATCTTGTTGACGTGGCCGACCAGTCTTACCGTAGGTTGAACAAACTTCAGTAATAAGTTAATTTAAATTTATTATTGCATTATGTTTAATAACTTTTATCGAAAAAAAAATTGGGAAAGTTTTGTGTACGAATGGTTGACAATGCCCACAGTGTCACCACTCCCCAACCCAAAATGTTTAAAGTTCGTTCAAACAACAGCGGTTCGTATTTACATAACACGCAGAAAATTACCCCTCCTCTGCGACCCCCCAAACTCTTACGTCATCCCTACTTATGTACGTCTACATTTTTTATCCCTGCAAATAATGAAAGCCCTAAAGTTGTACGATGTCAGAGTTTGATAACCATATGATAAATTATGTAATTTTTCTCTTTTGAAGTGAAGGGTGTATGATTGCAACGATGACAATTTCATGTTGGCTGATTTTTAGGTATTCGACTGAGATTAAAACAAACATCGTAAGAAGACGCTTTGAAAAATAGAGAAGATTACATGAGTTTTTTTGAAATATTCAAAATCTCCATAGCTATTATTGACAACAAATTATAACATAATGATTTTAGAATAATTATGAAAAGCTGAGTGAATATTGCAATCATGTCATTTTGTTTAACAATATTGTGGAAAGGAAATAAATAGCATTTATTAAATTGTCTTTTAATTGCTAAAAATTTTGTATGTATCTATGTATTTCGTTATTAACGACCCGGATGTCATCTTTTGGCAACTTCAGGCATTCGACTTCACGAATAAACTCGAATTTACAGTAAGTAAACAGTTTATATCGTTTATATATAAAATAAACTAATAAAATTCGTCATCGCTCTTACATCTTAATTGATTTGATAAAAATGAGATTTTAACTTTAACTGGAAAATACTGCCATAAACAATTACAAAGCCATAAGACATGGTAATTATAAAACGTATAGCTTATAGATATCTACTTATTTCAAATTGGTGGATTCAAGTACTTTAATGCCTGAAGATGCCGAAAGGTGAAATCCGGGTCGTTAGTGACAAAATACATGAAAATGTACAAAATTTCAACAACTCAAATTTTATACTTAAATTGCACAAAGCCCACAACATAAGCGCTAAATCAGCTCCGATATGCTTGCATTTGTGTGAAGAAACCATTGACTTAATCTTTTGGCACAACTCAAAATTAATAGATACAACCATGGCAATAATCTCCTTAAAGAGCAAACCAATATTAGCCCATCACCGTTACTTAAACCATTGCAAGAAACCCATGTAATTACGCATAATCAGTAAAATTTCGATACACTTATTTTAACAACTAATTAATAATACCAAATAAGATCCTTTTCTAAAAACACAATTAGTAATGTGGAAGTAGTACAAATGAATTGTGTTTTATTTATTTAAATATAATGTCTTTCCACCAAGAATTGACAATTAACACCTTAAAAGTTTAAAATAAACATTATGATGTTTGAATACGTGAGACGACATGATATTGTCTCTCTCTTCTAAACAGTATATATAGCTAAGCAAAAATTAGTTGAAGTATAGTTCTGACGATGGCGCAAAGCCGAAATAACCATCAACTACCTCATAAAAATTTTGTACAACTGAATACTTTGTTATTTTATCATATTATTCATAAAGCACCTTCAACCGATATCTTATTTTATTAAATTATAGAGAAAGAAAGTTAGATTTTTTACCGTAACAATTTTGAATCAAATCAATTCGAAACTGGTTTTCAAAACAAAACTATGGTGCTAAAAATAGGGATGTCGAATTATTATTTAAAAATTACTTGGGCGGTTGATTAAAACAACCTAAGACGCATTTTTTTGACCGAGGAAGCAAAAAAATTTAAACATCTTAAGTGTTAACGAAATAGATTTTTACTGGATTCCAATTTATACAGACACATGCGAGAGTGTTTGCGAAATACGTGCTGACAGAAAACAAAAATGTGAACGTTGAATATTATGTTACGATTCCATTTTTGTGTGAATCCTTTTTTTAAATTTATGCTAAAATGAATAAAACTTTTGTTGTAAATGGAACGAAACAAAAAAACAATGGTAGCTTGTAAAAGTGTAATGTAAGTATGAAACAACCATAAAACACTGTTTAGGCGTATTCGAAAATGCTAACTTATTTATATGTTCGTAAAAGTTTCAAAAACATCGCAAATAAACAAAAGAATACTGTATAAAACAATAATAAGATGCGTAAATCTCGCTCTTCCAGCTGCTTATATATACATCTCAATATAACCAAATCATTTTGCCTATTTTTTCATTCAATTCGTTTCGATATATTCGATTATAATTTGATCGTGTTTTTTCGAAGCCAAAAAAAAATGTTTCAAAAGAATTAGTATATTTTTATTTTTTATATTGTAGAACATCGTAAGAATTTATGTATGTCCTATCATTGTGAAATTCCGTAAAGAAATGGAAAATTGTTTGAAATGCCCATTGAATATGAATAGTTAGTTATGTATTGTGTCAACTATAGAAATGTTATAAAGTACAATATTATATTTCGAAGACACCGCTTATGACTCCTATAATTATTTTATTCCAGCGCTTGTTTACAATAAAAAATAAATCCAACACTATGAATTACAAGTATAGAATAAAATTTCATTTGCATTTAGTAGTGAAAGAGTAATATGGAAACAAAAAAAATACGTCAATTTATAACACATACACTCTGAAAGTATTAACGAGTCAAACTGAACTCGAGTAACAACGTATTCATGTTATTTACAATATCGATACACTCTACATATAATCCTGTATCTGCAAACATAAAATTTTACAGGAGAGCATTTCAAAGATTCATAACGCCATTGCTAAGTAACGACTGCATGTATCTTTGGGACAGATTGGTATAGTGCTACAATATTAAATCTAGTTTTCTCTGTTGTTTGATGCCTACCCATAGAACTGAGTGCGTAGAAAACGAAAATGCAAAATACATATAATCACATATTTGGCACTTACGTGACTATACGTAGGGAGTATCAATATTATCTACTATTTGTATTATAATATAATATATATATATATATTATATTGTCACGTAACAGTTTAAAAGTTTGCGTGTGTGTAATTTAAACTCCACTATTTGGTGTCACTGATATTTACTTGGTACGATTTACTGTTGTTTTGGTTAGAAATAATTAATGAAAATACTTATAATTGAATGTTGGTTTATTTTTCCCGGTTCATTTTTCAAACGGTTTTTGCAGACGACTCTACGGAATGAAAGCTAGAAAAAGACTGGCTGGCGAGCCACATCGCTTATGAATATAGTTCGACGCGCGACTTGCAAGTAACAATGAAGATAGGTAACAATAATTTTATCTTTCGAGAAGCAAATAAGAAAGAGGCGCTCAAGAGGTGCAGGCATACTCTGAAATTGTGGTGGTGTCAATGATTTTTCTGTTATATTTAAGGAGTCTATCATTCATAAGAATGTAACTTAAAACTAAGCGGATACAAGAGTATTGAGAAAATAAATTATTTATCTTTTTTCGATGATATAGACTTAATTAATACTCTCGAAAGAAATCAATTTAGGGGCATCTTCAACTTTAAAAGCCATCAAAGCAAAATACTTTTATCATTTTCAAAATTTCAGATTTTTTAATAGATGTAATTCGCTTGGTTTTTGAGTTCAATAACTTTCTCGAAAGACTTTTTATGAGTGTCATGCGTACAAAGTATCGCTGTTTAGAAACACGTATACATGCAAATAGCTCTTTAGTCGGACGAAGCACATCAAATCACAAGTGCGAGTACAAATTACTGATGAACATTTGAAAAACTCTTTGCGTGTAGCAACAACCTCAGTGGAAATCAACACTGAAACTCTTAGCTCTACCAAACGAAGTTGGACATCTATTTTTAGGAGCTATTTTTCTTCAGTTGCAATAACCTCAGATTCGGTGGATTTGGACCTTGGATATTAGTAGATAGGCCAACATGCAAATGTAATGCTATAAAGCAGGATGCTGAACACATCCTATGGGAGTGTAATTTAATGCACGAAGAGAAGGAAGAGAGGGAAGAGCTGCGCAAGTCGGTCTAACCTTCCATTGAACCGATCAGCCACGTTGACTTGGTGGCGAGTAAGGCAAATTACGAGGCCTTTAAAAAATTTGGAGAGCGAGTAGACCTCAACTCATAGAAGCTTTTCATTTATCCGGAGGGATTGATTTTCGGCACACTTAATTGCACGCCACCAAGACTTGGGTAGTTGTTCCCAAGACACTCCCAACCAAAGGAAAAAAACTGTAGATACGCTTAACGTTTGTTACGCTACTGAATACTACCAAATAAACGATGGGAAAGCAGTGGTGGGTGGAGGAGGGCAAGGTAACTTCGGATTTGATATAAAGGGAATGTCTCGAGAGCCTGCTGTTACCTATGGTAACAAATATTCAAAGCCCTCTGCGAGATATCTTTGGATCTTTAAAGGAAACACCGATAGAAGTCCATTAGGTAATTTTATATAGCTTTTCCATAGCACTGAGAAGAATACATAAATCTTTTTGTTGACTAAAATTGCATTTACAATTCACATCGCGTTAATAATATAATATGTCTGAGAAATATTCTTTTTGTAAAAACTAAGCATTTGTGCAGAAAAATCTCCCGCGCACACATTTGGAATGTAAAATTATGCAATCTGTGAGACAAATTTATGTTTGTTGTTCGCGAAAGTTGGCAAAAGTTGAACGTGTTGGCGGGTGGGTAGGTAGCGCCGAAAACAGCGGGAAGAAATAGGAGCTGGTATGAACAGGCTATCATCAATCTGCGACTTTATGGCTCGCCTGCAGTTATGTCTCAGCGAAATGGATTACGCCTCAACTTTGTTACAGTTATATCAGACGCCGGTCTGCGAGGAGTGTTATTGCTCGATCAACTATACTCCGTCAAAGGGTTATTCAATTATTTTACTGGCAACTCGTAATACAGTGCTGCCAACGTTCCAACAGAATAAACTTCAAAATCGTTACAATAGTTAGGTTATTCTGTACATTTATAACGGTATTCATATTCATGTTACTTTCGTTGTTTGGGGTTTTGTTTGATTTCTGTTTGCTGCAAAAATGATGAGTCACACCAAATCAGTATCAAAGTGGTAGATAAAGGAAGTAATCTTTAAGAATATGTTAATAATGCATTTGACATAATATTGTTCAATTAGTTCAAATGGGTATAACTTAAGCGTCATCGGAATTTATTTTGTATTGAAGAATGAATTGTTTTTAAATTTTAAATCGTTTCATTTTATGAGTCGTGGTGGGATATTTTATAGTTACATATTTTTATTTTTTATATATATATATAAATAAAATTTTGTTTGTTCCGTATGCGTTCCTTAACCATTCATCCGATTTCGATGAAACTTTGGTGATTTGTTGTGCGCACACCCGTGAAGGTTTCTGAAAAATAAAATCTAAAAAAAGAATCAAATACTTACAAACAGCGACATTTCGGAAAACCTTCCGATTCCACCAGACTGAAAACAAAAAATATTGTGTGTCCAAAAGCACTTCAGTAAACAGAATTAAAACACAAACACTTTCTTTCTTTTGGTGGCATTGCAACGCATGCCGGATACTCACTAGTAAATCATAAATTGAAATAGAACTTTTAAATCATGAATATTTTTCCAAATACTGCATATCGCAGCGTTGCGTGTATGTATTGCCACCTTTGTGCTGGTGTTTAATTTGTGTTTTACTTATGGCTTATAGTAACTCTATGCATACAGTGTTCTAGTATTCATCCCCGCGTAATGCGCGTAACGTATCCGTTTATAAACCTGATAAAAATCATTGTTTAGCGTTATGTTTCAACAATATTTGCTGGTTTAAAAATATCATGAATATTATTTAACGGTGCCATGAAGAAATAAATGACGCGCGCCTTCATGTTATGAGGCATTGAATCCTTGTTACATTATATTAAACTCACCATATTGAATTTCTGCAGTCTTCAAGAAGATACAATACGCCTTGCGGAGTCTTGGAAAGCTTTCTTCGAAGCTCTGGCCCAAGGGAGCATTACCTGTAATAAAAAATAAATGGGTTAACATCCACTTAGTCTCATGTAACATAAAATTATGTAGGAAACAACAAAAGAGTATAAAGCTCGCCTATAACAGTCTTATACAAGTTTTATTTTCTTATATTTTAAACTGATTGGATAATATTATGTGAAGGTACCCGATGTATTTTGTACAGTAATTTGATCGTTTTTTACTCAGAATTACACGGATTAATATATTAGGATCTATAAATGAAACGAGTGTAATTTAACTTCTTCAATAAATAGGCGTAAGGTTTTAAAGTTTATAAAGCAGGCCAAGATCTGGTACGTGTTTGAAACTTTAAATTTATTTCATGAAATTCTACGTTAATAGGGCTCTATAATGATTATGAACACCAGACGTCTATATATTTTTTGAAAACATGTTCCGTTAACTTATCCATTCTGTCTAATTATATAATATTGTAAGAATAAAATCAATTACAATCAAATAAAAAGACTAAAAATTAAACCATTAAGGGACGAATGATTCCACTGCAATTTAATTCATTATACACCCAAAAATACAATAATATCAAAGGCTTTTGAGCTTCGTACGTTTTAAAACGATACTTTAAGTTTTTTGGAATTGATTAAGAAAAATTAATCTAACCATATTTTTGATTTGATTTTAAATTTTGTGTTTGAATTATTTTGCACTGGATAAAAAATACTAATAGGGCAGAAATCACTGCAATGTGGACAGAATACTGAATGTTATTCCTATACAGATTTGAGATGAAACTAAAAAATACTAATAAATCTTTCCACACTAAAGTTTTTTTTTTTCATAATTCACGACACATTTTTTGCAGATTCAATCGTCAATTCAGTCATTTATTTTTATGAATCGTGTTCCTAATTTTGCATAATTAAAAGTATTTGCTTTAGGAATAAAGTGGTAGTTAACCTGTTTGAAAGTATGAACGGACTTATTCCGGACGGTGAGTGAAAGAGTATTGACGTCTTCTCGTCAGTATGGTACTGTGCTACACTATGCTTCCTGTCAGTATTTCCATACTATATGTATTCACATAGTATGCAGATTTTTTAAATGTGAATAGTCGTTTTAGTCATGTTTATTTAATATTGTGTTCAGAGTTTTTTTACAGCTCTGTATCGTAACGATCTTTGTTGGGAGAAAAATATCACATCGCAGATTGAAAACATTTTCGTACAATTATTCGACGTCATGAAAATAACTCTTTTATTAAATTTAATAGTCAGAATTTTAATAATATGAAATTTGTATTTAGCGATCTCTTCTGATTAATTTATTGAAAATATCTATAGTTCTTGAAACTATTGTACTTTGCTCTCTACCGTGTCAATTAACAACACAAAATACTATGGCGATTTGAATTTATTTTATTTTATTTTGAAGTCATATGATACGGCAATCTTTAATAATTATGTTTTCATGTTTTGTGAATTCTTTCTGTCACAAACAAAAACATTACTCTCATTGGCATTGTCCTTTTTCTGTTGCCGAAACTGTCCAAACTATATTACGACCCAATAAACGTGAATTAAAAGCACTGGAATGAGATCTACGAGTTGGCGTATGATGCTAGTTTTTAGTGTGCAGAAGTTGTCAATTTGTCTATCAATCAATTAAATTCATGTTCATTAATTAGAAAACCATGGTTACAGAAATATTGTTTAACGATATCATTTGTAAATATGCAAGGAGCTCCAAATATTCGTTGAAAACAATTATTCGAATATTAAAATGTCTTTCATTTTAGAACATAGGGTGCTTGTTCCTAAAGTCAGCCGTCGCCAGTAGTCGACCTTTTGAGCTTAAAACTTAAATAATAGCAGATATCAAATTTGGATTATTGAGATTTGATATAGAAATTCCATCAAGCACCCTCAGTCGATGTCTTAAATTAAAATAATAGCAGATATATTTAAAAAAAACAGATTTTTTTAATTCGTGCAGGTATTCTTGCGACTTGCCAATGTATATCTGCACTATACTGACCTATATGATGCAATACGCAATTAAAAAAAGCACATTCTTACAGTTTCAACAAATTCATGTTGTATGGAGATCGCTAAGAAAATATACTTTATATTGCCATGCTTTGCATCAGTATGATTTTTATTGTTTTATCTACTATCAGTAAATTATTTCGCGATATTCATGAAGTTTCATAGTGATGGCCGAACACTGGGCAACGAAAGGCCAGCCATTGGATTTTGGGGGTCGACCACTGGGAGAATTGGCATTTTTTGTAAACTTCTATTATTTTTTGCTTGGTACAATATAAACTATTTTATTTTATGTTGGTTACATTGCTTAATCCCTATTTAATGGATTAACAACGAAAAAAATATGTATTTATCATTCATTGACTCAAAATCCCTTTTGAAAGTATACTTGTCGCCTAACTAGCTGAGCACTGGTGAAACGACCCTAATAGAACATATCAGCATGCATTTTATGCGAGTATTATGTTTTTTCAATAAACAAAATAGATAATATCAAGATATGACGCTACGCTGAATGACTTATTTATAAACCCAATGATTGAATATACAGTGATATTGAAATATTTTGATGGATTCGGCGGTAGTTTTGTGGAAATTCATTTTAAAATATAAAATTTTAACTTAGTTATTCTGCTGGCTGTACTACTAAATGTGACTCGTGTTTCGCGCTTTAAAGCTTTTAAACTATACTAAAAGCTTATTTATTTCTAAGATTAACAATAGTGTTTCGAGATGAAAATCCCAACGGAAATAGATTTGAAATAATTTCAATTAGATTCCTAGTATATAGCCAATTCGTCTTAATGTGAAGTATTATGTTTTACTAATATTATCAATAAAAACTATTATTTTCCTCTGATTAAGTTCTATCTGTAAAAGTAATAGAGTATATCGACGATGTTTTGGCTAAATTATGTAACTCTCAAAATTAAAATTGGACAGAGTAAAAACTATTTTTATCGAAAACATTATATAGTGAGTTGCGTTATGAATATTTGAAATGCACAAATGTAAATTCTCATGTTTGCAGATACGGGATTATACTTAGGGAGTGTTGATATAATAGTGGCTTACATCAAATGGCCGGGTCAGAACTTTATAAACCTAAAACCAATGTAAAATGACATTCTCCTTCCAAAAAGTGGTAAATTTATTTTTCAAATTTACATCATTTGTCTGAATCCTGCTCTGCCGTTTTTCAAATGAGATCCAATCATTAACTAATGTTCGTATTTTTTGAGGGTTACATCAATTGATCAAAACACCGTCAATATTATCTAGAAGAGAAAATTGATATTATCAACGTCGCATTTTTTTACAGCACATATCTAGTGCCACAAAATGTTTACTTATAATACGTTATCATGTCTTTTCAAAATTCAAAACTAATTACAAATTTAATATTTGCATAACATTCTTGTGTTAATTTAATATAATTTGATAATTGTTGCTAGTTATTCAACTACACTCAACTAGACATTAATATTTAATTATTAATACAATCGTTTTAAGAAGTTGAAAATGGCCACAAGATAAGTGGAATTGGCCTTTGTCGAAAATGAAATATGAAATTTATGCCGTGCAGGTTTTTCTTATTATTTCTTATGTGGTAATATTTTTCCCTGAGCTAATATCGATACTAGGCCGACTCAACTATAATAATAATTGTTTTAGGGTCCGGGCATTAGAAGCATCTGTTCCAATCTAAAATAAAAGGAGAGATGTTTATTTATATCCTCGAATGGTGAGCGACTAACGAAATAATACGAAAGATCATAAAATCGTTACTGTCCGTTACTGCCCTTTTAGCGGATCGTTATTGTAACGGCGGCTACTGCGCCCACACGTAACGAATTCGTTAACAATCCGCAATAAATCGTTACGATACTCCATACCCCTACGAAGGTCGAGTACGAATTACATTTAGGGCCACCACTCGCTGATTTTTAAATTTAAGTAACCAAAACTTCTAGATTAATGTATTTATTTTAGCAGCATTATAAAGCTAAATTTATATTTCGCTGAATTCGAATCCTTATCAATTGCATGATTACCATTGACAGCTTCATCCACTAAATAATTCAGGAGGGCCACATTGAATTAATATTTTGAAGCTGGATCGAATGATATAAGTCACCATATTTATATATCGATTCCTACTAAATCCAGATATGAAAAACAGAGATTTTATAATTCACCAAAAATTTCTGCACGAATGTAGTCAATTAATATATTCGCAGGAATATGTATAATAATTTTAGGGTCTCGAGTGCGACCTTTTAACTGAATGAAAATTTTCTTAATTTAAAAAAAAATGTTTTCCTTCATTACAAATTAATGGACATACATTTTTTTATGTGTGTCGCTTAAATGAGGCCTTATTCGACGTAAGTCAAATGAATGCAACCTTCCGTCAGCAAAAGGTTTGCCACTTCTAGTATAAAGTATTTAATTGATTTCATTTTTGCAAAAATATAAACATCTGCGTGAATTTGAAGGTATACAAAAAACAGCACTCTTAAAACGTCCAATTGTTTTAGCATTCAGAAACAATAACTTCATAATAGTTGATTGTAAAAAGTAAAGTAAAACTTTAAAAAATGTCAGTACCAATATAACTATTTCAAAAATAAAACACATTTTTTACTACTACTTTTATATTTTTACTTATCACGAGCATTATGAACTGAGCTCATGATGATCATTATAAGACTGTGTAAGTAGTACAAAACAAATCGTCGCCGTTCAGGCAAAAGTCACCAACCCTACAACTACCATTTTGAAATAACGCAATTTAAAAATCTGTAGATGAAGAAAAAATTATGTTCTAAAGGTTTTATCATGATTTTATCATGTACTAGTGAGTACCCGGCATGCGTTGCAATGACACTCAAAGAATGAAAGGGTTTGTGTTTTAATTCTGTTTATTGAACTGCTTTTGGATTAGAGGTCTGCACAGCCCGAAATTTCATAGACTTACCCGGTTCGAGCCCATCATCTTCAGGTCTGGCCCGACCCGAACCCGAGTTTCAATATCACACTTGTTATAACACAAAATTTTTGTTTTTCGTCTGATGCGTACACGAATAAATCAGAAGGTTTTTCCTAGATGTCGCTGTATGTACGTATTTGATTCTTTTTTCAATTTTAGATTTTCAATTTTTTTTCTTCAGAACCTTTCACGGGTGTGTGCACAACAACTCACCGAAGTTTCATCGAAATCGTATGAATGGTAAAGGAACGCGTAAAGGACAAACAAACATGTTACTTTTACTTTTTGATGCTAATTAAGACTTCTAGTATGTTTTGAAGGAGGCCCAGGTGATTCATTCAGTGAAAAACAAATAATTTGGATTTAACTAATGTACCATGGTGACTTTTGTCTGAACGGTACTGAAATTCCACCGAGAATCGACAGTAACATTTTAAAAGTGACCAACATAACTTAATAAATAAGCAAGAAAATAAGCAAATAAATTAATATGGTTACATTTTTGTGGCAGCCATACACATATTTATGTAATCTGGTAGTGCGTTAAGTCCGTGGAGATTTCGGTGGAATAAAATATCCGTGCAGCGAAAATTTTTGTAACGTCCGTAACTGTGGGATGGTTAACTCTGTGGAAATGCGAAATTTATGGCTGCAGGTTTCGTGGAACCCCTTTTAATAATAAATTGTTTAATGGAATGATCACGTTCATTCTCGGAGAAGAATTAAAATTCTTGATTTATGTGACGCGAGCTGTTTTATCATTTTTCAAAATTAGAAAAGGTAAACCAATTAAGTCGTTAGCATACAATAGATATGATGCAGCTACCTGCCGTCAAAAAGCCAGTATCAAACCTGAATGGTTACTTTTGAAATAATATTGTGAGCTGTATCAGTAATTTGGCTAATACATAATTATCTCCTTGGTATTTAAAGTGTCCAGTTCCAAAATTCGGCTTATTACCTTCTACTGTTTTTGAGAAAACCGCGATAAACGATTTTTATAGTTTATTTTTAAATTGAAATTTTTATTTTAATACTTTATTCCATAAAACATTATATTGTCTATTTAATTAAAAACAAAATTCACTTCGGCTCAATATATTTGAGGCAATAACTGAATTTTAAAAGCAATAAAGAGATTTTTGGATTCTAACTAAATTCTAAATATTCTAAAAAAAACTACTTTAAAGTATAATATAATTTGAATAAAAAATATTATAAAATTTAAATCATAACATCATCATCATCACTCTTAGTAAATAATATGGATTAAGAATCGTGAAATATTCCGTATTGGAAATTATTATCTACACAATTGAATATGGCGGATTTTAGAACTGTAATAGCTTCTCGCTTTCACAACTTGTATAAAATAAGACCGTTATTGGAAATAACAATTTTTGGAACCATTGTCGTCAGGCATATAGCAGATTTTGTAACTTTACTCGTTTTTAAATAGGAAAATAAGTAATAAATACCTGTTTTAGGAACGAAATAAATTTAAGAATCGATTCTTCTCATCTGCAATAGTACATTTTGTTCAAAACATGATTTTATAAAACAAAATGAGAATAACGGATTTTGGAACCGGGCGTCTCATTTTATCATGCGTTGGTGTCGTCGTCAGTAAGTGTTAAAATCACTTATATTTATGATCGTGTGTTGACCGTTTATACTTTTTGTACTAACCGCTTCGAGAATAAAGGCATTATATTAGGACTTACCCTTATCTCTACGTGACGCTTTCTAGGCGGACATGAGATGGATTTTGAAAGATGTAAAAAATAGCAATCGTCTATTTCTATAGATAAAAATTCATAATTCGATTTAAAATCATACACAAAAATACTATGTATAACACACAAAAAGCGTATATTAAATTGTATATATTAACAGAGGCATACGTCCTTTTGCCTTCCTACAGTCGGTATATTAAATATACAAATACAGTGTATTAACACGTTTTTGTGAGATATACATTTTTTGGAGTGGGTTACGTTCTTTTGCATTTCTGCAGTCAATATGATCTTTTTAAAGGGCTTAAAATTAAATGCACTTTTGTTTAGATCATATTCACTTTCATAAAAATGTTGTTCACAAAAAACAATTTTTTTCATAAAAAATAAAGTGATCCCACATAATAAAACATACTTTAACATTGAAGAAATATATTGCACTTACGAAAAAATATTTTCACGTAGATAAAATAGTTCTCACTCAATATAAATAATATCAAAGCTGTAATGAAATGTCACTTATTTTTCTACCCTATATTAGGCCGCCTATATTGTCTTTGCTCCACACATTAGAATACATTACACAAACCAAATCATACCAACCCTAACATAACATGCTACAACTTAACTCACTTTGTTAAAAGAATCCGTGACTAAGTGGAAACTATTAAAATCAAAGTTTGAGTAAATACTATCTAATTCAAATTGAAAACTATCGAAATAAAAGTGCAAGTGTACCAAGTAAATACTGTCTAGAACAAAGAGCAATTATTATTTATAACCCTTTTTAAAATATCCATTTAAATTAAAGTGTTTTCGCTTCCAAAATATTGAATAAAAACGATTATCATTTCTTACTCGATGGTACAAAACAAAACACAACAGAGTCAAATTGATTGGGGTACCAAATGTTGCGATTGTTATTGAATCTTTTATAAAAATTTGATGAAATAGGTACACTTACTATGCACCTTTTAAAATTAATGAAAAAACACTGGCATGATTTGTATTAAGAAATAATGGAGTATTCTCTTTTACTTTATTTGACTATTTCACTTTCAATTTTAACAAAGAAATAACAAGTGATACAATATTCTCGACAAACATTCAAACGAAATGGGAAGCACTACTACTTACGTTGAGAGCGCATTTAGTAAATAGTTACAAAACACTCTGATCGTAACGAAGTTGCTAGAGCGGCGCTACAGTTGCAAGACTATTTCCGCCGTCAGCCGTTGCAGCGAATACGATTGCAATCCGCATGGTGCGTCTTCCGTTCGCTACCTTAAACATAACGACAATTCCCTGTGAGGATGCCCTCCGCTATACAAACATTCTATAATAAAATTCGCAAAAGATATTCTTTCCCCTCGAGTAACGGCGTTGCTTCTAAGTAGCCCTTCAATGCGAGCCATAAAATTCATTGTAGCGCTTGCTCGTTGAAATACTTTGCATAATAAATTTTAAGAATGAAAGCGCAAAGTTATGTGACATTTTCCAGAGTGTATTTTTATATTGTAACTAAATATTGTGGGTGATATTTCGTGCGGAATATAAAAGAGAGCTTAACGGCACATTTCAACTTCTTTGATATTTTCGTATTAGAATTTTACGTATCTTTCAAAACGAAAATTCAATATCATACGACTGAGGAAAACATAAATCTGTTTAATGGGAAAAGCATACATTGTTGTTCTTTTATCAAAATTTGTAGACTTCAAACTACTTTAAGATTATCTCCAAAACTTTTTACTTGTTTTGTTTTTCAAATATTACAGCTATAAAAATGGTTATATTAATAAACATAACACAAAATGTCAAATCAAATAAATGTTATATTTATGTCTGAAATAAAATTAAATTTACGATTTTTTTAAGGTATCGAAACACATCTAACTCTAAATAACAGAATGCGGAGTATTTAACAATTTATCGATTTTCGTACTTGAAATATAAAATCAATATAGCAGAAAATACATGTAAAACCCTGTCTTTATATCTGTCACACGAACTCACCTCAAACGGTGTACAGTAGCCATGTGAAATTTGGAGATGTCATTCTGGTTACCATTTCTTAGTCAAATGTGCTATTTCCAACACTCATCTATTTTTAATTACGTTTAATTGACGTACTATATTTTGTAAGTTTTACATAAAGTAAGTACATCATGATATTTTCCTCTTTTCACATTAATATTAGTTGCAGGACTTTATTTTGAGGGTCTTACGTGGTATAGGTTCCACTGCGATATTTTCATTTTTCAACATTCAACTTTCAATCGTCTAAATGACAACGCGGTCTATCTCTGGTGATGCTGGGTAATAAATATTAGTAGTTTCAAAATAATTATCTAATAATTTTCTTAGTTCAACTGACCTAGTCAGTCTTGAATACTCGAAGATGGTGATAAAAGGGGAAACCTAGATCGTTAGTGATAAGACTTATGTAAGTGTACAAAATTTGAAGTTAATAATTAAAATTCCATCAAGTTCTTTCCGTTGATATCTTTAATTTTATAATTTTAATACGTTATATTGAAACTAATATGTACACTCATTGAAATTTTTTTTTTTGTAGCTAGTTATTTTTTAATGAAGTGGAAAATTTGCTATGTTAGCATCATCTCCGGTGAGTTTTCAGTAAACTTGAAAACGATCGATACTATATAGACCAAAACTAAATACTCTTTTATTCAAGATCACATTCTAAAATGTGCAACGTATCATTCCGTCATATGAAACAAAAAAGTGTTTCCGGTCCAAATTAGACGCGAGCTTTTTTAACCAAATTAACTATCTACGTCACATTTTTTGCGTAGCTAGAGAGTATTGCATATAAATACCCAATCTGATTTAAAAATGAATTTATTCAATGACAAATTTTATAAATTAAACACTTGAACCCAGAATGAGCAAAATAATATTTAATTTAATTTATTGTAATTATACACTCCATATATTATATATGAGTCGCTGAGTCGTTAAACACGTTCCGTAAGGTTTTTAGATTTTTGAGTAAATCACGAAAAACTGTTATGGGCAGTATAGTAGTTTTAAGTTATGTTGTATCTTCCGGTGTATAAGGAAAAGTCGAATATTCTTTTACACTGTCGTTTTCTTGGAGCTCGTCGACCGTGTAAAATTAGGATCGTGATCTGTAAAAAAACGATATTTTTAAGTTTCGAAAAATTCGGAATTTCGTACAGAGACGAAATAGAAAGAGATTTTAGACTCAAAACTGGAAAAATTGATAGAGCTTATTTTATTGAAAAATCGCCAGCGACTAATATACATTCACATAATATGTAATATTACACCATTTTTTTCGGTGTGTGACATTTTTGTTTTCATAAATTTAACCGTTTACTGTTTCGTGATATCAAAGATCAATTTAAGTACGATTCATTATGATTCTATTTAAATATCAAACCTTACTCAAATAATATAGTTATTAGAAGAATAAGTTTTCAATATAAATCTTGCAAGTCAATTAAATATTAATTGTGATTTATACTTTATGCGTATCTTCAGTTTGTCATTAAAGCTATGTATTTACGAAAAATATATTGATGTGTAAAATGGAATTCACACAGTAATTGCTTTAATACTTTGTCAATTCAAATTATTAAGTAAGAACTATTTATTCTACCTCCGTAAATATTTATCACACTCGTTAACATTAATTCAACGATATATAAATATACATTTCTCATATTCAATGGAATTTTCCATAAAAACTGAAATTGTATACCTTTATTTGTACTGACTTGAGAGATTGCCAGTATAAGAAGGAAGATAAAGGAAAATAAATGGAATCACATTTATTTTAAATTATACTCCTAATTTCGGTAAGTCTAAAACCAATCTCTTCGCGTACTGAAACGCCGAATCGTTTAACTTCTCCTACTAAATGTTTGTAGTGTGGGCGTATTAGGCTGTCACGTGTGACAGTGTCTCCCTGTCACAGTGTCACGCTGTCACTGCCTCTCACTGTCGCAGCGAGTTGACGAACCACGAAAGTGTGTTGGGACACCTAGTGAATACTAAGAGAACCTTCAAGCCGAGAGACTAACAGGCTGCATACTGAATATCGAAATGATTTTGCTGTCGGGATTGGTGGCAAATAACTGATTGATTTCATAGGTATCTTTAGGCTTTATGCTTAGTAATACAAGGGAAAAAAAATTGTCGTTTGTCGTTAGCGTCGAAAAATAAATTGTACAGGAAAGAGTGAATTAAATATAATTTAATTGGTGCTACAAGTTACCTACAAAAACTTTGGTTGAAACAAACAGAAGGCATTCTATGAATGCGTATTCCCTGAAAAACAGATTTAGCATCAGTGTCTCAAAGTGAGAGTTAAATGAGAATGCTTTGAAGAAAATTCTTTAGAACCTTGATAGAAAAGGGAATATACAGAATCAAAATAAACCATAATCAATGTTTTTGGCAAAGAATATAAAGAAAAAGAATAAGTTTTGATATTAATTAAATAATCTATTGTTCAATTATCGTAATATTCTCTAGTAATAAATAGAACATATCGTTGATATAGTGGCAAAAAGTCAAAAAAACTTGCTTTTAATATAATCGACGTGTGAGATAGTCATGAAATTTAAGCGATTCTATTTACATACCTTATTAATTATTAAACTAACAACTTTCGATTCGATAATCATTTACGAATTCGACTTAAGTACTAGTAATCCTTTTTTTATAGAAATGTTTATTATAACTGTAAACGATATCGACTTAATTATTGTTAATTTCTACAAATTAAATAAAAAATACATGTAATATGGCTGAACTTGTTTTCTTCAGAAGATAGCGAGCGCATCCTAAAAAATATCGTACTGCATTCATAACACAAGACAGGCGATTTTCGACTTATCGCCTTATGCCACTGTGTACATGATATAATTGTATTACAATTCTAACAAAAACATTTTAATTTTATTTTTCTGAATGTATTTCTTATGATAATTGAACTTTCAAGAAAATCTTATGTTTTGCAAGCACGCGACGCTTAAAAGAGTTATTTTATAGATCGATTATAGTATATTCATAACACAACCGTTATCACAAAGAAGTCGTAAGATTTACAATTTTTGCATAGAATATTCTTTGTTGATATTTCATATCAACGGTTTTTTGGCCAATTAATGTAACCTTCAAAATTGAAATTGTTCAGGAGAGAGTAATAACAGTTTTTATCGAAAACATTATGTAGTGAGTTGTGTTGTGAATGCTTGAAATGCACTCCTGTAAATTCTCATGTTTGCGGATAGGGGATTATACGTAGGGATTGTCGATATAATAGTGGCTTACATCAAGCGGCCCGGTCAGAATTTTTAAACCTAAAGCCAATGTAAAATGATGTTTCCCTTCAATTTACTTTTTCTAATTTACAGCATTTGATCGATACCTGCTCTGTCGTCTTTAAAATGTGATCCAATCATTTACTCATGTTCTTAGTTTTTTAGAGTTACATCAATTGCCCAAAACATAGTAGATATGTTAATGTATGATATTGTATAGATTGAAGTGTATTAATTTTCAATATTAATTGTTTCAATAGTAAATTTTTCAATGTTATATGCTTTGCTCAAATTCCAATAAAAATACAAAGTTTGATAGCCATACATTTTCACGCTTAACGTATTTTATCAAATAAAACATATAAATAGTATTATATAAGTCATGAGTCATAGGACTTCATATCGTTCCAGCGGAAGGATGAGCGTAAGTGCTTTTGCGATATCCAATACTCAAAATTGTTTTAGTATAAGTATATTTACATAGACGGAAGTAAAACATCACGAACCTCTTTGGGTATTAGGGTAGCAGAAAAGAAGAGTAGGTGTTAAAAGAACTCAATGAAGGCTTACGTCATATTTACTGGGACAGCGTTTTTTCTTGAGTGTTTCCGCGTGTCCTTATGAATCCCTGATAGATTTTTAAATAGATAACTTTGTCAGCCTTTCTTATATTTTTGTTTTATATTAATTATGATGAAAATACCACGTTTCATTGTACTTAAATTAATACAGCTTGGCATAAAAAATATCGCTTTGTTAATAACTTACTATTCTCTTTTTTCAACTCAAAAATTTACCGTTTTTAATTTAACTTGAAAAATAAATACTAAAAGACGCATTATTTTAAAAGAAGGATTGTTTTCCTGTAAATCACAACATTTTAATTTTTGCATTGCTTTAAAAAATGCATGGTTGAATGAAAGCTACATATTATTGTCTAATGAACGAAATACGCATAATTTTTATGAGGTCAGAAAATGACATGGAGCAAAACACTATGTTCAATAATAATTACCGTTTTCCTTTCTGAAAAAACACTGAATATGTCATAATTGGTTAAATATGACCAAATTAAATAGATACCACTTTTCATTTCAAGATAAAGAAATAAATTGATAGTTTGTTCAAAAAGTTGAATAATTCAAAACTTTGGATGGATAAACATTAACTGAAGTAGTGCCGTACTTTTATTAGATTAAATGATATACAATTCACAAGTGTGATCATTAGTCTCTAAATTTTTCTAAAAAAACATTATGGAAACAATAATATACTTGAAGGAAGAAATTTATATCGACAATATAATATACAACTGATCTTTGCTGCCCTTAAGTTTTTGTTTCATTCTATAATTACATATTCAAGTCTATAAGTCAATATAAACTTTAAACCGTTTTCAACGTTAAACAAGAGTGCAATTTTTTAGGTAGTGCAATTCAAACATTTATAATTCTTCCGTTTTTTCAATCAGAACAAATGCAGTGCGCAACTTATTCAAATTCAAAAGTATGCTTTCTGTAAACAAAATTTAAATCACTTTCTAAATAAATAAACGAATAAAACTTTCTCTTAAAAATAAATCCATACACCTTTTAATAATAAATCAGTTACGTTAACAAAGAAAATTGTTCAATGAGTTGAATATTAATTATTTAATCTTAAATAAAACGGCAATCCATTACGACTTCTAAAAAGTTTCAAATTCTTATCATTAGTTGGTGAAAGCATATTTTATGCAAAGAGCTACTTGGCAAAAGTTTATCCAATTCTCAAATATACCTAAACCAACTGCTTGGTAAGTTAAAGATCGAGCTTTCAACAAGGACGATTGAGGTTAAAAGGTATTGACAACTTTACTTGTACGAAAATGTTGTTCACAATTTAAATGCTAAGCTTTGATGAGCAAGACGCACTAGAACTTTTGTTAAATAATTTAAACGTACAACTCCAAGATATGCACAGCTTTAGAATACGTTATGTATTCCAAGAAATCATTACATAATAAATATAAAACAGACAGGTTCATAAAGTATATCGCCAGATGATTCAATCGAGACCGTCAATTATTTCCAGATTGTTTTAAAAAATTAAGTTTTTTTCGCAATATTTTGGTAATGAAAAACAATACAGTGTAAAAATAAATTTGAAAAGGATCCATAATAATTATCTACCGGGCATTGAACTAATGAATGTTAAAATTAATTAAATCATCGCCAGATTTGCATCTCATAGCACTCTTTGTGTTTCCAGATAGCTGTTTATAGCAAGCAGCTTTATAACCTCTTTGTTTTTTGACTAAAAATTTGAAACATTTATAAATATATGTGAGGAAATAAATAATGATTGATAATTATAAAAAACTATGGTTAATTTTGAACTAGATGATAAGTAATATTAATTAATATTTAAATATATCATAGTTAAGGACTCGACAAAAGTCAAACCTTTTCTTTAATATGTATGAAAAAATTTGTTTATGAAACGATTTCCAATATCGCTTTGCTTTAGTTACACGGAATTTTATATGTGTTGAATAACTGTTTATGTAAAATAAACATATATAAAAAATATTTACAGTGGCAAACCCTGTTTCGAGTTGAAAGTTCAACTGAAATTGTATATTTTATCACCAAAGCGTTTCATATTTCACTTTTAACTGCATTCCTTCTGAATAGCAAAATTCATACACGAATTCGTTCTTTGAGGTCAATTTAAATACAACAATAAATAAATAAATCTCTACCAAAATTATAAATTTGAATCATTCAACAAAGCATGATTTTTTAACGGTTTTCTATGTGTATTACATGGACTCCTAATGTTGCTTATTTCAACTGATTTATTTCTATGAGAACTCTTTGTTACTCAGTTGCTCAATCCTTCTTTTTCTAAGAGAGGCAGAATATAAAAATGGGACTAGTGGTTAGCTAATTGCTTCTGCTACCCCCTTTTTTTACAATCGCCTGGATGGAGTAGAATTTTAGGCACCAGATACTTTGAACACATACCTATAAATCTATTGAAGTGAGCACTGTAATAATAGTTCTCATAGAACAACTTCCGTACAGATAATCTCCATTACGGTCCCATACCTTCACATTGGGAGCGGACATGATGCCACGTAGGGAGCCATATTTTCAATGCGATCGTAGTGTGGAAATTAACTTTCAAACTCAAAAATACAGGATGAAAATAAGATCATATACAAATAGTCTTGTCGTCATTTTTTAAAGCAGTGATTAAAGCAAAGATCCCTCAATCAAAATCATACGAATGCCAGATAATTAAGCCATTTCAAAAGAATTATAGCATTAGACATGAACAGACGCACAATCTGATGATCATAATTATACGCTCTCACCGAATGCCGGTAATTCCGGCGAGCAGACAATTCGTAACCGACGCGTCCCTGTGATTAATTCACCCTTATCTTGTCTGATGAGGTTTTAACGCAAACGAAACAAAGCGGTTGCGGTTCCCCGTAACGAACGAATGAAAACGGGCAATCATCGCACTTCCGGATAGCGGATATTCCGTTTAACGGACGAGCTTTTAAACAGGCGGGTCTCCTCACCTCGCCGTAGACCACGACGCTCCGTAGAGGGGTCTACGATCGATCTGAGGAATAGTGCTCGTATATTCTTGTTCTACGACGACACACTGTCTGCTTTCAAAGTTGTATATCAAAATACACATAAAGCATTTATATTATCTCGGATTCTTTTATACGATCTTTATTCAGGCATTCTGTAGAAACTTTAGAGTTGTTTGAGTGTATCATTCAACAAGATAGGTATCATATAAATACAACAAATTTCGACCGTCCAGTTTATTGCTCAGACATCTCCAAATAACCCATATTGAAAAGATAATGGAAAAATAAACATTCACATGGTCACCATAAATCAAATATTATTGATTTTTTCCAGAGTTTTATACATTTTAAAAACAGGCGTTAAATTAGGTACTTTCCTAGTATTGTCAGTAGAAGGATATTTAGAATTATCATTACTGAAAGGCAAAACCCGGTTTGTTAGTGAAGAAATACATGGAAATATACAAAATCTCAACAATTTAAAATTTAAGTTGGACGATTTTTAAGATTTTTTTTATCTTCTTAGCTGTTAGTTGCGATGTCAGATATGCAAAGGACAAAATTTAATGGAGTAGTGGTCAACATCGTTGGCTTGGTTTATGGATCTCACGTGTTCAAATCAGTTTCATAAATTGATTGTTCAATCGATTTATGGACTTCTCTTTGAAGACATAGATTTCTGTGAGGACAAAACAGTCAATTAACAAGTTAAAATAACTATAAACAAACTCCCCGTTGCTGTGTCCTACACGTTTAATCACCTAACAGATGCCACTAAATGTGGAATGATTGTATATATTTACACTTTCGTCGAATTACATCCCGTCGAAACCCACAATGCTATTATAATTGTAAAATCACTGGTAACTCTAATATTAGTTGGAAAGCGGCAATCCGCCACTTTGTTAATGCGTTGTTTACAAAATAGGGATTAAGGCGATTCTCGAAATTTTAACTCAGGTATCAGTGTGGATCCTAGACGTATTATCTCGTAAATAATATTTGTCGTATTTGTATCTTCTATATAGACGTTAGACACTGTTTACTGTCTGTCAGTTCGAGTCCATTCGTGCGCTCGAATGCCTGAAGATGCCGAAAGGCGAAACCCGGGTCGTTAGTGACCAAATACATGGAAGTGTACAAAATCTAAATAATTCAAATTTGATATTGAAATTCCATCAAGCACCCGCAGTCGATGTCTTAAATTATTAATACTAATGCTATTTATCTTTAACTCAGAACGTTACTGTTACGCTCTAGTAAAGTGAATACGAACGTTTTAATATCATGAATTCATGTAACTGCATAATAAAATGTCCATGTTTTATAATCCTCAAAGAAGTATTTTTATTTCCTTAAAATAATCCGATCTTTATGCTGTGCAAGTGAGGTTATCTAAAACGACGCTTCTGGGAAAGATTTTATCGTCTTGATTAAAATTCTTCCACGTTCACTTGAGTGCATTATAATTGAAATTATAATAAAACTAAGACCCCCTTTTGGAAGGAGAGAGTGTTTGTTAAAATCTGGAATTCCGTTATCAAATGAAGCGTGTAACGTTAAGCCATTTATTATCATTAAGTATTTTATTCTTTGAATAATTTTATTTTATCCTTAAACCATTTTTTCTGATAGCAATTATATTTTTTGGTTATATTAAAAGCTATTTTGTATATATTTAATTAAACATTATTTATTTCTTCTGTATGCGGAGCAAATTTACTCCTAATAGTCCTAACAGAGCATCTCAATGAAAGTATTTTTAAGAGAACTGTTTGCGTAGAGGGTTATGGATAGAAGAGTTATCTAAGAATAAGACCACCAGATTTTTTTTAGATTACCTAGGTTACTCAACGTTGTACCAACCACTCTAAGGACTCTTAAATAAAACTTAATGTATGAGTGCATTCCGCAGCGTAGCAATGTTATGCATGTTCATTGTTTTTGTCAGGAATGTCCAAGGATAAATTCTTCAAGGCTTGTCTGCGTGTATTCTATTGCAGTGTTCTTTTATCATATTTATGTATTTATCAAATGAAGAACATAACTAATATAATTTTTCTAAACCTTTTTACATATGTTTTTATTTGTGGTGTGCCGCGGAAATATGGGGAAAAATTTAGTGTGTCGTGGAAGATAAAAGGTTACGGAGCATTGTTCTAGTTTGCAAGAATTTGAATAATAAAAAAAGAGTTTTTGAAAGAGTTTTAAGGAATTGATTTTCATACGACGCAGGGAACACTTTGAATTCCTTGTAATTTATCAGAGATGCAACCAAGTCGACATGACCAACGGGGCGGAAAGATTCAGATAGAATTAGCAGTGTCCAGTAGATACTAAATGTAAATACTATTTTTTGCAATTGGATGAATAAATGGGAATATATGATACGCCAGTCATATATAAAATATTATATTATATTTTTTTCCAATGCCGTCCAGATTTACCAAAATGAATATTAGATGCTTTATTCTAATTTTCTCTCGCCTCCTAAAGCATTTAACACATATCAGTTGAATTACTTTTTTGAATTGCGCAATATCAGAATAATAAAAAAATAAAATTTAATAACGATGACAGGAAAACTTAAATATATACTAGATTACTGGTCATAAAGCTGACACAAAAATAACAAGTTGATAGGAAAGCTCTACAACATAATAACAAACATTATAATATAGATTATACACTTATGATACCTTGGAGAAATCTATCACTCAAATTATCTTTTCATTTGATTGAGGTTTATAAATGGAAAAAATACTGCTTGCAAATCAATCCTTCTAAAACTTAAAAGTAAATAATATCTCTAATATTAAACGGTGTTTTATTCGTGAATAACAAATGACCTAGGTCTCTACAGTTGATGTTTGTTATTTGTCGCCATCATATAGACAATGATGAGTCCAGCTTATTTATGTCAAATTATCGACTAAATAAACACTTTATTTACTCAAGGTTAGGGTGATGGTTTTAAGTGTAAAACAATGAATAAACGCTGTAAAAACGATATGGTTCATTTTTTATTAGATAGTTTTGATTAAATTACATGAATTACGTGAAAGAAATTATTACTGTTCGCGACACTTCACTCTACTCTGAATAAGCCAGAGTATTTCTACCTCCCATTTTAATGAAAAGTAAACCAACACACGGCAAATCGATTTGTTTTGATGATTTTTTTGTCGATAAACTGATTGCGGTTGTTAAATAATTCATTCGGTAGGCTGCTCAGATAATCTCTTTTCAAATGATCACAAATTGGTTCTGTCGTGTCGTTTTACCACCCCCGCGAATCAAACAGTACCTCTAAACTGTGTAAGAACTAAAGTTAAAAACATTTAAAAACCAATAATTATATCTTACCAGCTTTTTTTTAATCTTCTGCATATTTTATAGTTCGCTATTTCAAACTTTGTATCTCCCTCATGTCTTCGATCGAGGTATTTATACCAAATAATATTCTTATTTGATTATCAGTACATACGTATTTTTTACTTCTGTTTCATGTTTTATTCGCATGACGGATGTAGGGTGTCGTCATATGCCACGTGGACGTAGTGGAGACGAGTAATATTGTGTATGTTTAAAAGTAGATATTATCCGAACTTACTTTATTTACTTCGTCGCCAATTTTCCAATTTTTACTTTGTTTTTATCATTCGTCAATTTCAAAATCAATTATCCATTAGCAAAGTGACTGACGGGTGACAGTGTATTACGGAAGCGCCGCGTGTTGGCTATATTCTTCACATATGAAGCGAATATAGTTGAAGAAGAAGAATTGTGCATTAGCTTTTTTTACAATTGATAAATATAACAAATTAATTTTGGTTTGAATTAAAACATTCTTATCGTTTTGCATAAATAATGATAGAATATTAGTACCTTATCAATATCAAACTTAACTATTTAAACAACGGAAAATCTTAGTTTAGATCTTTTACAAAATCTCATTACGAAGTTTTCACGCTTTTACGCTATCATGAAAAGTTGTTGCTTGCAGAGTAATGAGATTTACACTCTTTGTTTAAATAGGGCTAATGTAATTAATTATATATGATTCATTATAATAATGATACATATGAATATTCCTTAAAATGATTTAATTTAATTTATAAATAAATAAATTTATTTTCCTCATTATCTCCTATTTAATGAATTGATATTTATATTTTTACCATGTCCGTTCCTAACGTGGAGCATATAATCTCCTAATAGAGAAATCCCAACCGAATTTTTCTATGGGAACTGCCAGTTACTTAGTTTCTAAGGCTAGGACAGGTTCAGTGGTCAGCTAATCACTGTCGCTACGCCCCGCTTTTTGAGGATCGTATGGGTGGGAGGAAATTTTAGACATCACAAACAATCATGCCTACGAACAGAAATTCACAAATCGATTGAAAAATCAATTTATGAAACTGTCCGTATCGGGACTTGAGCCCGATACATTCGTAACCGTAGCCAACGACGTTAACAACTGCACTACAGAGCCGACTTTTTATATAATAATTAATAAACGTTAACCAAAAATCATATTCCCGGACAAAATAAGGTATTTCAAATATATTCTTAGTGACTGTTTTCCTTTAAAAAACAAAATGTATGTGTTTATTTAGTCTCCGGCTCCGTGGCGCAGTTCGGTAACGTCGTTGACTACGATTACGGATCACTCGGGTTCAAGTCCTGGTGTGCACAGTTTCATAAATTGATATTTCAATCAATTTATGGATTTCTGTTCATAGTCATGAATATTCGAGATGTCTAAAACTCCCTGCTACCCATCCGATATTTATAAATCACATTAAACCGTTTTTAGGTTGCTCATAGATAATTTGTAGAACACTTTCATTTTATTTTTATATATCTTGAAGCGTTTACATTATTTATCATTTCATCGTATTGTATTTACGCATTTCATTATAAGATGGCGTATCTACGAGTCGTAACGACTTAAAACTTTTATTATAATAAAGCACAATATTTATATTTATTTAATAAGCTCGATGAATCTCTTCATTTACGTCGCGATCAATTGAGAAGCACATTACTTACACGTCCCGTATGACATAACCGTGGATGTGCTTTAAAATGGCGCCAATCATGCGTTTGACAGCCACAATTTTGTATTTTATCTCGCCTAACGTTTGAAACAACAGTGTATTTTTATTTTCACGTTGGTACACTTGTTCACCAATAATTTCAATATTTTATCTATGGAATTTAACTGTCAGAGAATTTATGCCCGTATTTTTTTTAGTAGAATAAAAAAACACAAATTGAATTGGACTTTTTAACGCAATGCAATTATGCATCGGACTTATTTTTATTTGTTTATATTCGTTATTTGAACATAAAACATTCTAAATTATGGAGAGTAAAAATCGACGACTTGCGATAGGTTTATCGCTCGTATAATAAAAGGTGAAAATATTGCTTATGAATTTTGATAATATTTTGGATAGCTTTATAAATTCAGTAATAAAAATTTTCTTATCAATGGCAATCCTTATATTTCTGCAGAAGTCACTTTCATTAAAAGCATATTAAGAAATGGTAAAAGCAAGTTAATAATCGCAGATTTGTAAAGGTGAAGTGTTTCTTAGCAAATCTAAAAATAAAAAAATATTTATACATATAACCTTGTAACGGTTATGTATGTTTCAGCATAAAACTGTGACTCATTTTTTTTTTTATATATCAATTTGATGAATCGTTAAGTCCTAAGGCGGGTTCATTGAGTCTCCTTTCATCTCTAATATTAATTTTTTTTTTGTTTCACTTCCATCTTTGCAGATAGAAGGGCGTGATCGCTGCAGAGCTAAGCAATCCACAGTGAAGCCAATTCACGTGGGTACTAATTGCATTTATATAAATATACCTCCCCGCATACCGCACCCACACACATATATATATATATATATACAAACGCATGCACACATACACATATGCACATACAATACGCAAGGAAGCATCCAGAGGAAAGTCATTTTCTATTACAGGTAAAATACAAACTTTAATACCTGCTGCATTTATTTTCAAACTAAAACTTGTCAATCTTGTCACAGCAAATCAAATGAAATCAAATGAAAACATTGAACTTATAATTTTAAAAAAATGATTACCATCTCCTTTCCCATTGTGGAGCGAATGGCTTCCTAAAGGAAGTATCTCAACACAAATAATTTCTGCAAGAACTGCTTGTTACTCAGTTGCTCAACCTCTATTTTTCGAAGAGAGTAGGGATAGAAGGATAAGGCTAAGACGCACCGTTTTTAGGATCGTATGGGTGGGAGGAAATTTTAGACATCACAAACATTCATGCCTACGAACAGAAATTCACAAATCGATTGAAAAATCAATTTATAAAACTGTCCGTACCGGGACTTGAACCTGATACATTCTTAACCGTAGGCAACGACGTTAACAACTGCACCACAGAGCTAACTTCTTCATATAATAATTAATAAACGTTAACCAAAAATCATATTCCAGGACAAAATAAAGTATTTCAAATATAGTCCTAGAGATTTTTTCCTTTACAATACAAACTTCATGTGTTTTTTTTTTGTAGCTTTGTAAAAAAAATGCATCAATATTTATTTAACCACCAAAAACTGGCTACAATAAACATTATCGTACTCTCGCGGAAAACAAAATATATTTTTAACAATCAGTTGGTATATTATAAATAATTGAAATTTATTATATTTTTGACCCACATATGTTATCCAGTATTTCAGTTTTAAAACTATTTTCTATTCTGATGATCAAACAACTTTTTGATAGGATCTTTGAAGAACATAACGCCAATAAAACATAGAAACTAGGGCATCCAATCCCGGACCATTTTTACGATCGCGGGATTTCGGGATTCAGAATTTCTCAATCCCGGGATTGGTCACTAAGTGTAATTTCATGTGTTAAATTCTACTTTTAAAATTTAATTTGTGTTCATTATTGCTTCAATTGAAATGTGTTAAAAAAATTTGGGCATTGGAATGACTGATTTAAAATTAGACAGTCATTTACAAAACAAGAGAAAAATATTTTAAAAAAGAAACATAGTAATCAAAATAATTTTATTTATTGCGTTATTATGGTAGATTTTACCAAATGATATCCAAAAAGAGAGACATATCTTTCAATTTGACTTTAAAATATTGTCCTATATTCATTTAAAAAGCGGTCCTAATTTTTCCTCCGTTTCAAATTGGTTATGAACGGCTTTTACGAAATATGAAAAGAAAGGAGACTACAATATATTTAGATTAATTTTAAAGGTATTATAATAATACTTTGTACATGAGCAAACCGAGGTACACGTTGTAGTTAATCAGGATGTTTTTACTTGATTTATGAATTATTTTTTAGCACTTACAGTGAATCCTGAAATCCCGGGATTTTCTGAATATCAAACCCGGGATTGTAAGCCCTAATGGAAACGTCTTTCATAAACAAGAAAGCTGCATGAACAATAGATCACGTCTGAGAATTAACGATTCCAGCGCTCGTCTAAAATATTAACTCCTGCGTTTATGCGCCATCTTAAGAAGCATAAAGTCAACGAAACAGACGTGGCAGTTTCAAAGCATGAACGTCGTATGCTAGATAATATCCTTTCAGGCTTTTTATCATAATAATATATGACGAAAGTAAAATGTGAAGTCGTGCGTAAATATATATAAACTTCATAATTATTGAAAAGAAAAAATTGTTTATTTAATCACTTTTATCTAAATATAGACAGATTTTTGAAAATTATACAATTTATAGTAACCGAGTTCAATTTGGAATAAGCGATATCCTCAATCGATCTCACTGAAGACTTGTACTACACCAAACCAATGAGAAACGTTAGAGATTATTTTACCAGTAGACACCGTAGAGAACGCCGTGCCAACTAATGCGTAGCATAATTTAAACCTTTTTACAAACATTAACACATATCTATCAACAAATTTGCATATGTTATATGTACATTAGTATTTTTTGTGTTGTATTATATAATTATAATTATAACAGTTATTCCAATTTTATAAATTATTGTTTGTATTTAATTCATTTATTAAAACAGCATCGATTTTAAATGTGTATATTTGATCAAAAATTAAATTTGAATAGTTTAATATTTTCTATGGATTCACTGGTAACTTTGTGGAAATTCATTTGTAATATAAAATTAAAAATGATAACTTTGTTATTCCACTGGTTTTATCACGGACGTAACGCGTTTCGCTCTTTAAAAAACATCTTCGGACATGAAGACGCTTGCTAAAACTAGTGGAATAACTAAGTTAAAAACTAGTGGAATAACTAAGTTAAAAACTAGTGGAATAACTAAGTTAAAAACTAGTGGAATAACTAAGTTAAAAACTAGTGGAATAACTAAGTTAAAAACTAGTGGAATAACTAAGTTAAAAACTAGTGGAATAACTAAGTTAAAAACTAGTGGAATAACTAAGTTAAAAACTAGTGGAATAACTAAGTTAAAAACTAGTGGAATAACTAAGTTAAAAACTAGTGGAATAACTAAGTTAAAAACTAGTGGAATAACTAAGTTAAAAACTAGTGGAATAACTAAGTTATCAATTTTAATTTTATGTGTATTTTATGAGCAGGTTTATTCCGTTGCTTTTTTGCATATGCTTTCAGCTCATGTTTTAATTTTTTTAATAAATTATTTCGACATCATTAACTTCAAACAAGCTAAGTTTTTAAATTTTACACTGCCTGTAAATATTGCCAAGTTAAAAATCTCAATTCGGGGAAAAATCTGCATTTCAAACAACCTGAATATGTTAATTTAGTATCTTCAATACACTTTTAAAAGCATGATAATAATTTATCTTTAGACTAGGAAGTTTTTAAGTCATCTTAATACTATACAAAATACTTGAAAGTTCCGAACAAAAAACAGCACATTAAGAACTTTTTAGAAGCATTCTAAGTAGATAGATATATTTATAAGTGCTTAGCGCGTCTAATCTTTTAAAGAAACATGTTTTACATCACGTTCTATATTTAAAACAAATGATGTTTTTTCGTCATTAAATATTGTACAATAAACAGTAAAATAAATCATATTTAGAGACCTCTCCGAAAACTTTCAAGTGATAATATTGGCATGACTGAAATTCAGTCACACTTAGTAAAGAAACAGTAAGTTTATTTAATTTTCAGTTTTCCACGTTTCTCGATAAAGGTATATTTGAATTCGGGTCCTTGGTGCCGTGGTCAAACTCGTTGTTTTCAGTTACAGATCTCACGCATTCTAGTCCCAGTTTGGATAGTTTCATAAATTGATTGTTCAATCGATTTATGGATTTCCGTTCGAAGGCACGGGTTGATGTCTAAAATTCTCTTCCTAGCCTTATCTTTCTACCCCTACTCTCTTAAAAAAAGAGGGAAGTTGAGCATCTAAGTAACGAAACGTCATTGTAGGAAAAATTCTGTTTAGATACCTTCTTTAGGGGGCCATACGTTGGTAGCGGAGATGGCTAAAAAAAGATTGAATAGAATTTCAATTCCAACGTATATTTATTTTTTATCAGAATAAACACTATATAAATCATTTATTTTCATGGTTATTCATAAAATTAAACTAACGCGTGTCACATCAAATATCGAGAAGCTCGACAATCTATTAAGAAGCTATAAAAGTCTTTTTGGCTAAGGCTGTTTTAATGTCTATTTTATTAAGATAATAAATCGTTGATAGGATATACAATAAAAGACGACGTCTATATAATCTTGGGACAATCCTGAGACGTCACCGGTGCGCGATGATTTCATTTAACACGTTCTACTCCAAGGCATAAAACTTCTGACATTGTCAAATCTACTCTGTTTATACAATTACAACATAAATACCGTTTTTGCCTGTTTTATTTTTAATAAAACACAATTTTTAGCTAAAGTATACAGCTCGCATACTAAACTTATTTGTATTTAATTATTAAATTTGTTACGAAAATTTCACGTGGCAACAGAATATGCCTTTATTGATTGAATTAGCATTTATTTGGTAGAGCTCCATTTCAAAGGGGGAAAAATATCAAAGAATTTATTTTTACAAGTTTTATCAATTTTTTGATAGCTATATTGGCTTTAGAGCATCGTTAGAACTATGTTGAAACTTAATTACGCTGTGCCATATATTATACTTGTTTAGAATATATATACAATATATCTGTGGCGTTATGGCACAAATTGATATATCAGTTTAAGCTGAGCTTACAGGGGAAGAAATATGAACACCTTTAAGTATATTTTAAGTATATTTATTCAACGGATATTCTTCATGGATAATGACTAGCACATCAAATTTTGCCACCGCATGCTGACAAATATTTTATTGTGAGAATAAATCTAATATTACCAAAACGGACATATTAACTTTTGCCATAACGTCTCAGATATGATCTCAGTCACTTTAAATAACTATAATTTTAAAATAAGACAAAGCGGTGTTGCTTGAGTGAGTGCTATATTGTCTATTTCTCCTAAACTAGTATACAAACTGATAAAATTCTTGTAGAACGAAATACTTTGTTATGTTAATCCCACTTGAACGTGTTTATATAACTGAAACATAGATATGATATTCAAATATAAATTTTTAAAAATATCACATGTCGGAAAATAATATTTCATGAAATAAAAAAAACTTTATTCTACTATTATGTCTCAGACATTCAATCGCGGTACACTACAATAAACTCTAATCAAGTAACGGCGTAAAAGCATATCTGAAAAACAGACGTCAATTCTTTGCTATACAGGCTTGAAAACTTTACTATTTCCATGTACATAAAAGTGCAATAGTGTAAACAAATACTCTGAGAGTGCAATTATTAAAAAAAAAACACTGCATGAGATTTAGACGACTTTAGTGGTTTACGAATCTTTCCAAACGGAAAAAAAAACTTGCTTATACCTCTTAACAGAGCATTACAAAGAACGATTTCATTATCGAGATGTTATAAGTTCTCAATCTTTTTGTAAGCTGAGGGGGTATGGATAAAAATGACTAAAAATTGACTGACCTCAGTTCGAGTCCATTCGTGTGCTCGAATGCCTGAAGATGCCGAAAAGCGAAACCCGGGTCGTTAGTGACAAAATACATGGAAGTATACAAAATCTCAATAATCCAAATTTGATATTGAAATTCCATCAAGCACCCTCAGTCGATGTCTTAAATTTATCACTCTTTCTTAAATGATTTTGTTCTCAAATATATTTTATTCACTTTTGCGAACAGTTTATTGATAGAACTATACTTTTAAACCATCTTTTATAACACACAAATATGGCAGTAATACTATATTGTATAGAGCTTAGATAATCCTTTTGTATTCAGAGTGTTTAATATCAACCTGACACAATTAATAATGAATGAAAATGCTCCGTCTGTTTTCCCTGAGGCAAATTAAATATTGACTTTGGATTAACAATTCACAAAAGCTGAATACGTCATGCTTTGTATTATCCGAAATTACTACTTCCACACGTATGTTTTCTCATAACAGAAACTAAATATTTAATCTGTTTCGGGAACTATAGTGCTTACAATTATAAATTCACGATAATAATATGATTTGTATTGTTTGTTATTTTGAAAATCTTTGAATGAAAATATTGACCCATGTACGGCGCTCACAAAAGTTGTTCGTGCGGAAAAACACTTTTTGATGTCACTTCCTGGAACAAAAATAACGATATTTACCGACAATTTCTAAATTAAAACCATGATAAATTGAGTATAGACATATAAGCCGCAAGGCAATACATACAATGCACCAAGAATAATATAATAATAATAATTTTCCCACCTCGTCTATCCGGGTATCGGGGTAGAAAGAACTTTCTTGCGTATAGTTACTTTCTTCGTGGAAGCATACTACTGTCAATTTACAGATATGTGATCTAAAATAAGGGTTGTTTAGATGTTGACTACCTTAGACGAATACGATAATACAAAACCAATATTTGACTATGTTGAAAACGTGGAAAGAAAGTGGAAATATTATACACACGATTCTCTTTTCGCACAGTCAAAGAAAACGAATCAATTATTTTTTTTAAATAGTTTTTTGCTTTTACACGGTTATAAAAGACGAAAAGTATTATTAAATACAGTATATATGTATGGTCTAGTTCCATAGTGATATAACTAGAAATTGGTAGTTTTGAGATACGGCTAATCAAAGTTTTGACTCATCTAAACTGATTCGTAAAAAGTGATGGCTTATTATTTGTACTACTATTTTATTCAAATAGGTGTTCAATAGTTTACAGTTTTAGGATTAAAGGTTGTTTCTTTATGGAATGCCACGATTCGCAAAAATGTATTTCGATATATATATGTATATGGAACTTAGACATTTTTTAATTTTGCTGATTTCCGTATGCAAATATATGCCATTTGAGAGAAAACCTGTACATTTTACAAGCTGTACTTTTGTGAAACTGTAGAGGAGCGGTGTTCGAATATGATGTCTAACTTAACTCAAAACATCATATTTTTGACTTATCTTCCTATGGAACTGGGCCATCGATGTGTTTATATTTAAAAACACTTAACCGTTTGGCGAATTTTAAGATGCAGGACATCATAGCTCATGCATGACTTGTAATCGTTTTGACACATTTGTTTTGCTCTTCTATGTTTCGATTTTATTCCCTCTCTGGTTTTACTTTTGAATGCCTGTTTACCGAATTGAATAAATAAATATTTTTTCAATTTGTTTTTCTTGACATGTTAAAAATTGTTTATAGCCACTTAGTGCAGTCCATGAAATCATTTTTAAATATGAATAAAAAAATAATTTTAATTGTATTAGAATTTTATATTTTGGGGGTATTTTAAGTAATGGAAACTATCTCCCATTTTTTATCTTTACTTTTTTACAAAGTTTTTTTGCACGGTATTCTCTGAAACGTATCTACCGAGCAAAAAGAGAATCGGGTGTACTGGCATATAAAAACAATACCAATAGCTATTTTTTTAATGTGGTCTTTTAAAATACATCCTAAATCGATAAAATACAATTTATACAGCACGTATTACGTAAATAAATATTGTACAAACACACATTGACCTGACTCACGTTACAATGAAGGTGAAAAACACATAATATTTTTTTCCGCCCAACATTTTAAAAAATATATGCTAAGCCAGTTGACAGCTTTTAAGCCTGCTTACTATTTGCATAAAAATATTCATCGTGATGCTTTTATATCCATGTTTACAGTAGGAAAATACTTCCAGCTCGTGGTAAAATGTATACATAAATTTATACTTATAACATTTCTACTGAAACTCAAAGCTTACATTGTAATTAGAGGAATAAGTAACGCTACTTAAATATTAGTTAACATTAAATATTATACAGTTAAGAGTGGTACGGAGATGCAACATTTTAAGCAAACCTACTTTTCTATGGATTTTACAGTTACTATTTGAATGTTTACAACAGACGTATACAAACTATAGAAAAGGAAGAATACGTATTTTTTTTATTACTCAGTAATAAATAGTTTTTAGTTTCAAATTTATGATTGCTTATATTGTAATGCGCAGAATTAAGTAATTTCATTCATAATTGTTCTGTTTGAATATAGTAGCTCCCATTATTTCGATAGAATTGTCATTTACTAAAACAACGTACAATTGCATAAAACAATTATATATCAAATTTGAATTATTGAGATTTTGTACATTTCCATGTATTTTGTCAATAACGACCCAGGTTTTGCCTTTCCGCATCTTCAGGCATTCGAGTACAAGAATGGACTCGAACTGACAATTAAATATATTTAACTTGAACGCATGCAACGTACTTGTGTCGTTTTAAACGTCAAATCTTGGAGGAAATTTGTAATTCCACATTTCAACAACCACAGCAAACAAAGCAGTCACTTGTTATTCAGTTGCTCAACCTTCCTTTTTTGATGGTTGTACGGATAGAAGAATAAGGCTAGGTCTGGTTAGCTAATCGCTCTCGCTTTGCCCCACTTTTAGGATCAGATGGGTGGGAGGAAATTTTAGACAGCACAGAGATCCATGAATCGATTGAAAAATCAATTTATAAAACTGTTTGTACTGAGATTCAACCCCTTGAGATCCGTAAACGAAACCAACGACGTTAATCACTGCACCACTAACTCGTGTTTGGTAATTTTGCAGGATAACGAAATACAGGCTTAAAAGATACTAACATATTAATGAAATGTTTGAAAATAAATCGCTAAGTATTAACAAAAATCAAATGTCAGTACATAACCTTATTTTCTCTGTCCTGCAAAATGATCAAAAATGATTGACTGCTTCGTCCACTGGGGTGGGGCGGGGTCTTAATTTGTCAAATGATCAGTTGAAATGTTTTTTCACGAAAACGGACCTGGTCACATCAAAAATTGTGGCACTAGCATCACAAGTACTATTTTTATTTAAATATTATATTGGTCATCAAAAACGAGTGGGCGTTTGTCCTACTCGACTGCGCTGTGAAGGGTTTGAATCACAGATAGGATAATTTTATATTTCAAGCAATCTAAGGATTGGATTTTTGTTAATTTTTCATCTTATATACAGCCTAGTAGGTTTACATAAAACATTTTTACAATGTTATAAATTTAACATTGTGAAATGACATTTACTACACAATTTTCATGACACTGCAGTTTATTTTAATTAGGTTCAAACCGTTTTACTTACAGCATAAATAATTAGAAATGTGATTTTTACTCAGAAAATACAATAAATCAAGATCGTACGATACCATTTTTTCAAGTTTTTCAAATCATCAAACATATTTTCTTTTCTGATAACTTTACTTACTCACCGCAATTAATGTTATTTCTCATTTGAAAAAGTAAAACGATAATATGAAATGTTACAATAGGAATCGTCACAACAATAAAAAAATGATAAATTGTTCATATTGAATTGATAAAAGTTTATGCTGTTTTCCCACTGTAATGCCAGCTTAAGTAAAAATACAGCTAACGGCAAAAGGGAAAGCTTTTAGCATTGAAAAAACTGTCCTCTCCAATATTATGTATTCATTTGATTTACGATATTGTCATGAATCCAAATAACAGATCAAAATTTCTTGAAAACCATTACAGAGGTAGAAATTTCATAGCTCAGATTTTTTAGTACACGTGTTTCATAGCCGTTTATTGTCATTTTACTTATAAGGGACACGACCAATTTTTTCAAAATTTTATTTCAAAATTGGACCACTTTTAAAAAGATTTCTTTGTTGAAAGTTCTATTTACATACAACAAATTATTCGTCATCGCCACTACAATAACATACAAGTAGCCCTCAGTCAAAATAATCTGAGTTGGGTAGGCACGGGGGGCGCGGTGAAAGGGTTAAGTAAACATATTTATTCATGTAGGTATCCTCTTCAGCTGTGTGTTCAAATATTTTTTCAGCGAAATTCAGTCACAAAACTGTTCAAAATTGTACAAAAGTGTTCAAAAAGTGTGCTCGCTGATAAAATGGTGTGGCGGGAAATTCCGAATGCGGCATGATTTTACGTATCGCTGGATTTCACCGCTTCACAAACTTTTATATGCCCTTTACTGTATTCATAAAAAACATAATATAGCACTAAATATTTCATACGTATTATCTATATAAAACAAAATAATAGCATCTGACTAAAATACTCCAACAGTGGGTAAAAATCATAACTTCGCTAAATTGAAATTTGTCGAATTTTCTTCAAAATGTAATTACATATTTAAATAACGAATTTAAGTGCCAATTCATTTTGTTTCAAGTACTGGATTTTGGATGTATCAACAGAAATAAGTTGACATATGTTTGACACCCGTTGCCCATTATTATTTTTTTCCAATTCATTCTGGAAAACCTTTCAACCATCTCGGCAGTGGTTTTTTTTACGAAAATTGGTAATTAAGTCATTCAACATCTCTTTTTAGGGATAAGAATAGAATGATAAAGATAATAAAGAAACAGTAATCAGCTAAACTCTCTCGATACGCTCCCGTTTTTAAGATACTTTGGAGGAAAGTCAAAGATCACAGACATTTATAAATTTAACCAGAAATCCAAAAATCGATTGAAAAATAAATTCATAAAATTGCCCGTATGGGGCTTCGTTTCTTCTAAAAACCACAACGGAATATATGGAATGCCTATGAGCATTGACCACTCGGCTACAGGCTACAGGTTGAAAGGTATTACTCAATTCTATTCCAAGATCGGTAATTGGTTTTTTCACTCAGAAAATATCGTCGTTGTTCTGGAAGAAGATACTAACTGAAAAATACTAGTTTTGAGTAATTAGACTCTGAAGTTTGTCAAATGTTTGAAATGCTATACCTCTTTCATTTTGTCTGTTTGTACAAAATTGTTTTGAAGTAAGAGTATAATTTGTAAAAATAAGTGTGTTCTTTCATGTGGTAGAATTTGAAATGAGGAACATTTTGGTATAACTAACTCAATATGTCAACTTTTCGATTTAGTGTTTTCTTCCAGAAGAGCGACGATGTGATATAAAATATTTTTTAAACGCGTTGCGTTCCCATCCTTTCTATTATATATCTAATCATAGTGAAAGATCATGATTTTATATTTTAAATACTTAATATATAAATTCTTTAATGCATATTTGTCTAATGCATAAGTGTGTTAATTTGTTTATGTTGCGTGTGTTACTGTGCACATCATTAGTACATTTATCTTGTACGTCTAGTCATGAGTTGAACATAATAAGACCAACCATTATATATTTTTAGAAATTTTAAAAGGAAATCAAATTATTCGCGGAATTAAGAAAATATTTTTATAAAGTTTGAGAAGCAGTCAACGACCGACCTTTCCAGGGTCCGGAGCGTGTTTCTCGCTTGAATGATTTCCCTGTAAATTCTCGCAAAGGGAAGTCTCTCTTTCTACTCTGTCCAAAGGTAAAGTCAAAAACACTCCACGCCTTTACAAATAAAACATATTTTATTGCACCGTCTTTATATCCTTATCTACCGTAATTGAGCGGATCAGCTATTAGTCTTTTTGGCCCCTATAGTTGAATTAATGGACGCTTCTAGTTTGGAAAGTGTAGGTAATCATGAGAAATTCCTCCTCAGAGATAGTAGCATGGAATATATGAAAATAGTTATCAGGAAAGGTAGTTAGTTTGTCAAATGTCACCAGTTGAATACTGCATTAACACAACTACAGAAAACAAGATTCAATGTGTAAAAAATATGGAATATATATTAAATATTTGTTGTTATTGAATGCTTCAATTATCTCAATAATTATGTATTCGTCCACGTTTAATACAGCCTCTGATATTGCCACGTCAACAAGCCTAATATAATAATTCAATTAAATAACTTAATAAATCGATTGAAACCGAAATATAAATTGATAAATTTCAGTCTTGTGATCTAGCGGTAAAAGTTGTACCTTTGAATTTGACTTTAAAGGTGTTAACTGTCAATTCTTGGTGGAAAGACATTATATTTTAAAAAATAAAACACAATTCATTCAGTTCATCAACAAATGTTTAAAATTAGATAAACATGAGATAATAGAAATAAATAGACATAAATTTTTGCCCAATTCAAATTTATTCAATGAGGAAACCGTCTTTGTATCATCTCCTTTGTTATATCCGATTCATTAATTTGTGTTATACCTGTAATGTTATTTTTATATTTTAGCTTGTAAGAATTGATTCTGTCTCTTTAATTTTTGTTTTTCAGATATAAACATTTGATGGATGCTCATAGCTGCTCTGCGTTCTCCACTTAAGATGGCTGTTTATTGTTAATATTAATTACATACTTAATATTTGATTGTTTTTAAATGGTTCACTAATTTTTTCTTATAATCTTCCTGATCCACTATTTGTTAAATGCATTACTAATGTCATTAAAACTTTTTGCTTAGCTAATGGACTTTTAATGTAGCTATACTTGTGATTTCAGATTAGAATTTATTGATTTGTAAGAGGTTCATAATATTTTTATTGTAGACTATTTTATTTATGTATAATTTGTTTGCTAATCAGTTATGTCTTGTCTTAGTGAATAAACCATTAGTTTTATATACCTTCATTTTTACACTCAATTTTATATAAATAGGGCTGTTATGTTTGTATTTTTATCAGTTGATAATGCTCGTGATGAGTGAAACAGTTCCCGATCATTATAAATATGTGGAAGTAGTACGAATTGTGTTTTATTTTTTAAAATAAAATGTATTTGAGTTCAAGTCCCGCCTACATCAATATAAATTTTAGATTGGTGGTTATCACGTAGCAGATTTCACTCTCTTTGGTTGTAAACAAACAAAAAGAAAATTATGAACATTATATATCCATGTAGTATAATAATTTAATTTAACGTTCGGGGAATTTAATTCAAAGATTTCTTCAGGTGCTTTGGTACTATGCAATAATTATTAAATTCATCAAAACCTTAACTTTTCCCGAAAATCAACATCAAATAAAAGTATATGCCATCCATACGGCTCCCAAAACAAGTGGATAATTAGGGAAACAAACAAAATTTTCCTTTTAATGCTTCAAAGGAGACTTTCCATGAGTTTCAAAAAGAAAGCTCTTATAATCTTTTTTACGAGCAATTTAAACCCCTCCAAAAGGTAAGACAGAACCTTTTATCCTTTTTACATATAAATTTATACAATACCTCTACGTATGGACATACAGGATGTGTCCATATAGTAGGACTAAAACGTGAATAATTCAATGGAAGGACAGTTTGGATAGACGTGATTCTATATTATCATAGAGTTGATCCTTTGAAACAGTAACTTACATTTTTTTTAAATCAGTCGTAGGTCGCAATTCAATTCGATTAATCAGCGTGATAAGTTTCGTGAAACGGACGAGTTTTAAAAGCATTTTTATGTTTGAAATGTCACATCGTTTTACACGAAAAATTGTGGCGTATTCAATTTATTGTCGTAACTAAGGTAAAAGATCTTCAAATTGTTCATCAAAATTAGAATCCGTCATTCAAATATTAACCTTAATTTGTGCCTTAAACTGTGATACATTTAAATTAATTGAAAAGGTTAATATTGTTTACTCATGGTAGAAAAACATTATAATTTATAACAAAAAAAAACATTTATTACGAATAAGATAAATAAATAAACATTTCCCTCTTTACCCATGTGTTTCATAAAGCTTGCCAATTAGTGTCACCATATGAAATGAATGCCCTTGAAAATTCAATTTTCTATTCGTGAAATATGATCACTAGCTAAGCAATACCAGTCATGCTGTTAAAATAATATAAAATTATATACACGCGTAATTATTGAAACCATATCAACGAAATTGATATTTAGATCATTTAATTAAAAATATGATTTACCAAAGTTTGCTTTTTTATTTCAGCAAGTATACCAAAAACATTAATTTTGATAGCCGATAGATCTACGAATTTCCATAAAAAAATACTTCTAAAAGAAACTCAATTACCAATCGAAAGATGAAAAATATGTAAATATTCGAAATGATTAAATATCATGCTACTATCCGAAGTGGCTAATTTGTATGGTGAAAACAAATTTAAACTACAACTTTTATATATTTTTTTTTATATTTCATTGCCAATAATTCACGTATTAATTATTAATTAGTCTTATCGGCATTAATATGTCTGCCACTGTTGAATGACGGCTTATCTTCGATTATCAGCTATCAGTGTATTGTCTTTCACCTTGCACTCTAGATCCTTATAATGTTTGCCTTTCTTTATGGTCACCACTGGCTTACTGAATTTATAAGCATTATGACACTATTGTAGTGTAATTTAATCTTTTTGAAAAACTTGATAACGTCACATACACCTGGTGCCGTTTCGCTGCTTCGTTTATAATACACTCCTTATAAAAACTTTCATTTAATACATGTGTGTTATATTTACGACTATCAAAGACAAAAGAATAATTATTGTATACGAATATTTTGTTTGGAATTCTACAAAAATATGCCTCTTAAATATTCTAAAAACCAAATTACTGACCTATAAAACAACTTTCCAACTAGTTATTAAATACGGTTCTGGTTATATATGATAATAACGAATGTGATTAAAATCACAATGGCTGTTTTCTAACAAAAAGCATGATGTATTATATTCACTTAATATTAGATATTAATGACTTGGTACACACAACATTAAAAACTAGGATAGTTTCACACTTGAAAAGGATAATTCGAACGTGGAATAAAAAGCGTTATTTTGAACTCTCTACAAACTGTCTAGATTATTAAAAGTATAACGAGTCTTTTAGAGGCGGAAAAACGGAGTTCGTTATCATGTAAAATTACCAAACATGAGTTACTGCTTACTTTTCGGCTCCATGTTGCAGTGATCAACGTCGTTGGCTACGGTTACAGATGTCTCGGGTTGAAGACATTGATTTTTCAATGGACTTATGGATTTCTGTTCGTAGGCATGAACGCTTGTGATGCCGAAAATTCACTCCCACCCATCCAATTCTAAAAAACGGGGCGTAGCGAGAGCGATTAGCGAACTACAAGTCATGTCATAGCCGTATCCTTATATCCATACTCGCTTAGAAAAAGATGGGTTGAGCAACTGAGTGACAAGCAATTCTCGTAGAACTTACGGAGATGTAAAAAAACGGAGTTAGATAAAACTGTGATACTTATCAAGGTGGCGACTGTCAATACTTCGTGGAAAGATATTATATTTAAAAAATAAAAACACAATTGGTTTTATACTACTTTTTGTTTTGTAACCGTGCTTAGATTTATTTTTCTCCGGTTAGTAATGCTCTTGATGAGCCAAACCAGTCTTGATCTATATAAAAATGTGGAAAAAGTTACACAAAGGTTGTATTTTATTTTTTAAAGGTTTTGTTAGTAATTATTATTCAAAAATAAACAATTGTTTTGATTTATATATTACATTGTATGAGCTTTTTGACTGTAGTAAGATACAATACCACTTTTGGTACAAAAAAATATTTCAAGTGATGACAACGTTTCCTTTGTCTGTTATATTTATTTAAAATCATTTTTTTTTTGTAGGATTACTTTATATGTAGGATAATAAAAGTAATTATTTTATGTAATGTTCGTGTTGTTGGCGAAAATATTTATTATAATTAAAGTTAATATCATGTAAATAAATCACAAATGTAGGTACTGTAAGGAGTGTGGCGTGACGTCTGTCATTCATGAACTGTACACGCTATCCAAGATGAGACCAGCATCACACGCCACATCCTTTGGACAATCACGTGCATGCTGACTGAAAACCCAGAAATGTTAACGAAAAAGAAAACCCAAGTAAAATGGCACTACAAGATCTGTAATTTTTAAATACCGGTGAATTCTATGGCTGCCTTCATTTACAATACTTGGCTGAATGCAAAACTGAACTGTAGAATAAACGAAAAATTCTTCGTTCCAAAAATTCGCTTTCAATATTAAGATGTTAAATACTTATTACATGCAGACATAGAAGAACTGCGCGAGACGATTCAGTCATCTTTTGAACTAATCGGCCAAGCTAACTTAGCAACTAATAAGGCTTTAAAAAATCGGTGTCATATAGAAAGCGAGTAGACGTCAACTCAGTTATTTTGAAATTGGAGAATTAGTTTTTTCCATCCACACTCCGCGTCACAAGAAAAAACTTCGCTTACCATTTGCTTTAAAATTTGATCCCACCGTATAAAATCAATGAAAGAGAAACAGTGGTGGGTTATTGATGACGTGTTAGCTAAACGGGATATGGACAGTTTTGTTTAATTTAAAAATAATAATAAAAAAACATATCTCCAAATAATGAATTAAATTCTGATATCTGAGCCAATATTATATTATTACAAATAAATACATTCTTACACGTCGTCAGAAAATATTATTCTGAAAGATATCATTTCACTCGACTGAAAAAAATATGCCAATTAATTAAATATATCCCAGTCGTTCCCGCTCGTATTTTAATTAATTGAACACAGGACTGTTGAGAACAGGTTTATCACACATCCTGTATAGCATTCAAAATATATTTAGACCGTTGAAAATTCTCTTTGAAGGAATTGTTTATTTCCTACACGGCACACTTCAAAACAGTTCTTGGAAAGCGTTTTTCAAATACAGCAAAATGGCGGCTATTTCGAGACGCTGTGATGAAATGGGATGAAAATAATCACTGAAAAACAATGTTCATGACGATTACATATTAAAAGAAGCCAAAATGACTATGATAACTGATTATATTGCTATTAATTATTATTATATTTGTTATATTAGACTTAAAAAGTTTTACTGAAAGATTTTCGATTTTTCTCGCAATTTTAAATTCAGTTGAATTGCGCTTTGCGAAAATATTAATTATTCAATATTAGTATTACATTAGAAAGAGTACTGAAAATTGATTTATTTTTAAGTGTTTATGTATTAAATAATTCCCGCATTCTGATTTTATGATGTTCATATCTGAAAATACTAATTATGTTGTCAAACAAAACATTATTATTTTACGTATAATATATTCGTATCTTTGATGTTTTACGTTCTTTGAACTTCATATTCCTGCCATTTTTGTTTTTAATTATTTATTTCTACAGATACGCCTTCGCGTGAAATATTTTCGAGATCTGATTTTGAAATTTTTGTCACGTTTAATTTTTGGCAAGTCTTCATAAACAACAAAAAATGTCAACGTTTTAAAAATTCTCAAGCTTCTTTACAAGTTGATGTGCTGCGATAATACTATCTGCTTTGTATTACAAATGCATTGCATTCAAAACATATGCAATTTACTTAGTAAATGGTCATTCTAAGCACACGATCTGTGGCGGAATTTTAAAGGTGTCTGTTTAATACATTTAGCACTTAATAGAACTAGTAAGCAATGGCAAATATTCTATATCGCTTTGACAAATCAAAACTTCGAGTTGCCATTATTAAATGGTGCTAATTTGAATACGATCGATAATAAAAGATTTGGTTAATGTAGCTTCATGTTGTATCATTTTTTCAGTTTTTACTGGCTGAACTTGGGCTGTATACTAATGATCATATATTAGTATATTAATATGCGGCATTACATCATTTACCCCTCTTTTCACCCGTAATGTTGTGACTAGTTCATATGCTAGATATTTCTTAGACTCAAGAATAAGAATTGTCGTATTTTATTTGTATATAATTGTTATTAACTGTTTACTTGTGTCAGTCCAACTTCACTCGTGTGCTCAAATGCCTGAATATGCCGAAAGGCGAAACCCGGGTCGTTAGTGACAAAATACATGGAAATGTACAAAATCTCAACAATTCAAATTGTTGCATCATTTCGTGATACATTTTTAACATGCGGCTGTTTTATTAAATGTATTACTTCAATGTAGCCAGGAATATACTATTTTATAAATCTATAAATAATAAAGGCTTACTGTTAAGTTTGTAGTAATAGGTATCTTTTAGTATTCATTGTATCAATTCCTCGTTATCATGCTCCATAACTATATTGTGTATTCTAATGTTTGGTATTAAAGCTATTTTTCAATTATAGTATGTGCTTTTTTGGAGTGATTAATTCTGTATTGTCATGTATGCGGCACTTTGGAGTAATAACTACATAAAGATGAGTAAAAATAGTTGAGAGAAAAATCATAATTCATCAAAATATATGCCAAAATATTCTCAATGAAAAACTAAGCTCAGCAGCCCTGACAAGGAAGAAAGAATATCAATTTAATACACAGATTTACGAGTTCATTTTATAGAATTAATACACGTGTCTTCGTGAAAATTTCCATGACGGCAAAACTTGTGATACTCATTTCAATTTAAAAGCAAATTGTATAATTAAGTCAGGCTATTTTAATACATTAGGTTAATAAGTAGCACAACATCGTTATGGGCCATATAAATGACATAAACCTATGTCAAATTTACTCCAGACCACATATATTATTAAACATTTTACCTTATATCATATTGATATAATTTAAGACATCGACTGAGGGTGCTTGATGGAATTTCAATATCAAATTTGGATTATTGAGATTTTGTACACTTCCATGTATTTTGTCACTAACGACCCGGGTTTCGCCTTTCGGCATCTTCGAGTCCATTCGTGTGCTCGAATGGCTGAAGATGCCGAAAGGCGAAACCCGGGTCGTTAGTGACAAAATACATGGAAGTGTACAAAATCTCAATAATCCAAATTTTATATCATATTATTCTCTCTTCGGCAAACGTTCAAATGAAGCTGAAGATATTCTTGCAGTGGTAGTTTTAATATATTTTTTATAGAAGCATTGTCTTTCATAAAATACTACTTAACAATAAAAAAAAAGCTTGTACAAAACCAATTTTAAGTAAAAGTGTAATTAATAAAAATAATTGTGTTCTTCCATACGGTAGAGTTCGAAATAAGAAACATTTCGGTATAACTAACTTAATATGTAATTTTTTAGATTTAGTGTTTTCTTCCAGGAATAACGACGGTATAGTCTCTACTCTAGAAAAGATAAAACAAAAAGTCGAACAATAGCGTGATTAGAGTAATTTATACTAAAATGTTCATTCTTTCATCGTCACACACGATTTCAGTTATATTAAAAGTTACTTGTTTAAAAATTAAATTTGAATCATTAAAATTGTGTACACTTCTATAATTTTTATCACTAACTGCGGCTTATTTTGGCATTCAAGTGCACGGTTGAACTCGGACTGACAGTAAATAGTTTATATCGTAAAATATCAAAGAATTAAGAAAAATACAAAAAATATTATCACTAAAGTCTAGGAACTCTAGTGATAAAACATATGGCGGTGGTCAAAATTCGAACTATTTAACATTGATATCGAAATTCCTACTTAATCTTAAATAATATGTTTACATTAAAATTTCATAAAAAATAGATTCATTCATCACTTAGTTATTATTAATTTCAATCAACAAATGCGTAAAATATTGTATTTGCTATTCACTTATTTCCCAGGAGCAAAACACGTGTAGTATTTTTATTAACTCGTTTTATAAAGAACTGTAAAGATAACCTGAAATGACCAAACTAATCCTAAAGTTTCGTTCAGTATTAAAAGAAGAATTGCCTTTCAAAATCATGTACTGTCGCATCGATTCACACATTTTGAAAATCGGTTTTTTTTGTAGAAAATTACGCCTTTCTTTTTCATCCTTCCTTTTATTTCATTTTCTCACGTAGACTTCGACTTTTTCAAATAAGGACATCCTGGGGTGGTTCAAAACATACTACATATTTGAGAAAAAATAGTTTTTTAAATGGTTCAATGACATCGGTTGTAATATTATGGATTCCTTATCGACTGTGGAAAGGAAAAAGGACGTAACCCACACCAAAAATATTGTCTATAGCTCACACAAAACGTGCTAATACACTATATTTAATTATAATATATTGACTGCAGAAAGGCAAATAGACTTACCCCTACATCTTTTCAAAATATTTTTTCTTCGATAATCACAATGTATACAATTTAAAACACGTTTTGTTTGGGCCATATACAAAAAATTTTGTGTGTGGGTTACATCCTTTTTCCTTTCCACGGTCGATATGTTCATAGATACATAATATTATATTTATGTAAAAATATGTAATTTTTTATTTCAATACTATTGATTTCCCGTTTCAGTTTAACATAAAATACTACATAAGATCACTAACAACAATTTAAAAAAAAACAAAAGTAATGTTTGGCAAATAAATTATTTTGAATAAGTTTTTTATCGCATTGGACCAAAAAATCAACCGAGGGGGTTCGGCGTGCTTTTATTCGAATATCTTGTTATTTGTTTGAACATTCTCAAACCTTACACGTAGTTATAATAAATTAATAAGCAATTCAACAGTAGTAGCGAACTTTTTTATTGCTGCGATCAATTTTTGTTATAAAATTATCAAAAATTATTGGGCAAAAAAAGTCTTGAATGCGATAAAAGTGTGGAGTGATACTATTTAAAATAAAAAGATGAAATTAAGAAAATTTAATCAATTATCCAAAAGATATATCAATGGAAATTTAATATTTTATAAAAAAACATATGTGCCGAGGGCAAATATTTTCAGATTTTACAACCAACACGTACTTTTACAACGATGGTTATACCATGGCTTTAATAAAAAAAGCTTCTCGGTCGACCGGTTGATTGCAATCTATTTGTCGTACGTAATATAAAATATTATTACAATATATAGTATCACGTTGCTGCAGTGAAATTATTACTTCTATAATAATTATGGCAATTTCATAATTTATTCCCATTGTATCTTTTGACAACTTTAGTAACGTAGACATCCAAGCAGCATCTATTATATTACGTTTGGGAGGCTAAGAAAATTGCTAACAAACACTTATCTCAACAAAATCTTTCTATCCATACTGATAAAAAATAGTTTTAGCTACTGACTCATTACGGATTTTATATGTCTCTTTAAATATTCTAATTTCCTATAAGGGGTCCATAATACTATACGAGTTGTATAAAAGCACAAACGCAAAATTCAAATCTTGAGAAATCAAATAAATCAAGTAATTCTTTTAATTTATACTTAATATAATTTAAGTTTTAAGTGAACTGTCATAAAATATATTAATATAATCCAAGTGACTGGACAATTTGATCTGTTAATGTGTACACATACACAAGAATATAGAGAATATTTGTGCATTCATATGTAATTTTCGACGTTTTGTGTACAGTGACGTTTTTGCTTATAAACAACTCATATCCTAATATAACAAAAAACATTCGAAATAATGCAAAAGAGCCACACAATTACATTTTGCATAATATATTGAACAGCCTCAAGTATCCTTTTTTATCTATTCAACGAAGGAAACCTCTTCAAAGGAAAGTTTCTTCCTAATGATGGAATTGTAAACGTGTATTTTTATATTCTTTTTTTCTCTTCCTTTAATACGTCGTCCCAATTAGGGCTCATACATGCTACGATCCGCATTCGTTAAACACGTATCCATTATAATAATTTTTATTTTAATTAACCTTATATCTGATAAATACATGCTTTATTATAAAGAAAAATAAAAATCTAAAAAAATGTTTGTTACAAATTGGCTAATTAAATAATTTTACTTTTAATTTTTTGAATACATATACGCAATTTAAGCTAATGATCAATCTGTAGTGTATTCTCGACGCTATAAATAAGCCAATATATCCATAAACTGCTGTATTTAAGCCGTTACTGAGTGTTTCAAAGTATATACCAGTGATTGATTTAGTTTCCACATTCCTTACTCTAGTTATTATTGTTTGTTTTCAATAAAAAAATATTTTGTATTACAGCTTAAACTCGATGGGATATGAAGTCATTCGAAATCAACCGAGGGAGAAATGACATCATCTCCAAAAATTCAAATTTCAACTGAAATAATCTTAATTTGATACTGACCTTATTATGACTTAAGAACAACACATCTAATCACTAGGGCAAAGATCAAAGACTACAGAAGTCGACTTAAATCAGATAAAAAGTGCCAAGAAAATTTTATACGTGTACAAACATCTATTAACAAAAATTTAAGCAAATTTGAATTGTTGAGATTTTGTAAATGTCAATGTGTTTCGTCACTAACAACTCGGGTTGTGTCTTTCGGTATCTCGGTATACGAATTGTTCCGAATCGACAGACAGTAAATAGTGTCAAACGTTTATATATATAAATGAAGATTTGTTTGTTTGTTTGTCCTCTATGCATTCCTTTATCATTCATTTGATTTCGATCAAACTTTGGTGAGTTGTTGTGCGCACACACGTGAAAGTTTCTGAAGAAAAACATTTAGAATAAAAAAATCAAAAAAAAGAACCACATACGTACAAGTAGCGATATCTCTGAACTGAAAAACAAAAAATAGGGTACAACGTAGAGGTCTGCACGGGCCTGGGCTTGGCCAGCGGACCTTTACCTGGCCCGGCCTGTGGGCTGGGCTCGGGCGGGTAAAGACAGTTCAGATTCTGGCTCGGGCCGGACCCAGGTAAGGAATTCAAATTTATGACAAGCATTTCGTACTATGTGCGGGTCATGAGTCAGTCATAAGGCAATAGTTTTTATAATTTAAATAATTTGTTTCACATGTGGTATGAATATCGTTGGAGATATGGAAACAATAACATATTATATTGTTTGAAAAGTATAAACGAACTACTGTATTAAACAATAAATTGGGCTGTTTTCGGGCTGAGAAAAATAAATCTGGGCTTCGGGTCGGGTTCGGGTAACAAGTGTGATATTGAGACTCGGGCTTGGGCCGGGCAGGGCCTTAAGATGACGGACTCGGACCGGGTAATTTTATGAAATTTCGGCCCGTGCAGACCTCTAATCTAAAAGTACTTCAATAAATAGATTTAAAACACAAACCCTTTCTTTCTTTGAGTGGAAAAGATAAAAATACAACTTAATATTATAAGTCTAGGACCCGCACTGATATCTGAGTTAATCCCAAAAAAAACAGTGAAAAAACTTAATCTTTGTTGGGAAAACAAACGCATTAACATAGTAAAAGGACAATAGCTGCAGGTGCAGATTGCAGGTGGCCAAATAATGCTAGAATTACCAGTGATTTTACACTTTTAATAGAATGGTGAGTTATAGAAATGCAATTTGAAGAAAGGATAGATTTACCCAATCATTAAAAAATTAGTGAATTCTGTTGGGTGACTATGAGATAAATTTATGAATATTTTAATACCATTATTTTGATTGTTAATTTATGTTTTTTACGAACTCATCTCAAGTAGAGGATACAACAACGGGGAGTTTGGTAGATTAAAAAAAATGTAAGCGTCTATCTCCGTTTCTTGGGCTCGTTTTCGGTTTATAAGCCATCTTCTTCCGCAAGTTGAAAAATTGACAATGACATTATTTTTCGCTTCTTTGACAAGCATCATTGTTCAAAAACTTCAGACTGTATTAGAATGTTTATCTGTATAAGTCATTTTGCTAGAAAACCATTTTCGATTTTGTTCTGTAAATACAAAAGAATTATGAATGCATAAACTATGGAATACATAATCTTTTTTCAACTGTAATTTCAGTTTTTTTTTTTTAATAATACAAACGGATATATATTAACCATGTGATCAAATGAATTAAGTGTATTTGAATTAATAAACATAGAGTAAAACATTACAAATCTTACCATATCCATGATACAAAAATCAATTTCAGACTAACGACAAGATTTGACTGATGTTACGATATATTTTATTTTTTTCACCATGTCCGCTCCCAACGTTTTTGAGGATCGTTTTTGAGGATCATCATTCATGACAACGAAATCGATAAATCGATTGAAAGATCAATTTATGAAACTGTCCGCACCGGGAATTGAACCCGGACATCCGTAACCGTAGCCAACGACGTTATCAACTGCGCTACGGAAGTCGATGAAATATAGGTATCAGGCGCGTGCGGTGACTTTATCTCTTCTCGCTCAATCACATGAAAAGTGAAGGTGCAAGCGAGATGCATGTATCCTTCTTGCTCATACCCAAATTAGATTGTGCAATAGAGATAGTGAAGCCCACCGCACACCAATGATAGGTATATAATCCATTATGATGGTAATTAACAATGCACCATTATAAGTATCCAAATTTAGCCACATGGTCGTATTAATATTTTGTTTAAACGAAAAAGATAAATACGGAATAATTTCAAATCTTTGCCAATTCAATAATGATAAAGGATATCCATATATCGTCGCCAAAAATATCAAGGAAGTCAAGCCATAAATTTAACGTAAGTGAGTTATAGTATACAAAAGCAATTTAAAAGCATCAAAGATGCTTTGGTCAATGAATTTGATCCACAAAAAACCCTATTTATGAGTATTTTGTAAATTCCACACACACATTAAAGCATTTTTTTCTATGGATTTGGCGGTAACTTTGTGGAAATTCATTTTCAATATAAAATTTAAAATTGATAACTTTGTTAGTCCCCAATATTATTGAACAATAAAGATCGAATAGAATCATTGTGTTGTATATACCGCCTCTCTTGTGACGGCTGTCAAGCTTATTCTGTAGGACAGACAGGTGGAAACATCAATATTAGAATTAAAAAACATAATATTAGATTTCTCAAAAGTAATAATTTTTCAGAGTTTGCGAATCATTTAATTGAAAATGATCATAATTTTAATAAAAATAATAAAGTAGAAACACTCCATCGAGTAAAAAAAAAGGTATTAAAATGAATATCTTAGAGTTTTTAGAAATTAATAAACAGTAATCGAGTATTAGTAAATAACATTTAAAATAGAACAGACGGGTCGCACTATTAAATGTATTTCCCTTGGGACTTTCACCTCCAAACACTAGTAATTGGTTTTGGTTAATTAGTAGTGTTATGGTAATTAGTCTATCAGTGTTTATGTCTAACCCCCAACCCTTCCCACGTCCAGTAGAATTGAATAAAACCCACACTACCCTTTATTTAAATGTAAGAATTAGAATCATTGTTTACCTTAGATATAAATAACCTTGCGATATGGTTAGTCTGAAGATGCTTCTTAAAGAGGCGAAACGCGTCACGCTAGAGATAAAACCAGTGGAATTTAAAAGTTATGAATTTTTATTTTATATTAAAGCAGTTAATGACGACCAGCCGGATAAGTCTTTGGCTTCCAAATAATTGCATATGATATGTAGCTTAACGGTGTTTATCGCTGAAACTTCCCGCGTAACATCACATATTATCTTTGTTCAAAGTTTCATCTTTCGATCTTTAAAAAAAAAATTGTAACCTACATTTTTGTCATACAACATCTTAACGCGCCGATTTCTCAGCTTTAATATTTTATAGACCGGGTCCCTTGTTGTCTACGGTACGATATTTTGTTTTACAATTCATATGGGTTTTAATCTATAACAAAGCGAGAATATCTGTTTTAAAATCACAATTCTGTGATTGTCAAATTGGCCTGTGCCAAATTTGGGTCTCGGTTCTGTCGGATTTGCGGTACAAGGCACAACTGCCAGCGACATACGTGACTCAATTCTGTTGTGGGGCGTGATCAAATCACTGCTCTATGCGAATGTGTATTTTTATTGCTGTCATGCGTACAGATATAAAGCCAGACATATCTTTATTTAATTTTTCATTCAATTTTCTTGACAGCGTATCATAGATGTTGTGCCAAAAAAATTATGTCAGAAATACCAGCATTGAGGAAATTGATGGTGAATAATTTGTGCTCAATCACATGCAATTAAAAAATTTTTTGTTGAAATTTCGTACACACAATAACTGCACGTACATCAGGACAGATTCAATTTTTTCAGTTTCATCTGACTTAAAATGTTTATATAGAGCTTGAAAAAGAATAATTTTACAATAATGTTAAAAGCAGAACATTTTTTCGCCAAAATATATTCTAATTCGTATATATTCTAATGTGTATAACATATTTTAACGATTATTTTTAGCAATATCCGGTTGTAAATTATTCACTCAAATACTTTTTTAAATGTGTAAGAACAGAATGGTGGTTAAGAATAGGATTACTAGTTATCTTACAGTTCTTTCTTTAGTGTTTTTTTTTTTTACACTTCCATCGTTGCGATAGAAGCGTGTGATCGCTGCAGATTTAAGCAATCCACAGTGAAGCCAGTTCACATGGACACCATATGCATTTATATAAATATACTTCCCCACATACCACACCCACACACACATAAACATATATATAAAAACACGTACAATACCTAAGGAAGCATCCCTAATAAACATAAAAAGAAACACCACACCCTTGAGTATGACTAAATCACCATAAATTGGTGAAACTTTCTTATTAATTCAATTAAAAAGAAACATTTTTTCAATGTGCAATAACTATTTTCGCATTTTTTATAATGCGCTACTTGCGCCAACCAGCTATCAAACATGTAAGCTTCGTGGTATAATTATTCAGCTTACATTTGTAGCACAAAATATAAAATTAAATTTTATATCTATAATATACATTGGTTGTTTTAATAATTGTTACATGTGTATCGCTATTATGAAATCTATGTTTAAATCAACTCTATCACAAGATATTTATTTATAACATAAATCAATAACTTTATTTATAATATATGTAATAGCTTATCAATTTATAACTAGCCATCTAAAATATTACACAAGATAATCCATGGAACTTTGTTTGAGAATCGTTCAGAAAAATATTACATTTGTTGACGCTCTATTAGTAATCCGTTAGTAATATTTATAATTATTGACTAAATATTGCGTTACGACTTATACATAACTTCTTACTTGATGTACAATAGATAATTCTTATTGAATTCTGGATTATTTCGACGACAAAAAACCTTAATTTAGCTACAGTCAAATAAAGGATTTGAACTATTGGTAAATATAATCTTTTGTTTAACAATAATCGCACCCGTGCTCAAAGCGAAATGTTGATTGACAATTAATAGTTCAAATCATTATCCAGAAGGATTTAGACCGCATATTAGGGTTAGTACATTTTCTCAAACGTGCTCGTTCCTAAATGTTTGCAAGATTCTTTCTTTGACAATCTCTCAATATAAATTAGTGAAATTTAGGAAACGTTGTATGTGTTCAAAAGAGACAAGCGTTTGAGTAATAGATTAGTTTACGGTAAAACTGTCAAATACCTATATCGAGAGTCCCGACGTATAATCCCGTATCAACAAACATGCGATTTTACAGAAGAACATTTCAAAGATTCATTACGAAAATGCAAAGTAACGACTGCATGTATCTTCTTCAAAATTAGGCTACTGTTACCATTTTAAATCTAATTTTCCCTGTTGTCCGATGTCTACTCATAGAACTGAGTGCGTGGACAACGAAAATGCAAAAGACATATAATCAAATATTTTGCACTTACGTGCTTATATATAGGGTCTGTCGATATGCTATTTGAATTTTTATTTCGATAGCTTGCACTTTGGATTAGATAACATTATCTTAGTACACTCAAAATTTGATTTTAATAGTTTCCATTTAGTCGAGGATTCTTTTAACAAAGTGAGTTGTAGTAGGTTATGTTAGGGTTGGTCTGCTTTGGTTTGTGTACTGTATTTTATGGCGTGGAGCAAAAAAAATATAGGCGGCCTAGTATAGGGTTGACACCAGTATTTTCATTTCATTATAGCTTCGTGCAACTATCGATTTCAAAGTGTGAGTATTTATATTGAGTGAAAATATTTTTTCGTAAGTATAATATGTTTCTTCAATGTTAAAATATATTTTATTATGTGGGATCACTTTATTTTTAGTGAAAAAATTTATTTTTTGTGGAATTGTAGATTTGTTAAAAGTGAAAACTATTTTTATGAAAGTGAATACGCTCTAAACAAAAGTGAATTTAATTGTAAGCCAAAATAAATTAGTAATATTGCTATCCAAGTAAATATAATTGTATTATGTTGGATAATATAAACTTATAAAATTAAAAGTAAATTACGTTTTTAAAATTTTCATGCTTTGCCGTCGAACGTTTACAAGACTAAAAGTATAAAATCTTGATTTTATTTTAACTGAGAGCCTGTTTTTAGTTCTTTCTTTGTCCCATCTTTTTCTCTCTGCTGAGATTGACCTAAGACCATTTCGTCAATCAAGTCTTGTTAAGATGCTTCATTGAGACTTTATTCCCACATTATTGTGATTTTACATGGTTTAATCAAATGTGTATAAGAAATCTTCTAAATAGTTCCGTGTGGTAAATAATTTCTTAAAACGAAAATCTTCATTAGCACCATTTGATAATTTATATGACAGATATTTTATATTGTAAATGAATTACCAGGACACAACTTGCAAAGTATTCATTTTTCAAGTTTCCGCGAGATACATGTAAAAAATATTGCATAAAAACAAATGTATATACATGCAACATACGTATAAAAGACATATCTTATGTTGGTATATTTATATTATGTATGTCGCATGGTGGCCAACATGATTTATTTATGGGGTTGCGAAAAAAATGAAATATATGGCTTAGAAACGTCAGAAAAGACTCCAAACTTCTCTACCACAGGCTTGTATAACCTCCTTTCGTAACCTTATGTTTTTATAACTCAATATCAAAAAAAAATTAAGCACGCCTATATTAATAATGCAGTCGCGTAAGTCATGAATTTTGATTACTTCCCTAAAGTCGAGACCTTTGATCATCGCGGTTTTGTCACTTTTTAAACATAATCAAATTACGTATTTCAGTGGTGCACAACCCATTTGAAAATAGGGCTAGTTTATCCATTATCTAATCTTTCACAGGCCGCAGAGGGGAAAAGTATTGGAAAATAATGATATACTATACTGACAAGTTATGCATTTTATTATTTTTAATTTAATAGTTATATCATTTTAATACTTATTATTTGTTATTTTGGGCCGCAACAAATGCCATTTTGGGCGGCATGTGGCCTGCAAGCCTTGGTTTGTGCATCGCTGATGTATTTGTTTTTAAACATTTCCCTTTCAAAGTGACATTAAGTTTTAAAATCATTAATATAATAAAATTAGTAAATATTTCATAATATTTCTGCATAAAAAAATTTATTAAAAAAAAATTTCGGCGTCTGTGACGCAGTTGGTAGCGGCGCTGGCTGGACAGCTTCATAAATTGATCTTTCAATCGATTTATGCATTTCTGTTCGTAGTCTGAGTGTTAATGATGTCTAAAACTCACTTCCACCCACCCGATCCTCACGGGGCGCAACGAGAGGGATTAGCTAACTACTAGTGCTGTCCTAGTCCTATCCTTCTATCCCTACTCTCTTCGGAAAAATAGAGAGGTTTAGCAACTGAGTAACAAGCAGTTCTCATAGAAAAATATCTCCATTAGGAGACCATATGATCCACGTTTTGAGAGGACATGGAAAAAATATATATTTGAATAGGAAATGGTTAAAATCGTTTCTTAGCGAAACCCAACTCAAAATAACGATTTTTGGTCGATTTTTCTGTTTAAATTTGATAACAATACATTTTATAACAAGAAATTGGCATGATTAGAGATTTATTTTTTAGACCGAATATTTTCTGCTCAGACAGGAAATAGGATATAAATCATAGGTGGGCAACGTTGTCGCTAAATTTAGTAATACAATAAAATTAGATATCATTCAAATTTACTATTTTAATCAAATATGAATAGAAGTCATCAAAAAACGTCATCTGATTTCGCAAAAATACGTATGTCTTTGATCGATATATTGTATTAATTTGTCGAAACTTTGAAACACATCGTCGGGTACATGGTGCAGTGGTAACGTCGCTAGCTACGGTTACGGATGGCTCAGTTTTATAAATTGATTTTTCGATCGATTTATGGATTTATGTCCGTAGGCATGGAAGATTATGATGCCTTAAATTCCCTGTCACCTATACGATCCTGAAAGCGATCAGCTGAACACCAGTCATGTCTTAATCCCATCATTCTATCCCTACTCTCTTCCAAAAAAAAGGGAGCTTGAGCAATTGAGTGACGAGCAGTTTTCTCAGAAAACTTCTGTTGATACACCTCCATTGGAAGGTCATATTTCTCTACATTGGGAGCGGATATGGTAAAAAATGAAACTCAGATATTACTTGACTGGAAGGAAGAAAGTAAAGATAAAAAATCTAAGAGTTATCTTCAATGAAAAAAAATACTATGTGGGCAGCAGGCATTGGTAAAGTAAAAGAATATACATTATATATGTAATATTATTTATGTTGAACAATTAATATAACGCACATTGTTGACGATAATATAATATAAACCATGTGAGGCGATATTTGTACATATCGCCAAAGGGTTGTACGCTCCTATCTGTTTTCTAAATAAAAGGTTGACTCACATGAACGTGAACGCGGTGTATTATGTTTTTTATTCAACCCTTAAAATGCCGGGAGCCGCAACGTGCGTGCAACAAAGCAGTGCGCTCCAGCCGAGAGGCGACTAAGCGCGGTACAAAAGAAAAAAACGTGACGAAGCGTAGATGTGGAGTGGTTGTTTGCGATACACAGCACTGAAACGCGATAAAAGATATAATCTTTTTCAATTTTACTTATTTTTATACCATCTTTTATATTAATCTGAAAGTAAAAAAAACTCTTTGGACTGTAAAAGATTTATGTACAACACGTTTTCAAACTTTTCTATAATGAGATTGTATCAAAAGTTTATTTTTAAAAACAATTAATTAAACACAGTTTAGCAATATTCAAAGTTGATAACTTTAGCTTTGCTTTCTCTTTTAATTTACATTACGCGATTGAATCTCTTTCCTAAGATTTTAGTTTACGACGGAAGTTTTTTTTATTTATCAATTCTCGTATACTTAACTCATATATAATGCTACATATTAGATTCTTGGATATATCATTATTAAATGATTTCTAATCTGGAGAAATATGTCGGTTTCTCGATTCCTGAATTGTCATTTTGTCACAAAACCTATACAAAATAATACGCTATGTAAGTATCTGAAAAACAACTGCCATAGACTCACAATCCCTTTTTGTAGACATGTCGAAATAAATATTTCTAAATGTTTTTAAATCAAATAAATATTATACCCTAAGAACAATGGTGGATCTGTGGTCGAGTGGCGAACGCTGTTGGCTTCGGTTACGGTGCTCATGTATTCGTGTTCCAGTACGGACAGTTTCATAAATTGATTTTTCAATCGATTTATTGGCTCTGTTCGAAGGCATGGATGTCTGAAATTACCTCCCACCCGATCTTAAAAATTGAGAGAAGTGAGAGCAGTCAGCTAAACACTACTCCTATCCCAGCCTTATTCTTACATCTTTACCATCTTCGAAACGTTGAGCAATTGAGTAACAAGCAGCTCTAATAGAAAAACTTATGCTGACATACCTTCCATTAGGAGCCCTTATTCTCCCGGTTGTGGATGGACATAGAAAGAATAATAAAATCTTCGCCACTGTAGTTTTGAATTTTAAGAGGAGCTTAAAAGTATTACTTGCTTCGGGCCTCGCATTTACTCATAGCATAAAAAATTCGATAAAAATATTATTTTATTTTTTTATTTCCTAATAAGCGTACATAAGCACGTGTTTATATTACAAACACTTGTACCGCTGTTCTGGTGGAAATATATTTAATAATACTTCATAACCTAAAATAAATAATATGTTCAACTGATTAAATAACATCTGGCACATTAGCATATAAGCTGTTATGACAGGTATAATTTTTATTATTTGAATATATTTTCTTTAAATTTAAAACAATATGCTAGATTCTATATCATCACATATATCTATACATTGAAACACAAAACCAATACATTACATACTGGCGCTATAAATAATACACTTGATATATATCAAGAAAATTCTAAGGAGACGCCATTTCTCTCGAGGTTTGTGTATCACTTAACACGGCGCATTTATTTTATTTTGTTGAAATGTCTTGGGAAATGTTTCGTATTCTTTTGTTAGTTTTGTGATGGACTACATTACGTCTGAATACCCTAAGTAGGGGGAACGTTGATAAATGTTGTATGACAACCACCAGTCCGCATACTGACTCAACCCACATTTGAGTTGTGTAAAAGCAAAAATCAAAAAGGACATAACATGAATGCACAAATATTCTCCATGTTTTTGTCTGTGTATACAACTTAACAAATCAAATGCAATATCACTAAAAAACTGTAAAAAGTGAATTTATAAATTGCATTAACATGCAAACTCACCAATTTTCTCTACAAAATCGTTCAATTTCGTTACTTAGATTCTTTTAAGCAATATCTGGTAGTAAATTATTCTCTCTAATTTTTATTTACATTTTTAATAGCGGTAAAGACAGGACGGTGGTTAAAAATCTAGTTTATAAAATGTTTGCTTAAATATCACTTATAGACGAAACTTTATTTCAAACGATTTTATATTGATGTATCGTAAAGAAATATACTTTCCATCTGACCATGATCCATAAAAAATTGCGTATTATTGCACTGAGAAATGATTCTAATACAAAGTAACGACCGAACATATCTTTTGAGATAGTTTTACATGTCATAACCCGACCATCATACATTTTTACGTTTGATCTTAAAAGGAAATTTGGGAGCGTTATTTTGCATTTCGATCGGAAAGTTATTCCATAAATATTTTATTATCAATCCTGAATCGATTTGACTGTATAAAATCGTATAAAATGATATTCGATGCTTTTATATGAAATATTCAACTCAATTGCAAGACATTAAACATGTAAAGTGCCAACACCAAACCTGGTAGTTTTATATAAAATTTTTCTATACCAACACTTTAAAACAATAAAATGAATATTCTGGCAATAAAAATATAATAATAAAATAAATATGGCAATAATATTGTTTTATTCAACCGTTTCGATACCGTAATACGATGTCATAAAGCAGCATTAGTTGTTGTTTCACAAATTTTGTAGAGAAAACATTTTTTTGTCCTAAATCCTATAACTTTTTATTTACTTGAGAATTCTTATTTTAAGTCAGACTCTCAACGGTATCTATCTAAAAGTTGCAGATCTATTTTTATCACCCCGGCCGTATTTGCAGTAATTTCCCTGACAAAAAATCCAAATCAACATGATATGGAACGTTAACTTCAAATTTGATATAATTTTCTAGTTCCATCAGTCGAATCTGTCGGGCCTGTCAGTCATGCCGACTTGCTTGCATCTCTGACAAATTACAAGGTATTTAAATAGTTCAGGGCGTTCTATGAAAAGTGATTACAACGCAATTTCTAAAGACACTAGTCTATTTTTTTTTCAAACATTATTATTTTTCCCGCACACTAGAGTGCACACAACCAAGTCTTGAGAAATTTCTCCTCGGACATTCCTGGCAAAAATTTGAAACACGCATAACGTTTTTACGCTGCGGAAAACACCCAGTAAGAGTGTGAAAACGTAGCTGATGTTTGTGATTACAACATTGTATTAAAAAAGTACCATATGTATCCACTTATAATAAAATTTTAAAAACAATATCGCCAGATTTTTCAACAAATTAATTTTGTCCAATAAAAAAAGGATTGTTTTTCTTTATTTGAACTAAGTAAAATGGAAGTTGGTGTAATATTATTTACAATATTTTTTCTTGTAATAAGCCCATTTACAATTTGCAGTTCTTTCTCTTCAAATTAATGTTGAAATTTTCATGACGGACACTTGCAATTTTTCATTTATGTACAACATTCCTGTAGTAGCTCTTTTTACCTTCTTTGACCTATCCCATAATAAAAAACTCTCTTTTATAGAAGGTGCAACGAACTCCGCTGTCCAGTTTATGATATGCAAGGGTTTTACGATTCCAAAATTACGCTCTACAAAATAGTCACTACATGACTGTACAATTTCATGGTCGACTTCAAAACTCATTCAAAAATCTGTCGGCCGCAGATTTAGGCAGTTACCTGTGGACACAAGTTTTCTATTTATTCTCTTTTACTATCTCATCAAAGGTATTGTTTTAAATTTGAAGTCTGCAGTAACACTGACGTTTTCTTCATCTTGGAATAATAAAAACATAACACTCCAGCCTATTTATTGGTCGAAAAACTTGGCACATGAATATTTTTGTGTAATTTTCGTGAATAGCAACATTTAAGAAGCAGGAAAACTATTGTACATTACCTAAAACTATATGTTTGTTGTGAAAAGAGCTGGCGTCAAGAACTTCAAAGTTGCTTACCTGTAAAAAAAGAAAAAAAAACACGTTAGAAACTTCATTAAATCTCTGTATATTCATTGGCACTGACTACGTTCTATTTTCGAAATACTTTATTCTAGAAATGAAAGTTATCAAACACTAGATCTCATTTAGGTATTCGTATACATTATTCAATTGATTTACACATTAATAAAATTTCAAACCAATAAACAAATGCATTAAAAAAATGCAGTGTTGTAAGAAGACTATGGGGGACGAATCAATACGGATGGCAACCCTGAAGATTTTACAATACTAGTACAGAAGCATAGACACAAGCAGAATACGCAATACAGTTAGCTGTAGCGTACGACAAAGGAGCGGTCGTTATAATCTTAAATTAAATCTCTGTAATAACACAAGTTAGGAATACGATTCCTAAAAGACTTTTAAACATTTACTCATAGCAGATTTCAAAAATATACGAAACTAATAGTATAAATGAACGATAAATTTCTTTTTAATAAATGCATTTTTAACAATAATTATTTAATAAATGGCGGCTGTTGAGTAAATAATTTGAACGTATACGGTCAACTCATAAATATATGTTTCAGAAAGGATGCTTATGTTTCTTCCTTTTTAAATTGCCGTTGGAGCTGTCAACATTAACATGAAGATCTCGCGTACAAATAATCTTTCAAGTCTGTTTTCGAAGCTAAAAATTTTTTCTCATATTACTAAATTCTTTTATAGTGTAAAAATTTTACAGTATACAAGTGATTTTCCAACAATGAACAAAATCTATGTGATCAATGAGTCATTTATTATGAGTTGAACAATAAGTGGCAGATTGAAAGCTAAATAAATACAAAATGGTATCCCATTCTAAGTGATATCAATCTGATCCCGTAAAGATATATATTAAATTAATATAGAAATGTATGTCTTTCATTATATTGATGAAGCAAATTTCGTTAGGAACATTGATTACTTATTATTGAACGTATAATATTAGCTTCATAAAGGCAAAACTGATTACAGGGTTAATAACTTCATTTGATATGTACGCAATAAAACTATGTTCATATATTTATTTATTCGAATACTGCAATAGTTTATTGCTTAGTATGATCACATAAAAAAATTCAGCAGTATTCAGTTATATCACAACGATAGTAAAACGCTTCATAAAACGCAATAATAAAACAACCTGATCGGGAAAACTGTATGTTATTCTCATCCAGTTAAAGAAAATCGAAAAAAAAACTTATTTGTAGTTATTGAAAACTATAAAGCAAATTTTTTTTACGTAAGTTCATAATTTCTGCAGTTTTTGACTTTACTTATAATTTCATCACTGTAATAATAGAAATTGGAAAATATGCAAATAATTTCAACATGAACACGATTTATAAACAACTGAAAAATAAACGTACTGCGGCATTTGAAATGTTAAAATACAAATCACATTAATTTTAAATGAAATGTAATCAACGGTGATTTAAATACAAAAAAAACAGTTTTATTTTAAGCTGTAATACTATTATTGTAAATATATTTGTGTTCGTATTTTTTGCTTTGCTTATTTGATTATTTTTAAATGTCGGCTGTGTCCGGAGTGGGAGGAAATTTAAGACAAAAATTCATGCCGTTGAATATAAATCAATATATGAAACTGCCTGTACCAGGATTCAAGCCCGTGAGCACCCCAACCGAAACTTTTGACGTTGACAACTCGAGTACGGACTCGGCTTTGCTTACATTTAATTGATGAATTATATTTTTAATATTGATAGAAGCAAAATCCTTCATTTTATATATATAAATAGATAAAGACTGCTCTAAAGAAGTGTTATTATACGTTTGAATTATTTAAAATATTTGCATAGTATACAGTTGACTGAGTAAGCTTGTGAGACACAATTGGCGGTCACAAAAATGTTCAGCATCCATTCCCAAAGACCTACATAGTAACACAGGGTTGAAATGACGGCACAAAGCCCTGTTTATGGGCACTAAAGCGGTTTTTATTTGGGGTGTCAACATCCGATACAACGCGTACTACCACTTGCATGGGGAAACCAGAATTTGAGTGTGCTTAATGCTCCTCAGAGGGCGATTGAAATTAAATTTGCATTTAGTGAGTCTCACATTGTTGCCTTTCAACATTAACGGTTTTATATCTGGTCAATATAAATGGATTACAATAACTGCGTTTTGGTAAGTTCTTCGGAAATATGCATACTATTTATTACCAAAGAATCGAATCTTCACATGAACGAATGATCTTAATGGTAGAGGTAGACGATCAGATAAGTTGGATTCAATGTTTAATTGATCCAATCATTGTCATCTCGGGATAATGTAATATCGGAATTGAAAACGTGAAAACAATGAAATTATGCGATTAAAACCGTATGAAATACCTTCAGAATCTAAATATTTGAAAATTAAAACATACTAAAAATTGGATATCTTCTTAACAAAGAATAAAACATTTAACGAAATAATATCATTTGATGCGTCTCTTGTAAATTGTACTGGATTTCAATAAAAATGTTACTCTAACGTGAAGAAAATAATTTGAAAAATAAGTAATTATCTAATATATAAAAATCAATGTGGGTTTGTTCGTATCTTATGCACTGCCATACCGTTCATCCGGTTCCGCTAAAACTTTGTCAAGTTATTGCTTGCACTTTCGCGATGACTATAGGCATAGTACAATCAGGCCCGAGTCCGACCCTCAATGTTTTATTTTTAACTTAGACTTTAGACTAGGTCTTATTATAAATAAAAATCAATCTCACAATCCAGATATATCTAAGATCTAAAAAAAACCTAAAATAAAGAATCAAATTTGTACAAATAGTGACATCTCGGAAAACCTTCTGATTTATTCGTGTACGCACCAGAGAGAAAACAGAAAATATTTTGTGTCCAAAAGCACTTCAATAAACAGAATTAAAACAGAATCTCATTCTTTGAGTGGCATTGCAACGCATGCCGGGTACTCACTAGTATTATTTGAAACAAAAAATTGCAAATCTCCCATAATTAAAATGCATTATATTTTATTTACATAGCTTGTCCGTGATTCTTTATATTTATAAATAGCTGCTAAGTGACTTCTTCGTTCTACTTTTAAAAAATTACGCTATTTTTTGTTTGCAATCTTCGAATATAATAATTCATATTTATTATTCTGTTTACGCGAATAAAAATAGACTCTCGTAAACTTTTTCCTTTTCCGATATATTTAGGTACATTTTATCAAACAAAAAAAAGCCCGGGGTCATAGGTTAATCAATGAAACATGAGTTATGAATGTAACATGTTTCAGTAAATGAAAATATTAATTGCTTGCCTTTAACTAATTACATTCATTTGACACAAATATCATTAATCATAAAATATAAACATAGAGAAGAAATAATTTAACACGAAACAGTTGCGTCAGAAACATTTTTTTTTTTTGTTAAATTCCCTGCTAAAATAATAAACAAACTCTAATATAATTGAAAGACGCTGATATTATAAGTCTTTTTTACCCAGTGTAGACCACATGGCCTCTGAACGGAAATGTTTCTGCGACAACTGCTTGTTACTCAGTTGGTCAACCTTTCTTTTTTGATGATATTGGGGATAAAACTATAGGACAGGACTAGTGGTTATCTAATCTCTCCCGCGATGCCCTGTTTTTAGGATCGTTTGCGTGTGCGTGTGGGGGAGGGGGATTTTAGACATCACAGATCGCCATGCCTTCGGAAAGAAATCTATAAATCGATTAAAAAAAAAATTATGAAACTGTCCGTACTGGGGTTAGAGCCCGTGACATCCGTAACTGAAACCAATGACGTCGACCACCACACCACAAACCCAACACTGATCTAGAGAAGTCAAGATATGTTTATTTAATATTCATCACATTCGTTTTCAGTTTACATTAGGAAATTTTGTTGTGTGATGTAAATTTATTTTGTGTTTTGTGCAATGCTCTTCTTTTGTGGTGAGGTGTATAATATTTTTCTTGCCTAGAGAAATCGCTAAACTTTCCAAATAAATAAAAACGAAGCGACGAAATCTCTTAAAGTTTTGACTTCCAACATCTACTGCTGCCGCCCGCCATTCTATTTCTTTGGGGAAACAAAACAAAATGAAGTCACGTAAGCAATAAAAAACTTGCTTCGAGTGTTAAAAGCGCTAACTCGGATACCTTTACCCCCTTGTACCCCCTCAAGTGATTATACGTGCAGGATTACAGACTGCGAATCAAAAAAAAAACTAAATAATGGCTTCCGTGTGATACGCACTTTTAAATTAATTTTCTTTTTTGGCTGTATTTTTCTTCGTGAAACTGAAATCAGAAGAAAATGGTGAAACTGTACAACTGAAGGAAACATGAAACCATTTTTTAATACACTGACAATCACTGAGCTATTTCCATTATTACATATTGGTTAGATTCAAGCTTCTTAGAAAACAGTCAAATAAAATCCATTTAATTCAATCTGAAATACTAAGCAAATGTGTAAAATATTGGAATGATCAATTCAGCTGAATTGACCTTCAAAAAGGTAGTCTATGTGAACAGATATAGTTGAAAAGACTAAAAGAAACCTAATTTCTCAATATTATTTACTCTGTGCTATGCATGAATAAGTGGATGCTTAAAAATCGTCTCACATGTTCTACTGCTGAGGGGAAACGGAGCGCTGAAATACCACAACTTTGCTGCATATATGGGGTGTCAGAAGATCTACTAGTTCTGGAGATCAGCGAATTTTGTAGGAAGGTGGAGTACCGTATGGAGTAGAGCTTCTAATTCCGAAATTGTCTAAATATTAATTGCGGGATTCACTGTAAATGTAAAAAAAATCATATGTTAAATTTAAACTTTCTGAATAACTACCTACAACATGTACTTCGATTTGTTCACGTACATGCTTTTTTATAATGCTTATATAATTAATATAAATGTATTTTGGTGTCTTTGTCTCTCATATTTCGGAACAACCGTTTTCGACCAATTTTAAATGGAGGACAAAGGAGAACTGCTTTCTAAATGGATGGAAGACAATATTTTAAAGTCGAATTGAGGGATAGGTACATCATCCTTTTGGATACTGGTAAAACCTACCTTAATACTGCAATAAATCATAAACACATTCCAATTAAAGCAATAATAAACACAAATTAAATGTAAAACTTAAATTTAAACCATGAAAGTACAATTAATGACCGATCTCGAGGTCTTAAAATGGGTCCGGGATTGGATACCTTAGTGTGGAATACAAAAAAAAACTAATGCTATCAAGGTTCCCCCCTGTCCGTAGTGCAATAGAATAAATTTGTTTATTTTGTTGCTGATTTTTGTCATTAAAGTAAATTAAAATAAATAAACTCTCTAAATGGTGCGGTTACCCATAGCAAATCTATTGCTATTTTCACTAGTAGCCCATGACAAACTACACAGCATGAAAGAAAAAAGTGATAAGTTACGCAAAGATGACGGCTTACAACAAAATACAAATAAAATGGTTACTATGTACCCAACATTAATTGATATTCTTTTTAAGCAACAAATATCAGATATGGTCGTTGCTTTGGAAGACGACACTAACTGAAAAATCGTAGTTTTGTATTATTGGACTTTGAAGTTTTACAAATGTTTTAAATGCTATATCTTTTTCATTTAGTTTATTATAAAAATAAATGTGTTCTTCTACACAGTAGAGTTCGCAATAAGGAACATTTTGGTATAACTAACTCAATAAGGATTTTTATCGATTTAGTGTTTTCTTCCAGAACAGCGACGATAGACACCTAATTAATGCGATGGTCAAATCTGTATGACGTATTTAATTAGATACGTCAATCCAATGATTAAAATCCTTGCCTTAGTAACCAAGCATGACGGAAACTCACGCAGCTACGATGACCGACAAATCTATGTGACTCCAAACTAATTGATTTTGTATTCACAGTAAAACGAGTGCCTACAAATCAAACACATTTTTAAATATTTTTAAAACGAATAATATACATTGCGATATTTCAAGTCAACAGGTATTCAAAGTTTAACACAAATTTGGAATAAAGAAATAATTTGAAATGGATATAAATTCAACGTCTTGCTTTTTTCATCCATACAGTTAGATATTAATTTAAAAAATCGCGGTAATAAATTATTTTAAATCCTGAAGTAACACAAAAATGCGTGCTTAACTAATACGGAATGAAAAATTTCCTCAACGACAGACAGGGAATTCCTCCAGAATTCCCGTCAAAGGAAAAGCTAGAAATTCCTCAAGTAGTGGACATCACATATCTAGGGCTGCGATTTTTGTCGTTGAATTCCATTGCCTTTCACAGCAGAAATTTCTACAAATAAGTATCTATATGAAATTGTACTATTTTTTATGATATTAAAGTTTTTTTTTTTCACATGTGCAACTGTTTTAGGGTAGAATGTAAAACTGTTTTGTGCAAAAGTAGCATTTATTAATAAGACCCAAAAGACTCCGGCATAACGGCCTATATAAGAAGTACTACAAACAAAAAATCATTAATCGTGTCAATCAGCTTAGGGTGGGAAATATTTACGGATGTCTCATGTTTCGTATTACAGGAAATCTTATCTTTGTATTAAAAGTAGAAATTATATTCTCCTACTCTAATTGAATCAATGTAAAATAATCTTCACATAAAAAACGATAATATTACTAAATAAGTCGATTTTGGAAAGGAAAAATGACGTAACCCACACCAAAAAATAGTGTTTATTAGACGTGAAAAATTTGTCAATACATTATAGGTATGTATTTATTTATCTATATCGACTGTAGAAAGGCAAAAGAACGTATCCCTTCGTCTTTTTAAGTAGAAAAAATTTCGATAACCACAATGTATACAATTTAATAGATGTTTTAGTGTTGACTATACACAATATTTTTTGTGTGTGTTACGTCCTTCAGTCTTTCCACAGTCGATGTGACCGTACGTCATTTTTATCGGTACGGCAATATTTTACAATTTTTTGTCTCAAATAATTAAATGAACATGAGTGATTATTTTTTTGATAAAACTAAAATTCACTTAGCAGAACTTCATTATTAAAGAATGCTCCTAATCAAAAGTATTAGTGTTAGTATCTTAGTAATTGCTTAGATATTCTTACATATATATAAAAAAAACGCTACTTTTTTTATACGGATTCCACAAGTTCATCAAGTGATCAGGACATTTGCTAACTCCATGAATATTTTAACTAAATAAGCTAAACCGGTCCAAATCGTTTGGTAAATTAGTACAAAAAAATGTGTTTTTTTATAAATATAATGCTTTTCACACAAAGAAATGGCAGTTAGCGCCGTTAAAGTGATATTTTTATGTATCCATTTTAATAAGAATCGTCAGTGTTAAAAGAGACTATTCAAGCAAATAGGTACTCTAGTACAATAATACTTTACTTTATAAGCCGTCAGAAAATACCTGACATATATATCTACTACTTCAATGCTATTTTATCACAGAATGTCATGTCAAATGTCACCTCTACCTTCCCTTCCCTTCCGGTGAAATAAAAAAAATATATACGCCATATTGGAAACTCGATGTCAGCCGTAATGAAAAAATACTTTCCTAAATCAAAAAATATACGAAACGGACAAACGTCATATTGTAAATATTTGGGCTACAAAATTAACCCACATTCTAAATTCGAAATTTCTTATATTAATAAAATGAATTCAAAAATTAAGTTTCGAAAAAAATAGTGTTTAGAGAAAAATTACTCTTAGTATAGTCTCGTACGTCACTAATGTTAGTAAGGCATTTTTATGTAAAAATAACTAATATTTAACAATAAATAGTGCATACATTTTCAATAATTTACAGAGTAGAATGACGACATAGACAATTGACGCTCCCTGTTAATTTAATTGATGTAACACCAAAGTGAAAAAGGAGTCATTTTTTGAGAATTCTTAACGTAAATCGTAGATACACTATCGTTCAATATACTTTGGAGAATCTAAAACGACAAATAGCGGGATAATTTAAATCACAAGGACGTAATTTTGGGTCAATTTTGTACATTTGCTTTTTATATTGGGAATAAAAGCATACAATTCTGTCATACAACTTTGTTTTTTCTATGCTCAAACGAATCGTTGCAATACAATGAAACCGTTATTTCAATTTAATAAGAACCAATCAGGATTTCTAAATTTAAATATTCTTAGACCCATTTACTGAAAATTGTGACCGGTGATGCTTTTTACATGATGAGACGTTCACTTAAAATATTAAAGTTGTTTAATGTTTCTGATAATCTTAAAATAACACTTTAACTGATTAATACATTTTTAGTTTATTTAACAGTCTAGATATACTGATAACGTTAAATAGGTTACTCAAAATAGAGATGTCAATTCTAGCCGGACCCATGTTTTTCTCTGAAAGCGTATGACATAATAAATAGACATGTATAACTGTCAATCCATTCCGTAAATAAAGAGATGTAAGAAATAGCTGAATCCAAAAGAATGGTTCACACTTGATTCCAATTCATACAAACAAGTGGTTATATGTTCACCTTTATGATGGTAAGGTAACTGTCAATAATTTTCGATGAAAAACATATTTTTAAAAATAAAACTTAAATATCAATTTTTAAGTAAATGACACATTTTATCTCACTTCGTTGACCTCAAATTAATTTATTTCTATATACAACTGTCTATATGTGCATAATTCATGGAACACTTTTTGAAACTGAGTATACAGTTTGATTTTTAACAGAATGCCACGATTTTCAGCGGTAAATGAACACCATCAGAACGCTTACAGGTAGCCCTCATTCACCGTGACCCCGGCGAGTATAGATTCGTTGTATCGCCATCGATTTTTAATGAAAAAAAATACCAACATTTGCTTGTATTTGACACTTGAATCGTGTCAGGAATCACCATAATGAGTAATGTAATAAAATTACGAGAGCGGATGAGGCGAAAGTAAGCGTGTGCATTGTTTGCTTATCTGTACCTTGAAATACCATCAAATTGGGTAAGTTTTCCCATCAATCTAAGATTGGCCCACTACATGGAAAAAAGTACTGTTATAATACTAACGCCATATGATTTTTTTTTAGTAAGGCAAAGGTAGCCCTTGGTGGTAAAAACATGAATGAATGTGAACAGATTTTGTGTTATTGTTGAATTTGTATGCTGCCAGCATGGAATGATAAAACACAATTTAATAAACTTTTCCTGTAACAAATTGAAACAGCCATAATTCTGTATATTTTTTCCCATCTCAAATATATGAAAGCATAAAGAAAAGTTACCAAGGCTTTAAAATCACTGAATTTGTAATAACTACAGTGACTATTTTTATCGTGGGCCAAAGTTACCCAATTTGGATGCAAACTTTAGCCCACTTTGTTTTATCTATATTTATATGTCAATTTTAACAATAAATCTATTTATGTTAGTTAAAGTACATCGTTAGACATTAGTTCATTTCTATGTAGAACAATACCATACATAAATGCAATGGTGAACCATAAAAATACAAAAGCCACAGAACTGGGCCAGATTCACTGTAATTGAAACAGCTTTTTCTTTTTACAATCATTCCATGGAAATGTAAGAAGAAAATGACTTAGATTAAGCGCGAGTGAGTGCTGTAAAGCGTAGTTCTATATGAGTTGTATAAAAGCAAAAACACCGCTGTCTGTCAAAGTCATACGGAGATAAATCAAATAAAACCGATAATCCGGTAATTATGAATTGTAATGGAAGAATAATTTTTGTAGACAGTTATTTTTTTGCTTATAGACAACTCAATTATGATTATTTGACGGTTATCGTCAAATTCTTCAAATAAGTCTTTTTGTTTTAAATTGTTTTTCCACACGAAAGAAAATTAATGTCATTTTTATAAACAAAGTTATATTATAATTTAAAAAATTTCCACATTAAGAACAAATCTGGTATTTATAAATTACAATGCAGTGATTGCCAACATTTATATGTACGTAAAACCACACGTACATTAGATATAAGGGTATCAGAACATTTAGCTGCCTTTAGATTAAAAAAGAAACTTCGACATTCGCAAATCACTTGCTATTGGAGAACCATACGTTTAATGCGGATGATGGGGTTAAATTGTTGCATCAAAACATGGGGGATCAGAAATTATTTTATCAAGAAATTTTGGAAATCAATAGAGCCCAGTTAAATTCCTTGCCGATTCTGAACGAACAGCTGAACTTTCCAAGCTCCCCGTTGCTGTATCCTATACGTTGAAACACTTTACAGATGTCACTAAATGTGAAATGATTGTATATATTTATCCTTTCGTCGACTTGCATCCCGTCGAAACCCACAATGCTATTATAATTGTAAAATCACTGGTAATTCTAATAGGAGTTGGAAAGCGGCAATTCGCCACTCTGTTAATGCGTTGTTTACAAAATAAGGATTAAAGCGATTCTCGAAATTTTAACTCAGGTATCAGTGTGGATCCTGGACGTAGAATATTTTATCTCGTAAATAATATTTGTCGTATTTGAATCTTCTATATAAACGTTAGACACTGTTTACTGTCTGTCAGTTCGAGTCCATTCGTGCGCTCGAATGCCTGAAGATGCCGAAAGGCGAAACCCGGGTCGATAGTGACAAAATACATAGAAGTGTATAAAATCTCAATAATCCAAATTTAAAAAGTTATATTGATTTTATTTTACGTTTAGTGCTTCTTTTGTCATAAATATGTTTAGTTTATTGATAAATGTTGTATTCCTTGTTGATCGCGAATTTTCGCTTATCCGCGATCGACCGTGTACAAAACGTATGTTCCGAGATCAACGAACGGGTTAACTGTACATTGAATAAATGACACCTGTTTGCGGTCATGAGTATAACCATACTTTTCGCACAGTGTTAAATTTGTAGACGATCAAAAAAAAAAATGAAAAATTGCTTATAACTACGATACGGAGAGAAAATATGTTTCAAAAAAAAGTAAAGTACTGTACATGAGCAACATTTTATCTTGCTTACACGTTGTAAACATGCCTTTAAGGTCTCTCGTACCGTGAGTCTCACGAGCAATCGATCATTCCTGAAGGTTCCTAATCTAAAGTCGCGATCTCATTCAGACTACACTTGAAGAGCGCCTTAAAGATTCCGAGTACAAGCGAAGAAGGTGAATAAGTACGAGTAACATGGTTTTGTATCGACGTTGTAAATTCGTTGACGATTCGACGAAAGTGCGCTTTAGAGCTGTCAAGTGACTGAACGTATCTACATAGATACGTTCAGTCACTTGACAGCTGTTATCTATGTATGACGAAAATTATTTCTTGTAACATTCTTTATGTAAACAAATGATTCAAGACTTATGATCTCTATTATATATAATAGTATTTGTGTAAATCAAGCTGTTAAAAATTTCAAATCCGATTTATAAAAAGTAAAATTGATTTTCTTCTCAACAATTTACTACAACTATCTCCGTTTGAACATCCTGTCATACTATTATAATACACGTATCTACACTTTTTACATAAGTTGATATTGATAGGCATAAACGAAAAAGAAATAATTGAACTGTAAATTTCACCATAAAACGAGAAAGAGATATAAATATTTCATTGCTGCTGCTGACACTGGAACCCAAAATATTTATTATTTTGTATACAGTAAAATGTATAATTTTGTATTGATTCCTTTTTTTTAAAACCATGACCGCTCCCAACGCAGTGCATATGGCTTACTAAAGGAGGTATCTCAACAAAAGATTTTCTTCGACAACGGTGTCTTACTCAGTTGCTCAAGCACTTTTTTCTAAGAAAGTAGGGATATAAGGATAAGGCTACGACAAGATCAGTGGTTAGCTAATCGCTCTCGCTACGCCCCGTTGTAAGGGTCAGATGGGTAGAAGGGAATTTTAGACATCAGAAACATTCATGTCTTCGAACAGAAATTCCCAATCGATCGAAACATTAATTTTTTAAACTGTCCGTACTGTAATCAGTAACCAAATCTAACCACGTTGATTACAGCAGCATGAACTCGGAATTGATTCCAAGTTACTAAAACAAGAGTCCCAAACAGTCGTTTTTTTACGACACCATGACTACGTGTCCGACTACACATCCCTGATATTGAACGAGTTAAAGATCACGTACTATATCATCTATTTAAGGACCAGCATGAGCTACATTTCTCAACTAAGATAATACTTTACAGCTTTTTTGATAAGCAATTACGAGGAAATCTCATAATCTCAACCTAAATTAACATTGCAAAATCTAACAGTAGATGTCACCGCAATATGAACACTAAATATTTAAATTGTTCCAATTGACAATAATAAGAAATATTATCAATTGATTTGTTTTTATCTGTTGTATTTACTGTTGAATAAATAATGTATTTATAATTTTTCGCTTTCAGTTGGTGTATTTTCGGCGTCTTGTTTGGAAATATAACATTAACGTCAATATATATACAAACAGATGTTTTTATTAAGTGTGTTTAGTTCTAAAATAGTTATGTCATATTAAAGTCGATAGATTTATATAAATAACAATATTACTTAAAAATATATACATTAGAAAGTACTAGGTTAAAATAAATACAACTTGAGAGTGAGCTAAAATCTGTACATTACAAAAAAAATATCGTACACGTAAAGAAAAGTTGCGGAAATATGGCATACAAAAGGCTTGAAATATTACGCGACATCCATTTTCGTTATCCTATTATTTATGCCTCTATTGTAAATAAACTGAAAGAAAAAAATCTCTTATATTTCCAAGGATTATTTTGTTTGATCTAAAATGTTGTAAACTACAATAAATCAAGAATATTTTGATATAGTGAACGAAAACTGTCAACGGTATTTTAATGCTACAATTTGAAACTTAATAAGACTGAACGATAAACAATAAACAACAGCAAATTGTTTTTTTTGTGATATTTTCATTGAAAATAATACAGGTAAACAAGCCTACTGAAATAATAAACAATATTATTTTAATTGTAAAACCAATTTTTTACTTTGTATTAATTTTTCATACGGTTTTATTATTAACCTAAAACGTTTCAATACATTTGAAAAGATTACTGGAAATAATCTCAATGAATCAAACCATCTTGATATTTGAAATATAAACGCAGCATAAATTTAAAAAAAAAAGCATTATTACAAATTTTAAATGGAGGATCAACACTAACAAATTAGTTTCTTCAGTGGTATTGTTATCGTTAACTATTATAGACTTATATCGACAGTAAGTGTAAACCTCATACCTCTTGATTTACTGAAAATAATCTTTTTTTCGCAAACAAGTGGTGATTTTTTGCAATAAATAAATTGCAAAAACAATTATCCAATCTCGACAGGGTATTGATTTTATAATACTTATAACCACTAGTCGTCATCAATTGAAAAGATGTAAAAAAAAAATATTTACTAAATCAAGTTTTGTTCTTTTTTAATATTTTCAATTAAGACGCAAAATTAATTAAGTAAGCTAATGACATTTTTTTTAACTCTGTGTTAAGTTTATGGAGCAGGCGGCTTTGCACTATATTTTGACGGTATACGAGTTCATTCTTCAAAATTCATAATGTGTTGAAATACGTACGTAAAAATGCAGAATTTGTTGTTTATTAAGTTTGTTTAAGAAAAAAAAATTCTAGACTCGTTTAAGAATTGATTTAGTTCATATTTTGAACTTGAATTAAGCTTGCATATCATCATTCATACAAATATTATGATTATTAGATACCTTTAATAAAAAATAATCTGAAATCCGCTTTTATGAAAGAAAACAATAAATCAAAAAAATGACATAATGAGTTAGTAATGCCATCATGTTTTTTAATTCAAACTCTATCGTATGGAAGAACAAACTTATTTATATAAATTATACTTTTACTTAAAAACAGTTTATTACAAACACATAGAAAGAAAAATGCATAACATTTCAAACATTTAACAAACCAAATCAAAAGCCCAATTACTCAAAACTAGTATTTTTCAGTTAATGTCTTTTTCCATAATAATTATGATATAATCAATTAAATCAATGTCTTAAATACTTGAGACAAAATACATTTATTTTGTTTAAAGCGAGATTTATCTAGGTTTTGAAATCATTGATTCGTGTCACAAAAATCTGTAAAGAAAAGAAGAAATATTTGAATTTTATTTTTACTGTAACATTTTGCAGAACTTCTTTTATAATATGATACCTCTACGCCAGCCAGCGTCCATGAAATGTACGAGCCATATTTTATACGAAGGCCATTTTGTAAAAGAGGTTGACAGTTGTTTATGGTATATGTCATATCGAAAAACCTCTCCTGCCATTTTGTTATTAACAACTTTTTTGGAAGCACAGAAAGGTTCCCGTGCCATCTTATATGGCAACAATATGCAATATTCTTTCATAAGAAAAATAAATAGCATATACGTTTGGAGTAAATTTACATTTTAATATATCGCAAAGTGTTTTTTACAATTTTTCAAGCCAGAACATGAATGTGTTCTTGACACTTTCCAGAAAAGGTTAACCATCTGTTGAAGGGTTTGGTATTCAATGCTTACTTCAGACTTTAGACTGATGTCCACGGAGCAACATTTCATAGCAGTAATAAAGTTTATAAGAACGCAATCATAATTATTTATTTAATTGCGTGAAGGGATTGTAACACTGAAAAAAATATATCTTTACATATATTTCAGCATTGCAAACATTAAAACCGATGTTACAAAAATAGATAAATATGAAGTAAATTAATTCAACGAAAAATTAATTAAAATTAACTAAATATGTTTTGATATGGTAAAAATTTTGCAAGGACCAACGCGTGACTGAAAAAAATGCATAAAAACATTACACTAATTTATAACAGAATAAAATGTTTATTAATTTATAACTGGCTATGGTGACTGAAAATAATTTAGAAAAAATCGTCTGAAAGCAAAATGAATTCAACCTATACAGTAAAAATGTGAATGAATGTGCAACATATTTTGTTTTACTATTGAATTTGTAAGCAGTCAGCATGAAATGATAAAACACTATTTAAAACCTTTTCTTTGAATAAAATGGATTAGCCATACATTCAATTTTTATTACTAATCTGTAAATCAAATCCTGTGTATTTTTCCCATCTCAATTATGTACAGATTATATGAAAGCATAAAGAAAAGTTTCCAAGACGTAAAAATCACTGGATTTATAGAAATTACAGTGATTATTTGTAACGTGGGCCAAAGTTACCCGAATTGGATGAAAATGTTGCCCACCTTGTTTTATCTATATTTATATATCAATTATAACAATAAATGTATTTATGTTAATTAAATTTCATCTTAAGTTATTAGTTTATTTCTATGTTGAACAATACCACATATAAATGCATTGACGAACCATAAAAATAAAAAACCCTCAGAACTGGACCAAAGTTACTCAGATTGACTATATACCATGAGATTTTTTGTATGGAAACCCAACCCAATATTTATAGGTATGTTATTAATTATTACGTCTCGAATAACATTTCTTCAAATGTATCTATTGGACAAAGAAGATATCAAACGTACCTAAACCATTTGCACTGTACCCTTTACCTCATTTAAAAATTTAATAGGATTTTTTTAAAAAAGTATTGCGTCAAAAAATCATTATTATTTTAGCCGCCAATTTAAAACAGAACATAGGTGGCCTGACATAATTTCCTTACGCATAGTAATTACGTCATCAGTTTGTGTATAAATAAATATGAAGTACGTATTCATTTGTTTATTTATCTTCGTTCGAAAGTAAATTCGCGGAATGTTGAATGGGAATTTGAAAGTTAGACACGCGAATATTCACTTAGTAACGAACGAGTCACCGCCGACCCATTTATATTGTTACTCTGTCAACGAATTACTGAATCAACTAATTATTATTCAACGATTTAATATTATCATCCATCTATTTTGTGTTTATGTAACTACATTAAGTTGCCTGCCTGTAAAGCGTCAGGCTTCATTGTCTATGAAACATTTAACGTTGATAATGTAAAATTGTCTATGATGTAAAACATCCAGCATTACAAAACCGTGCGTTAGTTTTGGTATTATAATGAGAACAGTTTTGGTTGTACATTATATTATTCCTTGATAGAGACCGATTTCTATTTGGTGTAATAATCAAGCAATATTGCATAATCATAGCGATTTTGTATTTGCTTCAAATGTGAAAAAAATAAAATCAAACCAAAAACACACTTAAAGCTTGTTATACTCGACTATTATATTTTATTTTCACTTTTATACTGTCTAAACTAAAATGGAATATCAATACATTTTACTTATAAAACCATAAATCACTTATTCTACATTTTGTAAAGTTTTCGTTACGGCTTATTACTTACTATAGTATATAGAGTTATTTATAAATCAACACATCATTTCTTCAAAAGAGACAATATATATTACTTACATACCACTGTAACCTAGTGATATCATCCAAATTATTACTATTATTGTTTTTACTATCGAGTACCTGGCATGCGTTACAATGCCACTCAAAGAAATAAATTGTTAGTGTTTTAATTCTGTTTATTGAAGTGCTTTTTGGATATACAATATTTTTTGTTTTTTCGTCTGGTGCGAATATATTAGAAGGTTTTTTGACGCGTGAACAGGCCACATACAGCTTTCCACGTCAGAAGCCATGGATTTTCCAAATTTAGTCCACACACTTGTAAAGATTGTTTGTGTGCTTTGTTGATGGTCATTGCAAATGCGAGTCGCACCGGAAACTGCAGACGTTTGAATTCGACTGACATATCTGTCGAAAACATTGGGATGCGTAGCAATATTACATCTTCTCCTTTAAATTTTCCATTTAAGACTGGCAATTGGAATTTAACAATCAACAACACTTTTTATGTCACACACGAACTGAACCGTCACTGTTTGTACCTTTTTTATTTTTAGATTATTTTTTCATAAACCTTTGCGAGTCTGCGCACAACGATTCACCAAAGTGTCATCGCAATTGGATGAATAGTATAGAAGCGCATACGGGACAAACAAACATTTATATGTAAATATATATAGATTGAATTATGAATTTGTAACCAAGAACATTGATGTTGGTGATCCTATCATTCGTACTACCTTTACTAACAATATTGTCCTCCATACACTTAAGAAGCAGTCATTTTTTGTCCTCCATTTAAAATTGGCTAAAAACGGCTGAAATATTATAAGGGAAGAGACCACAATACATTTATATTGATTATATAAATATTATGAAAAGAACTATGTACATTTTAAAACCGATGTACAAGTTGTAGTTAATCAAAAAGTATTTAATTTGCAATCCCGGTATTACAGGATTGAATAATTGACCTAAATCCCGGGATCGGAAGCCTTAATTCATACGTTCTCTAACCAACCATATAAAATGGGATGTACAGAGGGCAATTAATTAGTTAACAATACAATCTATAAAAAATAAAAGATCAGTGCCTGAACTAGAAAACATAAAATCGGTAAAAACAATAAGCTACACATTAAGACAGGATATGTTTTTTAATAATATATAATATACGAATTTAAAAATATATATTTATACGTTTAAAAAAACGTAATCATATTATCTAATATAATACAATTGACTCATTTAACTTCGGTTAATATTCACATTATTAGGGCTACCAACCCGCGATCCGGAATACCGAAATCCCGGGATTTCGGGATTCACTGTAAATGCTAAAAGATAGTTCATATATCAAATTAAAACTTCCTGATTAACTACAATTCGGTTTAATGATTTAGACAGTTTTTTTATAATACCTATAAAATTAATATAACTTTATTGTAGTCTCCCTTCTTCTCATATTTCGTAACAGCCGTTCTTAGCAAATTTAAAAATGGAAGACAAATTAGGACCGCTTCTTAGTCGAATGGAGGACAATATTTTAAAGACAATATTGAAGGACATGTCTTCTTTTTGGATACCATTCGGTAAAACCTACCATAATAATGCAATAAAAATAACAAAATTTTTTTTTTGATAATTACGTTTTTACGTAATGTTTGATTTTAAGTCAACAAAAAAAACTTTCAATGCCCAGGAAAAATATTTAATCATATATACATTCCAATTGAAGCAATAATGGACAGTAATAAAATTTAACACATGAAATTACACTTAATGACAAATCCCGGGATTGGGAAATTCTGAATCCCGAAATCCCGGGATCGTAAAAGGGTGCCGCGATTCGATGAACTCCACACTATATAATGATTAAACAGAATGTGATCTGATTTGTGATAGATCTATATGAAGTATTGACGTTTTAGTATAGAATATTTTTATTATTAGTTAAACATACGTCCGTTATTTTATACAACGATCTAAACTCACTTCTAAATGCAATTGAACTTAAATTGAAGCACTTGAAAAAACTTTATAATAATTTTATATTTCATTAATAACCTATACTTTATTAAAATAATTCAAGTGCGATTACATAATTATTGGATCTTTGTATAAAGCAAAAATTTTATAATGAGTATTTTAGTATGCTGCTATTGAAACTTTTGTCTACGAATGCCGTAGACATGATAAAGCTACGATGCGCTACGACGTGCCATCTACGCCGTAGCGATTTGCTGATTACTCGTGGAGATAAAGTCACTCCTACTCAATACATCGATTCCGCTATAATTTCATTGAATTATTGACACTCCAAATGATTATCACGATAACCTGATGTCAATAATAAAATATTAAGTTATTTTTGTGAGCTTTCACTTGTTATATCATAATATAAAATCATATTAAAATGATAGAATATCAAAGTATTTAGTTCTACAAAAATTTCATTAGGTAGTTGATAGCTATTTGGTCTTAACACCATCGTCAGAACTATACTTCAACTTATTTTAGATTAGGTATATATACCGTTAAAAAAAGGGAGGGACAAAATTATGCTGTCTCACGTATTCAAACATCTTATTTATTTAAAATTAAACTTTTCAAGATACTTATTGTGTTTTTGGAAAAGGAGCTTACGTGGTGTTATTAATTAATTCTTAAAATAAATGCATTGAAATTGTATGGCGTTTTACCGTTTACCCTATTATAATGGAGTTCTACCAAGTAAATTCCAACTCAATCAATAAAATCATATTATTATACGAATTAGGCAATATTAAATATTAATGAAGTTTATTATGAAGTCGGTATAGCTATTTCATTTTACAAAAAAATATATAATTTAAGATAATTTAAGACATCGACTGAGGGTGCTTGATGAAATTTCAATATCAAATTTGGATTATTGAGATTTTGTACACTTCCATGTATTTTGTCACTAACGACCCGGGTTTCGCCTTTCGGCATCTTCAGGCATTCGAGCACACGAATGGACGTCAGTGGGCACTGTGTAACCGAAGCCAACGAAATCGACCACTCGAAAACGGACCGGGCAATGTATAAAAGCTAGTCATTTGTAAATACATTGTTGTGTTGACAATTGTATTTAAGCATACTACAATAATATACATCGTATCCATACTAATATAATCGAACGCATTATCTAACGCCTTTTCTTGTCCATGATGCATTCTAAGTATCTTCATGCAATGAACAGCATACCCAATAACCATTGCAAAATTTTCAAATGTTTGAACAAGACGTGTATTGATTTATTTAGAAATATAGGGCAAGTGCGATAATTTGCAACACCTAACTGGCAGGTTCACCGGGGCAAGGACGCGGGCATCGCGTGGCTTGGTGTTTGGCTCACAGGCCAACTCCAGTAAGCCAAGGTTCGATGTTATCCCGTCGCATCGCAAACAGTGCGAGGCACGCCAACTTTCGCTTGTTTCATTTCTTGGCTCGTTTTAGATACCTGCCGACGTGGGGGGCGTGTGATGCCAGTAATCAGCTGGCAGAGGCCGAGGAATAAATCTAAGCTCGTTTTTAATAAACATGCAAATTTATAGCGAACGCTACAAATTCGTAGAATTTGTTTTCTGTTACACATTTAAGCGCTTAAACTTTTTAAGATGTCACTGCCAGTAAATCAAATTCATCTTCATTTTGGATACGTCAATTCCTCACTAGACACCGATTATCAATTAGTGGAAAAAATTTTCAATCTTATAAAATTAGAATATAGCGTCTGATCAGTTTGAACGAATCACTTTTTTTATTGGGATATAAACTTGTTGTGCTTTAGTCTTAACTGCTCTTGATACCGAGGCATAGTGAAATAATCATCCCATAACTGAATCTTAATTTTTTAGTTGTAACATCGAATTTCTTACACATTGAAGGACCTCTCCAAATTATTGCGCTGTAATTTGAACTTGGCTGAAATTGGATTATTTCATTGGCTTATTCTTACCGGTAAACTTTTTTCAAGAATTCTTCGTGTATCTATGTTACGTTATTGATGCGTGTTCTATTTGTGCGAATATTTCAAAAATAAAACACAATTTATTTTTAACTACTACCGGCTTCGCTCATCAGATGATAATACTCACTATGAGCGAAACTGTTCTAAAATATAACGCCTCTCCATTCTCTACGAAGAATTGGCAGTTAGCACATTAAAAGTGATTATGTGGATATATAATATCAAGAGTATACATACAGAACGCATTGAGACATTTTTGATGATTTTCTATATTAAATTTCAAAATGTATGCAATTTAACGCTATAAGAACTGGTAGAAGTTATATAATATAATTGCTTTAAAAGAAAAACATTATTAAGTTTTATTTATTTTTATTTCTGGAAAAAAACATGATTTAACTATAAATTATCGATACCAAATCTTATGATTTCTATTCCAAAATGATTATTCTTTAAAACGTAACACAAATCTCTTTAAAAAAACAAACATTTTTACATGGGGGAGAGAGTACGTTGAAAGAAAAAACTTGTTTTTATGACTAAATGCCCTCTGTCAGAATACTCTGCAAACGCAGAGAACATCAAACGTTACTTTGTAAATAGTATCCTTCCAATTATTATCTATAAAGCGGTCAAAGCAGACATAAACAAGATTAAAATCGTATTCCTACGCCAAAACCTTTCTGAATGCAAAGGAAAGCTGAAGCTTTAGTCACCCTTTTCATTCATATACAGTTCTTGACCTCTACTTCAGTAGTTAGGTAAATATACCCTAATCGTTGGCTCAGCGTCTACAATTTTACATGCAAATGTACGCTTGAATGACTCTGCAACGATATACACGAAAGGAAGTCTTTCATATTTATGATTTTAATATTGCCGCCCTATGCAACAAGACACTTGTGGCATTTTTGACGGTTTGAATTTATGAATGTAGTTTTGTTTGTAAAAGAAGTACAAGAAGTTGTAGACAAAAGGACATTTGCGAAAGAAATCCTATGAAATCACAATTGAAAAAAAAGAAAAATCGTTGCTCATGTCCTTGAAAACTATTCTTCAATTCGTGTACGGCAAAATATTTCGGTTTTAACTTAAATATTTTTTTTTTTAAATAAAACACAATTTGTTTGTACTACTTCCGAATGTTTATAATGATCAGGACCGGTTTCGCTCATCATGAGCATTACCAAATGTTGGTACATGAAACACATGAACGTTAACTGATGAAACAAATTGTGTTTTATCTTTTTTAATATAATCCCTTACCACCAAGAATTGACTGTCAACACCTTAAGATTGACAAACATTTCGAGTTGAGACCTGTTCACCAATTTAAGTATCTTTTATTTCATTTTTAAGTAATAAACCTTAGTATTTAGATAAAAGAAGAGATTTAAAATTATGTAAAATTTTGAGTAAAATAAAATCTTTTTAAAAATCTAAAATTGAAAAATTATAAAAAAATTTCAATGAAATTTTTATTGCAAAATACTAAGAAATAACTTCCACTACATTTGCGTACAGGTCCCATTTTGCTTTTGGGGTTACGATACATCATAATATATATTTAAATTCTAATATTCACAATCGGCAGCTAAGATTATTATTCATTGATAATATTACCGAGTCCCCTTTAGTTTCAGTACCAATCTTAATTGTATCAGTCATGTATGAGAAATTCTACCTCTTTTGTAAGCACGCTGCTAACTACCGATTAGGTCGTCCAGAGTCTAATCACTGCTAAGTATTTTCCGTGGATTATCGATATATCTTTTTTGAATCTACACTTAAAATAGTAGATATTTATTTCAGGACATAATAAGAAGTCTTCTTTTATGTTTGTGTTTTTTTTTCTTTGTCACCTGGATAAATTGACGTTTAATCCATGGTTGATTATATACAAGCAAATATCCGTAGATAATTTAGATATCGGATGATCTCACAATACGTTTCCATAAATCCTCAAAAGACTATGGCAACATCACAAAGTTTATTTATTTAGCAGTAATTACTAATTAAATTATTTAAAAAGCCTACATATTGACGGTGTTTTGGCCAAATTGTAATTTTATTTTAAAATTATAATGCATTTCCACCAATAATTGACAGCTAACATATTAAAAGTGATTGACAATCGTCTATGGAAATTTCCCAAACAAAACATATACCACTGGTTGGGAACACCAGTATCTCTGAATATCAATAATTAATTTATTCTAAAATGGATTCTCAGACAAACGAAGTGGCAGGGAGTGGTTATTAAGTTTACGAACAATAAATCGATTTTGATTCGATAACGTTCCCGGATTTCAATGAATTTAGTTTCGTATCTTGGCATTAATATTTGAATAAAGCTGTGCAAGTATTATTAATTTCGGAGTATACATCGATTACTGCAGTTGTACCACTGTAGAGAAAAAGGTTTTATTAGTATAAATTTGCAGTGTTACTATTAATTGACATGATTTTTGTCATTCATACCGAGGATGTCACATATTATATCGTCGTTGTTCCGGAAGAAAACATTAAATCGAAAAATTGAAATATTGAGTTAGTTACACCAAAATGTTCCTTATTTCAAATTCTAAAGTATGACAGAACTTACTTATTTATATCAATTATACCTGTACTTAAAAACAGTTTCGTACAAACAAAAAAAAAATGAAAAACGTATGGCATTTCAAGCATTTGGCAAACTTCGAAGTCCAATTACTCAAAACTAGTATAATCCAGTTAGTGTCTTCTTTTAGAACAACGACAATATGAACATGAATTTAAATGTGTAAAAGTTGAAAAAAATTAGAACGTAAGTCATAAGTACCAACACTCGTATACATCAAAGGAAATACATTTATGATTTTATTTTTGTTTAAAAAACAGCTTTCAAATACTGTAAATTTTTGCTGAATGTGTTAATATTATGGAAAAATAAAAACTGTCGAACAATTTGTATTTATCAAAATGTGCCGATTTGAGTCAGCAATCTAAACAAAATGTCGTTCTTTTAAGCCAAGTTGTAATAATTAAGACTTCGAGCTATGTTCCTCATCAAGTCATATTTTTTGTTTAACTCATTTTCGCGCCATAAAGCTGGAATAAGCTATTCACATACATAATATCGACGGTGTTTTGGCCGATTGATGTAACACTCAATATTGAAATTGTTCAGGAGAGAGTAAAAACTGATTTTATAGAAACATTCTATTATGGTGAGTTTCGTTATGAATTTTTGAAATGCAATTCTGTAAATTGTCATGTTTGCAGATACGAGATTATACGTAGGCAGTGTCAATATAATAGTGACTTACATCAAGTGGCCGGGTCAGAATATTTAAACATAAAACCAATGTAAAATGATGTTTCCCTTCCAAAAAGTGGTAAATTTATGTTTCCAACTTAATCATTTGACCGAGACCTGCTCTGTCGTCTTTAAAATGAGATCCAATCATAAACTCATTTCCAGATTTTTTTCGTATTTCATCAGTTGGCCAAAACACCGATATTTTGTCTGGGAAAATATTGTTGAAAGTTGTAAATAAACCGACATCCTACGACCACAAGGCTGTTTGACTGTTGGTCAATAATAAAATGCACCGCATACGCTTCTCGGTAACTAATCAAAGACCTTTAACGGATTGTATAAACAAAAAGACATAGGAAGTTGAATAGAAACTGTAGAAACATTTAGTAAAAGTCATACAAATAATTATTATCGTTGATTAAGCATAAATATTTTTACGATACTCCGCCCTTAAATGGAAGAAATCGAGGATTGTGATCGATATAATATTCCTTATTGACAAAATTTTATTATTCGTAATTTGAAAAACAATAAACAAATCCGATTGTGTATGGCTGCAACTATGTGAGAAAGCATGTTTAAAACTCTTGTGTCGTGCAAGTTGATTCATTTTCCTATGCTTACAATATCTTGAGGTTTTCGCTTTCACAGCCTGTGTCTGAAATGTGCTGGCTTTCACCTTTTGAATGGCCTAGCAAAAGTAGCGTCGGTGAAATAAATGCGGGTTACAAGATTACGGTTAATGTTTAATTGAGATTTATGGATATAATAAATTAAAAATAAACTATTTCGGCGAATCTTTTTTGTGATAAAAATTGTGCTGTGAATGTTAACTTGTAACATGTAAGGTTTTTTATTGGTTTGCTATTTTTTCCTATTACAAAATTGAATTTAATCACAGAGCACAATATAACTTAAGTGTCTAAATATCAAACACCTTATATTTTTCAGTCGGAAATTTGCAATAAAACATTCCTTTTATGAAAATAGTTACATTATATTTGGTCCATATTTACAGATTTTTTGTTCGCATTTGTTATTTTTGTAAGTGGAGATATTTCTAAAAATTATTTAACATAAACAGCTTGTTTTTTAATGGAATAAATAATTACCAGTACCAAGAATCCACATTTTAAGCAAGTAATAGGAATTTACCGACACAGCATTTCAATGCATTTCCGATCCAATAGAAAATATATGAATATGTAATAGAACATTCCAGCAAAAGTCTTTTTAGGAGGAATGGCTCCATGTTAGTCGCTAATATTCTATCTTCGCACAGAATACGTTAAAAAGAATAAGATTAAATACTTAAATAGTTAACTTATCGCTTTTTTACGTTATATTATCGTAAAGGAGTGGTTTGATAAGAATTAAAGAACCACATACATTCATAAACCTACACCGCGCAACAGATAAAAGCCAAAGTCAAAAATCCTTCTCCGGTTTGACTGCGGCACCATCCAATCATTTTATTATCAGTAATTTTATATTCTCACTTCTTCCCGAAACCGACAGATCCTTATTTCTAAATTTTTAATTTCCTAATAAGTATAACAAGCAATAAATTATTACGAATGGTTAAGTTCTGATGTATGCATTAAATAGTCCTGCGTCTAAAACACGACTTGTCTAATCATCTCTGCCATATTGATAAAATCTTTTGTCGAGTAGTGTTTACACAAAAATACAAAAGAGGGCACATCGAGTAAAAAAGTAACAGGGAAAATTATTGGTTATAATGTATTATTCACTTTGCGTGTTCAATAAACGGACTTTAAATTTATATTACCACGATAACTGATCAATAGTCATTAATAACTGTAAATTAGAAAAGGTAAACAATTGGCTCATTCAATAGTTTGTTTTCAGTAACTTTTGACGTGCATTTAGAGTATTCGCTTAAATACCTGTTTAAATAAGTATTGGAATATTAACTTAATATAACATTTTTGATGAATTTGGCGATAACTTTGCGAAAATTATTTTTTTAATATAAAATCAAAATTACTAACGTAGTTATTCCACTGGCTGTATTACTAACGTAACGGGTTTCGCTTCATTAACAAGACTCTTTAGACTAACTATATCGCAAGGTTATTTATTTATAAGGTGATGATTAACTAATAATGATTAAATTTGGATTATTGAGATTTTGTACACTTCCATGTATTTTGTCACTAACGACCCGGGTTTCGCCTTTCGGCATCTTCAGGCATTCGAGCACACGAATGGACTCGAACTGAGAGACAGTAAACAGTGTCTAACGTTTATATAGAAGATACAAACATTTGTTTAGAGATACAATCATTTAAACAATAGTGGTGAGCCACCTTTTGTATTCAAAATGTTATTTACTAATAATCGATTACTGCCAATGGCTTTATTATTTTCTTATAACTGTAAGTTAGCTATTGATTTTCATACCTTTTTTATTTACTCAACGTCGAAATACTACGTTATTATTTTTATTAAAATTATGATCATTTTCATTTAAATGATTCGCAAACTCTGAAAAATTGTTACTTTTGAGACATCTTATATCTATGTTGTTTAATTCTTATATCAAAATATCTACCTGTCTGTCCTACATAAGAAGCCTGACAGTCTTTAAAAGAGAGGCGGTATATTACACATTAGTAACACAGCCAGTGGATAAATACGTTATCAATTTTAATTTCATATTAACGTGACGTAGTTTGTGTATTTTAATGTGAGATATAATGAAACAACTGTGTGGTATATATTCCACAAATTTCATTGAAGAAAAAAACAGGAGAAGCTTTGTTCAGCCAGAGAACTTTTTCAATTGATTAATTGAAAATCGGTTGAATCAGTTATAACAAACTTGTTGAATAGAAACAGTTCGTAATTTAAATTAGTTTAAGGGAATCTGTACGATACATTGCCGTTTAAGTGTATCTTATTATGCCAATCCATTAAGGACTAATAGTTAGTAATATGGCATTTATTTAGTCTTAATTTCACAAGATCTTTCTAACAAGGATTGTAAGTATACACTATTACATTTTTTGATGGTCAGATACTCACAAAATTGAAATCTTTTCATAATAGTACTTGAAAATATTAAGATATATTACTTTTTCCATATTAGAAACAATTAATTCAGTCTTACCTTGGGTTATTTATGAGATGAGTAAATTAGTTAATTAGATGTAACCAACTCATTTAATACAAATGAGAGATCTAGTGTCATAACTCATTATCTCCAGCATATGCAAAAAATGAGTTATGACTGCAAAACAGTTCTTCGTGTTAACACCTACCATTTAAATAATAAAATATCTTTCTAAACTTAAAAATTCCCATCTAAAATTAATCTGAAAATTCTGTTCATTTTCAAAACTTGTATCTCAAATGCCCTGTAATTTTCTAAACTAATACTCTCCATTCCAGCCAATGAGACTGCAGCATTTTACTGTTATGGCTATCAGTGTTTGTTTAAATATCACGATGTAAGCGTCTATTCTATGCATTTGTAACTGTAGCATGAAAACGGTGTTTTTGGGTTTGCTAAAAACAAACATTGATCGAGGCTCTGAGTTGTGATACTAAAGCCTTCAAATGTAACAGTTTATCAAATAAAAATTCATCAAAACAAATGAAGGCTAGTATTTCTTTTATCTTACACCACATTGAATCTTTTTGTTTTACAGTAAATGCGTCAGAAAATCTATTGTTTTACGTTCTCCCTCTGAAAGTTGTCAGCTACCTAATCACTAAGCCAAACAATACTGAAAAGCGATTTAGTACAACGTGACCTTTCTTTGATACTTCTGTGAAACCATCAAAACAAAGCTATCTGAAACTGATTTCATACGTAATTGTTAATGTGAAAAGGAATATATTATATCATCTGTTGTAACCTTACGTAGCATAATATAAACTGGTTACCTAGATTTATATACATAATATATACATATCGGCTGTGGAAAGGCAAAAGAACGTGACCCACACAGGAAAAGTATTGTGTATAGCCCACACAAAACGTGTATACATTGTGTTTATTAAAAAAATATTTTGAAAAAACGGAGACATTGCTTTTCTACAGTCGATATATTAGGATATATTTGTAACAGATTGTATAATATTGTATCTTGGGTGCAGCGTGAAAAAGATTAAGACTGTTATTAATAAAAAGAAAACTTCATGCAGTTTACCCAGACGGAATAACAAAAGATATCTTTTGAAAAAGCACTACGCAAATATAACCAAGCTTTGATGTTACATTATTTTTACAATGAACGCCCTTTTTTCAAAGTTTTATCTTCGGGGAAAGACACAAAGTAAAACTCAAAAGAAAATGACTTTTAAGGTGTTACATATCAATTCTTGGTGTAAGGAATTATACTTTCAAAACAAAATTCATTTTTTTCAGTTCCACTTCCACATTTTTGAACGATCACGTATTACTCATCAATAGTATTATCAACTGATAAAATATAAATCTTAAAATCTTGAATATGAAATTGAGTGTTAATAATCACAAGGTATATCAAACAATCGGTTCAAGAACTACGACAAGAATTTACAGATAATCAAAAAAATTTAATGTAAACGAAATCAAATCGACTACAATTCAAATATTAATGACCTCTTACAAATCAATAACTACTAATCTGAAAATGGTAATGAGTTTATAAATTATTTAGAAATAATTCTAACTGTCTTCTATTGGAACTTTATTACTATATTCCGGTCATTGCTCAACCGTTATAATGTTTATGATATTTGAAAAATATCTATATTGGCAATACATACATTATTTTAAGACAAATCAAGCTCTGGTTATTACAAATTAAATAGCAATCAGAATAAACTAGAAACATCGGTACATACTGGAGTAGGCCTCTACCATCTCGAATAAACTTTTCGTTATGTTGAGCTTTCTCTTTTTCCGATTGCTGGTACCCAGAAGTCTTTCACGGCGCCATCAAGATACGGTGACCTAGCACATATTTTCCCCTCCGAGCTACAGAATTTTAACCATTTTTGGGGTGCAAAATCTTTCATGCGAGCTGAAATATCCAACCTAGATGTGACTTTTCTTTAAATAATTGAAAATACTATAAAAACCGATTTAAAATCTTTCACTATTCCATTAAGGAATGACACACAGGTTATTTTATTTTAAAATATATCAATACCGATCGAATGTGTAACGTCCTTTAACTTCAACTCAATACCGTTTCGCAATTACTTGTTCGAATCTCAAAAAGGATATTTGTATGCATTGACTTTTCAATCAATAATTTGTAATAGCCATGGATATATTTCTGTCTTGTTTTTATCTGTTCTTCTTTCGCATGAAACAACAACAAGCTTACAACTAGTCTGATCCTAATCAAAATATCATTAAACTCTCTGCTAATGTATGTTGAGACACATTCTTTTATACCAATTTTTGAATAATTACATCAGGAATTTATGTACTGTAAGTTGGTAGCGGAGATGGTTTCAAAAAGCACAGAAAAGTTGCTTTACTATGATGAAAATATTTTAAATAGTTTGTATACCTGAATAAACAAGTTGAAAATTATAAACGTTTTTTAAATTTAATTCTTTCATAATTCGATGGTGTTTTTGTCAAATGATATAATTCTCAAAAAATACGACAATGAGTTAATTATTGGATCTCATTTTAAATACGACAGAGCAATTCTCGGCCAAATATGTAAATTAGAAAAATCAACTAAGTATAATCCCGAATCTGTAAACATGAGAATTTACAGGAGAGTATGTCAAAGATTCATAACGCAACTCGCCATTATATGATTTTTTCGATAAAAACAGTTGTTACTCTCTCCTGAATAATTTCAATTTTAAGGGTTACATCAATTGGCCACAACATAGTCGATATGAAATTTAACAAAATGTTTTGTAACAAAAAGTTAAAAGTCACGTGTTAAGTCATCAATTTTCAATCGACACCCACCAATAGCATTACTTTTTCAAACCTCCTTATCCTATTTGAAATTCAATTTTTTGAAAGTTAGTTGTTTTGGATATATTTCAATTTGATAAACTACTTACTCATGATCCAAAAATTGGTTTAGTGAACAATGGCATTTCTGTAACTTTGCTTAGAGAAGCCCGTCTTAAAATATTTGACATAAGGTAATTTATAAATTGTACTTATTTAGTAAATAAATTAAATAAAATTGTTTGTAATCGAAACCATAGTGTATTTATTTATTTGCTGTATCTTTTTTGTATACAATGTTACTTATCGTCGCTTCCACGGCAAAACCACTTATCAGAATATGTTCTATTGTACAGGAGAACCAAAAAACATCATTTAGCTTAAAGAAGCAAGATTTTAAATCGACTGTGGAAAGGAAAAAGGATGTAACACACACCAAAAATATTGTGTTTAATTCACACAAAACGTGCTAATACACTATATTTATATTTAGATATATAATATATCGACTTAAGAAAGGCAAAAGGACTTATCCCTGCGTCTTTTCAAAATATTTTTTTTTCGATAATAACCATGTATACAATTTAATACACGTTTTGTTTGGGCTATACACAATATTTTTTCTGTGTGGGGTTACGTCCTTTTTTGTTTTCACAGTCGATATCTTTGTTAACAATAAATTTGGATTATTGAGATTTTGTACACTTCCATGCATTTTGTCTCAAATCTCAATAATCCAAATTTAATATTGAAATTCCATCAAGCACCCTCAGTCGATGTCTTAAATTTAACAATAAATATTTTTATTGCCAGTTTCCATGAGACAAGGGAAGGAAACTCATTACTTATGCAACCATAGCTTTAAAAATTCTAGAATTCCTGGAAAACAACATAATGGAACGAAAAAAACTAATAAGTATTTTGAAATATTCAAATTAGAGCCTTCCTATTGGTCCCTCATTTACACGATTTTGCCAGGTGATGTAGAATATTGTTTTTTATACAATGGCATTCAAAACTCAATTTCACATATTTTTCTGATATGTGGTTTCGTCGTGGAAGCGACGTTACGCAGCTACCTAATACGTGTTATAATAAGACATTCATTTTGATTGGCATGATATATTCCGTCGAATAATCGAAGAGCACAAAAAAAATATATGATAGAAATATATGACTTAATTCATATTTGTACCGGCTATCTGGAATCAAAATTCACATCAAACTCATTTCTTACCAACAGTGACTAGGTTCCAATCAATTCTTCTATGTAGCATTTTCCATGGTAATGCCTTATTGAAGATGTGGGATGCAATATCAAATGTAACAGTTTTTCAAACGGATTTTCATCGAATTTTCTCGACAAGTCGAATGTAAATTCACCCTCGGTCGTTGAATGTAGACTTTATTATATATTTATACAAGAAGAAACGTATAATCGGTTCCTTAGATAAGGGTTGACAGGTGTCCACATGACCACGCCATTTTGGCAGTGGATACAACGTCCGTCATTCGGCAAAATAATCGAATTCAGAATACATATTCGCGCGAAAAGTAAACAATTCATGAAGGGAAGGGTTATATTTATAGTGCTTTAAATAATTCAAACGTTCCCTTAGATTTATTTACGATAGTAAAACAAAAAAAAAGGTACGAAAATTTTATAAGCGTTGCAAGAATTTTGTTTTCAAATAGAAACTTTATCCGACATTTCAGTAAACAATTGAAAATCGACTATTCTAAGCATAGACGCAAACAAAATACACGTTCTTTATTTAAACCTTTGACAAAGTATCGTTCCAATGACATTTTTTTCATTATGGTACTTACATCCTCATTGAGCAGTCTTATAATAGTATATTATATAATATTAACGGTGTTTTGCACAATTGATGTAACCTTCAAAAAATACGTTAAATACGAAAATGAGTTAATGATTGAATCTCATTTTAAACCACTTTTTAGAAGGGAAACATCATTTTACATTGGTTTTATATTTTAAAATTCTGACCCGGCCACTTGATGTAAGCCACTATTGTATTGACACTCCCTACGTATAATCTCGTATCTGCAAATATGAGAGTTCATTTCAAAAATTCATAACGAAACTCACCATATATAATGTTTCGACAAAAACAATTTTTACTCTCTCCTGAACAATTTCAATTTTGAGGGCTACATCAATTGGCCAAAACACCGTCGATATGATGTATGTGCATAGCTTATTCGAGCTTTATGACGTGAAAATGAGTTAAACAAAGATATGATTTGATTACGAACATATCTCGAAACCTTAATTATAACAACTTGGCTTAAAAGAACTACATTTTGTTTGGATTGCCGACTCAAATCGACACATTTTGATATATACAAATTGTTTGACAGTTTTTTTTTTACTTTTTCCATAAGGTTAACACGTTCAGCAAAAATTTACAAATTATGTCGGATGTTTTTTAAACAAAAATAAAATCATAAACAATGTATTTCCTTTGATTTATACGAGTGTTGGTACTTATGACTTACGTTCTAATTTTTTGAACTCTTACCCATTTAAATTCATGTTCATATTGTCGTTGTTCTGAAAGAAGACACTAACTGGATAATACTAGTTTTGAGTAATTGGACTTCGAAGTTTTCCAAATGTTTGAAATACCATACGTTTTTCATTTTGTTTGTTTGTACGAAACTGTTTTTAAGTACAGGTATAATTGATATAAATAAGTGAGTTCTGTCATACTTTAGAATTTGAAATAAGGAACATTTTGGTGTAACTAACTAAATATTTCAATTTTTCGATTTAGTGTTTTCTTCCGGAACAACAACGATATAATATGTGACATCCTCGGTGTGAATGACAAAACACATGTCAATTAATAATATCACAGCACATTTCTACCAATAAAACCTTTTTTCTCTACAGTGGTACAACTGCAGTAATCGATGTATACTCCGAAATTAATAATACTTGCACAGCTTTATTCAAATATTAATGCCAAGATACGAAACTAAATTCATTGAAATCCGGGAACGTTATCGAATCAAAATCGATTTATTGTTCGTAAACTTAATAACCACTCCCTGCCACTTCGTTTATCTGAGAATCCATTTTAGAATAAATTAATTATTGATATTCAGAGATACTGGTGTTCCCAACCAGTGGTATATGTTTTGTTTGGGAAATTTCCATAGGCGATTGTCAATTACTTTTAATGTGTTAACTGTCAATTATTGGTGGAAAGACATTATATTTTAAAAATAAAACACAATTTGTTTTACAAACACAAGGACCGGTTTTGCTCATCGCGAACATTATCAACTGACAAAATACAAAGCATGGCAAGGCTATTTATATAAAATTGAATGTTAATAATTATAAGGTAGCTATATTAAACAATCAGTTCAGGAACTATGAAAACAGTTTACAGGTTATCAAACGATTGTCACCTTACAACCAAGTAGCATTAAGACACCACTTTGCCAATACATATAATTTTTATTTAACAACTATGAAATTTTGATTGACATTGATTTATCAGAGACAATATTCTGACACAGTTCCAGATTGCAACGAATATATTAGCCACTGTGGTTTACCGATTAGATGACTACAGGTTCAAGTACCAACAAGATCAATGTTAAATTTAGATTTTTTCAATTAAAAATTATTTTGATATCAATAATATATTCTTTTTATACCCCTATAAAAATTATTTTTGTCCAAAGGTTCCTCATACAAGTGATTAAACATTATTTTATTATCAAAATATTTATTGATTATTTGTTAATTGCTTCTAGTCTAAAATATACAACGATATTGTCAAATATTTTATTTTGTGTGATTGATCATTTCGAAAGCTGTGTTCTTGTGCCATAATATTTTTACCCCTGCCTCATGTAGACCAAGTTAGGTAACTGAATTATAAAGTCGTCGGCCAGATATGGAAAGCAGTGCATAACAATTAGGATTATATAGAAGGCAGTGAAATGGTTTATTTTATAGACTCTGTGCAGAGCGTTTAGCGGATTTGATTATAAAATAATCTTTTATAACTTCACAGTAATAATTGAAAACAGTTTTTATAACTATACGTATGTGTGCATGAAATTTAAAACAGTGTGCAATATCTCACTGAAAAGATTTTTTCGCACATGACAGCCTAATCAGTTTAACCTCCCAATCGACTTCAAAAGGCTTTTCTGAAATAGTACCAATAGATTGAAAATAAAAAAAACCTTTTATGCGCTATGGGTGGCCGTGAAACAGCGGCTGTAAACACATAACTGGTGGACGTGGGACAACCAACTTGTATACTCATACTAAGATAGATAATCTTTGATGTACATAAAAAGTACATATATTTTAAAAGCTCAAATAATTTCATATATTTACAACACTCATTTGAAATGTTTTCTAATCCAAACTAAAACAAAAAAAGAAAATTATCTTTTTGTGAATACGAATTTAACTTTTGTAAAATATCCTTTTTATTTATTATATTTATTTTCAAAAGCCATGTATTTTATTATTATTCATTGTACATTGTAATACGCCATTCAAATTAATTGCAGTGAATAGAATTTTTCAGTTTTATTGTTGTTCAAAATTATATATTCAGTTTCGTTCAACGTCGAAATATTTTTGTTAAGAATACGATCATAATGTCGGCGTTCGTGGCGCAGTTGGAAGCGTCGTTGGCTGCAGTTATGGTTGTCTCGGGTTCAATTCGCGGTGCGGACGGTTTTCATAAATGTAGTGTTTGTGATGTCTAAAACTCCCTGCTACCCATCCGATCCTCACGGGGCGTAGCAAGAGCGATAAGCTAACCACTAGTTCTGTCCTAGCCTTATCGTTATATCCCTACTCTCTTCGAAAAAAGAGAGGTTGAGCAACTGAGTAACAAGCGGTTTTCATAAAAAATTCTGTTAAGACAGATGAAAAAAATACGTTAATAATTATTATTATTTTAATCGATTTTTCATATGATAAAAAATCCATTTTTTGTCTTCACCGACTGTTGAAATTACCATATTATTTAATCTGGATTGTTCAGTTTGGACGCATTAGCTTTTTCGTTAGTTCTGTCTGGCTAATCACCAACACGTTAACAATATGTGTGTATCTTTTTATACATCAAGGATTATTTTTTAATCAGGTAAATCTGAAATAATTTCCAAAAGAACTGAACAATCAATTTACAACCATCATCTACTTAAAACACAGATTGAAGTTAAGATGCTGCTAAAAAAACTTTATTATTTTAAGTCTCAGGTTTAATCGTATAAAATTTCGCCTTCCATAACATAGAAGTAAGAACGGTTGGACGACCAGAAGGTATTGAGTTAAATTTCTGGCAAGATCCATAGACATTTTATCTTGGGTGCTTGTAATGTCTTTTCTCGTCAAGTTAATTGTTGGCCTTATCTTATTCTCTGTGGTGATATCGCGAAAGATTTTTTACTTAAAATATTTGGCCCATTAGCAATTTTAAATAATTAAAAATAGGTATTTTTCTACGACTTGCAAATAGTTGCAATTAGTTTTAGATAATATTCACTTGGTACGCTTGAACTTTTTTTTCTACAGTTTGCATTTTGGATTAGATTGTATTAACTTAGTACACTCAAACATTGATTTTAATAGTTTCCACTTAGCCAAGGATTCTTTTAACAAAGTGAGTTAAGTTGTAGTATGTTGTGTTAGAGTTAGTCTGGTTTGGTTTGTGTAATATATTATAATACGTGGAGCAAAGACAATATAGGCGGCCTAATATAGGGTAGACGTGATATTTCATTACAACTCAGTGCAACTATCGATTTCAAAGTGTGAGTATCTTTTTATCTATGTGAAAATAGTGTTTCGTAGTGTAATATATTTCTTCAATGTTAAAATATATTTTATTATATGGGATCACTTTATTTTTAGTGAAAGAATTTGTTTTTTGTGGAATGTATTTGTTATAAGTGAAAACTATTTTTATGAAAGTGAATATGATCTAAACAGAAGTGTATTTAATTGTAAGCTTTTTTTCTATAAAACCTTTTAACTAATACACTTACATAAAGACGATATGTAAATCTGAGGTGTTGCACTATATTCAAAACTTTATGAAGAGACGTATTCAATCATTGCAAGCATTTTCAACTGACTCTCATATCGATGGTGAACATGCATTATCTGGAAACCCACATTCTTGTGATTTTGGGATTTATGTTGATTCCTTTCCCATATTTTTTTGGCACGTCGTGTTCCTATGCATCATACAACGTGTGTATATCACCAAAAACATATTTCTCGTAGCCCCGATATGTTGCGAACAATATATCGTATTCCGCGTCAGCAAATCAAGTGTCAAACCAACTTCCGTCACGTAACAATGTTTTTAGAAAAATTTGAATAAATTAAAAGAGACGTGTTAATATTCGTAAATAAAGACTATAGGTAAATTCAGGTTTTTTTTGTTTCCTAAACAAACTAGTTTTTGGGGTTCTGAGCATATTCACCGTCAATATATGACTTGCATAATGATAGATGCAAAAAAACAATTTCAGCAAACGCTGTGTGGATTAATCTCACTTAATAACTTAAAATGTAACACGACAGGCCAACATTTTCTTTTGTTTTCCCACTTTAAAAAGCTGACTGTATATTTCAATTTAAAAAAAAAACAGCTGTAGTTATAATATTCCCTCTTTAACAAGAATATTTTTTGAACTGGAATGAATCGGCTAAAATAACCTCAAATTTCAAAAGCGTCTATTCATTTTCCGCGACAAAAAAAATTTACTGCAGTGAAATTCTGTGAGGTAATTGTATTGAAAAACTAAGCATACAGTCTTCACTTTTCCGGAACTCTACTAGTTTAAAAAAAAAAACAGCCAGACGTTCCACTGACGTGCTTTTTCAGATGATTTTATGTTTCAATAAAAAAATATCATTTAAGACATCGACTGAGGTTGCTTGATGGAATTTCAATATCAAATTTGGATTATTGAGATTTTGTACACTTCCATGTATTTTGTCACTAACGACCCGGGTTTCGCCTTTAGGCATCTTCAGGCATTCGAGCACACGAATGGACTCGAACTGAGAGACAGTAAACAGTGTCTAACGTTTATATAGAAGATACAAATGCGACAAATATTATTTACGAGGTAAGATATTATACGTCTGAGAGCCACACTGATACCTGAGTTAAAATTTCGGGAATCGCCCTAATCCTTATTTTGTAAACACCATAGTGGCGAATTGCCGCTTTTCAAAGAAGTTGATTCGTGTGCTCGAATGCCTGAAGATGCCGAAAGGCGAAACCCGGGTCGTTAGTGACAAAATACATGGAAGTGTACAAAATCTCAATAATCCAAAAAAATATCAAACATTAATATTAGATAAGATTCTCTCAAATATTTTATGACTAAATGTTATCCTGTGCCCTTTATGTTGATATGTGCTAACGTTTTGAATAAGCCTCAATAATATGGTCCGTGTGTCTTAGGCAAATTTTTTTTAATTATTTTACCTTTCACCATATAAATAATAAAATAAAAAATAATTATTATGGGCCATAATCAAGCGAGAAAATCAATTCAAATAAATTACTAAGAAATTAAAAACATTTGTACATAGATAGGTAGATAATTATTCCATAATTCACAATATTAAATATAACAACAATTTTTTGTTGCTTTTTTAACCATGGCCGATCTCAATGTGGATCTCTTAATGGAGATATGTCAACAGGAGTTGAAACTCAGTTGTTCCACCTGTCTTTTTCAAAGAGAGTAGGGATAGAAGGATGGGACTAGGACAGGACTAGTGGTTAGCTTATGGCTCTCGGTACACCCCAGTTTAGGTTCGGACGGGCGGGAGGGAATTTTAGCCACCAAAAAAAGCCATGCCTTCAAACAGAAATCGATTGACCTATCTATTTCTGAAACTTCTCGTACTGGAATTAGAGTCCGTGACTTCTGTAACCGATGCCAACGACGTTAACCACAGCACTGCAGACCCGACCCGAACAATGTGCTTAGTTTTTTCTGATTTCATTATAATTGTTAATTACATATTAATAACATTATTTCTTGTCACTAACGATCACAATACATGTGTAATGGAAAATGTACTAACACGTTAGCTCCGGGGAACGCGTTTTTCGAGTCATTCGATATAGGTGACATTAATCGCTCATAACTAATAATTCATTTTTGATTCATTACATTATTGAAAGAATTCGATCAGTTTATTACGAAACACCTTTAGGAGAACAACCAAACTTGTTTTCGCGTAATTGTCGATTGGTTAGTTTCATGCTATTTTTCCATGACCTATTATCAATTTCCTGCGAATTAGCCCAGCCGCTGCACCTATTTTGGTCATATTTGCGAATGTGTTGATAAAATTTAGAAATAGTGAAAATAGAAAGATTAGAAAAGATTGACTGATTTCAAATCTGCCAGTCTGTGTGTCTATCTGTAAAATCCAGTATATAAATATTCTAATAAATGATTTCTCTCAATAACGATCAAATTTTCATTGTAAAGTTGAGAGATTTTAAATATCACAGAAGTTTTTGTCGAACATTTTTCATCAAATTCATAAGTACGAGCGATCCCATTTAACCCATCCCATTTAAGGGTATTGAATATTATTGTATGGCCTGTTTGGAGTAAGTAGTAGTTTGAGAATTTGTGTATTCTTTATAAAAACAGTATTGTTTGACTAATTTTAATGAATCTAACCCAATCATTTCTTTCTACTAATTTTTTAAAAAGTTAATTGAAATTAAAAAAAACTTTTTCGTTTGATAAAAATAAAGATGAATAAAGTATAAATTCACAATAAAAAATTGAAATTGAAAATTTTTGGAACTTTGATATTTTGTCTTAGCTGTCTTTTACGTTTAATAGCTTGGGATGTGTACATATCAATTCTGGGCTTAAGTAAAAAATTTTCATAAAGTGACTTTCATCAACGTGACTTAAACCGGCTCATTTACGCCTCGTATTTAGTATCGTGAATTGTTCTGAATGTCAAATAAAATTCCCCCGATGAAGAAAATCCGGACTCTAACTAAACGAATGAAAAGACTTTCCCGCACTTATGGTTCTTCGGAGTTCCACTGTGGTGCGGTAAATCTGTGTAACTTTGAGCCAGCTCTGAGAGTTTTTGTAGTCATTGAATTTATGTGTGGTATTTTTCTACCTAGAAATGATCTAATGTATTAATATGAAATTTAATCAACATAAATAGATTTATTGATATAAAAATATAGATAAACAAGGTAGGCAAAATTGTTATCCAAATCGGGTAACTTTAGCCCACAATACAAATAATCACTTTAATTACTATAAATTCAGTGATTTTAAAGCTTTGTTAACTTTTCATTATCCTTTCATATATTCTGTATATAAGTGACATGGGAAAAATGAAAAGCATTTGGTTTACAGATTAGTAATACAAATTGAAAATATGGCTTATCCAATTTATTTCAAGAAAAGATTTTGAATTGTGTTTTATCATTCCCAGCTGACAGCTTACAAATTCAACAATAAAACCAATTATGCTGCACATTAATTCATATTTTTACCACCAGGGGCTCCTCAATACCTTTGATGAACTAAAACATATTTATATGGCATTAGTATTGTCATGGTATTATAACAGCACGTTTTTCCATGTAGTGGACCAATGTTAGACCGATGGGTAAACTTAGCCAAATTTATGGTACTAATGAAGTTATGTTCTCAAAAACCGAACCGAAGATAAGTGTTTTTATCGATAATCTCGTAACTTTGTTTTTTTTTAGTTTTGCCTGACAATATTATTCCTCGAATTAATTTCAAGCGAAGAATTCGTAATTCTATGAAAATATGTGTTTAATTTAAACCGCTATGTCTTCTTGCCCCAGTTAAGCACGTCACAGCAGAGAAAATACCCACCATCTAACTAGAATGGGGAGAAAGAAGAGGGGAAAAAATGAATACAATCTCTCTTATTAAAAGAATGGAATGCCGTCTTCTAAGAAATACTTACAACTTTTCTCTTGTACTCTCAAACAGAGCACAATGCAATGTGCCGCTGTAATGGCACTGAAATTAAATTCTTAGTCAAGATTTTTTGAGCTTTAACTGGGTAGTCTGTACGTGACGGGGATAAAAAATGTAAATCTTTTTACAATGCCTTGTTCATCACAGTTATAAAATGTAACGTAATTTTATATTAAGGAAAAAAATGCATTACATTTTAAAAACAAAATTCAATTTGTTTTGTACTACTTCCACATATGTATAATGATCAGGACCGCGGGAACGATCAACTGCTTAAATATAAAACATAACAAAGCTATTTATATAACATAGAATGTTAATAATTAGAAAGTATATCAAATAATGTCGGCGTCCGTGGCGCAGTTGTTAGCGTCGTTGGATACAGTTACGGATGTGTAGGGTTCAATTCCCGGCGCGGACAATTTCGTATATTCATCTTTCAACTGATTTACGGATTTCTGTTCGTAGTCATAAATGTTTTTGAGGTCCAAAAACTCCTTCCCACCTATCTTATCCTCAAAAACGGGGCGTAGCGAGAGCGATTATCTAACCACTAGTCCTGTCCTAGCCCTTATCCTTCTACCCCTAATCTCTTTGAAATCTCTGATTGATTGAATTGTCATTTATTTGGTAGAACTCCGTCATAATAAGATAAAATAACAAAGTATTTAGTTCTAAAACATTTTATTAGATAGTTGATAGCTATTTCGGCTTGACGCCATCGTCAGAACTATATTTAAACTTACTTTTGCTTAGTTATATATGACCTAATGTTATAAACCCGTATCTGATATTTTGTAAATGAATTTATAAACCGTATCTCGTTTATTTGTATTTAAACTTTTTAATGATTTACAAGTACCCTTACATACTATCCATTTAAAGCTTAGAAGAAAAAACGTTTTATATACATATTTATTAACGTAAATATAAAGTTTTTTAGCCTCCTGTAAAATTTGTAAAAAGTCACTTATGGGATTATAACATTAGGCCATCGATAAACTGTTTAGAAGAGATAGACAATATTATGTCATCTCTCAATTTTTATTCAAAATTAAATCATTTAAAGCACTAATTTTGTTTTTAGAAAAAGAGCTTACGTGGTGTTATTAATTAGTTGATAAAATAAATGCATTGAAATTTTATTGATTATGCGTACTTAAGTGGGCTTCTTGTAGTTGCATGCGTTTAAGTAAGGCTGATGGATTAATATTTGTTTGATCATTAAGGAGATTATTACAATCATGACAAATCACATTGCTATTAACCGCAGCACATTCACGTTATTCTTTCAAATGTGGAAATTGACTCTGATCCTCAACTGAGAGATAAACAGTCTTGATTTCATTTTAAATGAAATGATGCTATTTACTGAGCTAGGATATATTTTATTTTTGCCTCGTAGATTAAAATTTATATCATGGAGATGGCTAGAAATGGCACGAAAAATGCCAAATCAAATAACCAGTTATTATTAAATACACACTCATCTCACTCTCACACACACACACCTGTTCACATCCTACAATTGTAAACTGTCAAGAAAACGGGACGAACTGATTGATGAGTAAGAAGACTGTATGAATTGAACTGAGAGCACTCGGGTGTTGAAAATATGAAGATGGATTCAGTTATGGCGTCTAGCTCAAAAGAATAAGTAGGGGCAAGGATGCAATGCGCCACCTGTAATCATCCAATGCGCCACGGATTGACCACCCCTGGTCTAGGTGGACGCCAGATATTTTACACAGCAGTTAAAGTGTGTACGTATTTTTCGTATTTTAATTTGATATAATTATTACACATTACAAAAAATAGAAGCAATTCTAAGACATAGCTTTCATAAAATAATATTTATAATTGAATAACTGAGAAACAGATTCTGGGAAAAATAACATTTCATAGTTATTTATCAAATACAAACAATGAGAGCGAAAAAACAGAAGAAGGCTTTGTAACAAACAATTAATGGCAGCATTTTTTAAAAAAAGGCGAAAGAAAAAAACCTTCTACAAAGACTGAAAAATGGCCAATATTTATTCTACTGTTTTTGTTTATTTATTAATATTGCTTCTAATAATATATAGCCATGTATTAATATGTAGTCATTTTGAACGATCAATACAGAAAACATCACATCGAATAACATTATGACATAACACCTTGATGATCGATGGGAAACGATACATCAAAGAAAGATACATACTTATTTAGGTTAATGTACGTGTTTGATAAACAAAATATTTCTCAATGCAAAAAACGATGCATCACAGAATTATTATTGATAGAGGTTATACCGTGGGTTAAGAAAACGGATTTTGATCAGATTATAGAATATATGCGTTTTTCCGATCTCCAATTTTAATTTTGCAAGTATTGATGAACAAAACAGTATTTCGAAATAAGAATGACCAATGCGAAAAACGATGCATCATAGAATTATTATTGATAGAGGTTATAACATGGGCTAATAAAACGGATTTTAATCAGAATACAAATATGTTTTAAAAAATTCCAATTTAATGTTTGCAAGTATTGATGAACAAAAAAATATTTAGAAATAAGAACAACCAATGCTAAGAAAGATGCAACAGAGAATAATTAATAGAATTCATATCATACGCTGAGAAGACATTTTAAACAGATGATTCACGTATGTTTGCCAACATGCAGATAAATTTCTTATGGTGAATAGAATATTTTGAAACAAGGACGATGAATGCGAAAAAACTATGCATCAGTTAATTATAGATAGAGGTTATACTATGCGTTAATAAGACATTTAAATCAGGTTATAAAATATAAATGCATGTTTTCCAACTTAAAATTTAAACTTTACACGTAAAAATATTTTGAACGGATCAATGAATGCGAAAAAGCGATGCATCAGAAAATTGTTGGTATAAGTTTCACGTGCGATGATAAAACAATTTATGTAGTGATTTATGCATGTAAGCCAACTTTCAATTAACGAAATATTTCAAAACAAAAACGATGAATGTGAAAAATCGATGCATCAGAAAAAAGTCCAAATCATACTCTGAGAAAAAAATTAAGTTCATTGCTATCAGCATTGCTAACTTTCAATTAAAATTTAGCATGTAATTGTGACTACTAATGGGTAGCAGAGTTGATATCAGTTTCCGTTGTTGGCTGCTTTCAGATTCAATCTAATGATAAAATGGGAGACATAAACCTTGGGGTTATAACTTCAATTAGTGTTTTTGACGCTGAAACTTATCCAAGTCGAAAATTCGGGTGGAAAATTTTCAAAGAGGCATTAAAATTTTGCGTAGCGGTATCCTCTGTACCAGTGGTGTTACCAATAACAATCGTAGAGTGGATTCTTAATGAAGATCAACAAACCACGACTATGCAATATAATATATTATATGATTGGCCTAGAGCCAAGCTAGCCTTTATAACGGTTATATGGAATTGAGTTATGGTGAATTCACTAGCAATCTGGATACATTCGTATTCAGATAGTTTACACTTGGACCTCGTATAACACGGTTGATTAATTGTGACATATTTTGTATAACACGCTTTGTATAATACGGTTTCAGCATTTTTTTATAAACAAAAACAATCTATAATGGAAAGAAGTTTGAAGTTCAAGAGGGAATTACAACAGATCTTGGCCCGTTATCACGAAATACGTAAAGATGTATAAGCTAAAAGGAAACAATTATTTATAACAGAATTTTTTACTACTGAGTCTTCCGATAATGAAAACTCACAACTGATCTCGAAAAAGAGTCGAACATATAGAATTGTAAGTGATAGCGATGATGAATGAATGATCTATTATATTTTATTAAAGTTTTTTCAATAAATACCTAAATGTATATTTTTTCGATGGTTTAGTAAAAAAATAAGGGATATTAACAAACTTCGATATTTTTTTGGAACGCATACCCTAATTTTGTATGATCTTCAAACCTCGTATAACACAAAGTTTTTGTGGAACCATATGACCGCGTTATACATGGCCCAAGTGTATTTGTAAATAATTCATGTAAATAATATTGCTCACATCAAATTAAAACTGATGACTTAGTTATTCCACTGCCTGTGTTACTAAATGTGACACGTATATTGTTCCTTTAAGCAGCATCTTCAGACTAACTGTATCGCAAGGTTATTTATTTCTAATTTAAACAATGATTTTAGCTCTCAACTTAAAAATGAAGGGTGGAGTTTGTTTGTTTAGTTCGACTGGACGTGAGAAGGGGAAGACACATATGATAATAGTACTAATTACAATGACACTACTAATTACGGAATTAATTACTAGCGTTTGGAGGTGAAAACTTCTAGAGAAATAAATTTAATAGTGTTGAGGCTGGTAAGCCACCTGTCTTATTTAAAATGTTATTTACAAATCAAAAAACTCAAAAATACGTCTTACAATTTCTTGACATCCAAATTCGAAAAGAATCTGACACATTTCATTGGATTGAAGTGTCAATTGTTTTTGAAACACTAACCAAACTTTTATCTAACATATCGGCTCTGAAATAATATATATTATAACTATAAAAGTATGTTATATACTGATTGATTATTTCTGAAATTTATTAAAAATACTTTTTTAATGGCAGTTGATTAAAGTGCGATTTACTATTCAAATCTAAAACAATCATAGACAATATTATAAAACATGATATACATTATTCTTTTGTTTGAGTCATATTATTTTTTCAATTTTTTTACTTGACTCATGACTTGTCAAGTTATCCATTTATTATAAATCACATTCTTCAAGATAATTCTATTTTTCTTACTGAAACTTATTGAATTCTGGACCACAGATATTTCACGTGAAACTAGTAAGACATTTTAAATAAGCTTCTGATAGATGAATTATTTCCATCAATAATATTTATCAAAATAATTCTATACTCGAAATGAATGCAAATAAAAACTTTGTCAAATCAAATCAAAAAGAAGCATATCGCATTTATATTAAATACAACCATGTATTATGTAAATCCCAACAACACAATATAAATGTTACCCAGAAAATATTCTTACAATTTTTACTTCCGATAAATTCCATGTCAACGGTGTGTTATTTTATCATACGATTCTCATTGAGTTTCACCGACTAGTTTTTGTTTTGTTGAATTTTTCTGAAAGCATTTCCGGTTAAAATAGAAAATTGCAAACACGAGCATCGCTCTGAACCAAGTCACTTTAATTTATTAATATCGTCTGAAAAACGAATTTTAATGTTTAATTCACTGTAATGCAAACAGATTACTCATTCAATATTAATGCCATCCTGATTGAATTCGTTACATATTTTATCATTTGCATGATACAAGTCTACTGTCATAATTGTTTACTTTAAAAGGAACTTACTGCATTAAACAATTTGTCGTGGAGAATTGAACAAAGTTACCCAGGATCAATTCGAGAAGTGAGAATATCACAAACACGCACGTCTTAGATATTAAAGGGTTATAAATAATTACACTCTGTATTAGATAGTATTCACATGGTACACTTGAACTTTCATTTCGATAGTTTGAAGTTTTGGATTAGATAGTATTACCTTAGTACACATAAAAATTGATTTTAATAGTTTTCACTAAGTCACGGATTCTTTTAAAAAAGTGAGTTGAGTTATAGTGGGTTATGTTAAGGTTGGTCTGGTTTGTTTTGTGTAATATATTATAATGCGTGGAGCAAAGACAATATAGGGTAGAAGAATAAGTGACATTTCATTACAGTTTCGTGCAACTATCGATTTCAAAGTGCGAGTATCTTTTTATCTATGTGAAAATAGTTTTTTGTACGTGTAATATATTTCTTCAATGTATTTTATTATGTGGGATCACTTTATTTTTAGTGAAAGAATTTTTTTTTTGTGGAATGTAATTGTTATAAGTGAAAACTGTTTTTATGAAAGTGAATATGATCTTAACAAAAGTGCATTTAATTTTAAGGCGATATTAAATTGTTTTTTTAATTAAAACTATCAACGTTTGATAAACGAACATGCGATAAATTTAACACGAATCCTTCTGGTCGTTAGTAGGGGCTTTTAACGCTAGGCTGATATTTCGCAATTATCCTATTATAATGTAGTTCTACCAAGTATATGCCAATTTAATCAATATTTTGTATCTCAATGTCGTATCTATTTTTCCCATATTCCATAATATTAAAACTAAACTAAACAATATTACATAGGAGGGCTTGTTGAAGATAAATTATTTTTTAAATCTAATTTAAGTATGTATCTATTGCAAATAATTTTCTGTTTAGACTGTTTCCCTCCTAAATTTACATCACGAACTTATCTTATATTGGTTGAATTTGCATTCACTTGGTAGAACTCCATTATAATAGGATAAAATATCAAGGTATATAGTTCTACAAAATTTTATTAGGTAGTCGATAGCTATTTCGGCTTGACGTCATCAATAATAAAATTTTGGACAACCAAATACCTTGATATTTTATCCTATTAATTTATCTTATCTTTTAATTTTTTTTAAAACATATATTATATTATAATTTTATGTTTTGCGGTGATAACGAGGCACTGGCATCCGTGTGCCACTGCTAATAACGTCATCTTTCAGCTGAAAATTAACTTCGGTTGTAAAGTATTAATTACTTTTGAGTAAAGATGGCCCGAGGATAACTCTGGGAAGTTTTAACCAAATCGCTAAACTTATCCAAGTATGGGATACATTGTGATATCACGGTAACGTAAAATTAATACAGCATGTGAGTGCATATTATTATACCAAATTGCAATAACTCTGATATCAGGTAGCATAAGTTAGTATAAGCCAGTTGAATTCAACAACGAACGACTAATGACGTAGCGAGTTGGTTCAATCGGAAAAAAATAGTTCACATTCTAATAACGGCCGAGATAAATATAAGCTTTAATATAATATAGTTTGTTAAATTCTCGCTCACAAAACAAGTGTCATCAACATTTTTATATTGTAATAGGCAATGAAACTATTTGTTTTCGACTACATAAAAGATTTTAGAAGTATCATTACCGATTTCATCCATTTTTAAATGACAACTCGAAGTATTTATTTTTGCGTTTGTAAGACGCTGAATTTTAAATGGAAATAAAAGAAAAACCTGTTTTATTTTTATAAAGTGCAAAAAATGTAACAGCTTATAATATATAATATCCCAGACCGCTCTGTAGACGTTTTATTATCATCACATACCACATGTAGGTATGAAATTTTCTTTTTTGGGTGAGCGTTCGCGGTATATATAAAATAAAATGTTATGCAATGCACACACAGTTTCGACGTACTATCTACTTTATATATTCAGTATTTCAATTTTAATACCGTCATCTATGACGGGTACGGTTACTTGTAGAATTATAATTCATCATAATAATATCGGCCGTGTGCTTGGCTGAATTTCATAAATTTTCACTAAAGCATTTTGAAGTCTTGGTACTTTGTATTTGTGTGGTATATCATTCCCGTAACCTCTAATTATGTGCGTAATACTTTATTTAGTCACAATATATTTGAACGGCATACACGGATAGAAAAATTTAACACTGAACTCACCAAAAATCGAACAACATGAAAATACCTACAGAATACTGTTATAACAAACAAATACTCGACCGACGATTAGTCAATTAATTTTGTTTATATGTATTTACAATTTTTTTTAACGCAGTAAAATAAAGGAATCTCCTGTTCAGTCATTTTAACCACTGCCTTTTCGACTGGTGCCTTAAAACGTGCCCCCCTTGGTGGCAGAGAGCGGATCTCTCAAGAATCACCCCTACAGCTTTTAATCCCTAAAGTAAACATTACAGAAATGGCTTTCTTGTGAATATAGCATCCCACCATTTCAATTGAAAGGAATGTCTCAATTTCGGTTTAATTACTTCGCTCGACTAATAGACCTACACATTGTGGTCTGTCTGTATAAAATAATATATGTAAGACAAGATGAAGAAAACGAAAACGCTTGATTGTTGTGCTCTTGTATTTTCTTTATTAATTTTACTTATGAATAAGAAAAAGGTTTTATAAAAGCGGGAACATCATTTAAAATATTTGAGGGCTTCAAATTGAAGATATTTATACAATTTATTTTTAACTAAAATTGGTTGCATACATATTTTCAAACATTATATCCATGTTTGTATCGTGTAGTGAATTGTCTGTTTCCTTAACAGTAAAACTTTTTACTACAACAAATTTATTATGTTGAAAAACTTTAATTTTACGATCATGAACAATTTTAAACATTTGTTCACTAAGCTATCTATGTATTAAGTAGTAAGAATGTTCTTATTATCTTTATCTTAAATTTTCCGTTAGTTGTAATAAATTGCTGAGTAAAAATCATGAAAAAGAATAACATGTTGCTTCAAAAATTTTTACATTACTTTTTTCATCAATTATTCATGGACAAATGCCCTCTTACTGTAATCATTAGCTATTGCATAGCTATTGAAAATATACTTTCTTATTTTGCACATATTACGTTCTTACGACAATTTCGAAGTTTAAATTTATAGGTTCAATAGATAGACTATTTCTCCCGTGTCGTATTTTAAAGAAAATGTTTAACTTAATACTACTTCTCGGTGATATAATGACAGAACTTATTACGTTCGTTTTGATGAGCTTCTGTTTTAAATATGAAAATGCATGCAATCTAACGCTTTATGTACTGATAGAACGCAAGAAGTCATACGATAAAAACAGTCGTATTGTTATTTTTTTTTATTCTGTCAGAAAGCATGATATGACTATATCTCATCGATACCAAATCTTATGATCAGTATATCAAAAAGATTATTCTTTATAACGAACATAAAATCTTTTCAAATCACAAACAATAATTACTATATTTGGGAAAGAAAAAACTCACAACTTAATAAGTTATATCAGTATATCCTCGTACTTTAAGTTTGCTTAATAAATGTGTAAATGAATTTTAGTAAAAAAAATCTGATTTGAAAGTGCGTTTCATTCTGTTACTTATAGGTACTAAAGATTATTTTTATCCAAGTCAATAGTTTACTTCTAATATAATAACGTCAATTCGAACGAAATAATACTCTGCATAGTTCTGTTTTTAGCCATATACCAATAAAGCTTACGGTAGATGTCGTTTAATGTAATTAAACGCAATTTCATATAGCTCTGACGAGCCGGCCTTGCGAATTTACCCTTAAAGGTTATCTTTCCGCACCAGTTATCAACTCGTATCTTTTGGTTGCACACGACTTTACTTATCGCGCTGGGGCAGTAAGTAATTTCTCTAAAGTGCCACGATAACGCTTATGCATAAACCAATCCTAAAAAGACATAGAGATAAAATACTAAGAACAATATTTATACTGGCAACATTATTTTTACGCAACGGTATTTGTTTTATTTCAATGGACTAAAGATGGGTCTACAAAAAGTTATATAGTTCTTTTTTTTCTTATTAAACACCTAAATTGTGGATGAATTATTATTAATGCGAAATATATATTATAATTATAGGTTCAATCGTTTCTCAACAAAAATAGCTCCTCGCTTAGGGCATAATTATGGAAAGTTTGTTGTAACACTATATAAATCTTAGCATGATTTTAATGAAATATGATAGAACAAATTTTAATACACAAAACGTTTATCAAAACTGAATGTCTAATGCTTTAAAATATTTTGAAGTAAATGTACACAAAATACTATTTATAAAATTGCCGATTTATATTAATTATAATTAATGTCGTTATTTCGATATTCACTCTCGTTCAAGAAACAAGTTAAGTAAAGTAAGCATCCCTTTGTGGTTATTTTATTGTCATTCTTTTGTAAAATAAAAAAACTACGTATGCAAGAAAAATATTCATAACGGCACTTTCAAATATAAACTGAGTTTATTTCGCACATCTTTGTAAAACCTTCCACTTGCAATAACAGACATATCGATCTTACAATGTTCAACATTTTTGCGTTTTTCAAAACATAGTGAAAATCAGTAATTTTACTCCTGTCTTCGTACGAACCCATTCCCTGTCAGAAGTATGTGGCCATCACGCGGTGTGTCCAATTTTATAGGTAGAAAGTAAATTTCTACAAAGCAATCGTCAAATCCATCGGAAATAGGAGACATAAATTTATTTCATGGAACTCCCAGGCTAGTTTCATTGAGATATATTTGTTTATTTAAGATTAATTCTGTTTGAATATTTAAATGCCAAAATACTTCAATGTGTATGTTATTTTTCATTTCACATTGGCAAAAAATTTTGATGAATTTTTGGCTGACTTAAAAGTAATTTGAATTGAATATATGAATTCAATATCAGTATGTTATAAATCGAAAATGTTGTCTTTTTGTTTTGTATTTTCAAACCGTCATGATTAGAATATTGTTGTTATTTGACAGGCATATCAACAACGCCAAATTTATTTTTAAAAACCGTTCTTCCTTCTCGTCTTTAACCTTTTCTCTGCTTATACGAACGAATTGATACGTCTTGTAACTTAAAATTGCTACCAAGGAATGAAAAATCTTATATCTGTCAATAAATATTACACTAATTTTTGAATCTTTGGTTTTTGAACGTTATTCGTATTTCGCAACTGGACAAGGAAAGGTTAATAAAACTATTAAAGCAAAGATTCACCGAAACTACATTTTAAGCACATTGTAGTCAAATAATCAAACTATTTAATTTACAAATGTATTTTACAATCCAAACATCTGTATGGAAATATAATTTCATCTTTTATTTTACCGTTTCCTCTTACTAGTTGGAGCAAATGGACATTACTCGGTGCTTCCAAAATTCTCTGTCCGCCGCCAATATTTTGCTTCCTCCTAGAGATGATCATTAGCGGCCTTCCAGAGCGACAGAATAATACTTATAATGCATAAATTTATAGTAATTTGATAGAACCTTCATTTAAGTTAGGAGCATTAAATTTATTGCGGCGTATAATAGAAAATGAGATTCAATTGTTTTTTTTTCAAGTATAAGATTCTTGTATATAAATCAAGACTTCGTCTAACCTAAACAGAAACAAAATAGAAAACCGATTGTGAAAATTGACGTAATATTTTTGGACAATTTATTTAGTGATCGACGTCAATCTCCAATTTTAAGGATTGAGTTTAAATACTAAAAAAAAACAATTTAACAGTCACATATAGACTATTTTTTAGATCAAGTACTTCTTATTTTATGAAACTTGTAATGAATTTTATGTGCGCGTTAAACAATATATGTTTACACTACTATTTACGACGTTTTACAATATGTTAATATTGAAAAAAAATTAAATCGATACAATTAAAGATCTTTTGTGAGGTATTACTTGGCGACTGTATAACATATTTAAAGCCAAAATAATTAATAAATAAACAAGTAAATTCATAATATACAATTAAAATTAATAGCCAAGTTATCAATTTTATTCTTTATATAAAAAATGAATTTCCACTTACCACCGAATCCATCAAAAATGTTAAAGTGAATTCATTTATATTGTATGATAATCAAATTAAAATTAATTAATGTTATTAATTGATTGGTATATTTTATGTATATACATCGAAATATGTTTGATAAATGAAAGCTTTTTTGTATTTCATAGTAGGTAAAATTCATATTTAATACAGATAATAATCAATACAATTAGAGAAACCGTGTGCAATATAAAAATATATATCTATGATAGTTTTAATGAATAGAAACGAACTTAATAGTAACTTTCAATTGTATTCATAAATTCTGTTATTGGCTTATTCTTTGTATAACCATCATTATCTGAATGGCATTCTCTCTTCCTCTCTATCTCTCTAATCTCTTATATCCTATACCTTTCCAATTGATAGCAGAAATTAATGTCGATTACCTTGTTGATTTCTTTTTTATATCAGTTGAAAATGCTAAGTATCTTAGCGAACTCAGCCCTGTTTTATTAAATAAAAAATGTAATATGTGCAATACTTCATTATTTTTGATAAATATTTTAAATCCGTTGATTGTATACTTTCTTACTGTCTGCATAAAATTATCGTGAAATAATTTTACGATTCGTATACAAAAACTAATAACACACGAGTGCTCTTTATAATATGGTAAAATATCAATTACCAGTATTCTCAAAATAATGTGTAAAGCATGTTATGTGTTCCCTTAAAAACACAAAAGTTATTCAAGCATTGACAAGACTATAGATTTTGTAATGTGTAATCCCCAGAATATTCTTATTATATTGTATTCAAAAGTATTAATGTTAGATATCTTTCTGTTAATGTTACGAAATTATCATATTTATAACGCGAAAACATTTAACATGCTAGTAGCTAAAAGAAACTTTACATTACTTATTGTATTTACATTGTATGATTTGTACGCCACTGAAGGGTAGTGAATAATAAAGAATAGTAAGTATAGGAGTAATAGAGGAAAATCCATTTTTGCGTGTAGCAACACAGCGCCCGGGCACACGGCGTCGACGACGCGGTGTTATGTGGGACAACGAATAAATGGCTCACTTACCCGTCTCATAATAGCACCCGCTGGTCGGGAACACGCCACGCACAACCCCACCAACAAAAATATCGATTCAAAATTCAAACCTCCATTTTGCGGCACGAAAACGTCAGCCGGCCAGTTAGCACGATCACACGCTTGCCGCCATAAACAATAAAAAAAAATCTTAATAACTCTGTTCAATTTTTTAAAAAATACACACCGCGCGCGAGATTTCCTTCTCACTGATACCGGGGGGAAAGTATGGCAGCGGCTTTTTTTTATTTTATTTTATGGCAACTGAAGCGAACGATTTGTTTCGAGCTGCAAAGCGAGCGACGGACCTCTACACCGTTGAGGCCGCTCTAGCTGACTGACCGGATCGCGCCCTCGCAGCCTCCACTCGCGCATGGTGTTCGATAAGACCACCCGCTTGGGGGTGCGTGTCCGGAAAAGCGGTGGAAAAGCGCTTTTCTTCGAATTCATATACTTGCGATGTGACGTCAGAGAAAAAGAGCTTTTTCAGCGGCAACATCAAAAAACCTCTATAATGCATAACTATATTGCCATATACAAAACAATGTTTTAAACTATCCTTGTTATATTATTTAGCAATCTTTTCTTTTAGTTTAGACACTATAAACATACATTATAGCAATAAATTTGAAATTCATTATTCATTAAACATAAAATACATTTATTCTTTATTGATTATGAGATAAAATACAATTATATATATTTTCAAGGTGTTAACTAACAATAATTCTTCGTGGAAATGTATTATACCTACTTAAAAAAAATAAAACACAATTTTGTTTTGTTCTACTTCCAAACTTTTATAATGATCAAAACTGGTTTTGCTCATCGCGAGCATTATCATAATAAATAATGAATCCTGAACATTAGTTGATAATGCTCGCGATTAGCGAAACCGCTTCTTACCATTGTAAATATGTGTAAGTAGTATGAAACATATTGAATCTTTGAAAAATAAAATAATTTTGTGGGTTTTTTTATTCATTTCATTATTTCAACGTCACACGATTGTCGCGATTATATTATGATAATATAATAAGTGTGTTAGGTAAGTACTGCATTTTTCGCGGATTGTAAAGTATAATAATTTAAATTGAGTAGCATTTTTACTCTAAATCTAAATTTAAATAAAGACATAGAATTTAAACTATGCTGTATTTTGCCTACATATATTTTGCATTAGATTATTCAGCAAATCGTTTGTTTTTGCGAACTTACTCCTAATATATATAATTATGTATTTACCTTTGTATGAAAATTCCACTTTTGCAAAACAATTGCATTGTAGTACTGGCAACATATTTCAACGCTTCGCGTGTTCACTTTCGATTGTATCGGTTGGTTCCCATGACAGTTAGTGGTTGATTGAAGTATTTTGACTTTTGACGTTTTTCTTTCGTAAACAATTGGAAATCTTGTAAGGTTATTGCAAACCGCTCGAGTAAATGAATCCGTATAGTGCGCAACGATGTCTCAAGAGGAATACGTCGAGCTAAAAGACCTGGTGACTGAAGCGCTCGAGAAGAATGGAGTTCTCGCCAAAATCAGAGCTCAACTTAGAGCCAACATTTTTATGGCTCTCGAAACAGAACACGATCAAAATCACCAGAATCCTCACCTCAAAGAGTGTCTCTCGTCTCAAGATGGAGTTATATCGTTCTTGCTCGTACAGGAATTCTTAGAATTTTGCGATCTGCGAAAGACGTGTTCAATATACAAAGCCGAAACGGGTCAAGGTAAGACATATCTCTACGAAGGACGACAAGCATTGATTCGCAATTTGGAATTTACCAGAGTAGATGACAAATGTAATTCACCGGTTTTAGTTCAGCTAGTGAAAATATTACATAAACTTTTAAAGACTAGTCGTATGGATAACCAAGGCAATGTTTCAACAGGTAACAACATTGATTCTTCTAACGACAAGTCATTCAATGAAAGTGAATCGAGTCCGAAGGTTGGAACGCAAAATAGTACTTTTGTTGTGAACAGTGGAAGATCCGACATGTATAACTTATCTTTTGCTTCAGACTCTGACAGTTCAATTGTCTCCGAAGATAAGAGTCGTATAGCTCTTCGTCTGAATTTAAACAATTCCACAGATACCAATAATTCTTCATCGAAAGAATCGGAAAGTACGGAATCGCCACACGACATTTCTGACAGATCGAAACATTCTAATATGGAACAAGAGTCTGCGAAGGATAAAAAAAATGTTGGCGACACTGCTAGAAGTGTAACATCGGAAATTGATTTCAATCAAGAGTCAAAAGAAACCAGCCTATCTTTAGGTGAACTGTCTGCCAAATCAGGCCCAATCGAAGAATCTGTGAAAGGTTTCAATGAAAAACAAATCTCGTCAAACGATTTCGAAAATCCTTCAGCTCGTCCGTCCAATAGCCAAACGTTCTCTAGTTTACACCACAATAACAATGTCAGCAAAAGAAACGGTTCTACTCTAGATGAAAACAGAACATTTCTACCAGTAAATGATATGCAAATAATAAAATCCCCACAACAAAAAAACTCTGCAAAGAATGTATCGAATCAACAATCTAGTCAAGGTGTAAGTAATAAATCGAGTGATTCCTCTTCTGATAGTATTTCCGAAGAAATCATGTCTGTGGATAGCAGATCAATAAACAGCATACAAGATGAAATACTGCAGACTATCAATGCAAACATTGATGAGCATCAATCAAGAACCCCAGAAAAGCTTGCCAAATACAATACGTTTGGATCGCCACCTCCTAATTTACTCGATCAAAGTATACAAGAGTCCCCCCTAACCAAGTTGCGAGTAAAAGAACAAATCAGCTCATTAAAATATCATAGCTTATGGGGTAGAGAAGATTCTGGCACTAATACAACCAAAAAACAAAATTCCAACACGGACAGAGAGCTGCGTGCTGAAAGAGTGACAGATACTAAAAATCGGGATGACAAACGTAATAAAACTAATCCCAAACCGCGGCCATCGAAAGAACATAATAGTCATGAAACAGGATTTAAAACTCCTTTGAGTTCTTTAGTTGATCTTCCAGCTTTGGTTGTGAGTAAAAATGTTAAAATTTTACCTTCCTACAAGGGTCCTCCAGATAAAATTGCTCCTTCTATCTCCAAAAATATGCTCGTTGACAGTATTAATTGTTTGGACCACAGTGTCAATAGAGATTGGACCGATAGCTAAATTTCACTATGACACCAACTCGTAGAAATACTTTAAGTTGAGGTTGGTTTTAGTCTTTTTTGTGTACAATCTGTGCTGCTTCATTTAAAAACAATGGATGTCCAATCCATTTATAAAAATGTCTTGATTGAAATAACTTGTCATGAAATGTATTATGATTGTCGTTGAAAATATCTAACCTCAAACTTTCACATTTTGGTATGCAAGTAGCTATTTACTATTTATAAATTTGACATCTTTTTAGATAACCATTCATGTTTACAGAGAACATGTCCAAGTTGAATGATTTGACTTTAATGAATTGAAATACACTTTGCCTGTATTTAAAAAAACTTATATTTGTATTATTAATTATTTTATTCTTTGTTAATGCATGTGCGGTTAATATTTCCATGATCATTAATGATTCACTGATAATATATAATGAAAACACCTTTACAGTAAAAACTCCTCATTCCATGCACACGTCTATAATTGCTCAGTTAGTTAGTATTTTCAACAAGTAACGGACTAAATCAAACTCGACTATATATCACCATACTGGCAGAAGTTGGTAGGTAACAAATTGATAGTTCTGAGTAAACAGTAAATGAAAATTTTGGCTTTTAGGATAAAGTTTCTAGCCTTGATATTTTATGCTACACATCATTATACGACAACTGCGGCAATTTAATATTACAACAAACTACGAATTTATCCATGCATGGAAATATTATTAAATAATGAAATAAAATTGGTGTTTTCATTATATCTTTATGTCATTCCACTGAGAATTTACAATAAAAAATATTTTTGTTCATAATACCACTGTTTACTTCATAGTAAATTTGTACTTAGTATGTATTTGATATCATGTTTCCTTAATGACTTATAATATTCAATTTAAACCGAAGTATTTATAAACATTACTTCCGTCCATTTTTTACAAACTACAAATATTTTTGTACTCTTTACACTGTTGTAAATGTTAACTTATACTGTACATTTCATATTTACACACTGTTATGCTTTGTCTCACGGCAAGTGATTTAGGCAAGTAGCATAATTTTTTCATAATAACCATATGAAACAAAATTAATACATCTTTCCTGTGACCTTTCCATAATGTAGTTGTACCGTGACGAGTAAAATGTCCTGCTAATATTAATTTCTAACAACTTTTTGTTTTGTCGCTGTAAAGAAAATGTGTTATATCGCAGCTAGTCAAAATAAAGAGTTTTATTTCTGCTAATACCAAACCACAAACATTTATTTATTAATTAATAAATCTATGCTGGTACACTTCTGCTAAACCAGAGTGGTTAAATTGGAATGTATAAAAAATCCGATAAAGACATTTCTATTTTTGCACTCTATGGGCAAAGTAATAAATGCCAATGGAGATAACCACAATTTCGCAGCAACCAATTTGGATATGGGCACAGTACCTTTGCTGTCAATCTCTAGAAATATAAATGCATATTTTAAAAATACAGGGATTTTAAAACTAAAACAATTTATCGTTTTCTCATTATAAAGAAGCACTGCTTTGTAATTGTATGTAGTATTATGATGTTATAACCCTGTTTCTGAATTAGTGAGACATCTACTATTAATCGTTTATATCAAATAATTGAAATTACCTTACTGCAAATGAAAAAATTGGTCACTACTGCTCACTTCCCTTTGAGTTTTTGTGTAAACCACTGAGAAGATTTGAGCAACTTTTCTAATAGCATCATTTGCTATATGACACCCACTGCATTTGGATGAATTAATTATTGATACTATATTAATTAATCTTTCCTGTATAGCCAGGCAGCCATAGATCTAAGACTATTTATATGTCATATTTTTAATAGGACCAAGTCATTAAATCGTTTGTAAAATATACATAATATTAAGAGCTCAGTCAATATGACTCGCTAGATCTTATGAAATAAATTTTAAGGTATTTACTGAATAGTATTAAAAATGCACATTTGTGTGCAGTGCCTTCCTTGCAATAATTTTGAAAATACTTTCAAGTTGACCGTCAGTTTGTTTTAAATTATAACAATAAAGATACGATTACAATAATAATCATTTTGAGGAGAATATTGAATTAACTTCTGTCCTCACTTGTACCTTACTCTAGAAAGTATAATAAATCTCTTATGATACATGTTAATAAAATATAAATGGTATTGATGAATCACACTCATTCAACGTAACATATTAATGAAAAATTGTCTGTCCTTGCTATTAAATTTGTGGCATTCAAACATTCAATGTACTATTGATTTTGATAGAAGAAGTGATAATATCTGCAAACTTACCATCTCATACTACTTGTGGTGTGAGGTCGGAAATAAACTCGCATGGGAAAATGGGGAGAAACAATCATAATATTAATGATAACTGTATATCATTTTTAGCATTTGGCAACACTTATTCTTAAAACATGACATTTTGTACGTATCCCGACATTGTATCCACAAATTGGATGTTACAGTGAGTTATTAGTTTGATGATATAGATGAAATTAAGAAATCTTATTCAATATCTGATCAACTATGACTTTATGTATAATTAAAGCCAACACAAAATATTTACGGAAACGTTCCTAATTTTATGTATGAAGTAAAACTTTGTGAGACACACATTTATATGTGTACCTGAATTCAATATATTGAAAAAAACAATGAAAAATATCGTATTTAACAATTAATTCCCAATTTTTCAATTCAATTTTCCCAATTCAAAATTTCCAGGTTTTTTGCAACACTACATACCTACGACACAAAAATAATTTCTAACAATATCAATTTACTAAAAATTGTATTGCCATGTATGATAATGTTCCTGTAATTATAAATAAATACTAATCTATTTGTTCGTTTTGACAGTATTAAAAATTGTAGAATTCTATCTACAATGATCAATTTCCGTCCCATATAAAATGTTTTTATATACTTGTTAACAATTCCATATTATTAACGATTCAATAATAATGCCTGATTCAAAAACACGATTGTTTTTGCAAACTAAATATTATGTATCATTATAAGCTTTATATAAGAGTGTTGATCAATATACCTAAGTAACTTTTTAAGATAACTTTAAGATATTAGTTTAAATTATGCTAACTACATATTTTTCTCTCAAATTAGAGAGAAAAATATAGTGAAACAAGCATATCAGTTCATAAAGCATCAGATATCGTAAATTCTATGAACGAACAATGTTTGTATATTTTGCATTTTGTCACCATTTTCATGTTATAGCTAGGCTATTTTCTGTTAGTTTTTTTATTCAAATGATCCATTTATTAGTAGAAACAAAAATATATTCTAAAAAATGTAGCAGGTCTCCAATTTTATTGTGTTGTTTTTTGATCAGACTATTCAAAAATTCAATTAAATGTATACCATCATTGCAATAATGAAATGTCCTATTAATCTAAAAATAATTTTTCATATTTAGGTAGCTATTTATGCTGCTGAACAATGAAGTGTTTTTATTCTTATTAATCAATAAGTCAAAATCTCTTGATAAACATTATCTTACTAAAACAATGTTCCATCAGTTAAAATTATTCTGACATTGAATATGTTGTCAATATTGACAACAAGCTATATCACTAATTCAACAACATGTTCAAAAGGTCAATTCAATCCATCTATCAGTCTTAAGAGTATTGTTTACTCTATGTTACACGAAATGTAAACGTATGTATTAATTCTGTATAATTGATACGTCAGATTATATTTTAACCAAAATTTTATTGTGTGATGTCCACTCAATTAGCTCATTTTTTGTTTACTTGAATCTATGTAACAAGTAATTAAGTTTGTTTTCGCGAAATGTCTGTATCAAAATTATAGAAGAGTAGAATGTGAAAACAGAATTAAGTGTATTTCAAAGTTTACCTACTTACTTGACATTAGTATTTAATATTTTAGTGTTTTTATATAAAGTCAAACATCAAGGGAATTATTAACGTGTGTTGATTTTAAGTAACGTATTTTTTATATCAATCTTTAAAATTAATTCTATATTTGGAAACATTTTCATATTTATTTATTGATAGCAATATTTTGTAAATCTTTTCAGTGTGTTCTTATTGTTTTAAAATTATACAAAATATTGCCATGTTCTCATTGGAAATACATCGATATTAAACATTTTTAATTATTTTATTATATACTCTTAAGTTTATTTAATTGGTGAAGACTTTGTGATAAAATGCGACAATGCGTAAAGGAGAGGTCTGACATTCGTTTCGTTCTTTTTTTAATATATAAAACTTAGATTTCACATATTTTGACTTGACAAATATGCTTTGTGGGAAGAGTGTATAAAAATATGCAGCACAGAAGTAAACCAAATGATACATTGTCACAATTAACGATAAAAATCACCATTCTTCAGTATAATAAGTGGAACACAAAGATTAAATCGTTGAAGATTTGAAACATTTTGTCATGTACAGTGGAACCCTGATGTAACATTCTCGCATAAATCATTTTTCCACATGTATCGTTCATTTTTTTATAGTCCCGCCAAACACTCATTAAAACAATGTTAAATAATCTCGCGTTAAGCGTTCCCCGATTTATCGATTTCCTCAGTCTATCGTCTAAATATTATGGTCCTGTCAAAAATATTATCCCGATTGACCGTTTTTGTTGAATATTTTTCGTTTCGTTCATAAGCACACTCTACCCCATACAACCGATACGTAAAAAAAACAGGCTGCAAGCATACAAGCTTCCTAGAATTGTTTATTATCATGGTCATAATGTTTCGTATTATGACTGCAGTTGACAAAGCAAAACATTTGGGACTAACATCCTCAACTCTGAACACGATTGTTTCAAGTAAGAGTGACATTTGCAAAACAATCGAAAAGTGCGGCAAGTCAGCGAATAAAAGAAAGTTAGCTAAGGAGTCTACTTTTAGTGAGCTTGATGAGATTTTTCACACGTCGTATCAGCAGATGCAAGCTGAAAGCACACCTATTGATGGATTCATAGTTAGAGAAAAAGCTTTGCAAATAGCCAAAAAAAAAGGGATCACAAATTTCTCTACATCGAACGGATGGATCAATAGGTTAAAAGATCGGCATGGTCTTGTTTGTAAAAAATTCTTCTTTTTTTTTATTTGAAGCTTTCCCGCATTTATTGTTTATTTTTTAGGGTCCCTTGAAAACCGTAAAATCGGGGTTTCACTGTATTGGGTAAATGGAATAAAAAAAAGAAAAAATATGTTATGAAGTTTTCGACGAAAAAATGTCTGCAGTTGACGATTCTAAGAACAATCAATATTACCACAATCTTCGATATCAAGTAATATCATAAAAATTAAGTGATATTTAGTCGGCACAGTTTGTAAACATGTATACTTAACGTTTTAGGCCAATTATATGAAGTGATCCAATATTTATTCCAAATTATAAATGAACTATGTACGCAATAAGTGACAAACTGTCTTCAAACTTCAAATAAAATAATAATCAGATTAAAAGTAAAGTTCATATTTATTGCTGTTATTTAACATATTCAATTACATCAGCACAAATATTCATAGTTAAGATTTGAATGATAAAACACAGAAAAAAACATATTGTCTTAATACAAAATTAAAATTGATAACTTTGTTATTCCACAGTCAGTGGACAAGTTATCAATTTTAATTTTATATTAAAAAATGAATTTCCACAGTTACCGCCGAATCCATCGAAAATATATTGTGTCTTATTCCACTTTACAAAACGGCCATAATCCATCGTTCAAAGGGTACATTATACCAGAATTATTGAAAAACTGGACTTCGGCCAATACTTAACTAAAATTCTTTATGACTAACACTAGAGGCAAGTGAGTTATTTTATGTTGGTGACTGAAAACAAACCATTTCATTGCTTGGTGACTTTTATAGTAATATTTTTGGTTTCTTTTTTGTCCATAGTAAACTCAGTTATATTCATTTCATGGTAAAACTCATCAAGTGGTTGCTCCCATCTTTTTTCAAAATAAACTCCTTGTAAAAAATTTGCCGTTGCACCAGTTTTCAAAGCCCATGGTAGGTAATACTTTACATACAGCTCTCTATGCTTTGGTTTTAATCTCACTGCCCCAAAGATAGCCCCACCAATGCACATCGGCAATTTCGTCTGAAGGGCCTCAACCCATTTGATTGTCACTTCACCCAGCATTGTGGTCTTCATTTGCAACGAGGCGTGAACCAAATCATGAACCTCTCTATATCTTTGCATGACATAACCAAGTTCTACATCGTGTATAAATTGTACAGGTAGTCGAGAATCAGCAGTAACCTTATTACTTATTAAAAAATTGTAATAATGTTTCCCTATCGTATTATCTGGCAGTTTTTTAAGGCTTTCGTAGTCTAAAGTCTTGGAATTTATGCGAGGCTTGTCGCGGAGAATGTCAATGCCTTCTCGAGTTCTACACATTTGCTCTTTCATGAAGATTAACGCATTTTCTCCCGTCGTTTCGCCTAGGCATGCTATCATATCACCTCTGTGTGGATCAATCAAAGATACGGCAGCCGATCCAACCGCGAGCAAGCCTCGTTGGAAATCATTGATTTCAATATGATTCGATCGAAATTCGGTTTCGAATTCCGAACGCAGTTTTTGTGGCGGCTCTTCGATTGTAGATGTAGCTGACACTTGTCGAGATGTATTAATTACATATTTGGATAAATCACGCATATGCGGATTGAAAAATCTACGTCGTAACATTCTCAGCGTTAAAAAATATATTAGCCTACTGACGGCCTATTGTTTTGACTCTAATTTGACATTGACATGTTTACCTTTTATGCTTTCGAAGCTGGAAACTGTATGGCTACTGACATTGAACTTAGACAGTGAGCACATATCATGTATAAGTAAGCTCAAGAGAATATACATTTAGTACCTATCTACCTATAATAATAAAAAAATATTATTTTTATTTACAAAAGTAAATATTGTCACCGTTCTTTTCATAACATTTCGAATTAAGTTGTTGGAAGTATGATGCACACAAAACTTTATTTTGTCATGTATGTTGAATCATTGATTGGCAATTTTACACTCCCGGGAACTTGGATGCTTTGGATATTGAAGGTGTTTGCCATAAATAGTACATAATAGTTCATTAATGTTTTTGATCCACACGCCATTATGACAAATATCCAGTGATCAGTTATAATATAGATTGATGTGACGACAATAGTAATTTATTTTTCTTTTGGTATTAAAGTTGTACCACTGTCCTGTTTGAGTAGAGTGACGAGTACATGAGTCTTTTATTACCTACTCTTTTGAGTCGTATAAAGTAGTGTATAAAGTTCAAATGAAACAGAATCATTTTATATTAAAAATTCCTTAGAATAATATTACTTTCTTTGTTTAATAAAGCCAAAAAATAAAATTGAATTTATCTGTCTATTATCACTGGATTTTCGATGGATTCGGTGGAAACGAAAATTCGTTTTAAATATTACATTTATTACTCATTGCTGTTTACTTTTCATTACCAGTCATTTTTGCAATTATCGTACATTCTTAATTATGAATAAATATTAAAAGCTAAGAATTATTATTGCATATTTCAATTATTATCATAGGCAAGAAATTTTGTTTGTATCATATTTCACATGTTATCGGTACCTACCCAATCGACAAAATTGCAAAAGCTGTAATATTATTATTATCTCGGATTGGTTGAGCCATTATCTAATTTTAGTCGATGGTATTCGGAAATGTCAAAACAAAGTAGTATTTCGTGATGTCGACTCCGTCGTTTGAATATGTTTTACGTATTTAACATAAACTGCACACCGTTTAAAAAATCATGAATAAAACTGTCAAAACAGTTTTAGTTATAACTACAAATCTTCCGTTCTGCTAACCATTGATCATCGAGGCTTTATCAAGGATCTTCTGTTGCAAACGCAATGGAAAAACCCGTGCTGGATTCTGTGAGTATTTTATACACCAACTCGGCTAAGATAACAGTGTTATCTTGCAGATAATACATCCATTGAATGTTATAATCAATTTTAGCGCCATGTGTTACCTAATTTTGGTTATATATCCGGAAATATTCCATTCCTTACTAATAGTTAAGTCCCGTGTGCACAAATATATTTTTAGATTAGGAGATGCATCTTTACTCTTATTTGACGAATTCTTCCGGCCAAAAAGTGGCTTGGTTTATATTATTATTGTTCACATGGCAAAATATAATGTGAATGTGCATTAACTCAATAAATAAGCTTTTTATCGACTAATGTCATTCTGGAAACCTCGAACATTTTTACGCGGATATTTCCAGAAACATTTTCGGAATTTACCTTTCCTACCCCGCACATATTCAAATTTTTAAAACACTACTGTTAATATAGCAAGAAATATACGGTCTGAAGTTGTACAAATTCTTGTTTACCTACTTCTGTGAATCATGGTCCTATTTCGAATTTATTTCTTGGACCTACTGATCATAATCAAATATGAACCTAATTACTGTTCTTAAGTAGTGTAGTATTTTGTTTGCACATGCTTCAAGTTCTGAATTAAATTTTAAAATAGTTTTTTTAGATCCAATATGGAGTTAAGAGGAATGTTTCAACTATTAATACACTGAAAACTTTATTTTTCAGTTAAAATCGATTATTAAGTTTAAAAAAAATATACTAGTTTTTTCTTCCATAATTAGTAAGTATTAATGATTGATTTATTTGATACTCCTCCAAAAGTAAGGACACGGTTTCTTGTAGCATATCAGTGCAATCAAAAAATCTTTTGTTATTGATCTTCAGTTTTCAAAGACTCACTTCATACTATAAATCCATGGCGCAATTGTCGCTTACTTTTTATCTCCTCAAGTTCACCTTGGGTGATTTTATACCATTACCTCTAGGTTTATACATTGATATAAAATTTTTCCAATATTAAACGCCAATGCAAATTTTTCAAAATATGCTATACTTCATATTAGAAAATTGAATTTAACTTTTTTTTTTCTTTTTTTCTAGTTCAGCCTTGAAGGCCTCAAACAACTGGGAGCGCGTCTCCAATCAGGTCGGCGAGTAGGGTCTTCCCCTCAGCAGTATTTGGAGAGTATTACGGCTTGTGGGCCGGCGACCAAACATGTGCTGTATGTGGAAGTTGTACCAGCACGCTACCTTAAGCTTGAGCATGTCTCAGACAGTGATGATGGCCTTGGTGAGGTTAGTATTAAGTAGAAAAGAATTATATTCATTTTCATTACTTTTACATATATTTATTTAAACACTATGCAACTCAAGGATTGGCAAGGCCTTGTTGGTGTGTTTCGCAAAATTGCTTATGGCACCCGACATCTGCGACTATTAAAGTATCGAATAATATATCTTTAAATATTCCAGTTCAAGAATTAAGAAAAAAGTTTAGAAAATCTGTTTTGTATAACTGAGATACATGACATACAGGATTTTAGGGTTTACCACTTACCATTTACAATATACAAAACTGCATCTTATAATCAACCAATTCAATAATAAAATCTTCTTGCATGCTATTATATTTTATGTTATCGTAAATTCTCATTAAATATTCTGATTTTCCAATCTCCTATTGACTATTCGGAGATTCCTCTCTACATATTGTTAATCATTATTTAATAATTATTCCTTAGTTACTAATTATTTTAATTTTTTTTTTATTTATAAAATACTAATAAACACTCTCTTCGCCAGAAGTGCTTAATAGATTCAACGTATTTCAATCATTCAAACGTATAATTTCAATAGATCATTACTATTTGTATTTTATATAATATATTAACAAAAAATCATTATGACTATTTGAGGTTTTCATGTGTTTTGGATTATACTGTTTTTCTTTATAAATAATTTTGCCCCCACCTTTTTATTTAAAGGATCGTCCATTTTTTGCTTTGTGGTATTATTAATATTCTATTAAGCAACACAGATACACACTCCTTATTTAGTAAGAAATATATGTATTTAAGAAATAATAATTTTTGATAACAATGGTAGATGGCCCGGAGACGTGGCCATTACGGAATCAAATTGGAGTGTAGAAGTGGAAAAGAAAGGAGTTATTGTATGTTGTCAATAGCATGACACTCGTTTGGACGAAGAAGGCGCTTACATGACAGATGTCGATGACGGTGTGGTGTTATGTACTCTCTGTGAGTAGAATTGGCGGTAGTATTATCAGCCAAGATATTTACATACTTTCATTGTTTGTTAATACAATTGTGATTACTTCCCTATTGAAACTTTACTGTTTCATAACAAATTGTATTCATGGTAATACATATTATTCCATTTCAATACTTATCAGTAATTTGTCAATTCAACTTGTATAAATCAGGCATAATAACATTTGTCGTGTCATGATATGGCATATTAAAGAAAAACATACACATATTCAGTGTCTAATATAGTAAAAATATTTTTACTGAATAACGGCAATTAAAACAGGTGTCAAGAACGATTCTATTATAGGGTATGATTGATGTTATAGTACAATACAATAGATTTTATAGTAAATTTACAGTACAACCTCAACTCATAATGGCTGATTTACAAACTTTAACACTTTTGCTGCAAACTAAAACTTTCTACAAAAAAGCATTCTACGTAACTGTTACAAGCATTTCAGTGAAAATCATTCTCAGACAAATTCGCCAATCTCACAAATGGTCGTGTAGAAAGATTCATTTTCTCCATAATGACATTTGGGAAGTATTTGTTTACGTTTATAATTTTTGTTTAATCTGTAAAAAATGGAAAATAATCAAATCTACGTAGAGATTATCCCCTAGAGTTGATACCTGTTTTTGAATTTTATGTACAGTAATCATTTTAGAATGTATTGCATGTTACCGAAAGAATACCCGCCTATTTCTATGCCGGCAAATTATTGAGAATTTGTGCACAGGTTTCTATAAACGAATCCTTTTTGCGATTTGAGGTTATACGGTATGCACAGATAATAAAACAGCTTTTCTCCGGTATCGTTTATCATTTCAAAATAACTTATACATATACACTGCATATAAGAATTTTGTGACATATCCATAATATTCTAAGTGTATGGTTTTGACTAAAATATTAAAATGTTCGGTGATTTTAATGCTTTCAGTGTACCCAAGACCCTCTTATGGAAAGGCCCCCGCCCTCGCAGCACCATCCGATAAAGAAAAAAAAGTCCAAAGACAAAGATAGGGACAGGGTCCGCGACAGAGACAAACACAGACAACGAAAACTTCGAAAAGAGAGAGAACGGGAATTGAAAAAAGAATTGGAAATAAAAAAAGAAATCGAGAAGCTAGAAAGAGAACAAGAAAGATCACCATCTCCGTCTTCAACGCTGCCTTCTCTTCCGTCGCCCCCGAGATCGAGGTCAGCTAGTCCTATAATCTGGTCCCCCAAGAAGAAAAGAGTGAAAAAAAAACGTTCCAAGAACCCCGTCACCAATTTTCTATGTAATAGGTCTAATTGTGATTACGAAGCTAACGATATTAATACTTTGAATTCACACAAAAAATCAGAACATAGAGGGAAGGATTTTCAATGTGACCAATGTATCTATAGAGGATCTACTGCTTCTGATCTAAGGTAAATGAATATTATTACACAGTATGCGTACATTTATTTATTATGCCATGTTCGATGACTTCAACCACTCATCTCGGTCCCTTAGCCAAGTGGCCGGTTACATTTTCATTGATTTCAATACCCAAATGGACACTGACATTCAGTATGTTTTCAATTGATTTCTCTGTCTGTGATGATCAGACTCCTTCCGATCCACCTATCGGATATTTAAAATGGAGCAATTAGCTAACTACTAGCTCTTCCCCGATCCCATCCTTACGGTATAGAATAACTGAATTACAATCGGTACTCGTTTTTTTTTTTATTGTTTTTTAATGATTCGTGTGATATTTTTTAGGAAACATTATAGGCAACATTCTGGCGAAATTCCATACACCTGCAAGATGACTGGCTGTGATTTTCGAGCGAAGCATAACAACAGTCTTGTCTATCACACTAAAAAGGTTTGAAATCATTTCACGTATATGTTTTATTGTGAAAGAAATATTTCTTATTGTACCACTTCACACTCTGCACGGTACTACGAACAGGTGATTACACACTTGCAAGTTGATCTAGACAATTTTCAATTTAGAGACGATTACGTTACATGTTGATCATTTCAATCCAAAAATTTAATCCATCAATTCATGCAAACTGTCGCACTGGACAATTTACAACCCCAGATTTTATCGATTTCTATCCATCAATACTAGGGATCCCAATTCGAATATTCGATATATGAATATATTTGGTCCTTTTTTAACTATTCGATATTCGAATATTTGGGCAACTATTCGAATAGTAACCGTAATGTTTTTTAATGAAATATTTTCCAAAGTTGATGAAAGATCACATCACAATTTCTCCGGATTTCAAGAACAACAATTAATACCCTAGATAGTAGTTTTTTTGCTTTCACTCCAATTCGGGCGCTTTTAATATCTTATCATATTACTTGAGTTCGACGAATGACTCAGGGCTAAAAACCCTTTGAACATGCCCTAATTTCAGTAATTGTAGTAATCCGACGCAGCTGCAAATTTTAAACATTATAATAAAATGAAATTGTATTGGAATGTGTATTTATATAATGTTATGTTATTAATTATTCAAATCGAATTTTTAATAGTATTTTCATACCTCCTGGAGTATGTAATAAAAATTATGTTTGTGACTGTAAGGGTGTTTGTTTCATTTCAGTATCATCCGACTGGCGAGCCTATGAAATGTGACGCGAGCGCGGAGTGCATCTTCACCACGTACTTAAAAGCAGCTCTGAAGCATCACAAAATGATGGCACACGGAGGTGGTAAGACTCTAGCATGTGAAACATGTCCTTATAAGTTAGTATTCTTCTCTTACAAAATTCACATTAAAATAGAATTTTTTGACAAAAACATTTTAGAGATACTATGTATCAGCGTGCATGTAAAGCAGGTGGCAAAATGATTTAAAGTAGTTTCATATTTTTGTGGCAATAAATAACAGTATAATGAATTTAACGACACTATGATATTTATTATCCATGGGACAATAAACTGCTGAATGTCAAAATTATAGTGGGCCTTCAGATCATTACCTTCGAAATATATTCCCTAGTCTTTTTTCTATTTTTACTGGCTCATAAAGTAAAAAATTTTCTTGTATATGGAATAAGACAAAAAAACTCCATTATTTGTTGGTAAAAAAAATATTTTTTTATAAATTTGCGCACACAAAAATTTGCATGAGAAAATAAATTCCTCACTATTTATTGCTGACATACCTCAACTCATTTGTATTATGAATGTATCTTTATTGTTTTGACACTATACAAAAGAAAAAAATTCATGAATTAAATAATGTTTTTAGATGTTACCTTATGGCAGACCTTCGAAAGCATCACCGTGTGCACACTGGAGAGAATCCCTACTCTTGTGACTTTGAGGGTTGCCGCTATGCCTGCAAAATATCCTCAAACTTAAAAAAGCACAAACGAATACATACAGAGGAAAAACCATATGCGTGTGATGTATGCGAATTTAGGTTAGTCAATTTTTGCACTGTTCTTTTGATTACGAATCTGGAATATTATGCTGTTTTTTGAAATACAGTAGAGCCTCGATCCTTCATTCTCGCATGTATAATTATTTTTTTATAGTTCCGGCTAAACTCCTATAAGAACGCTGATAAATAATCTTACCTTCTTCATTTCTCTATCTATCTTACTCGAGTTATCGTTTAAGTATTATGGTCCTGTCTGCATGCAAATGTATGTCGACATAGCAAAAGAAGTTTGAGCCTAGTACCAGCAGATGTGACCTAGCAAAGGACCTCTTGATGAATGCAATATGAAAATTTCTTATAATTAAAATATTTCTTTCGTTTTTCCAGAACAAACTTCATAAATTCTCTCAAAGTCCACAAGCGCACTCACACCAACGAGCGTCCATATTGCTGTGACCAATGTGGATATCGCTGCAACCACACATCAAATCTGAAAAAGCACGTCTCCCGTCTTCATCCTGGAGCCATTTACAATATTGTCAAGAGGCCAAACGTCGACACAACTTCTATGGGAATACAGACTGAAGGGAATGTTCCTTAACACTATCATTATATTTGAAAAAACTTGTATATATATATTTCCCGGCTCCTTGAGACATGTTGACCGTGTAACTAAACTTGTACTTAATTTTTTTATTAGACTCATTATTTAATTATTTGACAGATCAAACTGTACTGAAATGGTAGACTTTTTCAATTAATTTGATTTCAAATGCAAGTAATGATTAATCTTTTGACATTTATAAAACAGATCGCTTTACATTTGGATTGATTTTTCAGGTCGAATTTAATGAAATTAGTAGAGAATGTCATTCAAATACGTCACAAAAAATGATCATTTCCTGAGATTCATATATGATTCGAACATTGAGTAAAAACTTTTTGTAAACATTAAGTGATTGAATTCTATTTGAATTATTCAAATTGTGGACAATTCCATGTGCTTTGTCAATTCAAAGGCGTATGCATATTGAATCGTAAAAAAAATAATTATTCAAATGTTATATTGGTCATCAAACAACCTCAGTCAAAATATTATTTAATTAAATTCTATGTAGCAGGAATATAAAATTAAAATGAATTTCCAGAAACTTACCTCCGAATCCATCGAAAATGTTGTCTAGGAACTTTATTTAAATTATATACCCATTTTTTATGTCGGATCATCTCATGAAACATTGAATTGAAAATCTCTATCTTTCTATTTTCATCAGCTTGGTGAAAATGTTTCGTATTTTATAAAATACTGATATTATTGCCATATTAATTACTTTAATCAGACTGATGTGCCACCGAAGTTTTAATTGTTTATATATTTTAAAATTAAACATAGTGCAATACTGTCATTTCGTGCATTTATTTATATACATATGAATCTGTTTATATTTTTATGAATCATTTGTATTTTTCTTTTCTATATTGGAAATTCTATAGGCTTAAACATATCAAACTTTTTTGTATTTTTGAGATAATAAATTAATTCAGGGCTATGGATTCCTTTAACTGTCTGACTGCAATTTTTTTATTTTAATCCGAAGATTAAAACATCTTCAATTTCACCAACTGCAACGAATAGTCTAATTTTTTAATATTCCCGCTGTCATATATGTATTGATGAATTAGGATGTAAGTATAGGTGTAAATAATAAGTATGATCATTCATACACACTTCGATTTCTAAAATACCATATCTCCGACTCCATAGCCCTACTAAAATTTCAATTACCAACAGTAGCTAACTCCATGGTTGTAATTTATTTATCGGAATATCAATTAATATTTTAGTACTTGTTGACTGCATTGATATACTTTTTTTAATCATTCTGATGTATAATGTAATTAAAGAAAAGTGGATAATATTACATTGTTAAATTGTATACTAAAATATTAATTGTAAACTATTATGTTGTAAAATAAAATTGTGCTGTCGTATTTAAATAGATTTTTTTGTTGTATTTTTTTTTACTGCTTAAAGCTCCTGTAAATAAACGAATTATGCTATGAAGTCAATATTTTTGTATTTATTGTTTTTTTCCCTTAAAATATTTAATTTTAGCCGAGTATCTTTCCCAAATGATATTATATATCCATTACCTTGTCCGCCTCTTCTTCCAAACACAGATTCACATTGTAGAAAACTGTTATATTTTTGTGGTTTGTATTCAGCAAAACTAATGGTCTTTGTATTATCCCAAAAAAAGTAAGAAGTGAGATTAATTCGTGGTATATCACATGGTTACATGGCTGCAAATTGGAATCGGGTGGTACAGATGGAAAACAAATATTTTACTGAATTTGAACTTTACAGTGACTTGTAAGAATAATTTATAATTATTAAGGAATAGTACTACGGGGGAGAATGAAAAGATAGGAAATAACATTTGCATTACTTAGTGTAGTAACCACATATCGTCGTCGTTCTGGAAGAAGACACTAACTGAAAAAAATAGTTTTGAGTAATTGGATTTCGAAATTTATCAAATGCTTGAAATGCTATACCTTTTTAAATTTTTTTTTACAAAGTTGTTTTTATGTAAAAGCATAATTTATAAAAATAAGCGTGTTCTTTCATATGGTAGAATTTTAAATAAGGAACATTTTGGTATAATTAACTCAATAAGTAATTTTTTCGATTTAGTGTTTTCTTCCAGAACAGCGACGATATGTAAACTTAATTTACTGTACAGGCTTAGTTATTAAACATATTTTGAAAATTGATTCCTTACAGCCAATATTGCCATGTAGCATCTATATCGTGTACATCATATCGAAAATTGTCTTATAAATAGTTTTAGGACATAATGTTCCGTAAATATGTTACTATACGGTCAACTGGGGCTATTTCGCCTATCACTAGTACAATGCCACTCAATAAAAAAAAATAATGTGGCCTTAACTTATGTTTACACTTGGGTAGACAAGATTTTTATTTATAACTTTATTCAAAATCATTAGTTGATCATACTGAACCTTATTAATAATTATTATTGTAGAACTTCACTTTTGTGGATATTTATATGCACGCACCAATTGCAAAAATAATGATTTACAATAACTTGTTTTAACGGTTTAGTGTGATCATCTGATGATTTTAAATAGAGTTTTAGATAAATATCTTGTCTACCCGAGTGTTAAAATAAGTTAAAGCCATATAAACAAAATATTTTATATTATGTGGCATTAATATTCTTGGTAGGCTAACCCCAGTTGACGGTATATAATAGTAAAGTTAAATATTTTGACACATTATTAAAGCATGTTCATTCTAATCTTGTTGCTTTTTTATTAGAAATGCTTCTATTTATAAAATGTAACTTTTTGTGAAAAATCATTCGTGAACGACTTTTGGAAATCTTCAGCTAAAGTGGGGCATTTATTAAACCCAACCTGGCAATCTTGATCTAGTTTCTGTAATGCTCTAGTAAAAATTTAATTTCTAGTACTGTCACTTTTATCTGTCGGTGTGAGGTGAAAGGATTTTCCAATCTTTTATTCATTCACAGTGCGTTGTCAGTTAAAGTGGTACGTGTGTTTTTCATTCGGTAAATGAAATACACTGATCCAAAAAGTTAATTTATAAAACTGTCAAGTGCAAATCATATTATATAACCTTAAAAGTGTCAATTATCTTTCACTACAAATATTAAGGTAAGCGACATCGATACATAGTTGTAGCTTTAAAACATACTACTGCCTCTGTATTTTAGACTATTGTACACTGTTGAAACAAGTTATTTATGTATCCTTCAATTCTGATGATTGCAATACATCGTTAATTCAATATGGAAAGTATTCGCGTCGCTATGGTGGTTGGTTATGTACTGTTGTGAGATAATTGTTAGAAGTAAAATACTATATTATAGTATTTGATAGAGGCAATTAAGAACGCATCGCTATTACTTATCGAATCGTCCATTGCTCTATCGCTTTATTCATAATGTATCATATTTACAATTCATGTGACATTTAAAAATCTGCAACTAAGTAATTCATTAAAATATTTATTGAACATCATTAAACTCATGTGATCATTGAATTTATTCAATTTAAACATATAACTTAATTCATTTACACCTAAGAAATCATCGATGCATTATATTCAATGTGACAATACTTTATTTTTAAATTAAAATACACCATATTGGTCAGTGTCGTTAATGATATGAGAAAAATCACGACATGCCAGGAGGAAGAAAAGTCGTCATAATTTTGATAAATATGCTTTACAACATGGTACTCTTTTTCTACCCGAAAACTTACTGAATTCCGCTAATAACAATGCAGTTATGTAGGAAATTTAATTACGTATATGAAAATGCCAAATTATCATACGTGCGAATCAGGTAAACCGATAATTTACGTTGAATACGAATAAAACATTAGTAGGTATGTATGAAAAAGCTACCATAATAATATCAATATGCCAAATAGAACTTCTTAGAACAAGACATAGAGCAAATTTAAATTAATATGAAGACGAATTCTCGTAATAATATTACGTACAATTTATTGGTTTCCTAGATTCCAATGTTTGTTTTATGGAAATTTCCTATTCACAATTTAATTTCACACAGAATGGCAATTTTAAGCAGCATTAAGTATTTTTCCATACAAAAGAGTATCGTGTTGTGAAGCATATTTTCCTTCAATTTGAATTGTTCAAATTTTATATATTTTCATGTATTTCGTCACTAACGACCCGATTTTCGCGTTTCGGCATCTTCATGTATTCGAGTACACAAATGAACTCGAACTGACGGTTTGTAAATAGTTTATATATTTAATGTATGAGACAAATTAAGAAAAAATATTATCACTATGTCTAGGAACTACATTGATATTTCAATTAATTTGAACAATTCAAATTTGATATTGAAGTTCCACCAAGCACCCTCTCAGTAAGGCTATTATAAGTATTTTTACAATTCAAGACTATTTAATAGTCGTATTAAAAAAAGGGACAAATTAAAACAAATTCAACATGGCATATTTTTGTTCAAACATTTTCACCATCGATATTTCAATTATACTTAATTTATTAGTTAGTGTACGGCTATTTTTCTTTGATACATTGCAGGTTATTAATTATGTTTTGTGAAACTGACATTTTTATAAAAAATAATCCTCAAATATACAAAATCTGAATGAATATACCGCGATTCAAATTGAATATTCATATCTAAAATATAATAACCGAACCGGTAACTATATGAGATTGCTTTTATAAAGTAAGTGTGTTCTTCCATACGGCAGAGTTCGAAATAAGGAACATTTTGGTATAACTAATTAATTTAATGCTTTATTTTATATGCACTGCAGACTATTTCTCCGCCATAGCTAACTTATATGGAACATTTCGAAAGCAATTGGATGTCTGTCTTATAATTCCCTTAAGGATAATGATATAATATATATAATTGTCGGCATCCATGACGCAGTTGGTAACGTCGGTGGCTACGGTTACGGATGTGTCGGGTTCAAATCCCAGTGCGGACGGTTTTCATAAATTGATTTTTCAATCGATTTATGGATTTCTGTTCCTAGTCCGAGTGTTTGTGATGTCTAAAACTCATTTGATCCTCACATGGCGTAGCGAGAGCGATTACCTAACCACTAGTCCTGTCCTAGCCCTATCCTTCTATCCAGGGACGGCTCTTGTAAAGGAGCAAAGGGTGCACTGCACTCCAATAAGTCCCATCAAAATATTCCATTAATAAACGATATTCAAATATAATAATTATACCAATTCACTAATTTTAAATTTTCCTCGTGTTTCCCATAGGAAAATATTGGAGGAAACGATGATCAATAAACACGACTAGCAAACGTATTCTGCGTCGATTCAGAATACGCATGAAAGTCGGTCGATGACGCGGTAGGAGCATAAATTCTTTTGCACTCCTTAGACGCCTGAAATGTTCCATGTATTTTGACATATTTGTGACGTTGCAACAGTATGAACTACGCGAAGGGGGGATTTTGTATGGACTGTTTTTGAGCATTGATCTCCCTGGCGGAAATTCCCGAACGTACCCGAAAGCGACTTGACGTTTGCGTTTACAAGCCTGTAACAGTCATTTGTATGAATGAAAAGAGCAGTGGAACAAGCGTAGTAAGCTCATTTAATTTCAATATGATTCTTTAACTATACGCTCTTCAATAAGAATAATATTTACCTACCATTATAACTTTTGGAGTGATGAATACAATTTATAAAATTATAACTATGATCGTGTATAATACCGTGTAGATATTATTGAATATTTAAAATAGAATAGTTTCGAGTTTTCTACCTGGCTGGCCTTACCTATTCCATAATATTCAACTGTGTATCTGGTTTAGTTTCGTAATACACCTTCCTCTAATATTTTTTATATTCTTCTATATTGAATTCTACAAATTACTTTCCCCAAAAAATACTTATGCGAAAAATTTCCGGCTTAATACAGAATTATTCCAATTGCAGACATTAATACGGTAACCTTAACATATGATTTCACCGAGGAATTTAAACTTAAATTGAACTAACCGTCTTATACAGCAGAGAAGATTTTTACGATGTCGTTGGAGCCCTGTCTATACTTCAACTCTTCACGAATAAAAAATACATGTAGTATTTAGCTAAACCGTTAAGCCATTACAAATAATTTATACAATATCGATGACTTCCGTCGAAAGTGAGTGTTACTTCTAAAATTTAAAAGGATCAATTCATTTTGAGAAATACCACGACTAAAGACAGACAAGGTTTCCCAAACTATCATCCGCGACAACCTGGAATGGTTGTATATGCTGCTAGGGCTGCAACAAATTTAGACGTACTCAAATTCATATTGATATTACCTACCCAAAAAAAAGAAAAAAGGTGGTCCGTCGAAATTAATCCGCAGGAAAGGTTTGGGAAACCCTGGTGAAGAGAAACAGTTGATATCGCCAATATCAGACTTATATTTTCGTATATGTCTGATAGTACTTTCAAAATCCAATATGTGGAGGATGGATTTCTTGCATAAATATGTGAATCTTTTTTTGCACTCCCTAATATTCCTGTCACCGGCCGCCACTGCTTCTATCCCTACACTTTTCGAAAAAAGAGAGGCTGAGTAACTGAATAATAAGCAGTTCTCATAGAAAAATTCTATTAGGATACCTCCATTAGGAGACCATATGCTACACATTGGGAGCGGACATGGATAAAAATAATAATAATATGCCATTTTTCCTACATTAGACATCTTTTTTTTATAGTTTCACACGAGCTACAAAAATACGTCCGCGAGCTACCTGTTGCGTGCAAGCGAAAGGTTGGCGATTACTGCCTTATATTCTAGTTTTTTATTATTGAAGTTTCAACCTGTCTATCCAACATCAGCAGCTCGACAGTTTCCACAATAGAGTTAGTAGATATCATTTTGATACAATGATTTCTCTGAGCGGACATATCTTTAAAATAAAAACTATGACATACTTATGTATGTAAAAGGCAGCGGCGTAACGCACGGGCTGCAATTGTTAAAAAATAAACCTCTTTCATTGCAGTCACATTTATTTTTTCCACAATTATTATAGCGAATTTAAAAATGTTGAAATAAGTGTCAAATCTGAACCCACTGCAAAATTTACGTCGAGGTTTCAAAATAATTGCAGTGAGGGATAAAATTCTCACAAGCTTTGCTAGTGTTTATGTCAACATTGTCTTTGTCAAACGAGTTTCGCTTCTGGAAGCAGGTAATAGCTAGGATTTCTAGATTTTCTAGACACCCCCGCCCCCCACGAGAAAAAAAATTCAAAAACACTTAATTTTTCCTTCCTCCGAGATATTGGATCGCTTGGTCTGCCATGTAGCCTCCATTTAATTTTCAATTTATATTAAATTATAAAATGAAACCAAGAAAATTTAACATATATTTAATTACGCACATTACATAGAATAACAACAATACTATTAATAAAAAGAACAATTAAAATAACCGAATTTTTACAACTAATTTTACAAATATTTATCATTTGATTAGGCCTTTTGCAAAACTACTTTATATTTTATGAGATAATCATATATTTCGACACAAATAAAATCATAATTCTCAATGCACTCTAAGATACTACTAAGTGTTTCTACTGAAAGTCTATTTCTTTCATCTGTCCATTGAATTTCCATTAACGAAAATATTCTCTCCACGCTACCATGACCTGGTAAGGAAAAAATATACTCGATACTCGCACATACAATGTAAATCCTTATATTGCTCTTGAAATTCTTTTTCTCTCTGTGAAAAAACAACGACCCATTTTTCTGATACTTTCTTTTTGTTCCAATCGGGAGATTGCATTTGTTTTTTTCATATGCCTGAAAACGGGACATTTGGGTGCCCCGAAGTGCTCGTTCGGGACACTGGGACACAAAGCTTAAAAACGGCGACAGTCCCGTTTAATGGGGACGCCTGGCAACCCTAGTAATAGCCTATCCAAATTTTAATTCTTGCTTAATAAAAGTTTACAAAACACTATAATATAATAAAGCACAGCGAAAGAGCAATCCTTGATTTTTGATATTCAATTCCATTTCTTAAATAAGTCCCTTATCTGTAGTACTGTAGTAGGTATACCGGTTTGCATTATCAAACAATAAAAACATGTGAAGATAGATAGCATTGTTTTGACTGTTCCAACTTCAAAACGATAATGAAAACAAATAGTGCAATCAAACTGAGGTAGATTGCCTACCTACCGACGTGTTTACTGTTAATTGATTTATCAACTTAGTGGATAGTATCGCACCCTCAGTAAAATAGTGACGTAAGCCTGCAATTGTCATTTTTGTGTCATGGATATCGTTTGATTCGTGATTTTTTTGCTCTACTGAATGCGGGAGAAAAAGCACCTAATTCATTTGATCACATTTCAAAAACGGTGAAATCGATAGTAAAGATTTCTCCACGGTTTATTTATTTATAACGAGATCTTGTTTTCATTAAACAAACAATAGTTTATGCATCCAGATTTCTTTTGTATTTAAAACAAATTTTTAAAAACTTCAAACAGCTCTTCCTCAAAATGACAAATTCAGACTTACTGCTTTATTTTATTGGGGATGCTATATGCAAACCGACTTATCTGTCTAATGAAAATATTTTCATTAAATAAATGAGTGCTGATATTGTAAATCCTCGTTAGGAATACATACCTATTTAAATTGTATGGCTAAAAGTGTGCATTCATAAGCGCTTATTATTAGTTTTAAACCTTTGTAAGTTCACCAAGAATTTGTCCACTCCCAATTGGGAGCACATCGATTTCTAATGGAGCTTATCTCAACAGAGGTTGTTCTACGATAGCTGTTAGATATTCAATCGCTCGACATCTCTTTTTCGGAGAGAGTAAGTGTAAAAGAATGCGGCTAGACATCAAAAACATATATATTTTTTTATTTTTCATAAATCGAAATTATGAAAGTCTCCATACTGGGATTTGAACTCATAAACACTCATCATCAAAATATTACCAAGTACGTAATTTTGTTGATCTGTCGTAATGATACTTAAAATAGTATTAATTATTGCAGATTCTCCTTGAATTTTGTGAAATTTGATTCTATTTTAAGAAAGACATTCATATTTCAGAAATAGTTTTGTTGAATAACTGGCATGGATATCGAATTTTCAAACCATTCAATGTGATTGCGTCAATATTGTTAATTAATTTAATTGACATGTTTAATTGTATCGGTCGTCATTTTAAATGGAGTGTGTAATCAGTTATCAAATTAAATCAATACAAAACATTATTATTATCATCACGCCAACACTGTGACTGGTCTAAATTTATATTTATTAGACAACATTATTACCCAATCGAATCGATGCTGGAAAATTTAATTAATTATTTTTTATTACGCCCCGCATACACGAGTCTGGTAAACTCACCACTGAACTGATGCTAGTTGCTACCATTTGACATCTCAGTAGTCAGACGGAGCCGTCTCTATACGAGAGGTGATTTAGTCAGTAGATTATTAGCCATTCATATAAGCGGAACCCGATTCAACTAACTGGAGTTTTTTGTCGTTCTATCCATGTCCACTCCCAATGTGGAGCATATGAACTCTTAATGGAGTTTATCTCGACAGTAGTTTTTCTACGAGAACTGATTGTTACTCAGTCTCTCAACTCTACTCTTGAACTAAGACAGGGCTAGTGGTAAGCTAAGAACGTTTTAGGATTGAATTTGTGGGAAAGAATAAGCATAAAGCAAACTTCCAGCCATGTTTTTATGATATCAAATATTTCTCCGGTGTCCGTGGTACAGTTGCTAGCGTCGTTTGCTACGGTTACGGATGTCTCGGGTTCAATTCCCAGAGCGGACGGTTTTCATAAATTGATCTTTCAATCGATTTATGGATTTCTGTTAATCGTTCGAGTGTTTTTGATGTCTAAAACTCCCTCCCACCCATCCGATTCTCACGGGGCGTAGCGAGAGCGATTACCTAACCACTAGTCCAGTCCTAGCCCTATCCTTCCATCCCTACTCTCTTCGAAAAAACACAGGTTGAACAACTGAGTAACAAGCAGTTCTCATAGAAAAGTTCTGGTCAGATAGCGCCATCAGGAGACCATATGCTCCACGTTGGGAGCGGACATGGAAACAATATTTCTCCATAGTAATAACTAATAATATAAAAAATCCCCTTACTATTCAGGGAGTTTTTTCACTTTAAAATCATTTTCACTAGCTTATACAATATGTCGCTCCCCTCGAGTACATAGCTGGTAACTCTCACTCGAGCGATATATACCATCAAATATTACGTTTTGTTAAAATCTGAATCATTTTATAATTTTACGTAAATATTATCACATTTAGGGTGCACACTAATATGACACATTTAACGTGATATATGATATAATTTAGTGTAAACAATATTTTACAGTCGCTTTAACATTTCATGGTCAATTGCATAAGTTTTCTATTGTATCCACATATTGATGAAAATACGTCCATTTTGTATTAAATTTACAAAACAGCTGCGCGATTTTAATTGCTAATTATGTTTTCCGCTCACTTTGCTATGGCGTCATTTTAAATTATACCGTGATCTGTTGTTTTATGTTGACATCTCCATTTAGATAATATCTAGTTAATGATAGGACTGTCAATAGCGAAATACCAGATTTTTATCGTATTATCATTGTTTATTTAAAGTACCAATAAGACTTTAAATGTATTACATAAATGTGTACTTAATTACAAGAAAATATATTTGTAAATATCGCACATCTCAACCTCAATAAGATAGTGTTGCAAGTCTGAAATTATCATTTTTTAGTTATGTAGTTAAATCGAAAACGTAGATGCCTAAGAAGGAAATTGTAAAAAAAAAATAATATGACTGAGCAAAATTCATTTAATTATTGATATAACCAAACAAATAAGTGTTTTAATAAACGATGAGAATCGAAAAAAAACTGTCTTGTAATAACTGGTAAACACGGAAGTCGATTTCCTGCAAGTGAACGGAATACAGCTGTGTAAAGAGTATATTTGTCCCCATATGCGTATATATTATATATAAATTTAAAAAAAAAATGCAACATCATGCTATGGAACTGGCAATAATAATTTTTTCGATATTCTAAATCACAAGGGCTATGTTACCATCGACCTTGATTTGTTATGACAAAACATGAGACAGCGATATAAAAGCGTTACGCTTTACATTTTCTATAAAGATGTCGCATTTGTCATTTTGCAGGTTTTTAAAGTAAAGTTTTGTTTGCTTTTACGGTAAAACATTATCGCTTTACAACTTATATTTTCAGTTTGTTTTCAATAAATAAAAACGGAGATAGGGTCATAAATAACCTTACGATACGGTTAGTCTGAAGATGCTTCTTAAAGAGGCGAAACACGTCACGTTAGTGATAAACCAAGTGGAATAACTAAGTTATCAATTTTTAATTTAATTTTATATGGAGATAGGGCCATTTCGCCAGTGGTCGGCCAGTTAAACGACAGGTGTACTTTCAAAAGGGGTTTTGATTCAATGAATAATAAATACATATTTTGTTCGTTGTTATTCCATTAAACAGAGATTAAGTAATGTAACCAACTAAAAATAAAATAGTTAATATTGTACCAAGCATAAAATAATAGATGTTTACAAAAAATGCCTATCCTCCCTGTGGTCGGCCTTTCGTTGCCCAGTGTTCGGCCATCGCTATGAACCTTCATAAATATCGCGAACGAATTTACTGAGGTAGACAGAACAATAAAAAACAATGATGCAAAACATAACAATATAAAGTATATTTTGTTAGCGATCCCCATACAACATGAATTTGTCGAAACTTGCGAAGTAAAAATGTGCTTTTTTTAATTGCGTTTTGCATCACATAGGTCAGTATGGTGCAGGTATAGATTGGCAAGTGGCAAGACTACCTACACGCATTAAAAAAATCTGTTTCTTTAAATGTATCCACTATTATTTAAGTTTTAAGTACAGAAGGCCGATCACTGGCTACGGCTGACTTTAGGAACACTCGCCCTATGCTTATTATAGATTTCATCGTTTTGTGATATGATAAAATTAATTAAATGCTATTTGTCTAGCACTATTGGAGTTCAAGATATATTTCATAAAAATAGTGCAAAAAAACACGTATAAGAACTGTAAATTGAACATGCTAATAATAATTTGTCTATAAATCGTCCTGGTGTTAAATTTCTCACCTCGACAAATTTTCCGTAAGCCTTCCGCACCATAACTAGTGACGTAGCTTTTCCATAAAATAAAAAACAGCTAAACAAATAATAAATACGTCGAAAAATGTGCGATACGTCTGATAACCTTGCTCAATATATAAATTATTGTGTTTTTCTCGGCACAATACATGCAAGAGATTGTCACTAATTTTAGAAGCCTATATGCAAACGGTTCCAAAGAGTTCTAAAATTTTTTTGGCTAAACGTCACACCTGATGTAAGATACCGTCAATCTGTGCAATGGTGACGAGACGGGGGCTCGGCTTGCGGCCTCAGATATCGCGCGAGAGATCTATATAAATACATATTACATTGTCTACTTGTGAAAATACTCTTAAACTTCTATTTTCAAAATAAAAAAAATCTGATTCACGGAAAACTTTCAACGTTGTAAATTTTCACTGCAGAAACTTGCCGAATGCAATCTATACTTTATATCCGGTGAAAATCGTTTAACGTGCCATTTAATAAATAGATTTATTTTTTCTTCTGAGTTGACGTTTCACTATATTATAAGTGCAATTTAAAACCGTACAACTCCGACATAGACTTCTATTTTTCTTTAATTTTCGACAATTTGTATCCTTCCAATTGGTTATTTTATTTGTTAGGTTAGGTTAGACTAGATTCTAATTTCCTTTCGAATATTGCATCGTTGGTAAGTTCCCCAAGTGGTAAAACTAACATGACATTATTTGATAATAAATGATAGCTTCTTACCAGAACTTGATATAGGTTACAGAATTTTGACGTTAATGAATAGATTTCGCTCAGTGTTCCAATATTGGAAGATTTAGCATTTTTTATTCCCATTCCATGAAGTATTATCAAATATAAATTGAGATTGCATCAGTCTACAGCTTTCAGACCTGTACGTGTCGAAGTGAGTAGTTTTTTATTAGCATAATTTACGCTCAACAGGATAATATGTCATTTGACTAAATTCGGGGAAAATTCACAAATTTTGATTACAGAATAAAACAAATGATCTTTATTTTATCATAGTTGAAAAGTGATTCATCAGTTGACTCTACAGGTTGGCTGTTATGACATTTTGTAATAAATTTATCCGATTGCCGGCAAGTACCTGCCAGAACCTGTTATTACTTTTTAAATCAGCTTGTTCAGCTTGGTCACAGCAAAAAAAAATATTAAGCTGTATATCTATTATATAATACGATATGAAAAAAGGCTTTTAAAAGTAAATTTTGTATATTTATTTTTATGTCGATATCCGGTTAACCAACGCTTTTAGTTTTAATCTGTTTTAGCTTCATGTTATATAAATCGTCACTCTTTTTTTATTGTTTTTGAAAAGACATGGACAAAAAAGAGGTTCAATGAAAAAATTAAATATTGCTTTTTTTGATGTAGTATGTTTTGTATTAACAGTCTTTAAATAAAATCAAATTTTTCATTTTCATTCAGAGAAAAGTACACTAAATTCTACGCTATAATTTGTAACACATTTCGTTACATTTCTGTGGTGTCATGGCAGAATTTGAAACGTCAGTTTTACCTTAGCTTACAGGAGAAAAAAATGGTAAGTTATCAAAAATTCAAATTAAATGGATAATACAAGTACTCAATTGATCTTCTTCATGGATAATGACCAGCACACCGCATCTTTCCACCTCATGGTGACAATTATTTTATTGTGAGAATAAACCCAATATGACAAAAACAGACAACACAAAATCTAATTTTCCAAAGATTGCAAACTTTCAATTTCAGTTTCCTCAATATTATGGAGTTACAATATTTTAACTCCAAGACATCGATATTAACTTTTACCATAACACTCTACAGACTTATACAGATTGTCCTTGACTTGCGACCGAGTTACGTTCCTGAACTTAGGTTGTTTGTCGAATTCCACACATTACAAAATATTGAAATTATAGATTGAAAAAATGTATTTATTAAATATTGTTCGATTCGGGTCAGTTTAAGCGGCGTCACTTTCTGAAACTGATCTTTCTTCCCGTATTCATCAACCGTTGGCAATGTTACTCCGTGGTGCAATAAAAAAAAATATTTTTTGGTCGTAAGTGTGAAACGTTGAAAGTCGAGGACTGCCTGTAATTCGAAATTCAGAATCAAAAAATAATCAGAATGTCAATGCGGGCGCAACTTACAAAATTAAAAAAAATCCAAACATTATAAATAAACCATAATATTTGACCCAATATCGTTTTACTTATAAATTCCCTAATCCGTAAACAATCGATTACAGTCTCAAAATGCAATGTCACCGACAGCCAAACAATAGGTCATATTTTTTGTTTAAACAGATAAAATTGACGCCTATGATAAAAAATCATAATTCACTGATAAAACATACCAATACTATTTTTTAATCTTAAGTGTTTGTGATGATACTACTGAATATCATATTTATTACTTATATCTAATAGCCAATCAGATATTATATTAGTAATAACTCAAATACTTTCAAATTTGAATTATTGAGGTTTTGTACACTTCCATTCGTGCGCTCGAATGCCTGAAGATCCCGAAAGACGAAACCCGGGTCGTTAGTGGAAAAATACATGAAAGTGTTCAAAATCTCAATAATCCAAATTTGATATTGAAATTCCATCAAGCACCCTCAGTCGATGTCTTAAATTATATCAAACACTTTTATTTTGTGTCAAATCATTATGTAGTTATCTTTTGTTGTCGCATGCATTATTATAAATGCAAATATCGCGATCTGTCCGGAACTTTTCCCTCTGAGTTCCGCTTTTAAATTCTTATAAAATGAGAAAAAATGTATATATAAAAAGAGTTCAGCCAATAGCACGGTTGTATCAATAAGTATTGGCTAATTTTGACATCAGTTTTCCCATGGTGGTATTGCCCGACATTTACTTAAGACACATTTTTAAATATTTTTCATCCATTATTTACTATATACATAATTAATAAATGTATTGTGCTCTCCCTCTCGCTCTTATTTCGTATCAGTTATAGTCAGGAACAGACAAGTTTGGTTTGACAATTTATTAAATTTGAATTGTTGAGACCCGGGATTCGCCTTTCGGCATCATCAATTATGTCTTAAATTATGACAATTTATTATTTTTTGCAACACGAAACGCAAATCCCGGGATCGAAAGAAAGTTAATCGCACGATCAGAAAAAGGTTCCGGGATTGGATACTTTATATTTCATCACTTGATACTTGATAATACACGCGATGCGCAAAACAGGTCCTGATCATTGCATGCAATTGTGAAATTAATACAAAAAAATGTGTTCCGTTTTTATAAAAATAACTGTAATCGGCCGAAATTGACATGGAAAAAGAAAACCCTCAATTAGGCCTTTGCGAGATGAAATATGCGTTTCAAATATTAATTACCATCTTTGCTATAAAGTTCGTTTTATTTCCAACCGTTTAAGTGTGAAAAACGCGTCTTTAAAAATTTTCTTATAGCTGTAATTTAAATATCAATTGAATATAGTAAACACATTTATTTTAAAATGTTCTACTATAGTTAGGTTAAAAACTTTTCTAATTGAATCGCACTATCATCTATCTGCAACAATGTTACTTAAGATTGCAATAAATTAGTTGAGTGCTTATTCAATTGATAATTATCAAAGATCACAATTGCATAATTAGTAAAGCACATCATTAAACCACAAATCATATGAATCTTTGGCTATCCGTGAATACCTCCATGTTTTTTATTAGTACCAACTTACTTATTTGAAAAAATGGACTACAAAACGCAATGACCGCAAAGAAAGTTCTGCGATTTTTTAGTGAACGAAATTGCTGTCCAACTTACTGTCATTTAGCCTCTAGCGATTTATTTGGCAGATATCATTCATTTCAAATTAGAAAGTAAATTAAAATTCGTATTACAACCAACAAGTACTTAGGTATTTATCTTTTTATGTTCGATATACAATTTGATTTTGTCGCTGTGTAGTGTACCCCAAATTTAAATACTTCGTTTCTAATAAAATATTACTCGTATTATTTGTTCCATCGATGTGTAGGTACTTTTCATTTGTAGGGGATCCATGGAAACGCAGCAATTATAAATAGTTTTTATGACATGGTTGTGTATTCGTTCTATAGACTTTCAAATAATAAAAGCAAATGAAAATATCCATCCTAATTTGGGAGTCTCGATATATCTTCAACCTTCTCGTCAATACTTTCGAATATTCTTTACCCCCGAATAAAATAAATATCCCTACTATAGTATTACGAACATTACTTGGCCGCCGCCGAATTCGAAACTAGAATTGTCAGTATAGAATAAATTTCTCCAATTGCCATTTTACGCAAAATAAATATCTTGTCTGCTTTTTAATAACCGTCGCTAAAATATCAGTTTTGGAATTTATTGAAATGTCAGTATGGCAACATTCCTAACGTGACGGTGGCACCCTCACTAGCGGCCAAGCTAAATTGGTACATCTATAGATGGCAAGAACGTCATCTCGAGGAAATTAGTGCAAATTATTTTATGCATGTAGATGGACACTTTCATGTATGTATAGATGTATATTAAATGGTGGTAGTTTTATTTACTCAAACGTCAAAAAATCCCCGTGCGCTGTTTTCTATTACAATTCGTGATACTAGGCCCGGAAAATTGGGTAGGAATATACGTAAAACCATTATAATATTAATGATAACTGTATCATTTTTAACATTTGGTAACACTTATTTTAAAAGCGTGGCATTTTTACATATACCAACATTGTATCCACAAATTTGAGGTTACGACGAGTTATTAGTTCGATGATATAGATGAAAGTAAGGAACTTTATTCAATATCGAATCACCAGTGACATCTATTTATGTATACTTGAAGCCAACACAAAATATTTACGAAAACGTTCCTGTTTTTATGCATGAAGCTAAACTCAGCCAGACCCACATATTTATTGTGTGTACCTGGTCTGGCACTATTTATGTTTTCATTGTTTTTCATTGTTTTATGAAAAAACAATGAAAAATATCATAGCTAACGGCCAATTTTCAATTATTCCTGTTTTTTTTTTACCATTTTCCGGGTTTTTTCCCACAATTTCAAACTTCGCGTTTTTTTGCAACACTAAATTATTACTATACATTGTTTTTGTGCCCCACTCAAATTTTCAAAACTATTGCTCTGAGAGAATTAGTAACCACTATATACTTTAACAACAAAATAAATATATCAATATTGTTACACGTGTTAGGCATTCTATTTAGGGAATATTATTTTGTGTTACATTAGATGTGTAATACAAAGCATGTGATACGGTTTCGATTTACCTATGTTTTGAAAACTGCATGGCGAGGTATTATTAGGTACATATGCTAAAGTTTCACTAAGAATTTAGTCACGTCTATAAAATTTAAACATTTCTATTTTTTTCAAATCTGATCCGAAAAAAGAATGCATGGTTTTAAACACCCGATTTACCTACATATTTTTTGCATACACGCTGCGAAAATGGTTTCAACCGTTTCTAGACTGTACCAGCGAAATGACAACCGTTCCAAATTCGAACAATAGATTTTAATAATATTTTTTCAATCATGAGTTGCGGATACATTCTCGTTACGGAGAATGTTTCAAATGCCTTTCGACTATCAAACCGCGAACGTGTTATCATAGTAACAGCTTCGCCGAAGATATTATGTTTTATAAATATTGGTTCATAATGCTCTATTTGATTATTTATTCTGAGACATTTCTTTCTAACATCAGTTTAATGTCAGCTCTTCTCCATGGACTATCACTCTATGGCCGGCATTATCTTTTTTAGGCGAAATTAATTACATATTCAGTCCATAAAACACAGATTTTATTTGAATAGTCGAGATTAACCAATTTAACTTAGTTGATAAACGGGTCTAGCGTGTTTTTAAATATATTATTCAATATGTGAGACAGCCATTGCCGACCTTTGAAAATTTTGCTAACGATTTTAATCAATTTTTAAAAAGATTATTGTCATGAATAATGAGTAGGATACACCAAAATTATTTCTTTTGCATTCAAATTTATTTTATAAGATTTTTTATGTAATATTTGGAAAAAGGAACATTCATTTGTAGTGTTTGTTTTACTTTTCGAGTCGTAACCTTCTCTTTTAGGTTATATGAAGTGATTCTAAATTTAAAGATTCGTTAAATTATCCAATGTTCGAAAGTATAGATGAACCAATTTAGTGAGGGTGCAACAGTCACGTTAGGAATGTTGCCATACTGAAATTTCGATAAATTCCAAAACTGATATTTTAGCGAGGGTTATTAAAAGTGGACAAGATATTTATTTTGCATAAAATGGTAATTGGAGAAATTTATTCTAGACTGGCAATTTTAGTTCCAAATTCGGCGGCGGCCAAGTAATGTTGGTAATACTATAAGCTTGTGTTTTATTAATGTTTAGTATTTGTCCCTATTCGTACAACCATAAAAGTCAATGCAAGACTTTATCAATCAATACAGATTAATAAAGTTATTTATGAAAGTAAATTAATAAAAGCAAAAACTATTTAACTTTTAAAGCATACAACAATATAAATTAATCCAAAATAATTATTGTGAGACTGATAAAATCTTTTTAGTCTAAAGATGTGAAAGGTTTTTCTTCGAAAACACATTCACTATCAGTTTTATCATAATATATACCATACCGCACTAACTCTTGTTGTGATTTCGTTATGTTGTATCGTGGCCAGCTGTTTGATACATTTAAGTTACTTTTAATTTGTAACATTATTGTTTCAAGGCAATTTCGATACTATGTTCTCTGCATCTGAAATGTAAAGCATCGATCTGATGATTATAAATTTTGGGAGAGTATTTTTCATTATCATTCAACAATTTGACAATGTATATATTATAAAGTGATCGAATTTTTTTATTTTTATTTTTTTATTTTTCATTCGTTAATTTAAAATACTTAATGAAAAACCGGGGCAAATGAAGTTATGCGGAGCTAATGAAAAATAGTGAAACGTCGAATTGAAATCAAAATTTATCTGACAAATAACTATTTCAAAAATAAAACACAATTTGTTTGTACTGCATACTTCCACATGTTTATAATAATCAGGAACACAATCACGAGCATTATCGTGATGAGCGAATCTGTTCATTATGAACGTGTGGAAGTAGTACAAACAAATTGTGTACCATTAAACGAATAACTATTTCGTTTATCTTCTATTAAATTCCTTGTGTTCTATTTAATAATGAAAACAATAGTATATCCGGTCTCTAGTATAATTGCAAAACTTTTTTTTAATTCTCACTTAAAAAAGTGACCTGCCCTTTTATTTATTTTTTTGTTGGAAGATTTTATTGTCCAGTAGTGTCCGATAGTTCTAAAAACCATTTTCTAGGAAAAAAATACGCATATAATTCGAATTCGTTAATTTTTTAAATACTAAGAAGGTGTGGCAATCAACGAACTAATGACGGTTGGCTTATTAATACGACACGGCTGCCTAGTGTAACTGTTTTGCATTATTTTGGATGACACTACCGAATCTCATCTCGATTTCATTATATCCTAATTTCACGAAAACAAATATTACAAAAATAAATCGCAACAAACAATGGAAATCGATCATTTTTAATTTCAAATGTTTTCGCCGAAATTGCGACCATGAAACGTAGGCTTTCAATAATTTGTGTTACGTAAATTTATTTTATTCAATGTACACTTACAACACGGATATAGTATTTTTGATAGATTGACGTATTTGGTATACTAAAATGTAATAATTTATGCATATATTTTGACTAGGAAATCGTATAATATTAGTTTATAATATAGTAGTACATACATTGATTTCTAATCTTTGGCAAAAAAAAATAATTATAATATTAATTCTTTGGCTAATTTGTCGTAATCTATTTACTATATAAAATTGACAACTTTTTAAACTCCACGTTTTGTGCTACCATGAGCGACATGTTTTTTCTTCCATGATATTTCATATTTATTTTATACGCGATGTGGTTTAATTTGATAACAGATTAATACCTAACTATTTAACAGTTTAATCGTGGATTATTAAATTTATTATTTGTGTGATTATCAGTAAATCCTTTTACCATTAGTTTTGTATGCCTCATCATTAGGCATACATAAGTATCATCGTTTGTTTGAATGTATTCTTCATCAGTTGGAAATTATCGCGATGCGTGAAACCGGTCCTAATCGTTATAACAAATTGTGGAATTAGTTCGAAGAAAATCCAAGCTAACATTATAATTAATATGAATCCTGCTTGCCGAGATAAGTGACATTTCAATGTATATTTGCCATGAAATGTGTAAAACTTCTCTATTGACTTGCTATTTTAAAGTTAACAAACGCTTGGTATAAAAGAATTTCAATTTCATTAATTATTTATTATTAAATAAAACACTATCCTTAATTTCTCGGAAATTAGAATGTCTCCCATTATAAAACGTGTAGAACGCTATTAAAAATATATGTTGACCTCTAAAACGTAGTGAATAAGATAAATAATATCAATTCGTTATTTTTGTGTTCATTTTTAGTGGTTTTGAACGGGCGGTTACATATTTTGCAGTTTCGTGTCGTTTTATCTGCATTAAATTAGATAATTATACCTTAGTGATATTGATGACATTGCTTCATCTAATTATTTGAATATCGAAGGTGAGACTGGGTATGTTAACGACATCTATATATTGATTTTTGTACTTAATGTTAATAGTTAAAACGCCATTTTTTTCAAGTTCATAGTTTTCACATTTACGATTGCAGTTTCAACTTTTGTCATGAAACCGTCAAGAAAACGTATCTTTTCGAACTGTTTCCGTTGGATATCCGGGTCGTTAATGAGGTTGTATGCACCTAAAGTCTTTATATAATGTATATTTCTAGTTTAATAGGGTGCTTTTTCCTAAAGTCAGCCATCGCCAGTAGTCAGGCTTTTGAGCTTAAAACTTAAATAATAGTGGATATATTAAAAAAAACAGTTTTTTTTTAATTCGTGTAGTCTCGTTCGTAGGTTGTCTTGCCACTTGCCAATCTATACCTGCACTATACTGACCTATGTGATGCAAAACGCAATTAAAAAAAACACATTTTTACTTCGCAAGTTTCGTCAAATTCATGTTGTATGGGGATCGCTAACAAAATATACTTTATATTGTCATGCTTTGCATCATTATGTTTTTTATTGCTCCGTCTACTATCAGTAGATTATTTCGCGATATTCATGAAGTTTCATAGTGATGGCCGAACACTGGAAAACGAAAGGCCGACCATTGGATTTTGGGGGCCGACCACTGGGACAATTGGCATTTTTTTGTAAACTTCTATTAGTTTATGCTTGGTACAATATTAACTATTTTATTTTTAAGTTGGTTACATTGCTTAATCCCTGTTTAATGGAATAACAGCGAAAAAATATATATTTATCATTCATTGACTCAAAATTCCTTTTGAAAGTACACCTGTCGCTTAACTGGCTGAGCACTGGCGAAACGACCCTATATAAAGGTTACAACCTTTCAAGACTATTTCTGACGGTGGCGTGACGTCGAAATAGCTATTAACAATATTACATATTTTTTTGGATCTTAGTTTATTGCTGTTTTTTTTCTTACTTCTTTATACAATAATAAAATAAATATTTATTTCCCATGGGACCCTCCCCCTCCCCCTCCTCCCTCCCGCAATTAGTATTTCAATTATATCGTCCCTTCTTACCACTCAGTAAATAATAGAAAAATTCAAACTCTTCATTTTTGATATTATTTCAAACTAGTGGGACGGTCGTCATAGATGACGGTATTGAAATTGAAATATCGAATGTCTTAAGTAGCTAGTAATAAATAAATGTATTGTTGCGTGTTGTGTGTTGTGTGTGTACATTGCATAACATACCTAAATGTGATAATAATAAAACGTCTACAGACCGGTCTGGGCTATTATATCCTAAATGATTGATTGATGATTCTTGACTCAAATTTTATAATTATAATTCGAATTATCTTCGACGTTCGTAGTTAGGGCATCCAATCTCGGACCCCTTTTCTGATCCCGGGATTTCGGGATTGACTTTTTCAATCCCGGGATTGAACAAAAGTCACGTTTTCATGTTTGAAATTGTAGATAATATGTACCGCGATAAACCGTGTAAATGAAGCCACGGAAAAAAAAATTAAAAACGCTCATACAAAATAAAAATAAAACCCCATGAAAAGGCATTCGCAGTTCATACAAAATAGGAGGATTGGTAGGTATTTTCCTAAATAACGTATAAAAGAACATAGTACCTAAGTATACGATGATTTTATTTATTTACTATCAGAATATAAAATAATAATGATTATAAACACGACGATTATAAGCCCTAGTTGTAGTTAAAAAAACTACGACAAAGTTAGTACGAAGAGGCGAAACACGTGTCACGACTAGTTACACAACCAGGGGAATAATTATAATTACAAACATGCCAGCTAATTCAAAGTTCGAAATACAACACCCTTTGGTAAAAGTACACATTTATTATTAAATTTATAATTACTTGTTATTTTTTTTCTATTTCAAGAAATATAAATTACTTTCAACCTCTAGTACTAATATTAACTTAACTAAAACTAAACTTCTCATTTTTGTGCAAGTATAACTTTCTTTTTGTATTGATCTAGATTCCAAATTCATAAAAGTTCCTTGGCAATCAGAGCATACAATATCAGTTTTTTTAATCGCTCGTTTTATGGACCATTAGACAATCGACAGCACTTTCTGTACTGCAGATTAATCTGACCATATTTAAGCGTCGTATTACATCTAAATAAGTATATTTGGATTCAATTTATGACAAAAATCATAATGAAATTCACAAAAGCGTATTGATTATAATTAAGTAAGTTGATTGTACAATATAGTAACTTTTTTTACCGTGACGATTTCCAATGTATATCATTTAAACGCCTCATATATAGTCATATTATTCAAAATTTATTTACAACACATTTGAGATTGTACTTTCAAGTCATCATTAGGGCAATTTTTAAGAACTGTTTTTAATAATTTATATTTTAATTGTCTATATCGGTGTCTCCCCGTGAACGCCTACCGAAATTTTCTGCCGGTATACAAAACCATTTGCAATCCGACGGTTATAATTTTACCGGTCTTTAAGTGTCCAAAGGTTGGGAAACACTGGTATATAGAACTAATGTTTGGATACATCCAAGTCGTAAATACTTCAATAGTTTTAACTGCATTCATACCATTTCTATTAATTTTCATTAGTGGCGTACGATAGATCTTCAATGCCTACTTTTTCTTTTTCAGTTTTTAAGACTACTGATTTAACCCCTATTTTATATGTGAATATAGGAAACGCACGCGTATCGACAAGTTGGTTGCCCCATCTCCACCCGTTATGTGTATGCAGCCGCTGTTTCACGGCCGCCTTCCATCACGCATTAATGATCAAGAAAAGAAACGAAATTACTCATCATATTCTTGGTCCGATGCAGAGCTGCACAGGACCGATCTTTTAACCACGCACTATTGTACTTGAGAAAAGAAAAAAAAAGAAGAAAATGTGACTTGCTCAGCAACTTAGCTTAAGCGATATTAAGTATCTTGTGTATCCGTATACTGAGAATCCGCCGTAGCGCTAGAGTTTAATCTACTCTGTGTTGAATCTAAAGAGGAATTGAGAATATCCCGCTCCCCATATGATGTTGCAAATTTATCGAATGCCTCAAAGTTTGTCTTGGCTGAGATCAAGTCAGCGTGGCCTATTGCGCCCGTATGTGGACGGACCACAGCAAACAGCTCTGCTCGTTCGGCATTCATCTCGGGGCAGTCTCACAGAACGTGATTAGCGTCCTGATGGTTGTATCCACAAGTGCAATCCGGCCTTTCAACCAACTTGCCCAGCCCAAATAGTTTACCGTTGAACTTGCCATGGTCAGTTATAAACTGGCAAGCCCAGTATCCAGGTGAAAGACACGTATCAAGAAAAATTATATATGTACAGCATTTGATTTCATTGAAACTTCTAAATACCTTTTTTTATTTTAAATTTGAAATCGAAAATTTTGGCCGTCCATAAATGAAGTTTTTGATTGTTTTTTTACAGGGACCCGAACCGTTATTTTTTTCGTTCCCGTTCCGTAAAAAAAAAATATATCGGTTCAGTTCCGGTTTTCGCTTCAGCTCGTATTTAAATCACTTTTAAGGTGTTAACTGTAAATTCTTGGTTGAAAGGCGAATTGCATCATATAGTGGCAAGTGCAAGGCAAGTGGCAAGACTACCGACACGAATTTAAAAAATCTGTGTATCCACTATTTTTAAAAATAAAATTTGTTTTTACCACTTCCACATGATTATAATCATCAGGACCGGCTTCGCTCATCGCGAGCATTATCAACTGGTAAAAATACAATTTATTAATTCCGGCAAAAATAACGGTTTTTTCCGGGTTTCGGTTCGGGTCCCTGGTTTTTTAAACCCCACCCAAAACATTGTCACATTTCATTTCTAACTATTTTACCCCCTAACTAAATAATGCTTTGCAACCGCCGTATCGCCTTCGTCACAAATCATCACATATTATTAAAACCCGTTCCAACCTTAGGATGTTACGTTATATTTACATGGATATGCATATTATTATTTAAAAAATATGTTAATTTTAAATATGTGTTTTATTTTAACTTTATTGTTTATTTAATATTCAATGTACGTAATCCAATTTATTCACCCGAACAAAGCTTAACTTTTTCGCAACGCACTAAAAGTAAATAGTACTTACTTATATCAATATCAAATATTTGCATAGTTTAATTACTCCGACTTAAATTTAACCTATAAGATAACAGATGACAAGCATTGCTTTTTTTTATTGATTTGAATTCTTAATTATTTATTTTCAATATTGCATTAATCTAGTCTACAAATAAAATTAACAATGTGCATATTGAAGTATCTAATTATCATTGTTAATTATTTGTTTTAAAAATATCAATTGTTGTACTGCATTTAAAATTGATTGTGAAAACAGTCTGCTCTATATTTTTTAATATGTATAAACTCTATGCATAGATTAAAATATTTCATCTAAAATTGCAATAAATTAAATTGTCTATCGAATGTCGATTTATCTGTGCGATTTATTTTTGCAGCCAGTGGTGGGATACAGTTGACTCTCGGGTTTATATAATTTTAGACTTTTAACTAGTCTTACAATACATTTAAACCAAGTGAAAAGAATATTTTGTTAGTCGATGGAAATATGTAAAATATTTTTTTTGATCATCTCCCTAGTGCGCTATTTTAGTTTTCATCTTACTGGTAATAAAAGGATAACCCCCGATGTGTGATTTATTGGTTCTAAAAACTTTTTTTAATCACGTCATTCCCAATGTGTAGCGTATTATAGATTCATAATGGAACATTTCATTCGTAGTCATTTTTAGCGAGAAATCAGTTGCTCAACCTATTCAGGGATTCTTTTTAGAATTGTGGAAAGGATAACGTAATTTAATATCTGGTTAAGAACACGCCCCGCTTTAAAAAAAGAATAGAGTCAGTAGGGTAGTATGAAAACATCACAACTATTTCACAAGCTAAATTTCCTCCAACAACTGGAAATTAATAGATATAATCAAAGTTATAACCCCCCTTACGACCAAACAAACATTAATTCATCACTCTTACTTAAACCATCACAAGAAGCTCATTTAATTACTTATAATCAATAAAATTCCAATACATTTACTTTAAGAATCAATTAATAATACCACGTATGTTCCTTTTCGTAGAACAACTCAAAAACGCAATTAGTACGTTGAATATTTTAATTTGAAATAAAAATTATGAAGTTTGAATAAGTGAGATGATATAATATTCTCTATCTCTTCTCAAACGTCTGTATAGATATAAGCTAAATTAAGTTTAAACATAATTCTGACGATGGCGTGAAGCCGAAATAGCTATCAACAAACTGATAAAATTATTAGAGAACTGAATACTTGTTTATTTTTACTCTACTATTATCAATGTGCATTGATATTTAATCAAGTTGTATTGTATAAATTTTTATCAATTAAGGCTACTAAGGCAATTATGTCAATGTTTTAAAATTACAATTTAAATAAAACATTATTTTATCATCGTGCAACTGCTGATATTTAAAAAATTTGGTGCGTGCAGGGTCCGAACAAGTTCACCACTTCTGCTTTATAACTCTAATCGAATTTAATGTCTGTTTGTGTTTTGCGGGTAGCGCAATATGCGACATGAATTTATGTTTTGTATTGCTAGTAATATTATTATTTGAGTTCGTAAAAGTTTTTATTTTTTTTTTATATTTCAGCTGACAAATCGCTAATGTGATATCCGGTTAGCATTTAATACAATAAACGGTATTTTATTTTTAAACGTTTAGATAACATCAAAATTATTTCACCGTCTTTGTGTTTTATTTAATATTGTTCACTGCTATATCCGCCTAGATACATCTCTATTCGTATTTACTTCTGGCTTTCCAATGACATTTTTTGTCAATGTTTTGTCTAAATAATATATATGATTTTAACCCTCAATTTTCAAAAGGACACATTGCGCATACGAGATTTTGGCGAGTTGGTGCAATGAATGCAATTTTTTTCGTATTTTCTTTTCTCTACACGATATGCAAAAGAACATTTGTGAAACAAAATCTATGAAATCACAATTGAAAAAAAAAAAAAAGGTAGCTTGTGTCTTTGTAAACTAATCTTCAATTCGTATGTGGCAAAATATATTTGTTTTAACTTCAAAATTACGAGTTGAAACCTATTTAAGTATATTTAATTTGATTTTTAAGTAATAAACCTACACGATATGCAAAAGAACATTTGTGAAACAAAATCTATGAAATCACAATTGAAAAAAGAAAAAAAGGTAGCTTGTGTCTTTGTAAACTAATATTCAATTCGTATATGGCAAAATATATTTGTTTTAACTTCAAAATTACGAGTTGAAACCTATTTAAGTATATTTAATTTGATTTTTAAGTAATAAACCTTAGTAGGTGAAAGAAAAAATTCACTTAAAACTTCTTAAAAATCCAAAATTGAAAGATTATTAAAAAAAAATTAAAAGTGCATTTCAATATTTGAGTAATAAGCAGGGGTGCGGAGTCGTCAAAAAAAAAGCGCAACTCCAACATTAACCAACAACCCGAATTCGGCTCGGATTACTACTAAAAAAGTCTAATTTTGTCAGGTTTTTCTTCCTACCTTTCCTATTTATGTGTAATTTGTCTTCAAATTAAACACTAATTATACACTTTATAGAAAAAGTAGTCGTTTACAACTCCGACTTCGCAGCCCTGGTGATAAGTTACCTGTGGATCCAATTTTCATTTTAAAATACTAAGACCTTAACACGATTTTTTCACTCTAAAAACACTTAGATGCGTTTTTCTCAAAACTCAATTTTAGTGCCCTTTTGTTTTTGGCGCGACGTTTTGATGTAGCGACATCATGTCTTCTTTATGTTGATTTGGCAACATTGCGTTTGTCAATCAAAATCCTCTTTTGTTTTTTTTAAATATTTGCATACCTTAATGTGCAGTTTAATGGCTAAAATTAACGCAGATTCTAATATTAATCTCAGAATTTGGTTTACCATCGAAATATATAAACAATATCCAACGAAAGTGTGCATTTCCATTGATGGCGCAACATGTTATTGCTATTATTGGAAAAATACTGCGATAAATAGGTCATAGTTCGACGAGTAAAATATATGCATGCGTCTTACAATTTTTAACATAAGAAAACAGTTTTTCAATATTGCCAGTTTCTAAGAACACATCGTTCAATTTTATTTATAATTTGAGAAATATTTTTTCAAAATAATATTAATTTTATTTACTGCCGATCGTTGATGTGGCATTATGAAATATAATACATAAATTAACAAATTTATTATTTTCGATGGATTCGGCGGTAACTAAAGAAAGAAGAAATCCCACCCTTTATTTTTGTAATTTGTAAGCTTAGAATCAAACGATCCTTACAATTAAATGACCGTACGATGGAGTTGGTCTGAATATGCTTCTCAAAGATGCGAAACACGTGTCACAATTAGTAACACAGTCAGTGGAATAACAATATTTATTATAAACAAATTTAAAGTAAATATTCCATAGCTTTTGAAACTGCCAAGTACAGGCTATAATATTAGTGGCGTTAGATAATAATATAAAGCATTGCTTCCCACACCATATGTCGTGGCCTCCTGGGGGGCGCGAAATGTTCCGAGCATTTATTTATGCATTTTTTCTTTTTATGTATATATGCATTTATGTGTTATATAATAACACACTATTCGTGATTTTATTAAAGTTTTGTCTTTGAGGCACTTTTATAATGCAGGTGTATGGATATAATATAATGTCGAATAAAGCGTTTGATAATTAAATTTATTTAATTTTCGGAGGCCGTGGTTTATTTTTTTGCAAATTTTGTGGGCCATGAAATGAGAAAGTTGGGAAGCACTGGTATTGAAGATATTTTTCAAAGAAGTGAAACACACCTCGCAAAAGGTAAAATTAACAAGGTTATCAATTCGTGTTTTGCATTCAATTGCTTCTTCATTCGAAATATCGTTATCCCCGCTAAAAGAGTCACTTTTTTGATTTATTTTTAGACTACGTTTGTTCCAGGTAAATTATCTGAGTGAATTGTCGCATCCGGCACGAGTTACTATACATATTATGATACAAACTAGTGTGGCTTAATGTTGACCACCATAGAGGAAAACACCGCCGGTAAATACCTACTCAATGAGGTTTACATAGGTGCCTAATAGAGGTCTGCACGGGCCCGGGCTTGGCCCGTGGGCCGGGTACGGGCGGGTAGAGACAATTGATATTCGGGCTCGGGCTGGGCCCTGGTAACGGATTTGTTCTTCAGAACAATATTTCGGACTATATTCGGATCATGAGTACTCTTGATAACTAAATACTGTTGATAACAAAAAGGCAATAAATAAAATAATTTATTACGTTTCGAATAGCATTGGACACAATAGAGTCTTTTATTTGATAAGTATGGAGACATCATTTTATATTTTGGTAACCTGAAACCGAGCTCATAAAATTGTTATTGGCCCCACGAAACAATGCTTTGTTCGTTTAATCATCACCGATAGTAAATTTATATATAGTTCGTAAATGAATAGTGTGATATTATTCAGTATCTGCTTTCTATTCGTTTTAGATACTCGACTGTTCCGTGTGCCGAAAAATTCATTATACAAAAATACAAAAGATTCGTTAGAAATGATTTTCAACGATATAAAGAAAATCTTGAAAAGTTGTGACTGTGGTGATGTGTGGAAATCATTCTGTGAAATAATAGATTTTTCTACATGTGAAAATGTTAGGTAGGTACGTTAATGAATTTTATGCTACTGTATTTTTTTTTAAATCGGGTTTTTTTCGTTCCGAGATATATAAATTTAGGCTTCGGGTCGGGCTCGGGTAACAAGTGTGGTATTAAGACTCGGGCCTGAGGTGAACTAGCTCGGGCCGGGTAATTTCATCAAATTTCGGCCCGTGCAGACCTCTCGTGCCTAATAAAATTTGTTCTGTCAATTATTGTTGCCGTAACCGCAAAATGGCGGAAGTATTGCGTGGATCATTTTTATTAGATTCGATGTAGAAGATAAGAAAAGTTATAAGGTTAGATTAGTTTTCAAGTACATACCTAGTATTGTCTCTTGTAAAGTTTCGTTGCATTCAAGTCATTTTATGCAACGCTTGTTTATATAGTAACGATATTGTCAAAGATCTTCGATACTTTTGTATTTCCCCGACACAAAGCGGCCTATCTGGTCAAATCTGGTATCAATGCGGTAAGTACATACGAAAAAATATAAAGACTTAGTTTGTCTCTAACTTAGAATACAATTATATCCAGAAATCTATGAGTCCGCTTTCCTATCAGTAGGATAGTAGTAGGGGTAGGAAAAAGTGTCCCCGTTAAAAAACATGTATAAAACTAAAATTGATCCATTTTTAGTTTAAATTAAAATATGTTCAAAATAAGAGTTGCCAACACCCATAATTTTTACTCCGATACATCGGGGTCAGGGGTTAAATACTTCTTCGATTCAGTTAGCTAATTCGTTCACTCTTAGTGGTAGAACACAATAAAATTATTATAGTATAGACAACAGCAATTTAGATTATGCCGCGTAACCACGTCGGAACCCAGGACCAGGTGATGATTATAAAGATTTGGTAAAAATGCTACCACTCTTTTTCTGCCTGAGAAATTACTTAATGCTGCTGAAAACAATGCAATTTAATGGCGGATCGGAAATCGTCGAAATATGAAACATTTTAACTTAAGAAACTGCAATTTTTTATTTTTATTTATTGATTTATAAATGTATGCGACTTCAATTGTTGCTTTATGATATGACGATATTTTCATACTGATATTACATTCGTATTTCGCATAAATTATTGGTTTACTTGATTCCCATCTATGACAATTTGGCATTATCCAATTCATAATTAAATTTCCTACAAAACTTCATTGCTATTATCGGCATTTAGTAAGTTTTCGAGAAGAAAAATAGTAGCATGCTGTAAAGCATATTTACTGTAGATTTTAGTGTTTTTTTTTTAACTATTTTGAGTCAGAAATACAACTTAAACTTCTGAGTGAAAAAAAAAAACAAGCGAAACCAAATTTCGATAACGTTCGAGATCTTTAAGTCGGCATTCAGTTAATGTCTTGCCCCAACACCTAGATGACAAAACACGTGAAATTTAAATCATTCAAATGATAATTCCTAGTTGTGTATGATCAAATGCACTGCTTGAAGAATCGTTGTAAGTCATAATAATATAAGATAAACTTCTCATTATTATTACGTAAACAAAACAATGCTAATGTGTACAGACAACGTTTTCTGAGAAATGAGACGCAAAACGATGGAAATATTTATTTCCTAAGTTGTTTTTCTATAACAACAATTTCTTTCATGGTGAAACATATTATGTAATTCCATTTCAGTTCACTTTGACGTACTAACTAACGTTCTTTATCGTAAGTACTAATTTTTCACACATCATCGTTCGGCAAGCATTACCGGAATAGCAACAGTTTTACTAAATTTATTCTTGATGTCATTCGATGCTAAATCTCCCTTTCGACGTATGTGCATTCATAGATTGCCGGGTATTTGTTTTAAGCAATAAGTTTGTTAACAACTTATAACATCAATTAATATTTTTTTGTCGCCAACGCGGTGCTGTATAACGAGAGACGACACGTTTTTTTTGTGTCGGTATTAATTTAATACTTAATCTAGTTGTTTATTTGAGTCGAATGCTAAAACGATAGTATAATCGCGATCGCCTTGTCGACCTAGAGATAAAGATGTATTATCGATCGCATTATCCGTATTTACAGATGAAAACGTACGTTAAGGAATCTGTAGAAGAGAATATCTTTCGATTATGTTTTATGGGGGCGTCACCGACATGCGCTTATTGAAATCCTTTGAATTCCGCCAACGGTATCAAAACAGGGTTGACACAATGATTATTTAAGTGAAAAATATACATAATAAGCTTTTTTAACAAACGTCATGAAATTTTTCGTTAGCATGATGTTAAAATAATCGAAAACTCGTAAGCTTTTGTTTTGGTAGAAAAAATATGCAACAGAGATAATATTATTTGACATATCTTTTCTTTTGTGAATTATGATTTATTGATGTTAGATAAAATATAAAATGGCGCCAGTAAACAGCACTTGAAACTTTTTAAAACCTTGACTTCCAATTTGAATACTCAAACCACTCTAAAACGCGTGTTTGGTATGAGGCGCTGAGTCGCTGAACACGCTCTCGAACGTTTTTAGAGTTTTGAGTAAATCACGAAAAACTGTTAAGAGCAGTATGACAGTTTGAAGTATAATTGAAGTTATTTCGTGTCTTCCGGTGTGTAACGAAAAGTGAAATATTCTTTTACATTGTTTTTTTCGGAGCGCGTCAACCGTGTAAAACGAGGATCGAGATTGTGTTAAAAACGACATCTTTAAGTTGGTTTTTTTTTAAATTTCGAACAGGGGATGAAATAGGAAGAAATTTTAGACTTGCAACTGGAAAAATTGATATATCTGTCGATTTAACACATACGTACATTAAAAACTTATTTTGTGAAAAATCGCCAGGTGGGTGTTTAGCGACTCATATATATTCCCGTCAAAAATTTTTTGTGTTTAACTCAATTTGTACACGGATTCATTTATTAAACTTAATTCTAAAATGGTTAATCAGCACTTTGGGTCTTTAAGAGTACATACGGAAGACTTTTTGATCTTAGTCATTACTTAAATAAACAGTTACTGAAAATATAAGCACACAAAAACATTGAGTAAATCACGAATGATTAATAAAGCAAAACTGCATAGAAGAGAAAAATATGCATTGTTGACAAAGCGATAAAAAATAAGCGAATAATTCATAAAAATCATATTACGTAGTCAGAAATATATCAAATACAAAACAATTAAACATGCAAATTAACTTTTAATGCAACAATTAGAAAGTACACCATCTTCGGAAAATAATGACCGGGAATGTGTTTACTAACATGCATTGTTTTGTTTTATGTTGATAAATGGCAACCCTAATCATTATTACTCATTGAAGTTATCGCGTATCAAAATTACACATAATGTGCGATATGATAAAGGTCACACTTGCGCTGGATCAACTATTATTTACTATTGGTTACTATGTATATTGCGTTATTTTGCAGTACCTAAACATTTTCAATTTTTCCTCAAAGAATTACATATTATAATTCTTGATTCTATCCATATAAATATTTTCAATTGATTCTACTGCTAGTTTATGGAAATTAATTTCAAATATTAAATTACAATTGACTGTTTGCGTTACTATTTTGAGAAGCATCTTCTGACTTATTGTATCATAAGGTTTATATCTTAAACATAGACTTAATACATAACCATTCCTCATAAAAAGTGGGAGAGGATTTTTTTGACCAAGCGAAGATAAGGGGATAAACAATGCTACTTACTGAGGGTGATGGGAGGGGGGGGGGGTTAATCCAATAAGAAGGTTTAATGAAAAGATTTAAATTATGAGACGAGGAGAAAATTTATTTGTTTTTTTTTTTACAAATATTCACGTAAATAATTTTCAGTAAATTGAAAACGTCTCAGTTGATTAATATAATTCCTTGTAAAACTATTCTACTAACCATCTAATGTGTAGTACAAATAGGGCGCCATAGGCATCCTTATACTGTGACCTATTTATTTTTTTAATTCAATTTACTAGTCTATCTCAACTTAAATGCAATCCGTATTAATTTTCTCTAAAAGTAGCAATTTTGACACCCAAATTGTTATTAATGTGCAATGAAAGCATAAAGAAAATGGGTCTCATATTATGATACTTGAAAAATACCGAGACTTGAGAATCTTTCGTTCTGACATTGCTAGGAAACTAGACACCATTTGCAGACATACCATAAACAAATGTGTATCAAAGTAACATCTAATTTTGAAACAGATGCCAAACAGAGTTGGATTCACTCTCTGCAAGCATAATAATTATTCAATTCGACACCAATCTAAAACAATCAAAATAATAAAACTCCTCTCCCTATTGCCAGTAAGTCCCCTCCACATTGATACTGACTGCATGTAGCCATCTAAATGGGTAAATTCAGTATATGAATCAACAATCACATACATTACGAATTATTCAACTCAGATTAAAACAATAATAAGTAAATGAATTACCAATTGGCTAATGCCCCGCTTTTTTCACTGTCCTTAATGTCCATGAATTAACCCCATTGATTAAATGAAAACAAATAATGTCTGCTGCTAATCTTAGATAAAAGGTTAAACAAATAAGTGTGTGCAACAGCCATCTTGGATTAATTGTGTATCTGGTATTTTGAGTATGATTAAGCCTGTAATTTTCTAACATAATATGTTGACTGTCAATTCCTTATGTTTAATTTAGAGAGTAAAAAAAATATAAATTAGTACCGTGGCTAGTTAGTAATAAATCTATATTTTCTTCTTTCAGAAAGCGGCAATACCAACATACTTTGCTGCCATATACAAATCTTCTTATCAAAATGGAATCAGGTCACGCCCACCATGATATGCCACAAGGTCATGACATGCACCAGGGTCATGACATGCACCAAACTCATGACATGCATCAAGATCACGACATGCACGCAGGGCACAATCTGGCGGCCACAGTCGCGAAGGGCTTGGCGGATGCTGTGACCGAAGGGCATGTCCATGTAAGTGCATCTTTTTTATCTTCAAATAAAAATGATTTTTTCTCTCCAATTCTGACCTCATGTACACAACAAAATTTTTTGCACGTCGTTTTAAACTCTTAACATAGTTTTTTATGCCTCTTTGTTAACAAAACATTAACATTACATGATTAGAAAGCAAATACACATATAAAAACACTACATAAATCATAACATTGCAACCAATGAGACACAGAAAAAGAAAAATTTCTCCCTTATTTATCATTCTTCACATCTTCCACCCAATTTTGCCTTCGTGGATCTAGTCTTGAAACCAAATGATATCATTTATCATTGGCTTCCACTCTTAAACTTCTCATTTAAAATTTCAAAATAGTAATATTCATCGCAATTCACTTATATTCTATAATATTTCATTTACCAAAGAAGCCTTGGAAAATTACTGTTTTGCAAGTCAATACATATAAATAAGAGCACCCATTTCAAGGTGTGAATATTTGCAAATTGTATTCACAATACTGTGTCAAGTCATGTAATAAATTACAAGTTGCATCGGATGTTATAAAGTTAAACTTGCTACTACAGCTTTGAAAAGAAGAAATACGATGGTAAATATTTTAAAAAGTTGGAAAAACGCATTACAATAGCACTGTTTATTATTTATTATTCAAATACTAACACTAAATAGAACGCCTCAATGTTATTTGGTTTTTTGTTTCCAAAATGTTTGAAATGGTGCTGTCATTGTTTGAGAATTTTAGAATTGGTAACAGTATGAAAATAGAGTGGCTGACAGACACACATTTGCATTTTGGTTGTGACAACATGCTGTTGGTGAATCAGTGATGTGTACATTCGCTCCCATCCATCCGATCTTGAAAATGAGAAATATCAAGAACTATTAACTGACCGCCGGTCCTGTCCTAGCGCCATCCTTCAATCATTACTCTCTACGAAGTAGAGAGGTTGAGAAAAACCTATACATTTCAAATATATTACTTAACTACAGTGGAACACCGATTCTTCGTTTTTCAAGGGACCCTTAAAACAATAAATGTGGTCTTGAACTATTGTCAATCTCTCAGCTAGAGTCCTATCTCTCTTCAAGAGGACATTTTAGTCACAAGTCAGATTAATTCAGAATGTGAATATGGAGCACTGTTGAAATGGACTCAGCGAGACGACTGAACGGTCTGTTTATATTTTCTCAGTAGAAGTCATCAGTGAAAACATGAGCTGACATAACAAAATGACGCTTGCAAACTTGCAGTGTCATTTTTTTATATAGTGGTTGAATGGGGTCGCATGTGCTTATGAGCGGGATGAAAAAGGTTCAATATTTCAGATCAATATTTGTGACGGGACCATACCTCATTGATACATCGAAGAGAACGATGAATGCGGAATTATTTAATGTTGTTCTTGTGTGTGGAAAATGATGAATGCGAGAACGATAGATTTCTGAGTTCCACTGTATTTAAAATTAATGTACTACTCGAGTGAAGAAATATTTCTCTTTCTTCCTGTTCAAAATACCTAGACTATGTATTGAATTTAAATCCATATATTTTTCAAGAAGAATTTGCCTTTTGTATTAGAATATCAACCATGTATAGACATATCCAACACATTCAAAATTTTACAAAATAACATTTTTTAATAGGTTTACAATTAAATGCACTTTTTGTTTAGATTTTTTCACTTATAACATATACATTCCAAAAAAAAAAACCTTTAACTAATAATAAGATGATCCAACATAATAAAATATATTGTAACATTGAAGAAAAATATATTACACTTACGAAAAAATATTTTCACATATATAAAATAGTTTTCACTCAATATCAATACTCGCACTTTGAAATCGATAGTTGCACGAAACTGTAATAAAATGTCGCTTATTCTTATACCTTATATTAGGCCGGCTATAATGTTTTTGCTTCACGCATTAGAATACATTACACAAACCAAACCAGAACAACCCTAACATAACCTACTACAACTTAAACTCACTTTGTTAAAAGAGTCCGTGACTAAGTGGAAACTATTAAAATCGAAGTTTGAGTGTACTAAGTTAATACTATCTAATCCAAAGTGCAAACTATCGAAATAATAGTTCAAGTGTACCAAGTGAATACTGTCTAAAGTGCAATTATTTATAACCCATTTTAATATATTATGCTCATTTCTGTTATCATCATAAATGTTACCACAGATATTAAAGGAAATATAAATTAAAATGAGGGTTTTTTTTCTTCGTTCAATATTCTATTATCTAATGATTGGTTACCTGCATGCGAAAGTTCAATAAAGGGAACTCTAACCTTTCGTAACTAATTGCTATTGTATTATGTGTTTCAGGATTCCCCGTCTGCGTCTGGCCACACTGTTGGAGGTCACATGATGGCCATGACGGTAATTTGAGACTACATAAATTAATACGATTTAATCCTATTAGGTAATTTGAATATCTTCAGAACACTTACGGAATCATCCCACATTGAAACGAATTGATATTAACTATTTAAGTACCGCAATTTGTTTTAATTATAATTAACTGTGCTATGTCACCGGCAATAGAACTGTGACACCTACCGATAGTAGTATATACGAATATAAAATCATCAGTCCTCAAATACTTTACGAATTTGGATCAAAGGGCATAGAATGCTTCTGATGTTAGAAACCTTTCTAAGAACTTATTCTCATGTATTAGACCCATCAAAATAATCAGACAGTCATGTTCAACACACCCATGCATAACATAATATTATATATTGTATTCGCTTTACACATACATACTTATCAAGTTGGTGCACGTTAAAATACACTTTGTCAGATACAGATCCAAATGTGAAAGATGCGAGAATGTTTTTGACAGTTGTTTGAATTTACCAAATTGTGTTAATTCATAATCGTCGAAGAGTTAAAACATCATAAGCAACCAATGAAAAAAATGCATTTTATTGTGTATCAACCTATTCGTGCAAAGGAAATACAATAAATATTATGTGAAACGTTACTGTCAGGTGATTTTGAAAGTTCTAATACATGATAACAAGCCCCCTGTTTCATTATACAAACTTTTTGAGCATCTAAGCTGCAGTGACTGGTTTATAATATTAGTATCATCAAAAATTGGTTTCTTTGTATGAATTACTACACCTGCTGCAGGTCAGAATACTAAAATAAGTACGAAACAAAAATGACCCTTTATTCATAAAAGTGTCAAATATTTTCAGTTCCATGGCGGATACAATGAAACCGTGCTGTTTGAATGGTGGAACTTTAACTCGCTTGGAGGACTTTTTGGATCAATCCTTGCCATTTTTGCGATAGCTGTGTGTTATGAAGGGTAAGTAAAAATATTTAAATTCTAGTAATATGCATCCGGTGGCAGTGCCACCTATCACTTCACTCAACATTCAAGATTACATATTTGCGCATTACATATACATATATAAATACAGTTTATTTTTTAAACCATATTCAATCCCAATGTGCAGCATATTAACTAACGCGTGATTGTACAACCAAGCACCGCAAAAGTCGTGAATCATTATCACTCATTATCTAAAATAGTTTATTGATTTCTGTAATTCCGGAGTTTATATTAAAGAATTAAATCACCAGTGTGACCTAACAACATTTACTCAGGGTGTTTAATGCACAAAATACACAGTCAAAGAGAGAGCGTGAGTGGGGTGAGCTATAGACTATGGTAATACGTAATTAAATGGGAGTTATGCCCTTTTATCTTTCAAAATATATAACAGGTTTTGAAATAAATAGTTGATCGGCGATTTTCACCAATTATAGGAACATCAATATTCAACAATATGTGAAAACTTTATGTCTTGAAAAAACTAAAGGATATGCTCTTTTACTTTTCGGTAATTGACACAATTTTCTTAACCGAACATAATGTTACGTTTTTTTATTGTTTGGATATGAAAAAACTTTTCCGGCTATCATATTGATCAATAAAAGATTGTATTCCAAAGGTAATATGGTATATTTTAATTATTTCTAATCAACATTCTGATATTATGGGTATTTTATAATGTAATAATCAATTATACGATTTGTTTACAGATTGAAATATTACAGAGAGCATTTGTTTTGGAAAACATATAACGCATTGCAATATAGAGTGGTACAGACTCCAGAAGAGAAGGCGTCCTCAGAAGAGCAGTCAAGAGTAGTTCAGTAAGTATATTCACACATTATTTTTAAAACCATTTGTAATCAGTGGGTTATGATATATTGCCGACATTTTAAATAGATACACAGTAGACCCCCCCCGATAACACGATTGTCAAAAAAACGTTTTTCATTCAAATTTGCGGACAGCCTCTTAATTGCATGTTAAAATACTTCTGCACCGCATGCATATACTATAATTTTGTATGAGTATCTTTGCCACGATAGCCCACTTTCAGATAGCTCGCCCTCTATCTCTTGTGTTGTCGGGGAGTTTACTGTAGTTATACAAAAATGTACAAATCCGCAAATATTTCCAAAACAAAAATTTTTAAAAAATTTGAAGAATCCTTTCTCAAAAGCTGTCTTAGTATTGTTGTTTGTGGGTTAGTGCTTTTTTATGTGACTGATCAGTTATACTAAATCTTATACTTCTATTTATGGTCCTATTACGCCGTAGTAAAATTATGTATTTTAAATAATTACTTTTTAGGGATTGTTAGTATTTGAGCACTATCAATATAAGTAGTTTATAATCATGCATTGATTTTATATTTTCAATTTCAATTTATGTTTATAAAGAAAAATCGCAACAAATAACAAAATTCTGATAAGAAGTCTACTACCAAGTTTATCAAAACGTGAATCTGAATTTACGTATTGGATATCTGTACCAAAACAATATTATTTATCATTAGTTAAGCTCTTCCCAGTTGCATTTCCTTTGCCAGTTTGGTTCTATATTTTGAGAGAATACAAAACTCATTCTTGATAATAGGTTTTTCCCTACTTAAAAATGGCAGAATTACCATTTCGTATAAGGTAGAAGAGATATCTTTGGCTTAAACTACAAGGGACGATTCAAATTTACATACATGTAACATCAAATACACTTTTATACAATGTTTTCTGCCGACACACATTTATCACTCACACAGTATGGAGCGAATGCGTACTCAACTTCATGAGTGTGTAGAAGTGATATTTTTCTTTATATGTGAGCGCGCCCAAAAGAGTCATTTCGACAAATAATATCCATTTAATAAGAGAAGCTTCAAAAACAATTCTTAATCCTCAAACCCATTAAAACACGTTACTGTAGCAATTGTTTTGGAGCCCAAACATTCGACCATCTCCTGCTTGCTTTTTGACAGAACTTGCATTCAGAATTTTGCCTCTTGTGATCAAATTTCAGTTGGAGATTTTTCCTTAATTATTATGCTAATAAGACATCCTAAATTTATTTGCTGCACACAACTCATTGACTTTTAAGACGGCGTAAAAAAATGTTTTCCTGATCTTCATTTATCTTCCATAGTAATAATTCTTTTAAGTTATGCAAAATTATCTTAGATACATCAGCCCATCTTCATATATTTTTTCTTTATTTATTTAAAGCAATATGGTTGGTGAGGTGTTCAGAAAGCAACCGTAAGTCAACAGAAAATTCTCACAAAGCATGCATTAATGTTTCATTGTACATATTATATATTATAATGGTTTATTTTTCTTGCAAATTGACCTCACTTAATTAAATTAATTTATACTTCATTCTCTGAGAGAACTTTGCTTGCATTGCCTAGTTAGATTGCAATACAAATGTACATAAATTATTATATGAATTGATTTTTAACAGCCTTTCAATTAATTGACTTGAAATATTGGAAGCACTACAGTTTCAAATTAAATAACACAAGCATATATTGGCATTTGAAATTTGCACATTATTATTCGATTGCTTTTATTATCTTTATTGTAGAAAGTGCCTGATTGTATGCCATTTTTTTTGTTTTTATTTGGTGTATTTCACATATTTATTATTTATTAATTTCACAGTGAAAGGCTCACTCTATTCATTTATTTAGTAAGTAATTTAAAATGATTTCATTTAATAGAACAGCATCAATAAAATCTGTAGAAAATTTCTCATTATTGCTTTCCTCAGTATTGTAATTTTGCTTACACACAATACAGTAACTAAAGCTTTTTACATTAAGCTAGTTGCAACGGAAGTGTTTTTCTTAACATCAGGAGCTTTGAACACAAAAATTTCTAGATGTTTATATTTATCTAGGTTGTGGCAGCTTTCTAAATAATTACCTTATTTTAAAATTGAACAAAAGTTAACAATTATTTTTCCCTAATCACTTGGAATTGATTTGATGGAAAAAAATAATCAAGTGTTTTCTATTTACCAATGCTATAGATATCCCATATATTGTGCAGACACTGAAGTGAAATTGCGCATTTTACTTTTTGTCAGTCACTTTTAAGCAATCTATTTTAAAGAAATAATAACTTTCAAGCTGGCGTAAGTTAGCTTCTTGTTACAGATTATTGATATCCATACCTAGTCTATGGAGATATTTAAAAAAAATTGGAATTTATGGAATAGTTTTGTTTCACAGGCCCTGTTGGTCAGGAGCCAGGTACATCACATATCAATTAACATAAAAAGTCTTCTCAAGGCTCAAATGATAATCGTTTATTGTTTAAGTTAACCCTCGTAGCGATCGAAGATGTAGGTATCTGACAATGTATCAGATGTTCACCAGGATGTTGAATCCGTAGAGCCATATCAGGTGAGAACCGATCTAACAATGTAGGAAGTGCTACATCAGAAAGATGGTTTCAATAGGCGGGAATCCGTAGAACTTTGTTAATCGGGAACCGATCTAACTGAGGATGCAGTGCTCCAACAGAGATTGAAATAAAAATCCAGTTCTTCTCATCACTGGATGTAGGGTAGGGCTCACATAAATCAGACGATAGCGTCTCCTTGATCTTCTTGTTTCATATACCTCCCGAAAAATCTTTGGAATAGCCACTTTTGGGCTTCCGCATACTCTTCCAGTAGTATCTTTTGGCTACACGATGAATAGGGTAGTTGGTAGTTCTGTAAAGTATTTCTGATTTTTCGTTTGTATTTTTCAATAGACATTTGATAGGGTCCTCCTGGACTAAAGCTGCTCTGATGACTTTAATGTTGTCCAAAAAGAACTGTTTCGATTCGCCCGCTTGTTTTAATAGTGCAGAAATTTTTGGCACATGCATATTTCTTTCTTTTCTGAGTTCACAAAGTTTAAATGAAGTAATAATCCTTCCCGTATTGATCTCAGGTAGGTCATCAGAAGTCACTGGTACCGTTAGCCATTTACATTTATTTGGCAGACTTCTACGTGGTAAGAGTTTGGGTTTGAGCTTCATGGAACATTGCAATTTGGGCATTTGTTTTGAATGCATTCCAGATTCCTACAACCATAGCAAGAAACGTTATACTGTGTGGTAAGCAGGTTTGGAAAACAATGTGTCATTGCTTATTTATTTGTTCCGTTCTTCAGATTGGTAGGCATCTGGAGAATGATCTGGCATAAACTGCATCGAACATGATCCCATTTAGATCGTTTGATTGCAATGCTTTGCAGACTTTCTTTGATTCTTTCCTTCAGATAGGTCTGGCAGGCATCTGTTTGCGACAGTGGAGTTGCCCGAACACTAAATCCAGTTGTACACTTTCCGAGTGCATAGGCTCAAGTAGTTCATCAGTAATTTTTTCTGGCTGACGAAAAGATCCGAAGACGTCTTGACCCTCATGGCGATCGAAGATGTAGGTATCTGTATAATTTCTTTTTTTTTAGGCCAACAATGTGCAGCCGCGCCCATGCATGGCAGACCCTTCTTCACGGCGTTCAAGTAACGGTGTCGTATCTTCTTATGCTCGTGTTCATGACATACAACACGTGGCTCTGCTGTGCGGTGGTAGCCGGAGCCGCAGCGGGAAACTTCCTCTTCGGCTGGAGGAAATCTGTGGTCGTGGACGTGACTGAACACTGTCACTGACAGAATGAGGGAGAGATAATTAATATCATTGATAAACCAATCGTTTTGACGCGGGACGTTGACTATACGGAAATGAACAATACACATATCTAATTTATGTGTTGATCAGTGTTTGTAATGGAATATTGCGTCAAGTTTCTCTATAATATAATCTTCATATGGTAAAATTTATCTTTATATCCTAATTTCATTCTTCCTGGCTATTGCCTTTTAAATAATAAATTGGAGTAGGGAATTATTTCTACAAGGATCAATTCTCAACCAAATCATTCAGCCTCTCTTTCCAGTGGGTTCGTGGATTCCTAATAGAGCGATCAAGGTTTTGTGGATTGGGTGATAACTATAAAAATAAACAATCTCATTCATTAGTCAGACAACTCCAAAAAAATGAAATTTGAGTTAAATGTGCAGTTATATGCAAAGTTTCTGTCTAAAAATCTCAGATAACTCAAAAATGCCACCAAAAAATACTAAGGCATTATAACCTTCTAGAGAATTGAACAAAATCTTGATATTTCCGGGTCAGTAAGTAAAAGAATATTTCTAAATATCCTTATCCTACTGACAATACTCGGAAAGTATTTAATTGTTAAACACCTGTATATAAAATGTACAAAATTCAGGTACAAATCAATATTTGATTTATGGTGACCATTTGAATATTCTTTTTCTCATTATCTCAATATGGGTTATCTGGAGTAGAGAAGGATTGAACTGGACGATCGATATATTAATTATGTAATTTTTTTACTGGTCAGGATTTTAATCCACTGCCGCTAACAAAGAGGAGCATTCAGCTAGATTTTCCACCCTATTAAGTTTCCTGTGTGCTAAAATAAATTTCAATCATATTTTTTTTTAATTCCGAGTGAATTTGAAATCACTGTTTGGCTGAACATACTCTTGTTCATAGGAAATACAATTTAATGAGATCCTAAGTAATATTATATTGTTACAATTTTATAAATTTACCATTTTTGCTGTTATTTTGCCGAAAAAAGGAAACGTTCTATTCTGAGTATATTTTCACCATATGAAGAAATTACTATGAGGTTTGACAGTGTCCATACAGAATTAAAATACTCAATGATAAAATATATTTAGACTCATTTATGAAAAATGTTAGGAATTCTAAATTATTATTGATTTGTTAATGTTTGTGATTATTGTGCATTATAAATGATAAACTAACAACTAATTTACTTTGATACCTACCGAAAAAGATACTTTACATTAGCAATGTTATAAAAATATTGTTACATACTGATAAATTTAGTAAAGTATTCTAAAAACTATTAACTTGCAAGGCCGTTATCTCATAATGGTCTCTCTTTAAAAAAATACACTAAGATAAATGCGTATCAATGTATAAAATGATTTCCGAATATTTGTAATAATTTTTCTCTCTGATAACAAACATGCTTAATTGTTTCATGAATTATTAGTAGAAAGAAAAGTTTTCGCAAATAACTGATAACTCTGAATGAGGCTCTAATTATAATAGATAAATGCATTTTATATGACTCTTAGGACACATCAATAATATTTTAAATATTATTATTCAAGTAAATCGTATAATAATGAAAACTACTACGGAACAATCTAGAATCTTATTCAATAATAAGACTTAAAATGTTATATAACTTCACAATCTTTTCGCAGCCATATTGCTTAATGGTTTACAATAATAACATTGTAAATTGAATATTCTGCTCATAACTTTAAAACGGTCTTACAGTATTAAAAGATAGTTTTGAACGTAGATTTAAAAGAACACAAACCAACAATTGTTTGGATTATGTCAAATATACTTTAGATACACCGTTATATATTCATTTGTATTTATATCTCTTGGAGTTAAAAATATCCTAGCTAGTAAAAAATATTACTTTCATTAACCCTCCAGAGACCAGCGTGATCGTATGATCACATTAACACCATCGCCCATCTGTTTCAATATTTGCCTCATCTCTTGCTAAATATTGTTTTGCCTTCACTCAATTTAGTTTAAAAAGAATGTTTACCTCAGATTTACATAACCTGTTTTCGCGCCAATATCCGCTAAAAGCATACACGAAGTTTTAAATTTACTTTAAAAAATCGTGAAATTTCAACAAAAAGTTTAAAAATTCATGCACGCTTTTAGTAGATATCGACGCGAAAACAGGTGGTGCAAAACTGACGTAAATATCCTTTTTAACCGAAATTGAGTGAAGGCAATGATATTCAGCAAGAGATGGGGCTAATATTGAGATAGATGGGCGATGGTGTTTACCGTGACCATATGGTCACGTTCGTCTCTGGAGGGTTTATATGCTGCATTACTCAGATTTACCCACTACAAAATAGTATTTGCTACATTCCCGCAAAAGGGTTAACATTTGAATGTGTTAAATTTCTATTATCTTATATTTTACACCACACCTATGGAGTTTCATTGCCAAGACAAATTACATCCAATAAACCTCCACTTCCGTATGCATATATTTCTTTGACAAATAGCAAAAAATCCTCCTTATTTCTGTGTGCAAGTAAAATTATTATGAATTGTGTTATGTTATAATATGTATTTATAATAATAATTATTAATTTATTATACATTACAATAAATATCAGATTAAATTTGGATTATTGAGATTTTGTACACTTCCATGTATTTTGTCACTAACGACCCGGGTTTCGCCTTTCGGCATCTTCAGGCATTCGAGCACACGAATGGACTCGAACTGAGAGACAGTAAACAGTGTATAACGCTTATATAGAAGATACAAATGCGGCAAATATCATTTACGAGGCAATACATATACGTCTGAGAGCCACACCGATACCCGAGTTAAAATTTCGGAAATCGCCCTAATCCTTATTTTGTAAACACCATATTACCAGAGTGGCGAATTGCCGCTTTTCAACTTCTTTTAGAAATACCAGTGATTTTACAATTATAATAGTATTGTGGGTTTTGACGGGATGTAATTCGGCGAATGTCCATTTCGAGTCCATTCGTGTGCTCGAATGCCTGAAGATGCCGAAAGGCGAAACCCGGGTCGTTAGTGACAAAATACATGGAAGTGTACAAAATCTCAATAATCCAAATTTAATATTGAAATTCCATCAAGCACCCTCAGTCGATGTCTTAAATATCAGATTGTTTACTGTCAATCCTAAGGAAAGTGACATTATACAATAAGGAAAGGCATTGTGTATCGTTCACCAATAAGTTTTCATTTGATAAAAATGATTTCGGCTTTCATAATAATTTGACAATGCCTTTTCACTAAATGAAATCGGTCCTGATTTCTCTTCTTGATTCACATTTTTAGTGTTTATAAATCAAGTTTGCAAAACTTATTGAACAATTCCAATAGGAGTGTATGAGGTTACATGGTCAATTGATGCCAAATCAATAAAACATCAAAATACATCCCTTTCTCACTTCTAAATTTGTTATAATTTATCTAATTATCACTGTCTGTTTATGATAATGCTACATTATTAGAGTAACAATAGTTTCCATGTTCTACATGCAAGATATCATAGAAGTACTACATAAGCTATGATAATTTCAACCACATTTTTTCCCCTTAGAATTTAGTCGATGGAAAAAAGTTTTTTTTGATTATGACAAATCTTCTTTTAACTTTATCTTTTCTCAATATGGACATATTTGTACTGTGTATGTATTAATATAAAATAAACATTTGCGAATCATGTCAGAGAAATCATCCTCTTAGTAGTTATAACTTTAGAATATAAAAATAAATAAATTTACCGCGGGCGAAGCGTTATATTATTGTACTATTATGTATTTAGAGACATAATGCATACAAACAATATTGTATATTTAATTTAAAAGTATTTCAATCATTCCTTAAGAAAAAAAGACTGTAGTGATTGTTTTCAAATATGATGTCCCATTTTAGTTGCGTTCTACATTAAACAGAAATTGAATTTTCATACCAATTAATTGTAACCCGTCTCAAATTCGTTATTATTGAAATTTCATTGATTTTGTCAAAATTTTACTGATCGAATATTTTAAGCACTTCAGAACCAACCCACTTTACTTACAAATAAGATTTAAATATTCAAATGGTGCTATTTGACATACTACCTGATCAGTGACTGATACTAAAATTGGTTAGAGTTAACGGATATCAAATATTAATTTCTCACAAGTAATACAAAGTGAAGAAAAGAATTCTTTTCTTTTCATTGATAGTCTAAAAATTATATAATATTTAGTCATATGTCAATCAATTTCTGTTTAAATAAATCAGATATTCTGTCTCTACTTTTACTAACTCTATGTTTTTACGAATATTTATTAAAATTACTTAAAATATGAAAAATAATTACTGTTTCCGTAACTGAGGGTTTTCTTCTGTGACATAGTCTTTCAATGAGCCGGATGATTTATTTGTATCTCAAATTATTTAATTTTAACTTTAAGTTGTATTAAATCTTCCAGCTTTTCAAATAAACTTATATTTATTTTATTTTATGTACTATAAAGAATTTTGTAAATAAAAATCGTTTCATTTTTTTGTCCTATTACACCATCACAAATCCCGATTCCTCCCAACCGTTATAAACCCAATAAATATTATTTTAATAAAATATTACCCCAGAAATTTAAATCTAATTCAAATAAAGTCATTTGAAATTAACTTTGATGAGAAAAGCCATCACTACACCCCATGCAGAAGATCTCAAATGTTAAATTGGAAAATACAACATTATTACCCTTGTTAGTAGGATTTTGATCTGAGACCCTTCTCTAATAATTGCTCAGAGCAGCTATTACTGCAACACAAATGAGACCGGTTACTGTATTCATTCAAAATACAAGATTCACTACTTACGGGACGTCTTACGTGGAGTTTTCGCGAACGTGTGGCGGTGCGGAGTAGCACGAGAATATCTAATGTTCTCCGCCAATGCGAGTGTCCTACATGAGAGATGACTATGAGATGCGGCGCGCCGCTTTAACAACGCGATCACTTGATTTGATAAATGCGAAGTGAGCGAGACGGTGTGTGCCATTTCATCATGTCGGATGTAGAAATTTTTATCAGTGCCATACAAGAACGTCCTGCACTGTGGGACAAAAGAAACAAAATATATCATAATTACATTTGCGTAATGAAAGGCTAATTAGAAAAACATTACTCTTTGTTTTATCATTATAAGAATCTCACGTAGTTATGCCATAATCAATAAAATTTCGATGCATTTAATTTAACGATTACTTGATTATACCATGCATGATCCTTTTCCAAAAACACAATTGGTACATGAATCTTTATGAATTATTTTTAACATTATATTAAATTCTTAAAATAAATTATTATAACAGAAAATGAAGATATGTACATATAAAACAATATTTAAATATATATATTCTTATATCGGTATTATATGAATATGTATATTTCTTATAATTTTTTTTTTATATTTACTTTAATGTTTAAAATTCATAGATTGTTAGCTGCCAAATATTTTTTAGGTTGTAGCAAGCAAAAATGTAAACAAATGTAGGCATATGAATAGTTTATCAGTGAAGAACACGTGTTTTGCATTAAAAATTTCTAAGATACGAGTTTTCAAATAAAAAAGCCTTGCATCCATTCATTATTTGTATACAATACTGACTGGTAATCATCTGGTGACAAGTAGAGCGGAAATTTATGACGGGCACATAAAACAGCTTTGCGACTCTTCGTCACATATATCTTTAAATCGCACCGCCATCGCCACACACTGACTTCGTTCACGTAAGACACGGGGTTACTGTCCAATTTAAGTTTCTCTTCCTTTCTCATATTAGGATGAATAATTAAACAAAAACTACTTGTATTCCTTTTTTTCCTATTTTACATCAATTGCACTTAGTTCTTGATACTGCAAATGAGGTATATCTTGTGTGATGAAAATTCTTACTCTGGCCATATCTGCTCATTATGTAGAGCAAATGATGACCAGAAATGTACTCGGCAGAACAAACAGATGCTGGCATGTCATTGGATGAATCAAAGCGATTGGTGGATGACAGGGAATCCTGGAGACGCCGCGTGGTGACCATATTCTCCACATAAACTGATGTTGCTGGAACTACAGGTAAGTCAACATACTAGTAACAGTGGCTGCCAATAGAATATGACATTCAAACTGAAAAATGCTAAATAAACATCAAATAGACTTTGCTTAACGCCAAAAATTATAAAAAATACATTTTTCAATTCAGTTTTAATAGTAAACATTCACAAAACATTTTTTTGTACATTAAAAATTTTCAATTATAAATAAAACTTCAAATTATTGCTCATTATTCATGATTACTGGTTTCCGTATGTAGAGCCTAAGTATCCTCAAAGTTGCTAAATTTCCAAGACAAAATCACAAATTATGGGTATATCATCTTCTCAACATTTATTACAATTGTTGAAATAGTAAATAAAATCATAGCCTGTTGAAAGTCAAAGTGGAAATTTGCAGTGAGGATTCACAAAATATTATAAATCAGTAACTGAATGCCTAAGTCATCAGAAATAAATTAAATTTGGATTATTGAGATTTTGTACACTTCCATGTATTTTGTCACTGACAACCCGCGTTTCGTACATCGTTAGTAAACTGTTTACTGTCTGTCAGTTCGAGTCCATTCGTGTGCTCGAATGCCTGAAGATGCCAAAAGGCGAAACGCGGGTTGTCAGTGACAAAATACATGGAAGTGTACAAAATCTCAATAATCCAAATTTGATATTGAAATTCCATCAAGCACCCTCAGTCGATGTCTTAAATTATAAAAAAATTCATCAGAAATAATTCAAAATTCTAGAAGAGACAACAGAAAATGTTGATTAATGTGGTTTTCCTCTACGTGTAACGTAAATTAACTAACTCTAGTTTCCCAGCGTTCCAAACATTGCCATCATATCATTAAATGATGTATCAAAACATCTATCGTAATTTTTTAATGTGACAACATTGTAGTTAAGGATTTCAATTGAATATTCGGTTAATTTTTGAATATTTGAATATTATTCGTGCATGTATTTCTGTATATTAAGAAGTCACTTTATTAAAACTTATTTTTGCCCAAATTTTGTTAGATTACATTGCCTGTTGATCATAAACAAATGGTTCAAACTTGAAAGAAGAAAGAAAACTGCGCCACACATCCTGACCCTTACTAGCAGTTGACTGATGCAATTTATATTAGATAATTTATATTGAGATAGGAATAAAAAGAAGCTAAATGATATTACTAATCTATTTTGTTTATTTAAACCGAGTTCAAGACATGCGCTGACAACTAGTACATGGTAACAATCAAAAAGTCTGATTAAAAATATAAATACACATGATGAATTCACGCATTTTTCTATATTCAATATTTGAATAATTGGAGTCCCTATGTGGAGCGCAACACACACTGGGCAAGTTGTAGCTCTTTCTTAAATATTCAGAAAGGAAAAGAAAAACCCTCATTTTTTTTTAAATATATCTCATACAAAAATGAACACACTTTCGGTTTAAGATAAATAAATTTATTCGCCTTTTTCTTCTATCCTGCAATTTTTTAAATATGAGCGATATATTCGCAATTTTCCACGATCGATTTGACCCAGACAAAATTTGAGCACAGGCTAGTAAAATGTCATTCTGAAACAATCGGTGACCAATATATTTCTATTCGAGTATGGCGTGAAAATATTGACAACTCGACTTAATATTTTTTAAAAATAGTGTGCACGATGGGTTATTTTCATTATTCATCCTAAAAATAATTGAACATATCGAAACATTACTTTTCCAGCATTTACTATGTAAATATTGGAACAACTCTAGAATTTGGACGAAACAATCTAACAACTTCTGTTGATTCGGAGGTAACTTTGAGGATATTCGTTTTTAATATAAAATTAAAATTGGTAGTTTAGTTATTTTAAATTAATATATATCGTTTTTTCAATATATTCACGCTATGCACGGATATATGAGGGCGATAAAATTTGAAAATTCAAAATATAAACACAAAAACAATAATTCAAATAAATGAACGAGTCAATCATAGAGTTAAATGTAACATTTTGACTTTTAATCAATAAATAATTATTTACCATCTCATGAACTGAAGATTAATTAAATCTATAAAACTTATTATGCATTTCTCACAAATCTTTCTGTCTATGTAAATATTAATTAATGAAACACTTGAAACGTATTAACTGTCAATTCTTGGTGGAAAGGAATTATTAAAAATAAAACACAAATTGTTTTGTGCTATCAGGAGCATCATCAGTTAATAGTGCTCACAATCCTGACCATTATAAAAAAGTGGAAGGCAGTACAAAACAAATCGTGTTTTATTTTTTAAATAAATTCATTAAGTTAAATGTAGCCGAATTGTGTTAGCTCTCGGGCATTTGTTTGTCCAACTCATTTACAGTGTCCACATGTTTAAATAACCAAACGAACACTTATGTGTTAAATAATATAATTTACGAGTGTATGTGGGTCTACATGCAATGGATCACTGTATTCACAATAGTTTATAAAACACAACAGTGATGAAAATACAATCCCAAACATTTTTCACATAAATAAAAGAATGTTAATCAGCAACTCATGATTTTACATGAAAAAATAAAAATATGTGAAAATCACTTACAAAAATTTACATTACATCTAATTTATTTAGAAAAGTATTCACGACCGTGTATAAGATATGAAATTATATTTGTAATAATTCTGTAAAATATAATATATATAACAGAAAGGAACCAGCAGATAGGGTATGTATTAATTCTATTGAGTGAGCGGGGGCGCAGCCAACGCCGGCACATCAGGAGGCACGCTGAGTTCTGAGAGAAGATTTCTGACGGCTGGCCACAGAGAACACTCTCCAGACACGCCGCCAAACTCAGCAAACCTGAAATTACAGACAGAATTATTACTGAACAATATTTCCCAAACCCAACTAGGAGTATTAGGGCTAATGAAGTTGTGACAAAAGTAAGGATGTAACTAGTGTCCGTTATAGCAGGCAAACTGAAGATAAGAGTATAGATATTTGTATTCATCATACATTACACCAGATAGATATCCCATATATTGTCGCCGTGGTGGTGAACTGACTTATTCCACAAAATGTTATGGTGGTGAAAGAATTAAGTGATATTTTTTATTTGCTGAAGGATCTAACACTCTTAATATGTTTGTAAAGAGATCCATGCTGCTTAAAATGGTGTTTTTTTATTTTATTGTCAGTAGTGAAAACCCTATGGAATATTGTGGGGTAATTATTGTTAAAAACACTTGTGTAAAGTAAGACTTTAAATTTTCAAATACCCATATCTCAGTAATTTACAAATGTGGAATAGGTTAGTTCGCCACCAATTTATAATTAGTGAAATAATTCATTGTCAGTCACAGCTTAAGTGTTGCAAATCACTACTGTTAAGTATAAGTTGAGCTCATAAAACGATGATCAAACGTTTGACTATACTGACCTTTTAAGTTGAGCAGAGGCTTGTTGGAGAAGTGGTGAAGGTGCATGATGAGCAGCGAGGTCCCTCTTTTCAGCTACCTGTGTGACGTTTGTTCCTATATCATACACTAGGGGCAGTACCACTTGAGATTCACCACGGGTCAGGCATAACTGAAAAAAATAATAATTCCATTTATTGACGGACTTTTCATTTTCCACAGCATTTTCCCCAGCATGTATTTTTTTCAAAGGTGCAATATTTGAACGACAGAGTTTATAACTAATTACTTTTAAGGTGTTAACTGTCAATTCTTGGTGGAAAGACATTATATTTTAGTTTATAACTGCTAGAAACAAAAATCAATATGCTGCATCATTATTGTCATGACACACAGTTGTAAATTTAAAAACATAATTGTATTTCAGTATTTAAACTGCTGTGTCGAAGTTTAGGCTTAAGTTTCATTATTTTAAAAATGATTGGTACATGTCCGGCGCAGCGTAAACTAAGAGATATTCTACAACGTCTGTCGCACCATAGAGGGTATTAAAGGCTCACAGTTGTGCTAGAGGGCCAGATGTCATCCTCACAGGTAGGGCTGAAAATCTTTCACTCAAACACTTACAGCTTCTGAGAATCTTTGGAGCTCAGTTTCCACAGGTCTCTGACCCGTACGACAGAACTGGTCTTATTGATGTTTTTTATAAGAAAATTTTCGTGATTTACGCAGACATTATTATAATCAATGCATGCTGTACACTAAATACTAGTTACACTAGCCTGTTATAAGGTAATGCAAGAGAGATAAATATAATAAATGTTTGTATTGCGAATTCAAAGCAAGATGATAAAATTTTCCTCATGGAGTAATCTTGAATGGACAACTCTTTAGGCACATATACCTGAAAAAGATTCACAGTAGTCCCAGGGTTGAAATTTTTTTAATGAAGACAGCGGTCGATTTCATAACAGGTTATATAGCAAAATTTTATTCAATCAACACTTTGAGTCACTAAAATATTTTTTCTCAGTTCGAATGAAAAACAGAATAAGCTCCACGTGAATACATATTAAAAGATAAATTGATTTTTTTGTTTTGAAAAGTATTTCCGGTAAGATTCTGGGCAATCAATTTTATGATACTAGTGGTTGTCATCTTTTAATTTAAAATTATTACTCTCAGACCGGCAGTATATGGTAATGCTAAAAAGTTCTGAACACATTTTTAAAAGTATCGAATATATTTTTATTTCAACATTTTAAATAATACTTAGACATAGCTTACGTAACATAATTTTATATGGAATTAGAATGTGTCAAATCTGAAAACTATAAAAAGTATTCATAACTAAAACTTCAATCTAAACTTTATAGAACTCAAGTTATTAGAATGAAATCAGTGAACTTTTGCTATTATAAATGAACAATAAAACAGAGTATTGTTTTCCTGTGCAATGCACGCTTCTGGGGAGGTTTTATGTATGTATCTACTATGTGTAAACGAAACAGTATCAGTGATATATTACTGTTACACATTCTTTTTCTCTGTTACACAAAATGAAAATAAAATACTAGGCACTTGAGACTTACAAAGATCAATATTTTATTTCTGGCCAGTAAGACGGCAGGATTCGCGGTCGGCACGATGGGTGCAGCCTGCGGAGGTATCCGTAAAGCCCATTGCAGACACCACCCCGGCTGAAGACCTCCGCTGACCGTGCTCGGCCCGGCCAACTCCCGCCTCATCAGCTGCACCAAGTCTCTGATGACTCCTGGAGGAGAACCCCACAGACGGCCCCATCCCCACACAGAATTAGGTTTATACGGGGGAGCTACTACTCGCGATTCAAAGAATTTCTCAATCACCTGTGAATCAATGGAGATTTTACTCGTTTTTATTTCAGATTGACACATAATTGTTATATTACAACAGAATTAATTAGATCTATGACGCGGTGAAAATAATTCACAATTAATCTAGAGTGAAATGACTTTGCTTTGTTTTAACCATATCCATTATTTTCTGTAGCTTAGCCGGTAAAGACAAATAACAATTATTGATATTTTCATTTTAACATTTGATATTTTGATATTCAAAAATTACTTGAGTATTGGACATTTTCTTTAATATTCGGAGGGAATGGATTCAGCAACACTTGGCCACAACCGTGCAGAGATACAGCTTTATGTGTTAGTTAACAGAACTATGTCCAAATAATATTATAAATGAATACATATAAACAGAAGGCAATGGTAGGTGTCCATTATAATAAGTAACACTACCATCAATTTGGGGAAGTTTGCTAATCGTTCTAGGATTGGCCCACTACATGGAAAAAGGTTTGACATTATGCCGTTATAATACCATGATAATACTAATGCCATTTGAATATATCTTAGTCAAGCAAAGGTATTGTGTAGCCTCTGGTGGTAAAAATATGAATTAATGTGTAACATTGTTGAATTTGTAAGCTTGGAATGATAAAACACAATTTAAAAACTTATCTTGAAATGAATTGGATTAGCCATATTTTCAATTTGTATTACTAATCTGTAAACCAAAAGCTGCATATTTTTTCCCATCTCAATTATGTACAGAATACATGAAAGCATAACTCCCTTCCTCGCTAGTTCATGCCTGCGTGCAAGACCCTACCTGTAGTTCATCAGCACTCCATTGGTCTTTATGGTCAGGCAGTGGTGCCAGAGTGAGGTGTAAACTCTGCATGTGAGCTGGATGCAAAGCAACACGCCCTGTTAACCCGCCGACTTCTGTGCGGAATACAACAACTCCCGGTTCAGAGCAGGCCACCAGAGTCAACTGTAATAAATGAGACATAATAAAGACATTAAATTAATTAATATAAGGTAGCAATAAGGTCAATATATCTAGTTCAACGAGAATAATTGTAAGATATAATTGATAGCTATGATAGTGATAGATCTCAACGTATAATAATAAGTCTTGGGTAACTGCTCCTAAGACACTCCTGGCAATCATTTTAAAGTAATGTAAACACTACTGTAATCTTACATATTCTAACATTAAAAACAAAATTAATTCGATATTTTCAGTTTGAGTTTTTCTAGGAAAAAAACATATGATAATTCTTTTAGAACTAAATACTTTCACCTAATAACATGGAGTCCTACCAAGTAAATGGCCAATTCAGGCAATAAAATGAATTAAGTAATTGATCACTTTTAAGGTCAATTCTTGGTGGAAAGGCACTTGTTTTTCAAAAATAAAATAATTGTTTGGTATTGAGTATTCGCTGGCTGTAAATGGCGAATGATTAAAACTCGTCACCTGTTCTTCCTGTTGTATAAATCTTTGCAGATGTCTCCTCATATAGACACATCCGAGGAACCTCTCGATGGGAGCCAATGCGGGACCCGGAGCGCCCGGTGGGGGTTCACACGGAAGGCAGAGAGATTCTAAAGCTGAAACAGGAAGAAGTGTGGCCACTGCACCTGCCCATGCCCGGCCTCCAACTAACACTCGGCCAGCACCCATCGCACAAACTGTAAACAAAAAATAGTTCAATTATGAATACTATAAATACATAAAATATTTTCGGAAATGGTTTATACAATTTTTTTTTAAATAATAATAAACAGTAATATAAATACCTTTATGTTCCTGAGATCTAGCTGGTGATGGTCGTGGAACACTAGGTGAACCAGGCCATGCGGTGAATGGACTCCCTGCAAACAAGGGTATTTCAATTAAATGAGGGTTATTCTAGAGATCTATCACATTTCAGATTTGATTCTTAAAACACAAGAACCCTAAAATACCTTCATTAACTGTCTACAGAAAGAAATCGTCATAAGGCTAATATCAAAAAATTGGCTAACGGTAATATCTCCTTACCTCATTCTTCCAAACTAACCCTGAATTATTAGTCAAAGGCGTCAATCAATTTAGTTTAGAAATTAGCTTTGGTTTTATGCAGGTTTAAAAAATTATGAAACAATAAGCCAATTTTTTATAGAAGGTCGAGTTTTTTTGTGTAAATTTTTTATATGCAATTTACTGTGGAATGAAGCACAAAAAATACTTCACTGGAGTAGTAATTTTCGTCTTACCTGGTGGCATGTAAGCAGGTCCAGGTGAAGCACTGGCGAGTGGCGGAAGTGGCGATGCTCCAGGATGTTGCGGTGAAGCTGGACTAGCGTGTGCAACGCCTCCCATAGGTGGCGATGTTAAATTAAATGAACCGCCATGTCCCTGAAATGATGAATAATGCATAACTCATTTAATATAGGTAACAAGATTTCATTATCAAACATTTCCTTTTTATACGGCATCTCAAAAGTCGACCAGAAAATAACTATGCAACACGTAACGTTGCTGGATAAAAGTTAATTTCACTAATATAACATTCAAATATCTTTTAAGGTGTTAACTGTCAATTCTTGGTGGAAAGACATTATATTTTAAACAATGAAACACAAATTGTTTGTACTACTTCCACATATTTATAATGATCAGGACCGGTTTCGCTCATCACGAGCATTATCAACTGATGAATTATCATCAGTTGATGAGCGAAACCGGTCCTGATCATTATAAATATGTGGAAGTAGTACAAACAAATTGTGTTTTATTTTTTAAAATATTCAAATATCTAAATAATGCTGAAAGGAAAAGCAGTAATAAAACGGTTACCTGATGCGGGCTGGCAGGATGTGGGGTGTGTGGCGCAGAATGAGGAGTATGAGGTTGGGGAGGGGTCAGCGGGGCAGGGAATCTCAACAAGGCTGTTGACATGCCACTTCCACTGCTGTTTGGCCCGCCCTCTCGAGGGGAAACAGGACTCGGAGGATTGTCATCTTCAGACACCACTCTTGCACCGCTTTCTGATACGTACAGCGACAGGAAACTCTGTAAATATAAATTACTAGTGAGTACCCGGCATGCGTTGCAATTCCACTCAAAGAATGAAATGGTTTGTGTTTTAATTCTGTTTATTTTAGTGCTTTTGTAGAAGAGGTCTGCACGGGCTAAAATTTCATAAAATTACCTACTTTTTCGAAGTTTCTTTTTTTATAATTTTCTGGTATTTATAAATTACAATGCAATGATTGCCAACATTTCTATGTGGGTAAAACCACACGTACATTAGATATAAGGGTATCAGAACATTTAGCTGCCTTTAGATTAAAAAAAGAAACTTGGACATTCGCAAATCACTTGCTAATGGAGAACCATACGTTTAATGCGGATGATGGGGTTAAACTGTTGCATAAAAACATGGGGGATCATAAATTATTTTATCAGGAAATTTTAGAAATTAATAGAGCCCAGTTAAACTCCTTACCAATCTTGAATGAGCAGCTGAACCTTCCTAATTCTCCGCTATTATATCCGATACGTTGAAACACCTAACAGATGTCACTAAATGTGGAATGATTGTATATATTTACCCATTCGTCGAATTACATCCCGTTAAAACCCACAATACTATTATAATTGTAAAATCACTGGTATTTCTAAAAGAAGTTGAAAAGCGGCAATTCGCCTTCGGCAATTCGTCACTCTGTTAATATGGTGTTTACAAAATAAGGTTTAGGGCGATTTCCGAAATTTTAACTCAGGTATCGGTGTGGCTCTCAGACGTATAATGTATTGCCTCGTAAATGATATTTGTCGCATTTGTATCTTCTATATAAGCGTTAGACACTGTTTACTGTCTCTCAGTTCGAGTCCATTCGTGTGCTCGAATGCCTGAAGATGCCGAAAGGCGAAACCCGGGTCGTTAGTGACAAAATACATGGAAGTGTACAAAATCTCAATAATCCAAATTTAATTCATTTATACTTTTTAAACAATATAATAAGTTATTGTTTTCATATTTCCAACGATATTTGGTATAAATTATTTAAGTTGTGAAAAACCTTATGGCTGACTCATGACCCAAACATAGTACGAAATATTTTTCTTAAATTTGAATTCCTCACCCAGACTCGGCCCAAGCCTGAATCTGAATTGTCTTTATCCAGCCGAGCCCAGGCCCGTGAAGACCTCTATTTTGGATATACAATATTTTTTGTCTTTACATTTTGTTCATAAATGTCGCTAGTTGTAGGTATTTGATTAATTTTTTTAGATTTTTTTTAATTTTAAATTTTTTTCTTCAGAAACCTGCACGGGTGTGCGCACAACAACTTACCAAAGTTTGATCGAAATCTGATGAATGGTAAAGGAATGCATAGAGGACAAACAAACAAATCTTCATTTCTATCTATATATATATATATATATATATATATATATAGATAGATTTATTGCAAAACTTGGCATTGCTTTCAAAATTTCAGTTTGTCATAAGAAATTTGTTGGAATCACTGTAATAAACAAATAATTGACAAGGATTCTCACCCTGCCACAACAGCCCATGGCTGATACTGTTCTGAAGCATTCAACCCTGTGTGAAATGACTAACTCACTGTCGAAGCGAAAACAATTGATAAAATATTAATTACTTTCTCACTACTTACACAAAAAAATCTACCTTATCATAAATTTATTTTTAAAATAGATTTTTTTATTTAATGCGAAACATACCTTAAGACCTTGTGTTGGTGTAAACTGTCCAACGACTGCACTACGATCAAATCTTGAATAGGCTCCATCCCTTACAGCAACCGAACCCCCTCCTCGGACGGCAACTTCAAGGCAATACGCCCCCTGATACGCTACACGGACCTGCCGATATAAAATAAATGCAATGACACAATGAATAACAACATCACAGGCAGTTATTTATGTCAAGCAAAAAAAAGCTGTTTTCAACATTTTTTCATGTAATTTTTTGTTTGAAAATCTGAATTGTTGAGCTGATAATACTGGGCTGATAGATTGAGATAATACATGAAAATGTACAAAATCTCAACAATTCAAATTTGATATTGAAATTCCATCAAGCACCCTCAGTCGATGTCTTAAATTATATCAATATGTATTGTTTTCAAATATGTTATAAAAGTATCTTGAGGTTATGTATTTACCTTTCTCCAGGACTGGGGAACAAGGGTGAAGGCCTGAACTGGCACTTGAGGTCTAGCAGGCTGCAGACCAAGGTGAGGTGTCGCCGGTAATCTACCGAGAGCCACTAAGGGTGCGTATGTCTCACGCAGTGCCGCCATCAGCTGCAGCAGGTCTTTGCATCTGAAATGGCATGAAGGAAAGGTTTATAATAAACTGCTTCTTATCTAACTATTCTTGAGTAAAGGGATTATAGAAAAATAAGATGAATAACATCATGTTATGTTATTTCAACTGTAGCAATTTTTAGAAAAGTTGACGGTTTATAAATATGTTTCACACCTGTTGAGGAACGCTTCAAGCTGATGATGAATCAGTGCATGGGCATTGGCGGCGCCGGGTGCAGCAGCAGGCTTCAGACGCAAACGCCCTCCCGCCCAAGACACTGCACATCGAGCTCTTCCACCGGGACCGGCTCCCAGCACTAAACGGCGATAATCATACGAAACTATGGACACATGAGCCTCAGCTGCTTCTCGGTCTAATATTACAAGAAAAAAATGGTTACTTTTACTATATGATCTATATTAGAAGTTTCTTTGTATATTAGTACTATATGATTCATATTAGAAGTTTCAAATACCGGCAGGATCCCGCTGTGTGTATTGATAAACAAGTGAATGCAATCGAACCACAGTTGCCCAATCAGCCATCAACGCTTCTGCCGCTCGTCCAGCACCCTCTGCGCACATTTCATACTGGAAATAAACACAGCGCCGCATTCCTGAACAAAATAAAAATGTAAATAATTGAACTCTAGTCGGTACATACATAAATGATAATGACAAAAATTCCGCAGAATGCCAATTACTCAGACAATAAAAATTTATATACCTTGTTCTTTAGGATGCGAGCTTCTAATCGGAGAAGCATGGAATACCAATTCGGCAGTCCAGACTCTCGCTTGATTTCTCGGCTGGACCCGCACGGCTGCAGCCAACAGTCTCCGAGTCAGAGCTCTCGCACCCGCAGCCGACACGCCAGGCGGACATGGAAGGGAGACGAGGCGAAGAGCAGGTCCACCTCCGGCTTCCACTTGCAATCCACCGTGGCAAACGCCTCGACTTGACAACTATAAATAAAAACCAACTAATAGGAACAAATCTGACTGCCATACAATGTCATTACTCTGAAATAACAACATGAAATAAAGTGTGGTTTATCATGTAATATTATATCTTGTCAACATATTTACGGTTTAGTATACAATAAGTTATTTGAATATCAATAAGGTGCAAGGCGGTGCATATAAATTATATTATCTAACCTCTTGTGCCAAATAAACAAATGGAATTCTCTCATCAGCAGCTGCAACTACGTGAGCCAATTCTGGAAGGAAATAAGCCGGCTGCATAGATCTGACCGATCTACCGACAGCGGTTGCCTTCCGCTTTCCTGTGGGTCCTGAAAAATAAAATAATATATGCATTTGATTGCTGTGTTTTAATGTGTAGATAAAAATTGAGTTGCTTCAATAAATCTCAATGCCAACTTTACAACCTTGATTTAACAATGTTTCAAATTAACCATATATAAATAACAACTGTCACAACAGCAAAAAAATCCTTCACAATAAATCATTTGTTTTTGTACCTGGTGGATCAACTGTAGTGAATGGGCCGTGTGTCAATACAAATGTATCAAACTGCACCAAAGATAGAACCTTAAGGAACGCTCCTCCCGGTCCACCGTGCTCAGCTTCGATTTCTTCTTCGTCAGGTCCACAGCGGCGGACACCGGCTAAGTAGAAGCACAGCTTTACATTGCTAGGACCTTCTGATAGCATTTCTACTACCTATCAACAAGATTAAAAACACGTTTATTACCAATTTTAAAGAATACAATAAAAGAGAAAAAAAACTTATGATTTTCTCACCAATATGTGGTTGGCATGTCTGTGTAAGGTGACATATAATCTATGTGTCGATAGCCTTGTGAGTGGATGTCCTGGTGGAGTCAATAGAGGAAGACGTTCAGCTGCTTGTGCGGGAAGATGTTGTAGTGTTTTTTCACACCGACGGGCCATTAACCAGAATCTAAAATCACACAACAAAAACCACATTTGATTCAATAAACTAACTCATAAAATAGAAGACAACCTTTGCAGCCTAGGGATATTTCTCTCACCAAACAGAAATTGTTGAAATTGAATTTTGCTTTGATTAATTTTTATATCTTGAGGGACTTCATATGATTTACTTGAGTTTTTTCTAAGTAATTTGTAATAATTGTATTTTCCCAACTGTGCCAACTCACTGCTATAAATCGCAGCCACCATTGGATGGGGACAAAGATGGGTGTCCTCAGTCTTGGCCCAATCCTTCTTTAGTAAGTATTTTTTTCAAATTTTCACAGAGCTCATACTATCTTTTGCTTGGGGTTAAGAACTCACTTGTGGTTAATATTATTTACCTTAAATCAGCAAGAAGTGGCGCTAGCTTAACAGGATCGTTGGCTGCCAAAGCGAGGGGTAGAGCTGGCGCCACGGGTGCCTTGGGATGCTGGGGGACATGACATCTGAGCGAACCGCAGTGGACACCTACTGCAACTAGGAGTTGTTCAGCACGAAGACACGGGGCTAGCAATGAACAAGCTAGTATACACGGAGAACCACCTAGAGAACATTCCACCTAAAAAATAGTATCAAAAATGATTTGACTGAATTAGTTTACAGCTCTAGTTTTGCCAATGTGAAGAATTACTGTATTAAAAATGAAATTCACTCACTCCCATTTCGGTCAAAAGTGTTTTCAGATCTTGCAACCGGGCCCTCGATCTCACATGTATGGTTGTGACGAGCAATCTCTCCATGGAGAGCCTCGACGCATGCAAGGCTTTAGCGGCGGATGCTTCCTGTTCGCTCCCTAGTTGAGGAACATGTGCAGCTACTAGTGGTCGACCCGGAGCAGCTGCATCGGCTTGCACAGTCACGCGGTACCCCAGTTCACATCCCATCTCTCTGTATATATATAAATAGAGATAATAACTAAAGAAATATTTAATTTTGATATTTTATCCCATTTATTAAAGAACGGTGATCTATTTTATGAATGATTAGTGGGCAGAGAAAATAGTACTAAAATGATCATTTACCTCCAATAAGAAACTGTCAATTTCCTGCCGGGAACATACTGATCAACCTGCACGTGTCGCCCCAGTCTGTCTCTCGCCAATCGGAGAGTCTGGGTGTAAAGAAGTTCAAGTTGAAGTGATCGGCAAAAATAACTTAGGACAGCTAGCAGAGCTCGGAGACCGCCACCGGCTGCCAGACGGGCTTGCGCAACACCCCGAATATATGTCACCTGGCGCTGATGAACTAATGGTTTTCCTTCTGTAATATTACCGAGAAAAATCAGATGTTTTACATATTAAAATATAGTCCAACCCCACGCAATTATAATTCAGCATCGTTTATAGTGCAACATGTCTCATTTTTTTGTGACATTTGCTCAACCTGAATCCAGAAAATAAATGATTACACCACAAAATATTTAACTACAAAACCAACCTCCAATTTCACTGTCCTGCACAAGTATCGCGACATCTAGCAGCCTCCATGGAAGTTGAGGAGAGTCACCCATCACCGTCAAAGACACGCTAAATTCTTGGCCAACTTGGAATGTCACTCTACCATTTTCCACCTTGACAAAAGTTATAAAATTGATAGTTAATTTATTGTTCTGAGTTTTTAATGAATTTGCACTCTATAGCTGACATTATGATCCTACCTTAAAAGTTCTCATGTTATCCGGTAGTGCGCAAGCGACCAATCGCTGTCTAATGACATGATTCAGGGCGAGGAGGGTCGCCCTCTTCTCAGCCGGACTTAAGCCTTCCGCCGGCACCAGCCTTTCTCTGATGCAAGCAGGGAGTCGGGCGTATGTTCCTTGGGTGAGTACTTCTACAGCAGCCGGAATGTGAAACGTTGGCAGTCTAAAACCATTACAAAATTTAATGCTTTTTCCATGTTTAATAATAAAATCATTTTATCATTTTGCTGCAAAATTTTAAACAATTATAAATATTTTTCTTTTTCGTAATATGAATATTAAAAAACTAGTATGACCGTACCCGTCTTAGATGACGGTATTGAAATTGAAATACTGAATATCTAAATTAGCTAGTAGGTCGGAACTGTGTGCATTGATTGCATAACATTTTATTTTATATATACACCGTGAACGCTTAGGTAATTAGAAAATTTCATGCCTACATGTGATATGTGATAATAATAAATCACCTACTGAGCGGTCTGGGCTATTATATATAATTTAAGACATTGCCAGAAAGTGCTTGATGGAATTTCAATATCAAATTTGAATTGTTGAGATTTTGTACATTTCCATGTATTTTGTAATATATAATGTTGTCACAAAATAGGAAATGTACAAAATCTCAATAATTCAAATTTTATTATATATAAGATAACCCAGCTTCAATCGGGTTATCCAATGTGATATTAAAAAAAATCAGAGCAATTCTACAAAGACAGATTGACCTGAAAAATACCCTCGTCGGTAGGGACAATATTGACCTGCGTTAAAATTTTCGTTAAAAATAAATATAAAAACTGAAAATATAAACATATCGGGTGTAAATTGTAACCGATTTTTCTGGTACTTTAGCTGAGTTGTCGCACTGCTTCGTTGTGTAATTACGGGTTTGAAGTCCCAAATAGAAATTTTCATACATTTATTTATCAATCGACTTAAGGATTTTCATTTAGGTGACAGCCATAACGGAATCGACAGCAAAAATTATGTATAGTGATTGGCTAAAAAATGAAAACTATATTTTTAATTTATTGATTGAATTGGTACTTACTTGGTAGAACTCCATTGTAATAGGATAAAATATCAAAGTATTTAGTTCTAAAAAAAATTATTAGGTAGTTGTTAGCTATTTCGGCTTAACGCCATCGTCACACCTAATAAAATTTTGTGGAACTAAATACTTTGATATTTTATCTTATTAAGTTTTTAATATTATTTTTCCCAATGTATTATTGTTGTATTTTTCCCGTGACTATAAAGTTTCATTGACAATTAAACTGTTTAAGTATTGCAGGTTTAAACAACTTTATTATGTTGAAAATATTTTACCTGGCATGCACGAGAGTTTCCCTGGCCATTCTCGCAAGCATATCAGCTGTGTCTACAAAGAGAAGCGCCTGTTTGTCCAAAAATGCCATGATGTGAGCAGATCTGTCGACTTTTGATGCGCTTCCAGCCCATTTTACAAGTGCAAGCAATCGAACAAACAGCTGACGCGTTCTCGCCGACAATTTGTATATTTCTACTTTTCGCTCTATGTCTGTTTTCCGCGGAAGACTGTAAAGAAAGTAAAAAAAATGATGAATATACTTTAAAACGTCCTATTCTCTTTCTAACCGAAAATTTATAATATGCCGCTAATAACACTGCAGTTCTGTAGGACATTTAATAACGAAAATGAAAAAATACAAGGGAATCAAGGATACCGATAATTTACGTGAAATGGAACTTCTTATAGCAAATTTGAAATATGGCGACGAATTTTCATCATAATAATTTGTATTTCACATAATTTCTTATTTTCCTTGATTTCTGTGTTCGATTTTTCTTATCTGCATTTAAATTTCCAAGATAATGGCATATTTTTCAGCAGGATCAAGTAGTTTTTCAAGCAGAAAAAGAATAGCATGTTGTTAAGCATATTTACCAAGAAAATAATAAACTAGATAATATCATATTATTGACACGATCATCGAATGGATGAATGGATTAATCTAAGTGGTGGTATTGTTTATTTTTATCAACTTAAATCTATGGAAAATAAGACCTAACCACAAAAATATTGACACTTATAAATGTTTTAACTACTTACAGTTCTGCAAGCACTGTCAATTCGTGATATGTTCTCTGAACGATGAAGTCTATCAGCATAGCGAGGGATATCGAGCCCCCACGGGCTCCACCACCCTCCGAAACGGGCCCGCATCCTTCTATTGAGACTGGCACCATTTTTAGATTTGTATAAAAAATTACATGGTACGAGGTGGAATTGAGCACTGATAATATATTGACAGGTTAAGCTGAGATAAGTGTAAGTTTAATTGTAAATTTATTAGTTACAAAACAAACAACAAAGGGAAAGCTTAAAGAATTGTCAACCCGCTGCAAATCTGACAACCACACAAATATACGATCATAGAGAACTACTTCATGCTTGTATACTATCAAAGACAATAAAATTTTCTATTTACGTTCTATACCAGCGCTCAGAAACCTATGCTACGCGTGCCACTATATCATTAGCATTATATATGGACATAAGTGACTACGTTGCTGCAGGGATGACGATGATAGGAGCTTTAGAAGGTCGCTTACCACCCGATACGAGGCGAGCTTGAGCCGTCGGTATCAACTCCCTCATTCCGCTCATCGGATTCGGTCTATCTGCTGATGTTTACATCCAAGTGTTAGTCATATTTCATATATTGAATGATACGTAAGCAAACTCATTAATATAAAACTACAAATAACCTGTATTCAATAGAGTAGGCTGTCCTTGAGTGGGCTGCCTGCCTCTGGGAGCGACGCTCGGCCTTTCTGTTAAGCTAAGCATACATCTGGACAATCAGTTGCTAGACTGAGTGTCCAAGTGTGGACAGTCAAATAGAGCAGTGTCACTGCGGTCTAGCTGAAATTGTAGTGTGGACAATCAGTCTCGCAGTGTCTAAGTTACTCTAGCAGTTTTCAAACCCGTTGGAAATTTTTAGCTAGAGCGCAGACAGCAACATGAACGAAGCCTGACCTTTCAGTGAATAGGTAAAGAATTGCTTCAAAACTTAATAGCTTGGCGGAAAAGAAGCCGCTTAAAATAACATACCGATAAACACATTTTTAAGCATTGCAAAAAAATGTAATTCCATGATATCACTTTTTTTATGTAATTACATGATTTTAATACTTTTCAAACACAACCGTTAAAACTTCATATAAATAATAAGTGAATAGAAAGTTGTATCCATATTTCAAGCACCATTTTTTATAGTTACATAAATATTTTTATTTTATTTTATTTTATTATAATTTTACTACCTCTTAATGGAGATATCCCAACAGAAGTTTTTTTATGAGAACTGCTTGTTACTCAGTTGCTCAAGATCACTTTTTTCGAAGAGCTAGGACAGGACTAGTGGTTGGTTAATCGCTCTCGCTACGACCCGTTTTTTTCGATCGCATGGGTGGTAGGGAGTTTTAGAGATCACAAACATTCATGACTACGAACAAAAATCCATAACTTGATTGAAAGATCAATTCATGAGGCTGCATCCAAGATCGACTATTTTTAACTGAAATGAGTGCCTCAAAAAGTTTCCAATAACCAGGTGTGGACGACCGGAACACTGCTCTAGCTAGATTGCTCTCGCAACTTGTTTGTGTCCAGATGTGGACAGCGTTGACACTACTCTAGACACTGAATGTCCAGATGTATGCGTAGCTTTACACTGTCATACCGTGATAAAATAGCCGATTGGCTATTAGCTTAATGCATCAGTACACATTTTTACTCAGTTAATGGAATTTTAATGTAACTATATTTGTGATTTCAGGTTATTATTTATTGATTTGTAAGAGGTCCTTAACACTTTAATTGTAGACCTTTGTTTTATTTTATTTGGTTTATGTGTAATTTGTTTGATAATCAGTAATTTCTTGTCTTAATTCATGAACCAACTGTTTCATATACCTTAATTTTTAACACTTAATTTTATATAAATAGGCCTGTTATTTTTGTATTTTTATCAGTTGATAATGCTCGTGATGATCGAAACCGATCCTGATCATCATAAACATGTGACAGTAGTATAAATGAATTGTGTTTTATTTTTTTAAATATAGTATCTTTCCACCAAGAATTGACAGTTAACACCTTAAAAGTGATTATTATATTTGTTGCTATTAAAGCGTTTTCGATATAGTGTACCTACTACTGTGAGCAAACATTCTCAATTATGCAATGAATAATAAACCTTTATCGAAATCGTTTAACTGAAAAAAAAACGGAAATGTGCATATTAGAAACTATGAACCAAACTATTAACCAAATATTGAGGTGGTCACTAATGTTTAATGTTTTTTATTTTATGATGGATTTACGTAGCGTGTATTATTATGGTCAAAAAAATGTCGTACAACTATTTTACTAGTTTTATTTCAATGGCACGTTGAGTGTCCAGTACTTTGAATTACCTGTTTTCTGACACGCCAATGCATTTGGGTTGCCGATCGCTGTCCTATACGACTACCTATCTAGCAGTCATGATAGCTACGGTGAATTCGGGGATGAAGAGTTTATGGGATGGAGGGCGAACAGATTATTTAAATCATTTATCAATTATAAATGACACTAGGCGTTTTCTTGCTAATTGAGTATTTATCTCTCTGACATACATAACGAGCTTATACAACAGTTTATCAATAAAACTATTAATGAATTAATATTACGATTTTTAGCAATGATTCATTTATTCGCTTTGATAACTATATCGTGTACCTACCTACGTACATACGTAAATACATATCTACATAATAGTGGTACTTTTTGTAATAATAAGGTAGGTAGACACAAAGTTGCAAAATATTTTGTATACCTAGCTACAATAATCTGTTTTTGATTTTTTTTGTATTTTGAATTTTATTGCAGTTTCAGGGTAGGATGTAAATTACACATTTTCAACAGGCAAAAAAAGTAAAATTTTAGACAATGAAAGGTAGGTTTTCAATTTATTATGTTTTCTCTAATAAGTATTATCAAGCACCTCGATATTTCTTTTAACAAATCATTGTCTATTGTTTCTTTGCGTGTAAAGTTTAGTTTGTCTGTGGCGTTGGTGCTCTTGAAATCGCCATGGCAGATCCTTTGAGTTTACTTCGTCAATATAATGTAAATAAAAAGGAGATTATTGAAAGAGATAGCCAAATAATATTCGGAGAATTCTCCTGGCCAAAAAATGTCAAAACAAACTATCTCATGTGGGGGTAAGTATGTCGTAGACGCCCTCGAAAAAAGTGCTCTACCCAGATTGACGTTTTGTTTTGATCGAAAATTGCAATGTGTCGTGTACATATTTTTGCTTAAAACATGAATGTTTCAGGTCGGGAAAGGACGGGAGTGTCAAGGAGTATTACACATTGGAATGTCTGTTGTTTATACTCAAGAATATTACCCTTACTCATCCAGTTTATGTCCGACAAGCTGCTGTAAGTACCTGCATAATTATTCTGTATTCTCTCGTTATGGTTATACCATTTGTTTTGAATGTTGTGTTATAAATACCTATGCACAACCTCATCATTTGAATGCTGCATATTCATTGTCACCTATTATCATAACTAATAGTCTGCAGTGCTCCCTGAAAAAATCCTGGTAGCTAAATTAACACACAATATTATCTAATTAATTGTAATTATGTAAAGCAATCATATCTTAAAATCAAATTTGAATTATTGATGTTTTGTACACTTCCATGTATTTTGTCACCAACGACACGGGTTTCGCCTTTCGGCATCTTCAGGCATTGGAGCGCACGAATGGACTCAAACTGACGGAAGTGTAAAAAATATCAATAATTCAATTTTCATATTGAAATTCCATCAAGCACCCTCAGTCGATGTCTTAAATTATATCTTAAAATGTTACGCTAAAATTCTACCTGGGTTTTACAAGTGTTTACACAATAAGTTGAACAGTATATCCCATCTTTCAGGCTGCCAACATTCCCGCTGTGAGAAGACCTGACAGAAAAGAACTCTTAGCATATTTGAATGGAGAGACTTCAACATGCTCTGCTATAGACAAAAGTGCCCCCTTAGAAATACCCATCCAGGTAACATCCATCTATCTGATAATAAAATGCATAAATTATTATTAACCCAATATAGTTTGTGAAGTTGTGGCAAGTAGACATTAGGTCAGTATTGCAAACAATGCATATCAATGCGCCAAATATATGTATTTGAGAATTGTTTGGTTAACTCGAGAATGAAATAAAGTCATTTGACATTAGTTTGCAAACATACTGTTTGTTGTGTTATTTCAAAAATGTTAATATTTAAATCAATATTTGATAGTTGAAAGAAACAACTCCTAATCTTTCTGCCACCGTGTTTCACAATGTTATAGGATAGTGCAAAATGTTAAAATTGAGTTTTTCCAGATATTAATAAGATAAGTTGTAGTTTTGATTGCAATTTTTACTATTTGAAGCCATAATGTAATTTATTATCAGGTAAAACGGTCATTGGATCACGATGGATCAGACACCTTGGCCAAGAAGGCGCGTTTCGAAGAACTTCACGTGCAGAAAGTTCGAGAGCAGTTGGCCGCCAGATTGGATGGACCAAAAGAGGCTTCTGTCACAGTCGACAATATCAAGTAATCATGTCAAACTTTGTCGCATTGAAATTATCAATATTGTTAAAATTATGGCTACTCAAGTTAATACTCCTCAATCTATTAATGTACTGGTATTTCATTTCTACTTATTTTCTGACTATTTTCATGAAACTTTCTTTTGATTATTTATAGTTGTTAATACAAATATTGAATCAATTGTTTATTCCAGTATGTTTCAATATTTATTCAATCCCTAATTGAGTCCCTGAATTTGAAATAATGAAGGCATGTAATAAAATAACAATTTCATTGAAAATTTAGGTCCCTGTCAGAAGCTATGTCCGTAGAAAAGATTGCAGCCATAAAGGCTAAGCGTCTCGCAAAAAAACGTACCACTATTAAGAGTAATGACTATTCAGACACCTTGGGTGCTGTAGGTTCGGACCTAAGAGTTATATTAGACTATGACGTGGACCTCACCAAGAATATTATCAGCCGAGAGAGACAATGGAGGACTAGGACAACCGTTCTGCAAAGCACGGGAAAGGTGAGACCCTCAACCGATTTTTTAAATAGCGGCAGTTACTTGAGGGATGGTATCTGCTATTTCTGTTGTTGAATCTCCATAGTACTCTGTTGGTGTTGTGGCTCGTTTATTCATTTTTGAAATCTAGCATATCATAGCTTACACAAATATTTTTTATAAACCATCTATATTCTGTATTAAAGATTTTAGAATTGTCACTGCTTCTTTCAGATGTTTTGTAAGAACATATTAGCTCTTCTGGGTTCGATACGTGCCCGCGAAGAAGGCCGAAGCGGGACATTGGGTCCAAGAGGTGGCACTATGCCTAATTCGGGTCCCACTAGCATGATGCCTCCGCCAGCTCGGCCCGGTGTCCACAATAACGCGCCGCCATACTCAAATACGACCCAGGGCCAGCACAACGCTCAGCAATTGCCCCAGGCCACCATGTACAATCGTTACGATCAGGAGAGATTTATTAGACAGAAAGAAGGTATGATATCTTAAAGCTATTCAAACAGTTCCTAGTTGCAAATAAAACTCTCGGCTACTGCTAGTTTCATAACAATAATCCAAATTTGATATTGAAATTCCATCAAGCACCCTCAGTCGATGTCTTAAATTTTATAAAAAATTAATTCTAGTTTACAGCTGATAATTGAAAAATTCACACTATGGGTTGATGTACTTTTGTCAGTTTTTCAGTACTTGATCAAACAGAAAAATTCTCTATTTCAACATTAAAAATTTCACTTAACATTGACCGTATCATGAATTTTGACTATATATTGGATTTCAATCATTTGCCCATTTTAGGCTTATGACAATACCAGTGATGGCAGTTTTTTTTTAATTATTAAAATTAAATGCATTTATACAAAGTACAATATGAAATGTAACATTAATTGGTTTTATTTTTTAGAAACTGAGGGCTTCAAGATCGACACTATGGGCTCTTATCACGGTATGACACTGAAGAGTGTAACAGAAGGGCCGAGCGTCGCGCCCAGAGGCAGGCAGCCCACTCAAGGACAGCCTGCTCCGTTGAATACAGGTTATTTGTAATTTTATTTTAATGAGTTTGCTTACGTATCATTCAATATATGAAATATGACTAACACTTGGATGTAAACATCAGCAGGTAGACCGAATCCGATGAGCGGAGTGAGGGAGTTGATACCGACGGCTCAAGCTCGCCTCGTATCGGGAGGAAAGAGACCTTCTAAAACTCCTATCATCGTCATCCCTGCAGCAACGCAGTCACTCATCTCCATGTATAATGCTAAGGATATACTGCAAGAGCTCAAGTAAGTTAATTTTTATTAATCAATTGATAAATTTTAACCTCTTTATGTTTGAACCCAGTCTATGTCGGCTCCCGGTATGTAGGATATGAATTTTTACACTGTCAGCGTTTTTTTGTGTATTGTATATATGCCACTTTTTTCAAAAATTTGAAAGTTAGAAGCTGGTGGATTTTAGCCTCAGCTATAAATCAGTAAAATAAAAATATCTATTATTGCAGAAAGTCAGTCAATGTTACAATTTCTTAATTATGTACATGTATTGTAGATATGTGCCAGTTGAGCAGAAGAAGGCCGAAGGTTGCGCTCGAGAAAATGAAGTTCTTTTGCAAAGAAGAAAAGGAAATATCGAAGCGACGGCTGCCAGTGCCGCCATACCAATCACTGTAAGTAATTTTTTATTTTGGGACTAACAATGTGTTATATGTCTTTTGTATCTTTACTATCGAAAAGAGTTACGGCTATGCCATATAAACAAGACCAGTTCGACTGCGATAGATGTTGAAATTAATATCACGATAAGTCGAAAAAGCATTAAATCAATCAGTCAATGTTGGAAGAAGTTTTCTTTTCTAGTAATTGTGCCAAAAATATTTCTCAAAACCTTTATTCAGCAATAATTTTACCATCTCCACTCAGTGCAGCTGAAAATGCTCCTTTTGATTTTTTAGAATCTGCTAAGCAGATTAATTATGATCACTGATTACTTTCACATTTATAGTTATAAATTGGGTTTTAAGCTTTTGACTCTTCACTTTCGTTTTTTGATGTATTATTATAAAACCTATCAAAAAATGAGTTTAATTTGTCTTTTGATTATAGGTGCCTTACCGTGTAGTGGACAACCCGATGCGTCTGTCTCCAGCAGAATGGGAGCGGGTGGTTGCCGTATTTGTGTCTGGCCCCGCGTGGCAATTTAAAGGATGGCCCTGGGACGGAAACCCCGTCAATATTTTTGCTAACGGTAAGCATCCGTACTGCATTCAATACAATCAAACGTATTAGTAATAATGACCCGAATTCATAGCATTAATCAATGTGCATTTTTGTTGTTAGTATGCGCGTTCCACTTGAAGTTTGACGAGATGCGACTAGACGCAAATGTGGCTCGGTGGGCTGTGACAGTGCTTCAGCTCAGTCTCACAAAACGGCATTTGGATCGAGCTGTTCTCATGGAATTCTGGGAATCATTGGATAAGTAAGTGACGTGAAGCTGAACGCATTTGATATTTTGGATTTCATATTGTATTTCTTATTTTTTGAATGGGACTTTTATGAGCTACCTGATTCAATGTTTATTTTATCACAGTACCATTATTTCAATATATGTATATTGAGATATATAGTTAGTAATGTACCGTGTTAAAATAATTTACAAAATTATGGCGACAAGTGTGAAAATATTAACATGAAGTTTCATGACAGCTTTCTTGGTGCTGTGAAGATATCCCCAGGCTAGCGGATTTTAGTTCTCCAAATTGCCGTGCTTCATGTAAAAATTTTCACACTCTAATGTAGCATGTATTTAATCCTCCAGAGACAAGTGTGACCATATGGTCACAGTAAAAAAACACTATCGCCCATCTATCCCAACATTCGACCCATTTCTTACTGAATATTATTGCCTTCACTCGATTTCGGTTAAAAAGGATATTCACGTCAATTTTGCACCACCTGTTTTCGCGCAAATTAAGCGTGCGTGCTTTTAGTAGATATCAGTGCAAAATAGGTGGTGTAAAACTGACGGAAATATCCTTTTTAACCGAAATTGAGTGAAGGCAATGATATTCAGCATGAGATGGGAGGAATATTGGTAAAGATGGGCGATGGTATTAATGTGACCGTAAGGTCACACTTGTCCCTGGAGGGTTAATCCGAAATTCTAAATAATTGCCCGTTTTTTCGTTGATAATAGTGTGCGTGATCTCCTGAGGGTTATTTTTCTTACAAAGTGATTAGTTTAAGATATCAACTGTGGGTGCTTGATAGAATTTCAATATCAAATTTGGATTGTTGAAATTTTGTACATTTCCATGTATTTTGTCAGCAACGCCCTGGGTTTCGCCTTTCGGCATTTTCAGACATTCGTGTGCTCGAATGTCTGAAGATGAACCGGGTCATTAGTGATGAAATACATGGAAATGTACAAAATTTCAACAATTCAAATTTGATAGTGATTAGTATATATAGGGAGATCCCTTTGATGAAACTTATTCACATAAAACTGAATACGATTTAAATTGACCTTTCTATTTCAGGCACATGCTGAAAAACAAACCGCATCTCAGGTTTTGAAGAAGATCTCCGAAACCCAATATTAAATCATCGATTCATCTACGAGCGCCAAGATGGGACAAGTCCAAGACTACGAAAAGTATTTGTTTCGCTTTGTATTATCAATAATCATTAAATTTATTTTATATAGAATTACAAAATCTCATATATCATCCTCCGCCGAGCCTTTGCGTTAACTGAAATGTATGTCGGCAGCCAATGTATAATTAATGAGAGTGCAGACTAGGCAAGCGAGGTCGGGACAGTAACAAAATAGATGATTTGTTCTGATGTGTCTTGGCAATTGGACAACTGTTGACAAATTAATATGGCCAGCCCCTATTTTGAACCAAATTTTCTTTACATGAATGCCAATGTTCTCAGTGGTTTAGAAGTGGCTGTTTTGCTGTTATTCATACCTTGTGTCAAAATGCATATTTTATTTGCCAGTTAAACTTGTGGAATTTCTAACATATATGGCAAACAGCTACTTCTGTGTGTCGTGAGTTTTATACAGGAAGAGTAAGTTTTTCTTAATTATGATAATCCTGATTCCTACTTTTGCTATCTTTGGTGGAGGCGCTTCGGTCCTATGACCATACTCTCGCTCTCGACTTTATGAATTCATGTCCAAACTTTTAGATGTGTATTTCATGCGAGCCACAGATGGTTCGCAGAAGGCAGATTATTGTGAAATTCAGTAACCGAAGACCAACTTTGTTGAAATGTATTGGAAAATGTGCGTTTGAGTGTTGGCGCTCCATGATAAATTTTACATGCGTTTACATGCAAAAGTCAAATTTAGACTGATAAAAATAAAGTATACAATAAATGGCAATCAAAACAGATCATTTAATTCATTTCACCTATCATGCATAACCTGTTATTTCAATTTTTGTTTAAAAATGGATACTATGATAAAAATCCAATTATAATAAAAAATAATAATTCTCTTATTCCTTATGAGGTATTCAATTTCACAGAAATTTGTATACAGGAATATTCCATCAGTCTGTTGCAACTTTTTACTTATTTATGTGTTCTTAAAACAGTATTTTGTTTTATTATATTCCCTTTATTATGCCTGGACTATATTATTTTTATTATTCCAATGGGATAGTATTATGATATGCCTTTTCTGTGTAGATTTTTTAAATTTTCATTTTTTGTATACACCATCAGAAATCAAACCGTTTGTATATTTTGGCATGGTTAATAATTTGCTGGACATGAAATTATTGTTTCACTGTTCAAAACTTTCAGGATTAGAATAACTATCAATATGCTGCTTGGACCCGTATTACAGGGTTGAAAGTAATAGAGTGCGGGTGTTTAAGCGAAAGATAATGTGCGCAGCCATCGCTGCTCTGGTGATGTGGGTTGCCAGCAATGCAAATGGCTTAATAATTTTTAAAAATGAAAATCTCTTTTTATACAATATAATATGAAAATTTCGGCAATCAATTTATTAGTTGTAAGATTTAAATTTCCCTTATCAAGTGCAGGATATGTTATTTGTAAGCAAAATATAAAATTTAATACATATAGTCAACTGTATCAATATTTTATATATGTTACACATTTTCACATAACATGCTTTAATAGAATTTTGAGATGTATAAATAAATATTGTCCCCCTTCTGGCAAAAACATTGTTGAAAAATTGTTAACAAAAATAACTTTCAATTTGAATCTTGTAACTAGAATTATGTGCATTTATAACAGTTGTTATTTTTACAATATTTCAACATTATGCGTTTAATTGTATGTATTTGTGACATAACATGATATATCTGTGTACGGAGTGAATATATTGACAACTTGAGTTAATATTTTTTTGCAGACATGCACCGTATCTTATATTTATTATTCATTCTACAAATAATTGAACATAGCGGAACATCAAACACTTTTCGAGCATTACCTGTGACTATTTTAACAACTCTAGAATTTAGACAAAACAATGAATTGATGTCTGACGACTTATCAATATATTCACGCAATGCACGAATGTTATACTCAAAATTTTGGTTTCCATCATTGCCTAATTTGAATTATTTTCGCATGCAATGAAGAATCTTTAATGCAAGATATTTTAAATTTGATGCAACAATTAATCTCTATCAGAATAAATGAAGCGGGAGGTTTTCGTTTAAGCAATAGAAATATTCACTGTATTTGTTGCAGATCCATCTTGTCAGAAAGAAACAAAAATGTATTATAGTACATGATTTTATATGAATGCCAAGCATTGTAAAAAGAAACCCCATATTGAACAAGAGAATAGGGGATGGGTTAAAATGATACATATATGAATGTGTATTATATTTTATATGGCCGAGTATGCAATACTATAAATTGTAGTATTAAATTGCAAGATTTGCTCATTTTTCAGAATGAATAGTTGTTATGAATTGTAACTCTATGACAAGTGTATCCATAAAAATAAGCCAAAATAATTTTTCCATTGACAAAAACTGAGTGGCGATTGTTTTCATATTCTTTTTTAAATATTTACAATTGAATGAAATTTTCAATAAGGCCCATTCCATACCGCTGACACCTCGTTATTGTCAGTTAATACAATCACTGCTAACGACACGCAACGCGTGTCGTCGGTAGTTAGCAACTACGTGGTAATCGATAGGGCACTAATATCTAGGTGATTAGTGTAGCAGTGAATGAGTTAAACAAGTCAATATGCAACTGCAGTTCAATCTATACTGAATTTGTTTTCCCAATAATGTTGTAAAGGCGATTCACTGCTGAGCATTTTTACAAACAACATTAATTCTTATAACTGATGACTAGATAAGTCCTGCTCTAAAAATGCCGCACATATCTTTTTCTCATCTGTATCACAGCATCTTTGATCGGCCGTATTGAATGGACCTAAACACTTAATTAAATGCATAGAAATCATTTAAACCTGAGGTGTGAAGTGTGTCTGAATGAAAATGGTATAGAAGAATATTATCAGCGTCTCATTTTATTCCCATATTTACCATTATTAAAATTTAATATAGCTGTAGGTATTGATATTTTAATTTTTAAGGTGTGAAAGCATTGTTTGAAAAGGATTTCTTTGTATAGCGATGTTTATAACTATTGATCGTTTAGTTAAGGTGTCAAAAATGTACATTTTTGTTGAAAAATAAACTATACGTTTTAAAAACCATTATATATTTCAATACATATCACATATATATAATTCATTTCTGTTGCACAGTAAAGCCAAATTAGTTGTACCGTTTCAGTTGTATCATTTTGTTTTTAGTATAAAACATTCAATTTAAAAAACTAAACTTAATTAAAATATAATATGGCCTTAAAAAAACTAGTTGCATCCACAATAGTAATCACTTTAAGAGCAACCGACCCCCCGATTATGCTGCAGATACATTCTGCGATAAACTTCAAAAAAAAGACAAATCACAAAAAACATGGAGTAGTTTCTAAGACAAAACCACCGCATGAATAGATACATTCAACTCATAATAACTTGTGAAATCAGTTCTGGAAAGCTATATTTAACAAAAAAAACATTTTTCTTGACGGCTCTGAAATGAAAACATAAATTTTAAAAAATTGTAAAAATTTACCGCTGGAATTCATATTTTTCAAGGCAATCAGTCAATTAATTTTTTCTTTACCATGTCCGCTCCCAACGTGGAGCATATGGCCTCCTAATGGGGGTATCTCAACAGAAGTTTGCTATGAGAACCGCTTGTTACTCAACCTCTCTTTTTTCGAAAAGAGTAGGGATAGAAGGATAGGGCTAGGACAAAACTAGTGGTTAGCTAATCGCTCTCACTACGCCCCATTTTTTTGAGGATCGGATGGGCGGGAGGGAGTTTTAGACATCACAAGCATTCATGACTACGAACAGAAATCCATAAATCGATTGAAAGAGCAATTTATGAAACTGTCCGCACTGGGACTTGAACCCGAGACATCCGTAACCGTAGCCAACGACTTTACCAACTACGCCACGGACACTGAATTAAATACCCCTTAAAGAAAGAAAAATTATTTGCAAGAAAGCTGAGCTAATTTTGAAAACAACTTAATTATCATAATTTAAGATACCATTAGAAACAGGTGTATTATGTATGCATAAAAAATGTATTTTTTCTTTGAATATGCTATCATGGAAGTCCTAAAACCAGGGAACCCAACCGCCGAATGTGACGGACAAAATTCCTTTGTTTGTAGACAGTTTTATCAATTCATCAACCTGAAAGAATACAAAATGTTTATCAATTTTTTATAATATTTCGTATTATACTATATATTCGCTCTGTTCAGCCTTGTGCTTTGTCACACTGAGAACACCTCGTCTTAGAGGGAACGTTTGATAGCATACATCCATTTTACGCGCTTATTCAAAGACAAATCTTGTAACAAGACATATAATGCCGTTTGCAATACTACTGAAACGAGAGTACTACAGTATCCAGCAGAGTAAATACGTGATATGTCCTTTATTCAATGTTCAATATTGATGCTGTATATTTTTCTTACCTGTTGGTCAACCGTCAAGCAAATATTATTGATGTTCTCATCTTTTCTAGCAATAGCTCTTTGAAGTATTTTGATATAATGGTGATTGTGATTTGGCGAAAGGGTTCTGGACTTCAAGTCTTCTTCAATTATCAGCGACGGGCTGGATCCTGATAGTTTTCTTTTGCATTGTTCGATCTGTATAGCAAAAAATATTTTCATCAGAAGATATTTTGTCCCATTTTGTGTTACCTGCCTTTTAGTTCAAAAGCATATTGGATTGTGCTAAAAGCCTCACAGTGCCTCTATCGGTTTAAAATTGTATGTATCATAAGAAACTCAATAACATAGAAAACATCACATCATCAAATGTTATTGTCTTGCAGCAATTGCGAGAAATATACCAAAAAATTTGTTATTCTATTTTATTTATGAGACTAGAACGTATTTATAGAGAATTATATGAAAGTTTCAATTTTTTTTGTTAATTGTACTTTCCTGTGCGGGAAACGTGGTATGACAATAGTCGAATAACATACTGTGGTAGCCAATAGTAAGCAATACCATTTTTTAATAATCACTTATACCTTAATGTTTGCAGACCAAAAGCAGGCATTTTTAATGGCGGCATTCATGTTGTCAAGCTTATTTCCATCGTGTTGTTGCATCTGTAATTTGTTTGTGGCGTGTCGGAGCCAGTCCATTGCGGGTTCTCTAACGAATACTTCCATAGCAGCCAGCAAGGCTGATGCATCACTGCAGAATTGTTCTAAGCAGTCTGTCATGAGATGTCGAAGGGTTCCTGGGTAATAATAATATTATTTACATATTGCACAGGTGATCGCGTGAACCGGTCTAAAACAGGCAATAAATTCTACTACGCGTAAAATTCATGTGTATACATGAGTAAATATAATTTTTAAAACATTCAGATTATGCAGCTCACCTGTTACAATTAAAAAATATTATATAAAATGTTGGACAAAAAGGAGCAATAAATTATCTCAAATGTAAATCTGTTTCGAAAGTAAAACTTAAATATTTATTAGAAACATTTTTTATTTTATCATACAGGCTTTTACTTAAAATAACTTAAATTGATCCTCCATTATAAATTTGTAATTTTACCATTACTTCCGTGCGGAGCCAACACTCCCAAAATTTGAGGAGTCAGCCGGAATGGCATCATTTCAGGTATTTCCAAAATTTGTGTAGCTGTCCCGAATGCATACCCGAAGTCAACACCTACCACACTTCCGGTTTGTAGGGAAACCAAACAATTCGATAAATGCCTGTCGCCAATTCCTAGAATGTTAGTGAATTGTTGCATTAATGTTTTGCTTGAAATAATTTCTCTCTCGCCAATCTATTGTTTCCGCCCAAGTCACTCCTATGCCTCGTAATTTCGCTGAGAATATCCTATAGATGGTCACCAGGACAAATCAATCCAATCACTGGGAAGGAGAGCCAGGCATGATTCAGGATCTCTTTAGGCATCTGCAGCTTGTGCCCAATGAATTTTTGATGTTGTTAACAGTTTGGTCAGGTATTTTCTGACAAAATCAAGCCATAGTGACCCAAGTATTTGTAATGCAAATCATTTACTGGCTGCCAATCAAAATTTATCCATTGACTTGAAGGTATAATTCACATATGCTATTATTGAAGTCACATCATGCACCCTCAGTTTTGATAGCACTAATTATGTAGACTTTTTGTAGTTTTACTAGATTCATTGTCATCAAAGCATTTTTATTTTAATAATAAATGAGATAACTCAAACAGGAAAAATTGATCAGTTAAAATGTATTATCTATATCAATAATCCCATCAAGAATCTTAAGTCAAAAGCATTGATGTTGATAAAATAACTTACCTAATATCCAATGGGCAATGTTCATTGGGGCCAAAGATCTGACGTAATTGTTACGCATGTTGACAAATCTCTCAGGAGTAACCGATAACTTGAGGAAAGCATTTCTGTAAGGAAAATATAATATTTAAATTCTATGACCTTGCAAACTAAATGCGCAGTGTCATTTTTTGGTGTAAAGTATTAAGTGCATCTTCAACTAGTATGACTATATTATGTAGTTACGATTACCTGAGAATATATTTAGGAATACGCTGCAGTGCTTTTTGGTAAGCATTTTCACTTTGCACATACTCTTCTGCCATATTTCCATATCTTTCTTCACGAGTATCACCAAAGATTGTTGTAAATTTTTCTCTTTGCGACATGGCTTCATCCATCACGCCTAAAACAAAAATATAAATTTTCAACACATACAAAAAATCTTGAAATTTTAAAAATTTGCATGTAAAACATACAGCTGACCATATGAAGGGTTTAACAGGTCTATCATTTTTTGTTGACCTAATAAACTTGAAACTTCAGCAGCAGATGTTTTCTTGCTTCTATGCATTCAATCATCACTGGATATATTAAATCTTGTTCTTCCTAAACACCATTGACCTGATCTGATGCCTTGTACATACATACACAATGTATAGCAAGGGTTTCCAACATGATTGTGGTCGCATGTGTATTGGAGATTGAAAAACGTAGTGAATTAATAATGGGCACATGCAAACAGCGAACACACATGGGCACACGGTTGGGAAATATTAATGTAGTGCAGTGGTTTCCGACTGGGGAGGTGCCGAAATTTTGTAATTAAAAAATAATTTTCATACCATAATAAACTATACTATCTATCTACAAACAAATAAAACTTCATATCGTAACATAACAGTAAAAATTCAGAGAATGAATGTTTACTTTACTCATTGACAAAATATACTCTAGGAGGCAGCATTTTTGAACAGAAAATTCCACACAAAAAAGGTAATAAACAAATAAAAATAATCTCAGGATAATAATGAAGTCTCAATGTCGAGTGGGAAAGAAAAGAATGTGAACAGTCACAAGATGTTGAATTATCATTTTGTGGTTGAAATTAATAAAAAAAGCTATTTAACATCGACAGTGAGCAATTTGCAATAAATTTTTTTTTCACTAGAACACCAACTGGCAGATAAAATAGATTTTGAAGTAAGGAAGAATAATTGTGTTATATTTTTTTTTTGCGAATAGTGTTGGTCAAATCTGCTGAATATCTTGTCCTAAATTAATTTACAATTTTAATTAATTATGTACAATATGTTAATGGTTGTACATCAATAATTTTTTATATAAATAATAAATATAAAAATTATTTTAAAGACTAGATTTTTTTATATATTTCAAGAACGAGCCTGCGGGACTATACAACATTAATATTAAATAAAAAATTTGTAAATGACAAATTGTAAAAATATACTACATATTTTTCAAGAAATTTTATTAATACATAAAAATTTTGCAATATTATGTGCAGTGTTGGTTTAAGATTTCAAAGAAATAGTAAGTAATTTTAAAGATACCCTTAATCCAACACAATTGTAAATATTAAATCATTTTTGGAGGAAAAATAGTGGGGCTAGCTACTCCACAAAATCTTGTTATTATTCTGTTAATTATAATAATCAGTTCTTTTTTAAATAAAGTTTTTATTATTTAAAACGTGTCTATATTATAAATCTGCAGCGTCAGGTCTCGCCATATATGCATTGAAAGTAAGATACCTTTATCTCGCAATCCTATGGGATGCTAGCCCACATATGATGGGCTAAGTGTTGCCTTACCTTTGTGATCTGCAGCCAATTCCTTAAGTGTAGCGCATCCGGTCACCCATTGAATTAGGCCAAAATCAAATGATAGTGGAATCACCTGTTTAACATAACATCACAAAAATTGAATTAAAAAAAACAAAACTGGCTATAGAAAATGAAGCTTTCTTTGTCTCTCAGAAAATAGATAATTTTATAAGGGTTATAAATAACTGCACTTTGTGTTAGATAGTATTCACTTGGTACACTTGAACTTTTATTTCGATAGTTTTCACTTTGGATTAGATAGTAAGTCTAACTCAAATTTAGTACACTCAAACTTCGATTTTAATAGTATCCACTTAGTCACGGATTCCTTTAACAAAGTGAGTTAGTTGTAGTAGGTTATGTTAGCGTTGGTTTGGTTTGTGTAATGTATTCTAATGCGTGGAGCAAAAACAATATATTAAGGCTAATATAGGGTAGAAGAATAAGTGACATTTCATTACGGCTTCGTGCAACTATCAATTTCAAAGTGTAAGTATTTATATTGAGTGAAAACTATTTTATCAATGTGAAAATATTTTTTCGTAAGGGTAATATATTTCTTCAATGTTAAAATATATTTTACTATGTGGGATCACTTTATTTTTAGTGAAAGAATTTGTTTTTTGTGGAATGTATTTGTTATAAGTGAAAACTATTTTTATGAATGTGAATATGATCTAAACAAAAGTGCATTTAATTGTAAACCATTTTATAATAATATTACAACCATCTCGATGCGCATGTTAGTGATGCAAATGGGTTAAAGATGATTAAAATTAAAATATTATACCTTGTAGGTAGCAATGGCCATGTCATGTCTTTGCAATGTGTCGTTGATGAGAGCAAACAGCCTCTGGATTCTGTCATCTTGTCGCAAATCTTCGCTTCTCTTCACAAGGAAGTGTCGCTTGACCCCATCTGATCCCCATACACCGATCCTTATCGGCCTACAGAGAGAGGACATCTCAGTCACCTAAATTAAAATACGCTTCAAATTATCCCCATTTTTGATAACTTTTGTTGTAAAAGATGTTAAACTGAGAGAATAGGTTATATAATCACCTCTCTATCGAAACTGACAATGGTTACTGGTTTATCAAGAAGACTATTCAGCGATGTGCAGCCATCTATCCAGCCACCATCCTGACCGAACATTGCGACGGCGTGACCGGGAGATTGGCCATAAGAGGCCAAATAGGGGGAGAAGTCAGCCAAACTCTTAATGCCACTTTTCCGCAAATTCCGAGGCTTTTCTAACCATGAGAGACGGGTTGCGGTTTGCTTGCGGTCAGCATCTGTTTTTTTTACATAGAATTAAATACATAAGTGATTAGCTAACCAGCAGTCCGGTCGTAGCCTTGTCCTTCTATCGTTACTCTCCTCGTAAAAGAGAGATTGAATGATTGATTAACAATTGGTTCTCATAGAACAATTTCAGTTAAAATAGGCTTTATTTGGAGTCCATATTGTCGGCTTAACTAGCAAACTGTGTATCTACATTTCAGCAAAGTGTTCAGGAGTTTTAATACTCAATAAATTCAGTTTTAAACAATGTTATTCTACAAATTTTACATAATTATGTTTTATCAATAGTGTTACACCATAACACATGTGAAATTCAAATAAAACGTTGCTTACAACTGAATTTATTGAGTTTTAAACCTCTCCTGAACATTTTGCTGAAATGTAGATTCGCAGTTTACTAGTAAAGCCGATCATTGGGAGTTGACATGGTTAAAAAAAGATTTAAGCTACAGAATATGTCTTAAGGCATCAGCTGTCAAAAAGTGAAAATAGATTATTGAAATGTTTCAGTAATGAGCTAGCGTACATCAAAAAGATGACATGCAATTCTGTTCATGTTTATGGAAACTTATATAGCAGATAATTTTTATTTAAACTTACTATATTTTTCAATGCTTAAAAGAGTGGCCTTGTATTCGTCAAGTACTTTGAAATTGGTGCCCTGGAGGTTGATTCCATCCACTTGATTGGTGACAGGGTACACGTCAGTTAATAAATCTTTCATTGCCACGTCCCACTTAGCTGGATCTACATTATAATATTGGATGAGTAATCAGCTGTACTAAGCACAAAGTAGCTACCTGCATAGTAAGCAAGTGTGAGAAATAGCTAAAAGATTTTTTGTTAACGTAACACATATATCTCTAACAGCTGTTATAGAATAGTTATGATACACAGGCCCTGTAAGTTAGGTGCCAGGTATATCACATATGTCACAATTAAAATAAGTCCTCTCAAGGTTCAAATGATAATAGTTTATTGCAAGGTCTTTTAACACATTTTGTAGGTTCGAGCAAAGTAGAAAAAACACAGTAAAGCATGAAGCGTAGAATATGAGTAAAGTTGATAGAGGGTTAAACCGTAGCGGTTCAGATGTTCGAGGTTCGAATCCGTATAGCCGTATCAGGTGTGAACTGATCAAACAGTGGAGGCAGTGCTCAGTCAGAAGATAGTTTCAAAATGCTGGGTTTAGTATGACCGTATCAATTGAGAACCGATCTTAGCAGCGGAGGTAGAACCCCTACAGTAAGATAGTTTCGAATTTTTTAGGGTAACGAATATATAGGAAAAAGGCTTATAAAGCTCTGAGTGAACGTACCACAGATGCTTTTTAATATGTAACAAAGCGCCATCTATTATTTACAGCGAAAAGGTGATTAATATATTTTTAAATCAGCTAGCTACATCTATATGTAATTATCGCAAACTATACAGTTTACTACTTTTTAAAAGACAGATTATTTTCAACTCACTTAGGCTAACTGTTAATTAATAAGAAATCATGGAAAAATACAAAATCTGTGCATGAGATTTCAAAGTAATCATAATAAACATGTTGACCACCATGATCGACTATAGTTTATTAATATTTTTGTTCCTATCGTTCCGCAGTCGACTAAGGTCAGCCAGTGTGGTCTAGTGGTAAGAACTTTACCAAGTTAATACGAGACTCGTGGTCGTATTAACCGGGCGTATCCGGCAAACATTAGTTTGTTTAATTTTTTTTTATATTACTTATAATTAAAAAGTATAAAAATGATTAATGATTAAAATGAATTTATTCGCATTGAAAGGGGTTAATAAACTGTGAAACCAATGAAAATAATAAAGAGTTATTTTACCATCGGATTTCAGTGCCTCAGCAAGATTTACAATATGTGTTTTGAGAAGTATGGTAGGGTCACATATATACCCAATGGCTCGTAAAATATTCTCGGTGTGTTGATCTTGCATAAGGAACGCATCCAGTCTGAAAATCAACACAAACAATATAAATATATAGTTAAAATATTATACACAACTGATTGCGCGCAATTAGCGACGTGCAACAGGCAATACTCTACTGCACTAAAAAACATGCTATTACATTTGTCACTACAATTATTATTAACATATTGTATTAGTTTTCATATATTTTTTAACTATGGCATTCACCATGGATCACTAATGCTAACTAATGCTTGTTATTGTTTTGACGCATTTATATTGCTTTTCTACGATTCAATTTTATTCCCTGTCTAGTTTCTATTTTTTAATTTCTAATCTATAATTTAAAACGCAAATCATGTCAATTTATTACTTACTATTTATGTATCTTTTGAAACTATTTTTATACATAAATAAAAAATAAATTGGAATTTTATTTTTACACGATTTTTTTTGCACGGTAGTCTGGAACGTGTCTTCCTTGATAAAAGAGAATTGAGTTTGAAATTTCATTCCTAGTAAACGTTTTATTGTGACGTTAATATAATGAGTATGTCAAATATCCATTGACTCAAATGCATCCTGCTCACTCATTAATGATTAATATTGAATGAATAAAAGCAATAAATTATCTCAACAGCGCTAGTTGTCAAACTGTGTAAAATTTCAATTGTATTATTCTCGACTATTTTTCCAAATGTTTTAACTCTATTTTTGAGCAGACTGTATCTTCAGTAGTTGCTTTTTTTGTGAAAATCACTGAAATTGTTCCTCATAAGAGTCATAACATACTTAAGGCAGAATATTAAACAAAATATAGCAGGTATCAACACTTTACCCGACAAGCAGAAGCAGTAATAATATTATTCCTGTGCATATGTTTGATGAGAATTTATGACGTTTGTTAACACTACAGGAAAGAATGAGTAAACAGCTTTTCAAACAAATTTTACCTTTCCAAGATATGCGCCATTTCTGGCATATTTTGCCAAGTTTTCCTAGAGAGCCTGTAATGCGGCACAATACAGTGAGGGTGCAGCGTCGACAATCGAATTAAAAGTGGTAGTAGAGCATCCTTGAGAGAAGAAAGGTGGGCCAAGAGCTGAGGAGACCATGGCAACAACAGATGAAGAGGAATCGATTCGACCTGTAATTTAGTTCGGTATTCAATCATTATAGTTGTCAACAAATAACAAAAATCGGTCTAAAAGTTTTTAGTATTTAGCTGTAAGTCATATAAGGCCTTAGCGACAGAAGAACTTTTCATTTTTCATCTACTATGGGTGAATGATTTTTAAATATATATTATGGAAATAATATATTGTTATGATCCCATTTCTACTGACACCTGAACATAAAGCAACCCTGCTTCCTCCAGCCAAATGTTATTAGGGATTATGCTCAGTGATGTGTCAAAATTCTATCAACCGGCTCGCACCTTAGTAAACATCAACCCCCAATTATTATACATATTTTTTTCAAACTTGAAAGGGAAAATTTGTTATTAATTTAAATTAAAATTATCATCAATTACATAAATTCATTCCAAATAGTGTTTTGATTTTCATTAGAAATTTTAACCGTGATTCTCTTTTGCTCGGCGTCCGTGGCGCAGTTAGTAGCGTCGCTGGCTACGGTTACGGATGTCTCGGGTTCAATTCCCGGTGCGGACGGTTTTCATAGCTTGACCTTTCAATCGATTTATGGATTTCTGTTCGTAGTTTGAGTCCTCCCTCCCACCCATCCCATTCTCACGGGGCGTAGCGAGAGCGATTAGCTAGCCACTAGTCCTGCCCTAGCCCTATCATTCTATCCCTACTCTCTTTAAAAAAAGACAGGTTGAGCACCTGAGTAACAAGCAGTTCTCGTAGAAAAATTCTGTTAAGATACCTCCATTAGGAGACCATATGCTCCACATTGGGAGCGGACATGGAAAAAAAAATCTTCTGCTGTGTGACTTCTGAGCCATGGTTTAACGAATGGTGTGGAATCCCATGAAGTAAGTGGCAAACCTATCAAATTATTGGTCATTAAGTCTGATACATGTCGAATACTTAAATTTACCCTTTTTTCCGAACAAATAGTATTCATTAACGAAAATCCTCGTTACGCCTCTGCAGACCTCATTGCAATTGTATTAATAATATTTTTAGCTTTTCTGACTGTTCAGGAAGTTCATCTTCAGTTATCTCTTAAAATATTATCTATATAATCTCTGAACTTATTTATTTTGAACTTTACAATTTCACTTAGAATCCTAATATTAACGGTTGCAAGTTTTTACTTAATCCATATCTAATCTATTAAGAACCAGCTATCTGAACAAAAATTATTTAGCAACCGGCTCGACAGAGGGTGTGCGAGCCCATAGCAGTACATCACTGATTATGATCAATTTCCTTTGTCAATTATTGCATTATCTCAGTTGATAATGATCAGGACCGGTTTCGCTCATCACGAGCATTATAAATATGTGGAAGTAGTACAAACAAATTGTGTTTTATTTTTTAAAATATAATGTCTTTCCACCAAGAATTGACAGTTAACACCTTAAAAGTAATTATTGCTATTTCTTCCTTTTGACTCCCAGTCTTTAACAAAGCATTTCATAACATTAAAAATTCTTTTGTCGCAAAGAAAATTGTTTGTTACACAGATTCAACAGAATTTTATATTATAAATGATTGTGATGAGAGTTGAGCGGCGATGACCCACCGGATTCTTGAAATACTCATTTTCAGTCAAAGTATATGACATCAGAGCAGGCGGGATATGGATTATAGATGGTTGTGCTGACAATGATCATTACTATGGAATGTTTTGAAAGTTTTGTCTTTTGGGTATCTTCAGGGCTAGTAACGGGAAGTGCAGATCTGAGTGATTGATTGGCTGTCATAACCTACATATGAAATATAAAGGTTTGCATTTAACAATACTCTGATTATTAAATAAATTACTTCAGTTTTAAACAGATGTAAGGTGGCATCGCCTTTTGGAAGTTGTTCCATCTCCAGCAGAAGAACGGGAAATAGCTTCATTGCTTCTCGGTTGCCGTATCGTAAAGCTCGTAGGACACTCCTCACGGTCAAATGTATCAGGTTCAAATTTTGGCTCACTGAAAAGAAAAACGTCAATTAACAACTCTCGATGGACCCAGCTCAAGCGATAGAACTAGTTTGGATGTGCGCTGCGGATGCAAAAGGGGAACCTGAGTCCCGCCTGTCTCTGAAGACTGATGATAATCAGCGGCAGGATGTACTCAGTGAGATCTATAGGATAACGTGGTAGCCAAATAGCCAAAAAAGATTGAAGTTTTAAGTAAAACCACTAGAAATCATCGTTAATGAAAAAGATTTATCAAACGTTTATTGGTATCATATTTTATAATTTAAGACATCGACTGAGGGTGCTTGATGGAATTTCAATATCAAATTTGGATTATTGAGATTTTGTACACTTCCATGTATTTAGTCACTAACGACCCGGGTTTCGCCTTTCGGCATCTTCAGGCATTCGAACACACAAGTGGTCAGTTCGAGTCCATTCGTGTGCTCGAATGCCTGAAGATGCCGAAAGGCGAAACCCGGGTCGTTAGTGACAAAATACATGGAAGTGTACAAAATCTCAATAATCCAAATTTGGTATCATATTTGTTTCAAATTGGTACTATGCCAAGCCTGCAGCTGAGTGGTCAACGTCATTGGCTTCGGTTGCGGTGTGCAAGGATTCATATCCCAGAAAGACAAACTGATTTTTCGATTGATTTATGGATTTGTATTCAGAGGCATAGATATCTGAAAATGAACACCCTCTCTCTCATCCGATCTTAAAAATGGGTTGCAACGAGAGCGATTAGCTAAATACTGCTTGTGGCCAAGCGCCATTCTTCTATCCTTAGTTTCTCCCAAAAAGAGAGATTGAGCAACTGAATAAAAAGCAATTCTCGTAGAACAACTTCTGCTGAGGTTAAACTCCATAAGGAATCCATATCGACTGTGTAATCTGCATACTCCATTTGGAAAATATTTTCAGGACAAAGAACTTAATAATTCAACCTTCATTGGTAACTTTTGAAGAACTTTAAATAAATTATACTCACAATCTCCATATTCTGATTTCACTTTTCTACAGAACTTTGCCATTGTTAAGTAAGCGTTTGAAATGAAATCTTTTCCTGAGCAATGGCCAGCGTTGCCATCAACGGAATAACTTCTTTTATATACGGGAATATTATTTGATTCATTTGCTGATGCAGCATTCTCTTGAGATTTTTCAACGATTTCTATTGCCTCCTTTAAATATTCTGCTCCATGTGCGATTGTTTCTTTTTGGATTTGCTCAACATCCATTGCTGAAATCATAAAATATAGAACAATATTATGCACGGGAAGCCATATTATGCCATTGGAGCAGAAAAATGATTATATATTTTTACAGGAACTTTTGAAAAAGAAATGTTTCGAAGTCCTATATGTTGAAATACAAAAAGCTTTCAAGAGCCTCCGACATTATTTTTAAATATTTTATCAACCTACATTGGCCACTGTACCCAATCAATTGCATCAAAGAATTCATATCTTTTTCCTCACACAGGTGGGAAGATTTCTTCAATGCGGAACATGTTTCATCGGCCATTAAAGAGATCGTCATAAGGATACCGGCATATGAATGAGGGTCGTCGGTTTCAGTGAAATCATCATGGAATTTTTCTGTGAAAAAAAAAACAGAATTTATACAAACAACAGAGTAAGATGCGAAAAATAAAGTAATTATTCTTAAAAAATACTGAAAACATGGCGAATTTAAGTTTTCCAACTTCTAGAGCAACGTCCAGTTACCCAGGGTTGCATATTTAAATATTATACCGTGTGACATGTCACGGGAGGAAACAAAGCAATTGGTGGGTGACAGGGAATCATGGAGGGACCAGCTGATGGCCATATGCTATACACAAGGAAGCTAATAAGGCCTAATAATCTCTCAATTTTGTCATGTTGTGTATTTAATTAATAACACACATTAAAGCAGTGTGTATATATGTCATTCTACGATTTATGCTTTACAGAAAATCATAATGGCACTTATATTATAAATATAGGCATACAATGCCATGCATAAATTTTTCCGTTCTGACTGTTTTGTAAAGGGTTTAACATGGAAATCACTGGTAAAGTGTAGGATTAACATAAATATACAAATATAAATCTCACTTGCGGATTGCCAAGCTTTCAAAATGAGTTGAAACTTGCGAGTGGGATAGACCTCGTTGATGGCTTCTATTAGTTGTGTGTTCACCCATTCTAGGAGCCAAGTCAAACCTTTGTTTGATGGTATATACCTGAAAAAGTCTTATACTCAAATAATCTCTCCTAATAAATATGACTTTGGTTAGTACTGCTTCTCCCGAAATGGGTGCCAAAAACTTCCCAATTTCACTATCCAGAAAATGTTTATGTGTGCAAAGGGAAGTAAGAAAGGATATAAGCCGGAAAAATTAAAAAATGAGTAGACTGTGACAAAATAGCTACAATGCATACATATGCGTCAAGGAGAAAATGAAACATTCAAATCCGCGCTGCTGAATTAGTAAATTTTATGTTGATATGAAAGCAACACAAATCTCCTTTTGGTTTCTGAAAAGTACCGATTTTAGACGCCCTTTTCATTTCGTACACAATTTACTTGTTCAACTTAGTATTATATTTAGTTTCACTAGAATTACAAGATGTATTTGATAGCTATTTAGACTTCACACCATTGTTAGACCTAGATAATAAATATGCTTAAACATTATTTATCTATTTGAAATTACTTCTCAGTCGGGTTAAATAACCTTTCTTCACAGTTGACAAATGGCTGCCAGCACAGTGTTGAGAACTTCCATGTTTGTACATATTTTCTTTGAATGTGGATTATAGTAATATGTCAACATGGTGACAGATATGATTTCTTATCCCAGAAGAAACAAAATAAACAAAATGTAGCTTCATCACCAAATTGTCACTTTATATATCTTAATGGAGTTGAAATAGAGCTTTCTGTTGAGTGCGTTGACCAATAGTAAATATAACATGTAAGGATGCCTTGCTAATTATTACAAAACACGTTGAATGTTAAAAAACTGTATTAATAAAATACACCCTGTAAAGTGCATAAAACATTAACTTCTTTAAGAGTATTTTTGTTTATAGTACTTGCTTACTTGATATTCCTCATAATATACTTTCTGGCAAGTGAATCATTTCCTTGTTGAACAGCAGCCCGTATCAAACCGAGCTCGGAACCTTTCTGAGTTTCTGTCAGAGCCTTTACAATGGAGAACATCTCGGCTGATTCCTCTTCGGATTCTCCCATCATTTGAGTCTTGATAGCTTTTTGAAGTTTGGACGTAAATGCTGACCTAGAAATAGTAATGTTGCATAAGAAAGTACGATGTTCATATTTTACTAAGCATTTATGACACAAACATTACATTAAATGAAGAATGTGGTAAACCTGAATAAATTGGAAGACTTATGAATAAAATATGCTTACAAAATGTTTTAGTTCCACTCTTATCCATAGTTAGCACATAATATGAGCATATAATATATGCCTAGAACATCTTAGTTCGTTTATTGATAAAATTTCCCACTTAGGAAATAATTTTTTGTTCTAAAATTTTGCTTAGTCCAAAATTAAAAGTGAAGATGGAGACCTGTCAATTGAAACCCTCTTATTCAATAATTTCAATAATTTTCTCATACCTGGCAGCTATTCTGATGTCCCAATACATAGTGTCATCATTGAGTGCAGGAATGCAGTTTCTCCATGCGAAATTAGTCTTCCACAAAGAATTTTTTGTCTCTTCACTGGTCATATTGGTAGCTGAAGATTTAAACAGAGGACAGTCGAGGAATCGTCTTGCCTCTGCTACCTATGATCAATTTAATTTAAGTTTGAGGCTAGTTGTTGACAATCTTTATCAAGAATTGCACAAATCGAAATACAGCATCGAAAAAAACGGTGTTATAAAACATAAAATGATATATTTAAAAAAATAAAACACATTTTTTTTACTAATTCTACATTTTGATAATGATCAGGACCGGTTTCGTCCGCTGCGAGCATTATCGGCTGATGAAAACTAATTCCTAACAGGGTTATTTATAAAAAATTGGGCATATCTAAAGACAAGATATATAAAACAATTGGTACAAGAAATATGACAAGAATTTAAAGATATTCATACAAATTGTAAGTTTGTAAATGTTAAGGACCTCTTATAAGAATTTAACAACTAAATGAACTCAAATTAAATTGACATTGTACCTACATTGTGACATTGTGAAAATAAAAATTGGCAAACCATTTGCAAGTCATTGAAAACATTCTGCGATCGGCTTCCGCCATTTTCTTTTGCCCAGACGGTCTTCATGTGACTCATGGCAGTGTCAGCTGGAACAATGGCTGCATCACTGGACCCTGTCATACTTTTCCATAAGGCCAGCCTGGATGACATCAATGTCAATAGGTACCCCCTTTTCGAATCATCGTCTAAATTTTACAATATTATGAAGACATTTAATTATTTTAAACTTAAGAGATCGATTATGGGACAGATAATGTTTATTCTGGTCTGGTATAATAAGGGTGAAATAATTTAATGTCTCTTCAACTCATTTGCATCACTAGTATCTGTAGCTGCACGAAATGCTGGGTCGATATCACCAGAGTGGCTACAGCAGCGCGCATACGCGTAAAAGGCATGCCATTACATTAGTCACTATGATTAATAAAATATCCAAGCTTGTTAGAGACTACTATTACAATCTCTTCTCTCGTGGCACCATAAACTTGTAGCTTACAATTCCATGATACACAGATTAGTCAGTGTACCCATGAATGAAATAGATTACAATAATGAACTTAAAACTATCGAACAAATAGCGCTTAGCAATGGTTACGACGTAGCGGTGATACATAAATTACTTTATAAAAAACGGTTGAAACTCTCAAGACAGCTTATTTACCCTAACATACTCGTAGAAAACCGCTTCTATAAATCGATTAATTACCTAGGGAGAATAATTAGTGATATAATCCGAAATTAAAAACTCCGTTAATGTGGCATTTAAAATATGTTGGTACCCAACTTAAAAATAGCAAAGATAAAATTAATAAACAAGACAGAAGTGGAATTTACAAACTTAACTGTGGCCTGTGTGAATCGATCTATATTGGACAAACAGGAAGGAGCATTTCTAAAGAACATATAAGATCATTTCAAAATAATATAACAGATTCTCAATTTGCTAACCACCTCTTAAAATAATCACACAACATAACCTCTAATTCAAACCCGGTATGATTACATTTGTGTGACAGAAGCCTGAGGCTTAATCTTTTAGAACAACTTAAAATTAATAGATATAATCATGACAATAATCTCCTTAATGACCAAACAAACATTAATCCATCACCCTTACTTAAACCATTACAAGAAGCCTATGTTATTACTCATAATCAATAAAATTTTAATGCATTTATTTTAACGACTAATTAATAATACCACAAAAGCTCCTTTTCTAAAAACACAATTAGTAACTTAAACGATTTAATTTTAAATAAACATTATGATGTTTGAATACGTGAGATGACATGATATTGTCTATCTCTTCTAAACAGTATATATAGCTAAGCTATAATAAGTTTAAGTATAGCTATGACGATGGCGTTAAGCCAAAATAGCTATCAACTACCTAATAATATTTTGTTGAACTAATTACTTTGTTATTTTAACCTATTATTTTTATAAATTATCCTTCTACTTAAAGACAGTTTTGTACAAAATGAAAATGAAATAGCATTTCAAACATTTGACAAACTTCAAAGTCCAATTGCTCAAAACCAGTATTTTTCAGTTAGTGTTTTCTTGAAGAAAAACGACGATATATTGAAATTGAATTTCTGGTACCAATAAATGGCGACACTGATGATCATGACAAATTATCCATTGATTCAAACAACTCCCTCACAAGTCCCATTAAATAATACTCTTGGACGAAAAATGGCAATATATTATCTCAAGCTAGTGTTTTTTATTAAATATTTCAACTCTATTTCCGTAGATGCTTTTTGTGAAAATAAATTAATTATAAAAAATAATTTTGATTATATTAGCATAATTTTACTTACCCAACCATTTACTTAGTGACATTTCAAAAATCGACTGAGCCGCTTTCATTTCTCCTTTTTTGCCTTCGAAGAGCTTCGGCAGACCTTCAATGGGTTTAGCGCTGGCGACACGGCAAATCCACGCATCAAAAATTCTCACCAGGGAGCAATCGCGTGTCGAATCATTTTTCCACACAAGGTCCCAATCGAACGTTGCCATCAGAGACTGTTTCGAAGAGCCAATTTCAGATGTACTGTCCAGGTCGTCGAGAACACCCGGAGTCAGCTTTTCTCCAAGTTGGCAGATCATGTCCTCCCAGTTTGACATGCGGGCCATGCATTCAAAATATTCTGAAATATTTATTACTCGAATATTGTTATTTCATTAATGCGTAAAAGAGATCCAGAGATCCAAAAACAACGGTACCTCAATGTGGTCTATTCTGAGTTGTAAGCTTGGCATAACATGTAGAGATGGTGAGTCAGACTAAGAAACAGACATTTTGTTTGCATTTATTTATTTTCAAACTTAATTAAACGTTAGTTACAAAAGATTTTTTTGTGAATTTATTGGGTTGGCAATACTCTCGCAATGTTACTCTCGTGTTTTTTTTATTTTTTTCACAAGTTACAAGGTCATCTGTCTTTAAAACGAGTCATCAAAGTTTGGGCCGATAGATGAAAGCTATGGAGCTAAGAGGTTAACACAAGACAGAAAAGTTTAATCAAATCCATTCAAATTATGCAAGATTGATCGGGATACCCTTGGTAAAATTTTTTCTCTCGTGTTCAGTAAGGTTTTCATCAGTGGCAGCGTCTGCATATATCTGCTGAAGTTGATTCCAGCATCCTCGGGAGCGAAGTTGGCGGACTTTTCCACTGCGCTTATCCAATAATTGAAGTAGCTCTTTAGAAGAATTGGTCAATTTTCGACTGGAATTCGTTCAAAAATAGATAGCTTATTTTCGATGGATCGGGCGGTAACTTTGTAGAAATTCATTTTTAATATAAAACCAGTGGAATAACTGAGTTGTCAATTTTCAATTTAAATTAATAGATAGCTTGTTTAATAGTATACAAAATTCTCATTTTTAGTAATTGCGATTTTTATATGGCACAATCTGAAATGCTATAAAATCGTTTTATCTTTTAGCTTAGGTTACTGATAGATTGAGAATTTACTGTAACGAAACAATTAGAAATAAATATTTATATTCAATGATACCAATATTGCTCTCATCAGCAAAAAAGCAAAGAATGGCAATATATACAAGACTTTGCTTTGGCAGTTTTTTTTTCAAAGAGTTAATAGCTTCAGTTTATGATAAATAATTTATGATAATCTTACTAAAAATATCATAATCACAATTTTGCAATATTTCTCTGTCCCCTTCTCAAGAAAAGCTATTTAATAATTTATGTTATGTTGATGTCAATAATGTAAGTTTTGTGTAATAAATGAAAACTATAAGCTCTTAATACAGTGGAACACCAGTCTTTAGTTCTCCCATTAATTTTTTTAATGAAGGGACCTTAAAAAACGATGAATCGGGGTTACACTGTGTGTGAAAAAGTTTTCATATTTCAAAATGTTTTTCTATGTCAAATAATAAAATAGCTACTTTTTAGCGGGTGGTGTATCACAGCCATCATTACTATCACAAGCGGCCATTTCTTGTTCCTCCATAATCAACTTTCCGAGCCAATCACATCTGCACGCCCTGGCAATCTCTTCAATATTGACAGCGTTCTCTCCGAGACTACCACCGCACAGTCGTATGACTTCCAAAAGTGCTTCGGCTGTATTGCCACCTCGCAGGGCTCCTCTGAGTGCATTATCGGCAGCCATCCCTTTGAAAATAGCACAGTCGTTGTTTGGATTCTTGACCTGAACAGCTGTTTGTGACATTTTAGACGAAGACATGTTATCATCGGGTTCATCAGATCGAGACACATGATACAGTAATGACTTAAAAATGGTCACAAAAAGTTCTTTTGAAAACAGTAAGTCTCGCTGAAACAGAATATTATAGTTATTTTAAAACCAATTTTACATGCACCGTGGAGACTGTTACTCGACGGTTACACATCACGGTAGACGGCAAGCCGCACAGAGTTCGCTCTCTTTGATTATAATAGTTGGAGTGACTTGTAATATGACCTCGAGACCTTTGCTACTCAATCGAATCTTAGTCTTCGAAAAAAATATTTTTTTTACTAAATTCAAACTGAAAAGAACTGGGCCAATATCTCGACACACTGGGGATAAAAGGATTAAGCATCCATAAAGAAAATCATTAGTTAATATACAAAACTACAAATATTCTAAACAAAATTAAATGTAATAGGGGCCCAAAAATGGAACCTTGCCAACGTCTATCAAAAGCTAGTTATCACACTGATTGTAACTGGTTAGATTCCATCAATTTTTACGGGTACCTTAGTAACCACTTTTTAATGACGGTAATTACAATTTTAGTAGGTCAAAGTACAAATAAATCTCTTGGAAGAAATGCTGGTGAGTACAAATCAATCAGACTGAATCTCGAAGTACAATATCTTGGACATCGATGTAACTAAACAATTTTTTTTAAGGTGTTAACTGTCAATTCTTGGTGGAAAGACATTATGTTTAAAAAAAAACTAAACAACACGAATCAATGATTTTTTCTTCAATTGTTTAGGATCCATACAAACCTTTGCGTTCTTAGGGTAAGTAAGTGTCTTGTTATATTTTTACCTAAATTATGATAATTAATTATGTAGAAAATCTTACCGTAGCAAGTCCAAGAAGTGGATTGAGGACATCATTCAAAGCTATCTGAATATCGGGATATTCTCCGGCACGGAATCTCTTCAGTATCTCTGGATTCTTTTCAGTAAGACGTTCTTTGGCTTTGTATTTACGCTTGCTCACAGCTGTAAATAAATACAGATTATATGAAGTAGATGTTTTCGATGGATTTAGTGGTAGCTTTGTGGAAATCGATTTTTAATATAGGTAACTGTGTTATTCCATTGGTTGTGTTAGTAAAGGTAACCGGACTAAACAGAACATGACGAAACAGAACAGGAAAAAACAGAACATTTGACGATAATATATTTGTCGTATCTATTATTTATTATATATGATTATAGACATGAGTGACTTTTCATTGAGTTTATCTCGTATAATTTTCTGATTTTCAAAATTTTTGGCGAATCAGATATTTTTTCCAAACAAATTTTAAAATATTTAAAAAAAGTGCCTTGTATTATATGACATAAACAGTATGGTCATTTGCAAATATTTGTGTTTAATATCTACAACAAACACATTCTAATTGCATTTCAGAGTTTATTATACTTTTTTTTTTTTTATAAATTACTAAATATTACATAATTATATAAATATATAATAAATACATATAACTATATAATATTATATAAATTAATAAATATATTATTTCAATAAATATTAGATACAACAAAAATATTATTTTCAAATTGTTCTGTTTTTTCCTGTTCTGTTCAGTCAGTTTATGTTTTGTCATGTTCTGTTTAGTCATGGAACCGTTAATAAATGCTTCTCAAAGAGGCGAAACACGCGTCGCACTAAATTTTACTAAAACACAACCAGTGAAAAAACAAAATTATTAATATTAATTTTATATTCTATGAAGCAGGTTTGAGGCTCTCCAAAGGTATCCACAGCAGCACATGACCGAGCCAGTTCCAATGTCTCTCCGAGAGTGCCGACATTACGAAGCGCTGCCTAGTCAATTCCCTGATATCTGAATTCCTCACAAAATCAAACCATCTCAACCACAACATCCGATATAAGCATCTATTTTCATAGTTCAGTATACAGTTTTTAGCCTTTAAAAGACCCGCAACCCTGTTTGCGTCTTCTTGCGACTGGTAAGATTCCAGCGTCCTGGATCACAGTCGGGTACTATCCATAGGATGTTCTGGTGGAAATGAAGGATGTTGGCACTTCGCGGAAGGAAGCAAATTGATTAACGGGGGATCGAATATGGCCTACGAAGAGGTGTTTTTTAATAGAGAAACACTTTTACGTTTACATCTAATAATCCGCTATGTAGAACCTATGCTAAAGAGTCTTGATGGAAAGACATTACATTTTAAAAAATGAATTGTGTTTTATTTTTTAAAATATGCTAACGATATTAATAAATTAGTTAATTCACATTTCTTTCTTGTAAAGAAGTCTTATCATTGATATGAAATATCATTTAAAGAAAAACTATTACCGATTCCTGAAAATTTTATAACACTCTGATTTTTGTTGGCGATGAATGTTTTCCGAAGCCTCTTCTCCAATGACAGAGCGTCAATCACACCGACTGCATTCCTGTTTGACAAAATCAATATAAAAAGTATAATATTCATGCGGTTAAAACTACATTGTACCATATACATCCAACCAAAATTTCATTCGAAATAACAAGTGATAAAAAAAGAAAATGTATGTTTAATAGTTTTATTTTTATTAAAAATCAATTTCTCCATGATTATCCGATGTGATGGCGAAAAACTGAGTATGCCATTGATTTTATAATAGCCCAATTATAGCAGTTTTCAAAAAACAATATTTAACAAATTCACATATTCAGCGGAACCCTGATTTTTCGTATTTTAAGGGTCATTAAAAAAGATAAATTCGGGAATGTCTCAAAAACCTTACTTACTTCGGTAGTGGCTTGTAAGTTCTTCTGTGAATGAGCTGCGGCTCCATAGTAAAGAGTAAAGAGCTGTCCGAACCCAAACTGAATCCTTGTGAAGTTTCGAAACGGCGGCTACTTTGATTACCAGCATTAAATAGCATTGACACTTCATTAGGCCGCCTGCAAAAAATATTCCGTAAAAATTACAGAAGTGTAATGTTGTACATTATAAATTGTATATATATATAGAATAGGTTGGATTAAGTATACCAACTAAAATTTGAATAATTGGATGTCCACGCAATGGCAATTTTGTGTTTGTTGCGGCGACGCGGCTTGACCAATCAAGTCGTGCCGTGGTGGACAAGATGAACCAATAAGGTCGGTTCAAATTGAAGATAATTAAGCCAGAATAGGATCGAGGATTTTTAAAGAGACTTCAGGTCTGGCGTTCAACCGCAGAGGTGGTCCTCCAAGGACTACCCAACCGAGCAGCGCACTGATGGAAGTCATCCGATCCTGATGGAGCAACAACATCTCTATCAGTATCATATTTATATTTCTTTTGTTATTTTTATTGTATTAGCTTAAGCTATGGTCATCTCATATGTTGTGCATATTGCAACCTTTAAATGTAAAATCTTATTTTTTGTTAAACACGAGGTTACTCTATCTTTTTGTATTAATTTGTGATAATTCATTGTTATATATTAAAATTTAATTTGTCACAATTCTTAGTATTTTATTAATTAAAAATTAATTTTCGTCTGAAAGTTTGTTTTCAGACTGGCGCCCATTCATATATATTCATAGTTTTTTTAAATACCCGTGTTCTTATAACCTTTTTTTATTTAGGGCATTTTTTGTCGTGTAAACTTTATATCTGTTAATTGCAGAAGGGTACTTACATCCCACGCCGCGAGATTATTATTGTAATATCTTGCATATCGACGAGTTTAAATTAATGATGATAGCTTATAGTGCGAAGTGGAGGTAAACCATTTTGCTTCCACTGTACTGTTTTGCTTCATCTTAATTATATTTTTAAATTTAACGTAAAATCAATCGATCTATCATTTCGCGTTTCACATTTCTATTTTTTTTTGCTCTAAACGAAGGTTAAAAAATTATTGTTGCAATTTTTGTAGATGTCACTATATTATTTAGACTGCTTTATTTCCTTTAAAAATCTAGCATACCCCCTCTTATTTATGTTTCCTTGAATCACACTTATTATTATGAAGTAAATAAAGTAATTGAATGGTGAATAATTACAAAAATGCACAGTCAGCACTGAAAATTCTACAAAAAAATTAGCAAAAAATCCTTCATAGAATCATTTTATGAATTCAATTTTTTTATGTTCCCCATTCTAAAAATTATCTTGAACTCACTTGAATTGAGCACTTTGCCCCATCAATCCGCAGATACTGTCCAAAGTTGCAGATGCTTGCGAATGTGCGAAACTCCCACTCAGCGAGGACCTGGCATTAGTAATGGTGGAATTGGCAGCGCGGAGACTCAGCGGTGGCGGCATCGTACCTGACTCCATTTGTCGAGCGATTGTGGAAATGGTCAATTGTGTGTTGAGGGTTTCGGCAAATATCGGTGCAAGAGATGGATTACGTATGCTTCTGGTCGCGTTTAATCTGGGAATATACAAAATTCATTAGTTCCATCATCAGCAACAAAACAGATTCACTTCACTCATTATTAGATTCACTCATTATTAAAACTCACTCGTATTCAATGAAACTACACTCTTCTAGCGGGTTATCGAAAAGTTTAGCTCTGGAGAAGTCAGGAGAAAGTCGGCAAGCAGTAAGAACAATTCGAAGAACTCTTGATAGTGAAATTCCATCAGTGTGGGACAATATATCACATGAGGCGGAGAGCCACCTGAAATCATTATAATCAGATTTTTGTATTATCTATATATATAAAAATGGATGTTTGTTTGTTTGTCCTGTGTGCATTCCTATACTATTCATCAGATTGCGATGAAACCTTGGTGAGTTGTTGTGCGCACACCCGTGAAGGTTTCTGAAGGAAAAAATTTGAAATCTAAAAAAAAGAATTAAATATGTACAAACAGCCACATCTCGGAAAACCTTCTGATTTATTCATGTACGCACCAGACGGGAAACAAAAAATATTATGTATTCAAAAGCACTTCAATAAACAGAATTGAAACACAAACACTTTCTCTCTTTGAGTGGCATTGCAACACATGCCCGGTACACGCTAGTATATTTATATAGTTAATAATGATGGTCTACCATAATCATATTATAAAACCATAAATATAAACGGATATTTGATTTTAGAGGTTTATAATTATTTCGGTCCCGGCGTGCTAAAACCGTGCTAAAAGCTTTACAGCACTGGTATCATATAAAAAACAAAATAAAACAAATTTGTGACATGATTGTGATCACTTCAGATGTTAGCGATTTTTATACTGAGATTAATTATTTGTACTATACCAAAGCTGTAATCATTATTGTTTTGATAACCTCAGACTGTGAAAAATAATAACGGATTATAAAAAATATATTTATTAACCTATCCTGCAGCTCCTTGGAATACTTATCGGACCAGAACTCGAATACCCTCGTACGAATCTCTTCATCGCTGTCATCAATTCCATTGAGTAAAGTTGTGCGAACTAAGGATCTCAAATTTGACTCTAGTATATCACTGTCTTTCAAATCTACATCCATTGAAAGGTCATGGATTCTGGTACTTTCAAACTTTCGTTTTCTATTTAGTTCTGAAGATGTCGACGTCTGTGTTGAAGAATTGAATATGCCACTGATGTTGTTTATTGAAGAATCCTGAAGGCTTTGCGCAGATTTCAGAGAGCTACCAGCACTGGAAGCTGGAATAATAAAGTATTCAATGTTTTTTGGGCCAAGTGTCATAGAACATTGGTAGCTTTGCTTGCTGGTACTAGCTTCCAATCCTCAGTTACACAAATCGTGTACAGTTGAATCTATAAATTGTGTTTGTGGACACAAAAGAATGCTGATCTTACATTCTGTGTACAGATATTGATATGATCTATCTGTGATGGACAATACCTATATGTGTAGAGTTATTGAAAAACAAATATGTAGTTTTTATACCTCACAACTCTACAATCATATTTGATGTTGTGAGATGTGGGTTAATACTAACATTATAGAATAACTAAATTGTTGCAGGTCACTCATTACAATTCCTCTTAATTTTAGAAATGTTGCTTAAATGGCTTATGAGAAAGGTTAAGTAAATTTTTTTTCTATGGATTTAGTGGTAACTTTGTGGAAATTAAATTTAATATAAAATTAAAATTGATAGCTTAGTTATTCCACTTGTCCAGCCTGAAGATGCTTCATAAAGAAGCGAAATGCGTTACATTTAGTATCAAAGTTATCAATTTTAAATTTGGATTATTGAGATTTTGTACACTTCCATGTATTTTGTCACTAACGACCCGGGTTTCGCCTTTCGGCATCTTCAGGCATTCGAGCACACGAATGGACTCGAACTGAGAGACAGTAAACAGTTTCTAACGCTTATATAGAAGATACAAATGCGACAAATATCATTTACGAGGCAATACATTATACGTCTGAGAGCCACACCGATACCTGAGTTAAAATTTCGGAAATCGTCCTAATCCTTATTTTGTAAACACCATATTACCAGAGTGGCAAATTGCCGAAGGCGAATTGCCGCTTTTCAACTTCTTTTAGAAATACCAGTGATTTTACAATTATAATAGTATTGTGGGTTTTGACGGGATGTAATTCGACGAATGGGTAAATATATACAATCATTCCACATTTAGTGAAATCTGTTAGGTGTTTCAGCGTGTCGGATATAATAGCGGAGAATTAGGAAGGTTCAGCTGCTCATTCAAGATTGGTAAGGAGTATAACTGGCCTCTATTAATTTCTAAAATTTCCTGATAAAATAATTTATGATCCCCCATGTTTTTATGCAACAGTTTAACCCCATCATCCGCATTAAGCGTATGGTTCTCCATTAGCAAGTGATTTGCGAATGTCGAAGTTTCTTTTTTAATCTAAAGGCAGCTAAATGTTCTGATACCCTTATATCTAATGTACGTGTGGTTTTACCCACATAGAAATATTGGCAATCATTGCATTGTAATTTATAAATACCAGATTTGTTCTTAAAGTTTACTCTATCTTTATTGTTAATAAGTAATTTGCCTAGAGAGTTTTTGCAATAGAACGCCGGTCTAACACTATCAGCGAGTTGTTTTTTAATTTTAAAGCTTGTGCAACCTAAATAACTTATTCTATGCCAGATTCTAGGGCGGTCTATGTCTTTAGACAAGTTCCCGAAATATAGCATCTTTTCTGCTAATTTACGTTGTTTTTTGATACAAGACTATCTATAAGAGAGCGCCTCATAGCCATTATTAATGGCAATTTGTTTAATAATGTTTAGTTCGTTTTCAAAATTAAATTTATTTAGAGGTATAGTGACTAATCTGTGAACCTGAGAATGGAAAGCAGCCAATTTATATGAGAAAGGATGGTCTGACTTAAAATGGATCGTGGCTTCTGAAAACGTCTGTTTTCGGTAAATTTTAAATTCATGAATGGAGTTTTTAATATCAATATTAAGGTCAAGGAAATTTATATTCTTGCCCCCTACTTCTAAAGTGAATTGAATTTTATCATCTAGTGAGTTAAGAAAATTATGAAGGTTAGAAACTTGTCTCTCAGTTCCATTGAATAGACAAAGGATGTCATCTACGTAACGGAACCAATAAACTACGTTTCTAACTTCTGTTTTATTGCTGAAAATAAGGTTTTCTAAATGGTTCATGTAAAATTCTGCTAATAGTGGTGACAAACAACTTCCCATTGCAAGGCCTTCGGTTTGTTCATAGAATCTATTATCAAATTGAAAATAGTTCTGGTCAACGCAAACGTCTAATATATTAAGTAATTCCGTAGTAATGACAGGATTAACTCTACGCGTATTAAGGGTATCTTTGATGATTTGTTTACATTTGTTTACAGGTACATTAGTGAATAAGCTAACAACGTCGTGTGCTCGAATGCCTGAAGATGCCGAAAGGCGAAACCCGGGTCGTTAGTGACAAAATACATGGAAGTGTACAAAATCTCAATAATCCAAATTTAATATTGAAATTCCATCAAGCACCCTCAGTCGATGTCTTAAATTTATCAATTTTAATTTTATTTTGTGAATACAATATTTTTTAAATAAATGAAAAGAAAAGTTTTAATAGCAACAAGCACACCGGAAGGGTTAATATTACATTTTCGTAATAACAAATAAGACATCTAACGTGAAAGGTTTACTCTGCAATTGATTTCAACATTAGTATTATTTTTTACAAAATTTTATTGTTTATTTTATGGTTCGCATATCATGAATCGAGATAATCAATAATGTTAGAATTGCAGTCCGTGCTTCATTGCTCAGCATAACCTTTATGCCGTTGTCTATCTTTTTTCTTATGGAGGCAATATAGGTGTAAGGCTGACAACATAAGGATATACTCACAATCATACCAACGCATCAATATTTCATAAACAATCGCCCTGCTCTCTTTGTCTTTGACTACAGCGATGCCGCACAGTTCTTCCAAAAACGGCTGCACCCAATCCGAGCCTAACTTTTCAATCACCCTGTTGATGATATGCAATGTCGCCACTCTAAGTTCACGGTCCTTTAAGAAATTTCCCAGCCCCAGATTCAACACTTCTTTCTTGAGACATTCATCATCCATAGTATCCAAACACATCAAGAATACAAAAAGGCAAGTGTTTTTGAGTTTAGTTGGAAATTTGGGTATTATATAACAAACTTCAGAAGCTATTGTATCGCTGAATACTTCCGGGCAGTATTTCTGTATACAATACATGCACGTGATGAATTTATCATGTTTAGTTTTAAACATTTGGGTTGTCAAGTTGGACACTTCATTTTTCAGTTGATCAAATAATGCTACAGCATCGTGATCAGCGTTATCGTTTTCCATAGACGCATAGTTATTCGAAGAGATATATTTTAGAGTCATTCCCAATACTTCAGCACTGGGTTTATACGTGTCTCTTTCGTCGCTTCCTATACCACTGATAATTGATTTCTTATAATTTTCGAATGTTGAATTGGACCATGGACTGTTTTCGGTGACCAGACATGCGGCTGACAAATGCACTCCGGCCCGCATCAATTTACCGGTACTACCGAGTTTCTTCAGAATCGCATCATGGGGTATCTTAATATCAGATGACCACTTCTCCAAAATAGTTTTAAACATTTCCAAGTTGTACGTGAAGATTTCTGATATTTGAGAGTTCGGATCGATGTAATCAGTGATGATTTTAAGAACTGTTGATGCGGAAGATACTTCTTCTGGTGTTGTCGGGACAATGTCATCACTCCACGACAAAAGCATTGTTAACTGTGAATAGAATATCATCAAACTTGTTATAGAGATCTAAGGCAATGCCTCGAATAATCTGGCTAACTGATTCCTACACTGTTTGAAACCAGAATCATAAGAAATTATGGTAATTGATTTCAATTATCGTTAAGTTTATGATCATTTTATCTCATACTTATATAAATTGTTATTGATGGATGTATAATAAAATGAAATGGATGAATTTTATTATTCCCCAGTAAAAGTCCTAGATTGTGAAAAAACTCTGAGTGCTTAGTAAAATCTACATTATTTTCATTTACATGATATGAGGTTATTTGCAAACACAGCTCATTCCAAAAACATATTTTGCAAAATGCAGTAAACTTGTATACTGACAAATATAAGACTAAGTTGTAAGGTTTTTCAATTAAGTTGGATCGCAGTAAGTATATTTAAATTGGAAACAAAAGGGAACAGTATTCTTTCTACTTAAATAAAGAATCATGCCGAGTTTGAAAGTAACAAATGGAATAAGTCATTTCTACAACTTGGATTGATCCGACTTTGTAAATATGCAACCAAATGATATATTAAACACGTGACCGCAAAGCTGAGGTTCTATTGGCTAATGTGAAAAGATACACGAGGTGTTTAAGTCATGACTTACCAGGTATGTGTCTAAATAATTGACACCTATGTCAAAAGTTGTGCAACGATCCTCGATCACCAAGAGCACTGGTCCAAGCAAGCTCTTACAGTATTTTTTGAATACATCTCGCATATTCTCCACCATCTGCAACCACAAACACACAAAATGATTATTGAAAATTTTCTCTCCAGTCTGTACAGTCAATACTATTGATCAGTGGGATTGTTATTTAAAAATGCAACTATACAATGTAATATTTCACATCAAATAAAAAGTGTATAGCAGGATATTTTTTCAAAATTAATTGTTTAATAGTTAGAACAGTATTCTTAACAGGAATTACTAGGTTTTTTTTTTCTCATTTTGAAAAATCGTTAATCGTTTTCCATCGTCGAAAAAATATGAAACGTCGATTTTTTTTTAATAATTGCACTCTCAGAGTTTACACTATTGCATTTTTATTTAAATGGAAATAGTAAAGTTTTCAAGCCCGTCTAGCAGAGTTGACACCTGTTTTTCAGATATGCTTTTTTTGCTTTACGCCTTGACTAGATTAGGATATATTGTAGGTTACCGAGATTTGATGTCTGAGACAAAATCGTAGAAAAAGTATTTTTAAGAAAGTGATCGTTATGGAATTTGGAATTTATTGAAAATAATGATTCCATAAAGATTTTTAAAATGTACCAAAGAGTTCGTTTTCTCGCACTTTTCTGACTGACATTTAAAGTAGAATTATACTGAATATATTTTTTTTAAAAAATAGGGCAACCAGAAATCCTATTATATACGGCTTTTAGCAACAAAATCTTAAAAAATTAATAAGAATAGTAAATAGTAATCATTGTGACATGTGATAAAAATTTCACATAAAATTACAATATTCGATGCAGAAAAAATTAAATACTGACGCAAAATAATGAACATACCATATATTTCAGTAGCTAAAATGGTAAATATATCTATCGTCAGCTTAATCCAAACATACGGTAAGTCAGTGTTACTTGTGTTCAAGAGGCAGTAAAAACTGAATATTTCAACATACAGAATAAAATTCATATAATATTTTAGCTGTTTGTCTGCCCCTCCGTTTGCATATTTTAATATCCATTTATGAATGATATAAGATAGATATCTTCAAAACATGAAATCATAAAAAAAGACTTACATTATGTTAGAATTAAGCTGATGTACATTGACAAAACAAAACATTTAAAACAATTAAAGGCAACACTGTATATGGACATCGCAAATGTAATTTTGAATTCACATACCTGAACAAGAAACAATCTGACATTCTTTTCCTTTTTTCTATCAGCCATAACCTCTGCAATACACTTGACCCAGTCGGGGGCTGCATTTCTCTCTACAGACAATCCCTCCAAGTCCTTAGAGCGAGATTCAAGACTGTCCATAGAGCGGACCAGGCTACAGACAGTCGCCATACATTCATGGGAATTCAAGTCGCTCTCCTCCAAGGGTAATTGTGAAGCCATATACTCCTAATATATGATATTGAAACATTTAAAAGATACACTAAGTTTTACAACCAGTGGGACAAAAGAATTATCAATTTTAATTTTATATTGAAAATGAATTCGCTGTTCCCTAAAAATGTGCAAGCATTTTTATTTATATATTATAATACTATACACTGTGGGTGGCAACACTTTTATGTTTTGGAGGCCACTAGATGATAAAATTATTGCTGGCGGTCGACTGATACCGTTTCTAGTTAAGTATCTTGTCACATAAAAAGGCCAATTTTTATGGTGTATATTATGTATTTTGTAAATCGATATTTTTGTACATGAGGGGTCTAGTATCATAACTCATAATCTCCAACATATGCAAAAAAATGAATTATGAATTCAGCATTGTTCTATTACACCTAACATTTAAGTCATAAAATGTCTTGCTAAACTTACAAACTACCATCTAAAATGAATGTGAAAATGTTGTTCCTTTCAATAGTCATATTCTATAATTCCCTATAATTTTCTTAACTAATAATCTCCATTCCAGCCGATGAGAGAGTAGCATTGTACTGCCGTGGCCACCAGTGTTTATTTACATATCATAAGTGTCTATTATATTTTATTTGTATCAAACTATTCACTTATAACTGTAGCATGAAAACGGTTTTTCTTGGTTGATCAAAAACAACCACTATAGTAAATTACCGCTATGCGCAAACATACAGTAAAATAAGCATTATTTGTCAATTGTGGGCGATGCTTCGTTTTGATTCCGTTAGCTTCAATAATATATAATATGTAGGACCAGAAATGGGATAATATAAACCAGCGGTAAACCAAAAACAGCATCGGTCAACGCTCAGGCCACTCATGCAATGAACGTTATGTAAAATGTAAACAAGTACCAGATTCGAATTGTCGAAAACAACATCTCGAACAGTGGCTCCATTCAAATCGTATTTAAAGATGTCCGATAATGTCTGCTTAAAAACATTTTTTCGCTTGTCTCCATTGAGTCCGAGTGCACATGATGCACCACTGGATCCAACCATAATACTATTGAACACCGATGGAGCAGTCATATTAGCATTGATTTTAACGGGCACCTGGTAGTACTTTGTCTTCAAACCCTGAAAAAGATATAATGATGATCATTACTGTTTTTTTGAAAGTTATGCCAAGTCCTAGTGCTATTTCTTAAACGATTTTTCAATCGGTATATGGATTTTTGTTCGAAGACATGGATTTCTGTGATGTTTAAATTCCCTCCCACCCACTCATCCAATCCTAAAAACGGGGTAAAGAAAGAACCATTACCAAACCACCAGTTCTGTCCCTAGCCCCATGCTTATATCCTTACTCTCTCTGGAAGTGGAAGGTTGAGCAATATATTCGTAAACTCGATTGAGTGGTCAATAACGTGAAAAATAATCTACCTGATCTCTTTTGATGGGGAAGCTATATCGTTTACCGGTGTCAATAATTCCCTCCCAAAGCCTTGCAGAAATGCTTTGTTTGTGATTGATTAGGAACATGTAAAATTTCAATTCCTCTTTAGGACGGGCAACCGTCATTGCATACAGACATTTGTAGGCGGCACAGCGTGACTTTCTGAAATTAAAAATAGTACAATGTATATTGTAGAACAGTGTTCCCCAACTGGTGGTCCGCAGCCCAGTGCCGGGCCGAGAACAGTATGCCAAATATCAAAAAATTCGGCATTCAAAAATATTAATATAGGATATTTTCACCATCACGTTTTTCTTGTATTTTTAGTTATTGTTAAATAATAATAATTGGTAGGATGATGCGACACGATGGTCGCTAGTTTTCTCAGAATCGACAGTCATAAATCTTCTCAGGTACACTCAGGGAGAATGGAAATATTTGCTCTTGGATAGTGAACCCAGAAGCAAAGCACTACCTAAATATGTTTCCAAGAATATCGTATATATATTTGTCAATTATAGTTATGTCCATCTGTTACAATATAAGATTTAAAAAATATTACAAAAAAACCATTTTTATTTGAGTATTAGTGGTCGGCGAAAAAATTTTCCTTTTTTTACTGGTCCGCAGTTGTAAAAAGGTTGGGGAACACTGTTGTAGAAGACTTTTATGGGTGTCATGAAAATAAAAAGCATCAGAGAATAGATAGATCAACATGAGGTATAATAAAAGTTTATTCATTTTGTCACGGATGGAAATAAGATTCTTTCAATTCTTTTGTTTATAATAGAGCAAAAAACATGGATAAGAAACATATTCAACCATGTTTGCTCCAATCGTTACCAACAGAAGTTGTTCTGCGAGAACTGCTTGTTTCTTTCCAATTGCTCTCGCTGCACCCCGTTTTTAGGATCAAATAGGTGAGAGAGACTAGTAAGGACGATATCAGCCATTAAATGATTATGGGCGAATTTATAAAAAGACTCCCAAATGGGTGAAAACCAACTATTGTTTTACTTCTGATTAAAGTGATATATTTAAGCGAAGCAGGATTTTCTTATTATGCTGCAACAAAGTAAAAGTCCAAGAATAGGCTCAACGCCCCGCCAGATATAAGAATTCAACTTTCTAATAATATTGTATAACAAGAAGATTTGCAATTCAAGGACTCAAAATTATCAAAGTCATTAAGAACTTCATTCACTTATATTTTTATGTGTCAAAAATAATTATTAAATGGATAATTACTGTTTTTTCTCATTTTTTTATTTTATTGATTCTGTGATTAAAATTTAGGAATTTGCAAAGTATTCCATTGCAGGAGCAGTTTGGTAAACCCATAAGAGAGCATATGGTATGTAACATAAGAGAGCATAGAAAAAAAACTTGAAATACATGGTGAAAATCATGTAGAATCGATTACCTTAAATATTCACATACGTGGAGTGGGTATGTTCCGTCGGGTAGAAAAACGTCTCTCGCATTCAAAGCTTTCGAGAAGAATTCTTTAACCAGCTGTTTTGGTACAGATGTTTTTTTGAAATACATATTTCCTATTCTTGAGTCGGCACCGTCCAAATCGGTGAAAGAAACCTAGTAAAAATTAGTAGTGGCCAGTAGTGGAGGGTATATAGAGGTGTACACCATATACTAATAGCGTATATCCATAGGTTGAATTAAAATATTCTACCATCAGAAAAAACAAGCTTTTTTTATTAATTCCGAAAGATTATTAAAACAAATTAAATCTTTGTCTTTCATTTTAGCTCATTTTCCTTTTTCTAATCAACTGTACAAAAGTAACGTAGAAAATGAAAACATTTTATTCATACAGGGGAAAGTGATCAAGTGTTAATGCTCAAGGGAACGGTTGAAAAGTCTGTAATAAATCTAAAATCTTTTGTATTGCATTAAATCAATGAATGTATGCCACAGCGTGTCGATTTTTTTTCTAGCTAGAGAACAAGTTTCAACATTGCATCAAGAAAAACTTAAGGATAATTCAAATAATTGAAGGACATTCGAATAAAGAGTAAAAGGTATTTGATAAGCCATCTTGTAATTTTTTTTTATATGAAATTGGTCTACCATCAATTCAGATTTCCTGTCTTTTGAAAAATGTAATTTTGAGGTTTAAAATTGTTTGCATTGTACCTTTGAAAACATGATCTCCACCAATTCAAAACAAGCGGCCCAGTCGATAAAGAGTTGGCTGAGTTGGAATTCATTGGTTTTTAAAATATTTGCAATTTTTTTATCCAACATAGCTGCAATTTCTCCTAAAGATTGGGAAAAAAATATCTGAAACAACAGAAAACAGATGTCAGAGCGTCCGTGAACCGAGTGAATATTTGCAAAACCTTAATTTTTCAGAGAGCATAACAAAAATTAACTTTAATGAATTGAAATAAAAATAAAAACACGTAATTAATATTAAAAATACCCAGCCATATTTTTTGTCAGTTGCGTTATTTTGCATGCACTTAAGGGTGATTTTTGCAGTATTTATGTTACAAAAAGACAAAAACGTATGTGCATATACAGTTTTGTAATGAAACGATGATATTCATCAATACAGCAGTGGCTTACCTTCTTTGAAAATACCTTTTCAAAAAAAGATTTTATTCTTATACAAGCATTGAGCCTTTGGTGAGGAGAAAGTTCCAAAACCGCATTCGAGCAGCGTGGAGCTCACATGGAGCTATTGCTGAACTTAAGAGAGCTAAAGCGCATTGAGCTTTTGGTGAGCTGAAAGCTCCAAAATGGTGTTTAGCCATTTAGTAGTACGGCTATGTATTGTGTCATCTAGGTCATTCTCGTATTTATTGAATTATTATTATTTCTCCAGTTATGAATACTACACATATCTATTAATGGTTATTGACAGTCACATTATTTTTATTATTTGTTCTAAATGAACAAAAGAATTTTGTAAAAAGGTTAATATTTGGAAAAAATATGTAGCCATATATCAGGCGTAAAAATTCATTTCGGTTGGACTCCTTTCCTGGAATCAGCGTCAATAGAGAACCACATACTGACAGATGAACGCAATAAAAATCTAGGGCCGAATGAGAAAGTAATAATGAAATATTTGAAATAATAAGTTATTTTCTTGAATAATTTAAGACATCGACTGAGGGTGCTTGATGGAATTTCAATATCAAATTTGGATTATTGAGATTTTGTACACTTCCATGTATTTTGTCACTAACGACCCGGGTTTCGCCTTTCGGCATCTTCAGGCATACGAAAGGGTAAATATATACAATCATTCCACATTTAGTGACATCTGTCTTAGTGTTTCAACGTATAGGATACAATAACGGAGAATTAGGAAGGTTCAGATAATGTGGAATGATTGTATATATTTATCCTTTCGTCGAATTGCATCCCGTCGAAACCCACAATGCTATTATAATTGTAAAATCACTGGTAATTCTAAAAGTAATTGGAAAAGGGCAATTCGCCACTCTGTTAATGTGTTGTTTACAAAATAAGGATTAAGGCGATTCTCGCAATGTTAACTCAGGTATCAGTGTGGCTCTCAGACGTATAATATTTTACCTCGTAAATAATATTTGTCGTATTTGTATCTTCTATATAAACGTTAGACACTGTTTACTGTCTGTCAGTTCGAGTCCATTCGTGTGCTCGAATGCCTGAAGATGCCGAAAGGCGAAACCCGGGTCGTTAGTGACAAAATACATGGAAGTGTACAAAATCCAAATAATCCAAATTTTATTTTCTTGAAGCTTGAAGCTCACATGGAACTTTTGGTGAAGTCGAGTCTTAAAAGCTTTCAGCTTAAGGCGAATACAGCTTTTCGTGAGCTGGAAGCTTTAAAATCACATGCAGAGCTTAGAGATCACACGGAGTTTTGGTGAACTTCAGCCATAAAATCTTTCTAAGTTTAAGGCGCTTAGAGCTTTTGGTTCTTTCATATATGATTAGAATTTTCAATTAGACCTTTTAGTAGATATTATTATAGTATCATAATAATATGAACTAAAAGTTTAAGCACAAAAAAAGTACTTTAAGTTGACAACTAACATATCTTGATTACCCTGAAGATACAGATTCGGTAAATCGAAATATTCGTTTTTACCTCCACTGCTGACGGTGAAGCTTCTCGAAGCATGGGCCCAAGAAAGGTTTTCATAATGTTGACTCTTAAAACCGGCTCAGAAGATCTGTCACTGAAGGCTTCCCATATACGTGACAGTATCGGAATCTGTTCTTCGTTGCTCAAACGTTTCATAAATGATCTCAACTTGTGGGCAATTTGGTCTTTGCATATATGGTTTGCGTCAACTGAAATATTAGATATTTTTTTAGCCACAATTGTCATAGTCTAAATCAGGGGCTGACAAACTAATATTTATCAAATAAATATTTGTAAAAATCTTAATAATATAAGCCATTGTTTCTATTTACATTTATGAAGAGATAAAACTTTCAGATGCCATTGCAGATGCAGCTGCCAACTTGTTCATAGCAAGCCTGTAAGCAGAACATGTGGGCACAATACATGTACTCCAACAAACAACGGTCATATGATAAAAAGTACAAAGTAACCTATAGTGGATCTAATGATGCATTCAAGCATAATCCAGTTTCCCGAATTGGCTGTAGCTTCGAGGAGTGCTCGGTACGCTGACAGGAATTCTGACCTCTCCGGAGAATACTCTGTGAACTCTCGGCTGTTCAAAGGGAAACGAAATCGAAGGCAGTTCAAGGCTTCTCTGAAAATAAAGCATTCATTTATTAGTTAGATTGATTCTTGATCCACCTCTCCTCTTAGAATAGACTGGATTGCCGGACCGAGGTACAGTTTAAGCTGAACATTGTATATAATTTATCGGGTTCGTGATCAACATCATTTGCTTCGGTTACGGAACTCACTGGATTCCACAAGTGAGGTTGTGTGATAGAGATACACCCACCGCACACCAATGATCCTTATATAGGTTACAGCGAAAGCATATTTCAAGTTAAAACTTATTTTCATTAGTAAAAATATATTTTACGTATTCAGACAGTGAAAATGTATCAAACAATGAATTTAATTGCCCGTTTCCCCGATTCCTACATATGAGAAAGTGACATTTTCCTATTCGTAATTAAATTTCCTACTGCATTGTTATTAGCAACACTTAGTATAAATTTTCGGGAAGAAAAAGAGTAGTGTGTTGTAAAGCGTATGATTTATCTATGATTCAATTGATCATTTCACAACTGTCAAGTTATTATATTATATAAATTGTATTTTAATTTTTTCAGTATTTCACCTTAACTTTTCTTCATTACATCCTTGCGTGACTCCAGGCTCTGCAACAGTTGGTAAAAGAACCACAAGTCTGGTTTTATCATTCAAATTCAAATCTTTGTTAGACAGCTGGTTTAAAAGCCAGGAGCTCATGGCGTTTGGGCTCTTTCCTATTGCTTCAAGAGGCGATGGAAGGAGGATTGATACGAGCGAGAACAAACGCAAAAGAGAAGCATTCGGAGCACACCATTCATCAGCCAATCGTGGCCAAAGCTACAACACGAAAATAATTTGTATTAGTTGATATTTAGTACCTACCATCCAAAAAATAAATATGGATGTTGACAGTATTATTTATTTTATTGCTACACTCGAATAAAAATCACAGAAAAATATTTACAGCTAATTTTACCTGTAAAATGATAAATATTAAACATGGAACATTTTACATGGAAGAAATATAATTACAATATGGCGATACTTCACTTTTAAGGTGTCAACTTTACTGTCAATTCTTGGTGGAAAGGTATTATATTTTAAAAATAAAACTCAATTTGTTTTGTACTACTTCCGCATGTTTATAATGGTCAGTACTGGTTTCGCTCATCGCGAACATCAGTTAATACTGTTAGCGATGAGTGAAACCGGTCCTGATAAACATGTGGAAGTAGTACAAAACAAATTGTTTTATTTTTTAAAATAAAAAAAATTAACAATATTTGATTAATATTAGATATAATAGAATCTTAATGTTCTCTGATAAATTTTATTAAATGATTTCATGATAATTATGTAGTGCATTAAAGGAGGATAATAATCGCCCATGAATTGGATAAATTTGTCAGTAGTGGTAAGAGTTTTACCCTAGCGATCAGATGATTCCGGATCCGAGTCCATGGTATCACCAATATCAAATTTATGTATTTTTAATTTTATATTTGAGCTTATGGGGGCGAGGGTGCTTGTGATGCTATTTTTCACCGAGTTTATTTAATGTGATTTAAAATTTAAAAATATCTGGCGCATTGGCATAATGCCAAATATCAGCTGTTCAATTTTTCTTTTTTTAAAAAAAAAATGATAAATTAGTTCATAACTCATTGTGTCAATAGTTGTATAAAAATATTCACCTCATTCAAAAGCATGAAGACTGCTTCCGGAAATTCTTCTTCATGATAATTATTAATTGAAGCGTACTGCATCGTTTCTTCCAATAACTCGGTATATAAATATTTTCTTTCATCGTTTATATCACCATTGATATATTCAAATATATTTTTATATGATTTTATGAGATGCGGCAACACCTGGCATTGAAACATATTTCGAAAATGGAACCCACGAGTAACTGTTGCTTTGTTATATAAAATTCCTGATGACACTTCAGTATTATCTGTCAAGATCAATAGAAGATGCGAAATTTCAACGCACTTTGAGTGGAATATAAAATTCAAAACCTCTCCTATGGAGTTGACAGAAGAGACATCTATATCTTGAATTCTTAAAGTCAAAGAAGAAGTGTCAAATAAGCTCATGAAAATTGAGTCAAATAAAACTGGAATTTTCCACGATTCAAAAATAGAATGAACATTACTTGAATCTATCACAATTACGGCTTCGGTTAGGTATTTCAAATTGTTTATGATAACTTTTATATCTGATAAAAGACTTATATTGAACTCTTGAAGTATTGTTGAAATCAATTCTTGGCTTTTTAAATGCTCGATAAAGATTTTCTCAAAAACACTCCACTGGTCATTTTTCAAGCTGGCTTTAAGGGTTTGAATAATAATATTTATATTCCAGTTGTTTGTTGTTTTAGCTGAATTTCTATTCATTGTCCAATAAGCAACAGAGTCAAAAAAATTACTATTTAAACAATTTTCCAAGATGGTTGACTTATTGTTCAAAAGTAAAACGACAAAATGAAATATTTTCCAATTTATATTATGAATAGCATTTAAAACTTTATCTCTATTCCTAATATCTCGTGTGATGTTATCATAACAGTTGTAGTCTTTTAAGTTTTCAAAAATGTATTTTCCGTCTGTTCCGATACCTTCGAAAAAATCTTTAATTCCGACCAAAATTTTCATTTGATCTTTTAGAAGAAACGAAGGTTCAATCAAATGATTTTCGAGTCCTAAGATGTACATATCCACACTTGTGTGGATATTATTTAAAAAAGCAAGAAGACCGTTGCAGGTTATGTCTTTCCTCAACTTTTTTATTTCAAAGGTATCATGTCCTTCGAAGAATTGTTTCACAACAACATTGCAGCCATGTTTCTTTATATTTTTGTCGATGAAATTTTGAGCACTCTTACAACCTTCAATTTCTTTCGAAAATAGAACAAAAGACTCGACGAGCATTTTGGCAACATCTCGACTCTGACAGTTCTTTGATTGTTCTAAAATCCACACGCTGATATCATTCAACGTTGCATTTCCGAATTTCGGCGGTCTCCTTCTAGCAGAGCTGCTTTTCTTGAATATGCAAGCCTTTTTTTCCAAGCATTTCAATATGGCAGCTAATGATTTTAAAGCATAGTGCCTGTAAACAAAAGCGTCTTTAATATTTTGTTTGTTGGGATCTTCAATACTTTTGACAGTGTTATGAAGCAGCTCTATAAGATATTTATCTACAGCCATGTCTAAACTAAATAATTCAGACTTCGCACAGATGATTATAAGAAATCCTCCTCTTCGTTCGTACACTGGAATACAAAAAAAAAAAAAAACATAATTTTAACACATTTTGTAAAAACTTTTGAAAACTTAAAAGACATGCAGTAGCATTCTCGAGGTATAAGTATTCATAGAAAATAGATTTCTCACATCTCAAGAGTGAAGAAAAGTTGAGATATCACAAACTCTAAACGTGGCTGAATGACAAAGTATTTTTTTACTTTCGACTCATTGACTACTATGTTTGGCTTAAGTTGATTTTCTCTTTGATTGAAATGGCATATACTTCCATTGTAAGAATGAAAATAAAAGTGAAGGAGTCGACTACAGGTCCGGCTTAAATATTTTCAACTGTTAGTTAAAAAGAATTTTCACTTTTTTCCTCATTCCCCATTCATTGTTTTCGCGGATTTTTCATTTAGTTTATCTGGTCCCTTCAAAAATGATAGTCAAGAATCTAGTCTATGATCAACAATGCTTTAATCATAAGTTATATCTTAATTGCCAGAACTGTAGCCGAGTGATCAAAATCGTCGGCTTCAGTTGCAGTGTCCATGGGTCGAATCCTAGCATGGACAGTTTGATAAATTGATTTTTCAATCGATTTATGGATTTGTATTCGAAGATTTGGATGTATGTGATGTCTAAATTCCCTAACATTTACTTGATACTAAAAACGAGGCGAAGCAAGAAAAATTAGCAAGTAAAAACTTTTGTTGAGATAAGCTCCATTGAAAGTCCATGTGTTGTACATTTGGAGTCGGCTTAGTTACAATAAATATATCTTTAACCTGTCATACTATTTTTACTACCAGAATATTTCTGTATTGAGACAAATAAACGGAACTAGATTGGAAATATAATATAATATGAAACCACATTTTTATTTATTATAAAGTCATAAATTTACCGTCATGCCTCACGGTCATTTGACTGACGCTTCTTAAAATGGCAGATATGATGATGGGAAGGCTGCCATGTTTTGCGGTTGTCACAGCTTTTCTGACGATTTCTCGAATTGCAGCACAGCAAGTATCGCGAACTCCGCTCTCTGAAGAATTTGACGCCCCTCTCTGTAATTAAAGAAACATAAGTCAACTTCTGAATGAAGAATTCTCAACATTTATTTACCAAAGAACGTATTTCATATATATATTTAAAAGGGATATTATCAAAATAGGTACATTAAAAAAAATTAAGATAATAGATTTTTTTCTGCTAAATACAGTGGAAAAATTTTAGGAAACAATATTCCCGAATATTGTTTATCATCTTTTAAAAAATAAAACACAATTTGTTTGTACTTTGTATTTTTGACATTAAATTTTATATAAATAGCCCTGTTATGTTTGTAACATTATCAGTTGATAATGCTCGTGATGAGCGAAACCGGTCCTGATTATTAAACATGTGGAAGTAGTTAAAAAATATTGTGCTTTATTTTTTAAAATATAATGTCTTTCTACAAGAATTGACAGTTAACCTTAAAAGTGATTATTTATTTTCGTCGGAAAGATGGTAAACAATATTTGGGAATTTCTGCAACGCGTGTAAAAAGTTCACCACCACTGCTCTTAACCATTTAAATAAATTAGTAAGATTGATTTGTGAAGAAGGTAGCTAACCATTAGTGCTTGGATGAAATTAGCCGCCTCAGGGGACTCTTGATTGGCCGGCGCCGCGATCCAATGACAGGACTGACCGAGCAACGGCTCAAACATGGAAAGGACAGTTTCATCAGCATCCGAGCACAAAGAGATCATGGCTGTCGTCAAACTGAAAAGCATCGGAGCTAGGGAGCCCCGATGTGACGTCGGGAGACTTACGTCTGAAAATAACAAAGAACATATTGAAGTAGTCTGAGATCTTTTTTTTATTACCATTTTCTCTCTCAATGTGCAGCATATGGGCTCCCAATGCAGCTCATCTCTAAAGAAGTTTTTCTACGAGAACTGCTTGTTAGCAAGTTGTTCGACCTCTCTTTTTCGAAGAGAGTAAGGACAGAAGGATAGGGCTAGTACAGAACTAGAAGATGGCTAATCACCCTCGCTACTCCATATTTTTAGTATCGGATTGTCCATACTGGGATTCGAGCCCGTGAGCACTGCGACCAAATACAATAATGTTGACCACTCGATTACAGATCCGTCTATTCTTTAGATCTTCGATATTGATTCTATATTAGTTAAAACATAAGCGAGGTTGAATGTACATCCCATATAACTGCAATTAAATATCAAATCTATCAATAAACATACTTGTGCCGTATATCATCAGGATAATAGAATGAAGAGCCTGGCACGCCATAAGCCTTGTATCCCGGTTGGTGCTCGTAAGAGATATTTCTCTGATGCGAGGAACTAAAGTATCCAAATATATCTGCAATCACAAAATACGTGCAGGTATTTCATGTTAAATTGTATGATATCATTTAACAAGTTTTATGTGGTAATGACAAGGAAAATTTGAAACTCACGTCCAATTTATGTTGCTGAGGACACGGCAACGATAGTTTGAGCCTCTCTGTCAAGTCCATCAGTCTTTTCTCTTCGCCATTATTTGAAGATTCTATGTTTAAGGGATCCGACTTTGACAATAAGGGCTCTACTGTTAAGGAATCCATTTTGCCTGTCGGGGAAAAAATATCGATTCGGATCAATAAGGTATTAGTTATTAACTGAAGACGCTTCTCAAAGACGCAAAACAAGTCTCACAATTAGTTACAATATATGGTAGTATACCATTAACCAAAAAGTACAAAAAAGGTTGATGTACTCTTATTATTATTATTAGGATATTTTTTAACTCTTAAGAGTTCTAATAATAAATCTAAGATTTGGCGAAGCATGCAGCAAATTTCAATTGTTAGGACGGCTGGCTGTTACAAGATAATTTTTTTAAATTATCGCCCAGGACGAGGAGCCCTACCGCTCAGAAAAAGAGGCAAGTTGACTCGAGGCTCTCCGAAGGCATCCGTAGCATGTGTCTTAGACAGTTCCAATGTCTTTCCGTGTCACCTGCATGAGCTGTCTGGTCCGTTACCTTATTCCTCACAAAGGCAAACAACCCATATTTAATGCAAGCATCTATTCTCAAAGTGTTTGCCATGATTTACTACTGTTACCAGAACTGCTAAAATGCAAGCACTACAAATCGAATTTATTATTATTTGTATAATTTAAGACATCGACTGAGGGTGCTTGATGGAATTTCAATATCAAATTTGGATTATTGAGATTTTGTACACTTCCATGTATTTTGTCACTAACGACCCGGGTTTCGCCTTTCGGCATCTTCAGGCATTCGAAGTGTCAGTTCGAGTCCATTTGTGTGCTCGAATGCCTGAAGATGCCGAAAGGCGAAACCCGGGTCGTTAGTGACAAAATACATGGAAGTGTACAAAATCTCAATAATCCAAATTTTTTATTATTATTTGGTTTAAAAATTCACAAAAATTCAATCACATGAAAAGTGAAGGTGCAAGCGAGATGCAATGGCATGTGGCGCATGCTCTTGTATCCTTCTTGATCATATCCAAATTAGGTTGTGCGATAGAGATAGAGATAAGTCCACTGCACGCTGATGATATATATTTATATATGTGGTGAGGTGGATGTATCTCTATCACACAACCTCACTTGTGTATAAGCAAGTCGAATACAAGCAGATCCATGAGAAGAGAAATCAACGGCACAGCTTAATATATATATATAAACCTAAAAAGATAATTACCTAGAAATAGCATAACTCTATATTGCACTGTTTTCAGATGCGAGCTAGTCCCCTCCGTCAGCAACTTTGGTCCTTTTTTTATAAATCCTGGTTTAACAGGCCCACTTTCCGAGCTAACCTCAACAATTTTTCCATCCGATATACCCGATGAGCAGAGGAAATCATTCAGCAATGGTAAGACCTGTAAAAAATGTCAATTTTGCACCTTCATGTTTATCACATTTACACAAAAAAGCTTAGCGGTGGGTCGTTACATTATAGTTGTCAAATGCATGGCGGTTTGGTGTCAGCTGTTGTACCATATATTGTTTTTATCTTTTTACAACACATTATTTTTTAGGCTCATTTATTCGCCATTTTTTTTTATGTACACAGTTTCGTAAACATATTTTCTAAGTAAGTTAAGATTATTTTTTGTTAAATATTATATTCATTTAGTGGACAGTGGACACCGGATATTGTGATCACTTAATGTTATCAGTCAGTTCACATAGTGATCACAACAAGGTCGACACTGTATTAGAAAAACACTAAACTAAACTATCGACTGGAAAATGGATGAATTGTTAAAACTGTAAACTGTTATACAGGTTTTGCATCACTGCAGTAGGCACGTGTGCAGCAAATAGTAAAGTATTTAATTATACCTTGATGTAAAGTGGACGTAGATTATCTCTCTCTACATAACAGTCCCACTGTTCGAGAGCGTCCATAGATTTTGTCACCAGGTTCAAATTTGTCTTGCCCACTCTCAGAACAACCTTTGGAAAAAATAATGTAATAATATTGTTATCAATTTTTCATTACCTAATCATACTAGTCAAGTACGAATTTTGACAACCATATTAACAAAAAGAAATCATTTTAAAAAATAAAACACAATTCATTTGTACTACTTCCACATATTTATAATGATCAGGACCGGTTTCGCTCATCACGAGCATTATCAACTGATAAAAATACAAACATAACAGGCTTATTTATATAAAATTGAGTGTAAAAATGAAGGTATATAAAACTGATGGTTCATGAACAGTTTTATATACCTTCATTTTTACACTAAATTTTATATAAATAAGCCTGTTATGTTTGTATTTTTATCAGTTGATAATGCTCGTGATGAGCGAAACCGGTTCTGATCATTATAAATATGTAGAAGTAGTACAAATGAATTGCGTTTTATTTTTTAAAATATAATGTCTTTCCACCAAGAATTGACAGTTAACACCTTAAAAGTGAAAAGAAATCATATCGCTGAAATAGTCATGCTGGTCATTTCATAAAATTGTGAAATGAGTGCATTGTACTTTTTGGTAGTTTTTAAAATAAAAACAGTGACAAAAAATAGCTTTATCGAATTAAAACAATAATAAAAAAACAAGCAATTAGTACGGTATTAATATTAATTAGGTGTTTTGTTATTATTGTTTGAATTTGATAGTATAGAATAGAGCCCCGTAGGTTAGGAGCCAGGTATGTCACATATGTCACAATTAAACTCTTGACTTTTGCCACGCAAACAGTTTTTCACAACACAGATTCTACTCAAGTTCAACTGAATTTAACACTTTGTAGAATAGTTTTGTTACACAGGCCCCGTAGGTCAGGAACCAGGTGTATCACATGTTACAATTGACATAAGAAGACTTCTTAAGACTTAAATGATAATAGTTTATTGCAAGGTCTTTTATCACATTTTGTATGTTCGAGCGAAGTAGGAAAACACAGTAAAACATGAATCGTAGAAGAAGAGTGACGTTGACAAAGAGTTAAACCTTAGCGGTTAACTCTCGTAGCGTTCGAAGATATAGTTATCTGACACTGTATTAGATGTTTCGAGGCTTGAATCCGTAGATCGGTATCAAGTGAGGAGTGATCTAAAAATGTAGGCAGTGCTTCACCAGGAAGATAGTTTCAATAGGTTGGAATCCGTAGAACCGTATCAATTGAGAACCGATTTTAGCAGTGGAGGCAGAGCTCCAATAGCAAGATAGTTTCGAACCGTTAGGGTAATAAATTTATCAAAGTGAAGGACTTATAAAGCCCTGAGTGAACGTATCACAGGCACTTTTTAATATGTAACAAAGTGCCATCTATTATCTACAGCAAAAAGGTGATAAATGCTTAATATATATTAATATATTTTAAAATCAGCTAGCGACATCTATATGTAATTATCGCACGCTATAATAGTTGTTTTTTAACAGTTTTCATGCTCACCTGAAAAATTGGGATTGAATAGCGAAAATCATTTGAAATATTAAACTACAATGAAACCTTTTTGACACATAAAAAGAATCTACTAAACTTATTCACTTTTATAACTTGATTTAAGAGACTGTACCAAATTATTTAAATGTTTATTACTACACCCAAAATAAAATAGTAAACATTTTGGTTCGGAAAGAGGTTTAAGAACCAATACCTGAAAGGCCTCAATACCACTTTCCAAAATGGACTGATTCAAAATTTGAGGAGGTGTCTGCAACAGAACCAGGGAGGACCGCAATTGGAGCAGACCGCTGCTGCTGATGACCGAACAATTCTGCAAAAATGAATTCATAATGTTTAGTAAAGAAAGTACAGTGAGGAGAGTCTGTAGAAAGCCCGGATGTATACTCGGCATTTTTCAGTTTGAATTTCTGCTATGCTTTTCCTGTGTGTAAAGAATAAACCCTACTCTCTTGAAAGAGAGGTTGATCAACTGAATAACAACAACCCTAATTAAGAGTCCATAAGCTTCACATTGATAGGGGACAAAATTTTGTTTTTCTCTCAACTTCCAAATGATTTTTATTATTATATAAAATAATATCCCTGATTTCAATTGAATATTCGGTTGTTCAGAAACTGAATGATTGTAGTCCATGTTTTCGTTGGTTTTTTTTAGATGAGAGAAATGCCAACTGAAACGATTTTTAGACCCAGGGATGGATCAAATTTCTTTTTATGGAGATAGTGGTAGAATTGATAATAAAATTAGATAATAGGTCTTACAGCAAAATTTTATTTAATCGACAGTGGAATAAGTGAACACATAAATTAAAATATTAATTGGTTTTTTTTTTATTTTGAAAAACATTTCCGGTGAGATTCTCGGCAAATGATTTTACAACACCGGTGGTCTTTAAGTCTTTTTATTTAAAATTATTACTCTCAGAATGGTGCTCTATCGGTGCTATATGGTAACACTAAAAAGTTCCAATGATATGGAAAAGTGTCGAATATATTTTAATTTCACTATTTTAAATTATACTTAGATATAGCTTTCATAAACATAATTTTTTATGGTTAGATTTTTTTGGATTAAAAAAAAAATATAAAAAGTATTCATAACTAAAACTTCAATTTATTTTTTATAGAACTTAAGTTATTTGAATGAAATCGGTGAACTTGCTATTATAAATGGATGATAAAACAGAGCATTGTTTTCATGTGTGAGTCTGCGGTAGTGGTTTATGATCTACGTGCTGTGCACGTCATCAGGGCTTGAAGGGTTAATATATTTCTTTAAATAAGGTGATTTACCATCAACAATTCTTCAATAGTGTCACGTAGCTCTCCAATATCCGAACAGTCATCACCGAACATTTCTAGGGAGTTAATAGCTTCAAGGGCAGCTTCAGCGATTCTCAAATAACCACTGCTTCCAATGCCACCACTGTCTGCTGAACGCTTATTCTCGAGGTATACTAATCTCAGAACTCTAAGGGCGTGGCGTGGGAAAAAGGAATGGGTCCACGGACAGCGGATTAGTGTAGCTGTTAAATCACAGATGTTTGTAAACAGGCGGTATTCTGTAGGATTAGTAGGAAGCTCTTCCGATAGCTCAGCTTGATCATCGAAAGAATTCTGCAATATAAGAATATTACATGAAACAATCAATAAATGCACAAAAACAATCAAAAGTTCATAGTTACTCAACATGAAAATCTATTTTGCATAATAACATATTTGCCTTCTTCTTTGGATGAAGTAGAAACAAGTATAAACCTATATTAAAAACTGATAAATTTGACAGTGTGCTTTGTCAAAATTAAGTGAAATGATGGATAGAGTTTATGATGAGTCGGTAGTGATTTTTTAATACAAATTCATACCACAAATAATTTTTGATGGAAAAAAAACTCAGGTATAAAATGTTTAATGTCTACATATCTTGCAATTGATAACATTCAGTGATTTTCTTAAAAACACCAAATACATGTTTCTCATATGGATTGTAAGTCATGGGAATTGTCTGAGGAGAATTTGGAGAAGATAAAAATTTAGTCTCACAGATATGATGTTTTGTGCACAAGCAAAATCTATTACGAGTCCCCTCTGGGCTTCTGGGACATTTAGAGGTCTCCCTACCCCCACAACTTGTAACATCAAAATAAACATTGTTTACTTTGCTTCCAAATATTTTTTTAAATTGAATTATTCATTTTTTTTGAATAGCCACGTGATGCCGTGATTGAATTTTGTCTCTATCGATGCGGAGATTTATTGTGTTGACATTTTCACGAAAAATATTAATATGGTACATCTGTGAGCGAAAGGAAAAGAATGCTGCCTTAAAAATTTAAAAATGAGTTGTATATGCCAACATAATAACAATGCATATAATATGCATAAAGGAGAATAGGAGAACCATTTGAATCAACGCCGCTGAATTACTAAATTTCACATTGAAACGTGACATTTTTTTAGAAAGATTTCAATAACGTAAATCTTATTTTTTTGCTCACATGAAAATGTACCAATTTTACACTCTTTTCTGTCCACACAAAGATATATTAAATATTATCACAACAGTGGCGATTTGTAACAAACTTAAACTAGATCAACATTTGCTTTGGATATTGGTGAAAAGGTTTTTGAGTGACATTAATTAACCTTGCAGTAAAGGGACCACTAGAAGTTATTCATTGATCCTGGCAGGAAAGTAAGGCAGCTAATATGGCATTACATTTTTGTGGTTTATGATGACAATTTCGCAAAATACATTTGATTTGCTACCACTCTTTGTAAGTATACCAAACGGGATTTTGTGAATGATGATTTGTTACCTGAGCAATCTTGACTTCAGTGGTTGAAACATCAAGTCTAGGCAACATGTTTATGACAGCAGTTAGAAAGGTTTTATAAACACTTTCGGAACTATAATATTCATTTTCCAGTTCAAGAATCCCCCTCCACAGTGGAACAAAGGTCTCATAAGTGATGTTGAGAGAGTTGGTCCAATTACTGGTTATTTCAGCCTCGTAGTATAATGATAAAGATACAGAATGGCGACTGCTTTCCTGAATGAAGTATGCAATGATTGTCTGGAAAAAAATAAAATGCGTGATTACAGTGGAAATTGAACACGCGGAAATTGTGGGGAATTTAATTTCAACTCTTTTAATCCTACAGTTCTAGTGCGTTTGAGGTAGGTATATATATTTTTTTATTTTTGCTGCGATTTGACATCATTTAAAATAATACATTTGCTGTATATTGAACAACTGGTGGTGAGTATATATCAGTTAACAAGAATACTCTTAGGCACCTGAAAAAGGACGAAAGGGTAAATATATACAATCATTCCACATTTAGTGACATCTGTTAGGTGTTTCAACGTATAGGATATAATAACGGAGAATTAGGAAGGTTCAGCTGCTCATTCAAAATTGGCAAGGAATTTAACTGGGCTCTATTAATTTCCAAAATTTCTTGATAAAATAATTTATGTTCCCCCATGTTTTTATGCAACAGTTTAACCCCATCATCCGCATTAAACGTATGGTTCTCCATTAGCAAGTGATTTGCGAATGTCGAAGTTTCTTTTTTTAATCTAAAGGCAGCTAAATATACGTTGAAACACCTAACAGATGTCACTAAATGTGGAATGATTGTATATATTTACCCTTTCGTCGAATTGCATCCTGTCGAAACCCACAATGCTATTATAATTGTAAAATCACTGGTAATTCTAAAAGAAGTTGGAAAGCAGCAATTCGCCACTCTGCTAATGTGTTGTTTACAAAATAAGGATTAAGGCAATTCTCGAAATGTTAACTCAGGTATCAGTGTGGCTATCAGACGTATAATATTTTACCTCGTAAATAATATTTGTCGTATTTGTATCTTCTATATAAACGTTAGACACTGTTTACTGTCTGTCAGTTCGAGTCCATTCGTGAGCTCGAATGCCTGAAGATGCCGAAAGACGAAACCCAGGTCGTTAGTGACAAAATACATGGAAGTGTACAAAATCTCAATAATCCAAATTTGACATGCATTATATATTATAGTATGTAACAACGCTTTATTGCCAGACCAAGATTTATAAATTTGCATGCTGGATGGCCTAGATAGTATTTTGACGCTACTAATTTCAATGAATAAGACATACCTGAAACTTTTTCCTACTGTAAAATGAGTTCTTTTAAGGTTAAGTTAATATTCAGAGGACCCCAATCAGGAAATCAGACTAATAAATAGCCGCATGAACAACCAACCTGCAAATCAACAATCGGCAATGCCTTTCTGAGAACTTTCACTACATTATATTGTCGGTGAGAAGAGCACTTTGGAAATGCCGCAATCAGGATGCGAAGAAGAGACTCGAGACTGCCTGATGATACAGGACCAATAGAAGCGAGAGCTTCTATGTGATCACATAGCTGTAAAAGAAAAAAAAAAGGTGAATTCATAGTTAACACATGATATTTGCGGAAATTGTCTTCAATTATACAATTACTCTATTTCTGACCATCTCATGGCTTCAGTAGATGCTTTTTTTGTAAAAATAACTTAAAACAATCTTAATAAGAGAGTTACAGCAAAAAGCGTCACAAATTATAAGTGGAAAAAGGTTTCCTAACAGCACTGGTTGTCAAGCTGTGCAAAAAATTAAGTATTTTTGGGAATCGTATTCAATAACTTTACAAATAGCCTATTCTACTAGAGCTTCAGTAGACGTTTTTTTTGTGAAAATAGCCTAAATCGATTCTAATAATTCAGAGTAAAATATTATACAAAATATAGAGATGATGAAATCTGATGATATATAATAACACGCAGACTGCAAAAATGGTAGACATGCCATTTCCTTATATACAAATCAACCGCTAAAACCGGTATCAATACCTTTCCCGTGGACCATGTGTTAGAAACTGAACTCTGCTGAACTCTGAACTCTGCAACCGATTCATATTGCATATTTCAGATGGACACATAATTAAATAATGGCAACAAATTAAATGGTCAGAATTTTTTGTCAAAATTCGAATCAACTTTTGGTCAGGATAAAATTCAATTTTTGGTCAAAAATATGAACGGTCTGAATAAAATTATTATACGGTCAGAATAAAAAGTTAGGTTAGGTTAGAAATACTGACCATACATTATTTATTCTGCTTATTATGACCATTTAATATAAATTCTGACCAATGTATTAAAAATTAAGACCGAAACTGAATTAAAATTCTGACCAGAAAAATGCGAGCCTTAAATAATTATTTAAAGTAAAAATAAGGAATGTACAATCAAAAAATCTAAGAAAGAAAAAACATCTTACTGTCTCAATTTTTTCAGTAATTTCCTCAGTCGTTTCATCGGCACTCCCCCCTTCCATTTCCAAATGATTCGATGGGTGATAGACAAACATAGCTCGCCTTGCAATGCCGTCGGCTATTTGAAGATACTCATCGATTTTCAAGAGGGGTCTCACTTGGGCTATAAGTATCGCGAAACCGTTCAACGCAACCTTCACTACGTATGGTTTTATTGTTTCACTATCTTCAGCCGACTGAGGAGTTGGCATTAGCACAGATTTGAAATAGTTTAACAGATACTGTAACATAAAATAAAGAATGCCGAATTTAGGAGAAATATTTTCATTTTTGTTTAACCATGTTCCCTCATAATAACAGGCTTTACACACTGGCGCTTCCACACACGATTGGGTGATGTGTATGCTATAAAACGAAAATGTTGCACACACTCTTTCTTATTTTAAAGCACACAAACCTCCCAATCCAGCGTGTAAGCACCAGTGTATAAAGCCCGCCAATGAGGTATAATAAACAATGGATTCACTAAACTTGTTCTTATCTCCATTATCAAAATATTTCTCGCTTTATATCATGCTGACCATTTATCAGATACAAATCAATAAATGATTTTGATTAGCATGTTATTACTAAACTTGCTGAATTTAGTTAATTCTTATTAGTTTTTACTACAAGACTTCCGAATTTTTCCAGTGATTATAGTATTGACTCACTTTGTACCCATTAAAAAATAAAAGGGTTATTGCAATTTTTGTGGTCTTTGGCTGATGTTTTCTTCATGTCTCCTGTCTAGTTGAATTGAACTATAATTAATTTCAGTAATCTCTATGAATATTCTTATATTTTTGATTTCTTATTTATTTTGAATCGTGTGTATCGACTACACAGCACAGTATGGTGAGGGTTAATTTGTATCAACTGCAAGATCTTAATGTTGAACGCAACAGATTCCTGTTCGTATGAATTAAAAACACAACAAAGAAAAATGCTGTCATTTTCAGTTACCCTTAGACAGTCCCTAGTGGAATCAGAAGGTCCATTACTTGTCAGAGCAGCTCCAATGGTACGGTAAAAGGAATGCATAGCAAAACAGCCGGCCGCTCTGTCATCTCGGTTATCCTGATTGATCCAGATTGTCAGATGCTTATGCCAGTACATCACATCAGTCAATAGATTCACAGGGAAATGACTGGAGTGATGGGCGAGCATTCGTAACGCAGCTGCAATGTTTAAATCAATATAATTATAATTAAGTTAACAGAATATATTGATCTATATAAAGAAAACAAAAAATACTTTATCAAAATTCTGCAAGAGCTGTTGATTATTGACATGATATTATCCTATCAATGATAAGTACGGAGAACTCATTGGGGAGTATTACCTCTTCTTCAAATCTATGGTGGATGCAAAACCTCGACTGACTTCAAGTGACATTGCAGAAAGATTTAATGTTGATAAAACGAAACGAAACGAAAATGAAGGTTTAACGGATAGACTGCCTGCAGATTTTTCCTTGACAGAAAAATCTGATAGCATTCATGAATTGATTTGTAATGGGTGATGAGAAATGGGTTTTGTATAAAACGACTTTTAATCAAAGACGAGTAAAATCAGGTGTTGATAAAAAATTATTTATCACTTATTTTTAAGGAATGTTAATGTAGCCGCATCTACGGTATAAAATTTAATTTTAGATTTTCTGTCCTCAATTTATTACGATTAATTTACTAGGACTAGCATAACATTATCATGAGTTTTACATTTTTTTATTTTTGTGTCAGCCCTAGAAGCATTTTTACATATTGGATTTTTTTGGATTATTGAGATTTTGTACACTTCCATGTATTTCATCATCTCAATAATCCAAATTTGATATTGAAATTCCATCAAGCACCCTCAGTCGATGTCTTAAATTATATTGGATTTTGGTTGTTTTTCCACTTTTCTATAAAAACTAATAAAAAGCAATCTAAAAATGATTTTCTGGGTATTTGATAAGGTGGCCTATACCCCAAATTCATATATCCTGAATCTGCAATTAAATGGTCAGTTAATATGTCATAATTAAAATATTATTGCCAGATTAAACTTATTTCAATAACAATTTAATACAGTATTTTAATACGGAGCTTTAGTAATTTTGTAAGGAAACTTTCATACATCTAGCAAATGTTCTTCTATGCTGGTCTCCAGGATCTGAGAAGGTCTTCACAACCGCGTATATGAGTTCACAGACTCCATCATCGTGAAACAGCTCAATAAAAGCCATCATGAGATCTGTCAGACCCACTAGACACCCGTCAATAAGTGAAAGAGAAACTTTGACTTTGCCTTGAATATTTTCCTCCAGTATCATAAGTGAGGATTTACAAATAGTCTGTGAATGCTCTGACACATGTTCAGGATATAGTTTGGATATTAAACCTGTCCAAAATAAAAATGAATATTAAACATTTTATTTAACACTTGATGCACAGGTGATCATGCACTTTATCAGAGGCCTAAAACGGGCAATAATTTACTTCTACGCGAAAAAACATGGCAATATATTTATTAGTCACAAAAATTATTATAATAACGATTATTTTAATATTTTTTTAACAACGTGACTCACTGTATACCAAATTAATTCAAAAGGGCCGAGGTTCAGAAACCACACTAGAAAAACATTAAAACTACTCGTAACCAATTGTCCCTCTTATCGATTAGTTTGTCATTTTAACATAAGAGAGTTGAGATGTGACATTAAATATTATAGCTGAGAGGAGTGCGACCCATTCGTTGAAAGTCACTTCATGCACGACCCAAGATATGACCTCATGATTTCAGAATAAGCTATGGGCGTCTCCTCTAAGGATGGTCAATGGAAACAATGCGGAAAATATCATACCAATTAGTACATATTCTTTAGCTAAAACTGATGGTTTTTCTCTTCTTCTAGAAATCTGGTTGACGAGCATCTCCACTATAGGGCTGACCACATTTGGCCAGTTTCCATTCACAGCCGAAGACAGTGGCAAAATAGATTTTTCTTTTACAGCTGCTGAACATGCACTGCGCAACACTTGAAGGCAAACCTTAAACAAACGAAGACATACAGTGAAGTGACCTGTGAAATGAAAGTTAAAATTAGGAAAACAATCAATGCAGAATTACACAAAAATTCACTACATTTTAAAAAAGTTAAAAAATGAAGTTCCAAGTAAAAAAATAAGGGATAAATCTTCAATGATTGACGTGAGAAAAAATACCATTTCTATAGTACATTAAGTATCATCACATAATTTGTACAATCAGGTGAATTATAAAATGAACCTACAGTAACAATATCCTCCACATATTTATCGAATTTGACCTTGTAACTATCGAGAAGGTTTGATATCAGAGAAAAGGCTTCACAAACAGCTTTTCCAAATTGTTCTCTTGCAAACGCGTTCTTGACGAAGTTTGGCAAGCCTTTTTCCAAATTCGTTTCAGCATCATTGCAAAATAAATCAGTTATGGCAGCGTCTAAAAGAAGAAAAATATCTATGAATTGTCTTTTTATCGACTGCGGAGGGATAAAAGAGTACAGGTATATCACACGTTTTGGTAAATTTCGGATAGTCAGGACAAGACCTAAGGATGATATTTTTCACCAAAAATTACACAAAATGAAATATTTCAGGGTAGAACAATCCTTTATGAACCTAAATATACGGGAAATATTCGTGAATGACGAAAGGAAACGTTAGAATATAGGTTTAACGATAATATGTCGTAAACTTTCATGCCTCTTAAGTACCAACCTAACAAAACAAAACTCCACATACCGTATAAAAAAAAAATCGCGGTCTAACATGATAGCTTGCGATCGCTTCAGAAAGTACGCGAAATTAAATGTTTTAGGGTAGAACAAACCAAACCAGACCAATCATAACATAACCTAATTAAACTTTTTAACACATTATTTTGCGTAGTTTTCAGTGAAAAATGTCATTTTTAGGTCTTGTCCCGACTATCCGATATTTACTCATATTTTAAATGATGGTTTTTGCATATTTCTAATCAGTGGGACATCGCTTTATGATTGCTCCAATAACTATAGTTAAACTTGAAAAGAAGTGTCGTTCAATTGAAAAAAGAATCTACATTACATTGCATTTAACACTCATACAATTTGAAATAAATAAATGGTTAACTTCTAAAAAATTTAGAACAGTACCATGCCGACTGAAGTCATATAAAATATTGTTGCAATAAAAAACATCTTCATAGAAAACGTAATATCATTTTCCTTGATGTAATGTATTACCTATTTCAGGAAGAGTTAGATCGTCTTCAAAGAATTGCTTAATAAACTTCACCGTAGTTTCTGCCTTGTGCCCATCTCCCCTTTGCAGGGCAACGTACAGAGTATCCGAAAAATATACAATATCGGCCATAACTTCATTCCTACAGCAGCGTAAGAATTTATGATTAAAATTGCGCTTCAATAAAAGATATAAATACAGAAACTTTCAATTTCACATTAACTATCGAGCATTCAATTAATAGATATTTCCATTTTTATCAAACAAAAAAAGTTATCTTATTGCAGGTCAAAACATGAAATCCCGCTAAATAATGTGTCAATTTCAACTTGACATTTGTAAGAGCTACCAACCTAGTGGCAAAATATTAAAATGTGTCAGAACCAGAAAAACTGTAGAGCAAGTAGATTAGCTTCCAATAGTAAAAATGAGAAGATCGGTGTCAGTGTAATATATAAGGCCGTCGAAACATACGTTAACCAAAAGCAAAGTTAATACCTAAATTATCTTTATTATAATATAGGTACGCGTGATTAATGAACATAATATGCCCATAAAAACAATTATTTTTCATTAACTTTTAATACTACGCTATTTCGAATTCAATTAGTGAAGATAATTGAAATATATTAAGACTAAATTGTGAATCTGTGTTGTAAATAATTTGTGGATGACAGGTAATGTCGCGCATATTGCTGGTTCTAGGATAAAACTGTACAGGAAAAAACCGGACACGGAAAAAGGCAGACATGGAAAAAGCAGGATATGGAAAAAACCGTTCATGGGAAAAACCCCACACGGAAAAAACCGCACACAGAGTAGAAAAAAAAGTATTCACATTTAAAATACTTCTAATCTTTTCACGAGTTTTTCAGCTGGAAAAAATGTATAAATCAGATTTTGTACTTTCAATATGAAGCTGTAAAACTCGTGAAAAGATTAGAAGTATTTTAAATGTGAACACTTTTTTTTCTACTCTGTGTGCGGTTTTTTCCGTGTGGGGTTTTTCCCATGAACGGTTTTTTCCATATCCTGCTTTTTCCATGTCTGCTTTTTTCCGTGTCCGGTTTTTTCCTGTACAGTTTTATCCTAGAACCAGCAATATGCGTGACATTACCTGTCATCCACAAATTATTTACAACACAGATTCACAATTTAGTCTTAATATATTTCAATTATCTTCACTAATTGAATTCGAAATAGCGTGGTATTAAAAGTTAATGAAAAATAATTGTTTTTATGGGCATATTATGTTCATTAATCACGCGTACCTATATTATAATATAGATAATTTAGGTATTCACTTTGCTTTTGGTTAACGTATGTATTGACGGCCTTATATATTACACTGACACCGATCTTCTCATTTTTACTATTGGAAGCTAATCTACTTGTTCTACAGTTTTTCTGGTTCTATGACACATTTTAATAAGTGAGAGCAATTAGTCAACCACTATTCCTGTCTTAGCCCTATCTTTCTATTCCTAGTTCATTCGAAAAAGAGAGGTTGAGCAACTGAGTAACATGCAGTTCTTGTAGAAAAAAACTTCTTTTGAGATACCTCCATTAGGAGGCCATATACTTCCAAATTTGGAGTGGTAAAAAATTCAACCTTTTCACGTTTCTTTTTATAAACCATGTAAGTAAGTTTATTTTCTCAGAATATGTACCAAGGAAATAACTTGGCAACTTCTATCATCAATGAACGAATTTATTGTCAGACTAGAACTTAAATTTGTTGAATTCTTCTATCAGCCAGAATAGTTAAAGAAATATCATCTTGTTCTTCGAAAAATGTATCACTGAAATACCGTGGTTCAGTATTCATGCTACTATCTATAATATTAGTTAAATAATTATTGTCTACTAACAAATTAGGCATTTTCATAATATTATATTTAGTATCATCTTGTAAACGTTGTAACAATAATTTTTCATCTTGTTTTTGTTTAACTAACTCAACAAAACATATTTCCACGCCCACTCATCTGCAATTATGCAAATTAAAGATGTTTTTTTATTATATTTATAAATTGTTTCTGTTATTTGAAGTAATTATAACGAACCGATTATATAATAATAATACTGCAAATACTATAACAGTATTTAAAATGCAATATTGATAACGGAAAAATTGACATCTACTTTAGTTGATTTCAAAAGCATAATATCGAACATATATCTATAAAAATCATGTAAATATTGTATGGAAAACATGGTTTGTACTCACAATTACAATTTGAGAATAATGGATTTGTGTTATCAACAAAAAAACAGCTTTTAAGCAATTTATTTGTAGAGCTAACTTAGAGGTGTTAGATATTGTGTTGTACGGTTCAGAGCCCAATGGAGTAATCAAATTTTCTTGGAACGTTTTTTCGCTATATTTAAATAACTTTGAGTTGAGTCGCTAAACACAATCGTGGCGATTTTTTACAAAATGAGTTTTAAAGTACGTATGTGCTCTATCAACAGATATATCAATTTTTCCAGTTAGAAGTCTAAAATTTCTTCCTATTTCGATCCTCGTTTTACACAGTTGACATGATCCGAAAAAACGATTATTTTACTTTAGCCTTACACCGGAAGACACAAAACAACCCAAATTATACTTAAGACTATCATAGTGCAGTAGTCAAATTTATACAGGACATGCGTATAGCATGATGCATCAAGATATCATTATTAAGTAATTTTCAAAAGTGGAGTTAGACACTTTAAGACATCAATATCCCATTTGATTTGATTTAGAAAAATCTTATTTTGCGAAACTTTTTGATTAGAAGATTACGTCCTTAAAAAAATCAAGATTATTTTGAAGTTCAATTATCTAATATCTTTTGTCTATCAACGACTCCTAGCCAAATGTGTGGACCGATCGTATGAATATATTTCTTGGGTTCTCACTATTTTTCTGATTGATAAAAATATTGTCAGTCATTCATATAAAATAATTTTGGTAATTAAATTTGACTTTACCAATGTGTTTTTATTTACTAAATCCCTGCATAATAAGAATGCCATGATGAATATGGGGTAAGGGTCTCTATAACCCTATTACATACAATGCAAATGAAACGATTCAATTTAGGACATCGACTGAGGGTGCTTGATGGAATTTCAATGACAAATTCGGGTTTCGTCTTTCGTGCACTCGAATGCCTGAAGATGCCGAAAGGCGAAACTTTGGTCGTTAGTGACGAAATACATGGAAATATACAAAATCTCAACAATTCAAATTTGAAATGATTCAAAATAAAATATGGCATAGGACATGCGTTTATATATATATAAAAATTTGTCAAGAGTTAAGTATTTCAGCCAACATAATTGTTCTTACCATCACATCATACATATTCTTTTTAATGTTGTATTTAGCCAGCTTTCAAGTATCCTGATTTAATCTCACAAGTATACCACAGTTCCTAGTTTGATAAAATTTCATACTAATCAGATGCTTCATTTCTGATACAAGTGCGAAAAAATATTATTTCAACCATTAAAACTCATATATGGGGGCGCTATGCATATCAATACTGGATATATAAAAATGAATGTTTGTTTGTTGGTTTGTCCGGATCTTATAGGCTCCTAAACTACTCAACCGATCGCGACGAAACTTTCAGAAAGGACTTATTGTGATCATGTCGGGAAATATTATATAAAATAAATGTTTGTTTGTCCTTTACGCGTTCCTTTACCATTCATACGATTTCGATGAAACTTCGGTGAGTTGTTGTGCACACACCCGTGAAGGGTTCTGAAGAAAAAAAATTGAAAATCTAAAATTGAAAAAAAGAATCAAATACGTACATACAGCGACATCTAGGAAAAACCTTCTGATTTATTCGTGTACGCACCAGACGAAAAACAAAAATATTGTGTTATAACAAGTGTGATATTGAAACTCGGGTTCGGATTGGACCAGACCTGAAGATGATGGGCTCGAACCGTGTAAGTCTAAGAAATTTCGGCCTGTGCAGACCTCTAATCCAAAAGCAGATCAATAAACAGAATTAAAACACAAACCCTTTCTTTCTTTGAGTGGCATTGCAACGCATGCCGGGTACTCACTAGTACTGAATAAAAATAACATTAATAATAATTGTGAACCAGGGTTTACTACCAAGATATCTTTAATAATAATTGTGAACGGCTTAAAATGAATACCACATACATAAATAAGAAAAAGAATATTTATTTTGACTGTAAAAATATTTTAGATAATACACATCATTGCTGTGGTTGTTTCCTCAATTTGTTTTCTCTTTTATTCTTTTTATATTGCTCTTTGCTTTTGGTTCTTTTGTCTTTGATGTAGGTCTTATACTGTGATTTCTTCTTTTTCTCTATGATTTCTGTATACTTCTTTTTGTTATATCTATTAAAAGCAGCATCATCCAATAGTTCATCAACAATCGTTCTTTTCCGTTCCTTTCTTGTAAGACGTTCATTATAGTGATCCAATGATGAGTCCATAACTTTTCCAACCTTTATAAAATACAAATTCATGTTACATTATTCATTCAATACATATAGAAAGTCTTCTGAATGACATTGCACTAATGTAGTATTGCGAATCATTTTTTTATGACTGCTATATATTTTCATATGAATCATTGGAAAATATAATTTATCAAAGAATATATTATTGTATTTTTAAAAATAAAAAAAAAATAATACTACTGGCAATATTATTTTATTATAATGGTGTATTGAACATATTTTGGTTACTATTATAACAGATGCACAAGCAATCACATAATAAATAATTATATTTTTATAAGTATACCTGAAAGTATTTGGGTAGGACTTCCATGTCATTTTTTTTGTAGAAATGTTTGGGATCCAATACAGATCTCATTTTCAAAACTTGGAGATCATTCTTCAATTCTTCAGTCACTTCAGGAGCTGGAAGATTAAACCAAGAAGGTCCTTTCGTCTTCTCTCTCTCACGCTGTAAAAACATTAATCAAGTATAAAATCTTATTGGTTAAACAGTCATGCAAAGTTTGGAAAGGTTTTTTTCATTTATTTTAACACACTACCATGAGACACATGTAGCATGCATTCACTTTTAGAAGTAAACATATTTTAAAGGTGTAATTTGCTATAGTTTGTACCAGCATTTGCCAACTGATTTTATTGGAAAAAAACTTATTTCAAACATGCAGCAACTAATTAATTTTCTTTTATTCAACAAGTGTAATTACCATTTCCAAATAAAAAAAAATAACTTGGCCGTGAAATTCAAAATTGTGAGTTTAGTAGTCAATGAGGCCCGGAAGGTTGGTAACCACTGGACTGGACTATGTTGAATACATACTGGTGGCACCAGACTTAAGTGTGATTGCTGATCAAGAATTTACCAAAATTGGTTAATTTAAGAGATTCAAGGAGTCCGTATCAGAACTTTCAGTAATGTAGTCAAACTTTCAGTATTTATCTGTCAAAATCTTTTTACCTTGGCCCTCAACTCGAACCAGGTAATTCTCCTAAAAATTCGGCTCGTACACACTTCTAGTTGACACAAACTGTTTACTTTTAAGGTGTTAACTGTCAATTCTTGGTGGAAAGACATTATATTTAAAAAAAAAAAACACAATTCATTAATTTGTATTATACCTGCAATGTTATTTTTATATTTTAACTTTTAAGAATTGATTGTCTCTTTAATTTTTGTTTATCAGATAGACAAATTTAATGGATGCTCATAGCTGCTCTGTGTTCTCCACTTAAGATGACTGTTTATTGTTAATATTAATAACATACTTAGTATTAGATTGTTTTTAAATGGTTCACTAATTTTTTCTTATAATTTTCGCAATCCAATATTTGTTAAATGCATGAGTAATGTTATTAAAAAAAATTCTCAGCTAATCGACTTTTAATGTAGCTATATTTGTGATTTCAGATTAATATTTATTGATTTGTTAGAGGTCTATAACATTTTAATTGTAGACTCTTTTATTTGATTTATGTATAATTTGTTTGCTAAACAGTATTTTCTTGTCTTAGTTCATGAACCTTCAGTTTTATATACCTTAATTTTTACACTCAATTTTATATAAATAAGCCTGTTATGTTTGTATTTTCTATCAGTTGATAATGCTCGTGATGAGCGAAACCGGTCCTGATCATTATAAATATGTGAAAGTAGTACAAATGAATTGTGTTTTATTTTTTAAAATACTTACTATTTGTTATTTTGGGCCACAACAAATTCCATTTTTATATACCTTCATTTTTACACTCAATTTTATACTCGTGTTTTATTTAAAAAAAAAAAATTAGATTGTGGCTGCTATATAAAGCATTACCTATAACATAAACTTACCCTTCTTACTGCTTTTTGCCTCCTGTCACTCATATCATATTCTGGTAGGGCGTGTTCTTTCTCCATACCTGGATTTAAAACCGATTTCTCTAGAACCTTTTCAATGTCGACATTAGCAGCTTTCATATTAAATTTTCCAGTGTCCATGTTAATATTAGAAAACTGAAAAAGCATTTGCTTTTGAGTCAATTCCTTTTCAGGCATAGTCTTCTCGCCAAGCTTGTGTCCCCATCCCATGTCTAAGAAGAAGTCATCAATCATGGCATCTGTTTTATGTCCATGTATTTTTTTATGTTGCCAATTGCGTTTTTTTTCCTCAGTTTTTATCTCATTATGAAACAACTTAACTTTATCCAAGATTTCGGATAGAATATCGTCATCAACTGGAAAGAGTAAAAATAAAGCATACATATATTGAATACGGGCATAAACTTTCATAAAAATAAATATAACCTCCAAACTTACAGTTTTCGAACTCATTTTCGTTGATTTCTCCGATTAATTCATCTTTATCAATGAGATTTTCATCTCCTTGAACGTCTATTATGAAATCCATTGTACTATTAATACACAGCAATCATTAATAAGAATATAAGATTTTACAATAAACCACACATGTTGAACTGTCAAGTAGATAGATTTTACCAGATTTGACCATAGCTTAGTACAATAATATGACATAGACAAGGTGCACTGACAAGACAAATTTTATAAAACTTCTTGTCAAACAGAAATTATTATTCGATGGCAATTAATAACTATCAGTGATGCCAACACATATCTTAACTAGACAAAAATAACATCAAGCCGTATTATGTCACTTCTGAAACTTTATGTCAGATAGTATGTGAAATTATCTTTGATGCTAGGTTGCACGTCTTAAAAATCGTCTGTCAGCGGTCGTGTTAAGAAGTTCTCCGTGAAATATTTTTATTTTAAATACACGCAATTCAGTTTTTGACAACGAACATGGGTTACGACTTGACATTACTCGTAAAAGCCGGCTGTGTAGTGATACCATTAGTCGCTTGTATTGGGCTTTATCGAAGATATTTGGATAAATTATGGGGGCATTGCAAAAGTACACATTCGCTGAGAGGGAAGACGTATTTAATTACAGGAGCTAATAGTGGTATCGGTTTGGAGACGGCGAAAGCTCTAGTTAAACGTAATGCTCGAGTTATTTTTGCTTGTCGCAATGTGGAAGCGGCCAGGAAAGTGGTCGATGATATTAGAAGATGTCAGAAAACCGGCGGCGAAATGGTAAATTATAAAAATATATTTATTAATTATGTACCTATGTTTACTTATGAAAATATATTTTGTGATTTTATTATTCGTTGAAATTCTCATACATATTAAACGACTTGCCTGCGCGTATGCATGTTTATTACGCGAAAAGCTGATTGCCTTCCATAAAGCATTATCTTGTCAATATAAAGTGCATCACCATGTTTGTGATAGTTGCATAATTGTGCTCTAAGAGGCAGATTTATTCATTTTTTTCTGGTATTCTCGAGGCAAACGGAAATAAACAATCTTCTGGTTCCAATGCTTCTTACCTACCTATTCATTATTGGGCATGGTTTCGCAGAGGACCCCTTGCGACTTCGCTGGTTGAATGATACGTCTTCTTGCAAATGAGGCAATATATTACAGGATGCCGATGACACGTTGGTAGAAAACAATGACATTAGTCAGTCCACCCAAGGTCAGATCGGACGATGAGTGGATATAAACAATTATAAACTCAATGATGCTTCCAAATTACAAACTGTACATGAAAACTATGTCTTGGGTAATTGCTGCAGACACACTCACGACGTCTATTCCTTTAAACCGGACATTGAAGTCGTATGCGAGAATTTTCCTATTTTCGGTTACTACATACTTTACAAAATAAATTTTGTCCGAAAAGGCTTCATAAGCTGGTAAACGTTGAGAACATCATATCGACGGTGTTTTGATCGATTGATGTAACCCTCAAAGTTGAAATTGTTGGGAGAATAAAAAATGTTTTTATCAAGAACATTATATCGACTGTGTTTTGGCCAATTGATGTAACCCTCAAAAATACGAAGATGAGCTAATGCTTGGATCTCATTTTAAAGACGACAGAGCAGGTCTCAGCCAAATGATGCATATTAGAAAAATAAATTGACCAAAACATATTTTACATTGGTTTTATGTTTAAAAATTCTGATCCGACCGCTTAATGTAAGCCACTATTATATTGACACTCCCTACGTATAATCCCGTATCTACAAACATGAGAATTTAAAGGAGTGCACTCAAAAGATTCATAACGCAACTCGCCATTAAATGTTTTCTATAAAAACAGTTTTTACTCTCTCCAGAACAATAATTTTAAGGGTTACGTCAATTGACCAAAACACTGTCGATATGGTGAGATGCGTTATGAAATTTTGAAAGGCACTCTTATAAATTCTCATGTTTGCAGATACGGGATTATATGTAGGTAATGTCGATATAATACTGGCTGACATCACGTGGCCGGGTTAGAATTTTTAAACCTAAAGCCAATGTAAAATGATGTTTCTCTTCTAAAAAGTGATAAATTTATTTTTCTAATTTACATCAGTAAATTGTACATTAGTCTGAAGCTTTATTTGTAAACAAAATAAATAAGCGACAAAAAAACAGACGGACACGTGGCAGGCAATTTTTGTTTTATGTTTTCCTGTTCTGCTTTCATGATGAACTTTCTAAGTTTATGTGATCGTAAAAATTCAGCAACAAAATACCATTTCCGTTCAAGTTAAAAGAGAAAACGTTTACAGTGGAACCTCGATAGTAGGGCTTCCAATCCCTCTTCAATTATTCAATCGCGGGATTTCGGGATTCACTGTTAATGCTAAATAATAATTTATATATCAATTAAAACTTACTAATTAACGACAACGTCTACCTCGATTTGTTCATCTACATATTTTTTAAAACACATATATATATATATATATATATATATATATAATAAATAAAAATGTATGTATTGTGGTCTCCCTCCTTCTCATATTCGTAAAAGCCGTTCTTAACCAATTCGAAATAGAGAACAAATTAGGACTACTACTAAAATGGATAGAGGAAAATATGTTTATATCGAATTGAAGGAATTTTTTTCTTTTTGGATATCGTATAGCAAAACCTACCAGAATAATGCTATAAATAAAATAAAAAATTTGGATCATCCGGAATCCCGCTATTGAGAAATTCTAAATCCCGGGATCATAAAAAGGGTCCGGGAATGGATGCCCTACTCGATTTATCGTTCTCGGATCTATCATAATATTTTATAGTCCTATCGTTATCGCATTCAAGCTCGATCTCCACCGCGAGCTAAGCTAACTTAGTACTAACTTAACTCGCATAGCTAAGGGTCTTTTTCATAGTTACGTCTCCACCGCGAACGAAAAGATTGTATGATATTTTTACATCGCTTTAGCTCACTTCGCTCGCCGTGGAGATCCGGCTTCAACATTTAACCGAATGTATCATTATTTTTTATAATTCCAGTCAAACACCTATAAAAACAATTTCGCATGCATCGTTCCCTCTCTATCGTTTTCCTCGATCTCTCCTTTGAAATCATAATCCCGTCACAAATTTTATCTTGATTTAATGTTTTTGTCGAAAATTTATCATCCCGCTCTGAACCATGTATGCCGCCCCATCGTCATGTTATGATGCGTGCATTATTCCTCCGCTGACTTTGTCACTGAGCACAGAATTTCAGGAAAGTCAGTAAAAATCGGTTATAAATATTTTCACATCTTTTTGTAGTTAATAAATAAATCGATAGTCGAGAAAAATGCGACGACATAAATGCAGTACACCCCGAAGATTATTTACGTTTAAGTAAAATTTAAATAATGTCTCTTGTTAGGTTTACTAAATTGTTAAATAAATTGTAATCAAACCACTGAGTCGTTTTACACAAATGTGGGACATTCATATTAAATTTGATTTAATACAATATAATAAATATGTACATAATGTATACGTTGCTATTTCTCAGATAACTAATTATCAACATTAATGACATTATTATGTTATCACATACACTTTTATCTATGTGTGATAAATATCTTTATTTGCCTCAAAACTTTTCTCAAATGTATTTTAACGCATATTTTGCAAGTTAAACCGATGATACTTTATATTGTATGTAGTGCTTTCAAAAGACATATACACACTCTGCCATAGTATAATATGGAGACCATGCTGACATATTTATTGTTCATGAGACAATTCTTGGTAGAGTAGATAATTATTTTGCCTCTTTCTGCATATGATTGTAATTTAAATTTATAAAGATGATCGTTTAAGATTGAAATGTGTTTAATTCGGGGCTTGTATTATATTATAATATAGCGACAAAACTACGTAATGTATAGTACATATCGACTGTGTTTTGGCCAATTGATAACCCTAAAAAAATACGAAAATGAATTAATGATTGGATCTCATTTTAAAGACGACAGAGCAAGTCTCGACCAAATGTTGCAAATTAGAAAAATAAATTGAGCACTTTTTGAAAGGTAACATCATTTTATATTGGTTTTACGATTAAAAATTCTGAACAGTCCACTTGATGTAAGCCACTATGATATCGACACTAGCTACGTATAATCCTGTATATGCAAACATGAGAAGTTACAGGAGTGCATTTCAAAGATTCACAACGCAACTCACCGTATAATGTTTTCGATGAAAACCGTTTTTACCCTCTCCTGAACAATTTCAATTTCGAGGGTTACATCAATCGGCCAAAACATCGTCGATATGATAACTAGAATAGGACTTGCCGCCCCTTAAATTCATTGCACAAATTCACTGTGCGGATGCGGCGCCCCTGGATTTTGGTCACCGTATTGTATTATAACTGGGAGATCTCAATTGAAAATACAGAATATGTATATAACTATATTCGTACATGCAATGTTTCCATTTTGTCAAAACTGTTAATATATATTGAATTATATTCATTCAGTATGTGCATAATCGCGTTTCTGAAGTCAATTCATTATGCAACAAAGGTGATACGGAAATTTATTTTGTAACGACATGGTAAATAATATTATCTCGACGTTAGATCATAAAGAGATTCGATGATATCTTCTATTAATTAATATTCACATGAATTGTCATTTTGATAATATATTTTACATTGTACATATCGTAAATATTATGTACTTATACCAAGATAACATTGTTGCCTATCAGTTTCTAGCATATTTACTTTACAATAATTATTGTCTCGATAATAATGTTCTTATATTTATGTTGGTTATTCTCAATCCCAGCATCAACATTTTTGTTGTTTTAAATTGTTTAACCCAGTGGTTCCCAAACTTTTATGCCCATGGACCCTTACATGAAGCAAAAACCTAACCATGTGCCCCCGAGTAAAATAACTCTACATAACTGCATATAGAAAAAACATAAATTTAATTTTTGATGTCTTGAATGGTAGGTGATGTAAAAATAAAATATAAATAAAGCATTTTGATATTTAAATTATTATGAGGTTTATAACTGCACTAAATCCATGTTCTGACAAATAAGAAGACGAGAAAGCAATCAATAGCCTCTGTACAGTGACCCATAATGCAGGATATAAAAGTGGTATCGGTTTTTGTAACCAGAATTTGTGGTATCCTTATTCAAACATTGGTTTCCGCTCCTCGGTTGTGAATAATTCAATAAATGGTTTCTGTCTTAGTATGGATTCATCTGAGTTTGTGGGTCTGCTTGCAAAAGGGTCCAACACCCAACAAATCGCTAAGAATTTATTTATTGCTGTTTATTTCAACTTTCATAATAATGAAAATGTGTCACAAATATTTTTTTATATTAAACCTTTGGCGGACCTCCTGAAGTTGACCACGCACCTCCGAATTATTTTAAATTTGCCACATACCCCCCTAGCGGTCACAAGGACCCCTGGGGGTCCGTAGGAACCACTTTGGGAAACACTGACACTGTTAAACTATAACCCTTTTTCTTCGCCTTGTTTTTCGAGTTGTAAAAATACGTACCATGGTAATTAATTTATGTCGACATATATACATACACGTAATAAATATGTACTAATAATGTCATTATTCATGACAATTACATTAAAACCAAAGGGTATATAAACATTATACATACATATAAACTTGTTGAAAAACCGTTAAAATATCACCTTCCTAAGATTACTCTTAGCTATAAAATAATAGAGAATGCTCGTATTTGTCAAACACAAATTTTGCGTGATGAAATTTAGAGGTTATTATGCCAGTGCTTCCCAAACGTTTTCATTCCACGGCCGATAAAAATTGCAAAAAATAAACCACGGTCCCAATCCCGAAAATTAAATTAATTTAATAATCAAAAGCTTTATTTGATATTATACATATACATAATAATAAATAAATGCGTTCTAAAATCGCATCAAAGACAAAATTTTAATAAAATCACTAATAATGTTTTCTTGTATAACAGATATATCGTCTTTGTTCTGGAAGAAGACACTTACTGAAAAATACTAGTTTCGGGTAATTGAAGTTTTTCAAATGTTTGAAATTCCATATCTTTTTCATTTAGTTTGTTTTTAAGGAAAAGCATAATTTATAAAAATAAGTGTGTTCTTCCATACGGTAGAGTTCGAAATAATGAACATTTTGGTGTAACTAACTCAATGTGTAATTTTTCGATTTAGTGTTTTCTTCCACAACAGCGACGACATATACATGTAAAAGAAAATACATGGAAAAATAAACATTTCTAGCTCTACTTTAATATTTTGGAGACCCCCTTAGAAGCCCTACTGCCCCCAGAAGGCCGCTACCCATAGCTTGGATTTCTGTAGTATGCGATACAAATCCGGACGGAGTGACTATTTCCAGCGCACTACATTTATTTATTTTAAATTATAAAAATTACAACTAATAAGTAGGAAAACGTAGAAACGATTATAATATAGTCAAAATAAAGTAAACCCAGTAAGTTCAGACAAAATCTACCTACACTAAAAAATATTGTTCGTCTGACTCACTCACGTTCACGCGGAATGTGTAATTCGCTTCCAGAGTCGAGAAAGAAAACATCTGAGAGTAAATTCTGGATGAAGTCAGCCTTAAAGCTTGCTATATCTGTATACGTAGCAATATGAAAAAGACGAATAAAAATGGGAGCTTCCGATAAAATTTAATTTGAAGTTATTTGCCAAATCATGAAATAGAATTTTCCCCCGAATGGACCGAAAGAGAACGATATAAGAAAACAAATATAACAGAATTATTATTGTCGTTAAATATATTTCAATATTTTTTGGACAACCAACCGAAACGGAAAGTTCTTGGCACACGTACATGTCATTCCATTCCAACCATGGGAAAATGGTTAAAGTTATTACATACGTCAGAGTAATGTACCGTCACACTTGATGGTTATTTTAATAGTGTATTGAAATGTAGATACAATAGGTACGATGTAGAATTTTCTGAGAAGAAATCGAAATTGATTCATTTTTTATTTCAATTGAATAAAAACACTGAGTAAAATTGTTTTGTTATAATACGTCATCTCCGCTCATATTTCTGTAGATTAGGTTATTCTTATTTTTTTTTTTCAATGAAATATCGATATTTTTAATAAGCCCAATTGCTATCGTCAGCGGTTGAATTCGTACTCGCAAACATGTGAACGTTATTAATGCATCGTTACAGCGCGTGATACGTGTTTGGTGTTTGTAATGTTTACTTATGGACAATAATAAATAGATAATTGACACACACATTGATACTTGAAAACAGTAATTGAACATAGTTACTAAACCGCTAAAATATAGATTTGTGTACATGATATACTATATTAACGACAGAAAGAGTAAACCTTTTTGAGCTTGTTTTTAAAAAAACGAAACAATGCTGTAATCAAATTTGTAATTCTTAACATTACGAAATACCTACACGTACGTATTCCTTATTGTTTCTAATTTCTGTCTCTGAAATTCTTTAACAAGTACCTAAAAGAAAAAGACATCTTCATTGCTTGAACATTCTGTCCGTCTTTAATGCATTTGGATTAACATAAATACTTTTTAAATAAGCAATTTTCTACTGTAAATTACAATGTTTTTTTTAAATGCTAAGGCACGCGTGTCATAACTTTGCTGTACATATTTTTAACGTCAATAATATTATTATCTTATAATGTTGAAATAATAGATTAGTCTTACATTTAGCTAATTTTAAGTTATAGGTATTTAATGTCAAAGAATAACAATAAAAAGACTCTTGATAGTTTAAGCGTACTTGCGGGAAATACAAAATGTCGTTTGTAGAAATATAATATATCACCGAAGTTTTGAAGTAAGCGCAGTATATCTACTCACCTATTTTTGTAACCGAGAACCAAGAGCTTACTTTGTCTGTTTTCGGATATTAATAGATGCATACTCGTGATTCTTTTTAGAACCAAACTATCTAAATATATTATGTCGGATGCAACAAAACGTTTTCTGTAATACTTACGATTTTTTTGTCGCAGTTTTATCACAATTTTGTTGAAAATTCTCGTTACATTTCATAGACTAACGTGTGTCAGTTCCTTAACCTGGAAAAACCCGTGTTGCCATGCGTCTTTCAATATAATTTTTGCTTTGAAAAAGATGTAATTGGAAACGTATGTTGATACTTTTTAGCAGCTTTCGGAGTAACGCGGTTGCGAAGCGGGTGCGCGCCGTGCATTTGGCAAAATAACCCTTTAATCGCCACTACTTGCAACCATTACAATTATTATGAAAATGATACTTTCCATACACGAAATATCATTTTTTAAATATTCTTTTATTAGTCTTAATACAAAATAAGGAATACGTGTTTTGCATTTATCGCCGCAGCTACGCTGGTTGCTGCTGGGGCACCAACCCGATATATTGAACCCCTTATTTTGAAATTAAAATAATAAATGAAAAGTGCAAAATTTACATATACACATAAAATTTTACTGTGCGGATGAGACTAATATTATTTTAAATCATTTTCGACTATAAAAATATGCTGTCAGTTAATTTTCAATAATCCTTGAAAATTGATGTCCATATCGATAATTGATAATTTTATCGTTTAATTTTTCAGATTATCATGGAGTTGGATCTATCTTCCATAGCATCAATAAAGTCCTTCGCCGAGCTTGTCAAAACAGGGTTCTCAAAACTTGATTGCTTGATCAATAATGCTGGTATTTATACACCACTGTACTTAGATGAGAAAACCAAAGATGGATTTGAATCCCATTTCGGGGTTAATCATTTAGGACACTTCTTGCTTACTCAACTTTTGATTGATCTTCTCAAAACTGCTGCCCCAAGTCGAGTTGTCATTGTGTCTTCACTCCTCCACGAATCAGGAAAGATTGACTTTGAGGATTTAAATCTGACAAAAACAATCGCCGAGCTAAAAGATGGCACCAAGAAACAAGGCAGAAGTAATCCTGGCTACTATAACTCCAAATTGATGAACGTGTACTTTGGCCGTGGTCTATCGGAGAGGACAAAAGAGTCTAAAATCGACGTATTCACCATATGCCCAGGATTCACTTACACAAATTTGTTCCGCAAGTCCGTAAGTTGGTATCACTTTATACCGATGGCACCCGTTTTGATCGCCAAAATGAGGTCCGCTAAGCAAGGAGCGCAAACTGTTCTCCACTGCGCTACCGACTCTTCTTTGGAAGGCTCCAGTGGAAGTTTCTTCAGAGACTGTAAGCCTTATCAATCAAAGGTGGAGTTCAGTAAAGAGGTTGAAGATCAGCTTTGGGATGTTACAAAAGATTTAATAGCCTCTAGCAAGGCAATGGCTAATGATCAGGAATTGTGTGAAGAGTTTCTTTGATAATTGAATATTTCAATATAAAGTTTTATGAACTGAAAAATCTTATTTGGTAGGTACTAGTGGATCGTAATGGTGAAAGAAACTATAGATTAGTTGAGGTTTACACGTTTTTAGCACTATCTATTATGAATTAACAGTACATTAGTATAGAATGAATTATGCACACACAATAATAAGACGACTTAAGATGCATTTCTAACCAATTATATTTTGTTCAGGGAACTAGTTCAAGGATTGTATCTTAGCAGAGTTTTATTGATAAAATTACTTAAATCAACCGGGTGATACAACTACGTGCATCATTCAAAACTGCCTTGGCCCTTTCCACCGCTTCTTTCCAACTGCTTCGTTCCTCTGTGATATTTTCCAGACTTCATTATTCTGCTATCCAAACAGATATATGCTTGACTGGTCTCCTACTCCTAGGATTGGATATATGAGGACGCATTTCGGTAACCGAATAACTGTCACACTTTGGAAATGTTTTTTAGCATTTTTTTAAGGTGGAGAGTTTTAAATCATAGTAAAGCTCATCAGTATACCTGATTTCCGATAATTTATCGGTTCACTTATTTGTGCAGCTTCTACATCTCAACGCAGACATGTTTATAGTTATTATCAGTTGCATGGTTTTTACACTATAACTAGGGATCCTGATTTGTTTTTTTTGCCAGAGCGATGTACTAAATGTTGGCAAATACTCACTTTAACTTTGTCATAACATGTATTTTGTTATATTGTGGTCAGTACAGTAATTTATTGAAATATCATTTATTTTAAATTGAATGATTTGTCTGTCATATAAAACTTGTAGATATTTCATATCCATACTCATGTTTGCTGTGCTTGAAATATTTTGTCAGCATAAACTTTAAAAATGCATTCAAGTCACATTAACTTTTATTTATTTTGTTTCCTTCCTGTAATTAATATTATAAATATCTTTTTTTAAAAAACATTCAATACAGTCGATCGGAGTAACTTTGAGCCAGTTCTGAGGGTTTTTTTTTTTTTATGGTTCGCCATTGCATTTATTTTGGTATTGTTCTACGTAGAAATTAACTATTGTCTTAAGATGAAATTTGATCAACATAAATAGATTTATTGTTATAATTGACATATAAATATAGATAAAACAAGATAGGCAAAATTTTCATCCAAATCGGGTAACTGACCCACGATACAAATAATCACTCTAATTACTATGAATTCAGTGGTATTTTAAAGTCTTTAGCAACTTTTATGTACGCTTTCATATATCCTGTACATAATTGAGATGCAAAAAAATATACAGCATTTGGTTTACAGATTAGTAATACAAATTGAAAATATGGCTAATCAAATTTAAAGAAATGTTTTGTAGTTGTGTTTTATCATTCCAAGCTGACAGCTTACAAATTCAACAATAAAACAAATTATGTTTCACATTAATTCATGTTTTTACCACCAGAGGCTACTCAATACCTTTGCTTAGCTAAAAAATATTCGTATGTCATTAGTATTATCATGGAATTATATCAGCACCTTTTTCCATGTAGTGGGTCAATCTTACACCGATGGGCAAACTTACCCAAATTGATAGTACCTTATTAAATTTATTCATACGAAGATTTCATTAAATTACATTTGCGATATATTTTATGAAATATTTCACCACTGACGACGCAGCTCTGCTTTATTATATCTTGAATGTGTGAGTGTAATTTGCATTGTAAAAAATGGTAACAGTCGATTTTTTTTACTATAATTGTTTTAGTAAATTGAACAAAATAAAATGCAATTTTTTATTCTAGCCTATCTTTATTTGTAAAATATGGATTTATCTTGGTGTTGCATTTTTTGGTTGTTTTGGAATTGTAGATCTAGTAGTTTACGATATTTGCAATTTAGTAAACTACTGTAATGTGCATTTAAAGGAATGCAGCAAGTTATGTACACATTGAAATTGTTCCAAACCCATACAAAATATAAAATGCAAAAGTGTTGTGCTCCTTGTTATGACATAATGGAATATATATGATGTCACACCCGTAATTCAAAAAAATACCCATAATCTTGTGATGTCATTTATCAACCCCTTACTGCTTTATAGGCATAATTTTTGTTAAATAATTTTCTAATTTTTTATTTAGTTTCTATGTATCTGTACGTTTTTGTAGAAAATATTTTGTAATTTATGTGTATTTGAAAATATAATAAATATTGATCAAAATAAATGAATTTAACTTTTGTTTTATTTCTTTAAGTGTTATTTTGAGAAGGTGATAAAAAGAGCTAATTCTTTCTGATATTTATATTTCTACTTTAAGTTTATTGATTTATAGAATTGCTGCAAGTTTTAATATTTGCATGAAGACACTGATTGGCATTAACATAGTTTTTAAATATTAATTTGAAAATAAAAGTAGCTGTAGCTGAGCATGTTCATAGGTTTGCATCCCAGTGCAGACAGTTTCATTAATTGATTTTCCCACCCATCAGATCCTAAACAGGGCTTAGTGAGAGTAATTAGCTTACCACTAGTCCTCTCCTAGTCCTATCCTTCTTTCCTTACTTGAAATGAAAAATAGAGTAACAAGCAGTACTCGTAGAAAATTTTCTGTCGAGATGTACTCCTCTTTATCGTTGTTTCCATTGCAAAATTTGAAGTCTTCAGGGAGTTGAAAAACAGTTTAAAAAATAACTATAGAATTAAAATAAAAAACATGATATTACTATTAAATATACATATTTAACCATAATTTTTGCCATAATTAAGCCAGTTGTGTTATTTTGCGTGCATTCAAGGGTGATTTTTGCATTATTAATAATACAAAAAGTGAAAACGTGTAAATATTCAGATGTATCATTTTGCAATGGAATCGACGATATGCTCTTCATTGGGAGCGGACATGGTTGTAAAAAAGAAAACTTCTTTTTTCTTTCTGTTAATAAGATTTCAAGAATAGTAGTTGTAATTTATAACAATGAGGGCTTTTTCCAAAATATCTACTACTGGAATGAGCCCAAGGCATGTGCTGCACTGCTCTCTCCTAAAATTGCTCTCAGAATATTGGAATGCAAATCTCACATATATTTTAGTATTTATCATGGCGACACTAGAGTTAGCAACTGTGCGTTCACGTCAAAGTTGCTTAGAAAGCAAGATAGTATATACATTATTTATTCTTTTTAAATAATAATACTCAACTTAATAATGCTGAAATTACTTAAAGAAAAGTTGGCAAATATCAAACGATTTACTTACAGTGAGAATGGGGCATTTTCTTACTAAGCAATTAATTTTTATGTCCAACTATTATTGTATAAAAACAATTCCTAGAAATAATGATTTTTTAAGTAGGAGTGGGTTCACAAAGCTTACTGCGGGACCACCAATTACATGACAAATTTTAGTTTTGAATCTTCTTATAAGACGTATATTATAAACACTAATCTAGAACTATCTAGAACAGTGATGCACCTATTTGATAGAAGGGTCAGTTTATCCATTAATTTTTCACGGACCGTAGAAAGTAAAAATGTTTGAAAATAATGATTTATTTTACTAGACGACATATGCATTTTATTATTTTTAATATTTACATTATTTGACTACTTACTATTTACTTTTAAGGTGTTAATTGTCAATTCTTGGTGGAAAGACATTATATTTTAAAAAATAAACACAATTCATTTGTACTACTTCCACATCAGGACCGGTTTCACTCATCACGAGCATTATCAACTGATAGAAAATATTCTAAATATGGCGTATAAGATGACATCTTAGTACTATGGGGAGGTACTGAAAGACAACTTAGTAGTTTTTTAAATAGCATTAATAGCGTTCATCAAGCAATTCAATTTACAATGGAGCTAGGTAATAGTAAAATTATCATTTTGAACCTAACTATAGAAATAATTAATAAACGTCATATTTTCAGTATTTATAGAAAGGAGACGCTTAGCGACAATATTATTAATAATTCCTCGATACACCATATTTCACATAAACTCTCAACTTTCCACTCCTTTATTCATTGTCTCTTAACGATTCCGATGTCTAAAGAGAGTTTTGATTTAGAATTAAACACAATTAAGCAAATTGCATGTAACAACGGTTATGATACAGATTTAATTGATCGGATTATTTTTAAGAAAGCTAAAAAAATTGCTTAATTAAATGTTAGCTCTGGCTTGATTGTTGACGAGCCCGTTATCAAAAAACGGTGGGTCAAATTAAGTTTCTTAGGTACAATCTCAGAGATTATTTCTAGAAAAATAGATAAAAAACTTTATAATGTCACCTTTTATAATACTCAAAACTTAAGTAGGATGTTAGTAAATACTAAAGATAAAGTTAATATTTTGAACGAAAGTGGTATTTATCTATTAAATTGTCATTCCTGCGAAGCTAGATATATCGGACTAACAGGAAGGTCTTTTAATATTAGGTTCAAGGAACATCTAGCTTGTGCTAAAAAAGGAGATGATTTGTCTACATTTGGTAACCATTTGTTTCTAAATAAATATACGTTTGACATAACAGAAAATTTCAAATCCTGCACTTAAATAACAAATCTTTAAAATTAGATAGACAAGAGATTTTAGAAATAAATAGATATAAATTTTTGCCCAATTCAAATTTATTGAATGAGCAAACCGTCTTTGCATCTTCTCCTTTGTTATATCCGATTCATTAATTTGTATTATACCTGTATTTTTAACTTGTAAGAATTGATTCTGTCTCTGTAATTTTTGTTTTTCAGATATTAAAAATTTAATGGATACTCATAGCTGCTTTGCTTTCTCCACTTAAGATGGCTGTTTATTGTTAATATTAATTACATACTTAATATTTGATTGTTTTTAGATGGATCACTAATTTTTTCTTACAATTTTCCTGATTCATTATTGCTTATTGCATTAGTAATGTCATTAAAAAAAAATTGCTCAGCTAAATGGACTTTTAATGTAGCTATATTTGTGATTTCAGATTAGTATTTATTGATTTGCAAGAGGTCCATAACATTTTAATTGTAGACTCTTTTATTTGATTTATGTATAATTTGTTTGCTAAACAGTATTTTCTTGTCTTAGTTCATGAACCTTCAGTTTTATATACCTTAATTTTTACACTCAATTTTATATAAATAAGCCTGTTATGTTTGTATTTTCTATCAGTTGATAATGCTCGTGATGAGCGAAACCGGTCCTGATCATTATAAATATGTGGAAGTAGTACAAATGAATTGTGTTTTATTTTTTAAAATACTTATTTGTTATTTTGGGCCACAACAAATTCCATTTTTGGGCCGCGGTTTGTTCTTCACTGATCTAGAATCTCAGTTGATGAAATTCGCGGAGAGAAGCGCGACGTGTCGTAAAAAATCAAAATTTATGTCCCGTTTCGTATTTTAACAAAATAATAATTTGTATTATTGAGATTTTGGACACTTCCATGTATTCTGTCACTAAAGACCCGGGTTTCGCCTTTCGGCATCTTCAGGCATTCGAGCGCACGAATGGACTCGAACTGACTCAAATCCTCAATAATCCAAATTTGATATTGAAATTCAAGCACCCTCAGTCGATGTCTTAAATTATAAAATAATAATTATTGGGTTTTGTTAAAAATATGTGCATTGCAAATTTGCATTGATCAAAATATCTCGATAATTAAAAAATATATTTCGACAGTTCCAGTACGCGTCATTTTTCATTTCGAGCCCTGCATAAATAATTATCTGTGTTTTTGTAGGATTCTAATGAGCTTTGAAGGTTTATATTAATCTCAATATATTTTATAATTATGAATACGTACAATAAATTTTTATCTATATTGATAACGTTAAAATAATAGTAACAGGTATTTTGAGGTATTCATAACGCGTCACCACGCGTAGCAGATGCGCCACTTTTGATGTGAAATCGCCGTGACTGAAGATTGTTTTGATTTCTCTATTTCTGTTGGTCAGAAACTAGAGGTCTGTGCGGAGGTGATAATTACAATTTACGTGCTAAAAATGGAGAAAGATCTAACTGCAGTGTACGTTGTCGTTCCCATAGTTGTGATAATAATAATTTTGGTTATTTTTAGAATATATCAACAGAAAAAATGGGGTTATTGTAAGAGTAAACACAATTTGAGGGGGAAAACATTTATATTGACAGGCGCAAATTCCGGAATCGGGTTTGAGACTGCAAAGGCTCTTGTGCAGCGGGGCGCAAGAGTTATTTTTGCTTGTCGCGATATTGACAGTGCCAATAAAGCTATCGAAGACATTCGTAAAAAACAAAAGACTGGCGGCGAAATGGTGAGTTTGAAAGTTCTGTTTTTTAATGTATCAATTAACTTTGGATATGGATTGATGGATATTCTATAGTCATATTGCCTCGCGTTAATAAAAGTACCTAGGTATAAATCATGATGAAATAAGTAAGTATTCATTGCAGCAAATTTCAACATGTTTGGCGTCAATTGTTATTTTATTCAGATTTTTATTTTAATATGTTATTAACACGCAGATTTCAATGACCTTCAAAATAATCGTTTAAAAGGACGTCTTTGTTGCAAACTTGATTTAGCAGATATTAATAACATCTTGGAAAATAAATTAATAGAATTAGTACAGAATATTTTTTAGTTTGACGTCCACGAGATGAAAAAATAAAAAAAACCTTTCCATTGCCTTTTCGTACGGACCCCTAAATGTGAAATAATCAGAGGTTAACTTTTTTTTTATTATGGTAAATATGTTTTACAACGTGCCAAGTACTCTTTTACTAGATGCCGCAAAAAACACTGCGATTCTCTAAGATACAAAAAAGTATATTAGTATATATAGGAATCAAGGAAACCGTTAATTAATACGAATATAATATAATTACGAAAATTCGTCGGAATATTTAAAATTTGTTTTTGGAAACGAATCCATTTGTATATGGTGCTACAATTTAATATAATTTTAATGTTTCAGCTTGCTATACATTTAGATTTATCATCTTTGGAATCAATCAAATTGTTTGTAGACCGCGTGAAGGTTGGTTTCGAGAAGATTGACGTACTGATCAACAATGCTGGGGTGGCGGTTCCACTATCCCAAGATCTAAAAACAAAAGATGGATTTGAAATCAACTTCGGAGTTAATCATTTAGGACATTTTGCACTAACAAATTATTTACTGGATAGACTTGAAAAGGCAGCTCCTAGCAGGTAATTTTTCAAAAATATTTCTGCACTATTTTTGATCCCCATCCAATACCCATCTTTATCGTAATGGTTCTGTCACTTGCTACTTGTGTCTTATGTACCCCAGTGTCTCAGAGTTGATGCTATATAGACCAGTGTTCCACAACCGGTAGTCTGCGGTCCAGTGCCGGGCCGCAAAGACTTTCAAAAAATAAAAAATTAGGTTTTTTTTCGTCTGCACGTTTACTTGTATTTTTAGTAATTGTTAAATAATAATAATTCGTAGGATGATGCGACACGATGGTCGCTGGTCATCTACAGTCATAAATCTTCTCAGGTACACTCAGGGAGAACGGAAATATTTGCTCTTGGATAGTGAACCCAGATGCAAAAACCTAGCTAAATATATCTCCAAGAATTTCATATGTATATTTGTTAGATATAGTTATGTCCATCTGTCACAATATAACATTAAAAAAATATTACAAAAAACCATTTTTATTTAAGTATTAGTGGTCCATGAAATTTTTTTCCTTTTTTTACACAGGTGTAAAAAGGTTGGATAACACATAGACAACAAGGAATTCTAGGTAAGAGGTCTGTGGCAGAAGAATTGTTTCAAATAAGGATCAAGTATGTGGAAAGATGAAATATGAATAAAATTTGTTAAAATGTGACGTGAGATTTGCATGTTAATCTGGTTGCCATTTTTAGGTCAACTATTCTATTTTCAACTATTAACATTATTATAAATTGCTGTACTTTATTTTGTGAGTATGGTCTATGGCAGCGGCCGGCAAACTTTTTTGCTCACGTACCACTAATAATTTTAATCTAGTGTATCAATCTTTGTATTAAATATTGGAAAAAAGTGATCAAAGAAGTCATAAAATGCACTTAGTTCATTAAATATTACTATTAATTATAATTAAATTATAAAAGCTTTATTAATTAAACAGAATTTGTTACAACAAAACGATAACAAAATGGTTTATATACAAAATATAGACTTTTAGCATTCGTTTATAATGTGATGGATGTTCCGTTTCTTTTCACTCATTATGGGTTTAATATATTTGAATTCAAAATAAAAAAGACAAGACATTTAGTAAAGTCAAACTCAATTTAGTTCAATAAATACTAAATAAAAGAAAATATATACATGGTTAAAATTTAAGATCATACATGTCTTAAAAAATGCACCAAATAAAAAGAAAATAAGCGAACCCCACCTTCATAATCCCCACGTAATTATATTGAATACATTTTAAATTTAACTCGACTCGTCCGTATGCCGCACTTTCATCACACCACCTGAAGTATTATGTCATGTGACAGGCTCAAACGTTAGACGTGGTAGAAGATTCAGATTATTTTTTTCTGGGTTGGTTTGCCGTGGATTTCTCTGCGGACCACCGAAATTTTATGCAGACCATTTCTTTGGCTACCGCCGGTCTATGGTGATATTTTTAACTTTCTACATTAGCTAGCAAGAAAATAAAACCGAAATAACACCATAATAATGCAGTCTCAAATATTTGTATTTCCGGTGTATGTTTAATACAACCAGAATGAAGCCGTGTAGTAAACCTACCTATTCTATTTTTCAAAAACAAACATTCTATTTACAGTAGCGTGGTATATAAGCTGCCGTATTCCAGTAAAGTGTTGCATGTTTGTGATTTCGTATAAAGTGAGCGTGGTATGTACTCATAATGAATAAAGAATGAGTTTGAATCTAAAATATATATTTATAAAATATAAATGAAACATAATGTCTCAATATTACATAAAAAACTTATTTCCATATTGATTATGACTAAAACATCATTCTTTATACAACCCCTGCTCATATTCTGCTTCATCTCCTTTGACATTCCTTTGGCACTGCCACAGTACATATATGTTATATTTCCCGCCTTCACTTTCTTTTAATTGATCTGGATTGTAATATTGTTTTTTATTCTAGAGTTGTTATTGTATCATCAATGCTCCACACGAAAGGTGAAATTGATTTCGAAGACCTCAACATGACTAAAAAGTTGGAAGAGGTGAAACATGGGAAGTCTCCAAAAAGTGATCCATACAATAACTCCAAATTGATGAACGTTTATTTTGCCAAAGCACTTGCAGAAAGAACCAAAGGAAAGGGAATCGATGTATTTGTTCTTTGTCCAGGTTTTACATACACTAATTTGTTCAGGTGACTTATTATTCTTCAATACTTAACATTGTTTAATGTTGAATCGGGTCTCTATTTCAATAACTAATTAAAAATACTCTACGGATTTAAAATTCACTTATAATATTGATCTGTTTCAATGTATTTTCGTATTTAACCACATTTTATATTATATATTCTTTTTACTGTGGCGAATTGGTTCAAGGTTTTTTTTTTGCTATCATAATTTATCAAATGAAAAAATCATGATGCGTTAATGAATCATCAACGTAATAACTCAAAAATTGCAATTTTACAATATGGCAAGAGACCTGTAGATAATATCCGTTTTTGAAATACACAAATGTTTACAGGTATTCCCTGAGCTGGTACCACTTCATATTCATGATACCAATTGCGTTTGCTGTGATGAGATCTGCACAGCAGGTAAGTTGCTAATGAAAAAATATTAACCATGTACGTATGGTGTTTACTCCTAATGCGATAATAACTAAAACAATGTATTTATTTTTAGGGTGCACAGACTACTCTTCACTGCGCGACAGAAGATTCACTAGAAGGGAAATCAGGAACATTCTACAGGAACTGTAAAGCCCACGAATGCAACGTCAAGTACGACAAAGCTGTTGAAGACAAACTGTGGACTGTAAGCGAAATTCTGGTCAATGGAGAAGTAGCTTGAGTTGAAATTAAATATTTCTGTCTGAGTTATGATTCATAGCTTGTAACGTCTTGTAATTAATTTATGTTATAAGACAAACTTTTATTATAAATGTGAGCTAAACAATATTTGCAGCCTGTATTCTGCCATCATGAGTTAAATGACTACTGATGAATTATTATAATAATTATTTTTAGCCATAGCTGAGTGATTAATGCTCTTGGTCTTTCATAATACTTGATCGCATAGTCACTTGCTTGAATACCCAAATGGGAACTTTCATACATTGATTTGCCATTTGATTTATATCTGAAGGAATGAATGTTCGTGATGTTCTCATCTCTCCACACCCTCCCCATGTCCAACTTCGATAACAAAAGGCGTATAAAGAGCAATTTGTTAGCTACTAGCTCTTTACTAAAACTATTCTCCATTCCTTACCCTCTCTGAAGAACGATGTTGAGTGACTGATTTATAACCAGATCTAATTAAACAAAGTTCTTTTCAAAGTCAACATGGCTAACATGGCTAAACATATTTTTATGATTTACGATATTGTCACAAATTAAAACTATTAATTACATTTGGGTACGTTATGTACATACTATGATTAAAATAATGGCTTATGTTTCATTGTCTTTTTACCTATGGAAACAATATTGCAATTACAAACCCTCAATCTTGAATGATTATTCCTAACTTTATTAACTCTCCACATGAACAATTTCTCTATAGATAAAAATGATTAGTCATTATTAATTTATTTATTGTATAACATTATAACATACAGGGATTTCCCACGATTAATGGAAAGTGTTTTGTGAAAATTTAATTTTAATAATTGAAAAATACTTAGAAGTTTTTTAGAAGAAGAAGAAATTTAGAGAATGGAAATGAAATTCATTATGGTCTAAGAGCCCTAAACCAAATTAAATAATAATTATGCAAAACTTAATCAAAGATACTTACATTTGACGCCTAAACATTTTTATTATACCTAAATATGTAATTTGGAGATATGGGATTTGGAGATAGCTGACTGATAGTGCATTAAAATTTCGCTTAGAAGAAGAATGAGATTATATTACAGTATTTCTAAGCATATTTATATGTCACATCAAATGGTTGTAACATTATGGCAACATTTTAAGTAAAAATGTAGTTTTCGTTGATTACTGTAAAATACCCAAAAAGTTAGAAACAGGTTTTGCTTCATGACATCTGAACTATAATAGTTTTATATTTTACAATAACACTGTGATAGACACATTCGACACGCATAAAAAAGTAAGTAAATTTTTATGAGTGAAATTACCATAAATGTACTTAAAATTGATCAAAAATGTTATGTATTGTATTCCCACTTTGAAGTGAAGATTTAGAACAAAAATATATGTATTTATTTTATTGGATATAGAGAGGAATATAGATCGATTATTAGACTGTCCCGAGATACATTTTAAATATACACTCAATTACTATAACAAATTCATTTTAGTGAAAATTAAAAATTCTCCTTTCACATAAAGAAAGGGACTTCATTAAAAAACAAAATACTTTTTTTTGTAGTATTCTGTTTGTTGTCAGACTTAAAAATAAAAGTTTTGTATTTTCAAATATAATGTATATCTTGACTGACATAATTATTTTCATTTGTAATATAAGTTTTTTTATTAAACATTTTTTACGTAATTATTGTGTTTTTCTTTTATTCGTTTAAAGAAGAGAATATTGAAATGAATGTATTATAAATGTGTCTAAAAAAAAAGAAAAAAGAGAAGAAATGGTTGGTGTATTTTTGTGGTATTGAATATTTCGAAATATTCAAAAACTTGATTGGAATTTAAAAAAAACTTTAATTCGTAATTACCAGGGACCCGAACCGTTAATTTGTTTCGTTCCAGTTTTCATCGGAACCGTAATCAGAATTTTTACCGGAGTTCAAAAATATCGGTTCAGTTCCGGTTTTCAGTTTTCGGTTCAGCTCGTATTTAAATTACTTTTAAGGTGGTAACTGTCAATTTTTGGCGGAAAGGCATTATATTTTAAAAATAAAACACAATTTGTTTTTATGACTTACACATGTTAATAATGATCAGTACCGGTTTCGCTCATCGCGACCATTATTATCAACAGATAAAAATAAAATTTATTAATTAAATCTGGCTTTTATCAGAGAAAATGTTTCTACGAAAAATCGAAATAAATATCGATTCGATTTGGTTTTCGTTCCGGCAAAAATAACGGTTTTTTCCGGTTTTCAGCTTAGTTCCGATTCGGGTGCCTGTTATAAAACGATTAGAATTTTCTGCCATCTAAAAAGGAATTTGAAAAGCTAACGACGAATTCAGTATAGAAAATAATAATAGATGTCTCTGTTTCTAATAACACCCGCAGTAAGATTGATGGATGTAAAATAAATAAGGTCGATTACTTAATAATTACTTTGATCGTTTATAAATAATATTAAAGAAATTTCACTTTCTGCTATCGTGGTACATATTGTATAAGATGTTAAATTGCCCGGGGTGGTTTATAACTTTCACAGTTCATTACCGCCGTTTCCTCAATTTTAAAAATGTTTGAAAATTAAATGTATACGCACTTGCAGAACAAGGACTTTGAAATTTTTCTCTCACAATAACAAAACAGCATTTTGATTAAAACATGAAAAATACTATAAAAGATTTTTTGATAAATTACGATAAGACCCTACGTATTATTTGATAGGGGCCTCTCCTAATACAGTTGTTTTTCATGCTTTTGTATCTTTATTACAGCCAATTAGCGTTCGCGGCATTAAAACATTTTCGATATAATTTTAACGCCAATTTACCTTAGGTCTAAAAAGATCTTAAATAAACGCGCCACGGTGTATTTTTGTGAAACAAATGATATTCGATGAATGATTTAAAAGTTTTCCAAAATTTCACCAATCAATATGTTGAATTGTTTTTTTTCAACAAAATTTACAATTTCAAAATTCGTCGAAGAGAGCGTTAAGACGTCTTTAATTTTTGATCACATCTCGTTGATGAGTGTGGAGATTCGGCAATACGTTCACTAATATAGGCGATGGTTTCCTCAGAACTTGGACTTGCTGAACAGCGTAAGTTTGAGGTCATTCCATATTGTTCAAATCGATTTGCTAAAGTAAAAGTAATACTGTTTTCTTGTCAGACACTCTGAATGATTGCGATTCTTCAATATTTTGGTTGGGTTAGCAGTACTGTCATTTTTTTAAATAAAATTTGTAGAAATTTCTCCACAATGTTCTAAAATGTATCTAATGTGATTCTATTACTTTCATACTCATAAAAAGCGACTGCAGTTTCCATTAGGGAACAAAATGTTGATTTTAAATTCTTTATGGACGCTATGTTATAAATCAGGTTTCGCCATCCTTTATCGGTGTTAGGACTAAACAACCATCAACAAGGATGCTGTTAAGTTAAAGTGCGCACTATTTTTCGCAATATTATCATTTTTAAAGAACCTACACGATATCTTAAATTTGAACCGAAAACTTCTCATTAATGGTTCAACATTTTCAAAGAATATTCAGTTAACTGGTGATATTTTTACAGTAAAACACATTAAGTCAACTTCATACATATTTAAGTAAAACGAGACGATCAAGACGATGCTTAGCGAGGTCTTCATGCGCGTGCATAATAGAAAGCATCTACGGTTATGTAAATCTATTAGATAGAGAATACTAAGAATTTTGGATTTCTCTAAAAATGAAAATTTTTCCAAGAATTTAGTTGTAGTATTAAAATTGAAATTTAACAATGACGTAAGGCAGTTAATGAGTATATACAATGCTAAATATGTATTATTATTGGATATAAACCCGGCGAAGAGCATTGTCTCCTCCTATGCCTCCTTCAATGCCTCACATCATCGTTTTCTTTTACATTGATTTGGATTTTAAATTGGGCACGTTGAATTTCGGATTTCTTTTCCATTTTGTCCAATCAACGGAGTATTCTCCCAGAGGGTCGTCGCTGCTCTAGTTTTCGATTTAATGACTGCCCAGATCGTTGAGCTTGTCTCGTTGATGTTCATGTATACAGAACTCGTCTATTGAAGTATCATTCAATCCGCAACCTTTCATTGGACCGATCGGTTAAGCCGAATTGATGGCTACTGGCTGGACAAACAACAAATATTGCAGCATCATACGAAGAGCGAACACACCTCATCTCATAAAAACCTTACCCATATGCATGTATATTCTTCTAAAACCGAAGATATGATTGGCATTTGACGCAGGACGCAGTTGGAATAAAAAAAACAGCGGTTGGAAAAGAAGAGCCGGGTGGTGGAGGGAAAGCAGTATCTTTATTAACTCAATGGTATTCATTACTTGACGTCCCAGTTCGCAGTTTACTGCTGTGATCCTCTCTTATGTAAATAATTTTTTCCATTGTCATATTGAATAGTTACAAACTGATTTAAGAAAACTGAAAATGATTATACGAAGCATTCAATCAAGGCCTTTAGCTTTTTACCCTAAGTCTCTGTATGTATCAACGGCTATGAATGGCAAACAATAATTATAAAGAATTTATTAAAGACTTAAAGCTGGAAGAATTCATTTTCAGACACCCTAGTTCAAGGGTGTCCAACCTTTTTTGCCTTGGGAGCTACTTTCCAGTTTAAAATTTTCTCGAGATCGACTTCTAATATGATTCTTATACGAAATTTTATTTCTTTCTTCAAACTTAAAAATGTTTATTTTAAATGCAAAATATTTTGAGATAAGTATGTGCTTACAAAATAATTAAAATTTATTATTTTCTTATATTTTTAACATTATTATTATTTCAGACTTTGGATATTTTTAATTAATAATATGAGGCTGCAAACTGTATGAAGCCTTTTAAAATCTGCTAATCTCTTTTCGAATTGATCCAATATTTTCTTCAATACAGCAATGTTTTCATCGTAATTATATAAATCTACGTTTATATACGAGCCGAATAGTCCGATCGCCGGGATTTTATCTTCCATCGTCGACTGTAAATATATTTATATAGAATAATACATTTTTTTCAAACTTCACGAAAGTTTTCGGGATCGACCAAATTTTGCTTTGGGATCGACCGGTTGGGCATCCTTGCCCTAGTTGTTATTCTAAGCCAATTGATAAAAAATATGTAGAATTATAAATATTTGTATCATGTTTTATTATACGAATGTTTGAAAAAATGAACATCTTTAATTGATTATTTAATTTATAAATAAAAGTTATTACTATAGTACATAATTTTTTCTAGTGTGAAATGAACCCATTTTCAATGACCCTTATAATTAAAACAATAATGAATATTGTAGGAATTTTGTGACACGCGTCATTTTAATATTTATATTATACCAATAGGCGGATCATAATCCCATAATTTACTTAAAAAATATATTCAGTACTTAGTGGTTTTAGTAAGTATTTGTTTTTTTGCACTATATAAAGATAAGTCGGCGTCCGTGGCGCAGTTGGTTTCGTCGCTGGCTACGGTTACGGATGTCAATTCCGGTGCGGACGGTTTTCATAGATTCATCTTTCAATCGATTTATGGATTTCTGTTCGTAGGCTGAGTCCTCCCTCCCACCAATCCCATCCTCACGGGGCGTAACGAGAGCGATTAGCTAACCACTAGTCCTTTCATAGCCCTATCCTTCTATCATTCCTCTCCAGAAATATGCTCCAGGGAGCGGACATGGAAAAAAAAAAAAAAAAAATATAAAGATAAAATTCCGGAATCATTCCTGTTTTTCATGTCTAGAAATACTCCAGCTTAAAAGAACAAATGAAACTAGTTTGATGAAAAAAGAGTGTCTTTGATTGCGATTCGAAATCAAATTTAAAAGTAAGATTTTTAATTCATTAAACAATCTTTATATCCTGAGATTTATTAGTTAATGTTAATATTTTATAGGATGTTTAATAATTAATCCACAATAGTAATTTGAATACCGTACATTAACTGAAATGATTCATAATACACGGCCACAGACCTTGTTAATAGAGTTAAACTATTTCTCAATAAATTGGAAATTTTTTAGTTGAATCATAACAGTCTTAAATACCTACAGAAACAATAATAATGGAAATCCCGTATTCTTGTATCGGCGGGTATACTATTCAAGGTTCTAGGAAAGCTACTCCATCACCAGAGCATAATGTTTGGCCTTGATTCTCCCGCACTTTTACAGCGTAAAAAGGTTTGTAATTTTCTGCAGCGAACGAATTTCTCAGAAACCACATTCCGATTAAAATGGTATGTTGCGGTTTTTGCGTGTTGTTTTTTTATAAGGTATGTATTATACAGTGAAATTTTTATATTTATCAAATAAATACGACAGTAAAACATTTAATTATTTACGATAATAACAAAGCTTTATGCAAGTCTTCCTATTTTTCAGTTATAGAAAAAAAGATTTTCTTGAATTTGCCATGTACGCTCCCAGTGTGGAGCATATGGTCTCCTATCGGAGGTATCTCAACAGAATTTTTCTACGAGAACTGCTTGTTACTTGGTTGATCAACCTCTATTTTTAACGATTTGAGTAGGGATAGGTGGTTAACTAATCGCTCTCGCTATGCCCCGTTTTTAGGATCGGATGGGTAGGAGGGAATTTAAGACATCACAAATATTCATGCCTACGAACAGAAATCCATAAATCGATTGAAAAATCAATTTATGAAACTGTCCGCACCGGGACTTGAACCCGAGACATTCGTAACCGTAGTCAACGACGTTAAAACTCCGCCACGGAGCCGACAAATTGAATAGGTATGTTTAATTTAGCCAATTATTTTGTAGATTAAAAGGGGATTAATTTTATGTATTATTTGGATTCTTCAGGTTTACTCAAGCAACAAGGTTCAGGGATGCCGCAAGTATGTGAGAGATGTATGCGTACCGGCTATATATAGAGAGGTTCTAGTTTTTATCTGCGAAAATGTACTGTACTCCCTACAACCAACGGAACATTATAACAGAAGTCGTTTTTAGAGGATTTTTTTTTCAGTAGCAAACTTTTCTTTTTTTCGTAGTGGATAGGGATAAAAGGAAGGGTCTAGGAAATGACTAGTAGTTTTCTGATCGCTCTTGCCCCGTTTTTGAGATCGTATGGGTGCAACGGAAATGTCAACATCACAGAAATTCTGTCTTTCAAATCTTTCAACAAAAATCCACAAATCAATTGCAGAATCGACTGTTCGTATGGGGTTTCGAACCTGTGTACGCCTCAACCAAATATGACAAACGGCCAAGAGTTTCGAACACTTGGCTACAGGATCTGCTTATAGAAATGTAACCAGTCTTACTATTTGGGCATCGTGCTAAAAATGCGTACACGTTAAACGAAACCGGTTTTGCCATATAACCTCTTATAATATGTATATACGAAAAATCAGACCACGATCAAATTCCTTTGAAGTTTCGTGCAGAAAAGTATGAATTTTTTTATATAAACCATATCTGTTACCAATATGGAGCATATATGGCTCCCTAATGGAGATATCTCAACATAAGTTTTTCTACGAGAACTGTTTGAAGAGAGTAGAGTTGGAAGGACAGGGCTAGGGCAGGTCTAGTGTTAAGTTAATCACTTTCCAGAAATCCATAAATCTGTTGAAAATTTAATTAATGAAACAATCAGTACTGGGATTTGAACCCGTAAGATACGTAACCGAAGACAACGATATTGACCATTGCACTACGGACCCGACAATAAAATATGTATGTACAAAAAAGTCAGATCATGATCAAATTCCCTTGAAGAGTTTCTTTTCCAAAAGAATAATACCATTTAAAATTATTTAGCCTAATTTTGTTTGTATTCTCGGTGTGATTCTAGATTTTTTTTTGCCTGTGGATGTTTCCGAAAGGAGCGAAACGCGATATATTTTCTGTTGCAGCAGCCGGATCGATTCCATAGAATATAATAATAAATATTATATTTTTGTAGAAAAATCTTCTCGCTTCAAAGTGAAATAGATTTACGAACACTATGAACTGTGAATCTGGGGAAGATCCGCATTGTGGTTATTTTCGCATGGTGGTTGTGACTCGATGTTTCGAAACCGTAACAAGTTTCATCGCCAGCAGTATGAATATAAAATCACTTTTATGGTGTTAACTGTCGACTCTTGGTACGGCATAGTATTTTTCAAAATAAAAATTTTTATATTGATAATTGATATAGTATATTGATAATAAAACATTGATAATGACCGGTTTCACTCATTGCAGTCCTTCGTGCATCATCAATATGATTTGAATACGAATCTGACGACTAAATGTATCGTAAAACATATCTATAAAATTATATGTTTATTGTAATCCCTTAATGACTATTATTGAACATACTTGAAATCAGATACAATACAAGAGGAACAAAAAAAAAAACACACACAAAATAGTCGCAGTAGTCATAGAGCAGCGTTTCCTAACCAGTGGAGAATTCCCCCCTAGAGTTGAATTTTAGAGTTCCAGGGGGGAATTACTGCCATTTATTAAAGATTTTCAATATTACATACCGATGGTGTTTTGGCCAATTGATGTAACCCTTAAAAAATACAAAAATGAGTTAATGATTGGATCTCATTTTAAAGACGATAGAGCAAGTCTAATGTAAATTAGAAAATCACTTTTAAGGTGTTAACTGTCAATTCTTGGTGGAAACACATTATATTTAAAAAAAATTTAAACCTAAAACCTATGTTGAGTGATGTTTCCCTTCGAAAAAGTGGTCAATTTATTTTTCTATTTTTTTTAAATAAAACACAATTCATTTATTTACTTCACTAATCCACATATTTATAATGCTCATGAGCGAAACCGGTCATTTTTCTTTTTTTAATCATTCATCATATGATAATGTATGTACAAATGAAGTCTCTGTTTCATTTAATAAAACTTAAAGCTGGAAGAAATCATAAATGTCCAACCTTTTCTACTTTCCAGTTTAAAATTTTCTCGAGATCGACTTCTAATAAATCATCAGTTGATAATGCTCGTGATGAGCGAAACCGGTCCTGATCATTCTAAATATGTGGATGTAGTACAAATGAATTGTGTTTCATTTAAAAAAAAAAATAGAAAAATAAATTGACCACTTTTTCGAAGGGAAACATCATTTTACATAGGTTTTAGGTTTAAAATTCGACTCGATCTCTTGATGTAAGCCACTATTATATTGACACTCCCTACGTATAATTCCGAATTTACAGTAGTGCATTTCAAAGAGTCATAATGCAACTCATCATATAATGTTTTCGATATAAACAATTTTTACTCTCTCCTGAACAATATCAATTTTGAGAGTTACATCGATTGGACAAAACACTGTCGATATTATATTTGGAAAGCACCTTTTAGTTAAAGCTAGTTTACTTTGAAAGTTTTAACTGTCAATTCTTGGTGGAATGGCATCATATTTTAAAAATAAAACACAACTTGTTTGTACTAATTACATATGTTTATAATGATCAGGACCGGAAAAATAGTGCTTTATTTTTAAGATTTAAATTTAGATTATCTTGGGAATGGGAGAATTATATTTTGGACATTGGTGAAAGGGAAAATGGAGCAAAAAAAGGTTGCATACCCCTGCCATAGAGAATATAAAAACGGGTTATAATTTATTAAACTCGTCAATAATGAAAAGTTGAGACCACGTTATTATTATAGTAGTTCAGAATATTGCGACATTTCGATTTGATGTAATAAAGTCTTACTGATTAAATAAACATTATCATATTCCTTACGATGCATATATTGGCCATGATTGGTGTTGGGTGTTGCCATGTAAATAATGCATAGTTTCGATTCTGTTTTCTTATATTTCGTAGGCAGATGAAGACGATAGAATTAAAAGAAAACATGTGCTTCCGGGTCCCATCAATTTCATTTCATATCATAACGATGTTAAAACTGTGAGACAGATTAAAAAACAACATTGCTCGGTAAAGTAGCTAAGTGAGAAATATTAGCCTCTTATGAAAAATTATGCAAGTAAATAAACGTGTTCCAAAAATTCAAACTCATGAAATATTATGCAATTTCTGTGGAAAATATTTCTATCCTAAAATATCATCTACATTTTTGAAATCTTCATATTTATTTGGAAATAATTCTTATGTTAATAATTAATGTGGAGTTGGACTCCTAATGGAGGTATCTCATTTTAGAAGAGTGAAAAGATAGAAAAATAAGGCTAGGACAAGACTAGCAGTTAGCTTATTACTCTCGCTGCGACCCGTTTTCACGATCGGATGGGTAGGAGGTAATTAGGAATATCACATACATCAATGCCTACGAGCAGAAATCCGTAAAGCTATTGAAAAATCGATTTGTGAAAGCTGTCCGCATTGAGATTTTAACCTGTGAGATCCGTAACCGAATCCAACGATGTTGACCAATGCACCCGGCCACCAGTCTGGCCACCTACAAATATTCATTTTTTTGTGTATTATTTAATTATTGAGTCAATCGTATTATCCGATTCAAAATGACATCTCTACTGATTAAAAATATTATACTATATAATACTAATATAGTGTTATATATAATACATGAAACTTGGTGAGTTGTTGTGCACACACCCGTGAAGGTTTCCGAAGAAAAAATTAAAAATCTAAAAAAAAGGATCAAATACGTACAACCAGCGACATCTTGGAACAACCTGCTGATTTATTCGTGTCTTAATAGAGGTCTGCACGGGCTCGGGCGGGTAAAGACAATTCAGATTTAACGGGTTGGGCCCGGGTAAGGAACTCAAATTTAAAAAAAATATTTCGTACTGTGTTCGGGTTATGATTCAGCCATAAGGCAATAGTATTCATAACTGAAAAAATTTGTTTCACATGTGCTACGAATATCGTTGGAAATATGGACATATTTAAAACAACTGGGCTTTTTCGGGCTGAGAAAAATAAACTTGGGCTTCGGGTCGGGTTCGGGTAACAAGTGTGATATTGAGATTCGGGCTCGGGTCGTGCCGGGCCTGAAGACGACCGGCTCGGACCGGGTAATTTTATGAAATTTCGGCCCGTGCAGACCTCTAATCCAAAAGCTCTTCAATAAACAGAATTAAAGGGCAAACCCTTTCTTTATTTGAGTGGCATTGCGACGCATGTCGGGTACTCACTAGTTATTAGAACAATTAGGCCATTTAAACACTTCGCGTATACAGTGAAGCCTCTATATTCGTCACATTTTGATTTCAAAAATGTTTCTATATTCGTTATGACTTCTGATTCGATGTTATTGACAACTTCAGGAAGATTAAAAATTACACGCAGAAACAAGTGACATTGGAAAAGTTTTTTATTAAATTGGGCGCTACTGGATCAGTAACAAAACGAAACCTATCACCAGAATTGAAGTTATGATAAAATTAAAATTGACAACTTATTTATTCCACCGGCTGATAATTGGAGTTACCTAATGTTTTGATAGACTTTACTCCTCAATCACGTCTACCATTATCTCTTTTCAGAATAATAATGATAGATTTTACCAAAAAGAAATGTTTTTAGGTCTGGGAACAGATTAATTGAATTTCGGTTTCAACTTTTCTATAAATTAAAAAAAATGTATGTAATAGGAGAGGATTGGTTATTCGCCATTCACACATGATACGGCTCGTTTACAGGATTCAATTGAAAGTTCAAAGCATACCAATATGAATTTGAGGATTCAAACCGTTGGTAGCGGAGTGGCATAGGAGGCGTTACAATTATTAATTGTCAGTAAAGATCGGGGAATTTTTACTTACAGTGTGTTCAACAAAATTGTTTGTAGAAAAAATGCATCCTAAAACATGTGCAATCAATCTTTTTGAAATTTTATCCCGTTCCCTGACTCCTGATTTACAGCAATTACACTAGGAAGAGAGTAGAAATAAGTTATTCGTTCTCTATATGTACCGTGTTTTTAGAATTGGATGGGAAGTGAGTAGGATGTAGGGATTTCAAGTCGAATATTCGACTTTTTGATATCCGAATATATTCGGTCTATTCGAACTATTCGAATACTATTCGTAATAATTGTTAATGAAATATTTTACAAAATTGACGTGAGATCGCATCACAATTTCTCCAGATTTCAAGAACAAAATTGAATAATCCAGATAGTGATTATTTTTGCTTTCACCCAACTCGGACGCTTTCGATATCGTATTATAATACTTGAATTTGACGAATGACTTGCTGCTAAAAAAACCCTCTAAGCAAATTGTAATTTCAGTAATTGAAGGAATACTGTTGTAGTTATCCGATGCAGCTGCAAATTTGAAATATTGTAATACAATGGAACGATATTGGAATGTGTATTATATAATGTTTTGTTATTAATTGTTCAAACCGAATAGTATTGTCATAATTTACAGACTAATCGAATATTCGAATAGTTTCAGGTTCATTATTCGATATTCGAATAGTAGATAAAGTTGAATAGTTGGAATCCCTAGTAGAAAGGCATTCCAACATCACAAACGTGCATGAATTTGTGTTCAAATTCATAATTTGACTAAACCCTATATGTATAAAGTGTCTTTCGGGGATAATAACCTGTGACCCATAACGAATGCTTAAGAGTGTTGACCAATCGGTTACAGGGTCGGTGTTTTATAATAAATTTAATGTGTAACAAATAAAAGTAAATAATTCAGTATTTGCAAGATAATACGTACACTATTAAAAAGAACAGTTAATTACAGTTAATTGGTGGAATAAAGTTATTCTCAATAGAGGCATTAACGGCTTTTATTTAAGGGCAAAAAAGCACAACTTAAAAAGCTTCCGATGGACAAACATGGGTTCCATTTGTTCGATGTTCAAATTGAAAATCCTACGGTAATATCCGACACCCGCGACCTCATATAAAATCACACTGGCTGGTATATTTAATTCAGTCTTATTCGCGGCTCTGTTGTGGTCACTTGCTTGCTGTATTGGCTCAGCGGTTCTAGTTAACGGTTAAGTGAAAAGCGACTTGGGAAAACGTTTAGTCCAGTAAAGGTAGGCTAAGTTTTTAGTACTTGTAGATTACTCTGTTGTGAATAGTATAGTTTCAATGCTAAACTTGTAACTAAATTGGAAAATTTGCGCCGGAAAAATTTGGTAATTTCAACGGAAAAAAGTTTAGATTAGGATATAGAAATAAGTAAGTTTAAGATTTTTAAATGTGCATTATTATTTACTCTAGAAACGAATAACAATGCTTTCATTGCAGTGAATAAATTATTATTAAGACTGTAGGTAGTAAGAATTAAACAGACGATCAGTTTCAAAATACTTCGAGCGAAAATTCATGGTTAATATTGAACCATTTTCTAATTAAGTGTTTGGGGAACCTATCATAAGTGTATTTAAATAAATTTGACGTGAGTTGTGATTAATATAAATATAAACTTTGTTTTAGTACTCTTGGTATGATAGCTCAAAATTAACTTAATGCATTATCTGTATCAACAGTCAAAAAATAACATCCGTTGAATTTTGAATGAAAATTCATCACAGCAACGCCTTGAGGTAGTTTATATTATTTTTGGTTTTTCAATAAATTTATATACCATTTAGTAAAATAAAATACAAACTAGAATTATTTTTATATAATACTGATTCAGTACTCATAATTTAAAATATATATCTTTCTAAAACAGAAGTGGAATAATAATTGTGTTTGACTGTTTTAAATATAAAAGAAATGGAGAAATAATTTCTGGACTGCGCCTATTTTGACAACCAGATACTAAATATTTTTACATTTGCGCCAAAAACTTGGGCGTGTCATAAGATTATATACATTTTGAAAAGTGTACATAATGCTATCATTTTTACACGATAATTATTTAATTAATATATTTAAAGATTAATCATTAAGATATGCAGAAATTCATTATTTGGAGATATTAATCTTATTCAAATAAGTTTGAGAATATATTTTATTACAACAATAAATACATACTGTTTTAAACAGTGTAGAGTCAAATGTAAAACAAACTGACATTCGATTAGTAATCAACGGAATTTCCATTTTACCGGCACATGTTTTTTGCAGCGCCATAAAAACATTACGCATTTTCGAAGTAGAACTAAATATTAACCGGTTGAATACAAACTAACGACTTTTTTATGTTACCTGTGTATTTTTTTTACTGATACGTAGGCGAAGTTTTTGAACTCATTATAAATTATTTTAAACGATGAACAAGTGAAATATATAATGCATGATTTAAGTTTATTATTATTATATGTGTCAGTATGGAACTTTCATATTTGCAATGGGTCATCTTCATACACTACCAATAGGTTATAGCGGTTTTTCGATTTTACCTCCTCTATGGGCACGAACCACGGCTAACATTATGACGTTAAGTAACTTTGCAAAATCATGCAATTATAACCGATAGAATATTTATACATAGGAGCAAAAGAAACATTTTTTTCCTTTAATTAATTTATGTTTTAGTCTGCAGTAACCACAGTTAGTGCATATAGTTAATCAATGATCTAGATTTTTGTTCATGAGTAGGAGATGTTCAATTAGAATTATTACGATCTTAGATTAGTGGTATAGGTTATAAAAATATGTTTTTTTTTACTGTTATTATAATTTCCAGTAGGTAATTAATGATGAAAAAAAAACGTTGACGTCCGTGGTACAGTTGGTAGCGTCGTTTGCTACGGTTGCGGATGTCTCGGGTTCAAATCCCGGTGCGAACAATTTTCATAAATTGATTTTTCAATCGATTTCTGTTCGTAGTCTGAGTGTTTGTGGTATCTAAAAAATTCCCTCCCTTCTATCCGATCCTCACGGGGCTTAGCGAGAGCGATTGGCTAACCACTAGTATTGTCCTAGCCCTATCCTGCTATCCCTACTCTCTTCAAAAAAAGAGTGGTTGAACAACTGAGTAACAAGCAGTTCTTATAGAAAAATTCTGTTGAGATACCTCCATTAGGAGGCCATATGCTCCATGTTGGGAGCGGACATGGATTAAAAAAAATTAATGAAAAGAGCATTACGTGATAAATTTTACACATCGCACCTCCCAGGAAAATAGTCTCGTAGCTTCAAAAACGTGATTATTTTATAAATATTTTATTTTTAATTAGTTTATGAAAGATAAACTCAGTTTTTTTTAAATAGTGTCTTAAAATGATGTGGAAAAATGTCGCATATACTAAAAAATGAAAATTGCTTGTTTAAGCATTATGAAAGTATTTTTATAATGTCTTACATAATAATTAACCAAAGATAAAATTGTAATAATTTGTACGAGAATGTATAAACAAATGGACAACCTTACACCTTTTCGCTGATATAGTATATATTTTTAGATAAGCTTATAATTACAATATTACCTATGTGAATAAATATAGTCTTTTGTGTGTTGTAAAAATAGTTGGTAAATGTAATCGACTTAACACTAATGCCATAGTCATTTGAGATTTTATAAAAATAATGGTATCTTTTCAAAACACAATGTTAGTGGTATTCGAAATATACCCGCATTTGAACAATTAAGTTCCTGTTAAAAAAAAACATTTTAAAAAAGAATTTAATGGCTAATAATTAGACTATCAAGGCTACATACTTTTTCTCAGAGCCAATGCGCTAAATTGGTAATTAATTATACTTATAAAAACAATACAAAGAATCTTCATTTCGCTTCACCGGACAATAAAATAAATTTGATACACATCGATCATTGAGGGGCCTATTTATTGTTGGATTCCGACGTGTTTTTTCTATTAAATTTCATCCGGTTTATATGGTATGGATTTTTTTTGTCTATGGATCGGGCTGTTTGATTCTTATTATCAATGTACTAATATAAAATGCGTAGCTTATTATAAAAATATGATGACAGAAATTCACAAAATAAGTAAATGAATTTGATTAGAATATTATTTAGTCATTTGAAATAGGTAACTAATTATTTGGTCAGTAAAAAGTTCCCTAAATGGTCAATAACTAATGCGATAAATGTTCAGGAAATAATTGCCAAATAAATAAAAGTTAGGGTTAGTTTAATCAAAAAGCTAACCGTTTTATATTATAAATATCTAACCGTTTAAATTAATAACTGCCTATTTATATAAATTCCTGACCATTTATTATTTCTTATTGACCAAAAATAAAAATAGTTACCGACCCAATAAACATGCATGCCCGATTAAAAGAATTGGGCCTCAGGACCTCACAACAGTTTCACGAAAATTTAGATAACATACAATATTATCCTGTAATAAGTCATTAACAATTTTTGGACTATTTGAAAACTAAAAAAAATGATAAAATACAATATTAAAGTCATTTCAAACATTGTTTGTTGGCTTTTTGGTACTTTCTTTATTAGATAAAATATTATGGGGGCGTGTCGGCTAGAGAGCACAACGGGCACACTTCGCCTTAACGAGTTAATGGGAATGACAATATTCTAATATCAATAACCACACTTTTGAACTTGTGTATGTTTTCATATGTTGAAGAAAGATTATCAATTTGATCACAATCGAAAATACTGTGTGGGGTAAAAAATGTTAGACTGAAAAAGTTTTTGTATCAAGTAGCGCGAGCGTTGGCGTTTAAATAAACAATACAATGAAGTTTGATTTTAATTTTCAAAATACCAAGTACCTCTACAGATTGGATTTATATCATTTTGATGTGATAAATCGGTCAGTATTAAACGAAATGAGAATGAATCGAGTGTTGAAAACATAAGAAACATATGAATTTCAAACAAATCATCTGTAAAACAATCGTCATTCACGGATGATTTGATCTCCCACTAAAAAATCGATCATTTGTTTAGATAACTTCCTAACACCGTCATTCAATATTTTCAATGTTTCTTTAATATTTTGGACATACGCAGCTATTATTTTATAACAAAGAATTTATTCCGCAGATATTTATGATTCGTTACAACGTTTAAAATTAGAAATTTGCAATTAGCTAATGCGCCAGATAATTTGTTTTTTAAATCACTCATGATTAAGTGGACGTAAAAATGCATACAACACAAACACCTTAGATCTCAAACGTTAAAAAGTAAATATTTGATATTGAACTTACCATGGTATGATTCTAGGGCAGGCGTTACGCATAGGCGCACCGAACGACCGTTAGTAGCGGAAGTTTAAAACTTCGCTTTTCAACTAGGGCGAAATAATACAATCTTGCATAATATGGTAGCAAAACGTTTAGCGCCTGTTGTACTTGAACTCGTATCCTAATTATGTATTATCTCTACACGGAGTGGGATATGTGAGTATGTTTTCCATGGACCAGATGACTTGAAACTAAATTAAAAATATATTTTAATTTATTTCTGTTCTTCGTTTTAGAAAACTAATGTGAAACATAAACCAAATACTGTCATAATACCGCAAAAATGATTTTTGTCAAATATCAAATAATAAATAGTAAATAATAAACAGATTTGGGTGGCCCGGAAGCTGTGGGTATATATTTTTTTAATTTGGTGAATATTTTCCTGGAAGCCGAAAAGTTGATTATTTTTTCTATTGGTGTCTATATCAGAGTCAGACGATTTTTTGTCTTTTGGCAACACTTTCAGTTTGAATCAAAATGTTGGCAAATTTACTGATCATATCTTTTTTGGAAGCCACGACGCATTACAAAACTGGTAAAAACTAGGATTATCAGATTAAAAAGTCTTCATATAAATATAGCAGAATATACTTTGGCAATGCATTTTTATGTCTGTTTTTTTTTAAAATATTTTTTAGTCAGTAGGATAAATTAAACAAGTTGTCATTATGAAATCCAAATCGTCAGTAAGTATTATTAATGGTCAGTTTCTTATTTAAATGGATTTTTAAAAAAATAAATAGTCAATAGTTTAAATAATTTATTAACGATACTGACAAAAATAATTAATTAGTGTCCATTTATAATTTTTAATAGACATATCTTCAAGATTAAGATTAAATTTATTGATTTCCATATCCCTCTGAAACGGCTTCCTTCCAATTTTTGTAAACTAAGCCATCGTTAATACTATAAATTGTACATATTTAAGTCAAGAATTGTATTGAGGCAATCGCATTTATCTCATTAAACAAATGAATTCGTTCTAATTACTGCCTGCTATTTGATATTTCTGTTAGGTGACATGTCAAAAATTCTGACGCCATTATTAACAATTTCCAACAACGCCATTTAAAATGTTTACATTAATAAATGAATGCATGTTTAATTTTAAACATTTTATATCATCGTATTTTTGCAGTATGTGTACAAATATTTACCGTGAATACGCGGTTATCTCTGCGAAAAAAGAATATAATATTAGATAAGGAATAATCTCATTGCCCGTTATTGTTATTTTTTTAAAAACATGGTTGATTATGTCAATTTCAATAAATCGTACAATGACAAGCAATAAGTGGTGGTCATTTTGAGAACATCGTTGATCATTTTTTTTTCACTTATTCCATCTCCTTCGGAGAAAAGAACAACAATAGAATCATTTTTTATTTACTTAATTATTTTAAATAGTGCTAAAATTAAGCTACTTCATATTATATTGCATACCCATTATTAACAAGGTTATGTAAAAACACTATTCTGTAATTGTATGGATAGTTATCGTAGCTACATTTAACCAAGTCCGATAAATATGCCGACACAATCTCGGGTTGCAAAAAACATCCGACAGACTATATTTTAATATTTAAATGGTTGATATTTTTCGATCCAGACGGCACACACCATTAACAGTTATAATGTTTTAGTAATTAATGATGACACTTCCAAGACAGCATTTTCCTCGGTCTATTAAAATACTCCGCAGGTTAAACTTCCATAATGTTTAGAATTTCTTAAATCAGGAAGCAGAATTATATTGAGTTTTTATTTATTACGGTCAATCTGGGTAACTTGAGACCAGTTCTGAGGGTTTTTGTAGTTTTTTAGTTAGCCATTGCATTTATGTGTGGTTTTGGTCTACATATAAATGTACTAATTTCTTAAGATGAAATTTAATTCATCTAAATAGATTTATTGTTACAATTGATATATAAATACAGATAAAACAAGGTGGGTCAAAGTTTGCATCCAAATCGGGTAAATTTGGCTCACAATATAAATGATCATTGTAATTACAATAAATTCAGTGATTTTAAAGTCTTGGCAATTTTTCTTTATGCTTTCATATATTCTGTACATAATTGAGATGGGAAAAAATATACAGCATATGACTTACATACAAATTGAAAATATGGCTATTCCAATTTATTTCAAGAAAAGTTATTAAATTGTGTTTTGTACGGCAGTGATAATTTCACAAGCATGCTTTTGTCGACCATAATATAAATGTAACATATAAACTCGTATCACATCACGTCATCAGTGCTAGTTCATTAGATAGAATGTTTATTTTAATCTCATGAAATTCTCAATTCTCAAGACAATTGAAAGAGTTTTTTCTTTAAAGTTTTATTTTATTATAGTTACAAAGAAGGCCCACACCAGCATTACTATGCTTAGAATTAGCTTATGACAAACCGTAATAAATATAAACACAAATTAGGTGACTGTAGAATGTATAGCCGCGTCGAGTTTTTTTCACATCTTAAATCATTTGTAACAGGTTGCTTAAATAGTATTTTTAAATGCTTACTAGTATCTACTTTGTGAATCATATTCGTGGCATAGCTTTCAAAATGCGTATTTACGTTTAAGAAACACGTTGATAAGTAAAATAATAGTCATTAGCTTGCTATAGTTCGGACATTTCATAGATTTTACAATCAATTTGTCTACTTTCATTTTCTTCATAAACATTGTCCCCTAACATTGATAAGTATTTTACAAGATAAGCCTTCGGTATCTAACATTTATGAATTAATTGGAGAAAGTGTCAACATCATTAATGGGAAAGTTAATATTTATTAATAATCATGGGAGGACTATCGTTTTAAGACGATACAGTGACTCATGCATTATAAATGTTCCCAATTATTGACATTTGATACAAATGCGATAATTTTGCTGTATTCTCTTCTAAGCAATTTTATTAAGTTCCAAATTAAAAACTGTAGTTTACGTGAAGGGATTTGATGTTGCTAAATAAATCCTACTGAAAAATACGGATTTGAACAAATAGTAAGTGGAGGAATGAGACTATTTGATTCATTAACTAACAGATGGTAAAGTACGAAACTATTACACTTCAAATCAGTTCTTCGTAACCGGTCAGAAGTTGAACGACACGTATTCACCGAATATAACAAAAGTTTCGCTTTCGAAGTGTTTGTTTTAGATATCTACATTATTGATAAGCGCGATATATCTGGCGTTTCCTAAAATTGAATACTAATATTTAGTTAATAATTTGAGCTATTTATATGATTTAATAATGTAGTGTTTATTTCGCGATGAATAATTTAGTGGTCGATCACTGGTACACTTACCCTTTCTATACATTGTAGAGTGCTGTACTATTGTGCAATAAATTAATATTTTTTCAAAAAAATCTTTTAAGAATCATTAATTTCCATATTTCTGGTAAATTTTAAATGGCGTCTCTTTGAAGAAGAAAACTTCTTACAACCATTTGATATCAATCACTAAATACTAACTATTTAAGATATTTTGACAAATTATTACTAAGAATTTAAAAATTAAAAATGTGTCTAACAAGTTGGCAGCAATAGTGGGTTGATATTAAAAACAAACATCCGAAAAAACATGAATTACAGTGGCGTGCTATTAAGTCGGACAAAAGACACGCGCGCTAGGTTGACATTGACTTTCTCTGAAAATTTTACCCACTGTAAACAAAATTGACAATGTATTATATATTTCCATGTCATGGTTCACGGGGCATCATTATCTACACCCTAAAATTTTCTAAAAGACATTCTAAGCTCTGTCAAAAATAAAAAAAATAATAAATAGTCTAACAGCTTTGGGAAACAACAGGGAAAAAATATTGCCGCGATAATTGCTGCCATGTAAGTGTCGATTTAATGTATTTGTTCGATTGAATTCTGCATAGCGTTTCTTAGTGTTCCGAGGGTTCTAGTACCAAGTCCTGATAAGTTCAGTCATTTCGACTTGGTTGTATGTAGGAAAAATTTATTTACAAGTCATTGAACCGTAGCTGGTGGTGGTCACAAAGTTGAGAATCCTTGGGAAAATTAAAATTCAAAACGTTAATGTAAATTCTTCTTTACAACATTCACGATCTTGGAAATTGGTGTTTATTATTTAATTTCTTATAGAATTGATCTGGCGATAGACTTGTTTCGCTTTTAGTGTTTTGGAATTCATAAATATTTGGCGCATTATCAATTTGCTGTAAGCTTTATTTTGAAATTGAGTAATTTGTACATATTCAATTGTTTTAAAATGTGTAGCCCTCGTCTTAAAATTATTAACATATCAAAACGATAGTTAAACATTTCTAATTGAATTAAAAAATATTACACTATTAGAGATTTTTTAATCCATGTCCTAACGGAGGTATCTCAACAGACATTTTCGATGAAAACTGCTTGTTACTCAGTTGCTCAACCTCTCTCTTTTTGAAGAGAGTAGGAATAGAAGGATGGGGCTAGGACAATACTAGTGGTTAGCGAATCGCTCTCGCTATTCCCCGTGAGGATCGGATGGGTGAGAGGGAGTTTTTGTAGACATCACAAACACTCAGACTACGAACAGAAATCCATAAATCGATTGAAAGATCAATTTATGAAAACCGTCCGCATCGGGATTTGAACCCGAGACATTCCTAGCCATAGCCAACGACGCTACCGACTGCGCCACGGACGCGGACAATTAGAAATATTTATGTCTCACACTAAAAAGCTGTCTAAAACTAAAATATTAACAAGTCTAAGTACGCTTGTTATGAATAGAGTATTAAAAATGAGACGAGATAATTAATATAAACAATGAGACAAATTTTGTTTATAAAAATTGTGCCGCCACTGTTGTGTAGATCTGTGCCAAAATCTTTAATCTAATGATTTTCATTCTTTGTTTTCTCAACAGTTTTTCCTGAGATTTTCCTTCTGGTAAAATCGTCAACACCGATCGAACCTCATCAGTTCAAATTCGTTCGCTGTCGACGAACCAGCGTTTTGTTTTTTTACGTGGAGGTGAGTCAAACATATTATTTTTGTTTTTTTATTTGCTTTGACAATTGTAAGGTTTTATAGTCTATGCTAAGTGAGTGAAATGTATAAATATTAACTCACTTCAATATTGTAACACGTTAATAAGCGATATATCGATCAATAATAAATATGCATAGTGACAAATACAAATAAATATAATAGCTTAGTTTAACTTATAGTAAATGTGGAATAATTAGAACAATTTTGATTATTTTCAAGATTTTTTGACATCTAGTTCTCAATAATCAATTAAATGATTGTTTTACAAATAATCGCTATAATTTTTTATTTATAATATTTAGTGTAATACTGGTAAAAAAACATATATTGCGTTTTTTGGATTATTGAGATTTTGTACACTTCCATGTATTTTGTCACTAACGATGTCACTGAAGATGCCGAAAGGCGACACCCGGGTCGTTAGTGACAAAATACATGGAAGTGTTGGACAAAATGTTGGATTATTGAGATTTGATATTGAAATTCCACCAAGCACCCTCAGTCGATGTCTTAAATTATAATTAAAATATATTGCGTTGATGTTGCTAAACTTGAGATGTATGATTTTCCCTCACTTTGATATATGTAAAGTATTTATATATATATCGACTTTGGAAAGGAAAAGGACGTAACCCACACCAAAAAAATATTGTGTATAACTCACACAAACGTGTTAATACACTATATTTAAATATAAATGTATAATATATTGACTGTAGAAAGGCAAAAGGAAAAAATATTTTTTTTTTCGATAATTACAACGTATACACGTTTTGTTTGGGCTATACACAATATTTCTAGTGTGTGGGTTACGTCCTTTTTCTTTTCCACAGTCGATGTATATACAATAAGCTCTCGATTTTCGATGTGGGAATTATCTGTGGATGAATTTAATACATATTTGAAAAAATATACGTGATTTACTTGGATTTTAATTGATTAATCACATTGATTTATGCCTCAACATATGTATTTATAAATATTTCTAGGTTATAATTAATACAAATTGTGGTTAACGTCATTGGTTTCGGTTACGGTGCTCACCGGTTCGAGTCCCAGAACGGACAGTTTCATAAATCGATTAATGATTTTCTGTTCAAGGGTACGGATGTTTGTGGTGTCTTAAATTCCCTCACGATTAGCTAACCATAAGTCCTGTCCTAGCCCTACTCTTTTCTTCTAAAGACAGGTAAAGCAATTGAGTAACAAGCATTTCTCGTAGAAAATTTCTGTTGAGATAACTCCATTAGGAGACCATATGCTTCACATTGGGAAAGGACATGGTTTTTATAAAAATGCACATTTGATAATAAGATGTAATTTAAAATAAAGGGATTGATCTAAAATACACCTATTTTTAACCAAAAACTACACAAAGTTTGACTATTTACTGGAGTTGGTCCACCTAAAATAATAAATTCCCGTTTTCTATTTTTAAAACAGGATACGGAAAAATTAATCCGTTACAGTTTAAAATGACAAATTTTAAGTTGTATTTTATCTAACGAAGTTCTATTCAAAATAATTACCTCATATAAAATTTCACACGTTCGAATTTTTAAAATAATAATTAAGCAAAGCTTAGAAAACTGTTACTTGTATAATATGTCACTAATTATATATTCTATTATAGAATATATAGATAGTGTAATTAGAAGTATATGTGTAAGTATAAGAAAAACGGATGCATCACACTTGTACCTATTTATTTAGAATCTCCATAATAGACAATAATATACTATAATGCTTTCACGCAACGACTGCATTCCATTTTTAAATAGTGAATGTAATACATGACACTTGTTTTTAAATTGTTTGATTGTGTATTCCAATAAAATAAAATGTTCCAATTTCAAATTATTTTTCATAGATGACATATGATGGAACAACGCATTTCTATGTTTTAAGTGTTGAATCAGATTTTTCAAATTGTGTTAACAAGAATATTTTTTATTACGTACGCACGGAAAATGTGTTAATACTTCATTTTAAAATATGGTGCTGATAGTATAAGTTACGCCGGATAGTAAAACTAGTGTACTAATTATAATACCTGACTCTTCAATTTAGTATTCTATTATAAGGGTGAAGTATTTTCACCAGGGTGTAATTTAATTTCAAAAGCATTCCCAAAACAAAAGTGAAAACATTCGCTAAGCAAAGAGAGGTAATCTATTATTACCTCATTATAAAATTTGACTCATAACATAAAAGTTTTTAGATGCTTCGCACACGCGATAACAAAATGGCGATAATTACATTAACAGCTGCTGCTGTTTTCAATTGAGGACATTATTAATATGTAGATTAAATATTTGTAATATTTATTGCATACTGTTGCTATCATGACTCAACCTCGTATGATTGAAAATCATTGTTACCGAGTATTAATTTAATAAAGTTTATGTAAATAAAGTTGTTCCTTCACAATGATATGATAATATACAAAAAACCGACAAATACCCGATACGAGGTTGAATAAGATAAATTAATTATTTTTGATCAAAGTATTTTCATTGTCATTTGTTAATGCGGTCAACCAAAAGTTATTTGAAATTATGTTATATATATCGATGGCTCAGTTCCACAGCACGATAAGTCAAAAATTTGATGTTTTAAGTTAAGTTAGCCATTATATTAGAACACCGCTCTTCTACAATTCCACAAAAGTACAGCCATTATTGGCAGATATTTGCATTTGAAAATCACCAAAATTAAATAATTTCTCAGTTCCATATACGTACATATCGAAATATCGTGTGGTGGAAATATATTTTTGTGAATCGTGGCGTTTCATAAAGAAATAACCTTTAATCCTAAGACAAAACTATATTTGAATAAACAAGTAATACAAATAATAAGCCATCACTAAACTTCTTTACGAGTCAGTTTAGAAGAGTCACAACTTTGATCGGCCATATCTCAAAACTACAAATTTCTAGTTGTATCACTGTGGAACTAGGCCATCGACATCTGAGCGTTTGTCATTTCTAATTAGCAAATGGTGTTATCGAAATAGAAATTTTATATCGTTATAAATGCAGTTCCTAATCTAATCATGTGCTGTCATTAGATGTAACATATCCCTGAAATGTATACTTTCTACGTTTATGTACTATTTTTATGGTTTCATTATGGAAATGCGATTCCCGAGTTTAAAGCCACTCCCATTTCATTTTCGGTGCATCAATTCGAATTAAGTACTTTTCGACATATTAAATTCTGTTGTAATACATTATGTTATTAATACATAAAAAAAATAACAAACAATTACTGAAGCCAATTAATTTAATTTGATCTAGCGCATGAGATAACTCTAACATATTATTACGGATGTTTTAGTTGAGAAGAGTTTGAAAATAAAACTTAATAAAATTGGTTCATTATTTTTAAAAACAAAATCATTTAGAACAATACCTACATCATTCAAATTTTAACTTTATCACATAATGAAATTATCATTAATTTTGTCGGTATAGAACAATAGTAGGAAATCTGCTGCCTTGTTGGCCATTCATTTTTCCTTTTTTAAAGATAAAATAATTTGATAGATTCCGTGTTTATATTGTAGAATTTTTTACTTGTTATAGCATTGTATTAGAAATCAAAGGCATACGCATTTGTGTGTGTTTCTTAAAATTAATATCAAACGGATTTTCAGATTCTTTTTGAGTACTTTAATTGAGTTTGAAATTCATCATGTTAAAAATATATACAACATGAAAATTGATGTCGACAGTGTTTTGGCCAATTGATGTAACCCTCAAAATTGAAATTGTTCAGGAGAGAGTTAAAACTGTTTTTATCGAAAAAATTATATGGTGAGTTGCGTTATGAATCTTTGAAATACACTCTTGTAAATTCTCATGTTTGCAGATACGGGATTATGCGTAGGGAGTGTCGATATAATACTGGCTGACATCAAGTGGCCGAGTCAGAATTTTTAAACCTAAAACCAATGTAAAATAATGTTTCCCTTCCAAATAGTGGTTAATTTATTTTTCTAATTTACAACACTTAGCCGAGACCTGCTTTGTGGTCTTTAAAATGAGATCCAATCATTAACTCGTTTAAGTATTTTTTGAGGGTTACATCAATTCGCCAAAACGCTGTCGATGTAATCTATACAAAATATTGTTGATGTTTATCCTTTTCCAAAACAGTATTTAAAGTTATAGTTACGCAATAATATATGACAATTAGTTGTGAAAAAAAACAAAAGCAAACAGGTTTTTATCGTGGTTTCTTTGTTTCGTTAATATTTTCATAACATTTTTTACAGTTCTGTTGTCGGAGCATCGATGTGTTTGTTTTAAAAATAAACATACGATATCATAGAACAGAAATTTTAATTTCTGTTTCCACGTTTAAAATGGATGAGCGACAAATTAATCGAAGCTTCGCTTCAAGGGAACGCTTTTTAATCTTGATTTATATGAATCTTATTTTATCACCTGCTACGAATTATATCCTGTACTTAAATATTTTTTGTGTAAACATTATACCCTAATTCTAATAAAAGATTGGATGTGGGATACTGTTTTTATTAAAATTATAAATGACTATTTTTTTTATTCGTTTCGAATGTTTCAAAATGTATCGATAATGATGACCAAAAGTCATAACCATAACTAATAGATTGCGAGGCGAGCACCTCTGTGGTCTCTTTCCGCACAATTTGTTTCATCTTGGTTTCATTTAATTGTTTACTGTTATGTATTTTGATTATCATATTATTATGACAGTTCAATTCTATTTTCAAAAATCTGTTTCTTCGAAAACGTCGTTTGCTTTGTGTTTTTAAAGATTCCGTATTTGTTGCAAAAATATATCGGCAATGTTTGTATACTATTTGCTTGTGTGTCAACTTTGTTATTATTATCCGTCTTCTGACGACCTTCAATTGGCAGTAAAGTTGTAGCGTTTACCTATAGACAGTTCATTAAAACTAAAGCTTTTATGCTTCAATAAAAATTAATGTCACTATCTTTCATGTCGAGCTATAAAACTTGGCTTCCGAGCACTACCAGCTGAAGAAATAGAAAAACGTCGTAAAGATTTGAAGATATTGATATACAAACCATGGCCTGATTTTCTATATATGTCACCACACATAAATATTGAGTAATAGAGAATTGGAGTCTGAATGGAAAAGATTTTTTGTCACACTTAATTTCCATCGGCCTATTTCGGAAAACAAGACAATAATACGCGCATTGCTAGTAATAAAAATCTCATCGTTCTCTATCAAAATTCATCTTTCATATCTTCGATAGGTCTAATTTTAAGACAAAGCTTATTTTTACGTAACTAATTTTCATCATAATATGATAAGAGAATCCTATTATCTATGGATTCGGCGGTAACTTCGTGGAAATTCATTTTTAATATAAAATTAAAATTGGTAACTTAGTCATTCCACTGGCTTTGTTACTAACGTACCGCGTTTCGCTTCTTTAATAAGCATCTTTAGACTAACTATATCGCAAGGTTATTTATTTCTAAGGTAAACAATGATTCTAATTCTTTAAATTAAAAATGGTGGGTTTAAGATTTTCACCTCCAAACACTAGTAATTAATTTGTTTAATTTAAATTTGGATTATTGAGATTTTGTAAACAGACCGAACGTTCGTCAGACCGAACGTCAGTTCGAGTCCATTCGTGTGCTCGAATGCCTGAAGATGCGAAAGGCGAAACCCGGGTCGTTAGTGACAAAATACATGGAAGTGTACAAAATCTCAATAATCCAAATTTGATATTGAAATTCCATCAAGCACCCTCAGTCGATGTCTTAAATTATATAATTGAATTTGTTATTAGTAGTGTTATGGTAATTAGTATTATCATATTTTAAGTCTTATCCCCTCCCCACGTCCAGTAGAAAGAAACAAACCCACCCTATCCATCATTTTTAATTTGAGAATTTGAATCATTGTTTACCTTAGAAGTTACCAATTTTACGTTTGTATGTCATCATATTCGTTTATTTTATTATTTTTCCGTTTCCGTTCCTACCTCTCAGCACCATACCAAGCAAGCATAGTTCAATTGAAATTATTTTTTAAAAATTTCAACAGCAATCTTTAAAAAAATAGACAGGGGTGAAAAGTTTTGCGGTAATGGAGAGAGGGTGTTGAGGTTATTGATCGATAACTTTGAAATACGTTTCTTTTGAGGTGAAATAGATAATAACATTCAGGTATCCAAATGTATAAAACGTCAGTATGAATTTTTTATGACTAAATACACCATACATATTTGAAGTATTATATTCAAAAACCAAAAGTTCCATATTTAATTTCTGTCAAAAATATTCGTGTTTTAATAGGAAAAATATAAGAAGTGGAAAAGCAATTATTTATACGAATTATCTTATTGAGACCGGTTTTAATTATTATTTTGATTTCTAAAGATTCAAGACTATTCCTTTCTATATTGGTTATACGTTTTTACAGGTTTTATTGCAGCTGTTTTAAAATACAAACCATTTCACCAGTAATTGTGATAGCAATTAACGATATAAAACGGATATCTTTAAATAATATTTTATAATTATCCCAGATTTTTATTTTGAATACTGAAATTCAAATCGCTTAGCTCTCAATTAATGCGTGATTAGATTTGGATAGTAATGTCTTGACCAATGCCAAAGTCCAAATGAAATTAACCGTAAAAAACCGTTGGCTATCCGAGAGGAAATACATTTCCAACGGTTTGCTCTATTCTCTATGCTCAAATATAAAACCGCGTCTTACAAGCGATAACTGAGGCCAACGCGAGAAGATATCTGATATCGCTTATTAAATCAATTCAAAATTATTGCTTTTACAAAGAGCCACGACATTTTCCAAAGCTATGATTATTTAGCACCTATCATCTAGAATATTTAATTTATTATTTGTTATCTTCCTGTGAATTTTATGACCTACATTTTGACTTAATGATAATTTATTAAATGTTATCGGATGTGTAGCTATAAACGGCCGTCAACCTGTGGTCCGCGTACCACTGGTGGTCTGCGAGAAAAATTTGATGCTCCGCCAAGTTGTTGCAGAAACAATTTGTTCCAATTAAACAATAGTCTTCTTTTTACCATGTACTTAATGAGGCTTAAATCATTTCCACTGTTTTGTCAACATTTCTTAGCACCAATAAAAAGGTTTTAGGAATCATATGGTTTTAAATTAATCCTCAGCTGGGTACAATTTCATAATAATATGTGACATCTGTAATAATTTTGATATTATTATTTTGCAATTGATTCTTATATTTTTTACAAAGTAATGAAAGTTATTCTGAGCTTTTGTCAGCGGGCAGTCATTGTCCTTATTATCACAGTCCCTTGAAAATCCAATAAATTTGTCTGAAAAAGCTTCCGGATATTAAATTCATCGTGCGTGTTTGGTGTGTTAAGCTATAAATTTGGCATTAGTGTTGCCAGGATGCCAACAATAATGGAAAAGCGTTAACTAATTTTCAGATTATTTTCGTCACACGTTTTTCTGTTTCCTCTGCAAGTGTCTGTTCACTTTATCATTCAGGGTTGCCATTGATCGATATACGTTATGTTTAAATGACAGAAATATAATTATGTTTTAAACATACCTAATGTCAATGCTGTTTTCAGTTGATATAACAATCATTTGTTTCTCAAACTTGAATGCAAATTATATGTTTGACTATAATTATATTTGTTAATGATAACAGCGGTTACTTAAAAAATCTTTCATCTTTGAGTAGAAATTTAATAACAATATGTAATGCGTCCGTTTCTCAGAGTTTATCCAATAGTTCTTCTTGTTTATATAATGTAAACCCGTTTTTTTCTTATCATTGTGAAAACGAAAACCGAAGAATTTAATCATAACTGATTTAGTTAAATTAGATGATGGTAAATGTCATTAGTAGTTGAGGAAGTATAATTGCAAACGTTATGCTCAAAAAATTTCTTACGACAGTCTGCATTTACCGTATATTGCTGTATTAACAGTTTTTTTACTTTAAATTAGATCTTTTAACCTGATGAACGCGCTGGACATGTTAAATGTACAAGACTTTGTCTCGTATTTCCGGCCAAACTAGAAGGACATTTGTGAATATATGTTTTAAAACATAGTTCGATCCTTTCGGTAGAAAAATTAGACAACAGATTATGAAAATCTCAACTAGAACACAAGGAAATATATTTTTGAAAAGAGCTCTCGATATTGTTTTTCGAATTTCAGCTTTGAACTGCTGATACGCAGCATTAATCGTCAGCCCTATGTATTACTCATACTTATGTGGGTACGCGCTTGCTCTTGCGCGTGTTGGCGGTGTATATGAAAACTGGCTACGGCAATTTTGTTTGCGAAGTCGTAGACTAAAACTTTTTAGCTTCTTCATATTCTTCGATTTTTTATCGAGAATGTGACGAGTTTAGTTTATTTCTTGTATTATCCATTTTTTACTGTTAAAATTGATCTATTTTTATCCATAGTGAGCGTTTTAACAAATCAATTGACTGAAAATAAATTCGTGCGAAAACGGCTCGCGCTGTACGAGTTGATAAAAGTTACATCTTGAGAAGTTTGTTTGATTATCTGTAAACTCTTGTCATAGTTCTTGAATCAATTGCTTGTTATACCTTGTAATTATTAACACTCGATTTAATATAAATAGCCTTGCCAAGATTTATATTTTATTTGTTGATAATTATAAAAATGTGGAACTAGCACAATGCATTTCTAATAAGAATTGACTGTTGACAAATTAAAAGTGAAAAAAGATGTAACGAATATTCACCATATATTTGGTTGTGAAAGCCCTAGCATCTGTAGTCAGTCATCAACCGGTACTGACCTGTGAAAATTTTGGCAACGCTGACTGTATGCTAGCTTTATAGAAGTATACAATAATATATGCTCTAACAACAGTCTGAGATCAGTGACATTTCTGGTTTTCTAGCATTTCCCTGTCATTTCGCAATGCGTAGTACGAATAAAATGTTGTAATAAATACTTAAGCATGCCGTATGTTTTGTTTACTTAGTGAAAATAAATTAAAATACAATACATTAGTTTATTGCTTATAAATAATTGCACTTTGTGTTAGATACTATTCACTTGGTACACTTGAAATTTTATTGGGATAGTTTGCACTTTGTGTTAGATAGTATTCACTTGGTACACTTGAGCTTTTCTTTCGGTAGTTTGCACTTTGGATTAGATAATATTAACTTAGTACACTGAAACTTTGATTTTAAAAGTTTCCCCTTAGTCACGGATTCTCTTAACAAAGTGAGTTAAGTTGTAGGAGGTTATGTTAGGGTTGGTCTGGCTTGGTTTTTTGTAATTTATTCTAATGCGTGGAGCAAACTCAATATAGGCGGTATAATAAAGGGAAAAAAATATTTTAAAATCACCAACAATAATTTTACTTGGGAGAGAGAGAATGTATTTTGAAAAAAAATAGAACAGAACTTATTTTTATGACTTAATGCCTTCTGTCAATATAACCTCAATATGATGTGTGCACTAAATGGTATAGAAACACATAATAGAGACAAAATGGCGTCAGTACAAGACTAACTGATATACCTACGCGAGATATTTTAACTAATTTTAAATTTTTTCCATGACGTTATTTGTATGATCATCGTCTTCATTTAAAAACATAAATTTAAATTAACTGAACAAAGTTATTAAGTTTGTAATAGTTTTCATTAAAGTATTCAAAAAACACTGATCCTTTGTTTCAATATAACAGAATCAGTTCCCTTAGTTACAAATTTTAAAAAATATGTGTGACCGACATCATGCAGATTACTACTGACACACGTCGAAAGTCTATCCATTTCGATTGACAAAGTGACTTCACCAAACGAATGAGTAACTATAATTCATTGTTAGTTTGGTTTTATAACCACATGTTCAAATAAAATCTCTTTCAATATGACATATTATCATGTTTACTTGATGTGTTATAATTTAAACTATTTTTTATACTCGTTCTAGAAGTTAAGAGATAACGATATCTATTAGATTTTACACTGATTTCCAAACAAATAATACCAACCTGTGGAATGAATAGCGCTATCTTTTTAAAACAGTTTTTTTTTTATCTTGAATGAGAGTGAACCGAAATTTTTAAATTGCCATATTTATGAATAAAAACTTTATTAAAATTGACTACTTTTATTATTACCAACCGCAAAAAACAATGTTCTCTTATACTAATAAGAGTGCCATAGTTAATATCATGGAAAAAAAGAATTAAGAAAAAAAGCAAAAAAAAAATATTAAAGAATGATGATTTTGCCGTGTTCTAATATAATTATTATGTAAAAAAATAAAACACAACTAGTTTTTCATATTTTTATAATGATCAGGATTGGTTTTGCTCGTCGCGAGCATTATCAACTAATAAAAAGGCTATTTACATGTAATTGAGTGTTAATAATTACATGGTATATTAAACAATTGGTTCAAGAACTATGACAAGCATTTACATATAGTCATATACTTAAACGAAATTGAATGATTTTTATGTGGCTTAATTTTTGATTTCAGATAAGTAAATATTGATTTGTAAGAGGTCCTAAACTTTTCGTTTATTTATAATTTGTATGCTTATCCATAAATTCTTATCCTATAACACAATTAAACTGAATACTTATTATATTTACCACCGGTCCTCAAATATTGTACGTAAGATCTATTTAAGTTCGTTCATCGAATTATCAGCTGCAATATTCGCTTACCTGAAACGCGAAACCGGTCATGTTAATATTAATTTACTACACATTGTATATAATGGAATAGTAAATAAAATCGAATGATGGTTTATGTTGTCTTTTGTTTATGGCCTGAATAAAATTTTATATTTTTTCTATGTACTCGAACTGAGTTAATAAACGTCACAAAACATAATTATAATAATAGGTATTTTAATTGTGATTCACGGTACTTCAATTTAATATTTTGATAATTTAGAACTTTAATAATTATTAAACAGAACTATCTAAGCATTTATTGTTTTGGCAAGTTTCTTGAAAATAGATGATCACTTAAATGTTTGAATCAATTATAACATATTATCTATATATATACATGAATGTTTGTTTGTCCTCTATGCGTTCGTTTACCTTTCATCCGATTTCGATCAAACTTTGGAAAGTTGTGCGCACACCCGTGAAGGTTTTTGAAGAAAAAAATTTTAAAATCTAAAAAAAAAAAGAATCAAATACGTACAGACAATGATATCTCGGAAAGGTATTCAAAAGGTAAGGAACTCAAATTTAAGAAAAATATTCCGTACTGTGTTCATGTCATGAGTCAGCCATAAGGCAATAGTATTCATAACTTAATTAATTTATTTCACATGTGCTATGAATATCGTTGAAAATATGGAAAGAATAACATATATTGTTTGAGAAGTATAAATGAATCACTATGTAAAAAAATAAATCGGGCTTTTTTCGGACTGAGAAAAATAAATCTGAGCTTCGGGTCGGGTTTGGGTAACAAGTGTGATATTGAGAGTCGGGCTTGGGCTGTGCCGGGCCTGAAGATGACGGACTCGGGCCGGGTAATTTTATGAAATTTCGGCCCGTGCAGACGTCTGTCTAATCCAAAAGCATTTTAATAAACAGAATTGAAACACAAACCATTTCTTTTTTGAGTGGCATTGCAACGCATGCCGAGTACTCACTCGTAATATATAAAGCTCATCCTATCAAAATAATAAATTACTTTTTATCGTATATCTGTACCTTCTTCTATCATTGGTACTGATGACACTTCGTATATTTTATAGATTAGAATTATTTTTATCAAATTTTAATATAACTATTGTTAAAGACTTACGTGAGCCCTATACAGTATGGAATCAGGACAGACAAATTAATTAAATAGCAATGTACTACACTTGTCAATACTAAACAATCATTTTTATCAGCTTTATCAGTCGTATAAAGATATGAGTTTATATTAATTTTATTCATTGTGCTAAAATTGTTCAATCACCATCAAAGACTGACTAAGACTAAAAGTAAATAGTTTTTAGTGTATACTTTTCTTCTGTTGTGACTTTTTATTTTTGGTCTATCCACTATGGTAAGTTTTTGGTTTACTTAGGCATAATGCATAAATTAAATATATATATTCTCTAAATCGCTTCGTTTGTCCGTTCATTGTAGCCACGCGTACGACACACGCGTTGCGTTGTGCATTTATTTCATTACTGTTGTTTCCAAATTAATTCAGCGGACCAGTTTTTTTCAAATACGACAAATATTCAATATCGTAAAAGTAGCCGAGTTATAAGATATCATATCGATATCGAGGAGAAATTTAATGAATACCGGTAATTTTCCGACCGATTTCGGTAGACAAATAAGCAAGGAAGGAATAATTTGATTGTGCAGTAAATATGTAATAGATTTAATACTTTATTATCAGCACTGAATCCATCATATTTTTAACTATATTTTACGGTATATAGACGAACATTTTTTATTTTATTTGTATAAAAACAATGAAATTATACCTTTATTGTTGAGATTAATTAACGGAATGACAAAATATGGCTTCATAGATTTTTTTGAACAAGTCTGTTCGATATTTAAAATTTGACTCCACACGCAAATGTTCGAACATGTTGACCAATTTGTAATTCCGTTTGATAGATGGCTTTTAAATATACCTAATAAAATGGTTGCTATCAATCTAAAATCACTTCACTTAAAAATCAAAATAGCAATTAATCTTAAATGAGGTGAAGTGGTTTGGAAACACTTTGACGACAATACAGACCCATTCCAAAATCATATTACATTTTTGTTCCGAATTTGTCTATTATAGTTAGACTAACAATAAAACGATACAAATGAATTGATATTCGAGCAATTTTTAAACCAGTTGTACTGAAATAATATTGGAAAGCAATTCGTTATTTGATATTTTTAGTCCAATTGAGTACCTCGAAGGTTATAAGCTAAGTCATAAACGAAATTTATTTATTGACTCGGCTTTTGATATTCTTTTTTATAACAAAAATTGTAACGCAGGTTTTTCTTTACTTTAAAAGATTAGATATTTTAAGTATATATATTTTATCGAATCTCAGTCCTTAAGTCGACCGATAAAAATCATTATTTAAAAAAAAAACTAAATTATCTAATAAGATAAGCGTTTTTTTTTTAACTAGAATGGTTTATTTAATCTATCAACATCATTATGCGACAGATTTTATTTAAAAAAAATTGCATATCGTTTTCGAGAATTGTTTGATATTAAAAGTAATTTTATCAATATTTTTGAATGTAAATCGTACAGGTAATATATATTCAGGTTTACCCTGAGAGTTTTTGCCGCCCGCAAGGAAGTTAACTTTTTAAACGTGAAAAATATCACGGGACTTGCTAGAAATGATAATCCAAATTAGCTTTAAATTCATTTTAAAAAAAGAAACAAAATCTACTCGACATACAAAAGCTCATTAAAACTTTTGTTCGATCACAATTTGTGACTGTTGCGAAAATTTGAATTATGTTTTAGGTGTTATTTTATTATTTTCATATAGATTTTCATCAAAAATCCTTTCATTCCTAATAAATAATAATAAATAATGTTAAGCCTGTTTGTCCATTGATATTTCATTATTCCGGATATGTAAAAAGAAATTAGTTATTTTTAGGGTTTTGCGGTTTCTCTAAACTTACGTAGTAATTAAATTTCAATATAATTTGATAACCTTCAACGATTGAGGAAAGTTAAAAAGTTCGATCAACTCAATAACAAAAAACTTCCCTGCGTAAAAAAATATCAAACACAAGTTACCTCGTAAAAATATATACCACACATTTCATTTTACACAAGTCGATAATATTTCATTTTACTATGATTGTTCCTTAATTATCACGATATTACTAATTAGTGCCTTATTAACGAGGTATTCTCGGCACAATTAATTATTATATCCATAACAATTTTTGGAGAAATGTTTTCTCGTAATCCTTAATGAAAACCATTTCTTGGTACAGTGGTGGATTACGCACATGGTAGGCCCAGACGCAATATAATTGGGAGGCGCTATTTTTCGCATAACAAAAATGCGTCAAGATTTTCATTTTACATATCTTTCTAATGAAAAATATCTCGTTATTAATGTCGAAGGTTTTTCGATGAAAATATAAATTGAAAAATATTGCATTACTTAGTTATTCATCAAAAACAATTATTGAGATATTATCAAAATTAAATTCCCCCTCAAAGAATCGGAGGTAAACCGATTTAAAGATCTCTTTAAAGTCTAATACTCCTCGATTAGATGACCACTAGACCTGTCGTAGCCCTATCCTACTATCCTTACTATCATCGAAACATACAGATAGAGCAACTGAGTAACAGTTCTCGCAAAAAAAACTTCCATCGAGAAACTCTCCACTAGGAGTCCATATGCTCAACGATGGGAACGGACATGGTTTAAAAGAATTACAGGCGCTGATCGAAATTAACTCAATCAATCAATAATTTACGTATCAACTATTATATAATATGATTTATGTAACGTACAAATGCACTATGTGCATTGAATATTTATTTAAAATTATATAATCATTTATTTACGTTTGTTATCGTTTAATGTTTTTGGAAATATACATATTGATTTCAAAAATGATAACGATTTCTTGTATAAAATTTTCAATATTACGTGTCAAAATAATAATTTTGGCTAGAGATAGTTTTTAACTTTTATGTTCATTTGAAAATCTATTCTAATCTTTCGCCGATAAATCAGTATCAAAACTTTCAATAAGAATCATATTTTTGCCTTAACGCTTTGATTCTGTTTATGAATGACCGCATTTCAAAATAAAATTAATTGATTAATTTAGAAATGTTTTAACCTAGAAAATTATCTTTTTTATTTGATTCTGACTAATAAAATTAATTGATTAATTGAAATTAAACATTTAAAAAATAATTTACGATACGTCAAATATCCAAAAATTTCAAATCACTTGTGCTTCCAATACCAGTAACAACCACAGTGAGAAAAAAGCGCATACAGCATACTTAATATTTCTTTATTGCTCTTATATATTTTTAATTTTGGATTTTTAAAACAATATACTTGACATAAGAATAAACAGTGACATTCTCAAAATATATAATACATTTTAGTGTTGTCATATCAGATTTCTGTACGATATTATGCAATAAGATACCAGTGCAAGATCAAATATAAACTGACAGCTTACTAGTTTATAATTGATAATCAGAAGAAGTTGGTAATTTTTTAGCTAATGAATGGTTATTAGGTGACATAAAATTATAGAAACAATTTTGTTTATTGAAAAAGTTTGAAAAAATTGTACTATATTCTACAATTACAATTTCAAGATTATCTTTAAAAGATAATTTTGTTACTATGGATATTCCAATTTTAAATAGTTGTCTATGTTTTTATGGAAAATGTATACGAATAGTTTTATAGGTAGGGAAATAAAGGTTAGTTCTGTGTGCATTGAATTGACATTATTTAATATGACAAAGGGAAATTGACCTTGTTATTTGTGGTTAACACTTTATCTATTTTATCGATGAATCAGTTATTTTCTTCGTATTCCTTGAGACTTCTAGTGACATCCGTTAATATAAAGCAGCTAGTTTAGAGTTTTCTTAACCAAAAACCGAATAGAGATAGCCTTGAACCATTTAAAAAAATAAGAACATGATACTTTTGATATTATTTTGTGTAACGGTTTTAGCGGTAATATTAGTGGCGTGCAATAAATTTAATAATGATTTTTCATATCTACATAAATATAGTCCGTATAAAGTATTTCTATATCTTTGGCTGAGACATATTATTTGGTAGATTGAGATAAATTAGGGTTAGGGTTGTGTTCATTCTTTCGCAATTTGTCATGTATTTATTTTCTCGCAATTTTTCATGTTTTACATTCGAAACCACGCTCAATGGCTTAAGTTAAGAAATGACTTCACTGGAAATACTAAATTAAAAACCACAAAAAAAATTAAAGCTATAATGGAGTGGAACATAGCAGTATTCGACATCAGTTAATCGGTCTGTCGATGTTCCGTTTTTGGCTATGGTTGGTACGAAGCGATGAAAACATCACATACATAAGTCACTGGTTAACAATTTAAACCGATTGGAAAACTGTATAATACTCGTCCATTCTAGAATTTTAAGCGTTGGCCGCGCTTTTGGTCCCATGTAGAAAGGCACTCCTAGTGATTTACCACGAGATCACGGACCGGCATCTAAATATAATATTACAATTAAGTTGTCTATTTCTTTCGATATACATTTCAATATTTTTTTTAATAAACAACGAGTTTCACTGCCGAATAGTGTTCCATACACACACATGTTTAAATCATAGTACCGATTTTTCCCACCAATCAATGATTCGCAGTGGTTTGTCACCCCGGGCACGCCATTGTATCAAAATGTGCGGTAATTAATTATAAAAAGTTTATAAAACGTTATCAGTCCTTCGCGCAATGGGCTCATATCAATGTGGTTTGCGACCACTTCCCGTCCGACTCCAAATATTGAGAGGTTCAACACTCCAAAACCCACCAATTTGTTTTTTTATTTATTCGCAAATATAATAATTTAATACTTTACAATATTGCATGGCTATTTTAACATAACAGTATGTACCAGCAGATCGAATATTATCACTATTAAATCATAAGATAAATGGACCGCGTTTAGATTTAGTCCAATAATTATCTCGTATGAAATGATGGAAAAAAAAGATCTTAATACACATGTATTAAATTATTATATATATTATTCATGTTTGTAAAAAATATGCACATTTTTTGGTTTTTTTTTAATGAAAATAGAATCAATAAGTTGCCTCATAGTTCTTTTTATTTTATTTTCAATGAAAGTGTGCTCAAAATATTTTCATTTTGGGTACCTATTGTTTTATAAACACTTTAATGGCCGTCATTTGTACAGTAAAACTCCGATAACACGATTGCCAACAACTCGATTTTCATTAAAATTTGCGAGTGCTTGTTGATTACGCGTTAAAATACTCCTGTGCCGCATACGAATCCTCTGAGTTTGTACGAGTGTAGTAGCCCCAACAGTCCGCTCCCAGATAACTCGCCACCTATCTACCGCGTTATCGAGGAATCTGCTGTGTTTTAAAGAGTGTTGAAATTCGAAACATAAAGATCGCTAAATATCTTTGTAAGATTTTGTTTTTTTCATACTAAATTTATGTTTCCCGTAGGTTACCATTAAATTTGGTAACTCCCTTTAAAAGAACAATTTAGCGATTTGATTGTGCACATACTTTTTTGGATTGTGATGTCAATTCAAGGCGAAATCGATAAAAACCCAGTGAAATATCAAAATATACCTAGTAATATCTAGGGAAATGGGCAGTATCAAATTAAAAAGATCCTTTTTTAATTGTAAGCATAGCTCACAATTAGTGCATTTTTTCAAAATTATTAGTTTATGTGAATTGAAACGTAATATATGAGATTAAAAACAGCTGATGCAAACCTAAAAGTATTTCAATAGTTAATCAGTGCGCTTAACCAATATCCGAATAAGAAAAAAAATGAATGCGATATAGATCGCCCACGTGAGAAATCAATCAAATTATCCCAAAAAACAGACAGTCGATGTTGTACAACATATTTACTACAATCTTTGTTTATTTGAAAGAGATTTAAATCTGATGTCCATGACCTCAAATTAAACACGTTCAGATTATAGTGTCTCAAGTTTTCAGGTAAATAATGAATGCCTGCATAGTTAAAATTATAATAACAACATATTGAAAAGACAAGGAAAAAATATTACATAATTCCCTTACTGAGAAATACTCTTAAGCTACAAATTATATACAGAGATTGATGAAGTTATACGCTTTAAGCTCAGATTTTGTATACTTAAAATAGATAGTGCGTATCCGAGTGGTAAACGCTATTGGGTTATTGACATCTTGGTTGCTTTTCACAGATTCGAATTACGGAATGGAATCATTCATAAATAATTGATTTATATCTTTGTATTCAAAGTTATGGGTGTCTTTGTTTTTTTCATTGAAACTAGGTACAAGATCATTCCTAGCCCCATTCTTTTTTTGCCATCATTTTGCAATCACGCATTATGTCGTCTGTAGTCAACTAAATTATGATTTAGGGAGAGATCTCCAATATCCATGATGGTTAATTGATTGGGAGTATTATTAATAGTCACTGTGTACTCTGGCTCTCACTGCTGTAATCTTAATTGTATATTATATACAAAGTTTTCTCTAATTAAGCAGTTTTCGAGCTCCCGCCCACTTTTATCAGGGTTGTCACACACTCTAAACAAACTATTCAAAATATTTTTTTGAAGAACTAAGCTGGAATATTTTTTTTCCAATCAATGATCTATACGATACGTATAAAAATTTTAAAAGTAAAACAAAACAAATAAACATTTTTTTTATAAAATATTTGTATTTTATATACCTAATACTACTTATAGTATAATGTAAATGAGTAAATAATGACAATTTTAATTATTTAGGGTGACACAAAAAACCATATTTTTTACAATATTCAAATAGACATATTGATGTTTGCAAAAGGGTAGAAATAATGCAGCGCGTTTGTTTGTTTGGCCTGCTAAGCCTTTCCACGTAGGGAACCTCTCGCCTTAGACGGAAAATTGATTATATATACCTATAAATTAAAAAAAAAACATGAATAATAATTTTTTTCTTATTAAAATTATTATAATTTCTTAATATTTACTATGTATAGTGATATTATATTTTTGACTTACCTCTAATCCTGTAGTTATTTAAAATAAATATTCTGTTACCGTAGATGTTAAGTTTAAAAACTTGAGAAGAAACTGTATATTTGGTGGGCGAAACCCACATTGTTGAATGCGAAAAAAACTTCAAACGTTTTGATTTAAGATTTAATGTTAGGCAATTTACTCTGCAGCTTATTTCACTCGAGATGTAATGATTGATGATTTTCTTGTTGGAAATACTGACCATAACACAAGTGACGTCAATAAACTCATATATTCATAATTTTTTGCTGTTGTTTGTTTTAAAAACATCTAATCTAGTCTATAACTGCAGGTTGGTTATTGATTATTTCCCGTTTCAGGTTGTTATTGGGGGATTTCATTCAATTAAAACAAGTTTCTGTGTTGTTTTCTCGAGCTTTGTAATTTAAGCTTTTTGTATTAAATTTAATGATTCTTTGTTAATATCGTCCAATCTTTGTCTTTTATATAAAAAAAAATAATATATATATATATAATCGAAACCACAATTCCAAAGTGTAACAACTCAAAAACATAGTTCTGAGATAATTAGGAAACAAAATTTTGGGCAGGCTTAATCAACTTACTGTACATCTATTTATTGTAGATTTTAATGAAAACCAAGTATCATCTAAAAACATATTTATAATGCAATTCACATATAATTTTTTCTAATATTAATAATAGGAGTATTCAGAGGTTCTCACAGGATTTTAAAATACATTCTAAAATAGCAACAGATTACCACTCGTTACGTTTTGGAACTGGTAGATATCGTTATTCCATGCAGTTCTTAATACTTCACTTAAAACTGTTTTTTTTTTGATTTGTTAGAGTTTGAAACTGAGATATCGATATAGTTCTTACATAATAGTCTAACTTATGAAGAATTCAAAGAATTTATTTATTTCTAAAAGTTTTATTTCAGATGAAAAAATCGTTTTTTGGTTCTTTAATTTATTTGTTATTGTATTTTTGAGGCCGTTTGTATTTTTATAACTCGCACAGCAAAAGACATCGGGCATATTATCAGAGTGGAATATTTATAAGAATATTGCAAAATAATTGCACACCACGGACTCGAACCTGTGAAAATTCTCAGAAGAATGACCCATCGTCGTCACGATTATGGACTCATGATGATTGTTTTACGAGGAAACTGCGTAATCATTTTCCATTATTACATTATTAGCTACATTGTTCTACTTGGAATATATCACATGGATCCATTAGAAACTATTACACATTTATGAGCATATAAATTGCTGAATATTTGATTATCTGTAAACATAAATGGATGAGATTCGTAATTACATAACGACTGTGTAGTTGAAAAATAAAAAGACAAAATATATTGTTGAATTTCGTGTTTAAAGGATAATAATTATTGGTCCTCAATTTTGAGGCAGCTCTCAATAAAATATTTATGTGGAATGGAAATCTTTGATTCTTTTAGATGAATTTAGCAGTTATTCGCTTATCTGTAAACATAAATGGCCTAGTTAACTCATGTAAAGTTTAAGTAAATTCATTACTTATAGTGTTTACGATGTATATATGTAATTTCGGTTCGTTGATTCCGTTAGATAAATTTATCCACTATAAGGAGTAGCAATATTGTGAGTAGAATAGCGTAAAATGCTAAAAATATTTGGAGTAACACCGTTTTGAGCGAGTTGCATGTTTTAATAATTCCACGCCTATTTTGAGGTATATATGTAAGACATTAACTATTTATTAATTATTATCAAAAGCGATTTAGTGTTTGTTCATCTTTTTCTGCGGTTTTCGTACATCGTATATTTTTTATAAGCTTGCATCTTAAATTTATTCTTTGTGTTTTATTCTAATATAGTGCCTTATTTGACAAGATCTTTATGTCATAAAAAATAATGGCAGAACGAGTGATTAATCTGCAATTAATTGTTGTAAACAAACTAGAATATTTTCCTTTTTCCTTGATTTTTTAACACCTTACTTAATCTATCTTACAGAAAATTCAGCCATTCATATTGTAATTTTCCTTGAGTGTGACTCATTTCTGTTTAAATTTGTAGAATTGCATTAATGGCAATATCTACGGCTTTGAATAATATTGATTCGTAATTAGCAAACACCTTCAAGGGATGGTGTTCATTACTTAATGCTTGAGCGGTTCTCACTGAAGCAGAAATAATATAAAATGAAAGAAAAGTCACCGGCAAAGAATTATAATATAGTGAATAATGGAAAAATGAAACAATACGTTTTGTTATTCAGTTAAATACAATTAATCCGTGGCCGTGTGGCTTTCGTCCTCCGCTCTCATAAATTATTTTTTATTTCGCTTTAATCATTAATTTACGTAAAGAATATTTTCAAAATGTTTAATTCAAAACTATTCATTCATCACGCTTGTTTCAGATTTTTTATAATGAGACTAATACGATATCTTAAAGAGTTTAATATATTTTTAAATTAACCTTACAAATAATTCAATATACTTATGACTGTAGCTTTGTTTGACTGTAGTACAATACTCATCTACACTTATTTTGAAAAGTAGGAAGTTTAAATTTTTCAAATACTTTAATGAAATGAATTACAAAACAAAAATTAGCGACTTTCCTCAACACGTGTTTACCCAGCCCGGCCCCTGGGCTGGGCTCGGGCGGCTAAAAACAATTCAGATTCGGGCTCGAGCCGGGCCCGAGTAAGGAATTCAAATTTAAGAATAATATTTCGCACTATGTTCGGGTCATGAGTCAGCCATAAGGCAATAGTTTTCATAACTTAAATAATTTATTTCACATGTGCTATGAATATTGTTGGAAATATGGAAACGATAACGAATTTTGTTTGAAAAGTATAAATTAATTACTTTATCAAAAAATAAATCGGGCTTTTTTCGGACTGAGGAAAATAAATCTGGGCTTCTGTTCGGGTTCGGGTAACAAGTGTGATATTGAGACTCGCGCGGACCGGATAATTTTATGAAATTTCGACCCGTGAAGACCTCTATTAAGTATGTAGGTATTATTAATTGATACAGTCGATTTTCATTCCATTTCCAAATATCACGATGTAAGTATCCTAATAATCCTTTATAATTAATTGGTATCTATCCACGTCCATCTAACTATATGAAGTGGTAACTAGAATATTTAAAAGTTTTGTTGAAGTTTTTTTACGGATTTCATGGTTCTGCTTATAATATGAATAAATGATTATGTGTAAGCCATCTTTATGACAGTTAAAATGTATTCAAATTAAATGAATAGATAGTTAGCTAAATTTAAATGACAAACTGTATTTCTTATTGGCAAGCTTATAAAATATAAATAATAAAAAAACTAAGCATGCTTTGCGTTAACCTTCAGCCGTATCTGTACTGTATTATAAGTAATGTGATCATTATAATAATTGATGTTTGTAATTTGATTGTACTTATGTTTGATGCAATTAGTAAATGAATTAAAACATTGCATTGCCTAATAATACTTAATGCTTTATGGCAATGTTATAAATATGAGCGTTGAAGAAGGACTGTAATACCGGACGAATATATCAATATCAATGTTACAAATATATATAAATGAATTGACACTATGATTATTGTCGGGTCCGTGATGCAGTGGTTGGCTTCGTCGATGGATTCGGTTACGATAATGACAGTATCATAAATTGATTTATGGATTTCTGTTCGTAGGCATGGATGTTTGTGATATCTAGATTTTCCTCTCACTAGTTCTGTCCTAGGAGTGTCGTCCTATCTCCATTAGGAGTCCATATGCTCCGCATTGGGAGCGGAAGTTGTAAAAAAAATTGGAATCATAAAACCATTCGAATACAAAATTAAATAAATCCTTCAACATAAACTAAATTTAATAAATAATTACGTTACAAATCATTATAGGTGCAACTTTTGCAGGGCAATCGTATGTCTGTACATAAGGCGCTGAAAACCCTAAACTTTTCAGTTACGTCTTGGATAATTTTCAAACCGAAGCACAAGTATTTTCAAAACCGGTACTTCGGTGTTGGAAAAACAGCCAAAAATACCGGGATCCAAGTTTATATAATACCGGAGTTACAATCCCTAGCGTAGGTGTACTTATCAGTGTTTGGAATAAAAAAATCTTGTTGATACCCAAGTATCCTGTAATGTTTAGTTTATCTTTTGTGTATGACGATATTTCTTTTACAACTGTTGGTGTGTTTCCTCTGTTTATTTAGTCGATAATTTATTTTACGTTACAGAACGTAGCCGTTAGGATTTTCGTTGTGTAAAGTCGATCGGATAATTTTTACTAAAGATAAAAATTTCAAAAATTAGACCACTTTCGTTAATGTGTACGAAAAAATTCTCTATGAAATATTTGTAGCATTCGTATGAGATTATTTTGTTTTGTAATCTTATCGCTTTTGTCTGCATATACAATTTTAAAAATGGCATTACTATTGTTCATTAATATTCAAGCAAATGTCTCTCTGAGTGATAGAGGAATCTTTTTTATTTTTTTTATATATAGACTTATTTTTAAATAATATAAGAAACGAACGATTATCTCAGTTTAAAGCATGATCGATAGCAAGTTCATTTCCAAAGAATTCGTATTTTTCAAACGATTCTACATTATTATTACTGATAGAAGTTGGATGGAGTCTCAGTAGAAAACTATTCTGTATATTAATTAGGATATATTTAAATAGTTATTATACATTATGAGTGTGTTTTGGTATTTGTCAAATAATAATTTTGCATGATATGTATCTATTCTAAGTAGTATAATTCTAAGAAAAAATATCAATTTAGCCAACATGAATATTAATATATTATTTTCGTAAGATAGACATGTTTCCAAAAGTTTCCTTTTTATAGCAAGTATTGAATTTATTGTGATACTGCAGCATCCGAAAATAAAATGAAATGCGTTGTATAAACAAACCTTTTAAGAAATAAGAGGAAAAAGTTAACATTTTTAAACAGCGTCAATACGAAAACATTAAGACAATGTGAAACAATATTAATGGTATGTAGTTCTGTGCTGCAATACGGTACACCTGTTTCAGAACAAATATTTTTGTTCGGGGCATTGATTCAAATATTGCAGCTTTATTTGAAGAATGATAGCGCGTTAATACAAATTAAGATAACATTTAAATGATCTTAACTAAATTTTAAGCTTTGATAACAAAAAACACACATTTTTAATAAATAAATTCAGAATTTTGTAAATCATAGTACATTATCTTCCCGTTGAAAAATTTGCGTAAGTGAAGAGACTGACGAGCCTCCTCGATAATTTTTTAGTTAATAGTTAATGGTTCATATTACTCGTCTTTGACTGCATATAATACATAGTTAATTCTTTTATTTCAGCTGTATCATATCAATATATATTTTCTATTAAACAGTGAACAAATTTTGAATGTTTGTTGCTATTGTATGACATTCAATATAGTATCTTTAATTTGGGGGCAGTACCAATACAAATGATAAAAATAACTGCGTGGCTTTGTTTAATATTTGTTTTTTTATGGTTTCGACAAAACAGTTAGTTTTCGAACACGCTTTTAATGGTGGTAAAGTTTGTATAATTATTTATGTCATTGAAGTGTGTCGAAGATAAAACGAATTTATTAAAAATAATCACAAAATTTGTAATTAAGTTTGGCCAAACATGAAATAATGTACATGCGTTAGCCGTTTTTATATCGATACACGGTTTTTTGTAAATGACGATTCAACTTTTAGGTAACCTATTGTACCAAAATAATATTACATATTTATTGCTTATATTGCTAAAATGCTATATTCTTATAATAATAGTTAATCTACATTTGTAGCTGTACAATAATCACTTCCGCGAAACGGCATTGATAATTCATATTTTTTAATTATAAAATTTACATCGCTGCTCAGTTCACCTTCAGGTTTTAAAAAAATATAACTGAAATGATTATATATTACTATTACGTAAGCAGATCAAAAACCATACCTACTTGCGGTTACTTAATGAGCGGGAAAATCCGTAACGATTGTAAATTCACAATATGAATTGATTGTCAAATTCTAACAACTTAAAAGAAATATCTTTACAACTTACGGTGCATCTACGACCAGGTAAATTTTCTAATTTTGAACAAGGATACAATTTTATTTATTTGTGGAGACACTTATTAATATTACTACCAGATAAGGATCATAAAATCAAAATTAATTAAACGGTTTTACATTCAGTTAATGAAATGCACACATCTTAAAATATTTAGATTCTCAGATAACTAAACATAATGACTTCATCTACAAATTTGGTTCTGACAGAATGGTATGTTGGGATATATATAGAAGCGATTTTTTTGTTTTGTACTTTCTGTTCAAAATATATAATTGTGTAAGATACCAACTAAAAATACGTATTTTTTCGAGACGTGATTAATTATTTTTGATTTAAAATCATTCAGCACTAATACATATAAGCATACATGTCATATATTGTACATTATGGTAAATAAATGTTAGCTATATGTGATTAAAAGTGTTGCCATTCAACAAGTCTTGTGTTATTGATAAATATTTCAATATTTTTTATGTAAGGCCCTTGTGGAATGATTATAAGATACAGGGTCATTTCGCCATTCGTTGGCCAGTTGAGCGACAGGTGTACTTTCAAAAGAGATTTTGAGTCAACGAATGATAAATACATATTTTTTCGCTGTTATTTCATTAAACAGGGATTTATTAATGTAACCAACTAAAAATAAAATAGCTACTATTGTACCTAGCATAAAATAATTAAAAAAAACGCCAATTCGCCCAGTGGTCGGCCCCCAAATTCCAATGGTCAGTCTTTCGTTGCCTATTGTTCGGCCATCACTATAAAACTTCATGAATATCGCGATCGAATTTACTGAGAGTAGACAGAACAATAAAAAACATAGTGATGCAAAACATGACAATATAAAGGATATTTTGTTAGCGATCCCCATACAACATGAATTTGTCGAAACTTCCGAAGTAAAATGTGCTTTTTTTAATTGCGTATTGCATCATATATGTCAGTATAGTGCAGATACATTAGAAATTGGCAAGATTACCTACACGAATTTAAAAAAAACTGTTTTTTACATGTGTCCACTATTATTTAAGTTTTAAGCTCAAAAGGCCGACCACTGGCGACGGCTGACTTTAGGAACACTCGCCCTACTTACATAAGATTTTAACTATATTTTAACAAGGATAGATATAGCGTTGTATCACTGTAAATAATATATAAAGTTACTAGTGGTCTTTGAAAAATATATTTATGCTACAAATACAACTGATTGTTACGCTAAAAAGTATGAATTTAAAAGAAATATATTAGTAAATACTTGTTTGGTAGATATTGTTTTACTTTACTTTAAAATAGATGTTGTCGCTCTTAGTACCAATTATATGATTTTTGCTGTGGTTATTTTTGATTCTATTTACTAAACAATTTAGAAATATGCTTTTAACTTTTCTGTCAGATATTATGTTATTATAATGAGTGAAATTGAAACAAATGAATGTTTTAGTATTCTTATTGAATTCAACTGTCGACTATATCGACAGTGGGAAGTTATTATTGTATAAGTTAACAATAATAAACAAATATGGATATTTTTAATTGTTAAGCTTAAAAAAATGTTGCACGCAGTAATTATTTTAATGAAAGCATTTTTATGATTTTCTGTCGCATGAATAAAATTAAATTAGCAAAACACAAAAGAGAAAAATGCAGTTGGTGCTCATCCGCCGCATCCTTCACACTTTTAATAATAACAATTGCATTTTTTAACAACTATTTATTGAATATTTTTTATTTAAAAATATCCGTTCTTTATAATTTTTTATATACATTAGCAGTAGTGGAATGAATGCTGTCTTAAATTGGCGAGAATCCACAAAAACCATTTTATTTTTCGTAGTAACCTTTTTCTGAATAAATGAGAAATGGTATGCTAGGTATTTAGAATATTAAAAAAAAGTAGTCATGTAAAAAAACAGTATATTATGGTTGTATAGATTTTGATTTCTAAAACTATACCCATGTGTTTTGTTTATAATGCGCAGTCTTTCAAATTAGCCTTAAGAATAACAATTACAAAATTTAAGGTTCTTACTATAAAATTTGAAAATTTCATTGCCAGTTTTGCGATTTTTCGAAAATGGCAATTCAAAAATTATTTGACATAAATATGACGTAAACAATATAACAATAATAACGCTTACTTTTAAGGTGTTAACTGTCAATTCTTGGTGGAAAGACATTATATTTTAAAAAATAAAACACAATTTGTTTGTACTAATTCCACATATTTATAATGATCAGGACCGGTTTCGCTCATCACGAGCATCATCAGTTGATATTGCTCGTGATGAGCGAAACCGGTCCTGATCATTATAAATATGTGGAAGTAGTACAAACAAATTGTGTTTTATTTAAAAAAAAAAAATAATAACGCTTGTAAACAATCGGCCAACTATAAATTTCCCAACGCTTAAACACTACTGATCATTAGGAATGCATAAATAACGAATAATAATTTTAAAAAAGATATGTTTGTACTCGATTTTAAGCTTAATATAGAATTCTATATAGATTTGTCTATTAGGTCTATCGAAGTCGTTTCTCTCAATCAATTATTATGTTAGTATTCAAAAATTAAGCTACATCGAAATAATTATAATCATACTTTTATAACTGTTTACAATAATAAATCAAACATCATGGAGTCCGGTGGGGAAACGTGCCTCAATTTTTGTAGAAATGTTAAATACCATAAGTAGTTAAAAATAGGCTCGGATATTGTTTCATCGTTCATGAAAGGTCAAAGTGAATTTTGCCGAGTGCACTGACCGTGGAAGAGATACTCGTATTATCTGCATAAACTTATCCTTAGCTTCAAAAGAATTCAGCAGGTAAAAAATCTCATTCAATTTATAATGACAGCGTATTCACAAAATTAATAATATTACTTTATGAATGTGTGTAATTTAATTTTTGTCGTTCTTCATGACCAAAAAAAGCTGAATAGATTAATATTTGCATAAAGTTGTTTTTGAAAATGGAATTATTTTTCTATATTAATCATAGATACAGTTTCATGGCTAGACAAAAACATTTTTTCACGCAGCCAGTGAACGAAAAAAGATTTATTCTTATTTTGAATTATTGTGGATGAGACAATATTATTTACAAGAAATGCATATTTTACTATGTTCAATAGCCATAAATAATTAATGTTCATGATATTGTCTATCATTAAATTTCTCGACAATATTATACTGTATTGTTTGTCCTATTGACATAATATATTGTAAATATTTTATTTAGTGCTATTTTATACTTTTTTCTGTGATTTTATATTGTATATGTGAACAAAAGTATAGTTCTACCATTTTACACACATAATCTACTAAAAATATTTTACATAATTATTCCTGTGGGACTAAAAAAATTGCTACTTTCTACCTTAATACTATCATACATATTAGCAACTTAATTTTTATAGTCTATTCTATGCATTGTACACTATTCGAATTTGTACAGCTTTCTTTAAAGTACTTTAATTATTTTTTTTATTTTAATTACTTTTCAATCTATAAAAGTCATATAAAATGAATAGATACATTTTTTTATGAATAATTTAAACGGTCAATTTTCATTGATAAACTTCGGAAATAAGGTGTATTGTTTTGAACAAACCTGTTGAACAACAAAAAAAAATGAGTCATCGAGATGTTTTCAAGTTTATTTCTTCTTTTACCATGCGGTTGGAATCACGTTTTACAAATAAATAACAAATACCAAAAGAAAAAATAAAACTTAATCCAATTTTTTATTGAAATCCCTAAGCGAAAAAAACACTGCATATTGATAATGATTTAAAACTATACGTTATGTATTGTATTTATAGCAACACTATTTTATTTAAATCGGTGTTTATTTGTAATGCACATCTTTGCGTATTGATGATTATGCATTATGTTATTTAAAACAATAACAAATTATATAATCAAATTACCACAGCAATAAGTATTATAATGGAAATAAACCTTTATCAGTATTGTTGGATCGTGCGAAAAAGTTCAATGATAATAGTTTTGAACTTCAAAAACAATTAATTCTTTTGTAAAGCATTCACCATAGACTAATCTGAATATTCAAATTTAGAACTACTATGCAGTATAATGAGCATTGCTCCAATTATTCATGTGTGAATAGTTATTTAAATGGTACTTTGTAATGATTTATCAATTTCAAAAAAAAATTCAGCTTATTTAAAATAGAATAAAGAGGCGACATACATTATTATTTAACTTTAAATACTAGAATTCACAAATATTATTTACTGCATTTTTCATAGGCGTATTCGCGGCTAATGTAACGTAAATAAAAGCGGCACGCAATGGGATAGATTTCACCTGCACGACAGAGTGAGAGAGAGTGAATGCTAAGTTTCTTGTGCGTAAATGTGAATCCTCTTCAAATTGTTTATGAATAATATATGTATACCTATTTAATTAGATTATGTGAAAACCACCGTAGTCGAGTGGTAAAATATATGTCATTTATGTATAATCAACAGCTTTCTGAAAAGCGAGATATATTTGATGACACAGTTAATATTTTATTATTAATATTATGTAAAAGGAAAATCCACGAAGAAAACGAGTTAACATATGTGAGTTAAATCTTACCGACTTTCTGGGTGCTATCTAAACAGCTGCATTTAAAAAAAAAAACGTTTTTTTTAACTTTATAAATGTACTATTTCAATATATACTATAAATTTAATTATATAGCATAATTAACTAACACGTTCGACAGACTCTTAAGCCCGCTACTCTGAAGTGATAGATTATAATATAATGTATATTAAAGATTATGAAATAAAAACAGTAACTCCTTACATAAAACGTAGAATATTATATTATCTATAAATATTCCATAAGGCTTTTTACAGCCATTGATCGTATTTTATTGAATGGTGTAACACAAACTTTGTTTTTTCCTGTGGTATCTTTGTTATAATCATTTTTAAAGATATAACAGTTAAAATATAATATCAACATAATATTATTTTCGGTTAAAATAGTGGTTAACGGCGTGTGGCAATACTGTATTTATTAAAACATCTGTTTACGGTAGGATTAATCTTACAAACATTTTAGTTTTATCATCACGAAATGTGCAAACAATAAATTACTTCGCAAAGAACAAAATTACATATTAACTGACGTAAAATGAAATAAAACGTATTATCACCATACAATTTAAAAATGACTTCATATAATGAACAGTGAATATTATTTATATTTTTATGAGTTAGCTAATGAAACCAACGGAGCCATCAATAAATTAGTTTTTAAAAAAGTTGAACACTTCCATTTTTAAGGAAATGTTTCATTGAAATATTTTTCGTGCTGGGAGACTTGTTCTAAAAGACATACCAGTATGTTTACTTTTATATTTGAAAAACAAAAGACACTTGTATTCTTAATTCAAAATAATCGGGGCACGTAATATATATGAAAAAACTATTTTGCATATCATTGTGTGAACTATGGATATCCTATAGGGAACTGTTTCTTCTTTATCTTTATTAAAGTTTGATGGATGATTACATCGATTAGATAAAAGTTGGGGTTATTTATATTGCTTATACTGCGATAAAATATAGGAGCGTAGCAATAATAGTTGCATTTTAGTTTTGTATGGTAATGTTAGCGTAAAAAGACTCACAAAAGGAAGTTTAAGTTTTATGTTAAATGATAGATTCACAGCTTATTTTATCAAATTGAGAACTCTTCTTATTAGTAATGGAATATTAAAAAAAAATGAAACCAATTCTACAAAATAGAATATATATTAAACAGTGAACGCCACATTGTTTTCAACATGATATCGTCGCTGTTCTTGAAGAAAACATTAAATCGAAAGAAATACATATTGAGTTAGTTACCAAAATGTTCCTTATTTAAAACTCTACCGTATGAAAGAACACATTTATTTTTATAAATTATACTTTTACTTAAAAACAGTTGTGTTCAAACAAACAAAATGAAAAAGGGAAAACATTTTAAACATTTGAGAATCTTTAAAGCCAAATAACTCAAAACTAGTATTTTTCAGTAGTTTGTCTTCTCCCAGAACAACGACGATATATTATATTTTAAAAATAAAACGCAATTTGTTTTGTACTACTTCCACACATTTATAATGATCAGTACTGGTTTCGCTGATCACAAGCATTATCAACGATATCTTTATCTTATACCACTCCAGACCGCTCTGTAGACGTTTTATTATTATCACACATCACATGTAGATACGAAATTTTCTCATGATATAAGCGTTCGCGGTTTATATATAAAATAAAATGCAGTGCACACACAGTTCTTACGTACTAGCTATTTTATACATTCAGTATTTCAATTGCAATACCGTTATATATGACGGGTACGGTTATACTAGCTTAAAATATAAGCTCTAAGATTTACGTTGAATGTAATATTTAAAAATTATTTAATAATATGCCGTAACTTAGTTAGTATGTTGATATATTTTTTAAAAGTGAAAACAAATCGAAAACGAAAAGTAACGATCCTTTCAAAATATTTTTATTGTTAGACGTACATTGTAAATTATTATCAAATAAATTTCTGATAGAAAAATTATGTCTTGTAATATAAATGTAATTTACGGCATAGTGGCAGGTTAAATTACCCAATTATTCTAACAAACTTCCAATATTGCGGCAACATAACTTATAATATAATACATAGCCCGACAACACCCTTGAACTACAATATAAGACCATATTATTTGATGCCGTCATTCTTAGAAATAAGATAACTTCTCACTGTTATCTGTTTTACCCACACATCATGAAATATTGCGTGTTATTATTTAACTGGAAAATATACAGTGTAATATGTCTTAGAATATTTTTACTGTTTAATTTGACAAAATTTACTTCCGATCGATTCAATACATCATAGAGGAACGGAATAGTAAAGTGCAACTAAGGATAAAAAGGTTTTTTTTAATTTTACACTAACAAACCCACAATTAATAATTCGTCCATACGAATTTGATTATTTTTTGGTCTACACTTTTGTCACCATTTCACCACAAAATATTTTACGATTTTTCTAAATTAAATTACGTTTTTAAACCCGCGTTTTTAAACCCTTAACTCAAGACAACAGTCAGATATTTATCATTCCATGTTTAATTATTTGATGCACTGTTTGTAATTCGAAAATATTGTCTTAAATAACAACTTTACTACAGCCGTGAACTATAACTTTACTAAATGTTAGAGGTATTGTTCATACCAACACTGAGATAGGTATAATGTTATTTTAGAATTAAATTTGAATGGTTACTCATTTAATTTCAAATATAAACGATTAACACCCTTTCTCTATCTTTATTTATAATAATATGACCACTCTCGAAGGCCTCTCAGCCTCTCTTAGCTATATTGCAAGTTTATACACCCCCTAATTACGCACATATTGTGAATTGTAATGCTACATTTCTCATTTTAGCGGCGCTGTAATCTCAATTTTAATATATTGACAATACTTCCGTTTGTGTCGACAGAACTCCTCTCGTTACAATAGAATCATAATTTATTTATTTTGTTCCCGAGCGTGAATCCATGCTGTTTCATTACGACAAAATGATAATGCCAAAGTCACGCCTAACTTTCGCGCCCTTTTTTCAGAGGTTATCAACTCAATATTCCGGTTGGCCTGAGATAAAAATATTAGCAATTATTACCGCAGAATAATTTATTACGCTGTGATTTAACACTTTAGATGTTACGAGTGTTACGACCTGATAGTATTATCACTCTTGTAAAAATAATTTTTAAATGATTCACTAAAACTGTTATATTTATATCCGTGGAAAATATTTTATATGTAATAAACAAATATTTGAAAAAGAGTCACCGGTACTTAAAATATATTAATTGATATTACAATAAATGAATGGAGATGTCCACTTAAAAAAAAATGTTTTAATAAGTTTTCCATTTTTAAACGTTTTATACAATTTATAATATCTTACGGAACATTGAAATCAAGCAGAATAAGTTAACAATTTTCACGCTATCTAGGTTGGTTGTAAAAAGGGATTATATTGGATTTTATAACTGTGTCGCCTGTCAAACAAAGATTGAAACGAACGTTAGTCTGAAGATACTTCTTAAAGAAGCGAAACGCGTTACATTAGTAAAAAACCCAGTAGAATAACTAAGTTATACATTTTAATTTAATACTAAATAAATGTTGGGTTAGCTTAGGTTAAGTTAAAAAGCTTACCGTTTTATACAAATTTCTCGACACTCCTTACGTCTAATACCGTATCTCAAAACGCAGTTGCAAAGTAACGGATGCATATATCTTCTTCAAAATTGGGACGGTGCTACTATTTTAAATCTAGTTTTTTTTTATTTTATCTAAAGTTTTGCTGAAAAGTTTCTAGTTTTTGAAATATTACAAATACGACATTGAACTTCGGATTTTAGGAAAAGACTTTCATATAAGTGGCTGGTTACGTGTTTATACTTTACGAAAGAACGGTGTATTTTTTCCATTGTTGTTTGATGCCTACCCATAGAACTGAGTGCGTAGACAACGATAATGCAAAAGACGTATAATCACGTATGTACGTGATCATATGTAGGGAGTGTGGATCTGACCGGTAAATTTAATAACTGACCATTCAATATAAATAACTAAACGTTTATTTTATTACTTGACCACGTGTATACTGACCATTCCTCGAATTAGTTACTGACCGTTTACTATTTCATAGTGAACAAAAATTGAAATAGTTACTGATTTAAATGCAAACCATATTTGTTGACCTGTACGTTGCATTATGATTATATGACTGAGTACATTTTTTCGATATACTTGCAAGTTACTGTTTAGCTCCTCTGGCTTTTCATAACACAATAAGGTTAACACATTTTTCAACTCTGGCGTAAACCTGGGTGCAGTCAGCTTGTTGGTTTTTACGAAAAATCGATACATAAACTTTACATTATTTCCGCTTTTCTTGTGCTTTTTAATTCAACTGGTGGGCAATATTTTACTTAGGGAAGGTCGCAATTGAGTATTTTTAGTTTCTCCGTTGACAGCACGACAAAATGGTCGACATTTATTGGTTTGTCTGGCGTTTTATTAAACATCTATATCAGTATATTAATTCACCCATCTATTGCTAATGTAGTAGTCATAAGTGGCATAGTTTATATATATTATACAGTAGCACAGAGACTTGATTTAGGTAATAAATTGTTTGAATGCATTCAATTACACAAAGTAAACATTTCCTTATCATCATTTTTTTATTATTTGTTAGTAATAAATGTGGAACATGTGGATTCTAAGCGTAACATAAAACCATTCATTAGTAATTCAACCACACTGATGAACTTTGCAAAGTTTTAAAAATTATGTTTTTTCCACTATTTGTATTTGATTATTGATTTAAAATAATTTATAATTTAAGACATCGACTGAGGGTGCTTAATGGAATTTCAATATCAAATTTGAATTATTGAGATTTTGTACACTTCCATGTATTTTGTTACTAACGACCTGGGTTTTGCCTTTCGGCATTCGTGCGCTCGAATGCCTGAAGATGCCGAAAGGAGAAAACCCGTGTCGTTAGTGATAAAATACATGGAAGTGTACAAAATTTCAATAATTCAAATTTAAAATAATTTAATTTTGATAATTCTTCTGATACATAAATTAAATCAACGGTGTCTGTTAGTCGTCTATGTCGTCATTCTGCGATTCGGCATGCGTGTCACGTTCGTTTGATGCTGACACTTTTTTTTAAATACTCGTAGACCTTGTGTGTTCTACCTGTATTTTAAATGTCTAATTAATACTTTGCAGAAATATTGATATAAATACTGGACATTGATGAGAAAATCAAAAAAGATATTTAGTTTTTTTTAATCTTATCGTTTATTTATCCCAACCATTTTTTTTCCTGCTTTTATAATTGTGTCCGTACCTTGAAAAACCTTATTTCTGAGGATTATTGTACATTCAATATAATGAAATCGCGTATTCCACAGTCTATTTACAAATCAGGACCGTTTCAGGTAAGACATTTTGAGAAAGGATTCTTATAACAATTAAAATACCCAGCTTTTCATGTAAATAATTGGTTTATAGCTACACACCTTATTCTTTATTCTTATTTTCTGCGCACAACCGAACTACTTGTAAAGAAAATTAGGTAAATTGTAGACCGACTAAAAGAGTAAGAAAAAGGCCATTCATTTTACCCCGATTATAATTGTTTGAAATGCAGTATGCACTCTACACCAACCTTGTCTTGACTAAATAATATTTACATCTGCTTACAGATTACATTATCAATGGATTGATTTGTATTTTTCTAACATCGCATATTTTCAATTGAGGTAAGCGCATCGCGAATAGACCATAATGCTAAAATTATTTATTACTATTCAAGCAATGTTCCCATCAAGCTGTTTATGTTTGTATATATAAATACAATCACGTTGAACCTTCGCCAGGTGTAAATTAAATGAAACCAGGTTATCGACTTGATGGTCCATGTATCCATCATTGCCAACGTAACGCACATATGGCAATACCATAAAGAATAATTACATTGCATGACAGATGATTCGATTCTGTTTTCGGCATAATTATGTTAATTCTTTGGATATTACAAACGCTTCGATGAATCCGATGACCAACTGCACTCGAATTTTTAATTAGATGTTATTGAATATAATATTTTTTTCATAGTATAGCTTAGTATATTGTGAGTTTATTCACTAACGACAACAATAATTATCTCTTATAATAATTATTATTCAATGAGAGTTGTTTTAATGTCTGGTATCTTTTAACCATGTATTTCAGAAAGGCTTCGTATAGATTTATTATAGACAATTTTATAATTAACAGCTAAACAATCACAAATTTTCTTTTCAAAACATTTATAACTTGACAAAATAGTAAAAACCGATAAGAAAACAAGAGAAAAATAAAACATAATAAAATTTGGATTATTGAGATTTTGTACAGTTCCATGTATTTTGTCACTAACGACCCGGGTTTCGCCTTTCGGCATCTTAAATTATAAAACATAATAGATATGATAAATTCTTAAGAAAATCTACCGAAGAAGCTCAATAACATCCATTGTAAAAATCTATAAAACAAAGTTTATCGGTAAATATGCCGATACACGGAGCAATATTCGTAAAAGTTCTCCTCACTAGCATCACTATTGACAGACTGACTGTTGATAAGGTAGCTTATGAGATTTGTACAGAGATATAGACCAATATGTACTCATGTTTAAACGTTTCTTAATTCACCATCGAACCTAAAATTGTGCATCGAACAGTCTTGGTTATTGCATGACGTGCGTTGGAGTTTCATGAAATGTACATAATTATTTTCTTTCGTCGAAAAGCATTGCTAATTTTCGTTTTTTCTTTTTGTTTCAGGATAGCCAACAGTAAAGCTTGAAAATGGGTTGGTGGCAAGAAAGATTAGGCTTGAAAGAGCTGACGGGAAAAAATAACAACATGTGGCGGTGCCTTCTGGCCGAGTTTCTCGGTAAGTGAATGTTTCTAATTAATTGATCGGCTATTTAATTCTCAAAAAAAAACGAACATACTATGATGTCATTTGTGTTTGAACTGTATACGATAATAATCATCAACTAATGGATTATCAATCAACACTCTTAAAGTGCTTCTAAACGGTTAACGTCCGTTCAGTTACCGGTTCAGCTTAATCATTTTTAAGCTTTAATCATAAATCAAGATTAATTTGAGCAAAACATGTTTAAAATGAATGTTAAACTCTAAATGAAATATGAACAGTAAATTAAAAAAAACTGAGATATGTCGGCATAACGAATCTTAAACATTCCATATTCAATATCCTAAATTTACCAAATTTGTTTTTTTTTATTTTGTACATTTCCATGTATTTCGTCACTACCGACCCGGGTTTCGCCTTTCGGCATCTTCAGGCTTTCGAGTACACCAGTTTCGGCCCGCGGGCCACATGCGGCGCAAAATGCGGTAACGAAATACAAGGAAATTTACAAAATTTTATCAATTCAAATTTATTCATTGAACTTCCATCAAGTACCCTCAATCGGTATATTAAAAATAATCTAAATATATCTTCAGATATTTACGTTAAAAAGGTTGTTTTCTTTTCTAAACACATATAACGGGAAAAGACACGTAATTGCAGTTTTATTCTTTTGTCTAGATTCATTATAATCAACTTTCTTTACGGTTTTATACTTCAGTTCAAATAAATAAATACATCGGACGATTCATGTATGCCAAAAAATGAAATTTCGATCGTCATATTAATTCATCCGGAAAATTTTTAGCTTTAAAGTGATAAGCTCGGCTCAACCAAGACTATCGTTCTTCACTTTTAAGGTGTTAACTGTCAATTCTTGGTGAAAGGGCATTATATTTTAAAAATAAAGCACAATTTTTTTGTACCTACTTTCACATGTATCCACCATAATACTATAATTCTTGCTAATTGCTTTGGTGAGAGATGATTCAGGGAAGGTTCCGGGTACAGTTCACGGCTGGGCCGTACCAAACACGATTGGGTCAAAAGTTACAGACAATATGAGAAAAACTCGTCGGCCATAACCGTTAAACGTTTCAATTCTAGGTCTTAACATCATAAAGCCAAAACAAAAAATCGTTAACCCTCAAATTCATCGATTACTTATTAGTTTATCTCTCGGTTATTCGAAGACGATAACTGAAATAAAATAAAAATTTGTCTTAGAAAAAAAAGTAAGAGATTTCATAATAACGCTATGTATACTGTTAGTAAAATTTCTTACTGGTGATTTCGTAGCTGTGTAATTAATTACCTGTAATAAGCAGCACCTTTTAATGAATGACATCATCTTTGTGCGAGATAATTTTCACGCAGTATTGTGTATTTATCTTATAGGTTTTTTTTTATTACTCAATTCATGTTGTTTATGAGAACTTCAATTTTATTATTCCCGTGTGGTCTAAACATGTAAAATAAATATGAACTCATGTGGGATATGTTGGCATATTTCCCATTTAATTAATGACAATTATAGTGGATTATTTTTCTTCGAAATGATAATTTGAAAGGTGGCGACATATTCACAATGGGGAACATTTTTAAATATGACACAAAGAATGCTATATCATTGGAATACCGAAATGAAAGGGGTTTTTTGCAGGAAGTCGGTCCGTTATAACATTCAAATATTATTATCAATTCAATTAAATTTAATGGGTAATGAAAAAATATGATAATGTTTGAATAATAATTTACCATTTTATATAGGCAACCCATAAACACTTTTGTGTTTGAGGTTAACTTATAACTTAATTGGTTGGCCAAATAGTTTCTTTGAGCGTCACAAAACTAATATAAAATAAATTCAAGTATTTTAGGAGGGGAGCGATATAAATGTGACAATGGACGGAGGGGGCAAAAACGTTGAAACAAGTGTGACACATTTTGCCACCCGGAACAAACAAAACAGTAACTCTTTTTTAGGTGTATCAAGGAGAGCGTAATGTAAGCATTCAAAATAATCGATTAAAAATGAATGACTCCGAATTCATATTATACATAAGAAAATAGCATTTTTTCTCTAATGCAAAATTACCGAAAGTGAGCTAATGCTTTGTTCAAAGTACTGTTTAATTGTTTAATGTATATTTTATGATAAATAATTATTTGTCGTGGTGTTAAAAAGATTTGTATTACTTATAAATAATAAGCGGGTAATAAAAGGAAAGTTTTTACTATGTAGGTTAAAATTTTGGTAAAATATACCGCTACAATTTTAATTGGTTAAAAGATACGCATAAAGAAAATCGGAAATATAGAGAAAATTTTATTAGGGTGAATATTAATGATTGGTTTTATTTCAGGTAACTTCCTCCTCAACTTCTTCGGATGTGGAGCCGTCGTCAACATCGCAAATGGACCTTCTTCTCAAGCCAACTTAATACTCATTGCCCTCACGTTCGGATTAGCCGTCTTCATGATCGTATCTGTAAGTAATTGACACATCTTATCATCAAAAATAAATAAATGTAATGTCTGAATTGAATAATCTCGGGTATGCTTTAAACTTCTGTTCTACTAAGGCAAACAGCAAATCTGAATTAAAACGGCTGTAACCAAAAGTATCTACACTGTAATTCAGATTGATCCATCAGTCAAAACAAATTATTAAGTAAACAGTTACATTAATAAAGAGCATACTCTCAGAAACTATATTACTAAAATGTGTAGCCAATTCATGTAGCCCTCAAAAAATACGAGAATAAGTTAACGATTGGATCTCATTTTAAAGACGATAGAGCAGGTCTCGGGAAAGTAATGTAAGTTAGAAAAATAAATTGACTACCTTTTGGAAGGGAAACAAAAGCAAAAATTCTGACCCTTCCCCACATGATGTAAACTACCACTATATCGACACTCCCTATGTATAATCCCGTACCTGCAAACATGAGAATTTAAAGGAGAGCATTTCAAAGATTCATAACGCAACTCAGCATATAATGTTTTCGATAAAAACAGTATTTGTCATTTTTTTTGTTTTATGATTTACTGAAACGCTTGTCAGTACTATTTAATGATAAAAATCGACAATTATTTTACCATACCCAGCTTTTAATTACAAAGATAATCAAATCAAATGGAATCATCTTTAAATCCTCTCACTTTGGTGACAAAATATTCATATTTGGTTGCATGAAAAGTTTCAAATGAGTGCAAGAAATCAAACGGTTTGACTGCCATTGGCTGCAGGAGAAAAATATCTTGATAATCTATTAATTCATAAGCCTTCCTATCCACTGCAGAAAATATCTCTTTAATTATTCGTGATTCTGCGCTGTTTACATCAACCTTCCCACATACTTCTTGAGATCACTCGCCCATTTTTGGCGGATGTCTTCACTTGAGTGTTTATTCATCTCAACTGCAATATACGTTTGGTCCATCGATCTCTCTTCATTCCGGTGACGTTTCTCGCCAATTTCCAAATCAACCTAACAATTGGTTGCATAGACGTAATTTGCGTTATAAAGTACTTTAAAATGCTTTTAAATCCTAAATTACGAATGATGATATTTGGAAGCCTGTAAATATTTGAATTCATTGAATATAAATTAAATTAAATTGCAGGACTTATCATGCAAACATTCAGGTTTCTACGTTCATTTCTAAATTGTTTTATAACATTTTGTTGCTTACATAAATACATAATAATGTTCATTCTACCGATATAAGAATAGTTATCATAAAAAAGTGTAAAGCATATACGATTAAAACAGAAATCTTAACCCTTAGAACCCCTATGTCGATCTGGACTCGACATTTAACAGTACATTTTGAAAATGAATTTACGATAATTTTACTGCCTTTTTTCCTGTCAACTACCATTTACTGGTATTACACAGGATGTGTTTTGTACGATTGCTGCATTCGATATAAGAAAATATTATTATTATAGTAATAAGTAAGCAAATTTATGGAGCATTATATACCTCAGCGATTTTCTATAGGTGACCAGCGTTTGAATGGACGCATCCATTTCATATTGTTGCAAAAAAAACATAAAGACTGTATGGTATGCTCCAACAGGAAGGTTCCAGGAGGAGGAAAAGAGACTCTTGTGAGAGGAGACCCAGGAGAATGTTTTGAAAAATATCACACTCTGAAATGCTACATTTTTTTTGATACCTTTCAACTTAGCAATCGTGAAATAATTATGAAATATGTTATTAATTAATTATTGGATGTATATCGCCCATTTGATTCAATAACGTTTTATTATTATTAAAATCTTTAAATTAATTATAGAGTGCAAAGGGCTTAAAGGAAGTTCTCATTTACAATGTTTTATCAAACGATTTTTTTATAATTAGGGTATATCTGAATTAAGGATCGGTTTAATTAAGTCATCATGGTTTGAATGAGATGTAAAAACGCGGTAAAAAAACATACGACGGTGAGTCAAAACAGCGACGAATTTGTTTGCAAAGGAATCGCTTCGTAATTCAGAATGTTTTGTGTACCTGCATGAAACAGATAAGTGAATAATTTAAATGCAATTTTGGAAACAAATTCTAGGTGCAGTATTAAAACGCAATGAGCTCTGCAAATGAACTCATTCGTTGCATTAGGAATATTAAAAAAAGTCGATTCTGTAATTGGCCAAGGCTGTATTTTGTAAAAGGTTAAGTTTGTTTACATTATCAGCAGTGATGACGATTGATTGTGAATATACAACAAAATTCATACTAATATTTAAAAAACTAACTTCGTCAAATTTTTGGACATAAATCAAGTTATTTTTAAGCCTTACAGCGCGAGCCGTTTTCGCACGAATTTATCTTTCAGTCAATTGATCTGTTAAAACGCTCACTATGGCTAAAAATAGATCAATATCAACAGTAAAAAATGAATAATTATGTGAAATACATATTAGTTATCACGAATACATCAGGAATTAAACTAAACTAGTCGCATTCATGCTAAAATAAATCGAAGAAAATGAAGAACCTGAAAAATATTTAATCTACGACTTTGCAAGCAAAATGGCTGAGGCCAGTCTTCATATACACGGCTAATACACAAGTAAGCGTGTAACCGCATAAGTATGTTTTATACATAGGGCTGTCGATTAATTCTGCGTATCGGCAGTTCAAAGCTGAAATTCGAATGACTGAATATCGAGAGCTCTTTTCAAAAATATATTTCCATGTGTTCTTATTGAGATTTTCATGATCTGTTACCTAATTTCTCTACCTAAAGGTTTGAACTATTTTTTAAAGCGTATGTCCAGAAATGTTTCCTTCTAGTTTGACCTACTAACTAGTTTGATATAAAGTCTTGAACATGTAAACATGTCCAGCGCGTTCATCGGGTTAAGCTATTGATTTGTTCAACTAAAATTATTATGCAGAGTGAAACGATCTTTCTAATCATGTCCGCTTTCGATGTGAAGAATATGAACCCTTGTGGGTTATTGTAAAAGAACACATATGGTTAGATGTAAATCAGTTACTTAACCTCCCTTTCATGAAATAGAAAGGATTGAAGGAATATATTAGTATGTTGGATATGTTTGGCCATCGGTGCATCTAGAAAGGATGGGTACAAATTTCGTGCGGTTTTAACAACCACAACTTACCTTATTTTATCAACTAAGGTCGTTAAATTAACAAGCAGTTCTAATGAATTAGTGTTGACTGTACTTAGTAGTAAGATAACATTAAATTTATTCGTGATATTTCAATACCATGATTGTTACTAAATAAGTGCTCTTTGGTTTAATATACCGGCATATCTAATTATGCAGGGCATATACACCTAAATGTTCTAGATAATTTAATTTTTACGTAACACGAGATGTTGCTCAATAGCGCTTTCAGATAAAAAAACAATATTTACTCAATTTTAAATCGATACTAATTATTTGTACCTTCCTGGAGAGTGATATGTTTCTTGGAAGTATTTAGTACATACACGATGACGCCATCTTGATGTGGTATGTCAATAATAACAACGTTAATTTATTCTACAAATATTATAATATCAAGTATTCAGTTCAACTGATTGATACATGTAGTTAAAAAATTTATCTTTAATAATATTTCTACTTATTTTTATGGACAATAGATGTCGTTAATTCACTGCTAAATTGGAAAACGGTCTTGGAAATTTTATTGAGTAGAATAAATAAATAAAATTATTCAGAGTGAACTTTTTAATTTAGAAAAATTGGTTGATCTTCGCTCGATATGTATTGTATAACAATTAAAATTCATTGCGGTACTACATAAATAATTGTAATTAATTTAATTTGGTTCAAAATAATGAATGCGAACGTAACCCAAATTCAAAATTTATCTGCACAATTTCATATTCTCTATGACCATTGGAAATTATACCATTATTTTCTGATTTGTACATTAGTACTTTCAATAGATATTTTAATATGCTTACTAGATTATTTTTAGCACACCATCCAATGCCTATGCCCAGATTTATCCTGTTCATTTCGGCTAACAACTATTTTACACCCATTAACACGCAATTATGTATATATCGCGAAGATACAAGACGTTAGGGATTTTTAATAATCACGACATTTCTTTCAGACTATTGGACACATGAGCGGTGGACACGTTAACCCTGCCGTCACAGCTGGTCTCCTGGCTGCCGGAAAGATCACAATCACCAAAGCAGTTCTCTACATCATCGTCCAATGCTTGGGAGCCCTCGCAGGCTCGGCTGTATTAATGGTAAGGAGAATATGAATATGTTTATTTAAGTAAATTCTAGGATGTATTATTATAACGTCAGTCTGGAGTGAACAGCATGTAACTTTACAGTAGAATGTGCGTACCTATACGTTATTATTTAAATTTTAAAATCTTTATCTCTTTTTGTTATTCAATAATTAATTCTTCTGAAAACATGGCGTAGCGAGAGCGATTAGCATACCGCTAGTCCTATCCTAGCTCCATCCTTCTATCCCTACTATCTTCGAAAAAAGAGAGGTTGTGCAACTGTGTACCAAGCAGTTCTCGTAGAAAACTTATGTTGAGATACCTCCAGTAGGAGGTCACACACTCCACATTGGGAGCGGACATGGTAAAAAAAAAAATCAGTTAGCTAAGTACGTTTTATTTTATATACAATTTTAAGAGTATGCTGTTTTAAATTAAAAAAGAATCATTTAATTCAAAAAACAACATATTTTTCAATCACTCTGTAAGGTCTACTTGCACTGTAAGGTTGAATTAAATAGATGAATAGCTTAACTACTAAAATAAAGCTTCTACAAGAACGATAAATGGTATGTAAAAAATTGATTGTACTCTTAATATCAAAACCGACGAATCTAAATTCTGTATATAGGTAGTTTCGTTACACATGTATTTTTGATCTCAATGATTTACTAACCACTTAATATTCTTTTAATATACCGCTTTTATCTTAAATTTGTCAACATTGGCTTTTAATTTTGGACGTATTGTTAAGAGTTGGCAAAACACTTTGGCAAAGATCTGTCATATAAATAAACTTCAACGATATAAATTTAAAACGTTCTTTACACAGAAGTTTACGATGTCATTTTTTGTTGTCGTTGAAAGTGTACTAAAGTTTTTATTCACAAAAAATAAATTATGAATATCATCAAAGTGACGAAATGTTGACACGCACTGTTATTATGAACAAAGAAAGAATTTTGTAAGGATATTTAATTAATATGTACTTTTTCTACAGTCCCTGACACCAGAAGCTGTCCAAGGAAACTTGGGTCTGACAACAGTTTCCAGCAAGCTCACCGCCCTGCAAGGATTCGGAGTAGAATTCTTCCTTGGATTCGTCTTGGTCCTGGTGGTATTCGGGGTAAAATTTTTCTAATAATTGTTTTTTAAACAACACTAAAGTTCTTTAAGAACAAAGAGTGTGTTTATGCTTTTTTTTGTAATTAAAGAAAATGAATATTGGTTCCAATGTGCGGTGAATATATTTTAACACTTACTTCTGTTGATTCCTTTACCATACGAAGAGTTTGCAAGACTACGACAAATCAGACTAAGTAAAATAAAACTGAATAACTAATAGTTTATTTTGACTGAATGTAGAATGACTGGTTGAATGAATTGAGCTAAAACCAATAACCTTAATTTCATAATAGAAATTTGGAGATTTTTTAACGGTGTATCGAAAGAGCAGCTGTCAATTGAAATGAATAATATTAAACAGAAACTCATACTTAAAAATTGAATAATATTAAATGCAATACAACATATTTAAGCGAAATGATGACTGACACAAAAGTAGCGTACCGATAAATAAATTTTCTATTTTTAATATTTTGTCTAGACTTTAAATGTGCATAAAAAAAATATTTCAAAGATTAAATTAACAGTTCTGTAAGCCGAAACGTATTAAAAAAATAACAACCATTTATTAACTGAACATAATTTATATTGGGACAGAATGAAATATTTTATTTTGAATATCTTCCATGGGATAACATTAAAAGACTTTATTGTGAAAATAATATGTATTCATTTAATTTGCATTAACTTATACATATTTATATGTGTCAGCCATTTGTGTGATGGCGAGTCATTCATCGATGTTATTTGACAATCCTTGTAGAACTAAAAACATTGTTATTTACTTTTTCAAAACGAGAGTTTCTCAATACAAGTTTCGTCAAGTCAGCATAACCAAATACTATATTTAAAATAATATAATCAAAATGGTTAAGTTCTTCAATACATAATATTAAACAATATGACAATGTTGAGTGAAACGTTGTACAGGCATCAAGTAATGAAATTGTTTTTGTTAAGGTTTTATATGTTGATGCTGAACAAACTTGATGTTGAAAAAAATGATGTTGTTCTTGCTATGTTTTAAGAACGTATTATTTATAGATTTGAATTTAATATAAATATAACGATAATAAATTTGTCATTTTACTATATTTATCAAAATAACATATTGCAACGCAGCACGAATAATGATATCGTTTCGTGGAATATCAACATTGTTTATTCATTAACTATAATTATCTCCAGTATGAATTCGATGAAGATATCTGCATAATAGATTCATTATCGTACACGACCTACAGGTAACAGGGTTATTGCGTTATATATTAAAATCAATCAATATTTATTATACATATATTGATTGATTTTCATATATACAATTCAATGTGTACATTTGAACCAACAATAGATTGTTAAATTTAATAATCTGTGTGAAATGTGTTAAGATATTGATTGCATGGCAGATATCTCTGATTCATTTTTTGTGAGATACATATTTTTTTATGTTTTCCTACTGCTTATTCGGACGATCGAACTATTGATGGAAGTAACATCTGAACCAGAAATATCTCCATTACCATGAAGTCAAGTGCCTTATCGAGTGGTTGAACACTAACCACGTGTTTATAGTTCGATTCCCAGACTAATGCTAGTGTTACACATTAGCGATCTTATTTTGTATATACATTTATAAACCTGACTTATCTTCAATCCAACACAATAATTGGTCAATAAATTACAACCCAAAATATAGTACTGGTAATGCTGTCAAAATGAAGCGGATATAATTATTATTGTAAAAGGACATGTCTATGCTAACAAAGAGATGTATAAAAACCTTCAAAACTTGTTAAAAACAAGTTTACACAGCTTAAAAGTTATAGTATACGATTCGTTAGATCTTAGTTTCTGGAACAAACGAATAAAATCGTAGAATTAAGATTAAAACTAATCTTTTGTTATAATCGAGTATAAATAAGCAAGATTGCTTAGGAGATAAATGCAACAATTCACAATTTTATTGTAATACGTACTATAAAAAATTTAAAATATTTAATCTATCAGTGCGAATTTGTAAAATAGTTTTTTAAGCAGGTTATTAACATCGTAATAATTATTTAAGATACAGCTATGCAATTAATAATATTTTTTTAAAAGAGTCCACGCGCATATTCCTGTTGCCTCGCAATAATAAATTAGTCAGTTCTAGTTTTAAAAATGTTGACCATAAACAAAATTACATCTCGGATTCTGGAGAATTAATTACCTATCTATACTTTTATTAAACAATAGATAATAAATTGTTCGCAAGGTAAATTATTATTCTAACTTACTAACAATTTGAAATCGAGTGGATAATATCACTTTATAATGATTTCATACATGTATTTCTAATATTGAGAAACAAGATCAAATTATTAGCCCGAGAATGCTTATCTAAATATGTGTTATTTACTTTATTAATCAAAATTAACGTCCATATTTTGTCTAGAGAAATTAAAGGTATTATTCAAATACGTCATAGTAAGATTAGGCCTGGTTTCCCTACGCGCAGATAATGTTTATGATACTGGGTGAAACTTGTCCAGATCACACAATAAAATAGTGGAGTAATTAATTAAAACGTTTTTTTCATCTTGAATTAATGAATATTTGAATTTTGTATGAGTTCATTAAATTAATGCCTAGAATAGGCTATATTATAATGCTCCATATCGTAGTTGTTTTGGAAGAATGCACTAACTGAAAAACACTAGTTTTGAGTAATTAGACTTTGAAGTTTGTCAAATGTTTGAAATGTTATACCTTTTTCATTTTGTGTGTTGGTACAAAACTGTTTTTAAGTAAAATTATAATTTATAATATTAGTGCGTTCTTTTATACGGTAGAGTTTGAAATGAGGAACATTTTGGTGTAACTAACTAAATGTAATTTTTTTCTATTTAGTGTTTTCTTCCAGAACAAAGACGATATGTTTTTTATATATATATATATGGTTGAAATATATAAGTTAATATGATTATATTGTTGTGTTTTGTCGAGTCGCTAGTAAAATATTTCACGTGTCGCAGCTAATAATCGACCATTTTTTTATTCGCCAGGTGTGCGACGAGAACAAGCCTGATTCAAAATTCATGGCCCCATTGGCAATCGGTCTGACAGTGACTCTCGGCCATTTGATGGCCATCGACTACACCGGATCCTCCATGAACCCTGCCCGCTCCTTCGGTTCAGCTGTCATCGCTGGAAGCTGGGAGAATCACTGGGTAAGTCGTATATCTTCTTAATTCTTGTAACCGATGTTATGTTGCAATTTTTTAACAACATTTTTTCTTATTGAAACTAAATCAGCGGTGCGTCGGCATTCTGTAGTTCGACTCGCTTGCTACATTCGTAGTTGTTGACTTACTTATATATTTTTGTACGTATTTTAGTTCTACTTTCAGCTTTTTTTTAATAAAGCGATTGTTTTTGTAAAAATAATTGATGGGTTAGAAATATTTAATTTATTTGCTGATTGGATTCTGATCCAAAGCAATTTGTGTATATCATCTCCTCGTCTGTAGTAAAGTGTTAACATCTTTACTCTAGCATGGCGGGTCTAGGTCCCAGCACGGTCGATTTCAAATTTATTTTTTGTCAATCTAACATTTGAGATATTTGGCATTGCTGTACGTGATGTCTTTTCTCCTCGGGTTGATGACAGGTGACCTTTATAATTATCAATCTTTCGAATTCATCTTTTTGGACGGTTACTTTGAAAACGCCTTTCGCGCTTGTATGTTCTGTATTATACATGCAAGTAGTCTTAAAAGCTTATATTTTAATTAAACAATTTAAAGTGGCGAAACAAAACCTGCGGCCCTGTTTTATTAAATTGGCTTTGAAACGAAAATGCGTAGGCCCATTAATTGAAGTGACTGCACAACAGCATGGGCTATTTATCCGAATCTGACGGATTAATACACCGGCTGTCATGTTTATACCTCTTAACAAACATTTGCATATAGGCTCTGATATCACCACACTGACGTAATGTAGCGAATAAGCAGTGACGGCTCGTGCGTCGGTTTTATTTAATCAAATTCAGTTTAGTTCAGTGTTGCCAGATTATGGGACGTAATTGGTGACTTCCTCTAATGGCGGCGGGCGTAACAAGTAGTCACTTGCAGAGGCGGAAAGTGGATTAGAAAATATAATGTATATGTTTAAAATGCACATTGTTAGTTAGACCCGCACATAACAATGAAAACGATCGCAACGTCTGGATGAGAAAACATTTCTACCATATTGATATTGTTCTATCTAAATTCAATAAAAAAGGGGTCTCGAATTTACGTAAAAATGAAAAAACCAATTGAATTTTATTTATAAGCGAATACTTAGTGTTGATTTAATCTTCTTAATACTATTTTGATTCTCTTAAATACATGGTGCCCATCTTTATGTAGATTAAAACCGGCCAGCAGGGTGATTGACGCAGGTGTTGGTGATCGATCGCGACATTGTTACCAATCCCTTAAAATGAAAAGTATGCTAAATCTTCTTTTGCCATGAATTTGTAGAATTTAATATGCACGTGGCACATTATCTTCTTTCTAAGACGATGTTTTTAATACTTCACATTTATTTTGTATACTTGTTTAAAGCAATCAGCTGCGGGTTACAAAATGAATGTATTGTGAAAGATATGAATACTTTTCAATGTCAATTTGATTTATAGTATTAATTTTAAAATACCATAAGTTTTTCCTCAAAAATGAATGGCAAAATTATACTGCATCTAAAGTTTGTGCAATATAAACTTGGTAACGCGCCACTATTTAAAATTTTAAATGTCAAATAACCACAAGTTGATAATGTCACTTAAGATATCAAATTATGGTCAATGCTGTTTTAGATGATTCGATATTTTTAATTCTATTTAGAAATATATTTGCATAATATTTATTTATATTAATTTGAAGATTGACTGAATCGTATAAGTTATAAATTATTCACGATTATAGATGATATACATGTGCTTTCAAAACTTTTTCATTTCACTACCCACAGAATTTACAAGATATAAACCACACCTCCCTACTCTAAAAATTAAATTAATTTAGCCATCATAAGTTTCATTTTACATTATATATAATATACTTATACATGCACCTGCATTTATACAATCACGAATAATGTGTTCGTATATAACAAAAATATACTTAATATGTAAAAAGAAAAAATACATAAATAAATACTTGTAGCTCTACTGAAACATTATGCGGCTTCCCACAGAAACCCTACGGCCCGTTTAGGAATCCCTGCAATAAGCAATCATATATTGTACAACGCAATCGTCGATGATAACCATCCTTTAACTTCTTTCAATCCTCTCCTGGATGACTGCCTCACCAGTTTCTTTCCAACATGACTATATCGACAATCCCCACGTATAATCAAGTAAGTGTAAAATATATTATGATTAGGTAGGCATAAAACAACAGGGAAAATAGATTAAAAATAGTAGCATTGTCATAATTTTGAAGAAGATACATATTGTCATTATTTTGAAATAGCGTTATGAATCTTTGAAATGCTCACCTGTAAAATCTAATGTTTGCAGATACAGGATTATACGTAGGGTGTTTCGATATATGCCTTGTGTTGGCATAAACCTCTTTATTTCGTCGATCCATCTGTGTTGTTTCATCTTACATTTTTAAAGGACCATTAGATAGCACATATACTATATTTTGTCATTAATATTTAAGATTATTGACGTAAATCACTACATGATTTGCTTTATTATCAGTTTGTTTATTTCTTTGTCTTTTTGCCTAATTTGGAGCATACACCCCTACATCAACAAAGGTAATGATATCACCTCACAGTCATGTTATCATTTATAAAGACATAATCACGCTACATGTTCGCTATCGGATTATTATATAAATAATTACCCATACATACTACTCATAATAAGCTATATTATTATTATTCAATTGTTATAATAAAATGAATATCGAAATGGTGTTGTCATTTTTATTAAACCCACTGTCGAATAAAAATCATTCAAGTATGCAATAGGCCACCACACCTATTTCCTCCATCTTAAAGATTCAATAATGTTTCGAAACTTATAAAAGGGCTTTGTGTATTAAATTAATTAATTAATGGTACGTGACCAAGGTATCAGAAACCTTGAGTACATTAACTATTTTGAATATTCTATCGACATTTTGACCGGATTTGTGCGATAAAAATATCAAAATATGTTTAGCTGGCAGTCACATAACCTCGACCAATTAATCACATATTGTTTTCGGCTAGGCTAAAGATGACAATTATTTTAACTGTGCAGCAATTGTTACCAATTTCAATTTAAAATTAAATTAACAATTTAAAAATTGTTAACGTTAAAATGAATCAATAGAAAATATGTTACCAATTTCATTTATAAATCAACGAATAATGAAATAACGCTATTTTTCACAAATTGTTTCATTTTATCGCCGACACATTTTTTCAACATTTGAAAGAATAAAATAGCTTTTATATTATGTTTATAATATATCTATGTTGGGTAGACGTCTGAGTATAACTCCATTTTTGGTAATTGTAAGTTACGTACGAAAAACCATTCCAAATAAAAGAACCCTTGAGCGGGACTAACAGTATACGTCGCAGATGCTCTACAAAAATTATAATTAATTTATGCATTTATTAGACTAACGTTTGCAGATTAAACAAACATTTTTATGGCCCTAGAAGTGCAGGTCCATTAATTCTTGTTTTTATGACATAGTAAAAATGATAACCTTATGGAGAGTATAATCATCATTGTTGAAAAAATGACTTCATAATTTAATCGTCTTTTTGGACTTACACTCAGAAGTCCGCCCTTATAGATATGGTATCGTCTGTGGCTAACCCGCGTATACTATGTATAAGTATGTATGTGTATGTATATTGTATTACTCATTTCCAAATTCAAAATTACGTCATTGTGCATACTGAAAAATTTTAAACCATTATACTATGTTTCGATTCTATAATAAAATATATACACTTAATATCAACGGTGTTTTACCAATTGATGTAATAACCCTCAAAATTTAAATTGTTCGAAAATATTATATGGTGAGTTGCGTTATGAATCTTAAAAATGCACTCCTGTAAATTCTCATGTTTGCAGATACGGGTTTATACGTAGGAGTTATCGATATAATAGTGGCTTACATCAAGTGGCTGGTTCAGAATTTTTAAATCTAAAACAAATGTAAAATGTTGTTTCCCTTCAAAAAAGTGGTCAATTTATTTTTCTAATATACATCATTTGGCCGGGACCTGCTCTGTCATCTTTAAAATGAGATCCAATCGTTAAATTATTTTGGTATTTTTTGAGGGTTACATCGATTGGCGAAAACGCCGTTGATATATATTATATTACATCTAAACATACTTTTGTACTGGAATAAACTTTGCCTTATCTTATTTAATATCAAATTACCAACATTTAACACAAATCAAAATGTAGTCGGTGTATATTCGCCACTAGATATTTTTTTTTTTTTTAGGTGATGCTTCATTTTCTTATGTGAGATTATTAATATTCAGAATAAATTTTATTGTCAACCAGCTGTATATTAAACAATCTAGCTCACGTCGTTAGTGACACAGCACATTGTGTATAAAACAGTTACGGACATAAAATAAAATATCTCTTTTATACGGCCCACGCGCGGCACTGCGATAAATCAGTCAAAAATGGCGGGATGTGTGTGTATATTATTATAAAGCCAAAAAAATAATATCTGCTTTAGATGTCTTACAATCGATTCGTTGAACATATTTATTGATTTGGAATTCTTTCCGCCTGAAGCTATATATACATTACTTTTACTATGTGCGAAATAATTAAAATGTCGAAACATTATATTAAAGAAAAAACACTGACATCTACAAATTGATGTTCATAATTTCATAACGGTATTCCATAGTGACCTGTATCCTGTATCCAATGTAAACGTATTTGCAAATAGATGATTTTTTTTTTCAATACAGAAGTTGTACGAAAATCAGTTTTACAGAAACAATATTGATTAAAAAGCCTAAACGCAGTTTACAGTGGCGATGTTTTGTAACATTAAGTTATAACTAAACAAATAAAGATTATTTTAAGATATCGGCTGAGGGCGCTTGATGGAATTTCAATATCAAATTTGAATCGTTTAAATTTTGTACATTCAATACGTTTTGTAACTAGCGACCAGGGTTAGGCCTTTCAGCTTCTTCAGGCATTCGATGAATTCGAGTTCATCCGAATTCCTGAAGATGCGAAACCCGGGTCGTTAGTGACAAAACGTATAGAAATATACAAAAATTAAATAAAGATTAGTCGGAAAACGAATGAATATTCAATTTTTGAAAACAAAACTCATTATAATTAATTTGAATTAAGTCTCTCGAGAGAGTTTTATTAATTAATTTATGCAAATACTTTATCGATCATCGTAGTGTTTTTGTAAATACGCCCATATGACCCGAACATCATCAATTTAGTATCTTTAAATTACCAAATATTTTTCATTGATAATTTTGTTTTTCATACATTACGCGTAACTATATGCTTAGTCGTTCCTAGCACCTCATGAAAATGAACATTAAGTCATGAAAATCGGACGCCATTAAAAATAGTTCATGAATATCGGAAAACAGCTGTTTCGATAAATGTTACATGCGACCTCTATTGGTTCTCCTTTTAATTACTAATAAATTATTTGTATTTAGAATGTTTTTTTTGCCATCAAAACACTGCTGTCATTTTCCGCTTCGTTCTTCTATGACCGCGAGATAAGGGTACAACAAGAGATGCAAAAATAGCTTCGTTGATTGTCATTGTTGCTATTGGCAAAGTGAATGTAAGTGTCAACAATCATCTTGTCAACTGAAAGTGTTTCGCACTTGCCAGTACAATGCTCTCGTTCTTTGACACCAGGAATCTCGAACAAATAGTTTTTATTTTCTAATTAGATTTATCGTTTATCTTCGCGGATACCCATTTTAAGTCAATTGCTTTTAATCTTGTGGGAAGTGGACCGCACGTGGAGCCTTTGTTATTGCTAAATTATTATGTGTAAGATTGACGCTCTATAAACATTCGCGTATCCTTCATTATAAACGGCGTATTATTTCGGAATTAGTGGATGAAGGGATTAGCATCACAGCTGTTCGATGTATTGTACATTTCCAATTTTCGGTGGCCTAGAAATAATCACATCGGTCTATTTAAAATATAAGAATCACAATAACGCGTGTTTTGCCTCCAACAACACATCGTCATTTTTTTATATAGTAATATTAACTGGTAACATAAGCAAATGGAACCAACATGTCCACTGATAATTTGTAGAATATTTACCTATTCCTAATGTATTTTCACAAATGGTTAAGAGCACTGGTTGTATGTGAGTCAATCAATTTCTCCTTTTAAAGAGGATAGAACATATGAACTCCCAATTAAGGCATCTCAATAAAAAGTTGTTCAACAAGAACTGATTGCTATTTAGTCGCTCAATCTTTTATTTTCGGATAGAAAAAGTATAGAAGTATGAAACTATGAAATATGATTAGTAGCTAGATAATCTCTCGCCCTCTCAACGGCGTGTTTCAGAATTGGATAGGTTGATTGTAAAGGTATTAAAACATCAGTCATCCATTACATTCCGTTCGGGGACTCGAACTCATGATCACGCAAACTTGTAGAGCATAAGCCAAGAGCGTTGCATTTCGGCTGAAATCGACAATTCTCGAATGTGCTTATTTATATTTTAAAATAGATAACTACATTTCCTTCGGAAATAAAATATACTAAAACAATGGCCGCCTACAACATTTAAACTCTGACAAGAAAGTAGGCGGACGGAAGTAATCTAGTCTAGGAGACAAATCTAAATTGAAACAGATTAACAAACTGAACCATAGAGTGAAAGAACCCTACAAAATTGCAGTATTATAGCTGACAGTAATTATTCTATTATGCTTGTTAACATTTTTTTTTCGGAATGCATTATCATTTTTACAATAAAAAAGTCATGCTATCTCAACTTAGTGATATAATATAATCCTTTTTATTTCAATAAATTTACAGTACAAAAAACACATTACAAATTTGGAACGCATTTTAATTAATACAAAATAACAAAGACTCGCCATTTAAAGCCCTAGATGGCGTTTGAAGGTTGAAAAAGAAAACTCTCAAATTAATGACATCTGTTATTTTAAGGTCATAGTTGAACCAATCTGTCTGATACCGAATTATGTAATAGAGATGACAGCTGATATTTTTTTTAATCAATAGAACTGCAATACCATATATGATGAAGTGTCAAGGAATCTCAAGAAATATTCCTTTTTCCAATTATATTGTATTTAATCACAGTTTTTTTAATAAAAATAGCGTGTTAATGATTGTTTTATCTGATAAAATCAATGCCATTTGACAGTTCCCTTGGTTTCCTTAAGCTAATCACCCAGTACCCACTATTTATTAAAAGGGTCGAATATTTCCTGTAACGATATTTAATCGTTGTCTAGGGTCTAGGATTCCGAACTCACACTGAGAAAATAAAGTTTAACTATAATTTCGGGCAAATTGGAAGCTTTTTATCAATCCTCGGAAATATTTTTATTTCTGTTTATCTTAGTACGAAGGATTAGAGCACCTCTGGACATTTTATGCTGGGGAATTGAGAATTTATGTATGAGAATGGGACGCACAAAAAATGCGCTTCTTTTCTGGCAGTGCACGCTGGGTCTTGCGGGCCGTATATAAATAAGTAGGTATATGGTGGAACGTAATTTTCCAAGAGCTAACACTCTAGTCATGAGATTAACTATATTTTTTTATTTAGAAATATCTAAAATTTATTATTTTCTGGTGACTCAATAATCAAGATTTTCCTTGAAAATCTACGACCTTGAATATAAACTAAAAGCTTCATTGGCATAAAATGTTAAAAGATAATATTTTTTTCAATATATCCACATCCATAGGTATATTTTAGTTATCATATACTGTTTCCCGGACTTAAAATAATGTTTTTGCATCTGATGGTTTCTTTAATTACTTCATATCGATATATTTACTGACATTTGGGCCTTGTAACTTTCTAGAACTGTGACTGTTTTTTTATATTTCTAATTCCTCGGTGCGATCTATTTATACGTGAGATAATATTTTAAATCGCTGATGTAATCGCTCGATATAGATATTATGCCATTTTGTTTTAAACAAATTTATTATTTTATATTTAACATTCATCGAGTTTGTCATTCACGAAACCGCTGGAATCTTACATAGAATTCTTAATTTAGCGGCTCTTGTCAAAGATATTCGATTATTATTTATTTGGTATTCGAGCAGTTGTGAATTAGGTATGTTGGTATACCAATTGCCACAAAAATTAACAAAGTGTTATTTTGCACATGTTTATGCATTTTTTAAATGCTTAGAAATTGAAAAATGAAGTATTTTTTGCCTTTTCTTTAAGCATGATTTGAACGTCAAAAAGTCCATGTCAGTGGCTAGCTGTCAAATTATGACTTGGTCGATTTTTTTATTAAATTTAATTTTTGCAAATTGTTTCTAAAATGTTTTTACAATATCGTCAAACTTAAAATATAATAGAATAATAATAAAATATATGATATGTACAATCAATTCTTTCAAGTTCGTCTGAAAGCATTATGTACGAAAATCGAAACATAATTTTTAATAAGAATTTAAGCACTTTTATGGTGTTCATATTCAATTCTTGGTGGAAAGGCACTATATTTTAAAAAATAAAACACAATTTGTTTGTACTACTTCCACATGTTTATAATGATCAAGACCGGTGGAACATGTGGAAGTAGTACAAACAAGTTGTGTTTTATTTTAAAAAATAATTTAAGCTGCGAAATTTTCGACCATAAATAAAAATAGACAAGAACATTATTATTTCTAATATAAAAGATTTATTATAATATTTGTGGGTCTAGATACGTATCTGTCTTTTGGTGATATCATGACGACATAATTCAATATATTATTATATACAAAACCGCGTTTGTCACAATACACAGACATAAATAAGAATACATTTTATTTTATTTACAATTATAATTGTGATACAATACACAGACATAAATAAGAATACATTTTATTTTATTTACAATTATAATTGTGATATCATTGTATCTAGGAATAAAATAAAGTCGACTCAAGGTTTTTTAAAATGACATAATCTACCCGGCTGCTTATAATTTGCCAAGTTAAAAACGCATTTCATAAATTATTTCACATCGCCTTTTATGGTATAAAAACAGGCGTACAAAGACCAAGAAATAACTTCAAACGCGTCTCCATAATATAGAGACGCGATCATATTATGATGTAATTTATGACAATGTACTATTTTAATTAAAATTTATGAATTCCTGTAGGTAAATACAGTAGCGCCACTAAAATTTGGATGGACCCCTGTATACAGTGAGACTATTTATTAAACAATATCGTCGTTGTTCTAGAAAAAGACACTAACTGAAAAATTCTAGTTTTGAGTAATTGGGCTTTGAAGTTGTCAAATGTTTGAAATGCAATACATATTTGATTTTTTTTGATGGTACAAAATTGTTTCTAAGTAAAAAATTAATTTATAAAAATAAGAGTATTCTTCCATGCGGTAGAGTTTGAAATAAGGAACCTTTGGTATAACTTACTCAATATATCATTTTTTCGATTAAGTGTTTTCTTCCAGAACAACGACGATATATTCATTAATCACTTTTCAAGAGTCAACGGTCAATTCTTGGTGGAAAGACATTATATGCGGTGATATGCTGCTATGGGTTCGCACCCCCTCTGTCGAGCCGGTTGCTAAAATAATTTTGATTCGGAGAGCTAGTTCTTAAAATACGATTTTTTTAACAATCGAATTTGTACACGATCACAATACCTGATCCGATATGGATAAAGTAAAAACTTGCGACCGTTAATATTAAGATCCTAAGAGAAATTATTAAGTTCAAAATAAATGTATTCAGAGAGTTCAAAATAAATGATTTCAGAGATTATATCAATAACGTTTTAAGAGATAATCGCGATGAACTTCCTGACAAGGTCAGAACAGCTAAAAATATTATTAATACAATTGCAATAAGGAATAAACTCTCCAGAGGCGAAACGAGGATTTTTGTTAATGAATAGTGTTTGTTCAGAAAAAAGGCAATTTCATTTCACCACTACTGATTTTGTAGATAATATATATCTGTGGCGTTATGACATACGTTTATGACAGTTTTACTTAAGCTTACTGGAGAATAATTATGAACCTTGGTAAGTTATCAAAAATTCAAATTAAATGAATAATTAATACACTTCTTGAATGGATCTTCTACTTGGGTAAAAACTTTAATACCGAATTTTGCCACCAAAGTATGTCAAATATTTTATTGTGACAATAAACCCAATAACGTTGGCTATTTTCTACAAACACGTAGGTATCTCATTTTCGTTTTATTTGCTCAAAAAATGTAGAATTTTAATAAGCACATAGTCCTTCCAACACGTATCTCAAAATGTACCTGGTAACATCAAAATTGTAAGGAATTATTTAAAACACGTATCACATTAAACGTTAATATTCTATAATAAGTTAATAATATTGTTCACGAAATACTCTACTGTTTTCTCGCAATTCAAGATACAAGCTTACAAAAGTAAGTTGCGGAATGATTGAGCGTGAATTTTCATTTAAGAAGTAAGAGACGCTATCACAATAACGGACTTATCAACTTTTGCATAACTCCACAGACTTGATGTTATATAATAGTTCTCTGGTTTTATTTTTGAAGGCAGCGATTTTAAATGCTTAGTTAGGTACATTGTTTGTTTTAAATATTATCTGATGATAATGTTTGCTTCGAAATGTAAATTTCTATTGTTGGCGACATACTGAACGCGAAACAAGTACGATGAGCTGAGGCGGTTGGTGTCTATTAGTGGTGGCTTACTGTGGAAGCGTGTTAGAGTAATTATGACTGTTAGATGTACGATCTCTTCGATGTTTCGTAACAAGAAAATTATTTCTATTATTGTTAGTTTAACTGTTGCATTGAAGTAGGGTGACAATACCAACCAGCCGTTTAATGGTCACTGATGCGTAAATGACGTCTGAGATGTATTTACACGAGAAAAAAAAACAAGAGAAGTTTACAATTTTTCCTGCTATACAGCGAATTGAACAAGTGTATTGTGTATACATAACTCATGATATACACTCATTTATATTAACTGTTGTGTCCATATTATGTCCGCAACACCTCGAAGGTTTGAAGCTTCCGAATTGTCAAGTTCTTAAAGTATAATGAAAAGGATTTTTTTGATAATCTACAGTGGTTATAATACTCCTCGTAAGAGTTTGCAGGTTGTTTCCATATTTATTTATGCAACCATAAATAATTTTATATGTAAAGTGTCATCGTCGAAAAGAAATTATTAATCGATTATTATTTTTAAATATATTATATTATCTAGAAGATTTACCACCGAAAAGTTTAGCATTTTATTTTAAAATGTATATATATAATACGTTAACAACATTTTAATATAACTTTACTGTTTGTTTGATACAATCAAATTTTCCGAATTATTTCAAATCAATTATCGAATAGCTTTTCATTATCTATGGTAGTTTTATTATTGTTCCCATTTTGAATGTTCGACATGCTTTCGATATAAGTGTTTTAAAAAATCATTATTATAATATAATATTAAGAGTATAAAGTCACAGTTAACGAATCTAGTGTGCTGTATGTTCTAGCAAAGTGTTGGTTTATTTAATATTGTATTATAGTTGGTAGAATCAATACGATCTTTTATTTAAAAAGTCATTTGGTCACCAGTGCTGCGATTCAACCTTCAAGGATTTCTTGTTTTTATTAGACGGCTGCTTATTAGCTTATTCAAAGAAGATAATAAGACATTGTAAATATGGGAGCACGATTTTCACAATGAATATAGATCATACAGAAAATCATCGAGGTAAACATTACTAATTTTGAAATACGATCATCATCTGCTATTTTTAACGAGAAGGTAAGGCCAATATTTCATCGTAGACGTAAAGGTTGTGTCGTTATAAATAATTTAAGAATGGTATTTGTAATTTAAAAGTATTAAAACATTTATAAAAAATCGCGACAGCAAATTTTATGTTCCTTTGCGATGCCTAGTATATTTTTGATTAATCAATATTATTTGAAATAAGTGAGAGGTATTCCAAAATAAATAATAGTGTCGAATAGATTTACAATTAAATTATTTTTCCGCATCTTGCCGTCATTAACACGCCGAAAGAAGTGTCTCACAGTTAAAATCTCAAACGTACCGATTGATCTTTATGTGGATGACAATTAAATCCCGAAGGAAAGAATGGCATTAGAAATTTAACATTGTTTAGAGACATTATATTCATTCCAAGAATTCCACCACGATTCGGCGGCATGATTATTTCTCTCATAAATATTACGATAAGTATACAATGTTAAAAAGAATTAGGTTTTTTGCGTTATTTGTCCATAATAATACCTACTATTATTTATTTGGTATTTCATTATTATGAAGGAAAGAATAATTATTTAAGGCTCCTTCATTCTTGACGGAATGTTTCCATTGTGATTTTCTTTTCAGTAATAATTTACAGAGTTATCTTCTTTACTAGACTTCCTTTACAGTTTATATTCCTCAAAGATTTCATCTTACTAATAATTGTATGTTATTCTATTTCAGGTTTACTGGGTTGGACCTATCCTCGGTGGAATCGGAGCTGCTCTGATCTACACCCAGGGTCTCGCTTGTCCACCACCGCCAATTCACACTCATACTAAATACACCGCGGCACATGGGGACGAGAAAGAGGTTGGTCTACCATATTAGGTACAGAAATAATTAATTTTAAATGGCTTGACACATTTTCAACTAACAACAAATGCTAACTGAATGCTTCACAAATACTTACATCGTAATACATCGTATTATTATTAGTTGTATTAGTTTTAATAATAAAAATAATAATAGCTTATTTAAAGATTTTTTCGTTGTAATAAAAGTCACGATTTCTTAGAATTGCCGACTACATTGAGATTTTAAAAAATGCTGGACAAAATATTCTATAAATTATTTAAAAGTTTAAAGAAAGTGCATTGACCATTTCAAATCTCAATAGTTGATAGTCAATGACTTTTGATAACAACTGGATATATCAGCATACTGTCAAACAAGCTCATTAAAAAAATAAAACAATTACAATTGCATGTTATATGCGGTACAATCAACATGTCACTTGATAAACTTCATTTTATAATAAAACGAGTATAATAGCTTGTAAAATATATTTATGACATTAGTAAGTAAAAAATATTTATATTTGTGAAAGATAATGAGACTTAATTCAAATATTATTATTTATTATACATGGTTAGTAAAGTCTCAGTTACAACAGCCTACATATAATTATTTACACACGTCTAAGAAAATTTAGCCTATATTTTTGTTTATTTAAAATATCTTCAATTGTCAGCAGCAAGGAATGGTTTTTATTGTTGTCTAAAATATTTATGATCATTTCAAGTATCTTATTATGACTATAACAACTTTAATTTAACAGTTCATTTAAGTGTATTTATTATTTTTCATCAATTTTATTACAAGCCCCAAGTGGAAGGTAAAATACTACCCCTTCCTGAAAACTCAACTGTAAGTGATCATTAGACTCTTTAATAAACATATTTCTCGATTAGAGTTAGTCCCATATATGACGTCACACCTTAATATGAGTGGAAGGGACCTGAATTAACTTCATAATTTGTTAATGAAGAGGGTAGTGGGATTGTAAAAAATGTGATGAAACAAATCATCTTGATGTATAAAGTATAATAAATACAAAACACTTTTTGAGAACATTACTGAATTGAAATTTTTTAAGATAAAGTTAAGGGATATTGTCGAAAATACCCAATATCGTGGGACGTCATTTATGGACGACCCTATCTAAATACTTTTTCAAAACCTACATATCTTATTAAATATTTCCTTTTAAAGATTCAAACAGTAAGTGAAATAAATGACATTCAATGAACTTCTTTTTAATGTAATTGAATCTGAATATATTGGTTTAATCACATGTTGTGCGTGAATCAAATTTAATTTAACTATTAAAATGCTAGTGGTTTTAACAGTATAACGCTTGAGTAATATGCTTTTTTATGACTAATTAAAATTTAGCTAATACATAATATTTACAAATGTTTTTGCAAGCAACCGATTGAAGTCAAAGTATGGACAATTCAGGAAGAAGGTGTAAGTTTTGTTATACACGAAAATCAGTAGCTTTTTATGATTTCAGCTTTATTTTAGTATTTTCGATATTACTGTGTTTTTGAATTAAATTTATTATTGAGAACATACCCAATTAAAAGGGAGATGTTTAACAATAATAAATCATTTAAGACATCGACTGAGGGTGCTTGATGGAATTTCAATATTAAATTTGGATTATTGAGATTTTGTACACTTCCATGTATTTTGTCACTAACGACCCGGGTTTCGCCTTTCGGCATCTTCAGGCATTCGAGCACACGAATGGACTCGAACTGAGAGACATAATAATAAATCAAATTTATTTCTTTTTTGGACATATTTATTTGGATATTTTCCTATTAATTTCATTTTATTTTTAGCTTTTTATTGACGCACAGTATATTAAGGAACCAATGTTTTAAATAAATATGTAGATTTAAAACAATCTTTATTCTTAAGGGTGATTGGAAAGGCTTTGTTTCGATACAGTGACATCTATCTGTCAATGATAAAGTTTTGTTAAATGATTTTGAAGTTGACAAAGAAAAAATTTCTTATGCCATCAAGTTCTGACAAATTGATTGGCGTACTTTTGAAAAATTATAATTTTTATAAAACGTTAATTTACTTTTATCTTATTATCTCTACAAATATGTTTAATTAACCATTAAAATTCATGCTTTGACAATTTTTCAAATTTTTATAAAATCTTGTATGTAAAATCCATGGCCCAATTTGTTGCTGTTTGTACTTGTGTTACAATACTTATTATGTGCCAAGACTAAAGCATATTTTTAAAATTTTCTTTCAGATGAAGAGACTTGATGGAAATGGAGGACGACACGACTTGCCTTAAGTGACATCTGTGGTTCATAGGCCGTAATATTGGAAAAATCCATTCAAGAAACGTGGATTCAAACCAGTTTTAATTTACATGAAGAAACTTCAACAAATCTTTTTTTAACGGTTAAAAGCTTATGATATCAGTAGGAAATCAACATTCAAATATAGCCAATTTTAAATGTTTCAAATTTGTTCATCGTTGATATTTTTTTATCAGAAATCTGTTAATATCTTTTGTGGTATAATCCATATATATATTCAATTTTTCAAGAGATAAGTTTAGTCCAACATATATGCTCAACGAGAAGGACAACAAAATATTAAGGCTTTTTTACATATCTTTAAACCAATCTTAGGCTATTTTTTGTGTATCGTTTTAACATTATAAAAATAATCTTTGGATGAATATCTAGTGTACCTACCAACTGCCATGTAGATTTTGCTTTGTTAGAATTTTCACTCGTCACTAAATTTAACATTTTTTCACAGATAACGAATGTGTCAAAAAATAATCGAATAGTTCTGGTTTAAACTAATATTAATATTACATCATGAAATTGTGCCTACCGACTGTCACGTATGTAGTTTGTAATCTATATGTAAGTAAATCACAGAATGCCTTACGACTTTAAATACTCTTAAGCTTTTATACATCACGAAATTAAAAACAATACTTTTATCAATGAGATCATATTTTTTTACTAAGAAATATTTTTCCCGAGAATGGAGCTATATTGTTTTTTTTTTTTATTTTATGAAATTCTTTATTATTGTTTATATTTAGTTAAATAAATATTTTATAATAATATACGAAGATGGTTAAAAACCAGTATATACCAAAGTAAGAATTTATAGCATATTTCAAACGTTGCTTTTGTATGAGAAGGTTGATGTAAATTTTTAAAGAAGGTTTATATTCATTTGTTATGTATAAATGATTTTTTGAATGTTCTTTTATATGTATACGAATAAATTATCATTGTGAGTTTGTCAGTGTCTCTGTGTTGTTTGTAAATGATAAAAATAAATAAAACTGTAATACAATCACATTCATATTTACTTTGTTTTTTATTCTTTTATCATTTCCTTCTATTTATATTATAAATTTGATTTTGACTGTAATAATTTTCTAAGATTGCTAGACAATTTTGATTACATTAACATTTATAAATCATTATTTTTAGGTAGACTTGAGTAATTTGTTTTTTTAATGTACCGAATACGAACTAGAACCTTTTTATTTTAATGTATCAAACAGGCATTAATTATATGATCATTTCTATATTTATTTATTACATTACATGCCATCATTTTAAATTGTTTAAGCTTTTGTGTCATTAAACATTAAAAAAAAAAAGATTTTTAATTTCCTATTCCTTTCCATTGTTTCAACATTTATTCCGAGATTTTATTAAACTTGCATTGCATGAATAAGGCATATAATTATGCGGGATCCATATCAATGATATAATGAAACAACAACAAATGTTTTAGCAGATTGAAAGAAAGTTTCCAAGCCAAATGCCTATCAAATGAAGCTGTGTTGTTTTTTTTAATTTAAGGGTGTGTATTGGGATTACCTTTCAGAGGTACGGACATACAGACTGGTGAAATTAGGAGAAATATTTCGCACCAGTACACATCAGTAGTAAGCTTCTTAGTCAAGAGGGGCTCAGAATAATAAGCAAACTGGATTAAGGCTCCCTTGGAGCATCTGAGGCACATGCCCCAACCAGTTCCATCACCGCTTTTTATAATTTTGGGCGTGATAACAATAGTTATTCTCATCCCAGAAATCTTGAGAAAATCAAACCACCGTTTCTTAGTATTTCGACATATGCATCTGTTTTCCAAGCATAGTATACAAGTTTCACTGAAGTTTTATGTAGTGATATCGTCATTTTTCTGGAAGAAGACACTAACTGGAAAATATTAGTTTTGAGTTATTGACTTTGAAGTTTTTCAAATGCTTGAAATGCTATTCTTTTTTCAATTAGTTTGTACAAAATTGTTTTTAAAGTAAAAGTATAATTTATAATAACAAGTGTTTTTCCCTATGGTATAGTCAAAATATGGAACATTTTGGTATGACTAACTCAATATGTAGCCTTTTCAATTTAGTCTTTTTTCCAGAACAACGACGATATCGTCTGTAAATATATTTTTTTCAGCTTAAATGATGAAAGTAAAGAGAATAAAAAGGGTTTTTTTCAAATCAATCTTTATTGCCCACACTACAAATATAAGTACTCTTTAAAAATAAAAAAATCTGTTAAAAACAAATTTAGGCTACCAATAGAAAAAACATAAAAAATATTTTCATCCCATAAGTGATATGCAATAATCTCTAAATGAAAGTGCAGAAAAACTGAATGCTCTCGTTTTTTGTCATTAAATCTATTAATGACTATTTCACCATTTCCCTACCCATCTCATACAGATAACCGGTGATTGACAACAAATTGTAATACTGATAAACTGAAGAGCATGTTCTTTGCATCCTGGTAGCTAAGTAAAAAAAATATCACGATAGAATGGATATTTGTTAATTTTGGAAAAATATATTTCACCAATGAAAACTTTATTAACATTTGAAATTTGTCTCGTAACACCTGTAACCTGAAAAAAATATGGGACATGAATTTTTATGTACAGTAAATTCTCACTTAACATATTAAATTTTGGTTTATTAAAAAGCCTACAGGATGTTATTGTATATACAGTAGACTGCTATGTACAATATATTAATTCTCTCTAGTGAAATTAATTAAAAAGACGTGCACATAGGTAGTGGAATTTGTTGAACATTAAAAATATTCTGATGCCTACAAAATGCATTTTTCTTCTAATATGAAAAATTCACATGAAAAGATTTCGCATCAGCCTTAATTATCACTGAATGTTTTAGTATTTATGTGTTAAAAATTGAAATTTTTACATGGATTCTGACAAATGGCGTTACTTATATTCTGGAACTAGTCTACTTGTGAATTTCAGGTTGTGTAATGAAAGAAAATTATTATCAATTAATAATTATGCAAGTAGGGTTTTTTTTTATCTGAAGTCAATAAATGTATAAATAAAGTGTAGTGAAATACTTTTTGCATACAATATTAACCTTTTTCCTCTCAGACTGCCCATACACATCATCATATTTCAAATGAAACATTAGCAGACTTTTTCATATAAATTAACTAATTTCATGATTTATATTTTTAAAACAGAATTTTAATATTGATATTTATTTTATTAAAAAAAACACAATTGAACTTCACAGCCTTTTAATGATTTACATTGGAGGTCACGAAAATGGATCTAGTATAGTTTTTTTCTTCAAATAACGAAGTATTAAATGAAAAAACATTATATTTCTTTTTTTTTTCAAATAACAAAATGTGAATAATTTCTATAAAATTATAAATCAATAAATCTAAATTATGCTATATTATACTCATCTTATTTTTTATTTGAGAATATTTGGAGGATAACACTTTTTTTTAAATTCAATAAAAAATAGAGCATTTTAGCACATTCTCTAATAAAATCCTTGAGAGAAAAAGGGTTAATTTTTGATTCTAAGATATCACGAACGGTGAGTTTTCTGTTAACATTTTTTTAATATAAAAATATTTCTATCCTCATGTTAAATGATATCCAACATATTTGAATATAAACCAATAATCGACTTTCATTATTAGTAACACGCTTAGTTATTATGTTTTGAATTTAAAGAGTAAAAAAAATAATTTCAAATCTATATTACATTATATTTACAATCAACAAAATTAAAGATTTTTTTTTAAAAAGCGGGTTTGTACAATTTTGGGAAATAAACAAAGGAAAACATTGCTATTTGTAATGATAAGAGTATTTTCACTATAAAAATCATTGCAGTAAACATGCGACGTTAAAAAACTTAATAGGAACTAGATATTATATTAAATTTTTTATTGAAAATGCTTAGGAAAATTTTCACTAGATGTCTACCACCGAAAATTGTGCAGCATATGTAAAATCTTATTAACGTGAAATCGCGTATCGGAATCCATTTGACTAAACGTAAGTGAAGCTTATAAATAAATGTAAATCTAAAGTATAATAAAAACGCATGCAACACGAAACTGCTACAAAAGTAATAGTTATTAATGAAGATACAAGATTGTCCCATTGGTCATTTATAAAAATGTCTTCGATTATCAAGAGTTTCTCATACAAAAATCTCTTTCATTACATGGGGTTATAAAAAGAAAATACACAATAAGTAGATACATAGTCAATTTCTGGTATAAAATCGAAATCGTTGACTTGTAACACAATATTAACATAATAATAAACAATTCAATCTTCAAATAGCAAAGAGATATTTTTAAATTCTTTCAATCAGAAAAACGACTCTCGCGTACATAGATAAATCTTTGATAATTTAATGCCAAACATTCATGAAATAAAACCAATAGTATGATGGTCTTCAAGTCAATGATAAATTAATTTATATATTACGTATCTATAATATCGTTTTCATCGGGAGACAGAACATCTTCTTGGCACCGTGAAGGCTTAGCAGGTTCCTTGTCAGGTACAGCAGCTTTGACGGCAGGTTCCGTTACCAAAGTGTTTTTTTCTTCTGACGGAGCGCACTCTTCAGTTATATCGTTAGGGGCAGATTTTATTTTCTGCATGTCAGGTTCTTTACTATTTGATGGGGTGGCCGTCAGGGCGTCAACAGGGTTTTGTGCAAAATTGGACTTGAGAGACGAGAAGTCTCCGCTGGCTGGTAGTTTAACGCCAGCTTTCAAAACTACAGCTCCATCCTGGCGTTAAAAATGAAAAAAAAAATGTATAAGAAAAAAACTTACTTTTATAGTAATTATTTGAAAATATAAATGAAAAATAGAAAGTTTTTCCTACTTTTATCTCCACTAATCCTTTTTTAGCCATAGCATCCACTTCGGCTTTGGTCATGAGGATCTTTTGAACTCGAACAATCTTGGGGCCGATTTTCATTTGGGTGAGTTGCGTACGCGGTGGCATCGGAAGAGGACGAACCCCGGGAGGTAACGAGCGAACCATTTCGGCGGAAACCTATGAGAAACAAAATAAATAATGTTTTCTACCATTTACGGTTAGATTTAAAATTGCTATCTAATATATTTGAAAATAAATCTTCTAAGTTACCTTTTTAAGAGTTTGGCCGAGAGGACTCATATGAACAGTTTTTCCAGTTGCGGAAACTGATTGAACTACACCTTCAATCTTTTGGATTCTCATTGGTTGACTCGTGGATGTCTCCGTTGTCGCAGAAGACAATTTTTTCCCCATCATTACTAGAGATGACTTTTGTTCTGTCTGCAAGAAAACGTTTATATAAAAAAAAAACATTATTTATATGCAGTTAATAACTTCTGTAGTATTTTCCCATAACTGTATAAAGCTGAAGTGGAAATATTCTGGTCTTGGTAAAATACAATATATTTTAGCAATTATGAAATAAAGAAACCTTTCCATTAAAAGATTTTTGGTAACTAAGCCGACACCTGATAATAAACAACTGTAATGGGATTGTCGCTCGCTGTACATAACCCATACAATATTAAACATATCGACCCCACGTTAAAAAAATGTGAAAATGAAATTACATGTCGTTTTCTGGGTATCATAACATCACATGTCGGGAATACACAGATTTTTTTCCTTTTTAGTTTTCATTACTTTTGTACTTTAGGCAGCGTCATTTTTTATAAAGGCGTCAACTTCAGTTGGCCCCTTTTGTTTTCTATATAGAATCAAATTTAGTTTTTTACAATTCTTTATTCAATCAAATATGCTTTTTCATACATTAAAATTATTGTAAAATACACCCACTAATATAATATACGTAATTGGACCTGAAACTCTATTCTCCAACAAATTTTATTTAGTTTTATTGCATATGAATTATAATAAAATTTGATCAAATCAAAAAATATGTCATGAATGACTTCTTTAAGGATTGCATCTTGATTCTTTTAATTATTACGACACTTAAACATTGATGAGTTTTTAGCATAAAAGATATAGTAGTTTCATTTCAGAAATATAATACATACCTGTTTAGGTCTGGATAGAGAATCATTTGCAGGAGAGGCAGGTTTCACAGATTTATTCAAAGGTGGCCTTCCCCGTGGTCGTTTTACATTAGGAGTGGTATTCCTGCAATAATTACACCACAAAAATTATTTAAGCCATTAGTTTAAAAGTGGACATAAAATTAAATAGATGATTTGGATGGCAAACACATACAATTCCGGTAAAATTCCTTTATTCCTAGCTACCGCTTCCACCCGAGCCCTCTCTTCCAATTGTTTTTTAGACGGTCTCCCTTTAGGTCGGGGAGTCGTGAGAAGAGACAAGTTATCGGTGGCAGACATCGAAAGTTCAGAAGGTTTGGGCGTAGTTGCGACTTTAGAAGTGTTGGGTTCTTCTGCGATTGGAGTTTTTCGAGGACGACCCCGACCTCGCTTTCCTGATGGTAGTGGTGTCGATGAAGATATCGGCATCAACTGAGTAAAAAAGGCAAACAAAAACATTTTAATATTAGGTCAAAAAATGTAGTGAGATTCAAAATGTGGTTTTTCTAAACATAACGCATAAGGCCTTCTTTTGCTTGAACATCTAATTGAAAATTATCTTAGAGCAACAAAAAACTAACCACTGTTAAAATACTCCAGACATAGCCAGATCACAATCAACGTCTTGTTAAACACTTGTTAACATCTCTCTCCCAAGGAAAGCTTGCCTATGAACAACAAAACTTTTTAGAGTTTTTTATGAAGTAACTGTTTAACGAGAGCTGGCAGTTGATTAATTACTCGTGTGAATATTTTCAATAAGGCATTTAAGCCGAGATGTAAAAAACAGTACACCAAATGCACTTCATTTGGGAATAATCTGAAAATGAAAATCGTGTATCCTTCATAACAGTACTTCCCAAACTATGTATGGGCCATGGGCCCCTGGGGGTTCGTAAAGCTTTTGTGGTGGTCTGCAAAATGTTCCAGTAAAGATATAAATATAGATATCAATATTTTCCTTTTACATAATATTTATACATACTTTATATTAGAACCTATTATTCGTGATTTTATTAAAATTTTGTCTTTGATGCAATTGTAGAATGCAGGTGTATGTATAAGTATTAATTTTCTACCTTTGCAGGCGGAGAACGAGCGTTGATTTCAAAGTCATCTTCCATATCCTCCTCTGATTCTGACTCATTGTAATCGTCATCTGAATCGTCGTCAGATTCGTCGCCTTCTCGAGTGAGACGAGACCGATCTCTGATCATGGCCGCGTAATCTTTTATTTTCGAAGGGCGGCATGAGCGTCGGGTAGGCGCCGAGTCTTCATCGCTGATGGACGACTTTCTTCCAGAGTCCTGTAAGTAAATTTCAAAGTAATCATCGTATGAAAACATTCCAATGTAATACCGCTGCAACTAAATATATAACAAGATAAATATATTTATTGGTAGATAAGTTTAATACCTCCTCTTCGCTCTTAGCATCACCAGCGGAAGGTGACATACTACAGACATCCTCCAATTTTGTTTCACTCGGGCTGGCCTTTGATGCAACCGGTAGACTTTTATTCTTTTCAGCATCCCTGAAAATTCATGAATATCTGTCATAAAAATTATGAAAACAGTAAAAGAACTATTTTTTCGATACAATATTCGTACAATAAGGTACTTCATAATACATTTTTGCATCACATTCTTTACATATCTTCACCTATAGATTAATTTTTCACAATATATTTTAATTAAACATTTTTATATAATAGATAAAGCGGAAAGTAATAATAATTTTCAAGTCTTATGCCATGAAACCAGTTTGTCGGCTGCCATTCGTTTTATTTTGAAGTTTGATTCGTCACTATACTGTTCTTATCTAAAAATGTCAAGGCCAGAGATTGAAGAGACTCATTTGCGATATTTTATACTGTTTTTGTTCAACAAGGTATTGCATTCAAAAGAAGCTACACATACTATCTGTGGATAAGAAATTTGGGTTCCACACGAACTTTCCCTAAGGGCTATTGAGCAATGAATAACCATCAGTTCGTTTCTATTGTCCAGACGTGAAACAGAACGATTGTAACTAGTGATGATAAATGGGCCCTGTACAATAATTCTATTATTTTACAGAATAATATTATAGTTTTTTTTTAAATAACTGTTTTGTATGTGAAAAAAAGTTATTTCTTTCCTGCTTTACCAATTATATATTTATACATTTTTATTTACCTTTTTTACAATACACTATTATTTACATTTTACAAAATAAGAAGCGATGTACATTTAGTGTAAACAAGATCAGGTAGCAAGGTATTATCTATGGTTAATACCAGTACACTATGTGTGGACCAATTCCGAATATAATTTCAGCGGTGAGCTGGTGAAAATGTACTTGCATATTATGATAAGAATGTGCTTGGATATGATTTCACCGGAACACCAGTGAAAATACAGAATGGAAAACGAAATTTTAGAATTCCTACTTGGAAATAATTTCATTTTACAAACAACAGAAATGCAATTTGACAAATTATTAAAAAAATACCAACCTTTGCATAAATCCTTTTTTGACACTTATAGATCCATCATTCTTTTTAATAATCTGCGGACTCTTGAACACTTCACTACTCTTTTTAAGTGAACCATCATAACTGCTGCTTTCGCTCATCTTCTTTCTGTCTTTATCACTTTCACCTTTGCTGCTATTTTTCTTGGAATCCTTGTCATCGTAAATTTTGGAGGAGTCATGCTTGGCGCGTATTTTCGAATTGATATCATCCTGGTCACGTTTCGAAGAAGATTTAGAATCGCGATCTTCATGCGCTCGCTTATGAGTGGAGATTCGCGAATCCCTGTCATCGCTCCTGTGACTGCTAGACTTTGAATCTCTGTTGTCGTGGTCGCGTTTCGTGGGACTCAGCGGCTTGCGCGATAAGAAACGTTGACTCCCGCTTATGTAGCGGTCTGACGCACTCGAAGACTTAGCCACCTGATAAAAAGAATCACACACGGATACCGGTTAAGAAAACTTCTCTGATTCCATGAAATATTTAAAAAAGAAAAAGTTGAATTTCAACAATTATACATTTTATTGTCGATTGTGAAATACTGAAAAATAAAAATATAATACCTTCTGCAACTCTAATAAATCTTTTTCCAACAGTTTCAGTGATTTTTCATTGGTTCTGGAAACAGGCGGGGCAACTTTTTCTTCATTCCGACTCGAATCAGAAGTCTTAATAAGTTTTTTGGTCGTATCTTTGTTACTTGCGGAGGACGAACTGTTATCCTTCGATGTATCTTTAGCGGGTGATAGTATTTCAATCTTTTTTATAATAGGCAAGACTCTAGACTGCTGATTCGATACAGCGATGGGTGTTTTAGTGACGACTTTCTGAATCTGTCCAGAACTCAGAACATGTTTCTTTTCAACGGACATTAATTTTTGAGATAAATTATCTTGCATCGCTTTGATGGGAATGGGTTTGAATTTGTTTTCGACTTTTGGGATTCCTGAAGAAATTCTTTGTTTTTCTTTTAATTCTTCGGCGAGTCTCCGCTGCGCTTTAACTTCCTGAGCTTTTTGTAGTATGGAGGACTTTGGTGGACTAACGGTGCTGGGAGTTAAAGCATTCTTCTGAACAATTTCAATCGGTTTTTTTGTAAAAACTTGTGTGGGCGCGACCGTTTTTAGTTCAATATAGGTCGGTTTCGAGTCATCTTCTGAAAAGAATGTTTCTACGTTATAAATATCATCAAACTACTGTTTTTTATATGATTGTTTACGCTGAGTCAAGGTTTTCAGATTTCATACTATGAAAGTACAACACAGTTTGAAGTAGCAAAAGTAATTATAACCACCATTTACATAATATAATAATTCAAATATTACCTGAATTATTTTGGGGGCTGTCAACAGGTTGCGGGACATTCATCTCAAATGACAATTCATCAGTTGGAGCATTGTTATGTTCTTCGACATCGACAACCTTCGATAAAAAAAAGGTATTTGTTCAGTAGTATCGTAACAACTTCAAAACGAGAGATAGTTTTAACATTAGGAAATAATTACATATAGACAATTGTTACAATATATATTTGTCTTGATTTACCTGCCTGTCTATCTGTGAAGCATTTACATTTTTAGTGGAAGAGCGTGAAATATGTTCTACTGAAATATTATAGTAATTTTTAGTTGGTTAACTTATAAGATTTTACATATCCGAGTGTCAAGTTATGAGCCAATAAAAACGCATATTATAAATACGATGGCAGATACAATTCTTTTATGAATTATCAAATTAAATTTTAATATTGATTAATAAGCAATTTCTACTACAGAACCAAGCCACATCCAAAAACCACCTGGTAATTTATAATAGTATAAATATTTACGGTAGCTTCTTGCTCATCCACTTCTTCCTCTATATCTCCCTCCTCATCTTCTTCTTCTTCTTCAACCTCCAATTCAATATCCTCTTTGGCTTCATTCTCTCCTGAAATAAATGTAATCGTTTAGTTAAATAACTATTAAAAAAAAATAATAACTGCATGATCACATATTTGTGTCCCAATAATGCGTAAAGAAACTGCCAATACTCACTTGCATCGTATGATGAATCGACCTCCCCTTCTTCCACTTCATCCTCTTCCAACTCTTCGCCTTCGTAGGATTGATTCATTTGAAGAAGTTCGGATTCGTCAACCTAATGAATGCAAATTAATCATAAAACAAATCTTCGAAACAGTTTTATTGAATACTGCATTTGTTTGCTTAAATAGATTGAATCTGCTCACTGACCAATCTTCCTTCAAGGTAAGTGATCTCGGTGAAGGGGTCACCGGGCATGGCGTCTTTGTGTTCGGTGTCAATGTGCAGGTCCAAATTCTCTTCGCAGGTGAACACCAATTCACACCATTCGCATATGTATTGCTCGCCTGCAATTGAAATTACAAAAAACTATCTCACAAAGAACACAGTAACTTGCTTCTTATGATTAACAATATTACAGTTGTTTTAGTTAAAACTACATTACATACAAGTTTCTACATACAGTTTTTGCAAGTATTTAAAAATGTTCTGTTCTTTGATTTGGATCATCTAGCCAAAACAAATAAAATACTAGTGTATTAAATCAGTGATCCCCAAACTATGCTGCCCCTCAGAGAGCCCGCCCTGCCTGTTTGCCTTAATTTATCTATCTGTATGTATGTAAGATATTTATATTTTTAGTATAAAACCGTAAAAAATGAAAGCCTGTTAATTGAAATATTGTTAGTTTATTTATACAATTTTATGTCCAAGGAGTAAAATTGTGAACCATTAAAAACAAATTTATTTGCCGTTTGTCTACCATCAAATCAAATTTAAACAATATATGTTTTAATTTAAGAAATCGACTGAGGGTGCTTGATGGAATTTCAAAATTAAATTTGGATTGTTGAGATTGTGTACACTTCCATGTATTTTGTCACTAACGACCCGGGTTTCGCCTTTCGGCATCTTCAGGCATTCGAGCACACGAATGGACTCGAACTGAAACTCAGTTCGAGTCCATTCGTGTGCTCGAATGCCTGAAGATGCCGAAAGGCGAAACCCGGGTCGTTAGTGACAAAATACATGGAAGTGTACAAAATCTCAATAATCCAAATTTAATATATGTTTTAATAAAGATTAAATGTTATTTTAATCAATAATCTCTGTTTCAAATTATTGATAGATTATTAAACTAAGTCACAATTTTAATACTAAAAACTAAGTCACACCCAAAAATGTTGAAAGGTGGCACTGTGATTTCTGATTATCCAAGTAATTGGTGTTTATTGATTAAACCACTAGAGCACTAAATAATGTCTACAAAATTAAGAAAACTAAGATGAGAGAGTAAAAACACAAGAACGTTGAAGGGACACAAAGATGAAAGTCCATCCTACCACACTATTTTTTTATTTAGTAATAAAACATCATTATTAAGCAGGCCTTTCTTCTGCCAATTGTATTTTTTACCATTAAATATATGTCTTAAAACAGAAAACAATTGAGTAAAAACTGTTCGCCATTTTTTGGTAGTTTCGCTCCTGTCAACCTAAGCCCCCCCCCCCTGTTTAATCGATACATATTTGGGATACCGAAAAGTATTATCAGTGATTACATTTGCTCAATTAATGGACAGTATAATACGACCACTAACTTCATTGGTAATATAAATAACTCATTCTGCAACACAAAATAATAAAGTTTTATTTGAAATCAAATATAAGTGCAAAATGTATTTACAATCAATGTGGGACTTGATATGCATGGTGACACTGTCCACATCCTCAAACTTCTCTTTGCATAGTGGACAAGTCAAATCTTGCGTCGCATGAATAGCAGAGTGGAAGATGAGATCATCCTGAAATTGAGAGAATACAATGGAGATGCATATTTAGTGACGCCATTGCTTTGTATAAACAATATTTTTTTTGATAGACAGAGATGACTACCTGCTTGTCAAATAGTTCATCACATTGAACACATTTGTATGAGTCTACCGTCTTCTCGCCTCCAGACTTAGCTATGTGTTTGGTACGCAGATGTCTAAAAAAATATACAAACATTGTTTTAGAATACAATACTGGAGAAAAAAAATTCATTGTTTCTCTACAAGTAAGATGTGTGTGAAATAGAACACTTTAAATTTTACCTCATGTAATGATGCGACATGAGGAAAGATTTGGGGCAAAATTTGCAAGGATACGGTCTCTGGCCTGCGTGGCATTGCAGGTGTCGAGCCAATCTCGTCGAAGAACTGAATGCTGGAAAGAAAAAGATCAGTTGTGAAAACAATCAAATGTAGTTAATATTTATATTTATATAAGCTTACCGATTGCTTGAAAATTAATGACATCTATTTTATTATGATATTTTTCCGCTTAAGAAGAACTGCTAAATTATTGAAAAACTATCGTTCAGATATTATTTTTATATGTATAAAAAAATCACTCCTCACAGAGAGGGCAGTAGTTACAGCGGAACGGCTGTTCTTGGCTGTGGTTGAGTGCGTGTCTGTCCAGTCCTTGCTTAAAAGCAAAGGTCTTGGGGCAGGCGTTGCATTGGAAAGGCTTTGAAACGGAATGCTTCCTAGCAACGTGAGCGTCCAGATCGTCGGCGGTTATGAACGATTGACTGCATTCATTGCAGTGCATTCTCTCAACGTTCGCATGGACCTGGAAATTAAAAACAAGACAGAGTTGTGTTCATTTATTTTTCATAAAAAATATTCAATCAGTTTGATCATATTGTTATTTTACCTTTTCATGTCGCCTGAGTAGAGTGAGTCTAGCAAAAGTCTTTCTGCAGATGACACATTTGTAAGGTTTCAACCCTGAATGAATCACCATGTGTTTCTGCAGGTCGAACTTCGAAAAGAACGATCTGTAAATAGAAATAAAGACTTTACAATAATGGCGCTATTCATTCACTGACAAGATGATATTGAAATCTCAACTACTAATATATGTCGTAATAAACACTGAAGGGTTACAGTATAGAGTCTATTCTAATGTGAAACATTTTACTTCATTTGTGCAAAGGATTCCATGGGTTAAATCACGCGTGTCGCTCTCATACTCGGTGCTGTGTCACAATATTTTTAGTATAGTTTACAACAGAAGCTAGTCGTGTATGGAACATTACCTTTCGCAGAGTTCACAATGATGGGTCCTCTCTCTAGTATGTTGTTCTTGGTGAATATCCAACAGTTGCTTGAGAGGGAATGATCTCAAACAATCAGGACATGGAAAGACATCCGTCTCCACGGTTTCCGGTTGATTGTTCAAAATGTCTTCCTCCTCTTCCACTGTTAAAGAACAAGCAGATTTTATACAGTGGACGCATCTTTACAATTAACAACATAGAAATGAACAGATTTATGTCATCGCTACAAGACAGTGATAAACAAAAGGTTTTCAACAAAATTGGAGCTTTCTGTAGAAGTCATCTTTCATATAAATTAATAAATCCAATTAATTAAATTGTTTGATTGGAACAGATTTCTTTGATCAATAATGTGCTAGTGCTCTTTCTTAAGATCATTGTGAATTTTCGGTAGTTTTAACAAATTCTGATAGGCTACATTCTTCTCAGTTGATATTGCCAATAAAATAATAATGTTAGGACTTACTATCTTCATCTGCTTCATCATCGCCATGAGCGGTGATGAGAAGCTCTTCCCCTCGCTGCGTAACTCTAATCTTGGTCGGCGGTTCCTCCGACTCGTCCAGGGAGATAGTCTTTCGGCTGCGTCGGGAAGAATTTGACGGAGTGATGATGACATTGGTCGAAGTGGTGTTAGAATCCACCGATGGTGGACGCTTTCGAGGTCTGCCACGAGCTTTAACCACTTTCACCTCGACTTCTTCCTCCTGTTATTTATCAAGTCAGTTAATATTCACGTGATAAATTTAATGCTGCAATTTAATAAGTGCGATTGATTTGCTCTGGAAAGAAAAAGACTGACTGACTCACTTTAATTTCATGCTTCATTTGAGACTCTCCTTCTTCTCCCTCTGAATATTCTTCTTCAGTGACTGTTATAGTCTGTTGTACTACAGGTGATAATAAAGCCTCAGGCACATGCTGAAAAAAATTACGCATAATGTGATTACAATCATGAATTCTCATGACTATAGACATACATGCTCGCAATTTTTATATAAAAGGCCAAAATGCAACAGCATATCAGACACCATTTGCAAAGGCTGTTCAACTGATTAATGCACTGCCCTAGGGAGGTGGAGATACGAACATTGCGTTTTTTTATTATTTAAATGTTTATGTAAATAATGTTACTATATTTTTCTATTCTGTTTTATTCAGTGCCATACAATTGTTTTTTTTCTTTTATGTACTCTCAAGTTTAAATCTGGCATTGGTATTGGCTTAATATGCTTTGTGTTGGCTCTCACACAATAAACAGTAATATTATTCAACCATTGAACATAATTTATTTTTGAGTGTTATTCACAAAACTGATCTTTATTCATTATAAATGTTATTCGATGCGTAATTAGTTTGTATTTATGTGTTGTATTGCTTCCATCGAAGCATGCTCACTTACCTTCATCATATCCCTCGGCCAAGGAATAGGATCCCTGAGATCACCGTGAGTCAAAAAATGCCTCAATCCCTCATCGGCTTGTTTGCAAATCTGCTTGAAGCGGTAAGATTGGTCCATAAAGTGACGACACATGCTGCAAATTGTACCTGGCATGCCGTCTGATGGAAATACCTATAGACAAAAAATCAATTACAGAATTCAACTTATCTACTGATTTGCCACAGTTTTTAATCCATTAGATAGATGGCATTGACAAGTTTAAAAAAAAAATAAGAAAATATAAAGATACTCATAAAGGCCACATGATCTATTAAGTAATTGATAATAATTATCTTTTGTATGTAACTAGTTCTTTGTAATTTTACCAAAATATTTCTTAGATACGATGTTCAGCTAAATATTCAATTGTGTAGGTGTCTAATATCGAAAACTAGCTGAATGCGTTGTTTTTTTAATTAGTTTTCAGTGCGATAAATATGCCATATTTTTTTTGTTCATCATTACAGTTAGCAATCAACCTTTTTTCAACCAACAAGGAATGCTTATGAATAAATTATTTTATATGACAAAACAAGCAGCGCTGCAAAAATAATTCTGGAAGATTTTTTATTAAGATTACCTATGAATACCATTTTATTGGTTATCTAAAAATCTATCAAGTTAGCCGGGTCACAGATTCATATGTTCTATTTCGTCACAAGCAATTTTGAATATTTGGATCAATGGCAAAAAAAACAGTCTGTTGGAGGAATGAGTTTCGAAAAATCATTTTAAATGATATTGGCCAATCAGGTGGTGTCACGATTCATACAATATGGAGGTCATTTACAGAAGGGTATTCCTGTGTGCAAAAGGAAACGGACGTTAAGTTTTAAAAATTGATGATTGAAAATGAGTTGAATATGCCAAAATAACTACAATGCAATATATGCACGAAGGAGAAAAGAAACCAGTCAAAACAATACTGCTGAATTAGTAAATTTCAAGTTGAAACATCACATTTTTTATCAAACTTCATGCAAACGGAAATCATGTTTTAGCTCTCCTGAAAAGTAATGATTTTGGACATAACGCCATTTTCTTTTCACACACAGATTTGTACTGTTTTTTAGTGCGCTCATTATCATATAGATTCTGTATATCCTGTAATAAACCTGCTGTTTTGTTTCATATTTTGGATTTTAGGATTGATTAAATATATTGACTTAAAGTAGTGCTGACAACTTAGCGTTTGTTGAATTTGGAACTAAGATAATCCATATTAAGGCTATTCCATAAATAAAATATCCTTCACCTTCTACAGATGATACCCTAAGCCCAGTGATGGATTTTCAGTTGAGGCCTTTGAATCTTAACCTTTCCAGGAGTAACTAATTAATTATGGCTGTGCTATGAGTGAGTTTTTTTTATATAAAAATTAAATTCACTTTTTTTTATCAAATCAATGTAATGGAAAGATGGAAATGTTACAAAAAAATCACACGCACATATTACTACACCAACGTACAAGTACGTCCATACTCCTAGAAAGGTTAAGGGCCACAAAAATTAGTTATTTAATGACCCAAATAATTTTAATTTGGTCGACAATATTTATTTATGTTTTACTTGCAATTCAAATAATATCGCAACAGATTTTTTTAATAAATAATTATTGCAATGTTTTTCAGATTGTCCTTTTATTGGAAAGCCTCCGTCACTCATAATGAGATATTTGTGATCAAAAATGGAGAATTTTCAATCAATTTTATATATGTAATAAATTTGGATTATTGGGATTTTGTACACTTCCATGTATTTTGTCACTAACGACCCGGGTTTCGCCTTTTGGGTGTGACTTAGTTTTTAGTATTAAAATTGTGACTTAGTTTAATAATCTATCAATAATTTGAAACAGAGATTATTGATTAAAATAACATTTAATCTTTATTAAAACATATATTAAATTTGGATTATTGAGATTTTGTACACTTCCATGTATTTTGTCACTAACGACCCGGGTTTCGCCTTTCGGCATCTTCAGGCATTCGAGCACACGAATGGACTCGAACTGAAACTCAGTTCGAGTCCATTCGTGTGCTCGAATGCCTGAAGATGCCGAAAGGCGAAACCCGGGTCGTTAGTGACAAAATACATGGAAGTGTACAAAATCTCAATAATCCAAATTTAATATTGAAATTCCATCAAGCACCCTCAGTCGATGTCTTAAATTATATATGTAATATTTTGAATAAATTTTGGGACGCTTTTTTGTTCCCTGAAAAACATGACCTCCAGATTATATTGCGCCTGAGGCCTCCCAAGTGCTTAATCCGCCACTGCCTAAACAAACTCCCCAGAAATATCTACTCTAAATAGATCTTTCATAGTATGAGTAAAAAATGATATCAATACATTTATAATATCGGTTAAAATGCTTTCGGAGAGCAAAACCGGCCCTGATCATTTATATAAAATTGCGGAAAGAGTTTAAAAAAACGTGTTCTATTTTTATAAATATAATGCCTTTCTACCAAGAATTGACAGTTAACACCTTAAAAGTGTATATTACATTTAATTCATAAATGTGCTTATTGGCCTTCTTCTAGAATTCTAGCGAATGGCGGTAATTTCTATCTTATAATTATTATGACTTGATCATATGGCTGAAACAATGATGTTTTGTTTTAATTCCTACTTTTACCAAAATGTCTGCCACGACAAACAGAATATAAGAGAAGCGTCTAAGCTATGTACGTGCAATACTGTTTCATATGTGGCAATAAAATAAGATAATTTGTATACAATTAGGTAAACATGGCGACAAACGATGCATTCTTTTCAATTTATAGCGACATCTTCCAACAATATAATGAATGTATAAAAAATACCCATTTCGTGTATAAGAGTTTCGATAATTTTGTCTCAAACCCTAAAAACATTCCTGCAATAATATCAATTCACCTATTCTAGATATGAACCGTATACCGTATGACCTATCGAATGCGAGTGGAAATATTCAATAAAATTACAATATATTTTTAAACATTCAAACATGGACGTTTAAGTGACAGCGTAACATATAAATTGACGATATTACCTCTATAGCGACACACGCCATTATTTGAAGAGGCAGCGGCACTGAGTTCTTTGCACGTACGGACCGATCGTAAATACTTGTCAAAGGTTCATCGAGTTTTAAACAAAAACGACACACGCGTTTCGAACGCAATATTTCTCTGCGTTTCTCCATTTTTTATGACTATTATTTGATCACTTCCATAAACTTCACACAATATCACGGCAACGAAGCGATGCAACGGAAACGATTTTGACAATAACAAGAAGACGGCTTGGTTAGACAGCGCCTCGGTGGCCAAATATCGAACTATTTGTCACGGCACCCTTTTTTGAAACATTTTAATAACTTCTTATGAAAAGATAGGCCAAACGATGAAAATTTGTAAAATTCTTGCTAGTAAATATAAAAATTCTCAATTATTTTACATCATTTGATCGATAAATGTGAATAATATAAAGACACTAAGAAAATATCCAAATAATTCGATAGTCACCAATGTTCCCATCAGATGGCAGGTCAACCAACTGAAGCTTGTAGGTCATAACAATATGTACGATGACAATGTAGGTATTGAAAAATGAATTTATTTGATAACTTACAAGAATAATACAAATTACATGTCGTAATCTGATTTCCAAAAATAAACCTCACTGACGTGTATATATATATATATATATCTTATCACAAATTTCAACTTTATAAAGTTTATAACGTATTTTCTTTCTCGATCATATTATTAAAAACATATTTTAAATAGGTTAAATATATAATCAATTTTACACTACTGTCATTGAAATAGTTTTAGATCGTATAAAAGGCCGGAGCTATTTTGCAAATCAACCAACTTTATTTATAAAAATCAATATTTTTGCACTTTTTCATATTCTACTCTCAGATAATGTATGTACGTATACGTACGTCCTGGCACGTTTGCACGTTTAACTTAATATCAAAAATTAGTTAAATGGTTTCTATCTATGCTGAAATGTAATATAAAAAATTGCTTCTATTGCACATATTTTAAATATCCAAACTACTTTAACCCTAATTTAATTCATTCGTAATACAATTCACATATATAATTATTTTCATTAATAACTTCAATAATGGTGGAAAGACATACTGCCAAAATAATGAAAAATCTATCCGCAGTACATACGCATTCCACAATTTTTATTTAATCAAAAGGACTAGTTTCGCTTAGCTAGTGAATATTTTCAACTCTTCTGATACAAGAAATATGTCAGTCATTTAAAAATGTTCACTGACAGAATGAGACCGATCCTGTTCAAATAAAAATTTTGACGAAGTACTTACTACCCACTACACGTGGTCTTTTTCGTTACCAAATTTTGATTCCCGGTTATATTGCATTGTCAGAAATATCACTAAAATTACATGTGCCATATTGAAAAACTATTTGATCGCGACAGCCATTATACTTATTAGTAATTTTCCTGTATTTATTGCGTAATTTTATACCGGTTCGCAAAATATTTTGAGCAAATGGCGGCCTCTTTGTTTGTACATAATATCATCAACTAAAACGTAATCTTCACTCCCATTAATGATTTACGGCATTCATAAATGAATAATGATAACGGAGATTATCGATAAAAATTACAACGATAACACGAGGTCGTTCAATTCAAGCTAGCTTTATGTAAAATACGGTTTATTTTTAATTCTATAGTTAATTTTGACGCCGAATTATATAAATATGGATTGTAATAATTATGTAAGCGCGAACTTTGCTTCGTCTAGTTTATTTTAAAACATTGAAAATACCACGAAAAGGGTGCCAGAACACCGTTCCATCTCTTTACATGACGAGCACTGTGTACAATTTATTGAAAATATAAATTTAGCTTACCTCATAATTCCAATCAAAGTTTATCGATAATGTATACCGTTGTTGATAAAACAAAATGTTATTAAAAATAAACAGTTGACCAACTATCACTTGGCTTTATTTTATCAGCATCAGATAAATTTTTATATATTACCACAAAATAAAATGGCTGAATCGTCAACATTTAATTGCTTGTGTCTTTGACGAGTTTGGCTTGTTTCGAATATAATACGTACACTGTATCCCGAAATCATGTTCACCGAATGAACATTTTCCGGCTATTCACGTGTGGTTTTTGTTGTCCCGTTTCATTTGATTATATTATATTTTTAATTTCAATTTTATTGTCACACAATTTACGCCTAAAACATTAAACGTAAGTACATACTTAGGTACCTAGTTTTAAATATCTGTAGCAATCATTTTTCTGAAACGGTAATTAGAATGTCAACAAATTCACTTTCTTCAAGTTTCCTCTTCTACCAATTCAAATATTGTCTATAACGAAAAAAGCACAATTTAATATTGATTTATAACATATAACATCAAGAGATTTGGTTAAAAATGTATATGTACTATGCTATATGGTTTTTTAAACTTCATTTTTCATCACACCCAATAAAAAAATCCCTTCCATTTGTATTTTTAGTCGTCCTCTTGAAAAAAAATCACTAAAACATAATTATATGTATTAACCAAAATATTTTTTTGTTACATAAGTATTATGCGGACACTTATGTATTTACAAATAGATTTATAAATAAAACAATTGCACATGATTATTTGTATATTTATTACAAAATCGGAGTGGATAAGTACATATTTTTATAAATTCTGTTTTATTAGATGTTGTTTGTTTATTATTTATTTAAAAATAAGAAATAATTTATAGGGTTCATTTAAGTTTATATTAATTTTTAATTGCGTCGGAGGAGGATACAAATTCGTATAAATATAACTGTTATATAAATTTTATCATTAGTCAGTTATAAAGAAACTAATATACAAAATACTTAAATATGAAAAGGATTTTATAGATATTTCAAGAATAAACAATTTTATTTTTTCTCTTGTTACAATCTAATAAGAATCTGGCAGAACTTTTTACAAACACGCATCAAAACAAGCTGAAGATTTATATTTGCTTAGATTTATAACTATCAATATAAACTTGATGAAGTCCCACTTTTATTATTAAAAGTGTTCTATTTTCATTGTTGTGTTTTATTTAACCTCTGAATTGATTCTGTCCCCTTTGTTGGTATTGATTTTGAGGAGGAGAAATCTGTTGAGTTGGTAGTTTTGTTTGTTTGTATTGCGATCCTGTTGCGCATGAGGTGACATTTTCAATTCCGTCACAGGCTTGGATTAGTTCGTTGTAAGCATTTCCTTCGCCGCAGTTGAGGAGTCGAGGCCTGGCATTTACGCAAACGTAGTATCTTTGGCAATCAGATGGCGACCTACGGAAATCAAAAAAATATTGTTAGTTTAATGCCATTCTATTCTGTTAAGGGTTTCGCAATGCTAAGAAGTTTGCTGATAAAACAGTCCTGATACTCAATTTTTCAAATCGAATATTTACGACCTCTACACCTAGTCGCATTCCTGTGCGATTAGAAAGCGAGTGCGATCGCTATTCTCCTTCGCTTCCACAAACACGCTTTCTCGCTTTAAAAGCACGCGAATAATCTAATCGTTCAGGAAAGTGCTTACGTTAAAATGCCGCTATCGAAGTCATGTGCAAGAATTTTCCGATAAACAAAATTTCACTCAAAACTGTTAAGCTTATTTGTTTATCAACTACAAACATATGTATGATAAGATTTACTTTCGTTTTTGGAGTAGTGGAATACCCAATTTATAGATTAAATAATTACGGCAGACTCCCCGATAACACGGTGGATAGGGGGTGAGCTATCTCGGAACGGAATATTGGGCCTACCGTATTCATACAAAATTAGAGCATATGCACAGGTGTATTTTAAACTGTAATCAAGGAGCAGTTGCAAATTTGATTGAAAACGAGTTTTCCGCAATCATGTGGTCGTCTAGTGTAATACCTACCCATAGTTTTTAAGTTTGTTGATGTTGAAATAGTTTACTGAATAATTTACTCAGAGAATTCGGAGTCACTAGACATAGCAATATTCTAACATGAGACTTCAATGTACGATTTCAAGAATTGGATCCCTGTCCGTTTCCTAAGATACCAGATTCCTTGACCAATTGGGTTCTTTCAACAAGAATTTACTTATAGATTTTTTACGTTTAGTAAAAATTCCCTAAGATTTGTTATTGGTTTTTATTAGGGATCGTCCATAAATTATGTCACACGAATGTGGATATTTTGGCCTCCCCCATACTATCTGCCTCTAAATTACATGCTTAAATCCCCCCTAAACCTTCAGAAAGACTTGAAAAAATGTTTAGAAAGAAAATGTCACATTTTTAACAAACTATCCGACTATAATATATGAAAATCCCTCTCTCCTTTCGAGCGTGACATCATAAATGGACGACCTCATCAAAGGCCGGCATTGAAGGCTGGTAAACTTTCTATCGGTTATTTATTCTGTAAAACGAATCTATTTATAATTCGCATAAGTTGAGATAATGAAAATTTACATTTTCCGTTAAATTATCTTTTCAAATCATTTTACCACGATAGCTAGTGATATAATTTATATTAGTACAATAAAATCAGAGCCCCGTGCAATTTATATAGGAATAATATTTTTTAAAAGAAAAACTAAAAAAACCTGAAGAATCTGAATTCTGAAGCTCCGAGGAAGGGATCGGCTGGTTCTGGTGGACAGGAGAATCCAAGGTAAGCTTAAATAAAAAGGGAATTTTAAATAAGTCATTTGAAATTTTCAGGAAAATCAAAATGCGTAGTCACTTTTAAAATGTTTTGATGAGTAAATTAATTAATATTATACCTTCAGCATCGCAGTCAGGCACTAAATCTGGCCAATCGCATCTGTAAGTGTCAACACTGAAAGCTAAACCTTCAGGACAATCGAATGTGAATCCACGTCCATCCACGCAGTTCATGAATTGGCCGCACTGTGAGGCGTCATTTCCCACTCGGAAATATCCGAATTGATGAGGACAGTCCTCTGTTGGGTTGGCTTTTTCTGAGAATCGAAAGATTTTGTTGTAAGATGGTTATTTATTTAAAAACGATAAATAGTAATAACAAAGAACCGAAAAAATCTGAGTTGTAAGTAATAATATAAAACATGTATGGAAGGGTAGACAATTGTTACAGTTCTAATGTTAAGCCGAATTGCCTCCGTCAATAATGATAATAAGAAAAACATTAAAAATATTTTTGAGGGATTCGGTCGTCACTTTGCGGAAATTCATTGTTTATATAAAATCAAAATTATTGTTAACTTTCTTATTTCACTGGTCACACCTGGTGGAAAACAAAGGACTTGCAACAAATTATTGATAACTTTTTTTTAATAATGATAATTTGAATTTAGAATTCAACATCAGAAGCATCCCATTTGAATCTGTATCAATTATTATATTTCATAGGCAGAATCTTGTTGTCATTGTCGCAGTGAAGAAAAAATGAAAATTATATGATACATTATGTTGATAATATTTTAGATATTATAGGTCTGTCGCTGTTAGTGCAAGTTTGGTTTGTTAGAAAAAAATAGCTATCTCAATTAAATACATCTGGAAATATTTAAAAAATTAGAGATGAGCATGTAAATTTTTAGTGATGTCTCAAACCACAACTCACAAAAGCGGGTATAAGTAAAATATAAAACAACATTTTAATTCCATTAATAGAGAAGAATATTAAATCAGACTCTCTCTTTCTTTTCCGATAAAAAATGTGTTATGTACTTGCATAAATAAAAAATATTTAATAAATGGTCCAATACAATAAATTTCTGCTCCCTCAATGTGACACAAGAAAACCATAAGGCATAAAACACCCATGACATAAGTCAGTGTAAATTAGAGAATTAAAATGTAGTATTTATTTTGACTGTAAAATAATTCCGCTTAAAAAAATATTCAAGGTTGGACGCGCATGAGAATGAAAAGTGTTTATTACGTATTATATTTGTAGAACGAAAATAAGTAGCGCTAAAAGTATTGAAAAAAATAATATTATTACGCGTCGCGGCTCTTCCAGCACAATCAACGTCGATCGGATACGAACACGGGTAACTGAATACTGACGCGTTCGTGTTGAACAATAGACCATCGGGGCACATCTTTTCTTCAGCTACTCCATCCTGCAAAAAAAACTTTCTTTAGTTATGTAACGTTTATTTGTAAGGTCGTAGAAATTGGCATCGGGTGTCTGAGATGGAAGATAGAGCTTTTACAACAATACGTTAATTGTAGCTAAATCTGTAAGCCTATTATTAAATTCAAAACATTTATTAGTTGCCATAGAGCAGTGGTACGGACCCCCAGGTGTCCTTGTGACTGCTGAGGGGGTCTGTGGCAAATTAAAAAATAATTTGGGGGTGCATGGACAACGTCGGGTTGTCCGCGAAAGGTTTAATATAAAAATATATTTGGGACACATTTTCATTATTATGAAAGTTGAAATAAAGAGCAATAAACAAATTGATATTGATTTGTTGGATGTTGAATCCTTTTACAAGCAGACTCACAAACTCAGATGAATCCATACTAATACAGGAACAATTTATGGTATTATCCACAAATAAGGAACAAAAACCAATGTTTGAACAAGGATACCACAAATTCTGGTTACAGAATAGATACCGATTTTATATTCTGTATTATGAGTCACTATAGAGAGGCTGTTGATTGCTTTTGCGTCTATTTATTTAGTTAAACGTGGATTTAGTGGAGTTATGAACCTGCTCATACTTAAAATGTTTTATTTATATTTATTTTTACATCACTATTTACGATTCAAGATATCAAAATTAATTTTATAATTTTTCTATTATGCAGTTATGTAGAGTTATTTTATTTGGGGGTTCATGGTCAGGTTTTTGCTTTAAGAAGGGGCCATGAGTATAATAAGCTTAGGAACCACTGCCATAGAGCATATACACTACAATTTTCTGTTTAAAACATAAAAAAACGATACATTGAAACGGAAATAAAAAAACAACAAAAAATAATACAAAGAACCAAGATATACATATAAAATATGTCAGATATTTCCAGTGAATTTAATAAAAAAATATCACGATCGTAACGAAAAATACTCATTCCAATCAGGTTTTGACAATTTTTATAATCATTCAAAATGGAGAGTTATACTCTTGATATCGGATTTTGTAATTTAATTCGAGAATATTTATTCATCCCCTTTTGCTAATAACTTTGTAAGCATTTTTATCATGTGTTTCATTCCACGATTCTGAAAAAGATTTTTTTGATGTACGTGTTTTTACGTAAATAAAATCTTTGACTTGTAGGTTTGAAAGACGGCGAATTACTCCATACATATATTAGTTTGTTAAATGGTGTTGAAAAAATGAGAGAAGGTCTATGAAATTGAAGGCTTAATGACATATTAGTTTCAAACTGTTACATAAGTAACGTCACATGAGAAATTTAATTTATAACTATGAGGGTACAGTGTAACAACTGTTTTTTGGTTTTAAAAATACATAATAATTATAAGTTTCGAACTAACGTTCGATCATAATTATGTTTGCGCGTATGTAACTTTCTTTATCTATTGATCAAATGCGTTTGTGTTTTTATTTAATAACATTGACTGCTGTCATAAGAGTTACAAGAAAAAAAACTAAAATAAAGATCACAGACTCTTCTTAAGAGGAATTAGTAGGTTTTTCTGTCATTTCGCGAAAATCGTTAATCGTTTTTCGTCGCCTAAAAAATATGAAACGTCGATATACAAATTTTTCCTTCTAAAAAATTCTAAAATAATGATTACTTTTTATTACTCTTATTATTTTTTGAGATTTTTTGATAAAAGACGTATATAATAGAATTTCTTGTTGCTCCATTTTTATCAAAAATATATTCAGTATAATTCTACTTTAATTAAGGTGGTTTTTTTCCCTTATAGTTTTAAGGATATGTAGCAAAAAACATGCTCCAACACAGGACATCATATCGTTTTGGTATTCAGACAGATGCGAGTGATACAACCGTTACGAGAATTGCGTTTCCTTATAGAAATGCGTAAATTATTATCTTAAAAATAACTGAAAGTATATAAATTATGACAACCATTTCACAGTTATGAAATTTCAGCTAACTTGTTCTAGGGCAGATTAAGAGTGATACTGATTTTTTTCGGTTATGAATAAGCCGTTTGATTTTCAATTGACCAATATATTAAATTTGGATTATTGAGATTTTGTACACTTCCATGTATTTTGTCACTAACGACCCGGGTTTCGCCTTTCGGCATCTTCAGGCATTCGAGCACACGAATGGACAGTCGGACTCGAAATTCCATCAAGCACCCTCAGTCGATGTCTTAAATTATGACCAATATATATTTACGACAGCTTACTTCTTGGGCAGCAATAATTATAATACTGGAATATTGCATGACAGCTGAAGACGATAACTTGTTTGGTGATGTCAACGCGTTTGCGCAATTTTCTTGCGAAACTTTTTGAATGGACTGGATGTGTGCATGCGCATTGATACTCTCAATAATTTAGCATCTATTTCAAATAATCAATATATCGTATTAAGATAGGTACACTAAGTGTTACTAGACTAGACAAGCCATCTGTACTTTTCTGTAAAGTTATTTTTGTACAGTATAAGACAAGACATTTTTAATGTTGACGTCTATTGCTATATTATATCAGGGTTGGGAACCTTTCCATGTAAAAAACCGCATACAATTATTTGTTATATAATAAGAACGTATCCAAGACACTTTTCTCTTTCTCGCTCAATCACATGTCAAGTAAAGGGTGCGAGTGATATGCGTGGGCATGCTCTTGTATCCTACTTGCTTATATACAAGTGAGGTTGTGCGATAGAGATAGAGATAACCCTATCACATGCCGCTGATAAGTACACCAGGCGCGTGCGATGGTTTTATCTCTTTCTCGCTCGATCACATGAAAAGTGAAGGTGAAAGCGAAATGCAAGGGCATGCGGCGCATGCTCTTGTATCCTTCTTGCTCATACCCAAATTAGGTTGTGCGATAGAGATAGTGCACCGCACGCCGATGAAGTACACATGCTTGTACATTGTTTCGTAAATTAATGAAAATAATGGCACTGAAAAATTGGATACAGTAAAAAGGACGCCCTTGAGAACCTAGAAGGTTGCAGCTTCCCTACCTCTGGTTAAGATCAATGGTCTTGTGAAATTACAAATATACCTTTAAAATACGAAGCTTACGAAAATATTTGTAATATTATTGAGGTACGAACTATTATTGAAATCTGGGGTAGAAAAATACGTGCTAGAAAAAGCTAGGGGACCATTATCTTAAATATAATTAGCACCCGTCGACTATCTACTCCTTAATTAAATCATGTTCACACTTTCTCTTCACATTCCTATATCATTAAAACAACATTTATGTACAATAATGCATTTATCAATAGTGTTTAAAATCCAGAATTTAAAAAAAAACGAAATTTTATTTATTAAATCTCGACCTTATCGAAATTTTAGTGGTTTTTGAATATTTGTAATAACAGGTATTTTGTTTAAATAGCATTAAAACATTTTTTTTCATATTTATAAACATTGTTAAGATTTAATGAATTAAAATTATTAACAATCATCACTTCGGTGGCAGTTATTTACGTGGGAGTCACATCTCCAATATTAAAATCCATTAGCAGACGTATAACTATGATGCATCTTTGAAATTATAAATTCAACATATGAAAATTCCACAAACATTGTAATTATGTTGTAATTGCATAATTTAAATATTAGCATAATAATTTTATTTGTATTGCGAATCTGTTACAACACCACCTGTCGGGAAATTACGTAACTAAACCCACCATTTTCAGTGAGTTATTTTTTTATTCCTTTTTCGAATTGTAATAATACAATTATTGTATTATTGCAAATTGCAAATACGAAATGTTATTCGAAGAATTTGTATGATGAAACAATACATCCAAATAAATGGTGTTGTAATTATGTAATAATCGTTCGTATTATGTTATATTGATTATTGTCAAAATAACGTAGGTTTTTAATTTGAAATAGTTTGAGATAATTATTATAACTTCTAAATTAATCACCAATATTTAAAATAAGTAATTGATTACCAATTCAATTCCAAAAAACTAAACAGAACAAGAAAAAACAGTACAGTTCGATAATAATATTTTTGTCCTATCTGTTATTTATTGAACACATAAAAAAATAAATAATGTATTTATTAATTTATATAATATTTAGTAATTTATAAAAGCAAAAAAATATTATAAACTCTAATATGCAATTAGAATGTGTTTACTGTAGATATTAAACACAAATATTTGCAAATGACCATACTGTTTATTTCATATAATACAAGGCATTTTTTTTATAAACATTAAAAATTTGTTTCGAAAAAGATATCCGATTCGTCAAAAATTTTGAAAATCGGAAAATCATACGAAATAAACTCGATGAGAAGTCACGCATGTCTATAATCATATATGTTCAATAAATTATAGATACGACAAACATATTATTTTCAAATTGTTCTGTTTCGTCAAGTTCTGTTTAGTTCGGTTACCATTTAAATTTATCATCGTGTTAAAGTTAAGGCATTTTTAAAAACATACAAAGGAGTACTTAATTGCTACAAAGTCAATGATGCTTAAAAAATAATAATACTGGCAAGTTACTGATCATTATGCCTTCAACTAATGGAGAAATACTTTGAGAAGGTCAAAGGATACATACTGGAGAAGGCCATATACTAGGATTTGTCAAGAAGAAGCTTCCAATAGATAGTTATGTACTTCCAAAATCTCGGCATCCTATGGACTCTATGGAGGGTGAGTATATCTAAACTTGAAGAAGATTTTCCATTAAATGCTGAACCTCCTCTTTTACTTTCTGTCGCCATAGCGCATGAAACAAAATCTCGACGGTATTCCTTAAGTTGTTACGCTGCGGACTACACCATGCAAGCATATTATGAAGTCGTAGCGGGTGGTGAGCACACTCTAGGAACTTTCGTAGAAGAGTTTTTCATTTAATAAAAAAAAATGTCGATTAAAATGTACCTACATAATAGTATGAACTATAAATTATTAATCAGTCCTATAATTTCGTCAAAAACTTAGATAGTCGTAGAGTCAATATCTATAATTTGTACATATCTACTAATACACGAACCTATTATTACAGTTTTTTTAATTTTCATTAAAAAAAAACATAATAAAACCTGCTCTTGCATGATAAATACATTGAATTTTATTTGATGGGAAGGTAGGTAGTTTGTACCCAAGCCGGCGTGACCAATAACTAACACCTAGTTTTTTATAATAGACACTCAACATTCATTTATTAAAATTCTTATTATCCTGATATTAATACTTATCAATGAATGTTCTTTTTATTAAATTGTGAAATAATAATGTGGCTTTAGACTTCTTATAGATGCTTCTCAAACTGATCTGTAAAATTAATACGTGTACATGATCAAGAAAGGGTGTTAAATGTCAAATCTATGGCTACGCAAATTTGTCACTACAAATTTGATCGCATATTAAGCTTTTTCAGCCGTCGCTACCTCATGGTAGCATGGCTTCATGGTCAATTAGATTAATCATTCACACTCTCAATCTACATCATTTTCCATATTAATATATTGGTAGAGTTGCCACTTTATACCTTTGTACTCCGGCTCTAGGATTTAGGATCATACACTGACACGCTCTGTGTATTATACACAAAGTGAAAAGTAGTAAAAAGTTCAATGCTATAAAGCGTATACTCTACAGTAGCTTTTAGCGTATCGCATAGTTTACGCGATTCCCCTCCCTTAAAACTTCTAAGCAAACCGCCATTGTCAACTTATTTATGTATTCAGCAGTGCATATAACAAGCTCCGATGTACAAGGTCACGAATTATATATTCATCAAATTAAGTAAGAGAATGCTTATAAGATTCAAATGTTTATGACATAGAAGGACAATTGACCAAAGAATTAAAACACAAATACGAATTCCTTAGCGTGGTATCTAACCCTGATATCGAAATAGAATATATTTATGAGTGACATTGTCGAAACAAAATTAAAACAATAAAACAAATGAACAAGATTTTTAGCTGGCCAAAAACAAAAGAAAACATAGCTATTTCTATAAACCCAAACATCATAACGTGTGAAAGAAATTTAGTATGCGTTTAATTTAATATCATATAGTTATTAATGAAGTACTAAAACAATTCAAAGTTATTCAATTTTGCTCATACACAATAATGAAGGAAAATATCAGTATCTTGACGTGGGTAGACGAAATATCATATTAACGCAAAATAATTATGAATATTGTTTGCCTATTTTCAAAAAAATGGAAATCAGAGATTTGACAGATCGTCAAAGAATGAGCCCGAAGCAATTAGTGCGATGACTCGAAAATGGCGTGTGACCTATTTGAAAGTAAAAAATGTTCATTTAGAAGAGATGAAGAAACAAATGCTTTTGTTGTTTCTTTATATTACGTGTGCTTCTTAGTACTAATTATAATATTCAAAAGATACATACATATCTGATTTCACATTGGATTTCATGGAACCCGATATATAATTTGTTATAAATGTTTTATATTGGTATTCAATTTTTAAAAAATATTTACTTATAATAACTGGGTAAATAATAAATATCGTAATTGAAAAGTGAGCATTAAAAAATAATAGAAAACATTTTAAATAAAGTCAATCAAATTGATGCAATTTAAAAGATGGTGCGACGACCGCTTTTATATCAATTACACTCTGAATTTTATAAGCTGGCCGATAAGTCATTGTGACCTTTTAGGTATCTAAGCTTTCACTTCACTCTTTCACAGCCTATACCCCTTGTCTCGACTTCAATGTGTGAGCGATATTACGCTCAGGTGATTGCTCATTTAAATCCCTAAAATGTCTAAAGCGTGTCAGGCGAAGGACATTGCCTGTAGGCGGTATTACTCATCGGCCACCTTATAGAAGTCACACTATAGGCGAGTATTACAACTTACCCTGCATTCAATGTAGGAGTCGCACTGTCCGTTCACAGGATACCTGGCGTTCTTTTCAATACAATTAGAGCTGGTCCTTGGTGCTACTGCAGCCTGAGGTGTCTGAAATTGGTTTTGGTTGAATCGTTGGCCTGTAAATAGAATATTTTATTGGTATAATCCACTTTTAGAGGAAATATTTATGGAGATTTTTCCAACTAGATTGGAGCATCCTAACCCAAGGGTGCCCAACCTTTTTTGCCTTGGGAGCTACTTTTCAATTACAATTTTTCTTGGGATCGATTTTTAATATGATTCTTATAGGAAATTGTATTTAAGGTTTTTTACTTTCTTAAAAATGTTTATTTTAAATGCAAAATGTTATTAGATAAGTATGTGATTAGAAAATAATTAAAATTTAGTATTTTAGTATATTTTTAACATAGTATTTATCATTATTTTTATTGTATATACTATATACATATATAGCATATATTCATTTTTATATAATAATATATTTTTTTAAATTCACGGAAGTTTTCGGGATCGACAAAATTTTGCTTTGGGATCGACCGGTTGGGCATCCTTGTCCTAACCTAATCGCAATGCGGTTCATAAAATTATATCCCTAATAGAGCACACTGACGGAACGGGTTAACCGATAACCTGTTAGAAGTTAAAAGATATGAAATTTGAATTGTTGAGATTTCGCACATTTCCATGTATTTTGCCATGACAGTCATTCGTCAGAATTTTCAATTCGAGTCCATTCGTGTGATCGAATGCCTGAAGATGTGGAAAGGCGAAACCTGGGTAGTTAGTGACAAAATTCATAGAAATGGACAAAATCTCAACAATTCAAATTTGACTTTGAAATTCCATCAAGCACCCTCAGTTGATGTCTTAAATTATACTTTTAAATTAAAAGGTATGGTTGAAACATTTGAGATATTTATTTACTTCATTATTGATCCATACAGAAATAGAAAAATCAATTATATTGAGCCGGGGATTTAAACACCGGAATTGAAATTAGAACCTCGACACCTTAAGTGTAAGCTACTAAGTCACAAGATGTAGTATTACAGAATATATAATGAAAACATTATAGATTAAATCTTATGAAAGTTACAGGAGAAGTAAACCTTCTGTAAACATTTTTATATTTTTTTTTAAACTGGCAGTACAGAATTGGAGTTCCAACTGCTGACTGAATATTACAAGACTGCATTGCCTGTTAAAAAAAATAAAAAATAAAATGACTTTGCATTATTATCTTCCCCTGTACTTATAATGTATGCAGGGATTAAATTCTGAATTTTATTATGACACGCCAGGGTAAGTCAATTTACGAGTTTTTTTTTTATCGAAGCTATTCTACACTGTTGAATTTGGCATTTTGTATGTAATTAATTAATTCTCGCATCTAACAGAATTTACCATCCTCTTCAACTGAAGCGACCAAGCATTTAAATGAAACAGAAAAAAAACATACACATATTATATACGCTAAACTTGTTGTCATTCTAACAGCGGATATTCAGTCTCATGGTCACTGCATTATCATAATGTCCTCAGTCAATTGAGACGTGAAGACGATTTATTAACGGTATTTGACTTAACAAATTGTTAACTCATTCGTCATTTCCTTTAAATACCTGCTACAACAAATATTCTATACACATTAGCTTAAGTATATTAGATATTCCATTATTGAGAAAGACTAGATAATAACTGACGTTTATTAAACTCAATCACAAGCTTTTTTATATATAAAACGAAATTGACATAATTATAATGATTTTTTTAATTCTAGGGACTCCTATAAACTTTTTTGATTTATGCATATAGCTTCTTCGTAGTAACAAGTTTGTAAGAAATGATGATGGTCTAAATTTGTATTCAAATTAATACACCATCTATTGATAAATTAAATAAGATTTCAAAAAAAATTCAAAATAATTTGCTGCAATAAGACATCTTATCGCAAATTATTGGTATTGTACGTCAAAATAATTCTTAGCTGAATTTACCTTCCCAAAAAATTAATAACGCTAATGCAAAAATTGTTTTTTTGAAGCATTGGTGATCATTGGTGAATATGTAAGATATTCATCAAAAACAAAATTATTTTAAATATAGCCTCGAAAGTGTAATTATCTAAATAATCACCACCTTGATGCATTCTTTGCAAGCCGCTGGGGTGCATACTACGCTTATAAGCGACGTAGGATGAAATTATGCATTCATTTATACTTTTAGATAATTAAATAAGTACGCCCACTGAGAAAATTGGAGGGAACAAGTCCAACTTCTATTTGCGCCACTGGTTGCACGACAGGTCAAGCACAAAATACAAATCTAAATAATATCATATTTTACAAAGACTACCTGTTGTTCAAGCTGGTTAATCTAATAAAGCCGCATATTAAATTAGAAGGTTGCTTCTTATCAAACATAAATACAATATTTTGCAGATGATGACACTGTTATTGTTTTCAATTTGTCTAAAAATATTGAATACATTGCACCCTTAGTAAAATATTGATGAAAGCCTGAAATTGTCATTTATGAGTTATGGATGACTAAAATTTTTTACCCGGCTTCGCCCAAGATGGTGAATGCTTATATTAGGCTATTAAATTTAGACCTTGGCTAGCTAATGTTGAAATTTTAAAATATCACCGTCAACTGTACTTCTTTTGTTGCACCCACAAAATATAGTCAACCAATTAACAATAATGTTAAGAGTTGAAACCAGCTAAAATAAAAGATGACAATCTTGCCACCTGCTCTCTTGTTATGGCGCCGTAGAACTTCCCGATAGAGAGCTTGTTGATCTGCATTTTATAATGGCTCCTACCGCGCCACGAATGAAACATATGATCAGAATTATACGCTAATTCTCGATGACGATTGCAGGTGCACATCAAGTTGTACGAATTTACCACTCACTTTCTACCAAATCACTAACATGAAACTCAATATTTAACACAAATATCTACATTCGCGTTACTATCTCAACTGTCACTTGCAGAATATATTATGAGTATTGAGCTGTTGCTATCCGACTATTATTATTACTTTTTTCATCCCGCATTGAAACGTCAAAAATATCGAGTTTTCAGTTTTAGGTTAAAAGTTAAACGTTGTGAGTTGAAAGTTGAAAATAACGCAATAGTTTGGATAGAAAATAGTTTGGGAGGAGATGTTGTGACCGACAGACATACAAACATACAGATTTCTACATATATTTTGTGCTATATAGTAGAGATATATGCTTTAATTGGTGATTTCAAAAAAAGGAGAAACCTATAGTAGAAATATTTAGGACTTCATTTATTTTAAGAACACTAACTAACACTACAGATGTAAAAACATTATGTTTTCCCATAAAAACAAACAATTGTTTATGCATCTAGACTTCTTTCAAATGACTCTCCTGAAAAACAACAAATCAAGACTATATTTTACTAGGGAGATATTTAGAGATATGCTTTTACATTTTTGAATCCCAATGCCAAATTTGGATTATTGAGATTTTGTACATTTCGATGTATTTTGTCACTAACGACCCGGGTTTTGACTTTCGGCATCTTCAGGCATTCAAGCGCACGAATGGACTCGAACTGACAGACAGCAAACAGTGTCCAACGTTTATATAGAAGATACAAATACGACAAATATTATTTACGAGATAAAATATTAAACGTCTAGGATCCACACTGATAACCGAGTTAACATTTCGAGAATCGCCTTAATCCTTATTTTTTAAACAACACATTAACAGAGTGGCGAATTGCCGCTTTCCAACTACTATTAGAATTACCAATGATTTTACAATTATAATAGCATTGTGGGTTTCGACGGGATGCAATTCGACGAAGCTAATTGGAGAACCATACGTTTAATGCGGATGATGGGGTTAAATTGTTGCATCAAAACATGTGGGATCATAAATTATTTTATCAAGAAATTTTGGAAATCAATAGAACCCAGTTAAATTCCTTGCCAATTCTGAACGAACAGCTGAACCTTCCAAGCTCGCCATTGCTGTATCCTATAAGTTGAAACACCTAACAGATGTCACGAAATGTGGAATGATTGTATATATTTATCCTTATCGCGAAACTAATCATTTGACAATTATCCACATGTTTGAAGCTGAACAGTCCTTCGAATTGTTGAAATTTTGTACATTTCCTTATATTTCGTCACTAACAACCTGGGTTTCACCTTTCTGCATCTTCAGGCATTTGTGTGCTGGAATTTCTCCCTAATTTGTCCAATATAGAAACGATATAAACTTTTTACAACTGTTAGTTCGAGTTTATTTGTGTACTCGAATGCCTGAAGATGCTCAAAGGCGAGACCCGGGTCATTGGTGACGAAATACATGGAAATGTACAAAATTTCAACAATTCAAATTTTATATTGAAATTCCATCAAGCACATATAGTTGATATCTTAAATTTACAGTCCTTTTTGAATTTGAAATGACTGATGAATACCGATGTCGTATTTTGCAGATTGCACTTGCTTTCTGAGACCTGCATATGGTGCAATGCTGAAAGAACACGTTTAATTTAGGTCATAAACCAAAAATGATGCGGGTGGCCATAAAATACTATTCAGTTTTTCAATTATACTTACCAGTCGTCGTCATTTATAAATTGACGCGTGGTTTCACGAAGTATATTTTTTTTACTTATATAGGTATGTAATCCTCATTGTTTCCGAGATTTATTGGATTTAAAAAAATAATTTCAAGCTTAATTGTGAAATAATAATATAGGAAAACGTCATGTGTGGTCAATTATTACATTTTTTTTACCATGTCCGTTCCCAGGTTGGAGCATATGACCTCCAAATGGTGGTATCTGAACAGAAGTTTTCTATGAGAACTGCTTGTTACTCAGTTGATAAACCTATCTTTTTTCCAAGGATAAGGCTAGAGCAGGACTAGTGGTTATCCAATCGCTCTCGCTACGACCCGTTTTTGAGGATCGGATGGATGGGAGAGAGGAGTTCTAGACATGACAAACATGCATGACTACGAACAGAAATCCATAGATCGATTGAAAGACCAGTTTATGAAACTGTCCGCATCGGGAATTAAACCCGAGACATCTGTAACCGTAGCCAACGACGCTACCAACTGCGCCACGGACGCTGTGCAATTACAATTATTGTGACATACTTTTTGATAGTTATATTGCAAGCAAATATTTGTACAGAATTGAGAGCGTGAAAAGAGAACATGCTTTGATGCACCATCACTCATTTTGCATGACCTTGATAGATATTTAGAGAACCAGTTTAATTCAAAATCATATAAATTCATATTATTTTTGTGACGTTCAATAAATAATCTGTGATGTATAATATAGAATATGCCATAACAGCTGATTGCCAACGCATCAGATATTTTTGTTTTAATTCATATCGTATAAACTCGATGAAAAAAGACGAAACTCACACTCGTGCCAAAGATCTCAAATTTAATAGTAAAATGGAAAAAGTCTTGATTGATATTGATGTTGCCAGCATTTGATCTCGCTAAGGTAAATCTATTACCGCTAGACTATAGAAGCCCAGCATATATATATATTCTTATAGTTATCGTAGATAGAATCCACAGTAAGGTTAAAATATGAATTACCAATCATTGGAAATCCTTGTTGTTTCTAAAGCAATGAAAAGACTGAAACAATTTCCGGCAGTTTTGGTTTTTATTTTTAGTATCTCGTAATAATATTATAGAAAACAAAATTATCGAATGACTTATGGGTTAATAATGAAGTAAATCTTCTTCCTCAAAAACTATAATCTCTAGTCAAAATGGTTTTTATGCTCTTTTCTACAGATGACTGTATTTTAGAGATAAATTTGAATATTGCTTAAATAAACGATTTAACAAGTATGTATTATAAAAACTAATTGATAAGTATATTGCACTTCTGCCATGTACCATAAACAAAAAACATCTGTTTTATCACCCGATTTACTGACATGAAAATAAACAAGAGAAAACATCGTTTTGTAAGTTTTACTCTTACGTCATTGACGACATTTTGAATATTTAAAAGATTCACTGATGGAAAAAATACTTTCGATTATGTAAATTCACGTAATTTAATGTATTAGTATTGAGATAAGTATCTGGATACACGTTTGTTTAAATGTAAATGAATAATAGTCACACAACTTTTGGAGGGACCATCTCCATAGTAACACACTATACTTTATTGTGGTATAATAATTATTAAACACAACTATAATAGGTAGATAAGTAGTTTCCGATATAATACTATTTAAATAGAAACTTTTCATTTTAGAATAATGACTCACATTACCATAGTTTTCATTTTGTTATCCTGCTGTTAAATTATGTTGATTTTAAAATTGAAATATTCCTACATTTTGTTACAAACCATTTCTTCATTTAACAAGTTTTCACAGTCGATTATAAAAAAAAAGTCAGGAATAAAATTTAATATCGTTCACTGTTATTCCTCGATGTAAACACATAATAATACATAATGTATAAAATATTATATATCGTTCATATTCCGACCGATTTCGCTCGAAATTTTCATCCTAAATTACTTCTACATATGTTTCCCACATAATTTGATACTGACCGATGGCTATTAGTTTTACTCTATTTCTATTACTTTCTCTTGGCCGATTTAGAGCAACTAAATTTTACAATAATTGAGTTTACATTAGAATATTTTTGTAATTTTGTTAGCATGTTCAGTTAAATTCAGTTAAAATTAATTATGTACGGCGCCATGCTTATTTTATTTTTCACTGTATAAATATGTAATTAATTTAGTAGAAGCTATATATACTAAATATATGATTCGAAGTGTATGGCTCGAAGTTAAATTTTGTTTTAAATTTTTTGTTTTAATAGTTGCAAAATTTTGGATTTTCTGCCTTTTTAATGCAATTGGAATACAAGTTTTGTATTCGACGTTTAGTATTCTACATCAAAATGTCTGATTTTCCGAAAATCGGATACAAGAGAAACGAGGGAAATGGTGACTATTTAAAACTGACAGTGATTAAACAATTTATTGACAAACAGTTGTTTAATGTATTTAATATTTGAAGGTGATTTTGTGTAATATCAAATGTAGTGAAACGTGATCGTCTAAATAATTTAGAAATAAAAATTTTCTACCGGGTGGAATTAGGATTTTCAGAACTAATAACGTTGATACCCTTTGTGAAACTATATTTAAAATAAACAATTACAAAGTTTCATGTGATGCTAAAACGCTTTTTGAAATTGCGAAAATGGTTATGTAGATTTTTCGTTACGATATAAAGTTATTAAAAATGTGTTATATTTACCATTTACTGCACACAACGCCAAAACCATAGCAACGGCTAAAAATACCTTTGCCATTTTGAAAACTTATACTTAAGTTATTGTAAACTTTCAACTGTCGTTGAAAAAATAATTCGTAAAGGTCACGGTGAAACAATTTATCTTTTTAAAAGATGCTGCATGTATGGCGGCAAGTTTGGCACTGAGTCCTCGCAGTTAATTTTCCATACGTGAGATGAAATCGTCACAATACTTTATATTCAAATCCTAGATGGGAAAACGGCCGGCTCCAAGTCTACAGGCCGATTTCATTTAGTCTTATTAGCAAGAAATTTTGTATTATTTTGTAAACTGTATCAAAAAACATACCGAATATTTATTGACAAAACTTTTGGCTAGAGCAGTGATATTATTTACAAGTTATTAAAGTATCTTTATCTAGCAAAATTTGACTGAAAGTATTTATAATAAACATTATGAGATTATAGGATACTGATATGTGCATATAAATATTATAATTAATTCATTTATTAAGTTACGGGAGTTTTAACGATAGCATACAAACTATTTCGATGCTTCGTTTATATTTTTTGGAAAAGAAATAATAAAATATACATTTACTCTTACAATGAAAAATTTGCACATCGCACATTTTCCAAGAAAGACAATATAATTAAATGTAGCTTATTCGCCTCCTGGCAACTTTTAAATAAATAGCATTAATCACTTTTAATGTCTTAACTGTCAATTCTTCTTGGAGAGGCTTTATATTTTCAAAATAAGACACTTTTTGTTTTGAACTAGTTCCTGTCGGTCCTGATCATTATAAAAATGTGGAAGTAGTACAAAACAAATTATAATATAAAATTAAATTAAAAATTGATAACTTAGTTATTCCACTTGGCAAAAAAAATAAAACAAATTATATTTTATTTTTTTTATAAATTTTATCATTTAAAAAAATGGAAAAGACAAGTTTCATAATCTTTAATATGAAAAAATATAGTTTACTTGGAAAACTGAACTTCAAAATAATATTTAATAAATCATAGAGGTAATATTGATTCTATGGCGTGCTGGTTCAATTTATATACTAAGCGAAATCGGCCCTGTTGTTTAATAAAATTTGTGTAATAATATGTGATACATGTAGTTTTTTCAACTTATAATGTCTCTCCACCTAGGAGACTTACATTAAACGACTTCTTTGATACGCCTAGTAACCCGAAAAATTACTCAATTAAGGCAATAAATAACTCACAAATATTTAACGTGTAAATATATTGGAACTCGAGTTTTTTTACTTAAGCTGTTCCTCAAGCCACGCTTTTATTTACTTATAAAGGTAATTATATGATGAAACTTAACAAATATTATGCGGATTTGTCATTCAAAACGTGTAGGTAATAAACACGTGAAAGAATGGGAGGAAATAGCTTGTATAATGTTAAATACTTGATTACCGTTGATCGATTAATCAGGATGTTGCACCACACTAATTAATTGTCAATAATAAATTGAACAACGATACAAATATGTGGTTCTCAAGAAATATATGGATTAAAAACACAGGTATAAATTTAATACATAGTTTGACAATCTAATCAAAATGTACCCCATAGGAAAGAGACCAGACTGTGATTGGAGAACTTCGCGGTGAAGGATGCCAGCAGACTTCTAAAAATCTTCTATTGGAAAATCCGGATGTAGGAAAGTGGTAGAAGATGACAGGATTATTATTGATCAGATAATCGAACATCAGATTAAGTCTTGTTATTAAAGTTCCGCATTAATTTAGTAAGGAAAATTACACAAAATAAAAATGTTTAGTATTAGGTAGTGATTTCCTATTGTTAAATGGAATTTATACGCTTGATTACGTGCAAAAAACTCAATTTTGTCTTACATTCATGACTGTTTCAAAAAACTTGTTTTAGTCGTCATATTCCTGTTCAATAAATTTTGCATGACTTTTGACCCGATGGCTAGGTATTAATAATAATTAAAGATTATGTTTTTATATAGAAAATAGTATTACAGTGTGACTTTTGTTTTTATATCCTATTTGACCTCAACTAGACACTCAAATGACTGCACACCTAGCATTTTTTGTTGTCACAAAATCTGCACTAGGAATAATATACAATATGTACTATTTTACAATGCGTGTTCTCTGTTTGGGATTTTTTTTTTCAACCATTTCGACTTCCGATATGGAACATATGGAATCCTAGTGGAGCACCCCAATATGTTTGACTAGTCATAACGCGGAGGCGGGATAGTTAGTGGTGGTGGAAGACGGGAGCGGTTTCCGCATAGCCTGTGCATGCAATCGTGCTCATTCGTTTATTTAGAGATATCAAACGATGAAAGCAAAAAATGGAACTACATAGTGAAATCAATAAAAGTCTTTAAAGGGAGAACTTATAACAGGAATTGACTAAGCAAACACCTTAATTACTGTAATTATGTATTTTTTAAAGCAGCTCTGGAGAAAATATTAGTTATATTATAATATATTTATATTAAATTTTTTGCTAGTATTTTGTAGTATATGTAATGTCACGTATGTTTTTTGTAATATTCTCTGTGTGGTTTTGACAGTTTTTAGTGTTTTTATTTCAGAATGATTGATTATTTTGGCTCTGTGTTTTGAGTTAAAGAATTATATAATAACTGCAAAAAATGGTGGACCACACCGGGTTTTCTCTAGCTCACCGCTCATTAGTTGTTTATATATTACTAGTATTAAAAATACCAGGCTGCAGAGTCAACTATCAACAGTTTCTTAGTGCACACGTCGAAATTAAGTATTAAAAGAACGCTCTGAAGATCATTTTCAATGAACGTCTGAAGGAATAATAAATTATTGTATACAATCCTCCATTATAGATTTGATGAGCCGTGGATTCATTCAACATTCTTCTACATTCTAAATCTGTCTTACTAATGTCCTTACACGGGTATTGCAAAACCGTGATTAATTAAATAAATTACCGATTGACTTAAAAAGATCGACCATCGAATATCATTCCGTCAAAAAGGTTAAATAACATCTTCGGCGGCTATATTTTCCATGCAGTAATATTAATATGACCTTTAACACCGTGTTTCTTCAATTATTAGTGTATACATATTATGCGTGAAGACTTTCACTTTTAGAGTTTTTTGTTTGCTCAAAGTGATTGACGGACTATCAAAATTTGCAAAGTATTAATGTTTTTAATAAGCGATTAATATGATTAAATGACAGATTGGTGAATTATATATTTAATTAATTAATATTTATGTGGGAGATTTATGATCATTGATTCGGATTCAACAAACAGTACCACATAGTCAGATTAATTAATAATGCATAACACGTCATTTATGACACATTACGAAATGTATCCCGACATGGCCACACTTCTAGGCTCATCGGCGACTTTTTGATGAAACTAACGATGGGCGGAAAGGATCCGAGAAAAGGAAAGGGGTTAAATAAAACTGTTTTGTATATATTTATTGTAAGTGTATGTTGGTGATTTAAATAATTTGTTTGTGAACACGTAATATATATACCTCGTAATCTTTTCTTTTCAAGCCGTTAGGAAGCGATTGTTTAAATTTGATTCAGTCTACTAATGGTTTTCGGTTTCTCTAAAGTTGTACAATTAATTTATTAAAATTACTAGTACCTTATATTAGGCGTTGAAAAGCAAAAATCAATAAATCGACATGTTGTCAAAATAGAAAAAAATACTTACATATACTTTAAGTAGTACACACACTATGTAATGATAAATATCTTTCAAAACCTGAATAAAGTATACGGTAAAAAACTTTTAAGCTTTTAATGACATGCAGTATCCGATAAGTTTAATAATTGCAATCAAATGCTGAAATATCAAATATTGTTTCGCTTATATTTATTGCAATTATTGGCTGACTGGATATTAAAAATATGCAAACTTTTCTTAATTGGAAATACAAACATGTCGTTTGATACTAATTTGCATATTGCAAAGTGGACATATCGGTTTTTGCTTTTTAATAACCCATATCATAAGATTTCTTCTTCGGTTTTATTCATTCGTGTCGTGGTCGACCGTAAATGTCTCCACGGCCGAACGATATACTGCGGTTGACGCGCAGTTCTTCTTCAGTTTTTGCCTGTACATATCTACATGCGATTCACTGTCAATACTGTTATCATAAGTAAAAATTTAAACGTGAACTATAAATAATATAAAGGACTTGCTGATAAATAGTATCTAGGGCGAGTGTTCCTAAAGTCAGCCGTCGCCAGTAGTCGGCCTTTTGAGTTTAAAACTTAAATAATAGTGGATACATTTAAAAAAACAGATTTTTAAAATTCGTGTTTATATGTATATTTGCACTATACTGACCTATACGATGCAAAACGCAATTAAAAAAGCACATTTTTACTTCTCAAGCTTCGACAAATTCATGTTGTATGGGGATCGATAACAAAATATACTTTATATTGTTATGCTTTGCATCATTATGTTTTTTATTGTTCTGTCTACTCTCCGTCAATTCGTTCGCGATATTCATGAAGTTTCATAGTGATGTCCGAACATTGGGTAACGAAAGGTCGACCATTGGATTTTGGGGCCCGACCACTCGGAAAATTGACATTTTTTGTAAACTTCTAATATTTTATGCTTGATACAATATTAACTATTTTATTTTTAGTTGATTACATTACTTAATCCCAATTTAATGGAATAACAGCGAAAAACATATTTATTTATCATTAATTGACTCAAAATCCCTTTTGAAAGTACACCTGTCGCTTAACTGGCCGACCACTGGCGAAATTACCATATGTGCCTAGTTTTTGTTGTCGGTAAAATAAATAATGCTGAAAACGTCAGCCATATAATATAAATGTATGACCGTGGATGCAAATACATGTTATATTAATTGTTGTAAATATTCAAAAATATGCAACTATCTAACTGATGATTCGACCATCGGATCGCGAAATTAAAGCTCGAAGCGTCAACTCTCGAATAACGATAATGTCCAATACATTTATGTGAATGCAAATAATAATCAATACAAAATGATAATTATGGAACTATTATAGAATTAATGTCTTTAGCCAGTATGCAAGCCAGCATGAATAAAATGAACTTTACAACTGAGTAATTAATTGTGTAGCGAAGCGTTCTAGATTCTAGAGTATTCTGTGAGAGTGCACGCTAATATATTTTTTTTGAATAGTCACGATCGATTAATAGTATAATATTGTATAATAATAGAAGCTATAAATTACGGAAGATACGTTTCATGTGATATGACACTTTCATTCTTGATTGCCCGTATCTGAAAGCGGGTTGCATTAATGTGTACTGTTAAATCATTGTTATAATATCCATGAAGTAATAATATTATACAAAAGCGCATGTTTGAGGAAGGCAGCATCCTTGAATGATACACCAAAGATGGTGCGGATGTTGCAGGAATTGGCGAAATACGTCACGAAGTTTTAGATTGTTTAACTTAACGATACCATAGGCAGGCGGTCAATAAAATTCGCAGACCTTCCTGTTCTGAGTAAAAACGATAAAAATAATTATTAAACATTTTAAAAGACAAACAAAATTGATAAATACCAATATGTGACCTTTCACGGAACAAAACCCGACGGCCATGGAATTAAAATCATCTCTGACCTCTCCGATGCGTCAGGTTTATCAGAGATTCAAAATTATCATTTTGTCTCATCTCAGAACACACCGGGAATAGAAAATTATCGTCCGATACCTTATAAATTGTGCGAAAGCTTCATGTTTTGAAGGTTCAATATATTTATTTATAATTGAATTAACAACGAAGAGCGTGCACTCATTCGATACGAAACTGTATACTAATGGATATTATAAATAGGTTTAAGACATTGAATAATACACAAATACTGTTCGGCATAAAAAATCTAATATTCTCGGCCTGAAAAACCATCGTAAATTAATTTTCAATCATAATATCTGGGTGGCTTTAAGTTGCTTAAGTTGATGGTGGCCTCACCACAGCTACTCTCCAGCATCGTAAGTTCTATAGTTTTCATTGTCACGCTTACAAAATATCTATATTTCGCCGACACAGCAAGTCTCACATTTTTTTTTTGCCTTAGAAGCACCTGTGTGTTCTTTCACTACTTTAACAAAATATAAGGTACCATTACGATTACAAAAATGTTGATGTGGTTCGGGTCATCGATTTTTTAATTAACAGGAAAATTATTGTAAAAAAATCAATGAATTAAAATCATACGGCTTATTAATTATTATTTTAATGTGGAATTCGTTGAGATTCTCGAAATTTTAAAATATTCAAATGTTAAAAAAATGTATTTTATCGATAATATTTGTACTCCGCAAATAAATACAAATGAATGAATTAATGCAAAGTGAATGAATGTTTCTAAATTTATACCTACTCTGTATTAAACGTAAAAAGAATGTACATTTATTTTTAACAATATATGTTCATTTCCCTAAATCTAAATCAAGTTTTCGGTAGCGTATAAAGGAAATGAAAGAATTAATAAAAATAGTATTTGATAGCGGTGCTCATCATTTAAATTTTAAACTTTATTAATTAATTTGTGAAATTTTCTTTGTACTTACAAATTTAAAGTGACAATGTTTTTATTCAGACGGCATATTATTTATATGACATCTATAAGTTTTCATATAAACTTTTTAATGAAACTCCTAAATATCTAATTACTAGATGGCGATAATCATTTCGTTTGATGAGTAAGATTGATTAATATGAGGCGTCTAAAAGCAAAAACCGATATGACTTCTTTGCAATATTAGTACTAAGTGACGTTTTTGTGTTTTACTCTTAAATTATTAGTTTTAACAATAGCTTATTTTTTCATCATATTGTATTTCAAATTAAGAACAATATGCATGTTTTTATGACAGTCAGCTGCTAATTACTGAAAATGTAAGGTAAATAAAATTGGACATATCAACATTTGCTTGTTGATATTATATACATGTAACTTACAATAAGCTCTAATCTAGTCACGGCGTAAAGCAGTTAAAAGCATTTCTGAAAAACAGGTGTCAACTCTGCTAGACAGGCTTGAAAACTTTATTTTTTTCCATTTAAATAAAAGTGCAATAGTGTAAACAAATACTAAAATAGAATGCATTTATTAAAAAAAAAAATTATTCGATGTTTCATATTTTTTATGTGACGGAAAACGATTTTCGCGAAATGAGAAAAAACCTACTTATTCCTCTTTAAGATTTTGAATTTTTTTTGGTATGCTTTTGTCGGATTGTGTAAGTTTAGTTATTTATCATTACATTTTGTATGAAATGACTTTTAGTACCTATGTGTCCGTATTTTTTGTTAGATTTTGATAAAATGTGGACTTATAAGTTTTTGCTATTAGATTGTAATATTAGGTTTTCTGTATTAATGAAACTTTTACAGTACAAATTACTTGTATCATGAAGATATTTTCTTTCTGTATTATATAAATGACCTATAGAAATCTATATTCAGCAATGTTATATTATTTATAGATTGATATGAAGAGCTGTCAGTGCGAAAATAATAAAAATATATTATTATATGACAAAATTAGAAAAGTGTCATAAATATGAAAGAATTTTCTCATTGTCTCAGGTTTATTTTTATAGGAAATCCTTACTAATAAGAGCACAAAAGGATTTTCAAGGATGTATCATTTAATATTTCCTGATCAACATCATTAATCCAATAGTAAACTAAAATCTTCCAAATGTATAGGTTCAATCTGTGATTAATACCCCAGTCAAAAAGTATTTCATTGTTTCCATTTTAAAATTGTATGCCTGCATATGCGTTTTAGACTTTTTTATTATTAATGCTGAAAAAATCGCTCCTAAGTGCATGCAAAATAGCATAACTAACAAATATTATTGTTAAGCATATATATTTAATATTAATTACTTGTTTTAAATCGGTAAAATTATATTTTAAACTTTTTTTTTATGTCATGAGAAAGTTTCATACCTACATGTGATATGCGATAATAATAATGCGTCTATAGAGCGGTCTGGGCTATTATATATAAGAATTGAACTAATCTTACCCTCTCTGAAAAAAAATTTAGCACGTTAGAAGTATGTTTCTCTTGCTTAAAATACCTATATTTGTGCAGCATGCATTGTTACCCTGTCCATGATGAATGAACCAACGTAGCAATTGTGTTTTACGCACGGAATGAGATAGGTAATATTATTCAGTTTACATACATCACATATTTATTAAATATATCATGATTGAATCACTAAGCCTCTATCTTTATGATAACTAAAACAATAAAAAATCATAAAAATAAAACAGTCAATTTCTTTTTCAATACATTTAATATTGTATAAACTTGTATACATTCTTCACACATGGGTGAACACACAAAATGGCAGCTCCGCATTCACTCCGCCACTGATAAAACACTTTCCATCTTTTCACATACAAAATAATTAAATTTAAATCTTAAAATTTCTCTCTTGCTACAATCAACATTTAACCACACTTAAAAGTAGTTTTTTAAGGCACATGAGTTATACAATGTTTAATATTGTTTTATCATTCCATTGATACACATTTTCTGTGTATCCAAAAGTGATGTTATGACACCTTCAGCTTTGTAATTCCAAATTTGAATAATACCATAGACATTCATTCATTCAATAAATAGAAGGAACTATAGAGATGTTATAATTGGAATAATTATTATTTCTAATAAATATGCTTTGAAAGTATGTTTACAATTTATTTTTCTGTCAAAATTATGTTAATGATGAATATCTAATGAACATTAAACAAGGTTTCATTTACCGCCAATGAAATGGTTTGTAAATTTTGTTATCAACTCCATTAATGTAAAATATGGCAAAATTAAATAAAATTCTCAACATCCATGTGGGCATTATATTCAATATGAAATTACTATAGCTAGCTCAGAGAGTAAAAGCACCAATTACATGGCATCACAAGTAATGTTTAACAAATAATTATTATCATATATGTTTTCTAAAATTCAAACAGGGCCAAATGAGATAAATTTCCAGAAGTATGGAATACGATATGTCACCATTTTATTAAAAACTTATTCAAAATTTTTGCAACACAATAGTTTTTATTTTCTGAAGAAATTGCTAACAATTTAATACCAGATTGTATACTGAAAATTATAAACTAATTATTTATGGGAGATTGTTTAGCCATGAAAATTTTTATATTGTATCTGTGAAAGTTTGTTTTGGTTGTACACAAATAATAATCGTTGTTTTTACTCTACTATGGTGTCAAACATAAATTCGATTTGGTCTTTCATGACTTAAAATATCCAGGAACAATAAACGTGGAATAATTTCTTTTGAAAATGGAAAATGGAGAGACAATTACCATTTTTCCTTACAATTTGAATACATAATAATATCATGATAAAAAGAAATTTAAGATGATATGAGAGGCTGAATCGGTTACATAGTTATTAAAAAAAACAAATCAATACTTAAAAATAAATGCCAAACAGCGTGCATACGTACGTCTACAAAGCTAATAACCCAAAAATTAATCATTCACAATTCACGTACATAAAAATCTTAACAATAAATGCAAAATAATGACTGTTAAACACTAAAATTTACATTAGGACAAGTGCGTAGTACAATAATATGTTTTAATATTTCATTATACATTCATCCATGTATAATAATATGACTATCACTATATAAAGAAAAATAAATAGTTTTTTTTTTCATAAGGGTTAAGGCGAAACATTTTTTTTTTTGCTTAACTGCAGCACAATTAAGACAAACAACCTAAAAGGAACTATGTACAGGAATATTATTATCATAGTTTATACATAGAAAAATACACAAATAATTTCTTTTTTAAGCTAAATAAGGAATCTATACCTTAATTATTTAACAGCGACTAAGGAAAGCTTTAGGATTTATCCTAAAAATCAAAGAAAATATTGTAATATTTGGACTACTTAATAATAAATATAAAACTGTAATCGGTTTAGGTTGGACAGTTCAGTTTATTATTAATAAGACATTGTTTCAATAAATCAATATCTGTAATGAAATTTATAAAACTAGAGGGGAGAATACATATCTCACTCTTCGGGTATATTGGAAATTCGAAAAAAAATATAATGCAACTAGATTTCTAGTACACATGCCACCATTTTAAGTCCGTTTTTAAACATTCTCCTTACATTTAAATGATTGATTATAACAGTGATTATATATTATTGAACGTTAAGTCTTTACTGTATTTGAATTGCTCAAAATTGACAATCACATCTCTCCAAAAATTACAATTTTGAATATATTGTCGCCTTGGTGGTATTTGAAAATTTCAAGACTTAGTCTACACAGATGCTTTGAAAGATAAATTGTTTACGTTATTCACAAGTGTTTTTCCAACTGACAATGAAATGAACAACACTTACAAATTGAATGGAGGTGAACAGTCATTGGCTGCATGGGTCTCTTCACAAACGTATTAAATGTGTTAGATCCTTTAGCAAATATTAGTGAAATCCATAAAACAGCTATTACGTACAACAAAACTTTATGAATCATTGATTGAGTCCATAGTTTAATGTTTGTATTCATTTACTAGAAATAGTTGGTCTCATATTTCCAAGTTTGTGATTTATTGAGAGATGTGGGATTAAGTTTGGTCAACTCGCTTCTGAAATACCAAAATATTCAATTTTATTATCGCTTGATTTGTTTGTAAAAGATATTTAAATATTCAGTAAAGGTTACTAATGTACAGATAAGGTCATAAATAAAGCTGGAAGCTATTGAGATGAAATGCTACAGGCTTCCAAAATATGGATGGAGTTCATATCTTTACAATACGAAAATATCAATATTAATTCACACTAATTAATCATTTATAAAAACTATTGAAAAATACAATTATTATTCTGATACCATATTGTTAATTTATATAGAGGCACGGTAATTATACATAATAAAGTACTCGGATGAAATACGTTTAGAGATAAATCATTCACTAATTCAGTATTTCTTAATTACAGACAGTATTTCCAACAAGATTATTTTTTTTATTTATTAAAAATCTAATTTACTTAATTTATCAGAGCTTGAATTACTTCTGTCAAAGTACCCCTCCCAGTCAAAATACTAATCAGGGGAAAAAAGTTTATTATAGTAACATTCTACTTAAACACGAGAAGATGTTCATAACACGCCTGATATACCACAAAAACTGATATACCTACTCAAACATCTCGCAAAGACTATAAAAATTGAAAGTATGATACGTATAAGAAAATGTTTGCTGTATTGTCTGACTGGCCAAGAATATTAAAAATGAATAAGCTTACATAGAGAACTCTTAAAACACAAAAATGGTGTTGAAGGCAATTATACATTAAGTAAAAATACAAGAAAAAGTAATTGGCATGTTCTGGACAGTGAAACATAAACTGTAATTTAAACCTTTCAAAATTTTATTTATTGATTTTGTAAACGATAAATACCACATGAGTTCAGAATAATCAATCAGTATTGATGGTGGTATTGTTACTTCAATGTCCCAGCATTTAAGAAAAAAAAATTACTGAGATCTTTCTTACTTACGTGGAGTGGAACATTGATGCCGAGCTGGTATAATAGTGACATCTACTGATGAAAATAGATAGTTATTGAAATTTCTATGAATATTAGTGTGTAATTGAATAACATAATTATAAAGACATTTTTTTTATATAATTAAAATAAATTTCTAAATACAGTATGCCTATTTTGTTGATAAGAATGAATTTGTTAAAAAAAAATAATAAGTAACCACTTCAGGGCGCCAATCATTTATACAGTAAACAGTTGGAGAAATAGTGCTATTAGTAATCCCTTAACGAACTGAGACGTTATCAACACTATTCCATAGATTTTCACGCTTAAAATATGGCAATAAGAACTATTATCATTTAGCATTACGTATTTAAGAGATTTGTAGTAATAAATATGCAATATAATTTGGCATGTATAATTTTATCGCACCAACAAGAAAAGTTTATTTTCTAAAATAGTTGAACAATAATAATATAGACATACATGATTTGTTCTGAAAGACATTATACAAACATCATTAATGCAGTTTGTCCACAGACTCTGATTTCTTTAAAACATTAAATTATATGATGCATATTTTTATCTCATTTAAAAATAAACCCGATAAATGAATACTTTCAAAGTAAATTTAAAAAATAGTAATACAGTTTCCACTCATAATACTTGAATAGCAGTAAAAATTCTTCACGATGGTATGATACAAAGGATAGTTTGGAAAAAACTATTTAAAATAAAGCTTTTAATTTTAAATTTGTCTTTTTCGTATTCTATCGCCCACTAGATGTCTCTTTACACATAATGTAATAAAAAAATCTTTGACCTCAACAGGAGCACAGTAGATAATGAAATTTATGATATACTGTGCTCCTAAAAATGTGCTGATAAAATTTTTCAATATGTTTTTTTACATGGTGTATCATGAATAAAATAAATAGTAAAGATTCAGTTTGAAGGATATGTAATTTTTTTTTAGTTAATGTAAAGTGACATCTAGTTACAAATAGATGAACTAATAATCCATTCCATCGATTTTTTACTCAGCTGGCGTAATGTTATTTACAGAATATCAATTTTCTACGCCGAGTATAAATAATATTTACATAACTTTTTATTTCGTACGGTGGCCGCAAGTAATATTTGCAAAACTAATAAATTAGATTTCATATAGGGGAAAAAGTATTAAGCCACGAAACCGAATTTCAAATAATCATAGCATTACATTATTTCTGTTTTTATATCAGTAGTTTATATCGATAGACCCTACGTCTATATTAGGTAAAGGCATTCTCTTCATAGACAGAATTGAAGAAGTGAATAAAAACTATTTTTGCTGTAACTAAATACATGTATCCCCTTCCATTTCAAAAAAAGAAAAAAATACATTCAATAATATAGTAAAATGCATTACACGAAAGCTGCAGACTTAACTGTTTCTCCGGTGTAACAAGGTTTATGTAGATACTTTAGTTTATACAGGGGCCATCGACATTTTACTAACAGTGAATTAATTATAGCCTACCATGAATATAATTATACTGATATATGTTAAGTTTCAAAGAGTTCGATTTCCGGAAGTGAATCGGAGGCTAGACTAGATGATTGGTATAACAATGAAAGAGTTTATGATTTTCATTAAAAATAGGTATTGAGTATACCTATATATATATATAATTATAATATGTAGGGTGTAAATCATATTTCTATGATTTTATAAAGCTCTTAGTGTCATTTGAACTGTCAATAATACTTTTTAAATTTTAGAATGAATACATTGTGTATTCTGATTTTGTTTTTCACTCTGGCCACGCTACTATTGTGAATGTAAAATATTATATAAGCCATAAACGATAAAAACAAACAAGACAATTCTTTCATCGAACCTAACCTAACAGTCAAAGGGCTCGTTTGTGCCACCAGTGAGAAATAGGAAAATCATGGTATTTTAATAAAGTCACATTGCCGCATTAATAAATATGCTTAGTTTGTAGTAGTTTTCATTACAATATTATAAAATTTCGATTATGTCATATGACATCTTAAAGTATTATTATAAATTACAATGGATAGTTTGAGATGTTTTAAAATAGTGTGTCAGCTAACCGATTGACCAACCAATGACAGGATGATAATTTTACGATAACCTAAAATGGCATTTAGTGACAATATAAAATAACAGAATTTTTCTTTTCCAATGATGACAATCCCCACACTACCCTATCAGTGCTAGCCTATCCTAGCCTTCCACGACTATCATACAGCGCAACCTTTCCTTGTGCCGTAGAGCACCTTCAACTCGGGGAAGATAAACTTCCTGATGAGCATGTTCGTTTTACTGGCGAGCTGAGCCCGCTTGTCGTCTCGTTTGAGGGTCTTGATCCCCGGCCGGTGCACCAGGAATGCGTTGTTGAGGATCATGAATTCGTAATCCAGGACGCAGAGAACGTACCCCTAAAATATATAAAAAATATACTATTTATATTTATATATGTTAAATTGAAATACTGACTATTCTAAATTTTATTTCGTCTATTATCAGCAGTAGTTAATGTCATTTATTGCCATTAATAAAATTCAATCTACGGCAAAAGGTTGTATCTGACTATTATTGTTCTTATCACACCTTAAATGAGAATACTAGTACAGCATTCTGTACTGACTTATGGTCAACTGCAAGTCTCAGTACTTTTTTTTGCAACCAATGTCTCTCAGACTGTGTTGTAATATATAATTATATTTCACAGTGAAATACGGGTGTATATTAATTACAATGTGTTAATCATTTAGGTTGATGCATATCTCAAATGTGGCATTGAATGGTTTGAATATCTTTTGAAATTGCAATCTGCGATTTTAGTTCTATTTTGACAGAAGTATGGTGTTGCATGATATTTTTTAATCTTTTCGTTTCATTCAATCTGAAAGTTTTTCGAACACATAGTAACATAATCACACATTAAAAAACATAAATATAGTAATGTTCATTTCAAAATTCCTTGTAAATTTTACGAAAAGAACAGTAATTTTTACTCATCCAATTGTGTACGGAGAGGTAAATACAGTTCTTGTTCTCAGTAATGCAAAGATATTGATTTTGTAAGAAATTTAAAGAAATGACTTAATACTACATCAATTTTCATATGACCAAGGAGATAATATTACAAAACTTGGTGGACTACCGGTTACAGCTAATTTAAATAAATGGATATTTCCATTTTACTGTTAAAAAATTAAAAAGTTGCTAAAATCAAGCGGATACAACTCCTTACCCTGTAAGCACTTAGATTAATAAGATTGTTCTTCAATGAGTTGTGTAGTATATTTTATACCGATAATCCATACAAGCATTCTGGAATGTTTATTACGGCTATTGAATTTGCTTGATTTTAATCATCTTTATCTATGTGTATTGATTGATTGTAAGAAAAATATTAATGTACCTCGACTATCAGTCGTATTGAGTTAAAAATTAGTTTTGTATTTACAATGTATACATTTAATCTTTAGAGCATTGATTCTGATCCATTAATTAATTCAATCATTCAATATAAGCCAAACCGAACAATTAAAGCGCTAGCTCCGTTCCACTTTATAAAAAAAAGTGTACCGTTGAACAGATCTGACGCTATTAATCCTCGATCGAGCATGGCATCACAGCCATATTTGACAAATCTGCTTTTTAGGTTATTCGAGACACATTGCATCGGTTTAAAAATACGACAATTAGGGAACAGAGAATCTTGAAGGCACCTTATAGTAGCCATATAATATTACATACATTCGGAATAGAGAGCAGACACAATAATAAATGAAATTGATTTCACTATTTAAAAATGAATCATTTTACAAAGTAATTACATGTTTGTATAAAATAATGAGATGCAAATTTTGTACAGTCAAATCCAACGAAAATCCACTAAAACTGCTTTTTAGTAGCAAGATAGATTTTCGAGCCATTAAATAGTGAAATTATCAATTAAAGTGGATAATAGCGATAGTGATATTTATGAAATGAGTCAATGAACAACTGATTAATATAAGACACAAAAATATATTTTTTCAAATTCATTGTGTTTATAAATACATCTTATTAGCAGTCATTGCCCTAATTATTATTCTATCTGAAGTAAAACAGTGAGATAACATATTAACAACTGGCGTAAATATTTGAATGAGATTTCGCTAACTAAACAAATTGCACTTTATCATTTACCTTATTGTATTAATTTTCTTATATGTCACATTCAACCCGAGATAAACATTGATTACTTGATATACCAAAGGCGCCACAAACTGTATTCAGAGATGCTATATGCACAATTTGTTTGCTTTGAAATATGTTATGGAATTCACTGTCCGCCACATGTAATGCCAAAACAAACGTCAGATATGGTTTATTGTACTTTATATGTGCAAGGCAGTGTGAAATATTATTGCATGATTAGAATCAGTTTTAAAAGGAATCGCTTTAATGCATTTGGTGTGGTGCAAAACAATTGCTGCATTGCTTCATTCATTGTAAAGCCATGAATACAAAGCACACCTTGTGTTGTACATTTATTTCAATATATATTTTTAATTTGAATTGGCATTTACTAGGTATAATTAAATTGTAACTAAATAAAAATTATCTTGAACTACAATTCTTGTACAACAAAATACTTTGATATTTTGTTATTTTTGTAAATATAACAGTGTGTCTAAATACAGGGCGTAGCAGCAGCAATTAGCTAACCACTAGGCCTGTCTGTACAGCTCTGTATAGAACCAAGAACATGAGGAGTAAATTTGTTTCTTTTCTTGATTTTTGGGTTATATCAGAATGCAATCATTCTATCCGTAATCTCACCAAAAAAAGAGAGGTAGAGCAACCGAGTAACAAGCACTTCTCGTTGAAAAACTTCTGTTGTTTTAAGTTCCATTAGGAGTCCATAATATGTTTCATTCACATTGGGCAAGTAGACATATGTAAAAAAAAATTTACAAGGCGAATTTTGTAAAGGTAAAGTACAGACAATTCCCAAAGAGAAATCACAGAATTACTATTATCTTATCAGAATACATACGTGGCATCATTCATTCATTCATTATCATGATTGAGTGCTAACATAATATAACCAAAGATTATTTATCAGATACGCACCTGAGTCATTTTATCACTCTTCCCTTCCCAGCTAAGCCGCTCATCGTACAGAGGATCGTCGTGGGTGCCGATAAAGATCGGCTCCCAATGTATGAATGCTCCGGTTCTTTTTCCTATGTGGAATACTTCCAGACCTAAACAAATAAAAAAAAAAGTTTAAGATGATTAACAAACATGAGAAGTAGATCATTTTTCTTAACCTTTCTGGGAGTATGGACGTACTTGTACGTCGCCGCGATTTTGCCGCGAAAAAGTATGGACGTCAGTATGGTAATATGTGTTTTTCTGTGTGATTTAAGCTTAAAAATGTATTACAATGTCATCTGTGGACTTCTGGGTATATTATTTCATTGTTTGAAAATAGGTTTGAACCTTTCTAAGGTAAGGAATTTAACTGGGCTCTATTGATTTCCAAAATTTCTTGATAGAATAATTTGTGATCCCCCATGTTTTGATGCATCATTTTAATGCCATCATCCACATTGAACGTATCCCCTCAACCCTCTGTTCAGTTGTAAGGTGGTCACTAGTCCAGATGTTAATTTTTTAAATAGAGCGATAAGATTTGTCCTATTTTATTTTGTATATAATCGTTATTAACTGTCTGTTTGATTTAGTCTGAGCTCACTCGTGTGCTAGAATACCTGAAGATTGTGCTAGAATACCTGCCGAAAGGCGGAACCCGGGTCGTTAGTGACAAAATACATGGAAATTTACAAAATCTCAATAATTCAAAAGTGGTTAACTGTTGTGGGCTTTTGTCAACTGGGTGTGGGGTCTCAGGCTTCAATCCTCAAATGGTCACTACTGCCATAGATTGATTGTTTACTTGATTCGTGTCCAATGATGTGGCTACTGGTGATATTTACATTCATTCCTATCGACCTCCTATCCAATCATAGAGAGCGCAATAAACTCTCTATTACTCCTTTCCTAGACTATTCTTCTATCCTAACCCTATATGAAAAGATTCACAGATGCTAAAAGTGTGAATTCTTCCATGAAACATTATTGTTCTCAATATTTTCATGAATCGAATAAGTATTAACATAACGAAATTCTTAAGACAATTCCTATTCTGAAAAGTAATCAATGAACTAACGTTTGAAAGGTTTTGTATCTTACAATAAAATAAAATTAATTGAGTGAACTTCACAATAGTGGGAACTTTTTGAAAAGAAAATCATTACATACGACTACCATATAGTAAATCGTATAAATATGCCAAATAATATTGTAAAAGAGTTTTCAATTGATATAATATAAACTGAAGATGGTAATAAATAAATGAAGGATACAAAGAGTTGAGACTTGACCAATCGTGACAGCACATTTATTAGGATTTTTCTTCCAATAAGAATATTGTAAAGGCAGCAGAAAACAAACTTTACAGAAATCATAAATAATAATGTACACAATATCTTTGAATAGATTGTTATTCATTAAGATTCTGCTATGAGTCGTTGAGGTGATGAGAATAACAACTTTATTGCAAATTAACAACTACCTGTAAATGGGTTAATGATAACATAAAGTATGCAATGTACTTAAGAAATCATCTTCGTAGAGAAATTGTCATAAAAAGAGGACAAGGTAAAATATGATAAATTACAAAAATGCACATTTTATTATAAGAAGATTGGGTATTTTATCTTAACTGTAAAAGATAATAAAGCTATTTGCTATGTATCAGACTAATTTTACTCTCCCACTGTAGGCAAAACTTTTACTTACCCAATATATAGGGATTGCAATAATGAACGAATATATCTATACTGGTTTTTCGGTATTTCAGATTAAATATTGGTGTAACTCTTACAAGGACCAACGCGCGACTGAATACAAAACATATAATGCATTTTCAAAACTTGTATTTCAGTATATAAAAAACGTATATATATATAGATCTGAACAATTTTCATTGTATTATTTAATTATTAATAGTATCACTGTTAGGTTGCATTTGTAGAAAGTGATAAAAATTACAAGAACGTAGAAGGCAATTCAAATAATGTTACAGATAAGAGCATTTAAAATGTCGAGTGGATCAATAATATAGTATTTTTTCCCATCCTTATCTATATTTACTTACTAAAACTATGTCCTTGCTATTTATATTTCTAGGGTGAGTATAGTCTGAATTTTCATATCAGTTTCCCACATATATTGTAGCTAAGTGCAGTATCAATTAAAATTCTGTCAGCTGAAGGCTTTGAATGGGAAAAACAATAAAGAATACCGACTGTGAGTGTTCAGTATCAATAATAAATCTCGCAAACAGTATGGACGAGATAATGATGGAATTGAGGAAAATTAAAACTAGAACTTACTAGACGTTTCATTCTCCTGGATCCATTCTTTGCTCTTGGGAACATTGTGACAGCCAGAGCAAACTTTCTTGTGGAACGGAATGGCTGAACCCTTTTGCAACATACTCACTAATTGAGTCTTGTTAAATGGTACCTGAAATACAATACAAAGTTTTTATCCAAAAGGTTAACTCTTCAGGGACAGACACGCATTCAATTTGTTTACTCTCAGTAACTAAAGTTTTTTTTAAATATAAACCGTGAAAATAAAAAGACCAAACCACAATGAAATAATATTAATATACTAGTACAAATATTTTCATATATATTTATTACAGTTTGAGAGACAGTTGATTGTTTAAACCAGTTACAAACAATTACTTGGTAAAGTCCAAAAGTTTAAGGACCGAGTGTGTCAGAACAAGTCAGTTTTAAAGATAATAATTCAGATTATTCTTTTAGTGGTACAAAGTTTACTAACCGTCCTAAAAGATGTACTGAAATACAGTGAATATATCGAAAATACTGTTACCACTTAGGCTGGAAACTTTTGAACCTTATGATTGCAGAAAACATTGTATATGAAGAATTGAAACCCGCACTGATAAACTGTATATTATTATTTTTAGTGCAATGATATCAATATAAAACAGATTGATTTATTAGAATTACTTGACATTGAATTTTTATAATTATTATATTTGCAGAGAAAACATTATATGTGTAAATTATTATCACTATGTTGATATACAACAATGCTCAAGCAGGCTGAGTAAACATAATCCAGCAAACAGCGAAAAATTGATTATCAATACAGGAATTTGAAAATAGGTGTCAAGAATTCCAGAAAAATCACCAATACTTTGGTAAATTTTCCATCCAATTTTCAATTAAAAATTCGACAATATTACCTACAAATTTACAAATATAATGCATAGGGTTGCAATCCGACATTGACCTTAAAGCAGTGGTTTGCAACCGGGGAGGCGCAAAAATTTTGTAATTAAAAAATAATTTTCATACCAAAATATCTACAAATAAATAAAACTTCATATCGTAACATAACAATGAAAATTCAGTGAATGAATTTTTATTTTACTCATTGACAAAATACACTCTTGGATGCAGTATTTTCTGTCAAAAATTACGCAATCTTTTTTAACTTCACTTGCTACCCATGCCACCTGTTTGCCTTCATAAATGAAGACCCCTCGAGCATAAATCAAAGCAACATCTTCCACTACTGCGGAATCCTGCTTCTCAGGTCAGGAATAAACACTTGCTGAAATTACGCAATACTTGACATCTGTCTAATTCATGTTTATTTCTTTACCTATTGGTCCAAATTATCCTAATCTAATTTTTATCACTATCTATGGTTCTCTGTAAACGTTTTAACTTCAGTCATTGTTTACTTTCGGATGGTTATTTTAAATGTGCGCATTAGCACCTCTGTCTGGATCCCTATTTGACTAAAGTTATTTCACCCTCAATACTTCTAAATTTCTGTGTTTACTCTTGTATATATTTTTTGTTCAACTTAACGGGGCTCGACGAGGGCTCATGCGTGTAACTTTTTTTCCCTACCTTTATTATCCTACCGAAATTATTATGTGGAGTCCGCGAAGCGGGCTCCTAGTTTCCTGGCTTGTCAGTGCTAGGGCGGGAGCAAACTAAGTCTTTATATCCCTTTCCCGCATGTAAGCTAGCTAAGTACTGCTATCTAAAAAAAATCTGTCAGCAGAAGGCTTTGTGTGGAGAAAACACTTAGAAAAAAACCCCTTACGAGAATGATTGTCTTTGAATCATTAACAAAAGTTTAATTATTACCAAGAATTGCTCTTAAAGCTTTGAGAATTGGTGTGAGGTGAGAACGCTGATTTAATGTCTCCACGAAACTGGCGCGATGTAGACTTGGGGTCTCGCGAAGCAAAAATTCAGACAACGTTACTCGGTGAGAGCTCGAACGGTAATGATGTAAGTAACCAGTCTGTTACTTTGTGTAAAGACAACCTGTAATACCCCTCTCTCTGCTCTTGTCTAGAGCAAAGAGGTGCACGTCATCTCATTTTTTGTAACTATTGCAGTGTAGGTAATTATGTCAATTCAAGCAAGCCCCGACCGAACTGCCAATGAGATTGAGCAATCTTTTTATATTTATTTTGTTTCTTTAACCTTTCCCTTACTATGTAAAATAAATTTGCACGCTATGGTGAGTGTATTCATTACACATCATGCATTTATGACTGATTACAATTGATTGATGGCCGGAAAAATAAGAATATTCACAGACATCGCTTAAATTTATTAAAGTTGAAGATGACATAGTTGACATGAAGGAATAATTAAAATTGTATCCCTGAAAACATGAAAAAACATCGGCCAACGACAAACAGCTTAGCAGACTACCTCAAACGTAGGCTCTAAAACTACTGGCTTGCGTTCGACACTTTCCAACTCAGAATGTGTACATAACACACTCGCACACGTATGATTGTATTAGTAAATTTATCCCGGATTTTCGACAAAATCTCCCCGCTGCGCCCAATGGCATGTTATTCTTATTACAATTATTATGTTATTGAATGCGTAAATGTACAACGGAGGAATACTTAAAATCTAAACGCAGTATTTATTATATGTATAGATATTTTAATTATTAGAAGCTATGTGCACTAAATACACATCACAGAAAAGGAAAAGTTAATAACAGTCTAGTGGGTAGCAGCTTGGCAATTACAATCGTACATTATGTGTGTTGCTTGTAATCCACTGTTGTAATTATCGGCTAAAATAAATAAATATAAAGGCTCGAGGCTGAGTCGTGTGTTTAAGCCGTCAGTGCATTTGTGTGAGGAGAGCCTTAGTTTTCCCATCCCTCTTCCAAACGTGCTTCGTTTCACTCGGAGGCAGGGTGCGTCTCGCTCTCGTCTAGTGCGACTAAAAAGGTTGTCTCAGGCGATGATGAAAATACACCTTCTAAAGGTTGTAATATTGATGAGAGTACTTCCCATTTTCCAATTGTTAATAAAAATATCTATCTTGTATTCGGATGAACATCGAATTCTAAATAAATGGCCTTTGCCAATGAAGCCTAGATGCCTGTGTTTCAATACACTAAATCTTATTTTTTTTGCCATTTGGTCACTTTCCGAAAATCCTAAATCTGATTTCATGCTTATTTGAAGATATAAATTACCACCAACCAAACATTCCTATAAAGGTTTTCGGAGACATTTCTCCAGAAGAAATAAATATATGGTGGCTATAGTCAGCTTTTATTTGATTATCGTTAATAATTCCATTCTAAAAATAATTATTTTACTACTGAACTATGTATAATAAGACCTATATTAGCGTGCAGTATGGAATTTTTAAAAATGCATAATGTCATAATATGTTTACAAGAAGTTATTGTAGCGGTGCTCTTATCAAGAAATTGATTCGGATTGATTGATCCATCTATGTGGAAAGTAGTACCCTTTTTTGTTATCAGTCAATCTGGAAAGAATATTACTTGTTATTTAACCCCTTTAGAAATGATATTTTATTTCATTTATAAAAGAACACAATGCACTTCTCAGCACACTCATGATTAAAATAGGTAGTAATTAATTAAATACAAAATTTACAACCTTAATTTCTTGGTGGATTTTATCGGTAATCCTTCGAGTAAACAAGCTGCCTAGAGAGTTTCAATTATTATCTACAAAATAATAATGTTTGTTTCACCAATACATGTTATGTAGGTATGACAATATCGATTTTTATTGGGTTTTTCAACATCGAATTACCAGTTTTGAAAATGCATAATATCTGTATTTTGGTATTTAATCATTTTGCAATAAAATTTGACATGACCCATTATTATTTAGTGCGAATCGTGCCCAGAACTTTCCTCTGATCATCTCTAGCGAGGTAAAGTTTAAAAAAACAACGTTTTAATTTGGAAACTCGCTTCACTTTGGCAACAGCGCCTGGTTTCGAAAGCATCGAGTTATAACCTCCGCTACTGAATTCCGATCCCTTTGAAGGGGCGCGGGGTTGTAATGTATTTTTTTGTCAGTCGGCCGCTGTCAGGCGGAGGGCAAAGGTGTATCCGGTCGTGGAGCGGCCAGTGTTAACGTATCTTCTGCCATGTACCGATTTTATTTCTTTTTTCGTAAATGTTTTATTTTAAATTGTAAATTCTTAAATAAAGTGTATATATAACAACTCACTGCAATAAAAATGACATTGACTGGGTAAACTGGCGAGATTTGATTGAAGCAAAAAACCTCATCATCATCATCAGCACGCTGGATATAAGTCGGAGCTTATCAAATTATTTAATCCTTTTAAAGACTGCATCAATTTGTTACAGACCAACTTTTGTTAGTATGGTGACAATATGTCTGCTGACCTATTCACATAATTAAATAATGACGAGATGTTAATCATTCTTAAAAAAAAAAGCGTCCAAATGTGTTTGGAGTATGTTATTTATTACATTTAACACGTCCCAAACGTGTCAGGCAAAGCCTTGCCATCAAAATACGCTCAAAACCGTCATCCATCATCTTTCGCGAGATGCAATTTATATATATATAGCTTTCGGAAAGGTGAATTTCATTAAAAAATCAAATCCTTTATTGTCCGTTCGTTAGATTCAGTAACCTTTTTCTTTTTGTGTCGGTTGATAGTAGCGTCAACCACCTGAGAGGTTGGCTTAATTCCAGCCAGCAGCATTACAGACTTTTAAAAAGAAAGAGAGTCTGCGTTTTGAATTTTTAACGATTTCAAGTATATTTATTTTCGTCCCTCGCTTTTCAGTTGCCGTATCAAACGGCTGTGCGTTAAGGTGCAAGGCTGATGGGCTTAGTAGCCGTCCTGCTCCATGGCCGGTTGGTTAACCACCGTTCGCTTCGCTTTACCAAACGCTTCTATTTTGAAACGTGTTTTTTTGTTTGAAATTGTTTAACTGATAATTGTGTCTAAAGTGTAAATTAAATGTAAATGTAAACTCATTTACTATTATGATCAACCACTGCATCGAATAAAAGAGATTAATCAAACCAAAGTGGTGTTGTACTGAGATTTTCCTGCCTATCGCTAATGTTGATAAGCAATCATTCGTCTCCCTTCAACATGATTTTATCACATTGTACTGTGAGTATTTATGTTCATTGCTATCTTATGTGATATACTAATAAATAGGGGTTCCGCTTTGTTGTACACTAGGTAAAGGGATTCTGCGACAAAATATTATAGTGAAACGCTGAACAAGAGATATCATTTCTTCATCAACTATGTTTATTTGAAATTTTGAGGCGTAAACGATTTGCGATCGCCAGGTGCGTGTAATGATTACATAATTGCAGATAAAATAAATTTATTTCTTAGTTGAGTTAGATTAATTACATTAGATTAATGTCGAATTTATCAGTATGGCCTTAAAACATATTTTTTGGGTTGGCCACAAGCTACCTTATCATTCTCCGATATTTTAAATTTTTATGTAATTGTATTGCCAATAATAACATGCCAACCATTTTCAAGTTGATGTTATTTACACGGATATTTCGAAAGAATTTGATAGTGTCGATGACGATATTCTGATAAATAAATTAAGTGCTATAGGAACCTCAATAAATATTTTGATTCTTATTTATCAAAACGACGACAATGTGTTGAATACACTGCATGCGCATCAAATATTTTTCCAACATATTTTGGGGTACCACAGGGATCGAATCTCGGTCCAATTCTATTTCTTATTTTTATTAATGATATTGTGGAAAGTATGAGTGGAATAAAGTATCTGCTTTTTGCTGATGATCTAAAACTGTTTTTAACTATCAAGAAGGAGTCTGATTGTGCTATTCTGCAACATAATATAGACTCGATTTTGAATTGGTCTATACAAATCAAACTTGACTTCAACATTTCGAAATGCTTTTGCATTTCTTTCTCCCCAGCTCAAGATTTCCTATTAAATATAACTATGTGATATCGAATAATACTTTACAACGTTTGTCTGAAATCATTGATCTCGGTATAAAGTTTGACTCTTCTTTCACATTTCATTCACATATTAATTCCATTGCTATGTGTGCTAGGAAACTTCTTGGGTTTATAGTTAGGCAAAGTAAACCATTTGAAAACCCATCTGTATTTCGCACTCTATACATTTCCTTGGTTCTCAGTACGTTTGAATATGGATCTATTATCTGGAGTCCATATGAAAATTTCTACAAGTTGAAATTGGAGAGAATTCATAAGAAATTTCTATTTAAAAAAAATTTAATATTTTCCCTTTAATAGTTCCCTAAAAAAGTACTTACTACCCAACCAAATTTCTTTTAGGAATTTTCACTCTCTTGAAGCACGAAGATCATTTTCGATTCTAAAGCATTTTGAGGCATCGATCATTGTCAAGGTTTTGATCGGTTTTCTTTACTTTTTGCAAGGTTATTATGCTGTTTTTACTAATCGTTTCACTTTCCACTGCACCCTTTTTATCATAAGTCGCTAATTATAGGGTGTTTTGTCAATTTTAATGTAATTTTTGTTTAAATTTGAGCATTTCAACATTGGTTTTTGATATTTTCTTTACATTTCGAGATTTTGATGGTATTTTTGTCATTTCTTCACATTTTAGTATTTCAACAGTGATTAATTTGTCTACAACTTGGCTGTTTTCGGGATATTGCGGCATTACGTTTTTTATGCTGTTTTTGGGATATTGGAGCATTTCAACAAATTTTTTGTTGATATTTTCATTATATTTCAAGGTTTTCATGATTATTTTTGCATTAATTTTACATTTTTACTGCCATTTATGACAGTGGATTTCTTGATATCTTTGAGTATTTCAACAATGGTTTATTTGCTTCTTCGGGGACGAGTTTATAATCCTGAAATTCTCATGACTATAAACTTACATACTCCCAATTGTTATCTACGGGGCCAAAACCGTATCCAGGCAATTTTTATTCTTAAAACTTGTTCTTCGCGTCGGTCATTCGAGTCACCAGTTGCAAGAGCCATTCGGAAGATCAATGCACTGCCTAGAGAGTTGAATATTTTCAGCACTAAACTCTGGGTATTGTTCACTAAATATTTGTTCCTTGTAAATTAATAATGTCTTGTTTTTTTTGTATTCAATACTTTTAAAAAAATGTTTTTATTGTCATTATTGTTTTCAATAATTATTATTATTGTTGTTATGTTTGTGTAATGCATGGCGCATTGGCGTCAGCTGTAATGCCATGCGTTTCAATTTATTAAATTTACAATAAATAAATAATAAAACTAGTTTTGATCAGAGTCGGCGAAATAGTAAATAACCAACGTTTTTCGGGATATTTACTGGGTCTTTCAAATATCTAAGATCTAAAATAGTGTTTCGAACCATTTGAGATCTAATACGAGCAAAAATTGGTTGGAGCCAATTGGTTAGCCATTTAACCTATTGAATAAGAATTGGCGAAACAAAGTAATTAAGACAATTGCAAATACAATTTGAAGAACTACCTACTTATTTCAAGCTAATGTAACGTGTCATGGTGACCATGGAATGATGTATTAATATGGGAATTTCATTATTTCGATTGATAATTCATGTTTATTTTTACGAAGACATCTCATGTAAAGGATGCAATAAAGGGGAGTTTGGAAGATTAAGTTGTTCGTTCAAAATTGGTAATGAATTTAACTGGGCTCTATGATATCCAAAATTTCTTGATAAAATAATTTGTGATCCCCCATGTGTTGATGCAACATTTTAACCCCATCATCAGCATTGAAAGTATGTTTCTTCAATAACAAGTGATTTATAAATGTTGATGAATCTTTTTTTAATCTAAAGCCAGCTAAACGTGTGCAAACGCTAATGTACGTATGCTTTTACCCACATAGGAGTGCTGGCAGTCAATACATTGTAATTTATAAATGCCAGATTTGTTCTTAAAGTGGACTATATCTTTATTAATTTAAGACATCGACTGAGGGTGCTTGATGGAATTTCAATATTAAATTTGGATTATTGAGATTTTGTACACTTCCATGTATTTTGTCACTAACGACCCGGGTTTCGCCTTTCGGCATCTTCAGTTCGAGTCCATTCGTGTGCTCGAATGCCTGAAGATGCCGAAAGGCGAAACCCGGGTCGTTAGTGACAAAATACATGGAAGTGTACAAAATCTCAATAATCCAAATTTTATATCTTTATTGTTAATACGCAATTTTCCTAACTAATTTTTGCAATAAAAGACCGGTCCAACACTATCAGAGAGTTGTTTTTTTAATTTTAAAGCTTGAATATCCTTTACTTTAAATTTACTTATAGGTATACTGACTGAGTGATAACAACTTAGGCTTAGTGATAATATGATAAACATTTTAAATGATGTCTCTCCGAAATAAATGATTCTACGCCAGCTAAAAGTTCTATCATGTGTGTAATCTATGTAGAGATAATCTAGCATTAATTTACTTGATTGCTTTTGTTTTAATATATTATTAACTAATGATCATAATTTTAATAAAAATAATAACTTAGAAATACTCCATCATGTAAATAAAAAAGGTATTAAAATGAATATCTTAGAATTTCTAGAAATTCATACAATCATTAACAGTAATGGAGGATTAGTAAATAACATTTTAAACAGAACAGGCGCCTCACCATAATTAAATTTATTTCTCTTGGGGTTTTCACCTCCAAATACCAGTAATTGATTTGTAAATAGTCTAACAGTGTCTTACCCCCCTTCGCACGTCTATTAGAATGGAATAAAGCCCACCCCCACCATTTATTTAATGTAAGAATTAAAATCATTGAAATGGTTAGTCTGAAGATGCTTCTTAAAGAGGCGAAACGCGTCACGTTAATGATAAACCAAGTGGAATAACTAAGTTATCAATTTTAATTTTATATTGAAACACACGTCGTTTATAGCAAACGAAAGAATATTGAACACTGGATTGAAAATGAAGTCCTTTTGAGTAAACGATGAAACAAACTAATAAATATTGGTAACAGTTCTTCTCAAAACTGTGCACAATTACGGTAAAGAGAAAAAATGTGCACCTGTGATGAATGAAAGATAGTCGTTCGCAAAAGTGTTGCGTTGAACATCTAAGAACATCTGGAAGCAGTATAATGTTATATGAAACATGGGTTCTTTTTATCATTGGACTAAGGACAAAAAAACAGCTAGGTCTGTTTTATTCACCCGAAATAAATGTATTTTACGGGAAAAAGGCAACCAAGTCTTATGTTTCATAATACACCATCTACAGAAATGTCAGTTAGGTAAATTGATCTGAGAATATTCTTTTTTCTTAATTTGATAATGTGTTTGAGGGGCCTAAGCCAAATTTAACAAGGAGCTTGCGTGACCCCATCCAACCCATCCTAGGTTATGATGCAAATAATAAGTAATTTATATTATTTTAATGCTTAATCTTCGTGGGTAATAGAATATTTCATGTTACAACTAGAAATATTCAAGTTACAACTTGAAATATTCGATGCTACAGCATTTGAGGTGTTTTTTGTTTTGAAAAATAGTAAATTGTATGGTATAATATCTTATTTTGGCTTTTTTCGAATTCTATTTGCCATCCATGATGTAATCGGAAGTGGTTTATTTTTTTAAGCATCGAATAATAATTCAGTTGAAAATTTTTCAACAGAATATTTTTATGGGCCGTACATCGTATATATCAGTGGTGGCGAACCTTTGTGAGCCTGAGTGCCAAAAAATATTTTTTTTCAATATAATAATAATATGTCGTGTGCCACATGCCATGAAAATAAAAAATGCATCAAATGTTTGTGTAACTTCAGATTTTTAATGTAAACATAGCATTAATACATCGAAAAAATAATTAAGTACTTATTAATGGCAAGAAAAGAAATAAATAAAAAAGAAACTAAATTTTAAAAAATGTAGAGCCCTCAAAACAGCGATTTTTATGGGTGCCAATGAAAAAGTTTGTTACCATATTACTTAGATTGTTTTTTACTCACAAATTGACAACAATTGAATATTATAGATTTATATATTTTAAGGAAGTTTTTATTATTTAAAAGTGTCTATATTATAATATCGGTTAAAAAATAAAAGGTGGAGGCGCGGAAAAAAAATTTCCTTTTAGGGGAGGCGTAGTAGCAGTAAGGTTGGAAACCGCTGCCTTAAAAGCAAAATTAATCCTGTCGCTTTATTTGAGTTTAATGAGACTTATCTTCCAAGATAAATGTCCTACTCTACGAAATAATGCGTAATTTATGTCATTACTTTATGGTAGAACAAAAACGAGGACAAATATTCCATTAATTTCACCATCCTTTTTAAATTTTATAATAAAAAATGTTAGAACTTCAATTATTTATTTTATGTATTAAATATTTTATATGTGGCCCAAAACAATTATTTGCATGATATTTCAGGTTTTGAATAAGAAAAAGATAATGTTAATATTTCAAAGAAGAATAAAGAAAAATCTGGCAATTGAGAAAAAAAGTGAGATAAACTTAGAGAGATGTTTTATCGGCGTGCGTATTTAGTAAATAATTATTTCTCACCATTTGATCGCTGGCAACCTCAAAGATACTCAGCGGGAACACCCTCCTCGTTTTAGCGTGAAGTGGCGGCCGATCCCTGGCTACTAGGTTCAAGAACCTAGCCACTAGTCCTGGACTTGGATACAGCTCAATGTCCGATGCGAGGATGTAATGTGTGAGGGCTGCATCGCGAGCCACGTTTCTGCCAACGTTGACTGGATAAAGGAGCTTCTTCTGTGTTTTGTAAAGACTACTAATGTTGACTGATGCATAGGGAGCACTCAGAGTGCAATTATATGGCTCATTGAGAAGTTTCTTCATGTCAGGAATCTGTAAAATAACAATAAAATTTTTTTTTAAATTATATCCGCTCCCAATATCAAACTTTTCAACGGAAGTTATTCTAGTGAATTAGGAGTGTTGCTTGTTATTCAGTCCTTCAACCTTTTTTGGAGAGGGTAAGGATAGAAGGATAGGGCCAGGACAGGACTAGTAACTAGCTAATCACACTTCCTACTCTCCGTTTTTAGGATTGTATGGGTTGGAGAGAATTTCAGACATCACAAAAATCAATGCCTTCGAACACAAATTGAAAAACCAATACATAAAAGTTTAATAGGATTTGAGCCCATGGACACTGCAACCGAAAAGGATGATGTTCACTACTTATCAATAGGTTCAGCAAATAAACATTTAAAGCTCTCATCAATAACACAAAGGTTTTTTTCTTGTGATCGTTTTGTGTCCAGAAAAGGTCAGGGTTGAATGTACTTATATTAAATTTGAATTGTTGGGGTTTTGTACATTTCCATGTATTTTGTCACTAACGACCCGGGTTTCGCCTTCCGAACTGAGTTCGAGTCCATTCGTGTACTCGAATGCCTGAAGATGCCGAAAGGCGAAACCCGGGTTGTTAGTGCCAAAAAACATGGAAATCAAAGCCTCAACAATTCAAATTTGATATTGAAACTCCATCAAACACCCTCAGTCGATGTCTTAAATGTACTTATATTACATAAAGAAATTAATTTTAACTTATCTCAATTTTTATTAAATAAGGCGAATAATCACCTGTTTTGGTATGTGCTTGGTGCTGAAGAATACGTGGAATGTGGCCCATCTCTTGACGAGATCAGAACCTGAGCAGTCACGGAGATATCTGATGGTGTTCGCTGTCGGGACCAAGTCAGTGCCAGGGGCATGAATGGCTACGCTTACCGGGTTGTTCCACCTGAAGACAGAAAATCTTACATTATTCAAAATATTCAATAAATTTGGCGGTTTCTTAATAATCCTTTCTAAAAAAATTGTTGTGATCGCTCGTTGAGGTAATCGATTAGTGATCTCGCTTTGTAATTGTGGGTTTGATTTTCAAGCTGAATACTCGATTGTACAAATTTTGTAATCAAAATTTTCAACCTTCTCTGCTATATTCACTCCTTGAACGACTGGTGAATAATAAATAAAATGAGGGTTGGGCCATTGTTTCAATTCAGTATAGGGCCAGTCTGTGTTATAAATCCTTAGTGTTGAAGATGCCCCAATGGAAGTCACTAAGTGGTGTGTCTGAAGGTTAAAGTCTTGATCCAATATATGATATATTATTATTGTTTCTATTATATATTCTTTTGAAAGAGGGTGTAATCAATATTTTTTTATTTATTTTATATGAAGGACTATCTATTAATAATAATTACGAATAAAGCAATATTAGTACAGTTTGCATCAGTGTGTTTGGGAAAAAAACAAACAGGAAAAAGCCGTACAGGAAAAAATCGTACGGAAAAAAGCGAACATGGAAAAAGCGGACATGGAAAAATGCGGACACAGAGTAGAAAAAGAAGTATTCACATTTAAAATACTTCTTATCGTTTCATGAGTTTTTCAGCTTTAATGTTAATATCAGATTTTTTATTTTAAACAATGTCAAATAATAATTTCCAGAAACTCGGACGACGAAAGATTCATTTGTTTGGTTCTATCTTTTGTTGAATTCATGAGACACTAGTACTCAGTAATTTCGTCTGTCCTTTTTTATGTGAATTTTTTAGAAGTAAATTTTCTATTATATACAGTAAAAATACGTATTTAGGTTTTATTATAAGTGAAATAGTTGAATAAAATGCATATACGTATTTTTACTGTATATTATAGAAAATTTATTTGACGTTAATTAAAATTAAAAATCTGATTTTAACTTTTTTTAAAGCTGAAAAACTCATGAAACGATAAGATGTATTTTAAATGTGAATACTTCTTTTTCTACTCTTTGTGCGGTTTTTTCCGTGTCCGCTTTTTTCCATGTCCGGTTTCTTCCTGTACGGCTTTTTTCTGTACGGTTTCATCCGTTCACCATAACTATTATGCCATATGTTGTCAACACTTTTGTCAACAGATGGTTCAGTACGAAAAAACACCTAGAACCACACAGGTGTACGATAATATAATCTAATTTAATTATAAAAAACCTCAAAAGTATGTTTCCCTCTATTATTTCACCTATTCAATCAATACAATTCAGTAGAAATAAATCAATAATCGACATTTCATAACATCATAACAAAAAGTGTAAAAGGGTATATCACGCAAATTAAAAATTTTACAGCAGACATAGAATTGTTTTTATTTTTAAATGTCATTATTATTATTATTATATGACACATTTAGTAAAAAGAAACGATAAGTAGTTCGCAATAATGCGGTATTTATTAAGAGAGATAAATAAGAACACGCAAATAAAATAAGAGATACAACCATTTTCTTTCCCCACTAATTGTCTGCGTTTATATTGAAACAAAATATTACAGAATTATCTACTATAAAAGAATTCTTTAATAAAATACGTAAAAGCAACAGACACTAAAAATATTTACTCGATATTGATTCAAATTTACGATAATCCATATCGAAATGATTCATACTTAATAAAAACTGAACTGTCAAAATTTTAATGGCGCTTACGTTATTTTACAATGTAAATTCACTCCTAATTTGAATGTTGAGGACGCAGCGGTTCTTCTTAACTTAATATTACACTGTGTTAACTTTCCAAAGTCGTAATTTTTAATATATAATGAAATTTATAAAGTTTTTTTATTATAAATCGACAGAATGAATCACCTGATCCATTACACATAATATGTAAATAAATTCCAAGCCTGCTTCGAGTGGTGGAACTGCTATTGGTGGCAGATAATATTATTAATCAAGCATATCTAAAGCAACCTAGGGATATATATTTCGATCACGGCTCTTTTTCAAAGAACACAATATCTCATCTATATTATCATTTGTGAGAATATGGAAAAAAAAGACCTTAGAAAGAATTTTACGGTGTTAACTGTCAATTCTTGGTGGAAAAGCATTATAGTAATAAATTAAAACACTTTTTTTTTATAATCAACTATAAAAATTCTCACAAGGAGCGAAACCGTCTCTGATCATTATGAAAAAAATGTGGAATTCGTATAAAAAAAAATGTTTTATAAATAAAGATCTAACAATATTGAATTTTGTATCCTGACAATTCAGGACAATCGCTGATACACTATTAAGCTTTGAGGCAGAGATCTATCAAAATGGTGTCGTAAAACAAACTGGGCCATGGATATAACAAATAGCATTGTTTATCAAAATTGATGACATTTCAAATGAAATTTATATTCTATTGTGCAAAGGAGAGTTGATGAAGTTTAGTGATAATTGATGTTATGATGTGATGAATAAATAATACGCGACTAGTCGACTACTAATAAACTTTTTGTTGTTACCAAATCAGGTAACAACAATAAGGTTAATAATTACAATATTATATATCGTCGCCCAAAGCAGAAGGGCACTTGTGATATTTTGGCGATTTGGAGTTTTTTTTATGCCGTTTCGTTCGTAATTTTTTTCTGTACATGATAGACAAAAGGACATTTGCGAAACAAATGTATGAAATCACAATTGAACAAAGACAAAAAGGTGACTTCTGTATTTGTAAACTAATCTTCAATTCATGTATGGCAAAATATATTTGTTTTAAATACTATGAGTTGAAACCTATATACCAATTTAAGTATATTATTTACTTTTAGATAATAAACCTTAGTATGTGAAAGAAGAAATTAAAAATAATTATATGAATTTTTTTATGACATGTGACTTCAAACCTTTTAAAAATCCAAAATTGACAGATCAATCATTCAGAAATCATTTCAATCTTTGAGTAATAAATAAGTCACCTGTGATCCAATTTTCATTTAAAAATACTAAGAAATAACCTCCACACAATTTTTATCACTCTAAAAACACTTACTACGTTTTTCTCAGATCAATTTTTTTGCACATGTTCCCTTTTTCTTTTGAGACGACGATGTAATATTATGTCTTTATTTATTTGTATGTAATGCATTTATAGTTTCAGTATAAAACCGCAATTTGTACATGAAAATCTTTTTTATTTAAATGTTGTTATATATTAGTTTACTTACACGGTTTTATACTTGTAAAATTGAATATAAATTCATTTCGGTCAAGGGGTTTTCCATATGAATAAGTGAACGAATTTTATGTTTACTGAAAAATGTTTTGTTTTATCAATGCACCGAGTAGTAGTAAGTTATTTACATAACCCGAGGTTCTAATAATCGATATCCGCAATCATAACACAAGCACTGATACGGGTATTCAATAAGTTATGATAACTGACATTTCGACAATACTTCACTATCCTATCTTCCTATTAGTTAACAGATTTTTACGATATTCGATTATGAAACTAGGCTTGCGGGGAATCCAAATAAATTTCTGATTTGGAAGAAATCTTTTTGATTCCCGACACATACGATATACCAGTGCTCCGTAACCTTTTCTCACCCACGGCGCATCTAAGCACTGTGTCTAATGTGCGGCACACTACAAGCCAAAATATGTAAATTTCATAAACAATACTTACAATTTCTAAATTTGTTTTTATTTGATGAATTTGAAATAGTAGCTTGCAATTATTTTTAATAAAAGCTAATTAAAAACCTTTTCACCATTTCAACGCGATAGAAGAATTAACACTTTTCACAAATTCTTTTCAAATTAATATGTAAAAAAAAGTGTTTGAAAATGTTGGAACTAAGCTTTACTATTAAAAATTAGCTAATCTTAACTGAGTGCTGCCCATTTATTTGTGCAGTCAAATCTAAAATAAATAATCACACCAAAACTATGCCTCGGGGCAGCTAACATGTTTCTGTCTGAAACAATTGGGATTGGTATTTTTTCAAAGAAATAGCGCATTTGAGGGTCTTGATTTGATAATGTGTTTTTTCTAATATAAAAATACTAAATTTTTTCTCATTTTGGACGCACGGCACACCTGGGACCGTCTCTCGGAACACTGGTTACGGGGAGCACTGCGATATACGATCAATCGTTTGTAACCGAAATTTATTACGTGCTAAGAAGTCTGTTTCCGGTTTATTTACCAGTTAATAAAATCGTGTTCAATTTTTTAATCGTTATTATTATTATTTCTTATATCGATGTTATGCTGACAGAACGCTTTAAGTCAGTTTTTGATGATTTTCTGATTTAAATGCCAAAATAAAGGCAATTCAACGCCCTAAATACGTACTGATAGAACATATAAAGCCATAGGATATAATGGCTTAAAAATATTAGTTTAAAGAAGGTTTTGATGAATACTAACAGTAGATTAACACCTGTATCACTTTTAAGGTGTCACTGTTAATTCTCGGTGGGAGATCAAAAACACAATTATTTAACTTTTTGTGCACCACAGCCATTGAAATTGATTCCGTTCATTTTTTATGTAGTATGTTTCGTTTGCTGATTTAAATTCTTTTTCATAATGATATACCTAATGATGTTTAAGTTCATGTTTAAGCTTTAGTTTTTGATCAACCAGATATTGGAATAAATTGTTTTAGTTTCGCTCTGTGAAAAAAAATCGACAGCACAATCAACCTTTAAGATTCAAATAACTAATTCTATCACTTTCAGTTTTCTCGACCCAACAGGTAAATACTACCAAAAACCATTCATAAAAATTCGCTACACCCCATGAATTAATTGTAATATGTACTATTTTATTATTATAAGTGAAGAATGGCAGAGCTTCCGCTTCGAATTGCTTAAAAAAATAATACAAACCTCGGAAGCGATTTTAAAATTACGTTTCTAATGTAAATAACAAAATCATAATTTAAAACAAAGAGAAAGTGTTGCGTTTGATAAGGAATGATGCAACTATGCTGGCATCCAACAATGATTCGTAATTATTAGATAACCAGAGGCCGTCATGCACTGAACGACTTGCCAGAAATTAAAAACAACGTTTTTAAGCTGCCTATAACACGGATCCATAAAAAATAATGCACTAAATTTACAGCAAGAAAGAACATTTACGCAAAGATTGCATAACTAAGATAACTTCCTAAACCCTAAACGATGCCCACTGTCAGATAGACAATATATTTGAAAAAAATACTAAAACTGTCTAGCATTACAGATTACATCTCATATTGCCAATACGCTAAATATTTTGAAATTGAAAAATTATCCGAGATAAAGTTCGATGAGAAATTGGTACATTATCCACTTGACCGCTAGGGCAAAGCTCTACCCACTAGACTACAGAGGCTGATCCTTATTTCACACCATTTAAGGACAAGGACCGATTTCGCCTAGTGTGAGAGCATTTTCAAACGATGAAAAAACACAATCCAATAGATGGCTGTCCATGAAAATTCACTCTTATTAGTGAAACATAGTTTGTTCGGGCTCAATTTGCTAATCGATTAAAATGGTTCACTCGCATGGCGTCACTCGTAGATCTTACAGAACAAGTAATATAAATTGGGTTTTATTTCACTAAGAGAATTTTGAGACATTAATGACGAAGCCACGAAAGTGTTAGAATAATGACAAAACATATATAATATATAAAACCTTGCTCGGTTGTTTTTATTGAATAACATTATTTCATAGCGTAAGATGTATTCGTACTTTCTTCGCAGTGATGGGTACTTGTAAGTGAGGATACGATAGTTCAGTTACTTTGATAATTATTATTTTCAATAAAATTTTAGAATTAATAAATAAAAATGATAAATGCGACACTTATCTGTTCGGCCAGCGGGTGGAAAAACAGTATTTTTAATAAATCATCAACAAACTGAGATATATACTAGTGGATTCTAGCATTCGCACACATATTCTCATGTTAATGTCAATAACATTTTATTGATCATCAATAGATTTCACTATCGCATAGTCTTCAACGTTATTCTTCCCCTTAAAACAATATGACAATTCAGGGAACTATATTTTTGTATTTTTTAATTATTACTAGTCAGCGGTCTGTACCAGATAACAAATTGTAATTAAACAGAATGTCGCGATCAGGGATGGTAACTATGTATTGTCGATTTTTATCTGTTCGGGATATCGGTATTCCAGAAACTCAATCCCGGGATTTTAAAGAATACAGTTTCCATATGATTACCTATATATAAGACAGGCAAAACAAAAAAAAACCCACCAAATCATCACGGACAAAACAAAAGTAACTATGACAGGGATACCCATCCCAAACTGACAAAAAATAATACTTTCAATTTTTAATAAATCAGATCGACACATTGTTTCAGGTTTTAAGTATTTTATGTCATTACCTGACTATATCACTTTTAAGGTGTTAACTGTCAATTCTTGGTGGAAAGACATTATATTTTAAAAAATAAAACATAATTCATTTGTAGTACTGCCACATATTTATAATGATCAGGACCGGTTTCGCTCATCACGAGCATTATCAACTGATAAAAATACAAACATAACAGGCTTATATATATAAAATTGAGAGTATTTGTTTTTCAGATATTAAAAATTTAATGGATGCTCATAGCTGCTCTGCTTTCTCCACTTAAGATGGCTGTTTATTATTCATATTAATTACATACTTAATATTTGATTATTTTTAAATAGTTCATTAATTTTTTCTTATAATGTCCCTGATTCATTATTGTATATTATAGTAGTATCGTCATTAAAAATTTTGTTCAGTTAAATGGACTTTTAATGTAGCTATATTTGGGATTTCAGATTAGTATTTAATGATTTGCAAGAGGTCCATAACGTTTTAATTGTAGACTCTTTCATTTGATTTATGTATAATTTGTTTGTTAATCAGTATTTTCTTGTCTCAGTTCATGAACCATCAGTTTTATATACCTTCATTTTTACTCTCAATTTTATATAAATAAGCCTGTTATGTTTGTATTTTTATCAGTTGATAATGCTTGTGATGAGCAAAACCGGTCCTGATCATTATAAATATGTGGAAGTAGTACAAATGAATTGTGTTTTATTTAAAAAAAAAAAAAAAACCTGACTATATTCCAACAATTTAGATTATACTCATTTAACACTGTATATAATATATTACAGTAACCGCATGAAAAAATCACATGTTTAGATGTTAAAAAATATGTTTTTCCATTTTTCGTTGGATCAATAAGATCTTCAATACCGAGTATTAAGGAACTTGATCCCGGAACTGCAAGCCCTAATTGCGATACACCAGTCATACTATACTCAATATTTATTAACGGATAAAAGAATAATTGTTGCAGAATTTGTTTTCTCAATATAATGGAACTGCATTGCTTTTATAAATTGTAAAATATTCGCTCCCACACGCAAGTGAAATATACAAGATGTGGGTGTAGAACATTTAAGAACCTGATCTGTAGTCTCGGTTGAGAATTAGAACACTTCTTATGCTTAAATAATGTAAAATAATTGAAAAGAGCTCACCTTTCCAGGAGGGGCACCAGGTTGTCCATAAACGTGAAGTCGCCGTGTGTGGTGTACGTGATGCTTTCGTGGCACGCAATCGCGCCGTGATCAGCCCGAACATAATTGAACAGGACCCAGAATTCTCCACGCTGCCTCGTCAAGGGTTCGTAAGCCTTGTCGTGACACTTCATCAGCTCGCGCAGCTTTTCGAGAGTTGCAGTGTCGAGGACAGTTTCGTCCGCGGGCATCTTCGCCTCGGTCGGTCCGATGAGATCGGGTTCAGTCACAAAAGAAACATCACCGAAACTGGTGTTGTTGTAAACAGCATTAGACAAAACAGAGTCTACTTTTTCGCTCACAACGCCAATCTGACTGGTCATGACTTTGGAGTCATCGGTAGAAGATAATTTAACTAAATCATCTGAATAGTTTTTGTCTTTAGAAACTTGGTAAACTTCTTTGGTCTTTTCGAGGACAAACGTTCGCATTTCGTCTGAGCGAGAACTTAGCGCGTCGACCACCGGCGTTCGGACCGACGGCGGTTTTTCACCGTGCCCTGTGGACGTGGGCTGCGCATCTAAAGAAGCGGACATGCTGTCAGAAGCCAGGCTTCGGCCTCCGCCTCCAGCAGTCTCAAACCCGAAATCACCCGGCCCGCTTTTGACCATTATATTGGTTCCTATGTAAACCAACACGGCTAAGTTGATTATTATGCTACATCGCAGCACCCAATTTCTACGCGTGAACATTGTCATTTTATTTTATTTTTATATCTCCTAACACAAATATTTATTGTAGCTTAATTTGTATATTAAAATAAATATACAATTATTTTTATTTTACCAGTTTAGTTTTTTAACATTACACAGCACTTTTTTTATGTTTGCACAACACTTAAAATTAATGGTATACTTTGAATGCATCAAATATAACATTCAAAGCGTCTTTAGAAATTCAACCCTTCGACAGAAGAATTTCTAACTAACACTGTATATTATATAATTAAAATTTTTTATAAGGCATTTTTATCATACTTCAATAAAAAAGAACAATAATATGATATTATTATTATTGTTGTAATTCAATAACAATTAAATCATACACAGATGAAAACAAATTTAAACATACGTATAGAATAGTCAGCTTATTTGGCAGTACGTCACTGAATTTAATCAAAATAATCGATGAAAACTACATTAGTGTTCTTGATTAAGAGCATTCTTAGTTACTTTATTGTTACACCCGACGTGTCTTCTCGCCAGAAGCAACGGCAATGATATCCACAGCCGTAAGCAAGACGGCTAGTACAGTGTCTATCCAAGATAAGATAAGCCCTAAGAGTACGCGAACGGTCGCACAGGATCCACCGCTAAATGTGTCGGCTGCAGCATGAGAAGTGAACCCGCGGTGCGTGGAACCGTCTCCTTCCTCTGGGGCGCAGATTTCTGAACGCCAAGACCCCCGGACACATCACAAACGCATCCCAGCAGACCGACGAATCTGGTCTCGGCGGACAGAGTCTATGTTGCCACTCCTAATTCCGTCGCAAAACTCATCGCAGAGATCGCATATTGATTAATTTATTTATGAGGAATGTTTACGTGTATTCTTCGGCAGCGTAAATGTCAGGGCTTTGAATATGTTTCGAAATCCTGTTTCGTAATATTCAGGTATCGAGTAACGTAGTGGTTTTTCTAGTTTCGCTTTCGTTCATCTTTACGGTTGATTTCGGCTCGATTCAAAGTAACATCTGGAACAAAAGAAAATATATTTCAGTATGCAATACAAATTACTTTATTATCCTGCGATCATAAATACCTGTCTTATTAATATTGCAAATGTTACCGTTAAAACAAGAAATCAGTGAAAACCGGTTTTTACTGACGCTTGAGTATGCAATATAATTAAATATATTTAATACCTATAACAGTATGCATGTAAATAATATATATATAATACCGGCCTACAAAAATATTGTCAGTTTTATTAATAAATAAGATAATATATATTCATTTTGGCTAACGAATTCAAATCTCATACACAAATACGATAATTGTCATATTGTCACAGTAGAAACTATCTATAATTCTATGCTAAGCTAAATAATTCTACGTTATACAAAAATACATCTTTCAATGCCCTGGTATAAGGAATTTAAAAATGTTATTTTTTTTATTATCTTACTCTTAATAGCCCAAACCAATCTGTAGACGCTTTTTATTACAATCACAGTAGATATGAAATTTTCTCATGACCTAAGCGTTCCCGTTGTATAATAACATAAAATGTTATGCAATGGACACAAAGTTCCGACGTACTAGCTACTATAAAAATCAGTATTTCAATTTCAATACCGTCATCTATGACGAGTACGGTTATACTAGTTTTATAATAATCATTCAAACATCTTAGAGCAGATGCCCTATGGCTCATTCTAGCGTTATAAGGCCGTGTCGCGTTTGACCATTCGTGAAGTGAGCTACACGTGCCAGATAATCGGCCGTACTGCAATTAGCTCAAGCTTCATTATATCAATCCAGTAGCGACAAGCTAAAGGATCAAATTAAGAATCGAAATCATAAAGTAATAAAACAATTATGAGATAACGTGAAGTATTCATTTTAAAAACGTCTTGCGCAAAATTCTAAGCACACTTCAAACAAACTTCACATTCGATTGAAAAGAACATAGTAGTAGGTAGAATATTCATAACGCATTTGTAATAATATGTTAAACATCGTCTGGTCAAAACTTTGCCCTAGAAGGGTTGTGCGTTCAAACTGGTCTTGGCTTATTTGCACACTGTCTGAAAATTTGATACGTTATTCCACGCAGAGCAGTGTCAATATATTAAAATTGTGAATTGACAATTGTTACTCAAGTATTATTTATCGAGTTATATATTTTGCATATCACTATACGATTTAAAAGCAAGTAGAGGTAGAGGCAAAAATTATCTAATAAAATCTACCGCGTAATTCCCCGATGAAAACAATGGAGAAAGGTAACAAAGCTAGCATAAATTTCATTTAGGCCTATGTTCCGAGATTTGAATAAATGTAATAAGAACAAACCATCGCAATGAGAGAGATTTGAAAATAGAACGTGAGATTTATTTTTTATTATACTTTATGGCTGTAAGTAGGTACAATAAACCGTAATTACATGACGTCATATATTTTTTTGTGAATAAAGATCATTTAAATAAAGTAATCATTGTTAAGAGAAAAAGGCTTATGCGGAGATTTAAATGGCTACATACCTATGTGGGTAATGTTACGTCTGCAGTCATTTGCAATCTTTTTTCATCCGGATAAAAATTCAAGAGTATATAATAAACCTGCACACGGTATTGCCAAAAAAAAAATGTGACGTGAAACAATAACGAAATCAAAACGAACTATCCATTTATTTTATAATTTTATATAAATATAAGACGGCTTAGGTCAATTTAGTAACAATTTATTATTCCTGTCCGAGGATCGAATTACCAGCCTGGCATTGTCACACAAAAAATTTTCAACCGAGAAATATCCAAGGGTTCTGTAATGTTTTTAAATCTTTTACCAATCGCGAAAACGGATAGTATATCTATTGACTATCAACCAATCTGTCCGCGTACCGCGATCCCTCTGTCGTATTGCTGTATGAAAAGAGATGGATACTCGATTTATTAACAACTAGTCATCGTAACATACATACTGTTGAAATGCTTCATTCGAAAAATATTTATATAACTTATTATGTGGATATTATTTATATATGATATTTCGGTACGTGTCTGATGTACCATAAATGTGCATTAGTGCACTTGAAATTGACAGACTTTGGGTTTATATTACAGTGATTATGATAGTCATACCTAGGCATAGGTAAGGTTTGGCCACTCATATTGACTCCTGACGTTCATTTAAAATAGTGTACAATAGTGCAGCAGACATATTTCAATAATCCACATCCAAGCACTATCATCACGTGAAGCAGAGAAGAGAATGACGTTAATTTTGAAACAGCTTAACGACCGCGGACTCATATATGAGTCCTACGTCATACATTCCATTCTATTGAAAAAGTACAGGGTTATAATCGAGTTTGATTTCAAATGTCAACGAGAGATGGTGGTATACAAATCAACGCATTATTTAACAAAACATAAACAATATTTTTACAACACTGTTTTGTAAAACTACCCTTAGATGGTACACGTTTACTTTTTTCTCTCTCGTAGTATTGGTAATTATTATTTACACATTGCATAATGATTTATTGAATGGGCCATATGGCATTTTTATAGTGCTTGAGTAATTATGATAACCGTGTTGTGTCCCGGGGTGACTTGTAACATCTGCAACAGGGATGATATGAGAAGCAGGATTTTTTAAGTAGATTTAAGTTTTTTTTTACTATACCACATAAATATGCAACCCACGAATATAGAACCACTGCTCAAACGGCATTGATTCATGCGGTAAAGTATCTGGAAGCCATCAAATCAAATTTGGCTAAGATTCAATTGGTTTACAAAATTTAGTGAAATGAATGTTTTTTGCGAAAATGCGAAAAAAATGCGGTCGTTAAGATGTTAATCTTTTCATTGAGATGCGCGATATTATAAGTAACCTATATAAATTATGAAACAAATATAAGTAAACAGTCAATCGAAGAAGAGTTACATCAGTCGCCGTTTCGATTTTTTTTATTGTCTTCAATTTGCCTTCCCTTGGAATTCACTACCCGTGTGCATTACTAACATGAATTATGGCTGCCTTACCTCCAACAAATGAAACCAATTTCATGTATTATTTGGTTGGATAAACTAAAATTTTAGCTTTGATAATATTATGTATTGTATTTCTGTATTCATATTTATTTTTCAGTCGTATTCGATGAGTTTGCTATGTAAAAAAAAACGGAAAGAAAACCTCTGTGGCGGAAATTTTAATTGTTTCATTAGAATGTTGCCAGACAATGCTTATTGTTCTTGCCGAACGTAATTTGAGTTATAAATAATAAAATAATTAATCCATTTGAATTAAACGCATGGCGTCATATCCCTTATAAGGGGTCGCTGATCCACGCGTTCAAAGCCAAAGGAACAACATCAGTTTTAAATTATTTCGGATTGTGTTTCTAGTTAACCGTTACCGGGTAAAAAGTCGTTAGGCAATCAAAATTATTAAATTTTAAACATATTGTTAATACTGTAAATAAGGTAGAATTTACTAACGCAAACACAAGACATGATAAGGTTAGTTAAAAAAAAATGTTTATGGGTTTTGTACCATGACAGCTACCAAAGAAAATAATAATAATAATATGAAGTAACCAAAACCAATCGTTACAAAGAACATATTTGAATATGCGTCATCACACACCGTGTTCGATAAATTCAGTAATTTATTAAGCTTGTCAATACAAGTATTCTATCGATTCTATCATCCAATCGTTTACATAATACTCCATAAAATAAGTTTATAAAACACGTAAATTCAATCCTACAGCTATTGAATCGCGCAGTTTTTATAAAATACGTAATCCCTGTAACAATTTTTGGCGTAATCGTTGGATTGTGACGTTTTTTGAAATAATAAAATTATTTTCTTGCGTTTCAAGAAAACGAGAGTTTAAAAACAAATTTGTGGTAATTTAAACACACTTACCTGCTAATAAAGTTGTTTTGTTTTCAAATTGAGTCCATACTTAATGTTTACTATTTCAATTTACAAACTGTTAATATCAAACGTCATTTTTTCAAAATTGGAACAATGATTGGTTGTCTCGGTTATAATATTCCAACGACAGTAAGTACGTATAACTAATCAATTAAATAATGTTACTTTTAAGGTGTTAACTGTCAATTCTTGGTGGAAAGACATTATATTTTAAAAAATAAAACACAATTTGTTTGTACTACTTCCACATATTTATAATGGCCAGGACCGGTTTCGCTCATCACGAGCATTATCAACTGATGAATCAACATCAGTTGATAATGCTCGTGATGAGCGAAACCGGTCCTGATCATTATAAATATGTGGAAGTAGTACAAACAAATTGTGTTTTATTTAAAAAAAAAAAAATTAAATAATGTACTTATTAATGTTGCCACCTCAATTATTAATTTACCCAATAATAGACGATACAAAATATGTATCATAAAACATATAATGTGGGTTTCAGATAGAGTACTGATGTAAGTAGGTAGAAGAAAATGACAAAATACATCGATAATAAAGAATCATCAATAGAATGGTAAAATAGGACGAAAAAAAGTACCCCATTTTCAATTAAATATAAATAATTCCGATAAGAGGCAAGAATCTTTTAGATGCTGTTCCTTATTCTTAATACTATAATTTAGTAACTGAAAAGGAAAAAGGCGCTTTGTGAAATTTTGTAAACGTAATAATTTTTCGCAAAAATTTACATTGCCACCTTCAGTAAAATCTAAGCACGACCAACCAATTTGGTTTTTTTTATGTGTCTGTAATTTATATGCGAAAATAAAGGTTCTTTACTATCAGATCGCTGAAAATTATATAAAGCATATGTAGGCCCCGCTTCAGTCCGACTGAGTAACCCTCCCTTTTGTTGTTTATCTTAGGACATTCCCAGCGGATGTGATCACCGTACCGTAATTTACTGCCAAATTAAAATTCACTACATTAAAACTAATAAAATGAAAGCCAAACGCGACAATTAACTGTCACTATTATAATATACCCTGAGACCAGGACCGCCGTCAGAAATAGACGTTGCATATAAAACCGTTATTAATCGGATAATTATTAATTTAAGTGATTCTTGCGTATGTCCAAAATGAACAAGTCATTGAAACCGCAGTCTTTACACATGTAAAATACGATACATTATGTAAAAAGGAGTATTGCCTAAAAGTTAGTTTGAATTAATATAACAGTATTTTAAGACGACAGTTATTATTTTAATGAAATTAATTATAACCAATGTATTCCATGAATACAGCGGATAAAGTGGTAGCCGGTGCAGAGGCCGGCGCCCCTGTCTAAGATACAATATGCGTTCTGAGAATTAAGATGAAAGTAAACTCAGACATATGTAAGCTTCATACATGAAACACAACTAAGCAAATTAAGTTATTAATCAATAAAATAAAGTCATTAATCATCATTTTGAAATAGCTATGTCAAAAACAGCTATCGCAATAATGATGGACGTACCTTATTTAAGTTAACGGGAATATCAAAACCAATGAATGATGTAAAACATGTAACGATTTGATTCATTTAACTTATTTGAAAATCGAATAAATTTTAAATATCGAAATATATGCAATATATATGTTGGCAATAAAATAAACGCGTAAACTTATATGATGTAATGGGATAAAAGATATTTTTATTGCAAACTTTTACACCTTGTATATAAACAGGCGGGCGACGGAAATTTGTTGAATCGGAAAAAGAAAACTGTCTGTTACAGAAACAATAAACATCCGGTACTGAAAGAGCATCAATTTGCGATGAACAGTGATGCTCCAAAGATCACACCTAAAAGCCGAAATTTAGATATAAGTTTATACAAGTTTTATTAATTAAGCTTATTTTGGCTGTTACTTTGTGGAAATTCTTTTACAGTTACAACGTTAAAAACGATAATTTGTACTTTTCTAAAGAATTTAAACGATGCTTAGCTAATGGCAACATAATAATAATTTACAGTAAATCATTTTTTTTATTAAAAAGGGAGGACAAGTTTTGTACTGCTATAGCCTTTTTATTTTATATTACAATATCTCTCCAATCAACAGAAAGAATTGTTAAATTGAATGTCATTCGGATTTCGAGCCATTTTTTATCAATGGAAAGTAAAATAATTTTAAATGCACGATGTTCTTTATGGGCATTATGAGGTAGATTAAAAAAAAATAAGGAATAAAATGATCTCTCACGAATTTACTTCCACGTCTGTCTTGTAAAATGGTTTTTGATTTTATGTGTAGATGAATATTTTTATTTGAAGAAAAATTGATCGAGTCAGCATAATATCGATTATCTAATAAAATATACACCAAGACCTTTTTTTGTATTTTTTAAGTGAATGATTCGTTATCGGGCACGGCGAAAACAGACAGCTAGTCACAGCCATAAAATGGTTGGTAAAAGTTAACTAGCGTCACTTTTTAAAAACGGAACACGCGCGAATAGTCGAGAGAGGAATGCCGGCCAGAGAATAAAATTCCATTCATACCGCTCTTCTAGTAAAACGAAAAAGTATGTTTACCGGTTGGTGTATCTTCACCATATCAAATGGATGATTTATCACCGGATCGTAAAAAACTCCACATATAGCCATATGCATAATCATTAATCAATCAAAACTGAAGATAAATCTGTTTTTATTGAATGTGAAGTACAATCCGGTCTTATCGCTGTAACGCATCAAGTAATAGTGAGAGAGCCCCATGGCAACACGCCTATGTAAACCAAAGAAAGATCATGATTTATTCCCCCAAATTTTAATATCGAACAGCAGAATTTATATTAGTTTATTGTGTTGCTAAAACTATGATTTCGGCATTCACAATAAATTTAAAATGTGACCTTCATTTTAGATGCACCGTACTACAAAGTAACCGTGGTAAGTAAGTCATATCTCAGAATAAAAGACCTATAATAAAATTGATGTTGGCAACTCCACATTTAATTTACAATTAAAATAAACTTACTGTACATATCCGGTGTAACATACATCACGAGAAATGTAGTTTCAAAACATTTTACATAAATATTATTAATAATATTCCTTATTTCTATTATGCTAAATGCCATTGAAGTCAGTACATTCTATGTGTAAATAGTAATTTAAAGAACAGAGAAAATCCATAAAGAATATTTACTTTATATATTGAAATTTAAATGAAGCTTTTGAATATCTGAGAAAATAATATAAAAATATTCCTGTGATAATAATATATTTTATGACAAAGGTTATCACAATTTCGCAAAATTAATACAAAAGTTCAACAAAAAATGTTTTTTATTAATCGTTTAATTTTTGAAATTTTTTGGTACATTTAAAAGTTGTATTAATTTTTCATCAATTGAACGATGTGAAATGGGCATGTGGAGGTCTTCGTTCAGTGAGCATCAAAATGCATTGGCATATTAAACGCTGATAGATTAATAATATATAACACATATTTTTATAGCTACACACATATTTTTATCATAGTTAAAAAATGGAAATTCAATACTCAATATAATATTAAAATGAAATGGCCTCTTTTTGATGTAAGCAACGTTTTAATAATAGTATAAAAGAATATTTCTGATACAGCAGATGGAATGAATGACAGTAATTATATTTTGATTACGAATTACACATTTAAAATGTTTTTGCAATTCGATAACAAGTTTTTTTTACCGCACTAAGTAAGCATTAGTATAAAAAAATACCTACCATAAATATAATGACACATATTTGTTAAACTTGTTTACTATCAGATAAACTGCACTGAAATGATGGCAAAATATTTTGTTTTTTAAACGTCACTTTTTAAAAATGGAACACGGAGCGTAGTGAAAAATTACTAAGCTGTTTTTCCGGCGGCGGCGCCATATCACATGGCCAACTGGTCCGAGCGTTTGCGGTCGTCTGCACTCTCGCGCAGAGAATGAATAAAACAACAAACACACCTGTGCGGGGGGTGGGGGAGGACTCGTGAGAGGAATGGCGCGTGTTGAGTGAGCAAGAAGTCAGCAATATCCAACTCTTGTACGTAAACAAGTCTCAGTCAATCGATTGGGGCCGAAAAAACCTTCAATAAAAAAGATAGTTGTATTTCACCTAGCAATTGAAAAAAAAACACAAAAATAAATGCATGCGTACCCGGGACATAAATTGAATTCGACGAATAGTTTGATTAAATACTTATACCGTTTCGAACATAATAAAAAAAATATATCACTTAAAACTAAATTAGAAGGCTAATGATTATTAATAATTGCAAATTCATTAATAACTTTATAAAAAAAAAAAATAGCAAGAATTGAAAACATGACATATATTCACACCTTTAGATATACATCGTTTGTTGAATGAATGTATGAAAATTAACATTCGTGGATTTGAAACACCTTGACTCGGCTACGGTCACTGGCAATATACAAATGATGTCAGATAATAAGCTTAATTTTTGTGAGAGTACAAAAACAGAATTTAAACTATTTTTGGACTATGAAAATTATGATAATGGAAAATATTTTAGAGAAGAAAAGTTTTATTTGGGTGTTAAAGGTACATTGCTGTTTTTTGATACTGCGTTTTATCAACATAATTAGAGATATATCGCAAAGGAGTAAGCAGATATTAACTAATAGAAACTCTGTAATTATTGCTTTGTAATAAAATTTTTGTTCTGAATATTTCAAAATAATACCTATGAATCTAAAGGAAGCCCTTCTGAAATATTCCTGTCAAGGATTTTTGTACATAGTTTATAAAGTGATATGAGACCACATTAATTAGCTAAGTATATTATATAATATTTAATTATACTTTTAAGGTATGTATTCTATCAGAGTAATCAATCGGTTTGCAAACCCTAGATTGGCAACACCCAGAATTAATAGCAATCGTCTCGTTTCGGAGAAAACTGTTCGCAACGGAGAGGGCAATGATGAGGAAAGACAACGGAAGAGCGGGGAAGTCGGCTGTCTCCCTCCTGCCGGCCAGCCGAAGATGGTGGTGATGCCGATTGATGATGAGGGACCGGTTTAGATGCGTGGCGATCTCACACACCGCCCGAATCTGTCGCTAATCGATATGACGATTCGGCTTGCCGAAGAGAATGGGAACAAGTTGCTGAATGAAAATTACTAACCTGATAATTTGAGAAAGATTAAGAAAGTTTGATTGATGGAATAATAATTTTAAGATGAATAAAAATGTTAAACAAAGAGACAGGCATTGAAATACAATACCTTATCAACCACAGTAATGATATTTTCGGTGGATTTGGCGGTAACTATATATATATATATAAATGAATGTTTATTTATTTGTTTGTTTGTTTGTTTATCCTGTATGCGTTCCTGTACCATGCATCCTCAGGTAAGACATATTTAGGCACAGCTCGGTCCGAGCCCGAACCGCAACATCACACTTTTTACTCGAACCCAACCCGAAAATCAGACAAATTTGTTTTCAGCCCAAAAAAAGCCCGATTTTTTCAATATATAAATTCATTAATACTTTTCAAACAATATATCTTATTGTTACCATATTTCCACCGAAATTCATAGCACTTTTGAAATAAATTATTTCAGTTATGAATAGTATTGCCTTATGGCTGACTCATGACCCGAACATAGTCCGAAATATTTTTCTGAAAATTAAATGCCTGCAGTATAAAGTATAAAGTCTGCACGAACCCAGCCCGGGCCCATGCAAACCTCAATTTTGGATACACAGTAATTTTCCTTGTGCGTACACGAATAAATCAGAAGGGTTTTCCGAGATGTCGCTGAGTGCACGTATTTGATTATATTTTAAAACTTTAAATTTTTTTTTTTCTTCAGAAACCTTCACGGCTGTGCCCATAGCAACCCACTAAAGCTTAGTTGAATTCGAATGAATGGCAAAGGAACGCATAGAGAGGACATACAAACAAACAAACATTCATTTAGGTATAGATAACTCTAGGTTATGATATTTTCTATGGATTCGGCGGTAACTTTGTGGAAGTTCATTTTTAATATGAAATTGTCAATTTTAATTTTACACTAGTTTATGATATTTAATTTAATATTTAGATACAGATAACTCTAGTTCACTTGAAAAATATGAGCTCAGACAGAATAGTACGCAGAAATTAATATGAGGACAAAATAGTACAGACAAAATGTAAAATGCAAGATATTTAATTTAATATTTTGATCGTATCCGTTGTGTACAGACTATGTTGTTGTCACTGAACATTGACTACGGTAGTGTTCCCCAAACTTTTTACACCTGCGGACCATTATACCACTAATCTGGAATAAAAATGGTTTTTTTATTTAATACGTTTTTAATGTTATATTGTGACAGATGAACATAACAATAACTTACAAATATACACATGAAATTCTTGAAAATATATGTAGGTAGGGTTTTGCATCTGGGTAGTGAAAGCGAATATTTCTGTGTCTACCTGCGAAGATTTATGACTGTCGATTCTGAGAAAACCAGCGACCATCGTGTCGCATCATCCTTCCCACTATTATTTAACAATAACCAAAAATACAAGTAAACGTGCAAGCGAAATATCCTTCATTTCATATTTTTGTATGGCGAATTTCTTGAAATTTGGCATACTGTTTGGGGCCCGGCACTGGGCCGCGGACGACCGGTTGGGGAACATTGGACTACAGTAAGCTACAACTCTCATAGTAAAAAGGTAAATATAATATTTATATTTTTATGTCAGGGTTAAGATTATAGTAGTGTGTCATAGTGTCATAGCTGACGGTCAGGATAATGTTCCCAGATAAATAAGTAATGCAGATCAGCGATTAAGTATGTAGCGAATTCAATACTCGACTTGAATGACGTACGCACTGGGGGTTTTTCCACATCACAACAATTTGTATTACCGAAAAGTCGATTAGTCAAACAGTTTACAAAGAAAAACTAAGTTATGCCATTTTGAATCTGCGTTTGAAATCCTTAAATAAAACACATAACGAAACCTGACCAATTCATAATTCGATATTCAAAAATTCACATTGACGTTTGCTACTTCTTTTTTCCGCTTCAATTGTTTTCTTAATACTTTTAATGCTGGCTATTATATTCATAGATTTCATAATGACATTCTATGTAAATGCAATATAAATGCATGCTCCAAGTTTACGCAAAATCAAATATTTCTAGAAACCCTTTAAACTTGCCAACTAAACTATATTATTTCGTAAAAACATATTTTTCTTAATTCTAAGTGAGTATAAATTAGTACATTTTATCGTCAGACTGTTGAAGGGATGGGGAACCTGTGGCTTTAAACTTCCTCGAGGGTGATCTTTTCACCTAATCACAAAACAGTGCACATACATATATATTAAGTATTTGTAAATTAAATTTCATGAAAATACAGCCTTACAGAAAAATGAATGCGACTTTGCAATATGAAAAGTGGGCCCCTGTGCTAATGAAAACTTTTCTATCACATAACCGTCATCGTGGTTGACCGCCTTTGAGTGATATTTTAAAATATATTTTATTTATTAAGTGCAAATTAAAGATTTTTGAAAAATAATGTTTCTCTATATAAGATGTTGCATTTTATTGCGTAAAAATACAAAAACAATGTCTTATATTAACCCGACGAACGCGTTGGACATATTTACATGCCCAAGACATTATCTCGTATTTCCCCCACAAACTGGAAGGAATCACTTGTGGATATATGTTTTGAAAAATAGTTCAAACATTTAGATAGAGATATTAGGCAACGGATCATGAAAATGTCAAGTAGAACACAACGAAATACATTTTTGAAAAGAGCTCTCGATATTCAGTCTTTCAAACTTCAGCTTTATACTGTCGATACGCAGCATTAATCGTCAGCCTTATGTATTACACATACTTATGCGGGTATGCACTTGCTTGCATATGAAGACTGGCGTCAGCCATTTTGCTTGCAAAATAGTAGATTACATATTTTTCAGCTTCTTAATTTTCTTCGATTATGTTAGCGAGAATGCGGCGAATTTAGTTTACTTCTTTATGTATTTGGGATAACTAATATATATATTTCACATAACTTTCCATTTTTTACTGTTGAAATTCATCTATTTTTAGCCATAGCGAGCGTTTTAACAGATTAATTGACTGAAATAAATTCGTTAATTGATTAACCCTTACAGCACGCGCTTTAGGGTTAATAAATAAATGTATACACTGCTGTGAAATAGTAAATGTAGTTACGAGTTTGCACTCTAGTTTGGAGATATCATATAATGGTATATTCGGTTATAATATGTACCAGCGCATCACAGAACTGCTATTATCTAGTTGAATTTCAGGACAATTACAGGTTGGCTAATGCATTGTATAACAAGAATCGGCTATATAATTATTATAACAATTGCCTAATATACCAATAAGACTTCAGTGATTATTGTAGATGAGCTGTATTTATAATATGCTGTGTGGGTGTTTGCTTACACGTAAAACATAATTTTATTATCGTAACATTAAAAATTACTCATTGTGTTCTATTAATTGCCTTTTCGTGAAGAAATTGGAATCGCCAGTAGTGTATTTGTTGATCTAAATATGTGTCATTTAACTCGGCCCTCGTATAATAAGGTATTCAACGAAATGCTTCCGATATAGCACCGTTGATGACTTGTGACATATTCTTGTATAACACGGCTTTAGAAAACAACATCAAATAAAAATGATTTGATCAGTTTTAGAATGTGGAAACGTGTTTTCAACTAAGAAGAGCTAATCAAAATGTTAGATGAACCTACCACGATTAACGAAACAGATAGCGATTTCACCTTCATGTAATATTTGTTATTTAATTTAATATTTAAATAAATTAAATAAATAAAGGTTGTTGGCTGATAAATGAGAACATTTTTTATCGAAATAAGCTTATCAATTCATAAGGGAATAGTTAGAAAAGACGAAATCAAATCGGCAGTGTTGATTATATTAAATGTAATACTTGTGGTGGGAGGCATTTGCCAACCTCGTATCTGCTTCTGTTACGTTGGGTGTATCATTAGGATTATTACTAACCAAAAAATCAATGCTGTTTTTAGATTTATAAGATAATATGTACAATATTTAAATAAATTCATAGACGGTTTTAAGTAATTATGTATGAAGAAAGTCACAACGACGAATTTCGTCGCATTGGTGGTGAAAATAAAGATGTAATGTTCTTAATGTAAATATAATACATGTTTTTATTTAAATATTTTCTAAATGATCTAAATACGTTTGCGATGAGATCTATGTAGCTTAAAACTGTTCACCTACAATCAATTAGTAAAT